>OX419196.1:0-1250000 GCA_948465475.1 Thalpophila matura
AATTGCCGTTTCTCCCTTTTTTCTTCCAAAAAAGTTCATATTAGTTTACCAATAGCTACCTACCTGCCGACCCCGCAATCTGCACCGCGTTTCGCGAACCAGACTGCCGCAGTGTAGTACATAATTTTCAAATTTTCTTCAAAAAATCACGTTTTCCGGCCAAAATTCCAAATTTTTCTTCTAAAGTAGATTCCGTTTTCACCTGTGTGCGACAGCCCGCGCCGAGACGCGTCTTCCGACACCTCGCACGTGCGGCTAGCTGCTGTAGAACTTGCAAAATTTTTGAAATCTCCAAATTTTTCATCGACTTAGAATAATTCACTTAACTGTACGTAAAATCTACCTAACCAGGCAGGGAAAAACGACAAATCGTCATATCTTAGCTTCCCGGTGACGTATTTTGAAGCTGTTTTCAGCTATTTTAAGCTAGATTTGGCTCCGTCTAACGTTTAGACACATTTTCATTGACCTAGACGCGTGGAAAATACATTTTCCATACAAACATTGTTTTTATTGAAAATTTTGTATAAAGAATTGCCGTTTCTCCCTTTTTTCTTCCAAAAAAGTTCATATTAGTTTACCAATAGCTACCTACCTGCCGACCCCGCAATCTGCACCGCGTTTCGCGAACCAGACTGCCGCAGTGTAGTACATAATTTTCAAATTTTCTTCAAAAAATCACGTTTTCCGGCCAAAATTCCAAATTTTTCTTCTAAAGTAGATTCCGTTTTCACCAGTGTGCGACAGCCCGCGCCGAGACGCGTCTTCCGACACCTCGCACGTGCGGCTAGCTGCTGTAGAACTTGCAAAATTTTTGAAATCTCCAAATTTTTCATCGACTTAGAATAATTCACTTAACTGTACGTAAAATCTACCTAACCAGGCAGGGAAAAACGACAAATCGTCATATCTTAGCTTCCCGGTGACGTATTTTGAAGCTGTTTTCAGCTATTTTAAGCTAGATTTGGCTCCGTCTAACGTTTAGACACATTTTCATTGACCTAGACGCGTGGAAAATACATTTTCCATACAAACATTGTTTTTATTGAAAATTTTGTATAAAGAATTGCCGTTTCTCCCTTTTTTCTTCCAAAAAAGTTCATATTAGTTTACCAATAGCTACCTACCTGCCGACCCCGCAATCTGCACCGCGTTTCGCGAACCAGACTGCCGCAGTGTAGTACATAATTTTCAAATTTTCTTCAAAAAATCACGTTTTCCGGCCAAAATTCCAAATTTTTCTTCTAAAGTAGATTCCGTTTTCACCAGTGTGCGACAGCCCGCGCCGAGACGCGTCTTCCGACACCTCGCACGTGCGGCTAGCTGCTGTAGAACTTGCAAAATTTTTGAAATCTCCAAATTTTTCATCGACTTAGAATAATTCACTTAACTGTACGTAAAATCTACCTAACCAGGCAGGGAAAAACGACAAATCGTCATATCTTAGCTTCCCGGTGACGTATTTTGAAGCTGTTTTCAGCTATTTTAAGCTAGATTTGGCTCCGTCTAACGTTTAGACACATTTTCATTGACCTAGACGCGTGGAAAATACATTTTCCATACAAACATTGTTTTTATTGAAAATTTTGTATAAAGAATTGCCGTTTCTCCCTTTTTTCTTCCAAAAAAGTTCATATTAGTTTACCAATAGCTACCTACCTGCCGACCCCGCAATCTGCACCGCGTTTCGCGAACCAGACTGCCGCAGTGTAGTACATAATTTTCAAATTTTCTTCAAAAAATCACGTTTTCCGGCCAAAATTCCAAATTTTTCTTCTAAAGTAGATTCCGTTTTCACCAGTGTGCGACAGCCCGCGCCGAGACGCGTCTTCCGACACCTCGCACGTGCGGCTAGCTGCTGTAGAACTTGCAAAATTTTTGAAATCTCCAAATTTTTCATCGACTTAGAATAATTCACTTAACTGTACGTAAAATCTACCTAACCAGGCAGGGAAAAACGACAAATCGTCATATCTTAGCTTCCCGGTGACGTATTTTGAAGCTGTTTTCAGCTATTTTAAGCTAGATTTGGCTCCGTCTAACGTTTAGACACATTTTCATTGACCTAGACGCGTGGAAAATACATTTTCCATACAAACATTGTTTTTATTGAAAATTTTGTATAAAGAATTGCCGTTTCTCCCTTTTTTCTTCCAAAAAAGTTCATATTAGTTTACCAATAGCTACCTACCTGCCGACCCCGCAATCTGCACCGCGTTTCGCGAACCAGACTGCCGCAGTGTAGTACATAATTTTCAAATTTTCTTCAAAAAATCACGTTTTCCGGCCAAAATTCCAAATTTTTCTTCTAAAGTAGATTCCGTTTTCACCAGTGTGCGACAGCCCGCGCCGAGACGCGTCTTCCGACACCTCGCACGTGCGGCTAGCTGCTGTAGAACTTGCAAAATTTTTGAAATCTCCAAATTTTTCATCGACTTAGAATAATTCACTTAACTGTACGTAAAATCTACCTAACCAGGCAGGGAAAAACGACAAATCGTCATATCTTAGCTTCCCGGTGACGTATTTTGAAGCTGTTTTCAGCTATTTTAAGCTAGATTTGGCTCCGTCTAACGTTTAGACACATTTTCATTGACCTAGACGCGTGGAAAATACATTTTCCATACAAACATTGTTTTTATTGAAAATTTTGTATAAAGAATTGCCGTTTCTCCCTTTTTTCTTCCAAAAAAGTTCATATTAGTTTACCAATAGCTACCTACCTGCCGACCCCGCAATCTGCACCGCGTTTCGCGAACCAGACTGCCGCAGTGTAGTACATAATTTTCAAATTTTCTTCAAAAAATCACGTTTTCCGGCCAAAATTCCAAATTTTTCTTCTAAAGTAGATTCCGTTTTCACCAGTGTGCGACAGCCCGCGCCGAGACGCGTCTTCCGACACCTCGCACGTGCGGCTAGCTGCTGTAGAACTTGCAAAATTTTTGAAATCTCCAAATTTTTCATCGACTTAGAATAATTCACTTAACTGTACGTAAAATCTACCTAACCAGGCAGGGAAAAACGACAAATCGTCATATCTTAGCTTCCCGGTGACGTATTTTGAAGCTGTTTTCAGCTATTTTAAGCTAGATTTGGCTCCGTCTAACGTTTAGACACATTTTCATTGACCTAGACGCGTGGAAAATACATTTTCCATACAAACATTGTTTTTATTGAAAATTTTGTATAAAGAATTGCCGTTTCTCCCTTTTTTCTTCCAAAAAAGTTCATATTAGTTTACCAATAGCTACCTACCTGCCGACCCCGCAATCTGCACCGCGTTTCGCGAACCAGACTGCCGCAGTGTAGTACATAATTTTCAAATTTTCTTCAAAAAATCACGTTTTCCGGCCAAAATTCCAAATTTTTCTTCTAAAGTAGATTCCGTTTTCACCAGTGTGCGACAGCCCGCGCCGAGACGCGTCTTCCGACACCTCGCACGTGCGGCTAGCTGCTGTAGAACTTGCAAAATTTTTGAAATCTCCAAATTTTTCATCGACTTAGAATAATTCACTTAACTGTACGTAAAATCTACCTAACCAGGCAGGGAAAAACGACAAATCGTCATATCTTAGCTTCCCGGTGACGTATTTTGAAGCTGTTTTCAGCTATTTTAAGCTAGATTTGGCTCCGTCTAACGTTTAGACACATTTTCATTGACCTAGACGCGTGGAAAATACATTTTCCATACAAACATTGTTTTTATTGAAAATTTTGTATAAAGAATTGCCGTTTCTCCCTTTTTTCTTCCAAAAAAGTTCATATTAGTTTACCAATAGCTACCTACCTGCCGACCCCGCAATCTGCACCGCGTTTCGCGAACCAGACTGCCGCAGTGTAGTACATAATTTTCAAATTTTCTTCAAAAAATCACGTTTTCCGGCCAAAATTCCAAATTTTTCTTCTAAAGTAGATTCCGTTTTCACCAGTGTGCGACAGCCCGCGCCGAGACGCGTCTTCCGACACCTCGCACGTGCGGCTAGCTGCTGTAGAACTTGCAAAATTTTTGAAATCTCCAAATTTTTCATCGACTTAGAATAATTCACTTAACTGTACGTAAAATCTACCTAACCAGGCAGGGAAAAACGACAAATCGTCATATCTTAGCTTCCCGGTGACGTATTTTGAAGCTGTTTTCAGCTATTTTAAGCTAGATTTGGCTCCGTCTAACGTTTAGACACATTTTCATTGACCTAGACGCGTGGAAAATACATTTTCCATACAAACATTGTTTTTATTGAAAATTTTGTATAAAGAATTGCCGTTTCTCCCTTTTTTCTTCCAAAAAAGTTCATATTAGTTTACCAATAGCTACCTACCTGCCGACCCCGCAATCTGCACCGCGTTTCGCGAACCAGACTGCCGCAGTGTAGTACATAATTTTCAAATTTTCTTCAAAAAATCACGTTTTCCGGCCAAAATTCCAAATTTTTCTTCTAAAGTAGATTCCGTTTTCACCAGTGTGCGACAGCCCGCGCCGAGACGCGTCTTCCGACACCTCGCACGTGCGGCTAGCTGCTGTAGAACTTGCAAAATTTTTGAAATCTCCAAATTTTTCATCGACTTAGAATAATTCACTTAACTGTACGTAAAATCTACCTAACCAGGCAGGGAAAAACGACAAATCGTCATATCTTAGCTTCCCGGTGACGTATTTTGAAGCTGTTTTCAGCTATTTTAAGCTAGATTTGGCTCCGTCTAACGTTTAGACACATTTTCATTGACCTAGACGCGTGGAAAATACATTTTCCATACAAACATTGTTTTTATTGAAAATTTTGTATAAAGAATTGCCGTTTCTCCCTTTTTTCTTCCAAAAAAGTTCATATTAGTTTACCAATAGCTACCTACCTGCCGACCCCGCAATCTGCACCGCGTTTCGCGAACCAGACTGCCGCAGTGTAGTACATAATTTTCAAATTTTCTTCAAAAAATCACGTTTTCCGGCCAAAATTCCAAATTTTTCTTCTAAAGTAGATTCCGTTTTCACCAGTGTGCGACAGCCCGCGCCGAGACGCGTCTTCCGACACCTCGCACGTGCGGCTAGCTGCTGTAGAACTTGCAAAATTTTTGAAATCTCCAAATTTTTCATCGACTTAGAATAATTCACTTAACTGTACGTAAAATCTACCTAACCAGGCAGGGAAAAACGACAAATCGTCATATCTTAGCTTCCCGGTGACGTATTTTGAAGCTGTTTTCAGCTATTTTAAGCTAGATTTGGCTCCGTCTAACGTTTAGACACATTTTCATTGACCTAGACGCGTGGAAAATACATTTTCCATACAAACATTGTTTTTATTGAAAATTTTGTATAAAGAATTGCCGTTTCTCCCTTTTTTCTTCCAAAAAAGTTCATATTAGTTTACCAATAGCTACCTACCTGCCGACCCCGCAATCTGCACCGCGTTTCGCGAACCAGACTGCCGCAGTGTAGTACATAATTTTCAAATTTTCTTCAAAAAATCACGTTTTCCGGCCAAAATTCCAAATTTTTCTTCTAAAGTAGATTCCGTTTTCACCAGTGTGCGACAGCCCGCGCCGAGACGCGTCTTCCGACACCTCGCACGTGCGGCTAGCTGCTGTAGAACTTGCAAAATTTTTGAAATCTCCAAATTTTTCATCGACTTAGAATAATTCACTTAACTGTACGTAAAATCTACCTAACCAGGCAGGGAAAAACGACAAATCGTCATATCTTAGCTTCCCGGTGACGTATTTTGAAGCTGTTTTCAGCTATTTTAAGCTAGATTTGGCTCCGTCTAACGTTTAGACACATTTTCATTGACCTAGACGCGTGGAAAATACATTTTCCATACAAACATTGTTTTTATTGAAAATTTTGTATAAAGAATTGCCGTTTCTCCCTTTTTTCTTCCAAAAAAGTTCATATTAGTTTACCAATAGCTACCTACCTGCCGACCCCGCAATCTGCACCGCGTTTCGCGAACCAGACTGCCGCAGTGTAGTACATAATTTTCAAATTTTCTTCAAAAAATCACGTTTTCCGGCCAAAATTCCAAATTTTTCTTCTAAAGTAGATTCCGTTTTCACCAGTGTGCGACAGCCCGCGCCGAGACGCGTCTTCCGACACCTCGCACGTGCGGCTAGCTGCTGTAGAACTTGCAAAATTTTTGAAATCTCCAAATTTTTCATCGACTTAGAATAATTCACTTAACTGTACGTAAAATCTACCTAACCAGGCAGGGAAAAACGACAAATCGTCATATCTTAGCTTCCCGGTGACGTATTTTGAAGCTGTTTTCAGCTATTTTAAGCTAGATTTGGCTCCGTCTAACGTTTAGACACATTTTCATTGACCTAGACGCGTGGAAAATACATTTTCCATACAAACATTGTTTTTATTGAAAATTTTGTATAAAGAATTGCCGTTTCTCCCTTTTTTCTTCCAAAAAAGTTCATATTAGTTTACCAATAGCTACCTACCTGCCGACCCCGCAATCTGCACCGCGTTTCGCGAACCAGACTGCCGCAGTGTAGTACATAATTTTCAAATTTTCTTCAAAAAATCACGTTTTCCGGCCAAAATTCCAAATTTTTCTTCTAAAGTAGATTCCGTTTTCACCAGTGTGCGACAGCCCGCGCCGAGACGCGTCTTCCGACACCTCGCACGTGCGGCTAGCTGCTGTAGAACTTGCAAAATTTTTGAAATCTCCAAATTTTTCATCGACTTAGAATAATTCACTTAACTGTACGTAAAATCTACCTAACCAGGCAGGGAAAAACGACAAATCGTCATATCTTAGCTTCCCGGTGACGTATTTTGAAGCTGTTTTCAGCTATTTTAAGCTAGATTTGGCTCCGTCTAACGTTTAGACACATTTTCATTGACCTAGACGCGTGGAAAATACATTTTCCATACAAACATTGTTTTTATTGAAAATTTTGTATAAAGAATTGCCGTTTCTCCCTTTTTTCTTCCAAAAAAGTTCATATTAGTTTACCAATAGCTACCTACCTGCCGACCCCGCAATCTGCACCGCGTTTCGCGAACCAGACTGCCGCAGTGTAGTACATAATTTTCAAATTTTCTTCAAAAAATCACGTTTTCCGGCCAAAATTCCAAATTTTTCTTCTAAAGTAGATTCCGTTTTCACCAGTGTGCGACAGCCCGCGCCGAGACGCGTCTTCCGACACCTCGCACGTGCGGCTAGCTGCTGTAGAACTTGCAAAATTTTTGAAATCTCCAAATTTTTCATCGACTTAGAATAATTCACTTAACTGTACGTAAAATCTACCTAACCAGGCAGGGAAAAACGACAAATCGTCATATCTTAGCTTCCCGGTGACGTATTTTGAAGCTGTTTTCAGCTATTTTAAGCTAGATTTGGCTCCGTCTAACGTTTAGACACATTTTCATTGACCTAGACGCGTGGAAAATACATTTTCCATACAAACATTGTTTTTATTGAAAATTTTGTATAAAGAATTGCCGTTTCTCCCTTTTTTCTTCCAAAAAAGTTCATATTAGTTTACCAATAGCTACCTACCTGCCGACCCCGCAATCTGCACCGCGTTTCGCGAACCAGACTGCCGCAGTGTAGTACATAATTTTCAAATTTTCTTCAAAAAATCACGTTTTCCGGCCAAAATTCCAAATTTTTCTTCTAAAGTAGATTCCGTTTTCACCAGTGTGCGACAGCCCGCGCCGAGACGCGTCTTCCGACACCTCGCACGTGCGGCTAGCTGCTGTAGAACTTGCAAAATTTTTGAAATCTCCAAATTTTTCATCGACTTAGAATAATTCACTTAACTGTACGTAAAATCTACCTAACCAGGCAGGGAAAAACGACAAATCGTCATATCTTAGCTTCCCGGTGACGTATTTTGAAGCTGTTTTCAGCTATTTTAAGCTAGATTTGGCTCCGTCTAACGTTTAGACACATTTTCATTGACCTAGACGCGTGGAAAATACATTTTCCATACAAACATTGTTTTTATTGAAAATTTTGTATAAAGAATTGCCGTTTCTCCCTTTTTTCTTCCAAAAAAGTTCATATTAGTTTACCAATAGCTACCTACCTGCCGACCCCGCAATCTGCACCGCGTTTCGCGAACCAGACTGCCGCAGTGTAGTACATAATTTTCAAATTTTCTTCAAAAAATCACGTTTTCCGGCCAAAATTCCAAATTTTTCTTCTAAAGTAGATTCCGTTTTCACCTGTGTGCGACAGCCCGCGCCGAGACGCGTCTTCCGACACCTCGCACGTGCGGCTAGCTGCTGTAGAACTTGCAAAATTTTTGAAATCTCCAAATTTTTCATCGACTTAGAATAATTCACTTAACTGTACGTAAAATCTACCTAACCAGGCAGGGAAAAACGACAAATCGTCATATCTTAGCTTCCCGGTGACGTATTTTGAAGCTGTTTTCAGCTATTTTAAGCTAGATTTGGCTCCGTCTAACGTTTAGACACATTTTCATTGACCTAGACGCGTGGAAAATACATTTTCCATACAAACATTGTTTTTATTGAAAATTTTGTATAAAGAATTGCCGTTTCTCCCTTTTTTCTTCCAAAAAAGTTCATATTAGTTTACCAATAGCTACCTACCTGCCGACCCCGCAATCTGCACCGCGTTTCGCGAACCAGACTGCCGCAGTGTAGTACATAATTTTCAAATTTTCTTCAAAAAATCACGTTTTCCGGCCAAAATTCCAAATTTTTCTTCTAAAGTAGATTCCGTTTTCACCAGTGTGCGACAGCCCGCGCCGAGACGCGTCTTCCGACACCTCGCACGTGCGGCTAGCTGCTGTAGAACTTGCAAAATTTTTGAAATCTCCAAATTTTTCATCGACTTAGAATAATTCACTTAACTGTACGTAAAATCTACCTAACCAGGCAGGGAAAAACGACAAATCGTCATATCTTAGCTTCCCGGTGACGTATTTTGAAGCTGTTTTCAGCTATTTTAAGCTAGATTTGGCTCCGTCTAACGTTTAGACACATTTTCATTGACCTAGACGCGTGGAAAATACATTTTCCATACAAACATTGTTTTTATTGAAAATTTTGTATAAAGAATTGCCGTTTCTCCCTTTTTTCTTCCAAAAAAGTTCATATTAGTTTACCAATAGCTACCTACCTGCCGACCCCGCAATCTGCACCGCGTTTCGCGAACCAGACTGCCGCAGTGTAGTACATAATTTTCAAATTTTCTTCAAAAAATCACGTTTTCCGGCCAAAATTCCAAATTTTTCTTCTAAAGTAGATTCCGTTTTCACCAGTGTGCGACAGCCCGCGCCGAGACGCGTCTTCCGACACCTCGCACGTGCGGCTAGCTGCTGTAGAACTTGCAAAATTTTTGAAATCTCCAAATTTTTCATCGACTTAGAATAATTCACTTAACTGTACGTAAAATCTACCTAACCAGGCAGGGAAAAACGACAAATCGTCATATCTTAGCTTCCCGGTGACGTATTTTGAAGCTGTTTTCAGCTATTTTAAGCTAGATTTGGCTCCGTCTAACGTTTAGACACATTTTCATTGACCTAGACGCGTGGAAAATACATTTTCCATACAAACATTGTTTTTATTGAAAATTTTGTATAAAGAATTGCCGTTTCTCCCTTTTTTCTTCCAAAAAAGTTCATATTAGTTTACCAATAGCTACCTACCTGCCGACCCCGCAATCTGCACCGCGTTTCGCGAACCAGACTGCCGCAGTGTAGTACATAATTTTCAAATTTTCTTCAAAAAATCACGTTTTCCGGCCAAAATTCCAAATTTTTCTTCTAAAGTAGATTCCGTTTTCACCAGTGTGCGACAGCCCGCGCCGAGACGCGTCTTCCGACACCTCGCACGTGCGGCTAGCTGCTGTAGAACTTGCAAAATTTTTGAAATCTCCAAATTTTTCATCGACTTAGAATAATTCACTTAACTGTACGTAAAATCTACCTAACCAGGCAGGGAAAAACGACAAATCGTCATATCTTAGCTTCCCGGTGACGTATTTTGAAGCTGTTTTCAGCTATTTTAAGCTAGATTTGGCTCCGTCTAACGTTTAGACACATTTTCATTGACCTAGACGCGTGGAAAATACATTTTCCATACAAACATTGTTTTTATTGAAAATTTTGTATAAAGAATTGCCGTTTCTCCCTTTTTTCTTCCAAAAAAGTTCATATTAGTTTACCAATAGCTACCTACCTGCCGACCCCGCAATCTGCACCGCGTTTCGCGAACCAGACTGCCGCAGTGTAGTACATAATTTTCAAATTTTCTTCAAAAAATCACGTTTTCCGGCCAAAATTCCAAATTTTTCTTCTAAAGTAGATTCCGTTTTCACCAGTGTGCGACAGCCCGCGCCGAGACGCGTCTTCCGACACCTCGCACGTGCGGCTAGCTGCTGTAGAACTTGCAAAATTTTTGAAATCTCCAAATTTTTCATCGACTTAGAATAATTCACTTAACTGTACGTAAAATCTACCTAACCAGGCAGGGAAAAACGACAAATCGTCATATCTTAGCTTCCCGGTGACGTATTTTGAAGCTGTTTTCAGCTATTTTAAGCTAGATTTGGCTCCGTCTAACGTTTAGACACATTTTCATTGACCTAGACGCGTGGAAAATACATTTTCCATACAAACATTGTTTTTATTGAAAATTTTGTATAAAGAATTGCCGTTTCTCCCTTTTTTCTTCCAAAAAAGTTCATATTAGTTTACCAATAGCTACCTACCTGCCGACCCCGCAATCTGCACCGCGTTTCGCGAACCAGACTGCCGCAGTGTAGTACATAATTTTCAAATTTTCTTCAAAAAATCACGTTTTCCGGCCAAAATTCCAAATTTTTCTTCTAAAGTAGATTCCGTTTTCACCAGTGTGCGACAGCCCGCGCCGAGACGCGTCTTCCGACACCTCGCACGTGCGGCTAGCTGCTGTAGAACTTGCAAAATTTTTGAAATCTCCAAATTTTTCATCGACTTAGAATAATTCACTTAACTGTACGTAAAATCTACCTAACCAGGCAGGGAAAAACGACAAATCGTCATATCTTAGCTTCCCGGTGACGTATTTTGAAGCTGTTTTCAGCTATTTTAAGCTAGATTTGGCTCCGTCTAACGTTTAGACACATTTTCATTGACCTAGACGCGTGGAAAATACATTTTCCATACAAACATTGTTTTTATTGAAAATTTTGTATAAAGAATTGCCGTTTCTCCCTTTTTTCTTCCAAAAAAGTTCATATTAGTTTACCAATAGCTACCTACCTGCCGACCCCGCAATCTGCACCGCGTTTCGCGAACCAGACTGCCGCAGTGTAGTACATAATTTTCAAATTTTCTTCAAAAAATCACGTTTTCCGGCCAAAATTCCAAATTTTTCTTCTAAAGTAGATTCCGTTTTCACCAGTGTGCGACAGCCCGCGCCGAGACGCGTCTTCCGACACCTCGCACGTGCGGCTAGCTGCTGTAGAACTTGCAAAATTTTTGAAATCTCCAAATTTTTCATCGACTTAGAATAATTCACTTAACTGTACGTAAAATCTACCTAACCAGGCAGGGAAAAACGACAAATCGTCATATCTTAGCTTCCCGGTGACGTATTTTGAAGCTGTTTTCAGCTATTTTAAGCTAGATTTGGCTCCGTCTAACGTTTAGACACATTTTCATTGACCTAGACGCGTGGAAAATACATTTTCCATACAAACATTGTTTTTATTGAAAATTTTGTATAAAGAATTGCCGTTTCTCCCTTTTTTCTTCCAAAAAAGTTCATATTAGTTTACCAATAGCTACCTACCTGCCGACCCCGCAATCTGCACCGCGTTTCGCGAACCAGACTGCCGCAGTGTAGTACATAATTTTCAAATTTTCTTCAAAAAATCACGTTTTCCGGCCAAAATTCCAAATTTTTCTTCTAAAGTAGATTCCGTTTTCACCAGTGTGCGACAGCCCGCGCCGAGACGCGTCTTCCGACACCTCGCACGTGCGGCTAGCTGCTGTAGAACTTGCAAAATTTTTGAAATCTCCAAATTTTTCATCGACTTAGAATAATTCACTTAACTGTACGTAAAATCTACCTAACCAGGCAGGGAAAAACGACAAATCGTCATATCTTAGCTTCCCGGTGACGTATTTTGAAGCTGTTTTCAGCTATTTTAAGCTAGATTTGGCTCCGTCTAACGTTTAGACACATTTTCATTGACCTAGACGCGTGGAAAATACATTTTCCATACAAACATTGTTTTTATTGAAAATTTTGTATAAAGAATTGCCGTTTCTCCCTTTTTTCTTCCAAAAAAGTTCATATTAGTTTACCAATAGCTACCTACCTGCCGACCCCGCAATCTGCACCGCGTTTCGCGAACCAGACTGCCGCAGTGTAGTACATAATTTTCAAATTTTCTTCAAAAAATCACGTTTTCCGGCCAAAATTCCAAATTTTTCTTCTAAAGTAGATTCCGTTTTCACCTGTGTGCGACAGCCCGCGCCGAGACGCGTCTTCCGACACCTCGCACGTGCGGCTAGCTGCTGTAGAACTTGCAAAATTTTTGAAATCTCCAAATTTTTCATCGACTTAGAATAATTCACTTAACTGTACGTAAAATCTACCTAACCAGGCAGGGAAAAACGACAAATCGTCATATCTTAGCTTCCCGGTGACGTATTTTGAAGCTGTTTTCAGCTATTTTAAGCTAGATTTGGCTCCGTCTAACGTTTAGACACATTTTCATTGACCTAGACGCGTGGAAAATACATTTTCCATACAAACATTGTTTTTATTGAAAATTTTGTATAAAGAATTGCCGTTTCTCCCTTTTTTCTTCCAAAAAAGTTCATATTAGTTTACCAATAGCTACCTACCTGCCGACCCCGCAATCTGCACCGCGTTTCGCGAACCAGACTGCCGCAGTGTAGTACATAATTTTCAAATTTTCTTCAAAAAATCACGTTTTCCGGCCAAAATTCCAAATTTTTCTTCTAAAGTAGATTCCGTTTTCACCAGTGTGCGACAGCCCGCGCCGAGACGCGTCTTCCGACACCTCGCACGTGCGGCTAGCTGCTGTAGAACTTGCAAAATTTTTGAAATCTCCAAATTTTTCATCGACTTAGAATAATTCACTTAACTGTACGTAAAATCTACCTAACCAGGCAGGGAAAAACGACAAATCGTCATATCTTAGCTTCCCGGTGACGTATTTTGAAGCTGTTTTCAGCTATTTTAAGCTAGATTTGGCTCCGTCTAACGTTTAGACACATTTTCATTGACCTAGACGCGTGGAAAATACATTTTCCATACAAACATTGTTTTTATTGAAAATTTTGTATAAAGAATTGCCGTTTCTCCCTTTTTTCTTCCAAAAAAGTTCATATTAGTTTACCAATAGCTACCTACCTGCCGACCCCGCAATCTGCACCGCGTTTCGCGAACCAGACTGCCGCAGTGTAGTACATAATTTTCAAATTTTCTTCAAAAAATCACGTTTTCCGGCCAAAATTCCAAATTTTTCTTCTAAAGTAGATTCCGTTTTCACCAGTGTGCGACAGCCCGCGCCGAGACGCGTCTTCCGACACCTCGCACGTGCGGCTAGCTGCTGTAGAACTTGCAAAATTTTTGAAATCTCCAAATTTTTCATCGACTTAGAATAATTCACTTAACTGTACGTAAAATCTACCTAACCAGGCAGGGAAAAACGACAAATCGTCATATCTTAGCTTCCCGGTGACGTATTTTGAAGCTGTTTTCAGCTATTTTAAGCTAGATTTGGCTCCGTCTAACGTTTAGACACATTTTCATTGACCTAGACGCGTGGAAAATACATTTTCCATACAAACATTGTTTTTATTGAAAATTTTGTATAAAGAATTGCCGTTTCTCCCTTTTTTCTTCCAAAAAAGTTCATATTAGTTTACCAATAGCTACCTACCTGCCGACCCCGCAATCTGCACCGCGTTTCGCGAACCAGACTGCCGCAGTGTAGTACATAATTTTCAAATTTTCTTCAAAAAATCACGTTTTCCGGCCAAAATTCCAAATTTTTCTTCTAAAGTAGATTCCGTTTTCACCAGTGTGCGACAGCCCGCGCCGAGACGCGTCTTCCGACACCTCGCACGTGCGGCTAGCTGCTGTAGAACTTGCAAAATTTTTGAAATCTCCAAATTTTTCATCGACTTAGAATAATTCACTTAACTGTACGTAAAATCTACCTAACCAGGCAGGGAAAAACGACAAATCGTCATATCTTAGCTTCCCGGTGACGTATTTTGAAGCTGTTTTCAGCTATTTTAAGCTAGATTTGGCTCCGTCTAACGTTTAGACACATTTTCATTGACCTAGACGCGTGGAAAATACATTTTCCATACAAACATTGTTTTTATTGAAAATTTTGTATAAAGAATTGCCGTTTCTCCCTTTTTTCTTCCAAAAAAGTTCATATTAGTTTACCAATAGCTACCTACCTGCCGACCCCGCAATCTGCACCGCGTTTCGCGAACCAGACTGCCGCAGTGTAGTACATAATTTTCAAATTTTCTTCAAAAAATCACGTTTTCCGGCCAAAATTCCAAATTTTTCTTCTAAAGTAGATTCCGTTTTCACCAGTGTGCGACAGCCCGCGCCGAGACGCGTCTTCCGACACCTCGCACGTGCGGCTAGCTGCTGTAGAACTTGCAAAATTTTTGAAATCTCCAAATTTTTCATCGACTTAGAATAATTCACTTAACTGTACGTAAAATCTACCTAACCAGGCAGGGAAAAACGACAAATCGTCATATCTTAGCTTCCCGGTGACGTATTTTGAAGCTGTTTTCAGCTATTTTAAGCTAGATTTGGCTCCGTCTAACGTTTAGACACATTTTCATTGACCTAGACGCGTGGAAAATACATTTTCCATACAAACATTGTTTTTATTGAAAATTTTGTATAAAGAATTGCCGTTTCTCCCTTTTTTCTTCCAAAAAAGTTCATATTAGTTTACCAATAGCTACCTACCTGCCGACCCCGCAATCTGCACCGCGTTTCGCGAACCAGACTGCCGCAGTGTAGTACATAATTTTCAAATTTTCTTCAAAAAATCACGTTTTCCGGCCAAAATTCCAAATTTTTCTTCTAAAGTAGATTCCGTTTTCACCTGTGTGCGACAGCCCGCGCCGAGACGCGTCTTCCGACACCTCGCACGTGCGGCTAGCTGCTGTAGAACTTGCAAAATTTTTGAAATCTCCAAATTTTTCATCGACTTAGAATAATTCACTTAACTGTACGTAAAATCTACCTAACCAGGCAGGGAAAAACGACAAATCGTCATATCTTAGCTTCCCGGTGACGTATTTTGAAGCTGTTTTCAGCTAT
The DNA here is from genome assembly GCA_948465475.1 of Thalpophila matura. NCBI lineage: Eukaryota > Metazoa > Arthropoda > Insecta > Lepidoptera > Noctuidae > Thalpophila > Thalpophila matura. The sequence goes on from OX419196.1 coordinate 15,317, forward strand.
TTTAAGCTAGATTTGGCTCCGTCTAACGTTTAGACACATTTTCATTGACCTAGACGCGTGGAAAATACATTTTCCATACAAACATTGTTTTTATTGAAAATTTTGTATAAAGAATTGCCGTTTCTCCCTTTTTTCTTCCAAAAAAGTTCATATTAGTTTACCAATAGCTACCTACCTGCCGACCCCGCAATCTGCACCGCGTTTCGCGAACCAGACTGCCGCAGTGTAGTACATAATTTTCAAATTTTCTTCAAAAAATCACGTTTTCCGGCCAAAATTCCAAATTTTTCTTCTAAAGTAGATTCCGTTTTCACCAGTGTGCGACAGCCCGCGCCGAGACGCGTCTTCCGACACCTCGCACGTGCGGCTAGCTGCTGTAGAACTTGCAAAATTTTTGAAATCTCCAAATTTTTCATCGACTTAGAATAATTCACTTAACTGTACGTAAAATCTACCTAACCAGGCAGGGAAAAACGACAAATCGTCATATCTTAGCTTCCCGGTGACGTATTTTGAAGCTGTTTTCAGCTATTTTAAGCTAGATTTGGCTCCGTCTAACGTTTAGACACATTTTCATTGACCTAGACGCGTGGAAAATACATTTTCCATACAAACATTGTTTTTATTGAAAATTTTGTATAAAGAATTGCCGTTTCTCCCTTTTTTCTTCCAAAAAAGTTCATATTAGTTTACCAATAGCTACCTACCTGCCGACCCCGCAATCTGCACCGCGTTTCGCGAACCAGACTGCCGCAGTGTAGTACATAATTTTCAAATTTTCTTCAAAAAATCACGTTTTCCGGCCAAAATTCCAAATTTTTCTTCTAAAGTAGATTCCGTTTTCACCAGTGTGCGACAGCCCGCGCCGAGACGCGTCTTCCGACACCTCGCACGTGCGGCTAGCTGCTGTAGAACTTGCAAAATTTTTGAAATCTCCAAATTTTTCATCGACTTAGAATAATTCACTTAACTGTACGTAAAATCTACCTAACCAGGCAGGGAAAAACGACAAATCGTCATATCTTAGCTTCCCGGTGACGTATTTTGAAGCTGTTTTCAGCTATTTTAAGCTAGATTTGGCTCCGTCTAACGTTTAGACACATTTTCATTGACCTAGACGCGTGGAAAATACATTTTCCATACAAACATTGTTTTTATTGAAAATTTTGTATAAAGAATTGCCGTTTCTCCCTTTTTTCTTCCAAAAAAGTTCATATTAGTTTACCAATAGCTACCTACCTGCCGACCCCGCAATCTGCACCGCGTTTCGCGAACCAGACTGCCGCAGTGTAGTACATAATTTTCAAATTTTCTTCAAAAAATCACGTTTTCCGGCCAAAATTCCAAATTTTTCTTCTAAAGTAGATTCCGTTTTCACCAGTGTGCGACAGCCCGCGCCGAGACGCGTCTTCCGACACCTCGCACGTGCGGCTAGCTGCTGTAGAACTTGCAAAATTTTTGAAATCTCCAAATTTTTCGCCCGCCCACCCACCCATTTCTCGCTTGGCTATCTGAACTTTTTTGCAGGCAAAAATTACAAAATTTTGTTTTGACGTTTTATTGACGCGCGTCACGTGACCTATTGATCCCCCTTTTACAGGGATCAATTTCGACTGGTTTTATTGAACCAAAAATTGTTTTAATCTAATTTATAACTTTTTAATTTTATATTTTATTTTATTTATTTGTGGATCCCCCCTTTACAGGGATCTATTTTAACATTTATGACAAGGTTTTATTGAACCAACATTTTAATAGCTAATAATAATTAATTACTAATTTGATTTTATTTTAATTATTATTTTATTTTATTATTGTTGATTTTATTTATTTATTTACCCTATTCCCCCATAATGTTCCTCGCGAGAACACCCGCAAAAAAGACCCCCGTGGATCCCCGTGTCTCTCCATCGAACGGAGAGAAGGCAGCCTCCCCTCCCGGTGCTTCAACTCAGGCCTCAAATGTGAGGCGAAGCATTGGGGAGTGGGAGAGCGGAAAAGCCGCAGGAAAGGTGGCGGAAGCCCAGCCCCCTCTCGTTGTGGTCGCAGACTCACCCAAGGAGGCTGCCCCGGTTGCGGCGGCCCTCTCAAAACCAACGCGGAAAGTAGCGCCTCCACTAATTTCAGTGCGCAGAGCATCCGCGGAGGTGGCGGGAGGATCGTCGGGAACGAGCCAGCCTCAGCTCCTCAAGCCCACCGACCGGGTGACCGAGGCCCGAAACTGCCTCATGCGTGCGAAGTCACATTTAAATGACTCTCGCAACTTGAGGTCAGATTTGAAGGTCGGGATCACCCAGTCGGTGGAACGGCTGTACCAATTGGTAAAGGAGGAGGCTGCGGCCAAATCGATGGTAGGGGGGGCTGAGCCAGAGGCGAAGGAGGCCGTTAAGGCCACAGCCCCGCCGGAGAGCAAGGAGTGCTCCCAGGAGATGAATTCGCTGCTCGCTTCACTAGCGGAGCATAGCGCGCTGGTGAAGGAGAGCAGCGAAAGAATGGAGAGGCTCCAGGAAGCGATGGAGAGGCAGGGGGAACTTCTACAAAAGACGGCCACCTATGCGAGTGTAGCGGCGGGTCCACCGAAAAGGCAGACCCCAGGAAGGACCGCACTGCACTCCATGGTGGTAACGTCGAAAGACGAAGGGGACTCGGGCGAAGAGGTCCTGTCTAAAATTAGAAATGCTGTTAATGCAAAAGATGGGGGAATAGAGGTAGAGAGCGTGAGGAAGGCAAAAGACCGAAAAATTATAATGGGCTGTAGGTCAGCAGAAGAGCGAAGCAGAGTTCGTGCGAAAATTGAGCAGGCAGGTGATCACCTCGTTGTCGAGGAGGTGAAGAACAAGGACCCGATGCTGGTCTTCCGGGGCGTCCTCCGCATTCACTCTGATGAGGAGGTGCTGAGGGCGCTACGGAACCAGAACCGGGACGTCTTTCACGGCCTCGACAAAGGGGATGATCGCCTAGCGGTAAAATTTAGGAGGAACTCCAGAAACCCTCATACCAGCAGCGTGGTGGTCAGCACGTCTCCAATAGTCTGGAGCAGGATGCTCGATAAGGGCAGGGCGCGTATCGATCTTCAGACCGTCTTCGTCGAAGACCAGTCGCCACTGGTGCAGTGCACGAGGTGCTTGGGTTATGGGCATGGTCGGCGGCTCTGTAAAGAGCTAGCCGACCTATGCAGCCATTGTGGAGGCCCGCACCTCCGAGCGGAATGTGCCCAGTGGCTAAAGGCAGAGACACCGAAATGCCAAAACTGTGTCAGGGCGAAGATGGAGAAGATCGATCACAACGCGTTTAGCCCCGAGTGTCCTGTTCGAGTCAAGTGGGACAGGCTGGCACGCGCGTCCGTCGCCTACTGCTAAAGGCGTCCCAGGGGACAAAATGCCGCACAAAATACTCCAGGCGAATCTCCAAAGGAAGAGACTGGCGACCCATGAGCTTATGATCGAGGCCGAGCAGCGCAAGGCAACTGCAGCGTTGATCCAGGAGCCCTACGTGGGCAGCGCGAAAAGGATGAGCGGGACCAGAGGCGTGAGAATCTTCCAGAGCACCAGGCAAGGAGAAGGGACTGTCAAAGCGGCAATAGCCGTCTTTGACCCAAACCTTACCGTAAGGCAGTACCCAGAACTCACCACGGACAACATTGTCGTGGTGGGGATCCAAACCGGTGCCTGGAGGGTCACGCTGGTCTCGTTCTACTTTGAGCCAGACCAGCCCTTGGGGCCATACCTGGACACGCTCAGAAAGGTCGAAAGCGAGACCGGCCCGCATAGGCTCATAATGGGAGGAGACGCCAACGCCTGGAGTGTTTGGTGGGGCAGCAGCGAGACGAATAGCAGAGGCGACGATATGCTGGCAGCTCTCGACCAGCTTGGACTGCAAGTACTCAACAGAGGGGAAACTCCAACCTTCGACGTAGTTAGGGGTGACAGACGTTACACTAGCTGCGTCGACGTCACAGCCTGCACATCGGATATGCTGACGGTGACAGACGGCTGGCGAGTCGTCGACGACCTGACGGGATCGGATCACAACGGCATAGAGTTCGTTATTCATCTTGAAAAGTCTGCGGGTGTCACGGTGAGCCGGACCACCAGAGTCTATAATACGAGGAAAGCAAATTGGGGCCGGTTTCGTAAGAAACTGGCCCGAATTAAGCGGACAAATAACCTCTCCGCTGACCTGATCGACAGTGTCGACAGCGCAGCGGAAATAGACCTGGTGGTCCAAACGCTCACGCACACGGTGCAGGAAGCGTGCTCACTAGTGATACCCAAAAAGAAGACAGTAGACAAACTAACCGTGCCGTGGTGGTCCGATGAACTCGCCGGCCTGAAGAGGCAGGTAGCCACCAAGAAGCGGAGGATCCGATGTGCAGCGCCAGTCCGGAGACCAAAGGTTGTTGAGGAGTACCTGAAACAGAAAGTTGAGTACGAAAAGGCAGTGGTCAAAGCTCAGGTCGAGAGCTGGAAGGGTTTCTGTGAGAAGCAGGATAGGGAAGGAATGTGGGAGGGCATCTACAGGGTGATCCGCAGAACTGAGAAAAGGCAGGAGGATTTGCCGATGGTGAGGGATGCAAAGACACTGGACCCAGAGGCTTCAGCGAGGTTCCTGGCAGAGACTTTTTACCCGAAAGACCGTACGGAGGGGGAAAACGAGGAGCACAAAAGAATGCGGCAACGAGCGGAAGAGGTGAATGGGGGCAACCAAGTTGAGCCCTTGGATCCTCCCTTCACTCTCGACGAGCTGAAGCGAGCAGCCTCCTCGTTTAACCCCAAAAAAGCCCCCGGTTCCGACGGTCTAACGGCGGACATATGGGACCACACGATCCGTGAAGACCCAGACCTAGTTCTGCGCTTGTTGAACAAGTGCCTGGCGCATGAATACTTTCCGCGGTCCTGGAAAGAGGCAACGGTGGTTGTGCTCCGCAAGCCCGCAAAAGAGGACTACACCACTCCCAAATCCTACAGGCCGATTGGTCTCTTGCCTGTGCTCGGCAAGATGTATGAAAAGATGCTGGTGGCCCGACTCAAGTTTTATCTGCTGCCCAGGATGAGTACTCGCCAGTACGGCTTCATGCCCCAAAGAAGCACCGAAGACTCCCTCTATGCACTGATGGGGCACATCCGTGACAAACTCTCTGAGAAGAGGCTTGTTGCGGTTGTGTCCTTGGACATTGAGGGAGCCTTCGACAGCGCTTGGTGGCCAGCTATTAGAGTGCGTCTGGCTGAGGAAAAGTGTCCTGTAAACTTGAGGCGGGTCATAGACAGCTACTTGTCCGAGCGAGTGGTGAAAGTCCGGTATGCGGGAGCGGAGTGCGAGGCCAGGACCGAGAAGGGATGCGTCCAGGGGTCAATCGGTGGTCCCATACTGTGGAACCTCCTGTTAGACCCTCTGCTCAAAGGTCTGGAGAGTAGAGGGGTCCAGTGTCAGGCGTTTGCGGACGACGTCGTCCTTGTGTTCGATGGGGGGACTGCACTTGAGGTCCAAAGGGATGCCAATGCCGCCCTCGAGTATGTCCGGGCGTGGGGTGTCGTGAATAAGCTGAAATTCGCGCCGCATAAAACCAAAGCAATGCTGGTCACGCGGAAGCTAAAACACGACACCCCATGCCTGAGGATGGGCGGGGTGGACATTGGCATGTCTGAGGAAATCAAGCTGCTCGGTCTCACCATCGACCACAAGTTGACCTTTAACACCCACGTCGCAAACGTCTGTTCCCGAGCCGTCGGCATATACAAGCAGCTGTCGGGGGCTGCGAGGGTCAGCTGGGGACTCCACCCAGACATCATCCGCTGTATTTACACAGCTGCGGTGGAGCCCATCGTCCTGTACGCGGCGAGTGCGTGGTCGCCGGCCGCAAACAAAGTCGGGGTGCAGAAGAAGCTGAACGCCGTCCAGAGGAGCTTCGCGCAGAAGATGTGCCGTGCCTACCGCACGGTCTCCCTGAACGCAGCGCTGGTGCTTACTGGGATCCTCCCTCTCGACCTCCGAGTCCGTGAGGCGGCCTCGCTATACGAGGCCAAGAAGGGGGTGTCCCATCCTGCGCTGGGGGGCCGGGAGATCGAGCGAATGGCATCGGCACTAGATGCGCCACATCCGGCGGAGCAGAGGGACATGGAACTGCAACGCCTGGTAGACGAGGAGCAATATGATAACCACCGCGACTACGCGGTGCGCATCTTTACGGACGGCAGCAAGATCGAGGGTAAAGTCGGGGCCGCGCTGTCAGTATGGACTGGCGCGGCAGAGACGAAGACCCGAAAGCTTGTTCTGCCGTCCTACAGCACCGTCTACCAGGCTGAGCTCCTTGCCCTCTGCGAAGCCGCCAAGGAAGCCCTCCGAAGCACAGAGACGGCGTTCGCTATCTACAGCGACTCCATGGCAGCCCTCCAAACAGTCGTGAACCCCGGAGCCCTCCACCCCCTTGCAGTGGAAGCAAGGGACGCCATCCGCCACAGCAGCAACCAGAACAAGAGCGTCTCCTTGTTCTGGGTCAAAGCTCATGTGGGGCTGGAGGGTAACGAGAGAGCCGACTCGCTCGCGAAGGAGGCTGCCCTGAGGTCGAAGCGTGCACCCGACTACGACAGATGCCCGGTTTCATTCGCCAAGCGAGCGATCCGTTTGGAAACGCTGGGCGAATGGAACCGGAGGTACTGTTCAGGCGAAACGGCGGCCACCACAAAGGTGTTCTTCCCCTGTGCCATCGCGGCGTACAGGACGATCAGGAAGATACAGATGACGAAGGAGCTGACCCAAGCACTAACAGGGCACGGTGGATTCTCCGAGTACTTGACTCGCTTCAAGTGCAAGGAGAGTCCAGCGTGCGCCTGCGACCCCGACAAGCAGGAGACGATCCTCCACCTCCTGACGGATTGCCCTGTCTATGCCCTCCACAGACACAACCTAGAGGTGTGTATTGATGAAAAAATAAGCGGAAACAGTTTGAGCGTACTATTAAATAATAGAAAAAGTAGGAATAAGCTAATTGAATATATAGTTAAAATTGTTAAGTCTGTTAACCGGAAAAATAAATAAAACAGGAAATAATATAAGGCCCATAATAAAATTCCCTGCGAAACTTGTACGGCAGGGGCTCACGCCGAGGCAGGAGTGTGGTTTTAGCCGGTAGGAGTCCGGCACTGCCCAGACTGGCCTGGAAACGGGTCAGTGTGGGCGTCCATGATGGATTTCCCACTCCTGCCGAAACAAAAAAAAAAAAAAAAAAAAAAAAAAAACCTAACCTAACCCAGTCTGCGTCCAGAAACCGCCGCGAACACCACGTTTTTGTGTCGCTCCGCAGTCAAAAATCTGAAAAAGTGGTATTTTTTACGCGTACAGCGACGTGCGATATACCAAAAGACGCGAAATTGTGCAGCGCACGTGACAGTGTAAAGTGTTTGATCCGGAAAATCTCGGGAAAACTTTTATTGAGTGAAAACCGTAAAAACAGTGCTTTTCGCAACTTTAAAACGCGAATTACTCTAGAAGCAGATAGGTGACCCCAACGTTTCTTGTTGCCAAAACATCCGGCTCAACGGGGCGCACGCGCTGACACCTCAAGCGCGAAAATCGGTCTACGCAGTCAAGAGGTATAACACTTTTTCCACTCAAGTTTTCACGACCACGTGGCACGAGGTCATAGAAAGCGAAGAGATAGGACGCTGACTTTTTGACACATCATAGCAGAAGACCTAAGAAGACTTTAGCCGTTTTCAGAAAAATTTTATCTTTCCTGAAAACGTAGATAAAAATTTTCAAAGTCTCAAACTTCAGGAGCCACTACAGCAGAATCTTCAGGCGGAACCCTAATTTTTTATCCCGGATTCAGCTGCGCGCTGCTTAGTTGAAGAGATAGATTGTAAGTTTAGATTTTTTAGATAAAAAATAGGCAAATTATTTAAACTTTTTCAAAATTTTCAGTTTTTCAAAAAATTTGTTTAGCGTTTTTTCAAAATTTTTAAGTTTTTTATTTGTATTTGAAAGACCTCTATTTTATGCATATTTAATATATTTTTTCAAAATTTTTGGTTGTATGGTTCCGAAGTTATTTAATTTTAAGTTAATTTTCCTAATAAATAGGAAAATAATCATTTTAAATATATTTTGACGGTAGGATTGTGTCTGGGACACCTATCGGGTATAGATAGAGCCCAAACTCGCGCCCAATAGCTTCAAAAACGACCGAAATAGCTTTTTTCCGCCATTTTGGTTACGGTGGTTACCGCGGAAATTCTTTAATAACTCCGAAGCTATTGGACGTAGAGAACCCGGATTTTTTTTATAAACTTAGGGGCACACAGAGGACAACCTGGAAAATAGGTTTTCAGGCGTTTTCAGGACCTGAAAATTTTCAGCCCTGAAAACACATTGGCGGGATAGCGGAAGTCAAGCCGAGTGCAGCAATCGAAACCGCATCTCTCTACGACCAACGGTTCCGGAATTATAGCCTGTCAAACATAGCGTTTGACAGCTCGGCGGCCATATTGGCACTCTTTGAGCAGGCATTGCTCCGTTCTCCGGGGTCGTAGAGACTCGGGGTTTTCGAAGCTGTGTTTGGGGAGACAAAATCTACCTTTTCCATAGGTTTTCAGGCCATTTAGCGCTGAAAAATTTCAGGACCCTGAAAAGTGCCTGAAGCGACAGGGCAGGTCAGGGCAAGCCAGTCAAACCCAAACACGGGCTTTCTACGACCACTGTAAGGGAAGTTGTCCTGGGTCGAAGTTTGATTTTGACAGTTCTCAAACTGTCAAACCAAAATTCAGACCCGGATAGCTCCCGAACCGGAGGTCGTGGAAGACTCGGGTTTTCTTTGGGGACGTGGGCGGCACCTTCCCTACTTCTTTTTTGGGGTTTCAGGAGTTTTCAGGACCTGAAAAATTTTTCACCTGAAACCCACACCGAGTGATAGAGCTCGCCGAGCCCAGTCAGAAGATCCCAAACACGGCGGTTTTCGGGCGGGTGGTTCGGGAGAAAACTTGCGGTAACCAAATTCTGGCGGCCATCTTGGACCGGTAACCAGAACTTTGGATCGTGTTTTCTCCGGAACCCCTTGGGCTAGGATAGCGGTGTTTGGGTTTATTCGAAGGGGCTTGGAGAGACCTATCACTAGGTAGAGACAAAACGACTCTAGGTAGAGTCGAAAAATTTTTCACTATATTTTTGACGGCGAAATTGGTTCCTGTAAACCTGAAAGCCCCTGGAAGCCTGTTCCTACCGTCATATAGGGTTAAAGACTAGTTAGAGCTGTGCTCTACATATATTTTTTGACACGGACCCCCCTATACAGGGTCAAACAGACACTTTATACACTTGACAACGTTCCCCTTTCAACTCGCACGACACACTACATCACACTCTCTCACACACATACACACAATGTTCCGTACACCAACAACATCTGACGTTGCCAAGAAAACCACTACTCCCAGCCCCGCTACTTCACCTGCGGCAGTGCCGGACGCTGCCAGGACCTTCATTAAAAGACCGGGAACAAAAAGAAGGTCGCTTGATAATATGGAGGCGTATAGGAAGCAGCAGCAAAACTATGCTGAGTTATCAAGCGACAAATTACTGCAGGAAGTGATGAAGACCTTTGAGGATATACCCTCAAAGGTCCAGGAATACCCTCAGATGAGGCGAGATATTAAATCCTTCCTGGAGTCACAATCGGACAAGAGCATCCGCATACTCTTTGAGTTGAGCAAGCGGATGAAGAGTTTGGAAATGGCAGCGTCCGGGACTGGCACACATACGGTGGTTTTATCTTCCGAAAAAGAAGAAAAACTGCTGGAGAGACTGGGAGAAGTGGAAAATATACTGACCACGAGGCTCAGTCAAATGGAGGCTAATCTGAAACATGAAATAGCGGAGCTTTACACAGGAAACGACGATCGAGGCGCTGACCTGATTGACCGTATATTTTATAAAATTGACGAGACCAAGGTTGAAATAGATAAAACGACCGAGGGGGTCGTGGGACGGACGCAGGCTCTACTCGAAGATCGGGTGGGTACTGTCGCCGGAGATGTCGCCGAAGCTAAAGCGCAAATAAGCGAGATAGCAAAGGGGCTGATATCTGAGAGTAACACGGCCCCCAAGACATACGCCAGCGCCGTAGCAGCCAAACCCGAGCGTCGACCGGCGCTTCACTCGATGGCGGTGACCTTTGAAGACGGCCAAGAGACCGCCGATGAGGTACTCGCGAGAGTGAAGAAGGCGGTCGACGCCAGGGGTACTGGCCTTAAAATAAACAAGGTGCGAAAGGCCAAGAACAGCACAGTTATACTAGGCTGCGACACGGAAGCGGAAATGGGAAGGGTGCGAGAGAGAATAGAAAGCCGCGGTGATGGATTAATAGTAGCGCCCATGAAGAACAAGGACCCACTCGTCGTCCTTAAAGACGTTTTTATGGACAGCGACGACGACGACATGATTAAGGCCCTGTACGCTCAAAACACCAACATCTTCATGGGCCTACCACAAGAGGAGATGGAATTGACACTCAAATATAAAAAGAGGACCAGAAATCCCAAGACGTCCCATGTTGTGATTCAGGTAAGGCCAAAGGTATGGCAGAGGATGACGGAGGCTGGTGCCCTCTATCTGGACCTACAAAGGGTTAGGGTAGAGGACCAGTCTCCGCTCATTCAGTGCACGAAGTGCCTCGCCTTTGGTCATGGCCGCAAGCTCTGCACCGAGAGTGTGGACAGGTGTAGTCACTGTGGAGGCCCGCACCTGCGCGAAAAATGCGCCGATTACACCGCGGGAATTGAACCGCAGTGCTGCAATTGCCTACACTCTAGGTTGCGGAGTACGGATCACAACGCTTTCAGCATCGAGTGTCCAACCCGCAAAAAGTGGGACTACCTGGCGCGATCTAACACGGCATATATATGACTCACCCACTCAGTGGAACACACACACATGACACAGAAACACACATACACACACACATGATATAAAAGTATATAATAAGTATATATGGAAATATCAAAACATGCAAACAACACTAAACACGTACACAAATAACAAAACAAGAACAGTTCAAGAAATAAGCCCGGAATAAGAAATGGCAATAAGTATATATATTAATAAATATATATATTATTGACAAAGACAAAATAGAAATCATATAAAAAGAGAAAAATACATTGAGTCAAATATGTCAATATCCAATAGCTCATACAACAAAAATCAAAAAGACAGCTTAGGTAAAATGAATACCGGAAGGAACCATAGAAATAAGTTAATACATAGGTTAATTAGAATAAAAATCAAATAATTGTAACTCACAAAAAGAACTGTATCATTATATAGAATTAGATGTTAAGAATGATAATGTAAGAGTAAGGATAAAGAAATTGTTAATAGGATAAGGAAAGCTAATAAGCGCTAGTTGTAATATAATAAGAGATACAGTACTGTTAGTAAATAGAATAAGAAATACATTAGATATACCGTATTGAACAGTAACCTAGATAAGAAGAATTGCACTGTTAGAAAAAAATAGATGTTAAGAATTATGTAAGAGTAAGAATAAAGAAATTGTAAATAGAACAAGAAATAGATAGTAAGCTTTAGATATAATAATGTAACATGGATATAATAAATGGCTGCAAATGTAGTAAAATTATTCCCCCGGTAAATAAAAACAAAAGTAAAAGTAGTGTAGGTAGCGGGAGTCCCACCCGGCTAAGAATGATAAGCGAAGGATGAAAGAAAGATAAGGAATGAGGCATGTCAGTGCGAGAGGCATACTAGTGAGAACTGGAATGGATGTGGTAACCAGAATAAAAAGAACTCTTCTCACGGAAGGGGAAAAGCAGAAAAAAATAAAAAAAAAAAAAAAAACCTAACCTAACCTAACCTAACCTAACCTAACCTAACCTAACCTAACCTAACCTAACCTAACCTAACCTAACCTAACCAGTTCCCCCCCAGCTCCCGTGGCGGTCGGATCGTTTTTAGAGGCGCTCCGCACTTAAAAATAGTAAAAAGTGGTATAAAGTTGTCCGATTTACGTGAAAGTGGTGTCTATGTGTGGGGCTTAGTGTTACCCAGTAGCCCATAAGTGAGTTTTTACCCGGATTGCAGTGGGAAATAGCGGAAAGCCGGAAAACCTCAACTTTTGAGGTTAAGTTCTTACAGCTGAGGACACTTTACTTCATTGCGGCGGAACGAGATCGGTGACCCCTAAGCCGAAACTAACCTAAGCCGAAACTAACCTAAGCCGAAACTAACCTAAGCCGAAACTAACCTAAGCCGAAACTAACCTAAGCCGAAACTAACCTAAGCCGAAACTAACCTAAGCCGAAACTAACCTAAGCCGAAACTAACCTAAGCCGAAACTAACCTAAGCCGAAACTAACCTAAGCCGAAACTATCTATACTCATCATCATCATCCTCATCATCGTCCTCTTCATCATCCTCATCATCATCATCCTCATCATCGTCCTCTTCATCATCATCCTCATCATCATCCTCATCCTTATCATCCTCATCCTTATCATCCTCATCCTTATCATCCTCATCATCCTCATCATCATCCTCATCATCATCTTTATCTTCATCATCCTCATCATCACCCTCATCCTCATCATCCTCCTCATTATCATCATCATCCTCATCATCACCCTCATCCTTATCATCATCCTTATTCTCATCATCATCTTCATCATCCTCATCATCACCCTCATCCTTATCATCATCATTCTCCTTATCATCATCCTCGTCATCATCGTCCTCATCATAATCTTCATCGTCATCTTGATCATCATGCTCATCATCACCCTCATCCTTATCATCATCCTCATCATCATCATCCTCATCCTCATTTTCATCATCCTCCTCATCATCATCCTCATCAACCTCCTCATTATCATCATCATCCTCATCATCCTCATCCTCATCATCCTCATCCTCATCATCCTCATCCTCATCCTCATCCTCATCATCATCATCACCCTCATCTTTATTATCATCATCATCTTCATCATCCTCATCATTATCCTCATCATCATCCTCATCAACCTCATCATCACCCTCATCCTTATCATCTCCATCCTCATCCTCATCATCCTCATCCTCATCCTCATGATGATGAGGATGAGGATGAGGATGATGAGGATGAGGATGGAGATGGATCACCCTCATCTTTATTATCATCATCATCTTCATCATCCTCATCATTATCCTCATCATCATCATCCTCATCATCACCCTCATCCTCATCATCCTCCTCATTATCATCATCATCCTCATCCTCATCATCACCCTCATCCTTATCATCATCCTTATTCTCATCATCATCTTCATCATCCTCATCATCACCCTCATCCTTATCATCATCCTTATTCTCATCATCATCTTCATCTTTATCATCTCCATCCTCATCATCATCCCCATCACCCTCATCCTTATTATCATCCTCATTATCATCATCATCCTCGTCATCACCCTCATCCTTATCATCATCTTTATCCTCATCCTCATCATCCTCATTATCATCTTCATCTTCCTTATAATCTTCATCATCCTCCTCATCCTCATCCTCATCATCCGCATCCTCATCATCCTCATCCTCGTCATCCTCATCCTCATCATCCTCATCTTCATCATCCTCATCCTCATCCTCATCCTCATCATCACCCTCATCTTTATTATCATCATCATCCTCATCATCCTCATCATCATCCTCATCATCATTTTCAACCTCATCATCACCCTCATCCTTATCATCTGCATCCTCATCATCATCCTCGTCATCCTCGTTCTTATTATCATCCTCATCCTCATCATCATCTTCTTCATCCTCCTCATCCTCATCCTCATCATCCTCATCATCCTTCTCGTCATCATCCAAGTATGTAACCTATTGTGAAGACAGAAAATAAATGAATTATATTATTATTATTTATTTAAATGACTATTTTTTTGAGTGCATATTTAGTGAAGTGAAGTTTTATGTAAGTAGACAAAGGATTGCGAATTGGTGTTCGTTCGTTTAGAATGTAAGTCTGTATATAATGTTAAAAAATAGTATAAATAAAAAATTAAAGAAACTTACCCGACTGCTAAAAAAACAACTAAAAAGTTCAAAACAAGAGCACTCTTCAAGCAGTCTGATGCAGTTAGTGGCAATTATTTAGGTATGTAAGTTAAATCTTCGATTGATTTTATGCCACCAACTGCATCAGACTGCCCTCTTACTGCTACTCCAACCCTTCTTCTGGCGCAGTCGGGTAAAAAGTAAGGTAGAAATTTTTCCTTTAAATTAATAATATTTTGTGACACGACTTCCGTCACTACGATGCGCCTGAGCACACTGGTGTCCATGACAATCACGCGCGATGCGGACACAAAACTTGCAGGCGTTTACAAATTTTAATAATCAATCATTACCTATCCCTAATCCTAATATAAATACTAATCCTAATATAAATATTATTCATAATCGTAATCCTAATTTAATTAAATATAATAATTTATTTCAAACCATAATTAATAATTCATCTAATTATTTACATTTACAACGCCTTTTAGCATAGCACGTAGGTATTTAGATTCATTAATCGTGAATAAAATAAATAAATTCATTAATTATGACTTGCTAAAACCGGTGAAGGTAAACATCGTGAGGATCCCAACACACCTAAGAGATTTATGTTTTTATTGACATGGCTTTACACACTTTACACCGTTGAAAAATCTCTTAGGTGTGCTGGTTTCCTCACGATGTTTTCCTTCACCGGTTTTAGCAAGTCATAATAATAATTAAAATTCGAAAAGACATTGGTGCGTGCCAGGGTTTGAAGTTTGAACCTACGACCTGCGACTTGGTAGTCCAACGGTCATACCCCTTTTTTTTTTCTTTTTTTTTTTTTTTTTTTCGTGGTGGAAATCCTCAAGGATGTCCCCCGCCCTGGGGAGGGCGAGGGGGGTCTGTCAGACTCTTACTGACTAAAACCACCCCGGTGTTCCTCCAACTACCTTACGCCGGGGCACGGGAGTCGCTTGCGCATTCGTCCGCACCCCCGGCAGGTATTGGCCCGCCAAATGAAAGGCGGGCCCCGTCACCCTATGCGGCCGTCATGTACGGCCGCAATTCCTCTGGAGAGGCGCGCGCGGAACACGTCGCGCCACCGTCTCGGGCCTGTTTCCGTTCGGGCGACGGACGCCCCAAGTCCGCCGCCCGCAGGCCGCACCCTATGGTGGCCGGAGATCGTTGGCCGCCCTACGGCGCCCGGTGCGTCTGCTGCGGATGGGGAGAGAGGACACCGCCTCCCTCTCCCTTTCCGCCGCCTCCTTGGCGTCCATCACCTCCTCGCAGAAGGAGGCGACGGCGTTCCAAGCGCTCTCGCTGCCGACCATGGCCTCAACCACGGCCGGGAGCGAGAGGCCACCCGCAGCACCGACCGTCGCGACGAGGTCACGGCGCTGCACTGCCCAAGCTGAGCACTCCTCCAGTGTGTGCTGCGCCGTGTCGTCGGGGCAGTCACCGCAATGGTGGCAACCGGGCGTCGGCTCCCGGCCTATGCGGCACAGATACTTTCCGAAGCACCCGTGTCCAGAAAGCACCTGTGTAAGCCGGAAGCTAAGGGCGCCATGCCGTCTCTCGAGCCACTCCCTCATCACGGGCCTTACCGCCGCTATTGCGGCGTGCCCGAACGGTCATACCCCTAGGCTATAGGCTATTATTGCTTCTAGAGGTTACCTAAACACTCACTGACGTACCGTTCTGTTAGGGAACAGTCCATGGGCCAATTGTTCTTTGGGTGAAAAGTTATTGGTCAAAACATTCTGTTGGTTAAGCACGCACTGACGTAGAGTTATGCTGGCGAAACGTTCGTGGATGAAAAGTCCTTTGGATGAAAAGTTAATGGTTTAAAGATAATGTTGACCAACGGTTCATGGACCAATCGACTGTTGGTAAACCGTTTCAGTTTCCGAAATAGCTGACATATTGAGACAGGACTTTTCTTCAGAAATAGCGAATACAGGTGTCAACTTTTCTTTTATTCCGGCATACACTCCACACTTCGGTGGCTTATGGGATTCTGCCGTAAAATCCATAAAACAACACCTTAGGCGTATATTAGGTTTGGCACATCTCACATACGAAGAGATGTCTACGTGTCTGATTCAATACTAAACTCTCGTCCTCTCACTCCTCTTTCCACTGATCCACCTGACCTAATACCCCTTAACTCCTGCCCATTTCCTTATTGGGAGGTCTCTCACATCCTTGCCACATCCACAAGTCAGTAGTATAGAGTACCTGAAGCAACAGTTCTGGAACAGATTCTCTAACGAGTTTATATTTTACCTCCAACAGAGAACCAAGTGGACGGACTCCGATGGGGTGCTTGAAGAGGGAGCAATGGTGGTACTCAAGGCGAAGCAGTTACCACCCCGTATGTGGCCACTTGGCCGTATCAATTCAAACCGCCCAAACCAATTTTAATCGAGAGTGTTTATTAGATTCCATAAGCTTGATTTTTTTCAGATTTTTTGATAACGCGATTGGAAAATTACAGGGGGGGGGGGGGGACACATTGTAAACGACTTTCGGAGCTCCTAGTTCGCTAAATATGCACTTAAATAAAAAAGTCATTTAGGAACCTTCATGTTATTTTCAAAGACCTATCCAACGATACCCCACATGAAGGGGTGCGTAAAAATATTTTTCTTCATCCCTCAGTTTCATGTATGGGGATCCTCCCCCTAATTATTTATTCTTGTTTAAACCAATTTTAATCGTAATTATTTATTAGATGCTATTAGCTTGTTTTTTTTCAGATTTTTCGATAACGCGGTTGGAAAATTACAGGGGGGGGGGACAAATTTTTAACAATAAGTACTCTCGGTTAAAATTGGTTTGAACAAAATACGTTAATAACTTTTTGAAATATTCACTATTTTCACTTTTGACCGCAAAAATAACTTTGTATTTCATTATAATATTAGGAAATACAAACTTATGTTTGCAGTTGGAAGACTGAAATACTTCTTTCTACGGAACCCTAGACTGTGCGTGGTTCGACACGCTCTTGCCCGGTTTTTGTAATTTCACTACAGGCCTTTACGGCGGCTTTTAAAAGACATCTACCTGTGAAGTTTACAGAAGACATCTACCTGTGAAGTTTACAGAAGACATCTACCTGTGAAGTTTACAGAAGACATCTACCTGTGAAGTTTCATACATATGGGTTATGAACTGTAGATTTTACGAGGGTGTGACAGACGGACAGACGGACATGACGAAACTATAAGGGTTCCTAGTTTTACTACGGAACCCTAACAAGGCATTGCAGTCGGGACCCAGTGTTTCCGGGTAATAGTCTTAAATTGGGTCCCGACTTTGCAGTCGGGAACAGTCAGTTTA
The DNA here is from genome assembly GCA_948465475.1 of Thalpophila matura. Classification (NCBI taxonomy): domain Eukaryota; kingdom Metazoa; phylum Arthropoda; class Insecta; order Lepidoptera; family Noctuidae; genus Thalpophila; species Thalpophila matura. The sequence goes on from OX419196.1 coordinate 32,701, forward strand.
TACTACGGAACCGTAACAAGACATTGCTGTCTTGTTAGGGTTCCGTAGTAAAACTAGGAACCCTTATAGTTTCGTCATGTCCGTCTGTCCGTCTGTCTGTCTGTCTGTCTGTCCGTTTGTCACACCCTCGTAAAATCTACAGTTCATAACCCATATATATGAAACTTCACAGGTAGATGTCTTCTGTAAGCCGCTATAAAAACCTGTAGCGAAATTATAAAAAATAAAATAATTAGGGGGGGGGGGGGGGGCATACATGAAACTGAAGGATAAAAAAAATATTTTCGCGCACCCCTTCATGTGGGGTATCGTTGGATAGGTCTTTAAAAATAACATAGATGTTTCTAAATGATTTTTTTATTTAAGTGCATATTTAGTGAACTACGAGCTCCGAAAGTCGTTAACAATGTGTCCCCCCCCCCCTGTAGTTATCCAAAAATCTGAAAAAAATCAAGTATATAGCATTTAATTAATACTTTCGATTAAAATTGGTTTGAACACGATACGTCAATAACTTTTTGAAATATTCACTATTTTCAGTTTTGAGTTTGACAACCGCAAAAATAACTTATGTTGGTACTTGGTACCTACCTAGTCGGCAGACTGAAATACTTCTTGCTACGAACCCTAGACTGAGCGTGGTCCGACACGCTCTTGCCCGGTTTTTTTCATAATCCATATAGCCTATGTTACTCGCGACGTCAATATACGAATCTAATGATATACCTACCTACCGTATGTTATAATCCGTTCGCTCGTTTAGGTTACGTATCTGTAACCGTCAAATATGGCGGCTTGTATGACAATTTCATACTGACTTAACGATTACGTACTGACTTACGAATACAAATGGTTTGAAGCAACCCGCCCTTAGTCTCTAGGTGGGAACACAGAAACGGAAATACATACATACCCACATACATACTAACATACAGGTGAAACACTATACCCTCCTTTTGGGCTTCGCCGCAGTCGGGTAAAAAATCGGATAAAATTAAAGCTTGTGGCATCCAATAAATACCTACCTACTCTCGATTAAAATTAGTTTGAACAAGATGTAGGTATCTTGTTCAAACTATTGTCTTGTCAATTGATAAATTTTTGAAATATTCACTATTAGGGTTCCGTACCAAAATGGTAAAAAAGGAACCCTTATGGTGCGACTTCGTCTGTCTGTCACTCTGTCTGTCTGTCTGTCTGTCTGTCACACCTGCTTATTTCAGCAACTACTTATGCTATCGACTTGAAATTTGGAACAGTTATAAAAAATGCTTGTTCAACTTTATTGCAAATGAAAAAAGTCCAAAAATATTTTTATTTTCATTGCAAAAGGGGCCGGAGTGGGGGACCGAAATTTTAAAGTGGGGTTACTAGGTCAAGTGACATATCATGAAAGGGAAGGCACATTTCAAAATATATTTTTATTTTATTTTATGTCTCACAGTTGTGTTATGTCTCACATATGATGAAAAATGTAAAATTTTATGATAATTATGAAATACAAACTTATATTTGCTGTCGGAAGACTGAAATACTTATTACTATGGAACCCTAGACTGTGCGTGGTCCGACACGCTCTTGCCCGGTTGTTTTTTAAGTTTTTTTGAAGTTTAGTTTTACTAGGTTGGTAGGTACCTATCGACATAGAATTAAATACCTACTTGGATAGCCACCGTATCTCCGATAATAGCTACGAATATGCATTGATCAATCCGAGTACTGTTAGGTCGTCTAACCACCGTGACGTGCCCGCGTTGCACGTCCCGACTACTCCCGACTATTCAAGATGGCAGCAGTGCGCACGAGAGCAGTAGCTGTAGCGCAGGGCGCGGCGCGGGCGCATGAGACCAGCCTGTGTATTCTGTATCGACACGACGCCGACGCCTGGGCCCCAATTCTGCTATTGCAATTGTGTAAGAATGGTATCATAATGACACCATAACGGTCAAAACCTAAGCGGTCATTGGCTTAGAGTAAGACTATCTCTTTCGTCATTGGTCAAAACGATGTCATTGAGAGACCATTTTGACACGATTAGGACAATTTGCATAAGCAGACTTTCGGCCCTGATATCACGCTAGAACTGCCAATTTGTTTGCAAATGTTTGAGGGAGAATCTCACCGTGACATTCTCCCTCGAAAGTTTGCAAACAAATAGCCAGTTCTCGCAGTGATATCACGCGGCATGTGGGTACAGAACAGACAGGCTGCAGCGGCCGCGCCGTGCTCCGGTGCGGCGCAGCTCGCCAGCTCCGCAGATATAACATTTACACCGGCTCCACACGTTGGCCCAAACGTTGGCCCCAACGCCACTCTCCCAACGTGTGGATCTAGAAAATACTATTGGCCAACGTTGGGGCCAATGCTATTTTATAGATGCACACGTTGGGCGAGTGGCGTTGGGGCCAACGTGTGGAGCCGGCGTTAGTGTGTCCGCACTCTCTGCGGGTTAGCGACATCAGAACCAGCGAGGCGCTGGCGAGGTTGCGATCTTAATGAAAGTCGTCAGTAGGTACATAGTATGTGTTTATTGTGCTAGTCGGTATCGGCGCGCGGCGCTCACTGCTTGTTGGCGGCCTCGTGCAGCTTCTTCTGCATCTGCTCCGCCTGCTTCACGAAGTCGTCGTACGCCGCCTTGATCTTAGGAGCCAGCTTCTGGTTGGTGGCCTCCATGTTGCTGGCGACTTCCTTGGCGAGCTTCTGGGTCTCCTGAGACAGCACATGAGTACAATATTAGTACCAAGTAGTTAGCGCTCACAAGTTCGTAGTTGAGCGCAGTGGTCAAACTGCCCCGACTCACAAGTCGTAGGTCGCGGGTTTAAACCTAAGCACGCTCGAATTTGACTTTGTGCAATTCGTTTAACCATCGCTGATTCATTATGGATTAATATTTTAATAGATGAAGAATAGCGTCGTGAGGCAACCGACATTTCCTAGAACCAGGAAGTTGGACAAGAAAAGTTGGACAGCAAGACGTGACGTCACGGCGGGGGAAGTCCAACAGTTTTTTTTTTTCTTTTTTTAAAAAAAAAAAACGTTGCCCCACACTAGGATTTCTCCTGTATCGTGGGTGCGTTTACAAACACAAATTTCACATACACAAACAGCCAGACCTATGTGCAATGCGGGAATCGAACCCGCGACACGTTGCACAGCAGCCAATCTCTCAGCCACTGCGACAACCGTGCGGCCAACAGTCCCAACAGTGCGAACATTATGGGGTGATTGTATGTGTTGCGCGGTGGGGTGGGCCGGTACCTGCACGGTGTTCTGCACGGCGGCCTGCAGCTTGTCGCGCAGCGCGCCGGCCTGCTTCTCCACGTCGGGGTGCGCCTTGCGCAGCTCCTCGGCGGTCTTCTCCAAGTTGGAGCGCGTCTGCTCCAGCGCGGTCTTAGCCTTGCTGTTCGCGTCGCCCATCTGTAACGATACCACAGTTCACAACTAGCTCCCGCATACACAGGGACACGCGCTAGCGGATGAGAAGTTCGAGTGTACTGACCGCGGCCTGCAGGCTGTTGGAGAGAGCAGACAACTGTTGCAGCACGGAGTCGGAGCCCTCCTTCATCGCCTTGTTTAGTTCCTGGGTGTTCTTGGAGTTGACGAGCGAGTTGAACTGCTCGCTGAAGGTCTTCTGGAACTCGGCCGCGTGCTTCTCGATGTCCTGCAGCGGCGAGGCGGCGGGCGCGTCGCGGCGCACCATGCCGGCCTGGCTCTGCGGACACAACGACTCGGTGAGCGAGGCGGCGCGCGGCCCACAGGGCGAGGCGCCGCCAGTGCTGCTACTTACCAGAGCGATGCAAGCTACTAACACGAACAACTTGGCAGCCATTGTGATGGTTTCTAATTGACGGAGACAAAGTCGGGAGCCGAGTGTATCTGCCTGTAACACAACAGTGAATGTGCCGGGAGACGAAGTGCCGGCCGTTATATAGCGCGGCGGCAGATAACGAGCGCGCGATAACGAGGGGCGAGCGGCGCCAGGAGGTGAGCTTGCACCCCGTAGGGTAAAACTTTCCTGGCACAGTCGCCCCTCGCCCCCCGCCGCCCCCGCCGGCCCTGCTCTCTGCACCTAGGCCGTGTTTACAAACACGCGGCCATCCGGGTGCGCGCGGTGACCGTGTCAGCGATAGCGCTGCGCTAGCTAACCTGTGCACTATGAGTGCACAATCTTCCACGACGTGTTACACTCCACATGCTACATACTGCCCATCACCCATGTTTTGTGTCGCTCGATCCACAGTGCACTAAATACAATTAGCGCTAAACATTTAGACCTTACTTCTGTCTCTGTCAGCTTCAAACAGTTGACAGAAATGCAACGGTGATTTATGCTTAGAGTTAAGTAGGTACTTAATTTTGTTTAACTGTGGTCGTGCAAGCGGCCCTAAGTAGGTATTTCAGGTGCACTCAAACATAGCTTGCTCACTGTCTGGTAGCTACTTGCCCACTCTCAGGTAACCGTTTCAACAAAAGCGACCTTTGGCAAGGTGCATCAGTCTATTGTCTAATAAATAATGAATGTCTGTACTGATTAACTATTCCGTGGCTGTAGCTGTACGTACATTTTGGCGCGGAGCCTTGGACACGATACCTACTAACACTAACGTGTCACTCCTATCTGTGGGTGATTATCTCGCTATTTATGTGTAGTGACAAAGTTCAGCGCGTCTCATCACCTCTAATGTTTCTCATTATTTTATGCCTATTACGAGTCAAGTATGTCTTCCGATAATTATTTGATTGGTAGGTAGGTACATAAATATTAATTGTGCACCTACGTTGTTTAAGGACATAATCATTAATCAACGATAAGCTCACACTACTGCAGCCTGGGATCGGCATGACAGAACTATTTATTTCAAGAAGAGTGAAATGAGGACACAGTACCTATCAATAAACCACACAAACGAATAGGCAACAGACATAAAATACAGTCAAAAGTTGAGCGACAGAAACATGATTGATGTTGATCGGCGTGAGCGGAGCGCGCCGCGCTTGGCGTGGGCGTCGTCCGAGCGCGCTGGCTGCACGTGCGCGTCCTCTGACTATAACGGAAGCGGCCCAGACGGCGGCGCGTGCGCCCAGTGCCCACAACAATGAAATAGTATATTATGCAATTAGTGAATAAAGGACGGATTTAAAGCGAGGGCCATAGATGAATCACGAGCTAGTGAAGGATTCTAACGATTGAATCACGACCGCAGGGAGTGATTCATGATGATTGAATCACGAGCGTAGCGAGTGATTCAAGTGTTAGAATCCTGAGCGACGCGAGCGATTCATGGCCCTCGATATAAATCCGTTTTATTCAAGAGTTGCATACTATACTTTATACCATGACTACGAGAAAAAGAAAGATTTAAGTGAAAATATACATATAATGAAGAAAAAGTAAAGTTAAATTGGCTTTGATGTAAACCAGCCGTGATTTTTTGGGTAGCAAGCTTTCCACCTTTCCACTATATCGGCCGCCCTCTCTTTCACAAACTCAGGTGTTAACACATCTTCATCACTAGAATGCATTTTTAATCGATTAGAACAACACTAAACAAACACAAAATTAAAGATTAAAGTAACACTAAACTTTGTGTTCGTACAACTTACAGTATTCAAAATAGCGCCAATTTACTAAGGACAGCAAAGAACACAAAACCGTTTTTATTCTAATGCTAAACTCCTTGTCGAAAATGTCGACCAATCAAATTGAATTTAGAACACATCAATATAGGTCGAATGCACAGATTACACTTACACTAGATACGGCAAGCCACGACCAAGCGTGCCCTGCATGTTCGACTGTTCGTACTAAAAAAAGTCTGTTAGCTCAATGACGCTTAGTGATTGAAACAATTCTGTTTACTCTGAGCACATCACTAAATGGCTGGGGTGAAGTTATCGTAGGTATAAAAAAGATGACACATTCGGTTTTCATACAATCTAATAACGTGCCGCATCTAGCATAAGTTCTTTAAATCTGTGGTCGAATACATTGGTGTGTTCCATTTTCAAACATCAAAACAGTGAATAAAAGTGCTTTTTATTCACTGTTTTCAGTGAATAAAATAAGCTTTTTAGAGGGGGAATGGTATAAACTTATTTATTGGTCTGAAGCTGAATTTTGTTTATCCGAAAAAGTTGTGTAGTAGGTATTCCATTTTGATTTTATTGCGATTATACGAAGTTACTTTCAACAGTAATGTAGTAGGTCCTGTACTATTTAGATGTTTATTTTTATTTCAGTTTTTACACGTTCATAATATATAGGCAAGGGAGCATTTTAGGGAGCCGTCATAGATTCGCAGTGTCATGTAAGGGTTTTAAAATAAAGGACACATTAAAGAAACATTGGACTCGCTCGACCATACAAAAGTTGCGAGAACTCTCGTTGATGTCTTTCACGTGTGAGAAAGAGTTTGATTGAAGGTAAAAGGGAATTTAAAATTATTTAGAGGATTGTAAACCCGTTTTTCAAAATATCGACTGCAAAGTTGCCACTTACGACTAGGTTTAGGTATGTACTAGCAAATCTTACTATAATATTATAAATGTGAAAGTTTGTGAGGATGTATGGATGTATGGATGGATGTTTGTTACTCTTTCACGCAAAAACTACAGAACGGATTTTGATGAAACTTTACAGTAATATAGCTTATACATTAGAATAACACATAGGCTACTTTTTATCCCAAAAACGCGGGCGAAGCCGCGGGCGGAAGCTGGTATTAAAATAACTTTGAAAAATAACACGACTGACAATAAATTATCCAATAGTTTACGACTTTACGAGATAGAGCCGACCATGTTATGCTCCTTTGGACTCAGATCTCTGTACTCTTCGTGTGGCACTTCGGATATTTTTAACCGACTTCCAAAAAGGAGGAGGTTCTGCATTCGGTTGTTTTTTTTTTTTTTTTTTTTTTTTTTTTAATGTATGTACACCGATTACTCTGTGATCTGTGTGCCGATTTACGTGATTTTTTTTTCATATGGTAGAAGAAGCTCGCGAGGTGGTCCCATATAAATTGTATTAACTTAGGTTGAATAGTTTTGTAACCAGCTTCAATAAACGGAATTTTTCGTGTATATCGATGACATCATGACGATAATAAAAAAGTCATATTATGTAGGTACACGAATTCCTGGACGCAATCGATCTCGATATTATACATGCATAACATCACGCTAGTATTTTCCGCAAGGTTAGGCAGAGGTGTATAGTACACACAGTTTTTTTTATGTTCAAGTCTTATTTGATAGAAAGTTAGGGAAAGAGCCTATTGCTGAAAAAACATTGTTTTCGATTACTGAAACGTACTTATCCATAAATATCTTAGAAGGTAAGTACCTATTTAAATTCGTGAAAGCAATCTATCTCGGTAAAAGTACATATACAAAATGTGTGTCAAAGGCAGTATATTATTAAAGTCGCTCTATCCATGATTGTATGGTACTTTTATATACGTAAGGTATTATTATAAAAAAAAACATGACATGTTACACTACACTAAAAAGTTAAAAATAAAAAACAGGTTTTAAAAAAACCGACTTCCAAAAACTACACTAAAAACTATGAAATAAAAAGTTTAAACTTCCATAATTAAAAATCTAAATGTATATTGAAGTCGGCGGGGCCTAGCATGAAAATAAGCAAAATTGCAGATGAACAAGGAATAAAAAAACCGACTTCCAAAAACTACACTAAAAACTATGAAATAAAAATGTTAAACTTCCATAAATAAAAATCTAAATGTATATTGAAGTCGGCGGGGCCTCTTCTTCAGGTTTCTACCTCTCAGCCTTTGAACAGGAAGAACGTGCGCAGTGTGTGCAGCGAACGTGCAGCTTGCTTTGCGCCTCGACAAATTAAAATTTTCTTTCATTCCTCCTTAATCTATAATGTTGCTTATATTTATGCTAGGCCCCGCCGACTTCAATATACATTTAGATTTTTATTTATGGAAGTTTAACATTTTTATTTCATAGTTTTTAGTGTAGTTTTTGGAAGTCGGTTTTTTTTAAACCTGTTTTTATTTTTATTTTTTTAGTGTAGTGTAACCATTTTTGTTGTTGTTAATTTATTACAATAAAGTACCATTAAATCATGGACAGAGCGACTTTGATCATTTATGTACTTTTACCGAGATCGATTACTTCCACGAATTTAAATAGGTATGTACTTATATTTATAGATGTTGGTGGATGAGAGCATTTCAGTAAACAAAAACCGGGCAAGAGCGTGTCGGACCACGCAGTGTAGGATTCCATAGCAAGAAGTATTTTGAGTGTTCCGACCGCAAATACAAGTTTGTATTTCATAATATTATTATGAAATATTATTATTTTTACGGTTGTCAAACTCAAAATGGAAAATAGTGAATATTTCAAAAATTTTGTGACGTATCTTGTTCAAACCAATTTCAATCGAAAGTATTTATTAAATGCTATAAGCTTGATTTTTTCCAGATTTTTTGATAGCGCGGTTGGAAAATTACAGGGGGGGACACACATTGTTAACGACTTTGGGAGCTCCTAGTTCACTCAATATGCACTTAAATAAAAAAGGTATTTAGAAACCTTCATGTTATTTTCAAAGACCTATCCAACGATATCCCACATGGTGGGGTGCGCGAAAATATTATTTTTCATCCCTCAGTTTCATGTATGGGAGCCCCCCCTAATAATTTTATTTTTCGTAATTTCACTATAGGCCTTAATGGCGGCTTGTAAAAGACATCTATCTACGAAGTTTCATATAAATTGGTTATGAACTGTAGATAGTAGTAATAGCAATAGGCTCGCTCCCTAGCCTTCTATCAAATGCGACTTAAGCAAAAAAAAATTGTGTGTACTATACACCTCTGTCTAACCTTGCGGGAAATATCGGCGTGATGTTATGTATGCATAATATCGAGATCGATTGCGTTCAGGAATTCATGTACCTACACAATATCACTTTTTCATCATCGTCATGATGTCATCGAGATACACCAAAAATACCGTTTATTACACCTCGTTAAAAATCTACTCAACCAAAGTTAATAAAATTTATATGGGACCACCTCGCGAGCTTCTTCTACCATATGAAAAAAGAATCACGTAAATCGGCTCATAAACCACGGAGTAATCGGTGTACATACATGAAAAAAAAAAAAAAAAAAAAAAAAAAAAAAAAAAAAAAAACAACCGAATGCAGAACCTCCTCCTTTTTGGAAGTCGGTTAAAAAGGAAATCTTAATTTCCACGTGCACACACTGCGCACACCCTTCCTGTTTAAAGACTGAGAGGCAAAAACCTGAAAAGGCCCCGTCGGCTTCAATATACGTTTAGATTTTTAATTATGGAAGTTAAAACTTTTTATTTCATAGTTTTTAGTGTAGTTTTTGGAAGTCGGTTTTTTTAAAACCTGTTTTTTTTATGTTCAAGTCTTATTTGACAGAAAGTTAGGGAAAGAGCTTATTGCTGAAAAAACATTGTTTTCGATTACTGAAACGTACTTATCCATAAATATCTTAGAAGGTAAGTACCTATTTAAATTCGTGAAAGCAATCGATCTCGGTAAAAGTACATACAAAATGTGTGTCAAAGGCAGTATATTATTAAAGTCGCTCTATCCATGATTTTATGGTACTTTTATATACGTAAGGGTTTATTATAAAAAAAAAACATGACATGTTACACTACACTAAAAAGTTAAAAATAAAAAACAGGTTTTAAAAAAACCGACTTCCAAAAACTACACTAAAAACTATGAAATAAAAAGTTTAAACTTCCATAATTAAAAATCTAAATGTATATTGAAGTCGGCGGGGCCTAGCATGAAAATAAGCAAAATTGCAGATGAACAAGGAATAAAAGGAAATCTTAATTTCCACGTGCACACACTGCGCACACCCTTCCTGTTTAAAGACTGAGAGGCAAAAACCTGAAAAGGCCCCGTCGGCTTCAATATACGTTTAGATTTTTAATTATGGAAGTTTAAACTTTTTATTTCATAGTTTTTAGTGTAGTTTTTGGAAGTCGGTTTTTTTAAAACCTGTTTTTTTTATTGCTTTTGGACGACCATTATTAGGTACATACATTGCGGTTTTCTTCTGTTCTGTGGCGGTCGGAAACTGAAATACTCCTTGCTACGAAACCTTACAACGTGCGTGATCCGACACGCACTTGGCCGGTTTTTCTTAATATGTACTTTAATTTTGTTGATAGGAAGAACCCTATTGAAATTCACTGTGTAAACTTTTGGTTTAATTATAGTAATAATTACAGGTTCACCTTCACAGCTTCGGCTTTTTAGACCAGCTTCAGCCGCTCCAGCTCGTACGGGTCCTACGCTTTGTTACAGCGGGCGGGGGCTGCTCTCCCTCCGCGCCTCCGGGTTTAGAAAAACACTCTAGTACTCGGGTAGGGCAGATAAGACCACGTTCAGTCGGGGTTGGCCAATTCGGTTCTGTCACTATTGGCCAAACATAATATTTTTTTCGTATTCTTTAGAATGACAAGTGACAAAAAACCAACCTACATAATTAAATAATCGATATGCTCAAACATCGCGCGTTTCGCTAGTAAAATTGTCAAACGATGAGTTTTGAACGATGTGGCGGGTGTTAGCTGGCCAAATCATGAAATAGTAGCGTTTCTTGAATATCTGACCAATTATACGATCGGGCCACGACATATACAATACCTAGGCAATGTATAGGATACCTAGGGCGTCCAAGCAATGTATGAAATATTGATACCAGAAGTACCAATATTAATGTAAGGGACATTTTGGCGAAAAGGAAAAATGTGCCTCAATCATGATACTTCTGGTATCCATACTATGAATATTGTTGTCTATTACATACCTAGGTAATGTATGAGTACAGTAGTATAGGGCCGCGATAGTGCGGCCTCGACCCGCGCGCTGATTGTTACCCACACCTACACACTCGGCGCATCGGGGTCCGCGTCGTCTCGTCATTAGGTAGGTACTGTGCGATGCATATAGTACTATAACTGGCGTCTGCCCGCGGCTTCGCCCGCGTTTTTGGGATAAAAAGTAGCCTATGTGTTATTCTGATGTACAGGCTATTTAAAGCTATATTACTGTAAAGTTTCATCAAAATCCGTTCAGTAGTTTTTGCGTGAAAGGGTAACAAACATCCATACATCCATCCTCACAAACTTTCACATTCATAATACATATTACTAGGATTGTTATAGCTACCTCAGGAACAGCGCGCCTGCACGGCCCGAACAAAACATTATTTTATTGTGATTTTGTAACATCACGCCATAGTTCTCAAAAGGTTAGGCAGAGGTGTATCTGTATAGTACACACACATTTCTCCAGTTGCCTCTGTGTAAAGCTTGATTTACATTACCAAACTAGTGGCATAAAGTTGGATACATGATATAATTTCATCAACAATATCATGTGTAGACTGCTCATGAAGCCGGCCGGATTTACATTGCGAAACTAGTGGCATGCATGGTAAAATTAATTTCATGAAACTAGTTTCAATACCAGCTGTGAACTTAGTTTCGTAAAATAATTGGTGTCGTGAAACCCTCAGTATCGCTGAGATCATGGCCTCGGCAGCAGCAAAGCTTTCTTCTCTCAGTTAACTCATACCGTAAGCCGCGTTAAGGACCTTCGTTCCAAAAAACCAGACGATCTTCTACATTCTACAGCCATGTTAAGCCGGATTATTATTATTATTTATGTTTTTAGCGAGTAAGACACGGTAGTTCAGTGTTTAGAGCATGGTGTACGAGGGGTCGCGGATTCAAGTCCTGCTCGTATCAGTTGTTTATCTTCTAGTATTTAAGTTATTAGGAAATATTTCAACTAGGTATTTATTATTTAATTTACGACTGAACTTAACGATGTTATGATATTATAATAATATGCCTTGATCTAGATTCCAGATCAAGATGCAATAGTTTATAGTCGCAAATAAGAGTCATAAGGTGGTTGATTATAGACTACTGATGACCTACTGATACCTTCAGCCGCTCGTGTATGTACAGGGTGTTCGTGGAGCAGCTCGGCAAGAGAGCAACCTGCGTCTGCGCACATATTAGTTGGCGGTCGTACGTTGACCCTCCGCCGCCGCCTGGAGTCGGGAGTGATAAGCAAGCCGCTGACCTGCAGGCAGTGTTATAGTGTCCGACAACCTATTGGCCGATCTTGAACTCCTAATATTATATCTAAATAAATTCGAGACGATGAACTTCCGACCGGAATAGCAATTGCTGAGTGCTGATACAGTGGCTACCCCACTGTATCAGCACGACTCAGCAATTGCTATTCCGGTTAAATAGTTACCTAATTGGGGCAGCGTCCAGGCAAGTGAACGATCTCTCCTGCCTGACTCATCCCTGTAGTGTTGGTTTTCTTTTGACTATTTTGTACAGAAACAGGCGCCGCGTGGGGCTGTCAAACTATTGTCACATTTCGCTCGTTTGGAGAAATAATGACGTAAATGCCATTTTTTCCAAAATTAAGTTAAATATGATGATGTAGGTAGGTACTTAGAAAGTGTATTTGCGTTTAGAGAAACCAAGACCTATTATACATATATCCGTCAATTTTTCGATAGACGGCAGTAATACGTACATTGTATGCATATCGACGGCCAATCATATAATTTGGCCAAATCATGTTCCTCGGCATTTCATGAAATGCCGCCATTTCATGATTTACCCGATTAATTTATGAAATGGCTAATTAATTCAGGCAGATCGATCAACAACTTACGTTTGTCGATTTGGCTGGCTAGTTAACAGGCCAAATCATGAAATGGCGGAGTTTCAAGAAATGTCGTGGAATTTGATGGTCTAGCCAATAATATACGACCGGACCACGGCATTTTACACGTCTCCGGCGCCGCGGGGAGTACGGCCTCTGCGCCTCCGAGTTTACAAAAATACTCAAGGGCAGATAAGACCACGTGGAGTTGGGGTTGGCCAATTCGGTTCGGTCACAACTTATTCACTACTATCTACTCTTATCAAAACAAAGTCGATGCACAAAAACCAACGAAATGAAAATTATTTATGTATTCGTATTCTGACAAGTTTAGTGACAACAAGCCATCCTACAAAATTGATATTTATGGCGGTTTTAGCTGGTCAGATCATGAAATGGCGGAGTTTCATGAAATGCTAAGGAAATGTATAATCTGCCCAATTATATGATCGGACCACGACATCCTACTAATATTATAAGCGTGAAAGTTTGTGAGGATGTACCTATAGATGTATGGATGTTTGTTACTTTTTCACGCAAAAACTACTAAACGGATTTTGATGAAACTTTACAGTAATATAGCTTATACATCAGAATAACACATAGGCTACTTTTTATCCCAAAAACGCGGGCGAAGCTGCAGGCAGAAGCTAGTAAGTACACAATAACACACCAATACGTACTACTACTACACACATATAGGTACCTACTTGGAATTGCTGGCCGGTCTAATCGTCGCTGCGCCTACAAAAAACACTGTTTTTAGGGTTCCGTACGAAAACGGTAAAGATGAAACCCTTATGGTGCGATTTCGTCTGTCTGTCCGTCCGTCTATTTGTCACAGCCGCTTATTTCAGCAACTACAAATGCTATCGATTTAAGGAACAGTTATAAACAATGCTTGCTCACCTTTATTGCAAATGAAATAAATCAAATAAATATTTTTATTTTCATTGCAAATGGCGCCGAAGTGGGGGTTTGAAATTGTAGGATCAAGGTGGCATATCATATGAAAGGGTTTTATTCTAAATATATTTTTGTTTTCTTTTTAGGGTTCCGTACCAAAATGGTACAAAAGGAACCCTTATGGTGCGACTTCGTCTGTCTGTCTGTCTGTCTGTCACACCTGCTTATTTCAGCAACTACTTATGCTATCTACTTGAAATTTGGAACAGTTATAAAGAATGCTTGTTTAACTTTATTGCAAATGAAAAAAGTCCAAAAATATTTTTATTTTCATTGCAAAAGGGGCCGGAGTGGGGGTCCGAAATTTTAAAGTGGGGTTACTAGGTCAAGTGACATATCATATGAAAGGGCTTGATCTGCACATTTCAAAATATATTTTTATTTTATTTTATGTCTCACAGTTTTCGACATATGATGAAAAATGTCCAAAAAAATACCATTCCCCCCCCTTATCTCCGAAGTTTGCGGGGCGAAAAATCTGAAATAATTAGAGTTAATAGGAATTGACCCAAATATGGCACCAAAAATAAAACGATGTTCCTAACCAGTACAGTTTTTTCAAAATCATCAAAATTCCTTCACAAACAAACTAAGTTATGCGGTTCGGATTTTTTCACTTTATACGTCCATAAATGATACGGAACCCTCGGTGCGCGAGTTCGACTCGCACTTGGCCGGTTTTTTTTACTCTTATACGTCCAAGGAAGGTACGGAAACCTCGGTGCGCGAGTAGGAATCGCATTTGGCCAGTTTTTTTTTCGGAAATTTTTGAATCGGGAAAAAGTCTTACGGAAACATGTAGGCTGTACAAGCCTCGAATTTTAGCGGACCGTATAGACCGTAACGTCCAGGCCACCGGCGGCCTCCTCCGCCGCCCTCAGCCCTGACTTGATACCACATAATATCATAAGATTCATAAGGAACCATAACTGCCGCGGATGATTCTGGAGATCTTATACATTGCAATAGCGGAGTAGGTACGTGGTCGCGCCTGGCGACCGGGGGCGGGGGTGCAGCGGCTGCAGGGCGCGTGACCGCCGGCACCACGTGCATGTCGCGCCCGTATCGTGTCATTAGTCAGTCGCATAACGACGCAAACACTAATTAATATCAGTAACGAGTGTAAACATTTGCACATCCCGGAGAGGCGCGAGCACGCGGGCGCGGCGTGGCGGGCTGTGGCGGGCCCGCTCGGTACGTACCTACGTGTGCGGGCTGTGGCGGGCTCGGCGGTGGCAGCGTGGTGTCGGGGCCGTGCGGCGGGCTCGCGGGCGCGCTGCGTACTCGCCGCCGCCGCCGCCGCCGGCCGCGCTCGTCGCACCTGACCACATTAAGCTACGATCTTGCCATTGTCCTCTTTAAACGCACCTTAATAATACATTCAAAGCACAGACGGGCACTGACGCGTAGGGCTGACGAGCTCGAAGACCATTTTAACTTATATTTTAATAAATAACTAGCTTCCGCCCGCGGCTTCGCCCGCTTTTTTGAGATAAAAAGTAGCCTATGTGTTATTCTGATGTATAAGCTATATTACTGTAAAGTTTCATCAAAATCCGGTCAGTAGTTTTTGCATGAAAGAGTAACAAACATCCATCCATACATACAGATACATCCATCCATACATCCTCACAAACTTTCACATTTATAGTATTAGTAGGAAGTTCGTTTATCTAAAGTAGGTAGGTATTTTTTGTAGGTATCGTGAAAAAACTAAAAATCTTCTTTATTGTCTCTGGATACATGCAAGAGACTGATATATAGTTACCTATCCACCATATTGTGATGCAAACGATTAAAGGTAGAGAGCTCTCTCTTCTCTCTACCTAAATACTTTAATCGTTTGCAACACAATATGGTGGATAGATAATGGGTGGAACGGGTGCGCTACGTTACGCCGAAATCCATTACAATGAATCACGGAACAACGAACATTCGTACATTCGTTGTTCCGTCATTCGCTGTAACGTACATTCGTTGTTCCGTCATTCGCTGTAACGTACATTCGTTGTTCCGTCATTCGCTGTAACGTACATTCGTTGTTCCGTCATTCGCTGTAACGTACATTCGTTGTTCCGTCATTCGCTGTAACGTACATTCGTTGTTCCGTCATTCGTTGTAGTTGTACCTACTTAATGGTTTGCAAGACGTCGATTTAACAAGCCGTCGCAGTATAGAGATGTCGTTGAAAAGTTTTCGAAGAAACGAAATTCGATGATACGGCTTTCGCACTCGAGTAGGTATTCCGCAGAAATCATTATACCTAATTACCTATGTAAACGAAGTGTTTATTGAGTCAAGTAGTTTGTTCAATAAATTTAGCTCAAGTAGAAGTTATCATGATATTGGCAACCCTGGACAGGTCGTAACGGATATCTAAAACCGCGTAGTGAAGGTCGCATGTGGACGCTTCACCGTGTTCTTTGTGTTGGTCACATTAATGTGTTAGGTACATGTGTCATACACCACACAATAGTGCGCGCCGCTCCTGGCTCGTCCGCCTGTCAGCGGTCAGCGGTCAGCAGCTCGGCACACGGACCACGTCCACGTCCACGCTTGACGGCATGAAGCGCGGGAGGCGAAGGAGAGCTCCTGCTCCTGCAGGGCGAGCGGCCAAGTACCACAAAGTTTTCAGCGTTGAGCAGTATTTGCGATTTTTTTCAAGTCGATTGTAGTTTTGTTTGCGAATAAAAAAGCGCTGACCTAGACCCGCGGCGCGGCGTGCCCTTGACATCTGCACCCCCTATCTATGTAGATTATTTGTTATCAGCATTTGATGAACCATTCGACGTTTCAACGTATGCCTGTCGAACGCGTACCTCTATATCTACTTAGGTATCTGCAGATATCTTCCAGTTTTATAATATTTTAATAAAATATTACAAGGTTACGTTTTTAGGGTTCCGTACCAAAATGGTAAAAAAGGAACCCTTAAGGTGCGACTTCGTTTGTCTGTCTGTCTGTCACAGGTGTTTATTTCAGCAACTAGAAACGCTATCAACTTGTTTGAAACAGTTTTAAAGAATGCTTGCTTACTTTTATTGCAAATGAAAAATATATATATATATACTATTTTCATTGCAAATGGCGCCAAAGTGGGGGTTCAAAATTTTGATATGGGGTTACTAGGTTAAGTGGCATTATATCATATTATCTGCACATTTCAAAATATATTTTCGTTTTCTTTTATGCTTCCTAGTTTTTGACATATGATGATAAATGGCCAAAAAATACCACCCAAAGCGAAAAATCTGAAATAATTTGAGTTGATAGAAATTTACCTAAATATTGCACTAAAAATAAAACGATGTTCGTAACTAACACCGTTTTTAGGGTTCCGTAGTAAAACTAGGAACCCTTACAGTTTCATCATGTCCATCTGTCCGTCTGTCTGTCTGTCTGTCTGTCTGTCCGTCTGTCAAACCCTCGTAAAATCTATAGTTCATAACCAATATTTATGAAACTTCACAGGTACCTGTGAAGTTTCATACAAAGTTATAGGTATAGCTGTATTTCATACGAAGTTTCATCCTGTAGAACTAGAAGCTTTGAAAGTCGTTAACAATTTGTCCCCCCCCCCCCTGTAATTTTCCAACCGCGTTATCAAAAAATCTGAAAAAAATCAAGCTAAAAGCATCTAATAAATAATTACGATTAAAATTGGTTTGAACAAGAATAAAATAATTAGGGGGAGGGGCCCCATACATGAAACTGAGGGATGAAGAAAAATATTTTGACGCACCCTTTCATGTGGGGTATCGTTGGATAGATCTTTGAAAATAACATAAAGGTTTCTATATGACTTTTTTATTTAAGTGCATATTTAGCGAACTAGGAGCTCCGAAAGTCGTTTACAATGTGTCATGTGTCCCCCCCCTGTAATTTTCCAATCGCGTTATTAAAAAATCTGAAAAAATTCAATCTTATGGAATCTAACAAATTCTCTCGATTAAAATTGGTTTGAACAAGAAACGTTAATAACTTTTTGAAATATTCACTATTTTCAGTTTTGACCGCAAAAATAACTTTGTATTTCATTATAATATTAGGAAATACAAACGTATATGTTTGCAGTTGGAAGACTAAAATACTTCTTCCTACGGAACCCTAGACTGTGCGTGGTTCGACACGCTCTTGCCCGGTTTTTAGAAATCATCAAAATTCCTTCACAAACAAACTTAGTTATATTATGCGGTCTGGTTTTTTTAAATTTTATAAGTCCAAGAACGATACGGAACCCTCGGTGCGCGAGTATGCTACCATAAATTCCCCCAACATTTTTTATCTGAATTAAAAACAAACTGGCCAACTGCAAGTAGTACTCGCACACCGAGGGTTACGTATAATTCATGTCAATCCATTTTAATAAGAATGTAAACAAACAAGTCAGTAACTTGTTTAGTGATGTCCAATTGTAGTGCCAATAACAGTTCAATTAAATAATTGAATGATTCGATTTTATTCATTGAATAAGTTAGAATATTTTGTTTTATTTCAATAGATTTTATTGATCTATACCTAAAATAATGTGTATGATTGCGAATGAATTTCACATTGCTTTAAATTAAACATTTAGAAAAAAAAACGATTTATTAATCGCTTACAAATATTTTAATTGAATAAATTGAACTATTTTTTTCGAACAGCACTCGAGACCATAGATAATATATGATTTTTTATCTGTAATCTAACCTCACTTTTCGTCTAAGAAAGTCTAGGATATTTCTTCTATTTTTCAAATACAATTATTAATCAAACGAATGTTGTTGGAAAAACCGACTTCCAAAAACTACACTAAAAACTATGAATTAAAAATGTTTAACTTCCATAAATAAAAATCTAAATGTATATTGAAGTCGGCGGGGCCTCTTCTTCAGGTTTCTACCTCTCAGCCTTTGAACAGGAAGAACGTGCGCAGTGTGTGCAGCGAACGTGCAGCTTGCTTTGCGCCTCGACAAATTAAAATTTTCTTTCATTCCTCCTTAATCTATAATGTTGCTTATATTTATGCTAGGCCCCGCCGACTTCAATATACATTTAGATTTTTATTTATGGAAGTTTAACATTTTTATTTCATAGTTTTTAGTGTAGTTTTTGGAAGTCGGTTTTTTTTAAACCTGTTTTTATTTTTATCTTTTTAGTGTAGTGTAACCATTTTTGTTGTTGTTAATTTATTACAATAAAGTACCATTAAATCATGGACAGAGGCGACTTTGATCATTTATGTACTTTTACCGAGATCGATTACTTCCACGAATTTAAATAGGTATGTACCTACTTATATTTATAGATGTTGGTGGATGAGAGCATTTCAGTAAACAAAAACCGGGCAAGAGCGTGTCGGACCACGCAGTGTAGGATTCCATAGCAAGAAGTATTTTGAGTGTTCCGACCGCAAATACAAGTTTGTATTTCATAATATTATTATGAAATATTATTATTTTTACGGTTGTCAAACTCAAAATGGAAAATAGTGAATATTTCAAAAATTTTGTGACGTATCTTGTTCAAACCAATTTCAATCGAAAGTATTTATTAAATGCTATAAGCTTGATTTTTTCCAGATTTTTTGATAGCGCGGTTGGAAAATTACAGGGGGACACACACATTGTTAACGACTTTGGGAGCTCCTAGTTCACTCAATATGCACTTAAATAAAAAAGGTATTTAGAAACCTTCATGTTATTTTCAAAGACCTATCCAACGATATCCCACATGGTGGGGTGCGCGAAAATATTATTTTTCATCCCTCAGTTCATGTATGGGAGCCCCCCCTAATAATTTTATTTTTCGTAATTTCACTATAGGCCTTAATGGCGGCTTGTAAAAGACATCTACCTACGAAGTTTCATATAAATTGGTTATGAACTGTAGATAGTAGTAATAGCAATAGGCTCGCTCCCTAGCCTTCTATCAAATGCGACTTAAGCATAAAAAAATTGTGTGTACTATACACCTCTGTCTAACCTTGCGGGAAATATCGGCGTGATGTTATGTATGCATAATATCGAGATCGATTGCGTTCAGGAATTCATGTACCTACACAATATCACTTTTTCATCATCGTCATGATGTCATCGAGATACACCAAAAATACCGTTTATTACACCTCGTTAAAAATCTACTCAACCAAAGTTAATAAAATTTATATGTATGGGACCACCTCGCGAGCTTCTTCTACCATATGAAAAAAGAATCACGTAAATCGGCCCATAAACCACGGAGTAATCGGTGTACATACATGAAAAAAAAAAAAAAAAAAAAAAAACCAACCGAATGCAGAACCTCCTCCTTTTTGGAAGTCGGTTAAAAAGTGGTGAAGTATCAAGCTCAAACCTTCAAAATACGGATTAATGTGTTACGAATTCCATTTAGTGAGTGTTTGTGTGATCGTTTTATCAAAATTGGGTTTGTTTACCTTCTTATTAAAATGGATTGACATGAACTTTATTACGTTTACGTACCATTATTAGACATAAGTATGTACGTTAGTATAAAAGTTAAAAACCGGGCAAGAGCGTGTCGGACCACGCACAGTCTACGGTTCCGTAGCAAGAAGTAATTCAGTCTTCCGACCGCAAATATAAGTTTGTATTTCATATCATTATGAAATACGAAGTTAATTTTGCGGTTGTCAAAACTCAAAACTGAAAATAGTGAATATTTCAAAAAGTTATTAACGTATCTTGTTCAAACTAATTTTAATCGAGAGTATTTATTGGATGCCACATGCTTTAATTTTTTGATACAGCGGTTGGAAAATTACAGGGGGGGGGGGGGCACATTGTTACCGATTTTGGGAGCTCCTAGTTCACTAAATATGCACTTAAACAAAAAAGTTATTTAGGAACCTTTATGTTATTTTCAAAGACCTGTCCAACGATACCCCACATGATGGGGTGCACGAAAATATTTATTTTCATCCCCATGTATGGGAGCCCCCCCTAATTATTTTATTTTTCATAATTTTATTACAAGCCGGCGGCTCATAGAAGACCTGCGAAGTTTCATGCAAATTAGTTATGAACTGTGGATTTGACGAGGGTGTGACAGACGGACAGACAGACGGACAGACGGACAGACCGACGGACAGGACGAAACTATAAGGGTTCCTAGTTTTACTACGGAACCCTAAACAACCGGACCGTATAAGTTTGTTTGTAAAATAATTTTAATGATTTCTAAAAAAATATGCTAGTTAGGAACATCGTTTTGTTTTTGGTGCAATATTTTCTATCAACTTCGGAGATAAGGGGGGAGGAATGATATTTTTTTAGACATTTTCCATCATAAATGTAGAAAACTATTATAAGGCATAAAAAAACAAAAAAATACTTATTTTGAAATGTAGGTACAGATAAAGCCCTATGTTATGCAGCTTGACCCGGTAACCTCACTTCACTTGACCTGGTAACCTCACTTCAACTTGACCTGGTAACCTCACTTCATAATTTCAAACCCCCACTTCGGCGCCATTAGCAGTGAAAATAAAAATATGTTTTAATTTTTAGGGTTCCGTACCAAAATGGTAAAAAAGGAACCCTTATGGTGCGACTTCGTCTGTCTGTCTGTCTGTCTGTCACACCTGCTTATTTCAGCAACTACTTATGCTATCGACTTGAAATTTGGAACAGTTATAAAGAATGCTTGTTCAACTTTATTGCAAATGAAAAAAAGCCAAAAATATTTTTATTTTCATTGCAAAAGGGGCCGGAGTGGGGGTCCGAAATTTTAAAGTGGGGTTACTAGGTCAAGTGACATATCATATGAAAGGGCTTAATCTGCACATTTCAAAATATATTTTTATTTTATTTTATGTCTCACAATTTTCGACATAAAATGAAAAATGACCAAAAAAATACCATCCCCCCCCCCCCTTATCTCCGAAGTTTGCGGGGCGAAAAATCTGAAATAATTAGAGTTGATAGTAATTGACCCAAATATGGCACCAACAATAAAACGATGTTCCTAACTAGTACAGTTTTTTTCAAAATCATCAAAATTCCTTCACAAACAAACTTAGTTATGCGGTCCGGATTTTTTTACTTTATACGTCCAAAAATGATACGGAACCCTCGGTGCGAGTACGACTCGCACTTGGCCGGTTTTTTTATTTGCAATAAAGGTGGGCAAGCATACCTACTTTATAACTGTTCCACAAGTCTATAACATTAGTAGTTGCTGAAATAACCAACTGTGACAGACAAACAGACAGACAGACGAAGTCGCACCATAAGGGTTCCTTTTTACCATTTTGGTACAGAACCCCAAAAAGTTTTCAATATGACTGCGAAGAACATAACAGTGTTTACTTGCTGCCTATAGTGTTCCCACTGTGGGGTTTTGACTGTTGGGAGTCCCAACTTGGGCCACAGGGCTTCCTGCTGTGAGAGGGGGTAGGGCGTGCAGTCTACCACGCGAGTCCAGCCGGCCTAGCATGACCACGATAGAAACGGGTTTTGTCTACATAGAAATAGACAAAGTGACAGATTGTAGAAACATTTCTACGTTTTATGAATGAAATCTGTCACTTTGTCTATTTCTATGTAGACAAAACCCGTTTCTATCGTGGTCATGCTAGGCCGGCAGTGCGCGCTGCTTGATGCCACATCCAGTTCTATGACGAACCAGTTCCCTGACAATGTTTGCCTGCACCGGTGGAAGAGGATCCAATGGCGAGTGCCGCCTGCCTGGGCTCCAATGCACGACCCAACTTAAACTGACTCGCAGTTCGCAAGCTATCAAGCGGCGCCCCCCAGGCTTGTTCCTACTCTACAGCGTTTTTCGGCACCCTGGGGACTTTAGCACATCTCAACCGACCCTACAACGGTCTATATGATGGCTTATCATGTTCTATTGAATTGAGAATGGGACATTAGGTATAATGACACGTTGGAAAACAATAGTCGATCCGCCCCTAATGCTTGTTTGTGCCGATGTAGCGGTGTTTACTTCACTAATGAGGCCGTCGGGTGGTTCCAGGAACACATTCTGATACTGGATGTGTGAGTCACGCAGTTATCTACGAGCACACAACAAGTGACACTGATTGCGCTGATCTTGCTGGAAAACAAGGAAAGTCAACTTACTAAATAATCATTATAATTAGGTTGATCTAGCGGTAAAAGGTTAGTGCCGCGCGAAAGGTCGGGGTTTGATTTGTAGCTCGGCTCGCGTGAAGAAGCAACACTGACATCCAGGAATGGTGAGGGCACGCTCTGAAGACTCCTCAGACCACTGCGACAGTCTTTATGTCACTACAAATACATAAATACTGACATAAATCCGCATCAACAAGAGCCTCTACACTCTACAGTAATCTTTAAACAAAACCTAACAAAAAGTGGTCGGTAACCTACACACCACGCACTGCACCTTTGTTAACTGTGAGTCCTTCTACCTGCGCAGTACATCATGTTCTCAGGTAAACGGCAGGTACCTACTAGAACTTATACATTACTTCGCAGACCCTTTGTTTCTTCTTGCGTGTCGTGAATAAAATACACCACGTGTTGAGTCACTAAGCTCGTGGTGTATTTATATGGGAACTATATTTTCTGTCACCTAAGTTTAGATTGGTCACCAATCTGCGATACCCTAATTAATATATCTATTCCCAAGAAATATATTAGTCAATAGTCAATAGTCATTTATTGGTAATGTTGATTACATGTCATTACATTTACATTATGTTATTAAACAAACAATATAATAGTTCAGTAAATATTCGATTAGTAATATTGGCATTAAATACCTACTCATTACTACATTACTCATTAATATAGTAATATTAGTCATCATATTAATCAAAACGGTCTCTAAATCATCAAATTAATGTAAATAAGTAACTTAAATTATAGTTGGATCACTTTTTTCTATAGCCTAAATATAGATAAGTTCTGTCCTCTAAAAATTCGTTCTATCGTCAAAATAAAGATCTGTCACCTAATAAATAGATTTGCCACATAATAAATAGATCAGTTCCATAATTTTATGAAAAAATGCCTAATAGGAATTGGCGGGCTGTGAAAATCCGTTAGCATAAAAAACAATAGGATCTAAGAGCGAGCTCGGGAACTAGGGGCACCCCGACACGGACAGGTTAGGTTCGAAGGGGTTGACGGGGGCTTCAGTGAGCGAGCAAAGTGAGCGAACGAAGCCCCCGTCAACTTCTTCGTGTTAGGTTACTTTTAACCTTGCAGACAGAAATAGGAGCCCCGCGTAACGATAAACGTATTATATTTATTGCATTACTGTGTACATATTGTGTTCTTAATAAATAACATTGTAGTTTTAGGCTCAACAGTCTACCCATTTCGGATATGCAATAAGAAACAAAGTTTATGATATGATAAGATGATAGTAATATGACACTACTCACATTTTTTACCAAAAAACTCTTGCAGATTATAAAAAAAATATTATTAATTAACCATTTCTTTAATTTTGCTTTGAAAATATTTCCGTAGCGGGGCTCCGTCGACTACCTTCCTTCCCTATTGCTGTAGATTCAAATTGCAGGTGAATTATTTAAGGGTATGACTTAATCAGTTACCTAATAAATGCATTTTCAGTGATCTCAAATCATGTTTGTTCCTAGAATAATAGATCTCTCACATAAATTGAATCACCATAATATTAAAACATGTCTCAAATCATGTTTGTTCCTAGAATAATAGATCTCTCACATAAATTGAATCACCATAATATTAAAACGCTTACCTAAATATTAATTAAGAGTTACTGGGAAATAATATCAATCATCAAATAACTATATTGGGTGTAAAATAATAGAAGTGTCACCAAAATAGAATTACCAAATAATACAAAAATGCAGAAGCCCCCGTCAACCCCTTCGAACTTAACCTGTCCGTGTCGGGGTGCCCCAAGTTCCCGAGCTCGCTTCGCTCGCTCTTGGATCCTTATGTTATTTTTATGCTAACCAATTTTCTCAATCTAATCCAATCTTTTTTCATAAAATTATGGAACTGATCTATTTATTAGGTGATACATCTATTTATTAGGTAACTATATATTTTCGTCATGTCCGTCTTTCCGTCTGTCTTTTGATGATATATATCATATGAAAGGGCTTGATCTGCACATTTCAAAATATATTTTCATTTTATTTTATGTCTCACAGTTTTCGACATATGATGAAAAACCGGCCAAGTGCGAGTCGTACTCGCGCACCGAGGGTTCCGTATCATTTTTGAACGTATAAAGTGAAAAAAACCGGACCGCATAACTAAGTTTGTTTGTGAAGGAATTTTGATGATTTTGAAAAAACTGTACTAGTTAGGAACATCATTAGAGTTCCGTACCAAAATGGTAAAAAAGGAACCCTTATGGTGCGACTTCGTCTGTCTGTCTGTCACACCTGCTTATTTCAGCAACTACTTATGCTATCGACTTGAAATTTGGAACAGTTATAAAGAATGCTTGTTCAACTTTATTGCAAATGAAAAAAGTCCAAAAATATTTTTATTTTCATTAACCGACTTCCAAAAAGGAGGAGGTTCTGCATTCGGTTGTTTTTTTTTTTTTTTTTTTTTTCATGTATGTACACCGATTACTCCGTGGTTCATGAGCCGATTTACGTGATTCTTATTTCATATGGTAGAAGAAGCTCGCGAGGTGGTCCCATATAAATTTTATTAACTTTGGTTGAGTAGATTTTGAACGAGGTGTAATAAACGGTATTTTTGGTGTATCTCGATGACATCATGACGATGATGAAAAAGTGATATTGTGTAGGTACATGAATTCCTGAACGCAATCGATCTCGATATTATGCATACATAACATCACGCCGATATTTCCCGCAAGGTTAAACAGAGGTGTATAGTACACACAATTTTTTTATGCTTAAGTCGCATTTGATAGAAGGCTAGGGAGCGAGCCTATTGCTATTACTACTATCTACAGTTCATAACCAATTTATATGAAACTTCGTAGGTAGATGTCTTTTACAAGCCGCTATTAAGACCTATAGTGAAATTATGAAAAATAAAATTATTAGGGGGGGCTCCCATACATGAAACTGAGGGATGAAAAATAATATTTTCGCGCACCCCACCATGTGGGATATCGTTGGATAGGTCTTTGAAAATAACATGAAGGTTTCTAAATACCTTTTTTATTTAAGTGCATATTGAGTGAACTAGGAGCTCCCAAAGTCGTTAACAATGTGTGTCCCCCCCTGTAATTTTCCAACCGCGCTATCAAAAAATCTGGAATAAATCAAGCTTATAGCATTTAATAAATACTTTCGATTGAAATTAGTTTGAACAAGATACGTCACAAAATTTTTGAAATATTCACTATTTTCCATTTTGAGTTTGACAACCGTAAAAATAATAATATTTCATAATAACATTATGAAATACAAACTTGTATTTGCGGTCGGAACACTCAAAATACTTCTTGCTATGGAATCCTACACTGCGTGGTCCGACACGCTCTTGACCGGTTTTTGTTTACTGAAATACTCTCATCCACCAACATCTATGAATATAAGTAGGTACATACCTATTTAAATTCGTGGAAGTAATCGATCTCGGTAAAAGTACATAAATGATCAAAGTCGCTCTGTCCATGATTTAATGGTACTTTATTGTAATAAATTAACAACAACAAAAATGGTTACACTACACTAAAAAGATAAAAATAAAAACAGGTTTTAAAAAAACCGACTTCCAAAAACTACACTAAAAACTATGAAATAAAAATGTTAAACTTCCATAAATAAAAATCTAAATGTATATTGAAGTCGGCGGGGCCTAGCATAAATATAAGCAACATTATAGATTAAAGAGGAATGAAAGAAAATTTTAATTTGTCGAGGCGCAAAGCAAGCTGCACGTTCGCTGCACACACTGCGCACGTTCTTCCTGTTCAAAGGCTGAGAGGTAGAAACCTGAAGAAGAGGCCCCGCCGACTTCAATATACATTTAGATTTTTATTTATGGAAGTTTAACACTTTTATTTCATAGTTTTTAGTGTAGTTTTTGGAAGTCGGTTTTTTTAAAACCTGTTTTTATTGCAAAAGGGGCCGGAGTGGGGGTCCGAAATTTTAAAGTGGGGTTACTAGGTCAAGTGACATATCATATGAAAGAGCTTGATTTGCACATTTCAAAATTTTATTTTATTTTATGTCTCACAGTTTCCGACATATGATGAAAAATGTCCAAAAAAATACCATTTCCCCCCTTATCTCCGAAGTTTGCGGGGCGAAAAATCTGAAATAATTAGAGTTAATAGGAATTGACTCAAATATGGCACCAAAAATAATAAGAATACATTTTTTAAAAATGCATCTTTTAATTTTAAATTTTCATAAATACGGTTTTGTGCGAGCGAGACAGGTGACAAAATGTAATAGCCCTTAAGAATTGTATATTTTATGAGGTTGTGACAGACGGACAGACAGACAGACAGACGGTCATGATGAAATTATAAGCGTTCCTAGTTTTACTACGGAACCCTGAAAAACAGAGGCACATACACGGGAGACAACATAGCGTCGAAGGGAACTGATAATTTTATTAGTTAGGTTTAGGTAGGTATGTGAAACGCACAATCTATATAATATATATGCATACATTGTATACTAACATACAGGTGAAACACTATACTCTCCTATTGAGCTTCGCAGCAGTCGGGTAAAAATTAAAATGTAAACAACTCAATTTATTCGTACCCAACGTAATCCATAACTTGTGCAACGCCTTGTCGCAAGTATTGCAACAGATGGCGCTTTGAAAACACATTGCTGTAATTTATCTGGCAGGCGCAATACACACAACTGCAGCACAGGCATAGACACGCTGTAGGCAACACAACACCCGTGTATTGCAGAACAACTCAAGATTGAACTGGCGCAGTACCCGCTTCTGAAGGCGGTGCCCGTAGTCACCACATCTGCCGCTTGTTTGTCGAGTCGTGCTCCCGCTGTGTGCGCTGTGCGCGCCTCACCGGCCACAGCTACCACGGCGCAAGCGCACTTTAATGGCACATGCACCACCTGTGCTCTGTGCACTGAATCATCAAAAGAAACATGAGCACAGATTACAGAATACAACCTACTGCTTGTCGGGATCCCTTTGATACGCGTAATTTTTGAATTCTTAATCTACTTTGGCATAACAAGTTAGGCTGTATGATTAATAATGTAGGGTTTCCATAATATCAAAGGATTTTCTTAATGTTATTAAATATTAAGACATTCCAAAAACAATTGACACAGGCGGGACGTGAACCCGCGACCTCTGCCGAACCGTGGCTAGCACTCTCACCAACTGAGCTACTGTGTCTTCGCCTGAATCAATTGAAATTTGGGATCCCTTCAATACGCCTCTTCCGAGCGTCAGCGACATCTATCGGAGAATAGTTACAAACTCCAAATCAATGTTTCCAATCTTTGCAGTTTGGAAGAACATCGATACGATATCACCTACTATACATTATAAATGTATATTTTTGCGAATTTTAAACATGTTAAAGCCATGTTATGCTTATCTTAATGTTATTAAAGATTAAGACATTCCAAAAACAATTGACACAGGCGGGACGTGAACCCGCGACCTCTGCCGAATCGTGGCTAGCACTCTCACCAACTGAGCTACTGTGTCTTCGCCTGAATCAATTGAAATTTGGAATCCCTTCAATACGCCTCTTCCGAGCGTCAGCGACATCTATCGGAGAATAGTTACAAACTCCAACTCAATGTTCAGACATTCCAAAAACAATAGTAGTAGGTGATATCGTATCGATGTTCTTCCAAACTGCAAAGATTGGAAACATTGAGTACACACAATGCCGGCGGCAGTACCGGCGGCCCGGCCGCCGGTACTGCCGCCGGCATCAGACCAGCAGGTATTCGTGGCGCCGGGCTTGCTACACACACGAGCCGCCGGCATGGTGGCGGGCGGCGTTGCTGCCGGCATTGTGTGTAGGAACCCTAACAGGGATTTATAGTGAGAGGAAGGTTAGAGGCTAATGGGGGGGAGGAAGAAAAGCTCCTATTTCTGTCTGCAAGGTTAAAAGTATCCTAACAGAAAGGGAATGGTTGAATAGGTTGAAATTGCAACAAGACTTCGTTCGCTCGCTTTGCTCGCTCACCCATCAACCCCTTCAGATCTATTCTGTCCGTATGGTGCCGCAAGTTCCCCAACTCTCTTCGCTCGCTCTTGGACTTATGGAAGGTGGTCACCACAGAAATCTATATAAATTTTTTCGGTTTGTGTGGGGGTCACCCTACTTTCTTTTATTTGTTGTATAACCTAACTAGACTTTTGCCCGCGACTTCGTCCGCGTGGAATAACCAGTTTAAATGACCTCCATAGTGTAGGCTGGCTAGTACTACCAAGAGGTCAAGCTGTATCTCCGGTTCCTCCCATCAGAATTAGATTTTTTTTATTTATTTATTTATTTATATATTTTTTTATTGACCAACTTATATTTACAGCATATAACTACACATACAAGTTAAACGAATAGATGAAACGTGGCTTAGATTTTAAGTTGGACCCCAAGCTATCGAACTGTGACAACCACATTAAAATCCGTTCAGTACTTTTTGCGTGATGCGCGCACAAACAGACAAACAGACAAACGACAAAAAATAAAAAAAACCTTTTTGGGTATGGTTACGTCCCAGTCCTATCCCGACAATTTTTTCTGGAATATCTTCAATGTACAGACACGGCTTTTTTACAATTTTATATCTTGGTCAGACGATTTTAATGAAATAAAGACTAAATGTTACCTCAAGATACAGCCTGTGCCTATACATTTTTAGGGTTCCGTACCAAAATGGTAAAAAAGGAACCCTTATGGTACGACTTCGTCTGTCTGTCTGTCTGTCTGTCTGTCTGTCTGTCTGTCTGTCTGTCACACCTGTTTATTTCAGCAACTACTAATGCTATCGACTTGAAATTTGGATCAGTTATAAAGAATGCTTGTCCAACTATATTGCAAATGAAAAAAGGCAAAAAATATTTTTATTTTCATTGCAAAAGGGGCCGGAGTGGGGGTCCAAAACTTCAAAGTGGGGTTACTAGGTCAAGTGACATATCATATAAAAGGGCTTGATCTGCACATTTCAAAATATATTTTAATTTAATTTTATGTCTCACAGTTTTCGACATATGATGAAAAATGTCCAAAAAAATACCATTCCCCCCCCCTTATCTCCGAAGTTTGCGGGGCGAAAAATCTGAAATAATTAGAGTTGATAGGAATTGACCCAAATATTGCACTAAAAATAAAACGATGTTCCTAACTAGTACAGTTTTTTCCAAATCATCAAAATTCCTTCACAAACAAACTTAGTTATGCGGTCCGGTTTTTTTCACTTTATACGTCCAAAAATGATACGGAACCCTCGGTGCGCGAGTACGACTCGCACTTGGCCGGTTTTTTTTTCTACTTCCTCATAATCAATTCAGTAGTATTGATTTGATGCGTGTTCAAACACACAGACAAACAGACAGACAAACCGACAGACAAACAGACAGACAAACAGACAGACATTAGTTCCAAAAATGATATAAATTTACTATATTACTTATTCTTAGTCCCCCATATTATTTTTATGCAAATATATGCAATGTACAGACACGTGGAATTTACATTCTTATTATAAGTATAGATTAGCGTTAAGTACCTATCGTTTGGTGCAATAAAACAGGCTGGTTTATTTTTTGCAAGAAAATCTAGTTTGATTCGTGGCTGAAGCAGCCACTTTTGCAATGAACTATAATTGCAGATGTAGTTATCTCCAAGATGGAGCTCTTGACTGCTTTGCTCAGCGCGAGCGTGCTCTACTGCTCATACTTTTGAATTTCGCTCTGAAGTGTTATCTTTAAAATAATACAAATGAGATTTTTCAATAATCTAATGTTGCGAGCGGGATTTGAACCCGCGACCTCTGTCGTACCGTAAATTCACAAAAATATATATTTATAATGTATAGATGGTGGTATCACATCGATGTCCTACAAAGGCATTGAGTTGGAGTCTATAATAGTTTCCGATAGATGTCGCCAAACGCTCATAACCATAAGAGGCGTAGGTATGCAAAGAGATCTCTTTGAGTGTACCGAGCGGGTCGCGATAGCTCAGTTGGTTCAGAGCAATGCCACGGTACGGCAGAGGTTGCAGATTCAAATCCCGCTCGTGACATTCGATTTTTGAAAAATCTATATTAATAACATAGGTAAGCATAAAACATGGCTTTGACATGTTTAAAATTCACAAACATATACATTTATAGTGTTATCTCTAATCAGATTGAGTTGTCTTTACAACTGTTATCTCTAGCAATGCCTGAATCATCGCTCAGTGGTTCCTTGGCTTGATTCTTATTCCCAAGTGATTATTACCCACGTGACATTGTGCTACTTCCATAAGGGGAACACTAAGGAGTGACAAGAGGCACATGTATCGTATACTTCTCGTCAGGCCCATGGCAGGTCAGCGCCGCCACTCTGACAGGATCTCTAGTTTATTTCAAAACTCAACAGACATGATAAACTTGGCTGAAGATGATCGATCGATTGACACGGACATATTGGACAGTGGACACATCCCTATTTCGGTAGCAAAGATCGCAGTGCGCGATTCTACTATAATCTACGGCCGTGCGCGCGAGGAATGATAAAATAATGTTTCGCATGGAATATAAAGAGGTCTATTCTGTGATGTTCCGTTAGTTCCTACACTTCCTAGCCTAGCACTGACTTTACAAAAGGGCTGCCACCAACAGTCATTACGGGAACTTCATTTTGGGCAGAATTTTTCCCGGCGACGATACGATGCGGTGCTTTGTACTATGAATCAATGAAACATCACATAGAGTAACTATAAAAATACGTTTAATACTAGCATTGAATACATAAGACTAAGCTGGGCGGGGGGGGGGGGGTGGGGCTGGGGTCACCGGTGCGGCAGCGGCGGCAGGAAGGCGAGCGCGCGCAGCACGGCGTCGACGCGCGCCACCAGCGGCTCGCGCCAGCGCCACAGCGCCTCGTCGCGCACGGGCTCCGTCTTGAGCTCCTTGCACGACTTGAGCGCGGCCACGCAGTCGGCGCGGTAGTGCTGCAGGCGCGCGTGCCGCGTCTCCAGCGCGTACGTGCTGCACGCGCCGCCCAGGCACGCCAGCGGGAAGTGGTTGTGCAGCGTCAGCACGCGGTCCGTCTCGTGGAACGCCTGAAACACCACATACACTCGCTTAGATACATTCACCACATCTTCAAACACCTATCCAACGATGCCCTATATGAAGGAGCTGGTGGGGACCTCGTGGGGCTCGTGGAGGGAAGTAAGTACTACTGTCATAAGTAGGTACCTAAATCTTTCGGCCACCAGACAGGATTGATTTGTTCCGGTTGGAAAATGGTTGCCAATAAAACATCAATTTGAATTATAAGATGCAAGACATCGGCGCTAAGCCCCGTTGAGTGTTGCAGTTGCAGGTATCTACAGGCGGCTCTGACCTACTACGTCGCCACAATGTTACGGCGCATCAGGGAGCTGGCTAGGATGATTAGACAATGAACAGCGGTGCTCACCTTGACGTACTGTCCGGGCTTGGTGAAGTTGCGCGTGCGCGTGACGTGCTGCAGCATGTGCATGTAGTGCGGCACGCCGTCCTCCCAGCCGTGCTGGTGGCCCAGCGAGTCCAGGAAGTAGAGGTTGGAGGCGTGGTAGGAGGAGCGCGGCGGCTTGCCGGCGGCGGGCGCGGCCAGCGGCAGCACGCGCCGCAGCAGCGCCGGCCAGTCCGCGTCCTCCAGCGGCACGATCACCTCGTCGATGTCCAGCAGCGCCAGCCAGCGGTACTCGTACATGTGCCGGTACAGGCAGTCGTTGTACGGGATCAGCTCCATCTGCCGCTTGTGCGTCAGCTTCTTCTTGAGGTACATGTGCTGCAGCCCGGGCAGGTTGGGCTGCCCGCCCGGCAGCGTCACGGGCGTCACGGTCACGGCGCCGCGCTCCGCGTAGTAGTCCAACACCTTGGTGATGTTGGGGTGCACCTGCAGCTCGTAGAAGAAGATCTTGTCGGCGCCCAGCAGGCGCACCAGCTCGATCCACTCCACCAGGCGCACGGACAGGTCCTCGTGCAGGAAGTCTAGGCCCTTGACGCAGACGGCGAACTCCTTCTGCGCGGCGGGCGGCGCGGGCACGTCGTAGTGCACGCGCAGGTTGTTGGTGGCGCGGTCGCACGCGTTCTCCACCAGCGACACGGACGCGGGCACGAGGTGCCGCACGCCGGCCGGCAGCACGCACGCCAGCAGGTACGGCTGCAGCACGTGGTCGCGGTAGTTGCCCCACTTGCTGTTCCACACGTACTTGTACTCCAGCACGCGCACTACCTCGGGCGCCTCGCGCTCCTCGAACCACAGCTGGCAGTGCGTGGTGAGCGAGGGCTGGATGCGGTCGTGCACGGCCAGGATGCGCACGGCGGGCCCGATGCGCGACGTGTTGCGCGCGTCCAGGTACGCGCCGTACATGTGGAACACGCCCTCACTGGCACGCAGCGTCTGCCAGTACGTGTTGTGGAAGTCGAGGTCGTAGATGGAGGGGAAGGGCGCGCAGTCCTTCTTCTTGAAGAATTTGTTCTTATCGTCCTTGTGCTTGTGCCAGTAGGTGAGCGGCAGCGAGGGCAGGCGCCGCTCGGCGTCGGCGCGCAGCTCGGCCTCGGACAAAACGCGCGCGTCCGTGGCGGGCAGCGCGGTGGCGGGCGGCGCGGGCGTGGACGCCGCCGGCTCCGACTGCAGCAGCAGGCGCGCGGGCGGCGCGGGCGGCGCGCGGCGCGGTGGCGGCTGCAGGTGCGGCAGCGCCAGCGCCGCCAGCGCCACCCAGCATAGCAGCGCGGCCAGCCAGCGCAGGCGCGCGCGCGGCGCGCTGGCTCCCCACCGCACGCACCATCCGCGCATCACCTGCAACATACACCGCTCACGTCAGCATATCGGACGAGCACTCCGCCACTCGCCTGGCTGCCACCGCTCACATGGCGCGCTCGCTCAACCAGACAATAGGTACTATAATTTACTTGTTGAACTTGACATAATTAACGCTAGCAAACAGAACCCCCATAAAACGGATGCTCCCCTTAGAATATTCTCACATTATATTATCGCTACTTAATTATTCATTAATAAACATGTCACATTGAATGGACGTGATGAAGTGATGTGTCATATTGGTGACATATGACAAACCTCAACCGTGGCAAGTGACACAATCTCAGGAATGCTCAGGAGTTAGGACCATACTCTTTGCTCAGGACAGGACACACAAACAAAGCAGGAACACACTTGCATTGCAAGTAATCGTCGTGCGATAGTTACACAAATCGAAAGAAACTATGGAATAATTTCTAAATGCTTGCCAACTGCTAAATGCTTTGCTTTCAGTTCAACTGTCACCCAACGAATTGCAAGTGTGCTCCAGTTCTTGCTCTAAGAGTACAATCTCGAAGCGGTAAATGGTAAGTGTGCATTTGGGAATGTCTCAGGTCGAGTGGCGGGTGTTGTCGTGGTCACTGATGGCGCGCGGGCGTCTGTAGTTGTGTACAGCGCAGGGGGCACGGCCGCACCACAGTATGAACGATAGTACTGTAAATTGTACAGTACTGTAGTGAAATGTTGTTATAAGAGCAGAAATGCAGCAACAGAGACAAGAGAAGTTGGTGCATGTCAAACATGATCGACTAGCTCGAGCACGAGCAGCGGTCGATGGCGCGGTTAGTAATAG
Organism: Thalpophila matura; assembly: GCA_948465475.1. Taxonomy (NCBI): domain Eukaryota; kingdom Metazoa; phylum Arthropoda; class Insecta; order Lepidoptera; family Noctuidae; genus Thalpophila; species Thalpophila matura. Next base: position 67,163 of record OX419196.1, read on the forward strand.
TGTTATTATTATCCAAGTAACGTCGGGGACAAGCTGCGGCCCGTGGTGCAAGTACCGCTCACAGAGTGACTGTCTGATCTCGATTGTATAGTCAAGTTCTGCTATAGTGGAGTGATCGCAAGCCTATCCATTCCCGCATCCACCTCAGTTAGCCTTTTGACATTCATTAGTTCATTATTATGACGCACCGAACGATACACAGCCAAGTTAAACATGTTTGTTTATTTTAACTGACGAGCAAAGGTCTACCCCTTACTGTTCCACCCATCTTCGTTAAGAAACTGATGTAGAATCTTCGAGAAAAGTGCCAAGATGTTCTCGCCAGCGTTTTCTCGATGTTCCTCGGCGACGCTTTCCGTCGTTAGGGACTCACTGTGTGGTGATCTTTGCCCACCTTCCTGAGTACATTCTGTGAATATGACCCGCCCACTCTCACTTCACGCTGGTATTTAGTAACAGCTAAAAAATACAGGGTGGCAGGTTAGACAGTGGAAATATTCTAAGGGGTCCTTGTACTCATCATTATGAACAACTTTTACTATGCGACCAACCCTGAAATCGCGAAAAAAAAATCACCTGTTCCATACATTTTTGGTGAACATAAATATGGAACAGCTGATTTTTTTTTCGCGATTTCAGAGTTGGTCCCATAGTAAAAGTTGTTCATAATAATGAGTACAATGACCCCTTAAAATATTTCCACTGTCTAACCTGCCACCCTGTATATTTTATTCTGAACAGAAATAGTTTCTCTACGTTTTACAACGAGAACCTTGCTTCCTGTTTACTTTGTTTAAAAACAAGTCAATATGACTCGATTGAACCAAAAAACCGGCAGAACTGGAAATATTTCCTGGGCTGTATCTGTATGTAACCGTTCGGTGCGTGTTGTATGTTATCCGTGTGGGTAAATAACCGCATGTTTTCGTATTCGCACTAACAATTTAATATGTATTAATTATATTATATGGAATAATATTACTTATATTAATAATAGGTCTTTACCTATGAAATTGCCGTTTTGTATGAAACAATTAAAACGAATTTTTTTCATGTATTTTTTATTTGTATTAATCGAAGTAATCACCCATGCAATCAATGCATCTTTGCCAATGCAGTGGCAGTTTATTAATGCCCTTCTTAAAGAAATCAGCTGGACGGGAGGCAATAAATTCTTCAAAGGCATTTTGTACTGCCTTTCGGGTATTGAATTTTTTTCCCGCCAAGAAGTTATCCAAATTCTGGAAAAAGTAGTAGTCTGTAGGCGCAAGGTCTGGTGAGTAGGACGGTTGACGGAGAGCTTCCAACCCCAGTTCTTACAACTTGGAGACCGTCTGCTGTGCAGTATCAGGTCGCGCGTTGTCGTGCAGGAGCAGTGGAGACGAGCGATTGACCAATGCTGGTTGGAGATGTGCCAGCTTCTTCATCATTGTGTTCAGTTCTTCACAGTACACATCTGCAGTAATGCTCACCCCGTTTGGTAAGAAGCTGTGATGAATCACACCGGCGCTAGACCACCAAACATTGACCATCACTTTTCTAGGGGTAAGTTTTCGTTTAGGGCATTGTTTAGGTGCTGAACCAGGATCCAACCAACTTGCTGAGCGCTTGCGGTTATCAAACAGAATCCATTTTTCATCGCAGGTAACAATGCGGTTCAAAATTCCTTCATTTGTGTGTCTGTTGAGCAGTGCAAGGCACGTCCCGACGCGTACTTCGCGCTGGCGATCATTGAGTTCGTGGGGCACCCATTTGTCAAGCTTTTTTACCTTGCCAATTTGACGCAAATGGACCAATATTGTTTTGACGCTAACGTCGAAAGCTGCTGCTAATTCAGCCATAGATTGTGTATCATCAGCTTCCACAATCACCTTTAATTCGTCATTGTCGACCAAAGTCTTCGGACGACCGCGAGGTTCATTTTTCAGGTCGAAATTTCCAGAACGGAAGCGAGCAAACCAATAACAGGTGGTGCGTTGGTTTGTAGTGGTAGCTCCGTAAACGTCGTTGATGTTGCGTGCCACTTGTGCCGCGTTGCTGCCACGACGGTACTCGTATTCCATAATTACTCGAATTTTTAACGTATCCATGATGACGAAAAAGATTGAAATGCGATGAAAATGTAACACTAATCAATAAACAAATGACTACTTATGGAAAAAAAAAACCATGTTTTTAAAATAAAATTAATTTGAAATTAGAATTCTTAGCCAAACAAAAATTATTTTGATTTGAAATGGCCATTACTGCAGAACGGCAATTTCATAGGTAAAGACCTAATATATAGGTATGTTTATATTCGCACTAACAGTTCTGACATCCTATTTAAATGTATTATTGGAAATGTTTAGTAAGTCGCTAAACATAGACAATAGAATGTGCTTAGTCGCACGCAGCGGTGCGCAGGCGCAGCGGCGCAGTGGGGTCGTCGCCCGCGCCGCCTGGAGCACTGGGACCAGTCCCTGTGCCCCGCACCCCCGCTCAACCCTCGCGCGCCGCGCGCGTCCAATCGGTCCAATACACAGTCAGTTTTTGCGTGTGCTTAAGTTGCTGCGCTCTTAAGGTTACATGGGCGGGGCGTCGCAAATCGTCAGTAGCAACTACATGTGCTGGCATATTAGCGTAGTGTTTTGTAGTGGGCTCGGCAAGATTGCGGGCACATTGTTTAGTAAGTATGTTGATCGATAGAAAGTATTAGACAGTGGGGCGGGTACACAACTGTGCGCCAGATGAGCCGCTCCCTGCAGTGTTTGTAGAGAGCGCGTCACGACACACGCTGGCACAAGGGCCAGAGCTGAGCGTGCATATAATAATGATCTGTGGGAAACTGCTTTGTTACGTGACTATTACGTGTGAGCAGTACAGACCACTGATTTCGTCATAGACCTATACCTAGTCAAGATGGGACTATAACTGTGCTCATCCTAATGAACGGCACTCCGTGTGCCGGAGCACGTTTCCCTGTACTGCCGCGCAGCCGACGCAATCCTACCAATGCAAGAAAGGTTTTAGTGTTCAATATCAGTGACGTAGCAACACAGGTAGCAGTCTGTACTCCTGGTAGCAGCAGCTGACCGCGCGGTGCGTGCCGCGAGGAGCACGTTGTGTAAGCAAGGTGCCGCGGGGCGTGCTGCCGGCTGGTGCCCGCGGCGGCCACTCAGCTGTGTAATCGGTGTAATGTACGTACACAAAATTAAATATTTCCGCAGCCTGCGCCAGGAAATACATGTCCACCGGCTCCGTACGAGTACGTTCATTATGCAGACGGACGCGCCTCGCTGGCGTTGACCGAACAACTTAATCATACGGTGACAAAGCTTGTGGCGTGCCCACACAACCTACAAAATCTAAAATTGCGTCAACTGCCACAGAAAAAAATATATTTAATGGAAACTATTACCTACAGGGTATGCTTAGGTAAAGATGCTCACGGAAAGTAAAGCTGCTACAGTTGACGGCACCCTTCGCCTGCCCCACGTGAGTTCAAAGCATATCGCCAGGTGCCGGAAGTTGGTTCACTCGACTGGCTTACAACTACCTACCAGTTCAATAGACGTTCAATAGACACCGCTAATGTATCGCAAATGTTTAGTAGTGGACCCTGCGCTTTACACGTGGTTAGAAGCGATAATATGTCATAGATTAATGAGGCTGAACGAGTCAGTGTTCCGCGGAGGGCGCGGCCGCTGCGCTCCAACTCACAGCTGTGCGCGCACACACGAGCACTATACATCTACTTTATTGCTCTTATAAAAACAAAACTGCTGCGCACCATGAAAAGGTGGCTTTGAGCTGACACAGTTGGAAGTGACGGACAACACGGTTAACATTCATCTTCATCTAGGTGCCCTTATTGTGGAGGAAGTACTCAATTACGTACCTAGACCTATTGAAAGTTGTTTGTAGTGTTTATTTGTACAAGTCGGTCAGGAACTTGTACAACCTAAAACTGACTGTGTAGTATGTTAATTTGTTCAGTTGTATCACGAGCTTACTCTCACGTGAGCAGTGCACGCAGAGATGGCGAGGCGACGTCCCGGTACCGAGCGAGCGACGTGAGTAGCTTGCGGTGAAGCGTTTAGAGGCGCAACCGATTAGCTCGGAATGTCTTCAAGGAATGTGTTACTATACTCTATGAATGTTATCTCGCGGAGGCTGAGCACCAGCAGGTGGGGTCGGAGGCGCTCGGGGCTGTTCGGAGCGACTCGGAGCGTCGCCGTCGTCGGGGTACAGTTAGCGGCACAGATAGCTGAGATTGCTCATGGTCACGGACTCGCGCGCCCGCCGCCTGCCCGACATCTCGCCGCTAACTGTATCTAGTCGCAGAAGTGGCGAATGTGCACTACACACGTCACGTGTACAGAGTGCGGCAACTAGCGCACGCACACTACATACACGACGAACTAGCGCCAAGACAGCCTGCTGTCACCAGTTGCAGATTTGAAAATAAAAAGAAGGGTTGAAAAACAAGCAATCTGTCAGCACTTAATATTTGGGGTGGAAGTTTAGCCCCCGACTCTGCATCTGCAGCTAGGTTTGCCTATCGAGTTACTTTTATTGTAACCGCTGTTTGTGAGTCCTTGGCTGTTATGAATATGAATACCTACCTAACCAATATCTTGTTCGTTGCCTGCCTGGGGCTGACTTTGCCGGACCGGGAACTTAGAGCGTGGCCCGCCACTGTACCATGACGAAAGCTCTGCGGAACGAGTCTCACTGAAGTCCCCCGCACCTCACCGCACCCCGCACTCCTGACTCACACAGCCTTCGAGCCGGAAATAAGCTATTGTAGCGATTGCAGTTCAATCAATGGTCAATAGCGTCTGTCCCGTGACATACTACAGATAGAACTGCGGCGCAACCGATCCGCAGCACGCACTTCGTAAACATACTGTTGGAGTGAACGGGGTCCTCGTGTGGTGATGAAACGTCCTCTACAGTGACGGCACAGACGTGGGGCGCCCCACACGTGTCTGTGCACCGTGCACGCTCGACGCTGTGCTGGCAGGCATCGGACTGCATCACACGACAGATCTCGTCAGAGAGCTGTGCAAAGGTTCGAGCGCCGACCTACATCAAGCAATTAAATAATTCCTGATTCCTCAATCTGTAACGAACAATATATCAATGTTGTGGTTTTAACAGTTTTTGGAAACCAAAATGGTGATTTTCATCATCAACAATAATATGTATAGCACTTTTACTTAACAGAGTGAGGTGTCCATGCATTATATTACATACATCTGTAATACTGAGACAAGAGGTTCCCCTGGGGACTGAAAAACTTATTTTTAAATGCTGTTTTGTAATTCACCTTAGCAGTTAACGCGTATACGATAGAATAACTTTAATTGTGTCGTTATCCAATCGTATTGGCCACATAATGAAATTCCTCGGCATTTCATGAAAAGCCGCAATTCCATAATTTGGCAGCTAACTAGCCAGCCAACTCGACAAACGTTAGTTGTTGATCGATCTGCCTGAACTTTACTTAGCCAATTTATAAATTAGTTGGGAAAATCATGAACTGGCGGCGTTTCGTGAAATGACTAGAAATTTCATGAACTGGCTAAATTATATGATGCATTACTTGAACTAACAACAAATAAGTGTGTGTGCGCGTAGGGAGTGGTGTCTGGTGGTGTGAAGCCGCCGCCGCCGGTGGCGTGTCCTCGCCGCTATTGCTGTTACTAACTTTTCACACAATCTAATGCGATGACGTTGACTTGTTCGGTTCAAACTGTTTTATTACAGTTTTATACAATTATAATTACTTAGGTACTTCGGCACGTCTATGCGGGTTGTTCCCGCTCGTTAATACCCCGTCGTTAACACTATTAACGACTGGTAATGTTTTCTCCTACTCGTTAACGGTATTGAAGAACGCGACATTTTTTTTTACATCGTTTTTAAAGCACTTTCAATAACCGTTAAGTGTATTTTTTGTTTTATTTCATTTTTCTTTACGATGACTCCAAATCTAGACGCGAAACGAGGGGTGAACGATTGGGAGAACGAGCGGGAACGACCCGTCTATAATAATTATGCCATACAATCTTTCGTAGCAACCGCAGGGCTGCTACGAAGATGCTACGAAAGAGCAAGTGCCTACAACTCTACGAAGGCAGGCACTTTTCATGTTCCTCGGATTAAAACACGTCTTCATCGTCTCTGTTGCCAAGTGCTGCAGTATAAATGATGTCCCTAGTCGTAAAGTTGTGTAATGTCATGAGCCAATGCTTACTAGTGGCAGCCCGTAAACTGATAAAAATGTGTAATCAAATCAGAGGCAGCCCGCCGACCTCGTGTTGAGCTGCTGGCCGAGGGGGACGTCGTGGGAGGAGTCGCGCTTACACTTGACGTCATCGTACATTATCAAAGCTAGACACTTGGACACGCTGTCCAATTGTCCATTACACGTGAATGAAGCCCTTCCACGAATATAACGCGCGTTCGTATCTTGCGAAGTCCCCGCTTGGCGCAGGTGTTAATAATCAACACCACATTTTAATTGAAAACAATGTAGATTAAATAAAGCATAATCTTACAAACATTAAGATCCCACTGATAGGTATAGGGCTGCGTCGCGTGAATAGCGATTCAGAGTCCATTATAGTACGGGAGGTAGCGTTACATTTGAACGAATCGTTTCATATCGACTGAATCCATTATAGTACGGGAGGTAGCGTTACATTTGAACGAATCGTTTCATATCGACTGAAAATCATAACAATAATAATTTTACCCTAATAAGTAAGCGATCGGATCGTAAACTACTCTAGTAGCGGTGGGTGGAGTCATAAACGCATGATAAAGTTGTTAAAAAATTATGTTGTAACTGCTGCGAGTACGAACGGTACTTACGTACGATCGTAATGTTAATCATACGTGGCCACGAACATTGTGAGCTTACACCGAATCAGGTGAGTGGCGGTGAGGTGACTGCGACGGAATTAGCTCGTCGGTACGCGGAAGCACCGTCCACGCCGACCGCCGCAGGGTGAGGGGTCATCGCGCGTGTGCGGGGCGCGCAGCGTGTCATGACATAACGTCACGTCAAACTGGTGACGGTAACACAGGTAATACTACGCATGTGCACCTCGATCATGAAGTCACCACAGAACTACATCCATGGTATGACGTGACTACCCATCAGCAACAATACAGAGCAACAAGCCTCCACGCTCCGCGACGAACAATACCGTACGTAGATGCTTGTGTACCAGTCACTACTGCGTGACACTGGCGATGGCGGTGAGTCACGCTGGCACTTCCCCGACCGGCGCCAGCGCGTCTGATGCAACGAGGCAGCCGGAATCATAATAACGGTCAGTTACGATTACTTCCGACACAAGCCATCACACACGTCTACGTAAATCTCAGCGTGGATTGTATGAAATGTTCACATATCAAAAACATAATAATAATCTTATTCCAAGGTGTGTCTCGTGGTGTGAAGCATGGCTAGCAAGCGAGCGGTGGGGGCGACAGTGAGTGTCCCAATATAAATAGCACTTCCAGTTTTGTTGCTCTTGGACTATGTCACGCCGACATCAAACGACGTCTATGAACGTCGTCGCATCTTCCGGCATTAGTGACGATTCTGAGCGCCGATTAGGACGGCTTCCTTGCTTTGCGCGACGTTCTCAGAAGTCGACGGCTGATTCCACGAGCGCATAGCTCTTATTGTGATGTGTCGTACAATGTAGGTACTCGAGACGCTTGCGTTGCTGGTGAAGCGGGTGCCCGCGCTCCTCGAGTGCTATGCGGTATGCCACGACCAATACTCTCGTCCGAACTGCCGGGAGGCGAGGAGTGCCACACACGCCTGTCTATTAATACGAGTGTTTACGAGCATCGGTGCGAGTGCGCCTGCGCCACTTGTATCGCCCGCTTGCACGTGGCGGAACACTGCGGGATGTGTTTGCTGGTGACCAGTAGATCGCAAGCAAGTTATCTTAAATGTAGCTGAACTCTATTTATTAAATAATAATATAATAATAACCTCTTTATTTTCACATTTAACATATAAGATAATACAGTGTATGTTAGTAATAAAACTTAAGCCTATGTTAGTAAAAACACTTCACTTGCGCACTATGTCAATCACTGCGCGATCGTGTGGCACTTGTCCCCGGAAGCGTCGGAATACCACTCCCTGCGGCCAAAAGTCCTCTTCCATGACGAGGTGCAGAAAACAAGTTGGTACTCGCACCACGAATGCCCTTAAATTGACATTGCGGCGCGATTCCAGCAGCTGCACTCTCGGCGTGTAGTTGGTCCTTTGGTGCACGTACTCCACGATGTCCTCCGCCAGAGTGCTGTAGTGTAGGCGGGAGATGTACACCGGAGTGTTCGGCTTCGCGGCACGTGTGGTTACGTTGGGCTCCACAGGAGCCGTGCCGCAGCGGTTCTTGAGGGTTCTCTGCCGGCGCTTCCTCCTTTGCACCGTTACAAAACCATCATCAGCCCGGTTCGATGCTTTTTCAAGCAAGGGCTTCTTAGTAGCGTCGAGATTGCTCACGGCGACGCTGGCGAGAACTCTATTTCTCGCTGACATGCTAGACTCGGAAAGTGGGTCAGACGGTCGGGTAGATCGTGCGGCAGTGCTGGGAGGAGCCGCAGGGGCGGGAGCGGGGTTGCGGGGCGCGCTCTGCAGGCTCAGCGTTTGACGGTGTCGGCGAAGACAAAACTGCTGACGCGAAACTTGCCCCCGATAAATCGAGGTTCACTCCGCGACGCGTGTTTATGTTGGATGCACTCGATGGTGACCCAGTTACCGCTACCGTTTTACGCAACTCTGTAAGGTCTTTGCGCAAATCGGCGACGGTGTTTTGGGATGCATCCAACCTCTTCTGCACATCCACTAAGCTTGCCTTCAGAAAAACGATATCCTTCAGCAGGCTGGTTACGTCGACGTGGTCGAATGTGACTGGAGGGAGCTTGTGCAGATCCTTAGCTACAAACGTCGGCACGTCGTCAGGGTCGGTCTCCTTTAGCAGCGTGATGATGTCCTGCACGCTTTTGTTAGTCCCGTCACGTCGGCGGGACACCATTTGGTCTGTCATTAAAGATCTAACCATCAAAATTAGGGTTTATAGTCACGAGCTAGCCAGTACCTGGAGCTGCCACCACCTAAACTGCCAACATAGGACAAAGACTTCAAAATTCCCGATCATTTGATTGAAATCGGTATTTTTCCCCGGACATCCTTAATTATAAATATTAAAAAATATGAAATTTTCTGAATTCGTAGAGAGATGCAGTGCGTTTGTATATTAAAATAAAATATACTTGTATATAAAATTACATGTCCTGCTGACTGACTGACTGATTCATCAACGTCCAGACTAAACCACTGGACCTAGGAGTTACTCATTAGTTTCTCGGAAACGACACTAACGATTTGAATAAATTTTTGTATTGATATAATATTTTACTTTCCAACTTTATCTAGACAGGTGTCATCAGTGGGAATTCCGAGAAAATCTGTGGTTTTGCCAAGTGTGCGCGCACTGCGCAGAGTGAGCCGCGCCACTGGCTGGGGCCCGTGTGCACCGACAAACGGCTGGACTCGTTGCTGCACTCCGTGCTGCGCTGGGTCCACCAGGTGGTATTGCGCACGTTAACGCTTATAAATCCATTTAATTTAGTCTAATGTAGCCACGTTTCGCGATTTCAATAAATTTCGCGAATTCCGTTCGCGAACGAAACGGTATGGCTTCATGTTGGTGCGCACGCGATTACTGAATCACTTCCATTCGTGAAATTACAACGAATGTGTCGAGTCGAGAGAGAACGGGACCCCGGTAAGTTAATAATTATATCAGAATTATGAATATTATAAAAGATTAATAATAGTGCTTAATATTTCGATTATTAACGACTAGTTTCAAGGTATTTGGTTACGGTTATCTTCTTCCTGAACATCAACTGCTATAGTATTGGTAGGTACTATAGTATTGTTATTCACAGTTATTTTTAGGTTACTTATTTCATTTTTATACGCAAAGAAGAAAACCTGTAATTGGCTGTCAATCTAACAGATTCCCTATCTAATTATCCAGTTAGCTAGTTGTCATCCAAATAAATAATAATACTTAATATGTAGGTACGGTATATATGTTGTACACCATGACAGATGTGAACAGCTCCGCGGTCCCCGCTGTGCCGCCGTGGTGGCCGGCTCCAGCGCAACTTGAGCACGACTCCTAAGTCCTGATCCTGACCCAACGATAGGCTTCAGTATTCTGCTCACAGCAATAATTATCCACACTCATATTCCAGCACGCACAGCGTGCTTTATAGAATCACCGTATCGCTTACCTCACAGCACTTGTGGATCATCGGATTACAACAGCACTATCACTGGCGTCACTATAGCAGCAGCGCCGTCACTGGCGTCACAGTATCGACCACTCACTGGTGTCACAGTACAATCACTCACTGGTAACCACTCACTGGTGTCTCAGTACAACCACTCACTGGTGTCTCAGTACAACCGCTCACTGGTGTCTCAGTACAACCGCTCACTGGGCACAGTTCCCGGCGGTGCGCGAGGGCGGCGCGCGAACACTGGCTGGCCAGAAGACTGGCGCGTCGCGCTATCGTTATCTCGCCTTATCTCCGCTATCGCTTATCGACTACATTCGTTCGCGATCTGCTGATAACAACAACAACACTCCGCGTTGTCAGCGTGACTCACGCCAAGTGTTTGTCTGACGCACTGGTTGTGGGCACTTCACACACGAGGACGGGCTTAAGGGTTTTTATTTGTTTTTCCCCGGGTGCCTGTTTCCGGGAAATCTCCGCACCTGTATGAATACTAGCACCAGTCCACAATCCACCAGGATTATATTGGTCTATTAGTTAAGTAATGACAGGCAAATGTTGTTACTATACCATTCTCATATAGCTCGACACGAGAATAGAAAAGGTTAAGTAACAGTAAAGTTCATTCTAGCTTAAAATTCTTGATTGTTAGTTTTTACTAAGCCATCTATTGGTACCTAAGGACACTGCAAATGTTGCCGTGTTAAGAGCACAACCTGCACCAGCGTGATTGGAGCATTACTAGTGGCTGAAATAGAATACAGCGCAGGAGTGGGTCAGTTGAATGACCCCGTGGGGCCGGAAGGAGTATTCCAAAGAAGTTCGATGACCTATGGACATGACTTCGCGAGTCGTCCGAGTGTTTACTCGACCTGGCCTTGCAAGCACACTCACCACCAGAGAACCTACGAGTGTTCTCTATCATTTAAGTCTGAAACCAGGAGCACTGCCTCTGGAATCTATTATTATAAGAATCATAACGTCACTGAAAATTTGAGAGCTAGCGAATGCAAGCGGTCGATCACCCCGCACATAGTGTGTGCGTATTGTAGCGTCACGTCACGCCATAGTAACGAATGAAAGGCATCGGAAGTGAGTCGAGCTGCATACGTAAGGCGCGCCATTGTGACCGTCACATAATAATGTCAGAGGGTATATCAGACGCTCTGCCCGGCGCGGGCCGCTCGGCGGAGAGAAAGCGCGCATCTCCGCGCGTTTGTACTGTGGAGTGCTGCATGCTGGACCAACTGATGAATATTGTAATGCGCGTTATGTGGCGCGATCATCTCGCACAACACGGTTTCTAAACGATCTTGATTTTATTATTCATAAATATGTCTAAAATATCTCAACGAGGACCCGGAGTCGACGAAATTATTGTATCACTGTGTACATACATTGGGCTCGTACGAGTATGTTGTGACGTAGGATCATATAATCACATACAAATAGTGTTGCCCAAAATCGGTCTTGCAACAATCATTTTTGCAAGATCAAGACCACCTAATTACAGCAAGACTTAAGACCAAGACCAAGAATGAATGTACAATAATAGAACTAAGACCATGACTATGGGTATTGACGCAGAACCGAGATTAAAGACGGGGTTAGACTCGTCTCGGTCATGCATTTGGGCAACACTACATACAAATGCGTTAGGTGTAAGCGCACTGTACGCACGTTGGTAGTGAGTGACGTCACGTGTCAGGACCACCCTCACCAGTAATCTGTAAGACAGTGCAGCTGTTCAGCAGCGCACGCGCACAGCGGTCGTATATCGTGTTACTGGCAGCCAGTGAGCGGCGCAGTGCTGGCTGGCGCACTCGAGCCACATGAATAAATAATCGAGCCCTGCACCGGCCAATGTCGTGCACAGTAAACAACTGCGAGTGCCAAATAATACTCATAATATTTCTGTAAGTATTCCTCCTACGAACTAAGTGAACTTTGTGAAATGCTCAGACGAGAGTCCCCGGGACGAAACGATCACGATCTCATCACGTCACATTGCAGCGGACTGAGTCACCAGTGACAACGATGGTGACTATTCCAGAGACGTGGGATGTATTCCCTACATCTGTCTTTCCTCTCGTATCATCGTGATCGGCGAACGTTTTTGCGGTCACTCGTGTCGCTGGCGAGGCTTCATGGAGTGCCGCGAGTCGACGCAACGGATCGAACGCCGCCACGCGCTCAGTGCTCGTACGCCGAGCTCCTAACATGATTGTAAAAGTTTTATGAACACTTACATAACACATTCGTTATGCATAATTACGTTGCAGCAGCTCGGATACGTTCTCTGTATTTCAGTGAGTGTCCGCTCGCACCGCCACCACCGAAGGAGGGGTATCAAATACCTAGATGTTCGTTAGAAAGTGTGTCGCGGAGCTCGGCGCCACCGGCGCAGGCGCAGGCGCGGGGGTGATGGACGGGCAGATAACACGACCGAGATATAAGATCACAGATATCGCTAACAATGCTGTAATTTAGACGAAGTAGATAGATGTCAGTCTGGATTGAATCTCCAATCAAAATTACACAATGTTAAGAACCTATATCAGCTGTGCAGTTCCGGTCTGAAACGAGGACAGAAGGTCGTACAGATGTTACACCTTACCGGTGACTTGATGAAGGTTGACGTCACAAATTCACGATCCGTCACAGTGACATGCAGAGCGCTACTAACACGGAGATGCGCAGAGTGGCGACTATGCGACATATCACAGGTTGACGCACAGCCTGACAGCCGTGCCTGCCGTGCACGAACTGCGCGCGCCGAGGGGACCAACGACTTTGTGACTCTGTGACAACAAACGATCCTCTGTTCTTTCAATTATGTTCCGACGCACGAAATAAATAGTTGTGTTTTAGGTGACTGACGACCGGAACGACTTTATAGACCGAATTGTATTAAGTAATCATTGAGGAAGTTCAAAAATAGCGGATGAACACTTTTGTGGAGAACTAATTCTGGATGAAGATAATACTGATTTCACAATTAGCTAGTTGCACAAACCTAGTGCATTTAGAGTTTCTTTAGAATTGCATGAAACTTACAAACATAAGACGTGATGACACACGTCTTGCCAATAAAGTATGATAATGTGTCGAGGCAGGCTCTGGTAAAGGTTAGGCAGTTGTTCGTGTGCACATCTCTGCATGCATTCGTGCTGCACGACTATGACGTCAGATAACCAAACCTACAAGTCAATAAACTCAACTAACTCCTTGATCCAACTAATTGAGAACTGTAATAGCCGTAAATGACTGTAATTTTAACTTTCTAACAGACACAAATGTCTGAAATTAATTCGGTCAAATTGCAGAATTTCGACACGCCGTTGGTTCGATCCGACTGTCTATCCGTGTGTCACAAGCTAATATTTCGGTCGCGTGACTATAGACGGCTTGTTGTCTTTACATGCAGAGTAGTTGATCGTGATCACAGCCGTGATCAGCGAGCACAAGCACCGCGTCTGTGTGGGTATAATCTGTGGTGTGGGCGACACGCACACACTCGCGCGCGGTGCCTCACACCAGTGACTAGATCCTGTATAGGAATGTCCTTAGATTATATCGTGGTTGATCTCACGCAGCTTTCGTTCGGTCAGACCTCGCGCTCGCTGCGGCGACTGTAAGGTCATGACTTAATGCGAATGTTGCGCAACTTGCAGCAGACAAACTATCGCACAGAGCGGCGCACGCGGGACACGGCGCGGTGAGGGGATCGCGCCACAGGACCGACTCTCTGCCTAACGAGGAAGACCTAACTTTTGTGAGGAATTACAGGCCAAGCATTGACTTTGTTTGACTTGCGCCTAACTTGTTACGAACTAGAGTGTGGAGCCTCTGGGAGCGCTGGCCTGCGCCCCGCAGTGCCGCTGCTCAGCTGATGGTAGATAACACAAACAATGGCGCCTCCCCTTCCTCCCCCTGCCCCACCCCGCGGCGCCTTGGCGATGTGTTTATATGCAGCGTCGGGCAGCAGCACATAATGGCGTCGGTGTAGTGTTGATTATTTAATCGTGATGTTATGATCAGCGTGCGAACGCTCCCAGCGCGGGTATTGTGGCAGCGGTGCGGTGCGCGGGCGCAAGTTTCACCGCTTGGAGAAACCGGCGCGTTTCACTGTGACACTCTGCCTGTTCCTGTACAGCGCACGACGCGCCGCACGCCACGCGCGTGCTCACGACACACTGTCAGACTGGGCGCAGCGGGCTACCACCCCCCACAGGACTCATGTGTCCATCTACATGGACCATCATCTGTATCACATAGTGTGGTAAATCGCTGATCCACGGGATTGATGATTTTGATCCCGCAGGCTTGCGGGATTGAGATTTTGATGTGAGATTGGATTTCCTAGTGTCAAATGAATCACTAACTTAATATGGTCTAGTCATATTACAAAATCTAACTCAAGCATTACTCGACAGTTGAGAGTTGAGACCAGTTTCAAGCCCTTTGATTGGTTTAAACACTTTCAAGTAATGCTTGAGCCTTGAAGAAGGATGCCTGAATTATTTTAGTAGCGACGCTGCGTTATGAGCACGTTTGTGAGTTGAGAGTTGAGTAAACATCTAAACTAATGTTCTATTCGACATTGTGGTCGTAAAGTGACACACGATTTCAGACGAAATATTTGATTTATTAACGCTAAAAAACAATATTAGATGTTTTCGGAATTCAGACATACGTTTTTCCACAAAAATAACCTTGTAATGAAAGAAAAAGTTCATGTATATTTCCGATCAGTGTGAAGCTTAAACACATTCTTTGAAAAAGTACATCTTAGAAAGCGATCAAAGCAAGTGTACTAGAAGGTGTTTTGATAATTCTGTAAGCATAAAGAAATAGGCGAAGAGATACAAAGGTATACGTCGATCCCAAATCTCACAGTCGCCCGTTACAATCGAAAGCCCCGCAGCTCACGCTAACAGTTGTACCTTCACGTAATTACATGTAGTATACTCTCGAGGTTTCAAGAGCGCAATTGAACAGAGTACCGATATGGAAACGCTTAAAACTCAACACTGCAGTGTTTCCCGACCAATTGCATTCGTAACACGAAGCCACAGGGCACTCACGACTGGTTCATCAAGTCCAGGCCGGCACCAGTGTTACGACGTATTGCTCATACATTATCCTCGTCTACAGCAGCTTATCATAAGACCCATAAAGGACATGATAACACTAAGCGAGGAGTGTTTGTAAATGCTCGCTTCATCAATACTGAAGATGGCAGATCTAGCTGCCCCCACCCTGTATTAAACCATCTTTATCTATTTCTATTCTGTGCTAGACTAAAAATGAGTAATGTTTAAGTAACTTAACGAAATATTGACGGTATTTTTTGACAAAAGGAATACCTATCATATTACAGACTTAAAATAAAGGAAAGATGAAAATACCTACAGAATTAAATCTTCGTTATAAATCCCTTTCAGTCGAGGAGAGATGTGCAGAGTCTGTGGCAAGCGGTGGTGCCAGTGTTGCGTCACGCCGCGCGCTGCCACAAGTCATCCATGTGGAGAAGACCTTGTACAATCTGGTGCCGCTGCAGGCTGCAGTGACTATGCAAGCGCGGGGACAGATTAGTTGGGCGCAATCAATAATATTTATAATGTTAGTATTTGTGGCTGCGTGATTGTTGGACCAGTAGAAATTGTTCATAATGACTGACGACTGTGTACTAAACTACTGACGGCGCCGGCGCGGGCGGCCAGGTGACGCCGCCGCCGGTATGCGCGCTGCACACTCTCCGATACAGCGTATCACCGCATTCCGGACGTGCGCTATTTTGATATTATTTGCCTCAACTATTTTCATGTCATTTCATCATGTGCATTTTGTTTATCATTTTGTAACGTATTTTTATTTTGAGTATCACTCTGCTTCAATTAATTTACCAACTGTAAGACGTGTCAGTGTTTTGAAAACTGCATAACAGTGTCACACTAACCCGATTAGGGTTAGTGTGACTGTGAACGACCGCGACGGGGTATGAACAGGAACAACTCATGTGTAGGTGTTGTAAATTGTTGTAGTCTTCATCCATAATAATTATGTACCTAATAAAACGTTTTATAGTATAACGTCCCCGTAGAGCGAAAAGTCACTAAGTCATAAAATGGCCATATCGAGTTAAGAATGTCATCAAAATCGTATTTTTTTTCTTTAATTTTCAATCTTATTGTCATGTCCATAGCTATCATAGTTTTTGTTTTAGAAAGTGCGAAAAATCAATAATTTAGCATTTTGACTAATATTATTTTAGGAACAATTACCTAAATTCACTTAATTACTTTTCGCCAGTTGTTTTATGTTCAAGAGTTGTAAAAATGCAAAAATTATGAAATCGAAAACTAACTAAATCTTTAGTGATTATTTGCACTGTTGTTCCGAGTATCTATAAAGCGAGAAATCATCAAGTTAAAAACATGAAAAAATCAGATAAGAAGTATTTTCAGATATGTTTTTTATTTGCAACAGGTTAGTCTCATTCTAACTAAATTGAATTATTTTCGAATTTTTTACCTAACGGTAAGGGTTGAAAAGAAATTATTAACATCGTTCGAAAAGTGAAAAATCATTAACTCATGACTCTGTGCAGGATTCTAAGAGATAAAACTAACTATTTTGGTTTTTCTTCATATCTTTGTAAAACATTTATTTTATTATATTTTATTACTTGTCTCATAAATTGTGATAAATTCCCTAAAATATAAAATTATAAAATCAGGAATATGTAGCAGTAATATCAAGCTATGATTTTTTTTCTTTTTTAAAACTTTAAACCGTCGTAACTCAAAATGGTCAATTCCGACTTAGTGACTTTTCGCTCTACGGGGACGATAATATTCAATAAGATGGGAACCACAACCTTTTATTTTTATAGAAAGCTGGAGTACCTCAAGGTAGTATGTGCGGTCCACTCCTACATTATAATTTGAAACATTCCAAATTCGACAAACAATAATTATTTAATATACCTAATCACGATTACACTGCTCTACTCTAAGTAGCGGTTACGAGGAACCAGTAAAAAACAATAATTTGCCGAATAGGTTACTAATGACGAAAGCACAAAAAAGTGGGGAATCAAGATAGGCGGAACTTGGGTGGCCTTTGAGACTATTCTAATAATCAGCAGAACTCTGTGTTTGATGACTCAATAAACTGCGATTCCCAGGTACAAGAAGTGGCGCAGCCTGTCTTCCTGCGAAAGTCCGAAGGAGAATCTCACCGTGACATTCTGCCTCGAACGTTCGCAAACAAATTGGCAGTTCTCGCGGTGATATCACGCGGCGTGTCGGTGCACAATAGACCGGCAGAGAGTGTTTCGCACATAACAGAAGGCACAATGACTTCTCTGTGTCTTCCCAGAAGTCACGAGGTGCGTTCGCAGATACCCTTTATGTAGCAGTTAAGCTTAAATTAACATTACTTGGAAATGATTCGGCCACATAAGTCTTGTATTAAATCTTATACAAAGAAAAAACTTTTTTAACAAAAAATAACCGACTTCAAAAAGCCACTACAAAGAAAATAATAATTTTGGTTTCGGAAGTCGGTGGCTTTGGTTTTCGTTTGCTTTTTATGCCACCGACTTCCGAAACCAAAATTATTATTTTCTTTGTAGTGGCTTTTTGAAGTCGGTTATTTTTTGTTAAAAAAGTTTTTATTTTTACCTTTTTAGTTCTTTATCTCGCGTTAGATTACTTTGACGACTTCGTTCAACAGTAAATCTTCTACGTAGTATGTACATTTATGCATTGAACTTTAGATAGGAATGATTACCTAATGTATTATATACTAAAACCTTCCTCAAAGTATGTAGATTACGTTAGTGAAAACCCCATCCAAATCGAATCAGTAGTTTTTGAGAAAATCGCGCACATACAAACATACATACATACATACATACATACATACATACATACATACATACATACATACATAGGTACATACGGGACGAATACAGAACCTCCTTTTTTGAAGTCGGTTAAAAACGGATTATTAAGAATAACTGTTAATAGTATTAAATGGCAATGGTAATAAATAACACAATATAACATCGGTCAATGATGTTTCGACGAAACGTGAATCGGCGAATGGAACTTCGGTATTGCGTGGTAGGTACCTACCTACCTACAATAATTTAGAATAACGTTGGTCAACAAATATTTTTTTCCTACACAGGTTGTTGATTCAGCGCCTGCCTCGTTTGGGCGTATTACACACATGACGCTGATCTCGAGTTCCACGTTCTGTGTTATTGTAATAGTTTATACTTCACGTGCAACACTCTCAACTCAATTAGAAATTATTATTTTCGTAACTTTCAATTTATGTTTACGAGTCGGAGACGTTGTTAACACAATTCGGATAGTTTTTAGGGTTCCGTACCCTGAAAGGAAAAAAGGGACCCTTAAAATCACTCCCATCCCCGTCGGTGTTTCTCACAGAGATTTTTCTTGAAAACAAAGTAACATAGAAACATTATATCGCTCGTCAATAACTGAATAAAACAATATTAAGGGGATCAGTTTGGATTGGTATGGTGCATTTCAATAGAACTTGTAAACTATGTAAACAAACTTTCTATACAAATTCATCAAATGTCAGTTGGCCATACTGACATTGTTTACAAAGTTAACAAATTCAATTGAAATGGACCCTACCAATAAAAATAAGTTAACACAAGTAAATCTTGTGGGCACATACATATTTGAAAGAGCTAACTGGAAGGATTCTACAAATATAATTTTTAGAGTATTTTTATTAAAACTAGGTAGAAACTTAATCGATGGCTATTTTTTTAGTACGAAACCTCAATTGTGCGAGCCTGACTCACTCTTGACCGTTTTTTTACAATTATTGTGAATTCTTCCGTCAAACAAATATCGAACTAAAACCTATGTTAAGACTAGTCTAAACATAGGTTTTAGTTCCATTTTCGACATACAAGTAGGTACCTAGGTACCTACTTGTATGTCCAATACTTTCTATAACAATGGCACCTATGCAATAAGACAAGCGATGGGTAATGTTGTGCCTGGAATGGTCGATTTTCTCCTCGGAAAACATTAATTTAATAAACACCTAATTGTTTGCTGTGTCTATGGGACTGCCAAGACAAACGACATCACTGGTCTCGAAAAGTCTAGCCGTTGACAGCAAAACCCTTAGCGATGATCAATCAATAGATGAAGACATTTCATGGAAGATTCTAATGCAGAAGCACGCATCTACGAGCATTTTATTAATTTATTATTGTCTTTGGTAAGTTTGTATAGATAGTTGATGTTAGTATTGACCGAGAGTAGGTACGCTTTCCATAAGTAATACCTGGAGAAGCTAAAGTAGTGACAAAGGCTTTGTTATGATCTGGTAAGGGTACCGTCGTTAGCTAAAATTACGTTAATAGTCGTATTTTGATCACAACAGAAATTAGGAGACTAGCATACGACTTATTGAGATTGAATGTGGTACCTATCTAGATAAAATAATGTTCGCGTTAAGAGAAAATTAAAATTGCAAATGTTTATGAAGCCATCAACATTCAACATGCGCAAAAAGTATGTCACTCCGCTGTGACAGGCTGTACTCGTCAGCTTATGGGCCGTAAAGCTTAATCAGCTCCTCAGTGACTCACTAACGAAGAATAATTTTATTAAAAACTAGGTACTAGACTTTATTTGATGTCTTATAAATCTTTTGCTTGGTCTTGTCCAGGAGTACCGCTCTCTGTATCAAGCCCCATCCAACTGCCTAACGAGAACCTCCTCAGGTATAGGTCGAGGTTTTTGGCTATTAGGCTATTGGCTGTGGCAATAATGAGAATACACTTCTTATTCAGGTACCTAGGTACAATACGTGCTACGCAAGTTTGCATCTCGGAAGTTAGCTACGTGTAACGTGAAGCGTCGAAAAGAACATTTAGCTTAGGGCGAGAGGGGTACAGTGGGTGTAGCGGCAGGGAATTGTGCGCACTGCACAGATGCAGACACGCACTAACTTCCGAGACGCAAACTTGTGTGGTGGGTATTGTTGCCCCTCCTTAATTATAGAAAGACTCGGGACATTGCACACGTTGTATGCACCACGAATGGGCCGATCCAGATGAGCTATAGTCAAAGCTAATAGTGATATAGTAGAACGTTGAATGTTGAATGAACAGCATTTGTTACTCTGTTATGAAAAATATGTCAGCCGTGTTTGAGAGACCGTACCTTGACACCATTAACGCAACTGGTTTCAAACCAGGCGTACAGTTTCTAAACGTGTTGCGGATACAATGGAACTCCACTAACAAGTCTAATGATCCAAACTATTGACAGAAACTTGAAGCTGTTCGGCCGAAAGTGTAATGTACATTGTGTGTACAGCCGCTATCCAAATGAGCACATCACAATTAACTGAATTGACACCGTCGAGTCTCGTCTCAAATTGCATCGCCACGGAGCTAATTACAATGTTTTATCAATACCATCGAAGCTTGTTCGTTTCAATCAGCTCCACAGTTGATCGAGTCAGTGCCTTCGGTGACGTGACCGGCCTCAAATTAGGACAATTTAATATAATAACGATACAGCGCAGTCACTTCGCTTCACGTTAGCTTCGAGTGTTCCGTCGGTGGCGGAGAGCGCACAACCGGTTACCAGCGCGACGGCTCGCGGGGTCGCCGGGGGTAGGAAGCAGCTCGGGAGCTCACCTTGTGTGGGTCCCGATCAGAGCAGAGGGCGGGAGCGCGGCGGCCGCAGCGGGCGCGAGCTCATACTGCGCGGTCGACGACCTGCTGCTGCGCGCGCAACGTAACTGTACAACACACACACTGTCACTCCGCGACTAGAAGACTGCGCGCGACTGATCGCTGGGGGATCGCGGGACGAACTGAGCCGGCGCTCCGCCGCGTGCGCCGGCGGCCTTGACCGCCCCCTGCAGCGCCGCTCCCCCGCCTGCGCCGGCGCATCCGCACCATTGCTCTCCGGTGATGCTACGCTGCTGCGCGATCCGCCAATATCCGCAGGCTCGACTCCCGACAGTCAGGCGGGCGGAACTCCGATAGATAATGATTACATTTATCTGTTATCTGATAGCGGTAATCTTGGCGCGACCTCCCAAATGCAAATAATTAAGTACTGATAACTTTTACAAATATTTAGGTATGTCGTGTCTGACTGACCTTCGTATTTACCAACAGCAATCGACGTAAATCTCGGCATTTTGTTGACCTACCTACTCAGTTCGCTTCTTTTACTAGTTACAAATTAAGTATTTGTTTGACTAATTGAAGAGGTGAACATGAAGTAGCTACTGACACTAATGAGGAAAATAATGACGAGCCCTCAGATGACGTTAAAGAAAAGGATGTCCGCCTCACCTGACATCAACTATACGAGAATTGCTTGATCATAATGAATGTGGTGATCCAAGCAATAAGGTCCCAGTTAATTATAATTATTCAGTTAAATGCTCCTCAACACCAGTACAACTCAACGCCAGTTTACGTAGGTAGGTATTTTCTGACAAAAGTGTCACACATGACGGTTTTGGCCGGTGCTTCAATCTTTACTAAAATATCTGTGCCCAGATATTAATTGGCAATATACCGCCAGCTTATTACACTGCTTTCGAGACAAAATACCAAAGCTCTTGGAACTTCAAAGTTTGATAACTCCGTGAGACGAGTCGGGTGTATTAATAAACAAGCGGGCATTCTCTGTCACTGTTTAAGTTGCAATAAAAACTGGCGCGACAAGGTCGTTCCGCGGTGCAGGTCGAGCCTCGCGGCAGCAGCCAATTACGAGGAAATGTCGCGCCTCGTCCGGCCGCCGCCGCCGCCGCGCCCGCGCCGCGGACATCGGCCGCTGTTTAGTTTGGTAAATAAACCAAAAGCAACTGATCAGCACCACAGGCCATGGGTCCCGAGGAGCATGATCATTATTATAACCACAGATAAACACTGCGTGATACATGCGGTGGAACGCACTGCTACGCTCAGATAGCTGCGTCTAATATTCTCAAGTGCGATTTCTTTATTATGGAGCTGGTAGTTAATACGTGTAATTATGAATAGTATGATGGTTTTTTTTTTGGATAGAAGACCCTGTGTATATCAAATCTACCAGGAGTCCAGCTCCTGGTAGATTTGATATTTTACTGGTCATATTAACGAAATCGAAATTATTACATCGAAAGCGCGAGTAAAATGTCTGTCTTAAAGTAAATAAATGTCACGGTCGATATATTTGAAAGTAGGTATACCTACATGGCGTCCGTACGGATCTTACTTGACCGTAATTTAGACCAAGAATTTTTTAAATAACCTTTAGCTAAGTGTCAGCAAGAGCAACGGAGGAACATATAAGACATTATCATTATACACAGTGTTCCTGATGGTTAGGTTTCATTTATGATGTTATTATTAATCTATTTGATCATTTCGTTCCTCTGATCCTCTGAGAGCATTTGTTCGGAACAAACTCCGTGTTTCACATAATTGTCCAAAATTTTAAAAGCTACGAGAAGTTTCTTCTAAGATATAATATACCCATAGCGTTGCATATGGACCACAACATTATACTAAACGATTGTGTTTATTAGCGGCCAAACTAGATGACGTCACGCCCTCTCCCACTCTCTCTAAAAAGTTCTTACGTCCAATCTAACAGTATTTGTGTATAATGAGGTGAGCGAAGGACGCAGCGCGCTGCGCAGGCGCAGGCGACCGGTTCCGCCCCTCGCTCGCCAAACATCTATATATTTTTTGTACATTAGGCGTCAATCTAGCACTGTCATGTTAATCCGCGTGGCATTCGTTAATTTATGTGTATTTTCATTATGATTATAGACGTAATTACGTATAAGAACTTGTTTATCAGCCAACCCGCTACTTTAATCTTGGTTAGTGTCCTGTCCAAAGTACAGTTTTCGGAATGTGTTTATTAAATTAATAAAGCTTCGTTAAAATTGTGTACTTCATGTACTTGTGGCGTGCGATATTTTCTGAAGCCAGCCAGATGGCTTCAGATGGCCCTGAAGTAGATTAGGTGCCACGACAGGGATGACAAACATAGTAAACATAGAGTTGTCATAGAGCCAGCGGATGAGTAAAAGAGTGAGTGAGGGTGGGCACCGTGGGTCAGCTGCCATGTTGAGTGCAAGAAACCATTCTGTCTTTTAATAATTTATTGCTGTTTGTAAATCAACAAATCAAACAACACAATGACACAAGTGGTCCAGAAGAAGGCGCCGCCAAGTGAGCGAACATTTTACCAATTAGCGTGTTGTTGTGGGGCTGAGCGGCTTCTGAGCCAGCCAGACTCCCCCCCCCCCATATGCTTTGTTTCATTGAGCATTGAAGAACTCCGGTAGGTACTCGCGCCAACAACGTGCCTTACGTGAGCCGCGTAGCACTTGTGGAACCATAGCTGTAGTACAACTACATGTGCCATCCTTTATGTTGAGGGGTTGAGTCCTCAACCTGAGGGCCTCAGCTGTGATAAGTACATCCGGATGTAAACAAACAGTGTTATGTAAATTAATTATTAATTTGATAAATTAGTTTATCATTAAGTATTTAGATTTTGCTGATGATAAGCATCGGATCACTGGATCCGATTATTAGATTAGATTTTTAAGAAAGTTTTGTTGGGCCGGCCGCGCTAGTCGAGTGTTGAGCCCACGTGTAGCGCGTCTGTCAGCGACTCAGCGCACGAAGCGGCCCATGATGCGCTGAGGTCGCGCGCTACAAGTGTTAATTGGAGCATTGCTCCGCCGACCTAATTCTGTATCATATTGAATAAACACTGAATTAGTTCATTTTTAGTGCGCCGCAGTAGGTATTGAAAACTACGCCAGCCAATTGAAGACTATGCCAGCTTGCACAGAAAAATGTTCGAACCCTTATTACTATTGAGGGAGGAACAGTTTATTCCTGCGGCAAGTCTCTGTCATGTGTGGCTGACTTCATGTTTGCTGTTTTACCAAACGGTGGCCCACAACGGCCACAACTGCTTCTGTGATCTTATGGACATCATGCACACCGAACAGAAATAGAGAAAGGAGCTAGTGCAGTGTCGGAGCAACTATTTATCTTTCGTGAAACGTTCGTGTGTGTGTGTCGTGTGGGCGCTGCCGGGAGATGGAGCGGAACATCGCGGCCGCACCTCACCCGCCGCCGCGGCCGCCTGCGTGTGCGCATGTCCGCGTCCATATGTTCGTGCAGCATCCACCCGGACAGTCCGACAATACTTCGCCTGGCAGCTAGGGTTACCAAGCGCCAGAAGTCTCACATGTCAAAATCAATCCATGATTCCGTCAAACCCGACTACGATAAATAATGGAGAGGATTTATTCGTCAGGGCTGGTCAAATCAAGCAATTCCTCAGCTTGTACTAAAACGCGTCTTACAAAATCAGTATGCATCAGTCTGGCCTGGCTGCGGGTGAGCCCGTCGCGGGTAGTTCAGTGCGGTGGTGCGCCGAGTCGTCGACGGTCAGCGCTCGTTGTGCAAGCCGGAGCTAATTCATTCAGTTACACTGGACTGCAAGTACTGCACGCAACATCTCCCCGGGCGTAGCACTCCCTGGACCGACGGACGGACGTGATCATACGAAACATGCAGAACACGCAGGCACACAGCAGATCATGTTGTTCTCTTACCTACGATAGCCAAATGCGTCGTTTTCCTAGGAACTAGTGAAGATTTGCTCACAACCCAACCATATCAACTGTCAGGCGCGGCTGGGCGGCTGGTCGTCAACCCTGCGCCTGCGCACCTCGCGGCGCAGCTAGAATTAGCACCTCTATGTCCATGAATTATCGCACTTTATTCTATTTGCACAACATAATGTCGTACCTGTGCCGCTTTCTGTATTGCTAATAAATGATAAACAATGATTAAGAGTTTAGCTATAGAAATAACACTATGTTTCCATGTAACTACAGAACAACATCCTATTCCTAACTGAAAATTGGTATCTACCATTTTTCAATTCCAATTATTCACGAAGTTTCTTTTTAACCGACTTTAAAAAAGGAAGAGCAAATACGATAGGTACTCGGGCAAATATCTTAGGGTCGTAAAATTAATAAAATTGTAGCTTAAATCACGGAGGAGAGTTCAATCTCCCGTCTTCGATTGTTTCCTATTGTGTCATATTTAAAGTTGTAACTATCCTAAAATGTACTTTATTCAGACTCCTTGCTGTCGTCACTTCATTCATCATTCACTTCATTCCATCGCGTCTTCCTCGCGTCTGCCGAACATCGTAGCGTGCCGAGTTCAATTAGAACAAAGAAACAATCTCCATATAGTTGTACAATATCCCGTGGCGGTGTGATCCGACTCAGATAGTTGAGCGTGTAAGTTTGTTAGAGATGGCGGGGGCGGCGCGGGGGCGATGACCCAAATATTTATATTTTGACCGCGTCGTCGCGAGAGGTCGCGTCTCGCCGCGCGTCTCGACGTCACCGCGTCGCACTGAGCGGCGCACCACACAGCGCCCGCTACCTATTTATAAAGTAGTCGAGTGTGTCGTATTCCTATCGTATCTCGTGAAGTCATGACTTCGTGAGCCACAGCGTTGTTCCCTCGCTTTTAACTTTCACATTATTGTAAGGAGGGTCTTTTGACAACGAACTAATTGATGATTCCTAATTTCCTAATTTCAAAGTCAACGTGTAGATAGATACCTAGTTTAATGCTATCGAGAGCACACATTATACTACTGTAGGTAATGTTAGGACCCTGCTTTAGTTAATACATTATTGGATATCAAGAGAGGGAATTTCGCAATGGGTAGTACACGAGACACGCACGAGGGACATTCGGTAGACTTTTGTTTTCTCTAGGCCAGTCTAGGCGGTAGGGCCTGCTGTAGGGACAAAGTAGAGGGCACCAAATACCTACAGTTTCCCTAGAGTGTAGCTAGAGCAACTGACTGTATTGAGTGTCAACATTACGTATTCTACGATATCTCGGCCTTGCCCACTATTTTTACCATTGTATCTACTACGGACGCTTGACCGTGACGTCGCTACTGACTGCTCAAGACTGCTCAAAGAAATCTGATCACATCCACACAATGTCAGAAATCCTTTTAATGTAAGTTACACTACTACACACTTCACAGAATCCGGCTCGAAGGACCAAAACGAACGAGCTGTTTTTTTTGTTCAGTAGATGTAAAGTTGTTGAGATGAGATGTTGTAAAATGTTAATTTAAAATGTTGTGTTATTTTAATGTAGAAAAAATAAAAATGGTTAAGTTGTGAGAGATTATTAAACACTAAACTACAATATAAAACGCAAAAGTTCCTGCCTTTTCAAACTAAAATTACTCTTGCCAAATCTCTTCTTCTACCACTTCTGGACTACGTTGATGTCTGCTTTCTCGACGCAACTGAGGAACTTCTTGATAAGCTCGAACGCCTGCAGAATTTGTGTATCCGCTTCATTTTCGGCCTTCGGAAGTACGATCACGTGTCGGAATTCCGGACGCGACTGAAGTGGCTGCCTATTCGGCGGCGTCGAGATGCTCACATTCTATCTTTTCTCTTTTCTGTTCTTTATAATCCTCATTCTCCTATATATCTTCGGGAACGCTTTGAGTTTCTTATCCCTAGAGGAAAGCCCTGTCGCTCTTCTTCATCTCTTCTCCTTCGGACTCCTCGTCATATCTCTGCCCGTTACGATGGATCTTTCACTATTCGTGCAGTTCGCCTTTGGAATTCACTGCCACACTCCATACGTGATAGCCCCTCTTTAGATGTTTTCAAGAGAAGAATTAAAGAACATTTCCTATTACCATGACCTATAAATGGATTATGTATGTATTATTTTATTTTATATTGATATATATATTTATGTATTATGTTTATGTACGGTGCAATTTGCACATATTTGTTTAGTTTATATAAGTAAGTATGTATGTTTATAATTAGTATATTATAGCCTATTATTGTGCACTTATCTCTATTCTCATGCTCTCAAATCTCTCTATCACTCTAAGGTTTGCTGTAAGAAAACTCAATGTTGAGTTAAGCTCGCCTTTGTACATAAAATCTCCATATAAAAGTTGTATTTAATATTTGTGTGTACAATAAAGAATATGAATATGAATAAAAGTAAGCATTACAAAGCGCTAGCAGACGCATTTAGCTTTATTGCATAATGTACGAACTCGTACAACTAGGTACCTATATTTTAAATATACATTTGCAGTTTTGTAGAGACGCAATTAGTTACATCGAATGTGTACCTAGATATTCGTGTTTAAAGTTATTCAGCTGGTACTTAATATTAGCAGTAACGTTTTGTATACTTAATAAACTGGACAATCCAAGGTCTGAAGCAAATAGAGACCTAGTGGACACAGAAACACGTTGACAGCCGGTGGGACTGAGTAGGCAGTAGTACCTGCTGCAGCAGCAGGAGGCGACACTATCCGAGCTAATATCTATGGCATGTAGGCTACACTGGAGTACCATCTGCCACCCTCATCAGGTAACATACAATTTCATAAAAGAGAAGAACAAGGAGACTGGAGACCAGACTGTAGACCTAACTGAAACAAGAGCTAGCAAAGTGCACTAAACACAATAAATTCCTACTAATAATGTTACAACAAAGGACCAGTTATTAGAATAAAGATGGAATCACGAGAAGAGACATGCTTATTTATGTACTGTACTCACTAATATAATTACCGCAACACGCATGGGAGGTGGCCAGAGTGGTGGGTGAGGCTGTATAACAATGTACACCTCGTGGTGCATACGGCGCCGTCTGCACGACCGGTCGGCCGCGCCCGCCACCACGCCACGTCACCCGGACGGCAGCTCCTCGGAATTAGAAGCATCAGCCGGATTGTGCAACATTTGTGTTAGTCACAACTTGTTATTATGATAATAATAGTTGTTGTAAAGATACAGTAAAGCTGCTCGTCGTCCTCGCACATCAGGTTCCTCAAATGCCGTGACACACAAGCGGCGGCGCTCGCGCACGGCTGCGCACGTTTTACTGCGTGTCCCACTTAACTTCTGTACACTAGCGCGGAATATACAACTTTTGGGGTTTCTTCCTAATGGCGAAAACGGAAGGAAATAATATATTAAATGTCCATCCATCTGTCCGTAATTCCGTATGTCACGTCTTTAAAAATTACATTTACCTACTTAAGCACCTTTTTTACCCGACTACGACGAAGCCCAAAGAGAGGCTACGTTAGTATGTATTACCGTTTCTGTATTTCCCTCCTAGAGCCTAAACGTAAAGTGCTAAATGGTGAAGTAGTTTTTGCGGCTGGTATGACAATGTAAATTATAAAAAAAATAGTTCTCACGACTTGGTACAGTCTATAACGGACTCCTGCACAGCGTCACGTGCATAAAATAAAATAAAACTTAATAGTATAAAAACCGGTTTTTAGACTATTAAGTTTTATTTTATGCAAGCTCGTTAATTTATTGCTATTATACTATCGACAATAAAATTGAAAATAAAGAACATGATGGTTCTTTCATACAACTTGCACCTATATTAATCGAATCGATTGCGCATTTATCAATTCTTAGGCATTTCATGAAACGCCGCCATTTCATGATTTTCCCAATTAATTTATGATATGGCTAAGTAAAATTCGGACAGATCGATCAAAACTTACCTTATGAAATTCCGGTGGTTCATGAAATGCCGAGGAATTTCATGATGTGGCCAATATGATTAGATCACGGCATTTTACTCGTCTCCGGTGCTGCGGGAAGTACAGCCCCTCCGCCCTTGCGTAGCAAAACGCAGGTACATACCAAAGCTCACCTTCGCAGCTTCGGTTTTTTGGTCCAGCCTCAGCCGCTCCGACTCGCACGGGTGTTTTTGTTTAGATAGCAGTATACAATATTCTCCATTCGGTACGGCCCCGTCGTGCCCCGCGCTCCTGGACAGGGACGCAGGAAATTACCCACGGGGCCGCGTGTTCGCCGCCACGTCGTCGCCGCGTCGTGTGGCGCGGGTGTGTGTGACGCCTTATAGGTGGTTAAAAATGGAAAAAATGAACATTCAAGTCTAGACAATATTTACATCCGCATTTTGAGTATGTTTTAACAGTTGCATTCAATATATTGTGCAAACATGTAGGTACTTACCTACATTTAGAAGGCATTTAATGTCATGTCATGCATCACTAACGACCCTGACGCCAGCTGCCGCACGGCCGCGCTGTGACCGCGTGCGCGCGGAGTATGCTCCTCACCTCGAGTACCAGGCGGGTAGGAGCGCGCGAAGGTCGGCCGCTCCAGCCGCGCGCGGAGGATGCTCCTCACCACGGGTACCAGGCGGGTAGGAGCGCGCGAAGGTCGGCCGCTCCAGCCGCGCGCGGAGGATGCTCCTCACCACGAGTACCAGGCGGGTAGGAGCGCGCGAAGGTCGGCCGCTCCAGCCGCGCGCGGAGGATGCTCCTCACCACGAGTACCAGGCGGGTAGTAGCGCGCGAAGGTCGGCCGCTCCAGCCGCGCGCGGAGGATGCTCCTCACCACGAGTACCAGGCGGGTAGGAGCGCGCGAAGGTCGGCCGCTCCAGCCGCACGCGGAGGATGCTCCTCACCACGGGTACCAGGCGGGCAGGAGCACGCGAAGGTCGGCCGCTCCAGCCGCGCGCGGAGGATGCTCCTCACCACGAGTACCAGGCGGGTAGGAGCGCGCGAAGGTCGGCCGCTCCAGCCGCGCGCGGAGGATGCTCCTCACCACGAGTACCAGGCGGGTAGTAGCGCGCGAAGGTCGGCCGCTCCAGCCGCGCGCGGAGGATGCTCCTCACCACGAGTACCAGGCGGGTAGGAGCGCGCGAAGGTCGGCCGCTCCAGCCGCACGCGGAGGATGCTCCTCACCACGGGTACCAGGCGGGCAGGAGCACGCGAAGGTCGGCCGCTCCAGCCGCGCGCTATATTTAGCTCGTGAACTAGATTGGACAATAAGCCATCGCAATCCAGTGCAGGGGCGGCGCAGCTACGCGGTGCACTCGCAGCCAATTACTGTCAACGGCGGAGTTATTCTTAGACGTTATTCACGAATGAAGATCATTAGTGGCGGATCTACAACCACGCCATTACGTATCATCGGTCTCTTACTGCACGCAGCAGACCGGCTGTCTTCAATCACCTGATTCCTTGTGCGTGTCGCAGAAGGCAACTAAGGAGTAGGTATCGTCAAGAGCTGTTACTTCCTCGCACTACGCCGTCCCCTGGCGAGGTGACACAATATTCTCTGGAGACGTTGATTGTAGCGACCCGCAGGTAGGTACCCCGCGTCCCACCAGGCTCAGCAGTGGAACTGTTTAGTGAAGAACACACACGAGAGCGACATCTCGTTACTTACGGAAACCGCTTCTTAGTTCTTCAAGAATATATACGTATAGTATACCATACAATAAGAATAAACCCGACATCAGACTCGAAACTCATTTACGAATTTGACATTTATTTATTCACCTACGAGTTTAAATATGACTTGCGTTAAAAACAAACATAAATTCAGAGTTAACGTTTCCGTATGTCATGTAATGTACTGTGCAATAGTCCGCATCGCCGACCGGCGCGGGCGCCGATGTGCAGCCTGAGATAGGCAGTAGCCACGAGCCGACCCGCGGGTCACCAGCGTTATGTCCCGGTTCACGTTATGATGCGGGGCCCGACAGCCCCGTTGCCCGGGTCAGCTGGATCATGTGAGTTACCTACCTATGTGACCGATGATAATATGGTCACCTTTTACAACACCTCTATAAAGCGATACCTATTCTATTTTTACCCGACTGCGCGACGCAAAGGAGGGTAATGTGTTTATCAGTCTATGTATGTATGTATGTATGTTTGTTTCTATGTGGCGTTCTAGAGACCAAATGCGTAGGCCGATTTTGATAATTCTTACGTCAATCGATTCCTCTTAACCTTGCGAGTGTCACTAAAGACATAACAGTAATCAAAATTCACCACAGCGACAACCAGACGCCATATTGTCAAAATGAAAAAAAAAAAAGTTGATGAACTATGTCAAGTGGGGTGTCGTTGAATAGGTATTTTAAAACCATTTTTAGGTTCCTTTTATCATTTTTCATTTTAAATAATAGTTTAGGATATATAACGATTTAAAGTTGTTTAACAAAGCAATCATTCTCGCTAATTCTTACTTATTGATTTAAGTTTTTATTTCAAGTATTAACGATATACAAACAAAAAAGAGGATTACGAAAACATACATTAAAAACTAAAAAGTGAAAAATAAAAATAGTAAATTAAAAATTAAAAAAACCCGACTGCCAAAAAACAACTAAAAAGTTCAAAACAAGTGCACTTTTCAAGCAGTCTGATGCAGTTGGTGGCATAAAATCTAAGATTTAACACAAATAATTGCCACCAACTGCATCAGACTACTTGAAAAGTGCACTTGTTTTGAACTTTTTAGTTGTTTTTTGGCAGTCGGGTTTTTTTAATTTTTAATTTACTATTTTATCATTTTTCATTTTAAATAATAGTTTAGGATATATAACGATTTAAAGTTGTTTAACAAAGCAATCATTCTCGCTAATTCTTACTTATTGATTTAAGTTTTTATTTCAAGTATTAACGATATACAAACAAAAAAACAGTGAATAACTAAAAAGTATAAAATAAAAAATAATAATTTAAAGAAAAACAAAAAACCCGACTGCGTAAAAACTAATTTTAAAAAATACGTGAAAGAATTAACACTAAAAAGAAAGAAACAAGCCCAGTAGTTTAGAATTCTGTTAAGTAATACTAAATAACTACACAATTGAAATAGTTTTATAATCGATACACATAAAACAAATCATAAATTCTAATGCAGAACAGAACGACTCACAGTCGGGGCTCCTTGGGAAGATTTGATTGGTATTTAAATGGGCCCCGACTGTGAGTCGTTCTGTTCTGCATTAGAATTTATGATTTGTTTTATGTGTATCGATTATAAAACTATTTCAATTGTGTAGTTATTTAGTATTACTTAACAGAATTCTAAACTACTGGGCTTGTTTCTTTCTTTTTAGTGTTAATTCTTTCACGTATTTTTTAAAATTAGTTTTTACGCAGTCGGGTTTTTTGTTTTTCTTTAAATTATTATTTTTTTATACAATCGAAATGCGTAGTGTGATAATCTGATACCATCACAAAATTACAGAAATACATCAGACGTCTTTCTCTATCTCAGCAATTTGACTGTTCAATCCAAAACAGTTGAATTCGGAACTTCTGTTTCTGAGTCTGTATGTTTATAATTACACCTACAACAAAGTAGTCACCACCTGCACGTACTATTTATAGCGACCGAACGACAATGGTCGCGACATTCAGCGCGCGCCGCGTTGCATCCCAACTATCCGTAACGAACGACCACTCACCACTTGATCGCTTGCTCGCAGGAACTGAGCCATCAGCCAACCGCGACCATTAGTTGACTACTAATGACATAACAAACAACCAATCAGAGGAACGGACGCGACTACAACGACATAATAATAATGAGCCGTATTGACTAGTAAATGACATGCGATCGATGGCGAGGCCGAGGGGCGAGGGCTGTCGCGCGTGACATTTGACCGCCACCAGCAGAATGTTGATGAGCCGGAGACATTTGGAGAAGGACGTGACCCGTGGCTTGTGGGTATTAATAAACATGCATGCAACGTGTGAATGTTAGCGCACGGAACTAGCGATGCATGGAATATTGCATCCTTCAGCAACAGGTAGTGGCAGACTTGTTTAGATTCGCGTCTTCTTAGTACGTTACAGTAAATTGTCTTTGCATAAACATCTTTGAGGCGGAGAGGCGCAGCAGACCGTAGTACCTAATCATCACCCACGCTTGGCAGCACTCGACCAAAGGAACATTCATTTTTGAGTAATGTTTCTTTTATAAAGTTAAATAAAGCTGTTTCATGAATAAGCATTATTCCAAACCAACAATCATCATTCATCATACACGACAGAATAATCAAAGAATTAGCGATAAACGAACGGTAACATTAGCACAAATTAGCGTAATGTGACATGCGCACGGTTGTCCATTGTGAAGTAATGCGCGCACAAACAACCGCGGTAGCAGCTAACGAGCGCATCAACAAACCAATGCGCTGAACAGACGGTAATGCGACACCCGCTCCATTGTAAACGTAATTACGCTGTATAGGACAAACACCACTAATGACGTTATTTAGCAGAGACGGCGGCTGGCGATGGCAGCTGGCGGCTGGTGGTTGGACGGCGGCCCGCTGTCCACCAATATATTTGAACACGACACGTCCAGCGACAAGTGTGTTATCTACATAAACTACAGTTTCTAATAGTTTCTTTGCACCGATGGCGCTGTAAATTCCTTGTTGATGATGTGTCCTGAATTTTATGTTTAGTTGTGAAGAATCGATAAAAAGTAGCCTGTAGGAATAAGGGATAATGTAGCTTTCTATTAGTGAAATAATTTTGAGAATCGGTTCTATAGTTGCGGGGATTACCCTCCACACATGCATGCACAAGCTCACGAATTATAGTACCAATAGATTGTGGTATAGATCGTATAGATTATAATCGATCAAAGGTTTCATTGGGCAAACTCAAACATCAATCAATCATTGTGTTTGAGTCCTAGTTGACGGCCATCTCCTGGCAGGTCCACCAGCCACCACACCGTTCTGAGTTAATTCAACTGCGCTATTTATAGTCTAGTAGTAGTAGTAGTCTAGTCTAACTAGTCCATTCCTACTCGACCCCATGGTTGTCAGTTGCCGTGCGAGGAATGTGTTGTATCGTCCGACGGGCGGGCTCCCGGCTCGTCTGACGCGGTCGCACGCTGTGCGTAAGTGCAGAAGCTCCACTGCCAAACTACGCAATACCAAGCTTGTTTAAAAGACATTTTTGTACCGCACGATTGCACCTCGCCAAGTGTCAACAAATCATCAAAATTGTATTAGTATTGATACAAAGTATATCAATAGGAACCTATAACTAATAAAGTATCATTAAATCCTCTATCAAGCATTATTACTTAAAGCTGTTGTCCCGTATACTGTATGAGCTTAGTATCTGGCTGTCTATGTACTGAATCAAACCTATGGTGCCTATGGCTTTAAATCAAACAAACTCGAGTATCAACAGTAGGAAGTTAGCCCCTTCAAAAAGGACTTACGTGTTTTCAATATCCAAAACGCTAGAATAGCTAGCTGAACAATAATCGGGCTTTCGACAGAAAGGTATAACGCTGCTATGCTCACCATTGTCTCTATTTAGTTTCGTATTTAATTAATTAATTAGAGCTAATTAATTAATTAGAAAGTATTATCTCTTCGTCTTAGCACCATTATGCTAATACATTACACCCCAGATCGATGTCGTTGGTGCGCATGAACGCATTCCTATCGATGAATGCAAAAAAGAAGCGTTGCTCAGTTGTTCCGACGAACAAGACATTTGTTGCATTTTGTGTGGTTCCTCGCAGCATTCCTTCTAAGAAGGAATGCTGCGAGGAACGAGGAACGTGGGGGTTTGTGGATTCAGATTCTTACTGACTAAAATATGGTGCGGATAAATACATAGGCATTTATCTGCACCCCTGTTTAAGATTAGGCCGCCAGATGCTCAGAGACCCAGCCTCGTCACCCTCTGAGTGTACTTACATTGTGTCACAGTTGCGGAGATCATTGGCCGCCCTACGACGCCCGCTGCGTCTGAGGCGGGTGGAAAGGGAGAAAGGATAATACCCCTCTCTCACTTTCCGCCGCCTCCTGGCACAAGTACCTACCTTACAAAGTCACACACAGTTCACCTGTGAGTGTGACACGTATATCTCCTAGACCTCGCAGGCCACACGCGTCGTTAGCCAGCGCTCGCGCAGCCTGACAACTCTGCCTAAAGCAAATTAAATATAGAAAATATTTGCTTTTAAATTTAAGATTTCGTAAATCGATTTAATTCACATTCCCGCTGTTAGAAAGCTTATTCGAGAACGCTTAGTTTTATAATAACATGAGCAAGTAATTGACCTTTCTGTGTGAATATGCAAATGTTTTACCTACCGCACCAGACCGAAAGTAAAAACAGACTTTCGATCTCTGCTCAAAGGTTTTTGTCGAAAACCTTACGACGACGTCGAGAGTGAGACGCCACGCCGGCCACACCGGCTTCGACAACAAAACAATGACGTTTTCTACAGTCTTGGAACTTGGCTTTTAACCACGACGGGGGCAGGTGCATGCGTGTAGGGTGAGAGGTTGTTTGTTTGTTTCTGTGAACAAACGAATGTTCCCATTTATCTCCAAATCAGTTTGACTGATCTACATACGGTTTTCTGTGAAGGGTTTTTAGGTAGCTGTGTTGGTGTTAACTAGCTAAGGGGCGCTGCAATAAGCATTTTTTGCTCATAAAATTATTTTTTAGTGCATTTTCCCCGAGACGGCTTTGATCAATTTGGATGCGGTTTTTTGTAAAGCCAAGCCAAGCCAAGTTGCTTTTTTGTGAAATGCTTAAGATTTTGGGCTCTTTTGATAGGGCTAGGTGAGCAGCATCTGAGGCAGCATCTGTACAAGTACTGCTGATGATGGAGCAGAACAACGTCGTGGAGAACTTTCCGAAAGACATAAACCATGTTTGGGCTTGGTAGTGTTGGGTGAGTAGCTTCTGCTTAGCTACATAATTATGTATATGAACTACTCAGACAAATAGATGTTTAGACAATAACGTAGAAATTCTCTAAAAAGTTTAAAATAAAGAGCAACCTTGCTGCGCGAGTATATGACTCGCACTTGACCGGTTTGTTTTATCTTCCGTTCTTATCTATTTCCTTTTACGCAGGGGGTTTTTAAAAATATATATTTTATCCCTTTTCGATTACAATGTTCATGTATGGGTTTTATCATTTTTTTTAATTTTGCCTTTTATCCGTGATATTTCCTTTAACTAATTAAAAATAATAGGTAGAATATTTTTTTCCCTTAATTAAAATATAATCGCTTACATTTACAAAGTATTGTAGGTACCTGTGAAGTAGGTATGTGTAGTGTGTATATTGTGGAGGAAACCAACGTTGTAGTGGTAACAATACTAACAATATAGTCAGAGTCAGGCGCAGGCGCAAGGTTCAGCGTCGCTCCTCCACGCGGCGCAGGCGCAGCCGCCAGCTGCCGCCCGCGCCCACAGCTCACGTTACCTACTACACGTAGGTACGCTGGCGGCACATCCATACACGCCACCTACCCGCTACTTGTGCATGTTACGTAGGTACCTATGGTATTGTGTACAGGGCTACAGGCCCACGGTTGCCGCGGCGTGGTTTGGTGTGTTCTACGTATGTTCTACGTAATGTAACCAGTAGTTTGTCACAAGTTCACAGCGCTAACGTTGTGAACTTGTGACAAACCACTGGTTACATTTATATTTGGCAACAACTAGGGCTGTCATCCGTCCGGGATTCCCCGGATTTGTCCTAGTTTAGACGGCGTCCGGGGAGCGTCCGGTAGGGGTTTTAAAAAGATGGGTAGCTCTTGAAAACTTTAAAAGCCAATCCTAACATCGTTGTCTTTGAATTCAAAAGTGTGAGAACCTGCCGGCCTAGCATGACCACGATAGAAACGGGTTTTGTCTACATAGAAATAGACAAAGTGACAGATTGTAGAAACATTTCTACGTTTTATGAATGAAACGGTAGAAATGTTTCTACAATCTGTCACTTTGTCTATTTCTATGTAGACAAAACCCGTTTCTATCGTGGTCATGCTAGGCCGGCTGACCGTATGTTTTTGGATTTGGGTCTGACTGACCGCAGGTATCAGTTTTAACCCAGCAAACCCCAGCTAATGAGCCACAATTATAAACCTATTGTTTCTGACTCGCTGGTAGGTTGGCAGGATTGGATAGATTAAGCATTTATTCATAAGCGATTATATGATATTTATTAACAAGCGAGTATTGAGGGATAAGAAGATAATCTTCCAGATAAGCATAGCATAATGGCATAATCTTCAAGTTAAACCTTCCAGCTTAGCAAACGTATAAGGATAGAGATAACTCTTGGTGAATGTTTGCCAGATTATGCAACCGTTTATCTTTATGTACACTATGTACAGTTAGTTGGCTTACAGTTTCTGCGCGTGCACAGTGAGTCAGTGAGTGGACCGCACTTGACCGCAGATCATTGCGCTGGTTCACATTCACGTTCACCGACAGACGCTGACCGCAGACAACTGTTGGCGCTGGTCAGTTGTTCAACGACTCGACTGCTAAAAGCAATGCGTTTCTTCTAGGCCATATCTCATTAGGATGCCATAATATGGCAGCGACGCCACTGACGCCAGCAGCGCCGCCACTGACGCCAGCAGCGCCGCCAATCAAAACATGTAAAATTGTATCACGATCAGGACGTACCTATCTAACCATACCTCACTTGGCGACCGCCCTTCGCATTAGTAGTTCCTGAAATAACCCAGCTGTGACAGATAGACAGACCGACAGACGAAGTCACATCATGATGGTTTTTTTTTTTTTTCATTTTGGTACGGAACGGAACCCTATTCGATAGGAGACATAAATGATATTTGTAGGTACAACTGTGAACTTTTAGTTAGCCAGCGTAGGCCGTACATGTACCAGATGGTACCTACAATATGTACGCAGTATTACTATACTTGCTAGGCTATATTAGGCTGCGCATATACGACACAATTACAGAAGGTCGCTTAGGCATAAATACTTATTTTTAAATATCAGCAAGCAGGTTTATGGCTATTTTTTGTGGTAATTTGTCGGTAGTCTGTGACGCAGCTAGCAAAACAAAACGTATTCTGATCGTACGAATATTATGATAATGACCGCCGCCGCCGCTCACGATGCGAATGTCAACACAACACAATGAGTCGGCATTTTATAAATAAACCATTGAGTCCCCGCTGAGGAGAACGTCAGACTACCTACATAAGCCCGCGCACGTAGGTACCTACAGATTATATCTTACTAGACAAAAATAATAAAAACATCATTTAGGTACGGGGTCGGGTACCTACAGCTACAGAAGCACCGTTAGTGCTCAAGATTGGACTTTCTGCGCTTACATACACTGTGATGAAAATATTAATGTAACTTGACTGATAAAAATCGTCACGTACGGAATAAGCGTTATGCCCCCTTCATGCAAATTCTCTCTCTGTTTCTTTTGATGCGTACCTAGGGAACTTGGTTCCAGACGGGGGTCCCCACGACCGCTAACTTTTTTTTCGTGTGATCAAATGATATGGACGCGACGCAACACTATGTAGGAGAACCGATAAATTCACATGAAAGTAATACATAAAATGTGCTACATGTACGTAAATAAGTGATTGTACACAATGTACACAATAACTCAGCGCGACGGACGTGCGAGTGCGACCAGCTTTCAAGTAGTCCCAGTGTTGAGGAATGTTCGCCGGCTAATTAAAGTTAGTCCGCGAATGTGTTCATTACGGCGGTGGGGGCAGTGGCCTGCGCCGGCGCCGGACGTCACGGACAGACGCATGCGCGACATCTTCTACTAGTACTTTGTAGATGGAATCACTCAACTGTCGGTATTGTCAGCGTTGTTTGGCAGGCGCATCTATCTTTCTATAGGTACTATTATACATTGTAAAAAAGCCGTGTCTGTACATTGAAGATATTCCAGAAAAAACAGTTACCTATTAGATTGTAGTCCACGCGGACGAAGTAGCGGACAAATGCTACTTTTATTCGGGAATAGGCTACTTTTTATCTCGAAAATGCTCAGTTCCTGTCACGCGGACAAAAACTAGTGCGATAATAATTTAACTATTAAACATAAACAAGGCTCTTGCGCCATCGCCGGTGGCGTTTTTGGTAAAAACAGTAGTTATCGTTGATAACAACTGCTTCGCACATTTCCTGTTATAACGGATGTAGATAATAGTGTATTTAGGCTATAATGTGTCCACTGCTGGAGCACACGAGAGGAATGTAGGGGGACGGACGGCGATAACCTAATATGCCAACTATTATAATTTATAGAAAACAAAATAATGAGTTCCGCGTAACGCGTGCGTCCAATCATCAGGCAAAACATAATTAATTTGACATCCTAGTTGTACTACCGACATCCCACCACATAGTAATAAATTGTAGTCAGCGAGAGTCACTTGCAGTGGGTAACTGGGCAGGTACCTACTCGTATCTCACCAACTCGGTCCTCGGTGACGGTCGGTGATCAATTCTATTCTATCTCTATTCTATCAAAAAATAGACAAATTTCTTCCTCTCCAACTCGTTATCTCTTCTGCCCGAGCACGCGGCGACCCTCGCTTGGCTCATCAGAGTTTTGTCTACTGAAGAATAGAGACATTTATTCTGTTCATGGTATGCATAAAACGATAGAAATCTTTCTACAGTCTGTCACTTTGTCTATTCTTCTGTAGACAAAACCCGTTTATATCGTGGTCATGCTAAGCGTACAGGCGAGCCATATGTATTATTTGAAGTAGGTACTTGCATGTTTAGTGAGCTATGGTCCTGCTCTAACATCTACTACTTAGCTACAAGCAGGCAGTAGGCACACATTGCGTTGCGCCACTCGCTCAGCGAGGTGCGACCTTCCGCATCATCACGAGCCAATTAATGACGATAGCCAACAATTATCACTTACGACACTATCACGCACGGGCACGCGCGAGGCAACCTCTCGATACGCCTCTGTTCAGGTCGGAGGCCGCTCAATGCTCATTACGTGCTAATGGCACAACGCAACGTTTGAGCACACACACATTCAGCACAACAGCGGCTTGACCCAATCAATATTTATATAATAATTATTGAAGGATAAAATCCGCGTGTATTATCGTGTATTTAGGTTCAAAGAAAGTCGGAAGTTTTTAATATTCTTTTCGGGTCCATACCCGGCTGAGGCAAGCAAATATTTAAATGCTTCTTATTTTCAAAGCACAACTATATATACTTTCCGGTGTTCCCTTCAACAAACTAATGAATGCAACGATAAGATTCTAAGGATAGAATATTTACCTGTGTCTGTTATCACTTTATCATGGTTCTAATGAGTTGATAAAGTGATAACACTACTAATGAACGAGGGCACTTCTCTACGCTGAGTCATCTGCACCTGATGCTTTCGGCTACAGTGCAGCCAATGAGAGACTGCAGTAGAAATGTTTTCAGTGACTCAGCGATGCATTTAACTAGAAAATGCACAGCACTCGCTTTACGAGCACATTCTGAGCTTTCTTCTATCGGAGTCGTGTTGAGAGAGACATTATTATTGTCATTAATGGTAACACTCGGTGCACACTG
This sequence comes from Thalpophila matura, assembly GCA_948465475.1. Classification (NCBI taxonomy): domain Eukaryota; kingdom Metazoa; phylum Arthropoda; class Insecta; order Lepidoptera; family Noctuidae; genus Thalpophila; species Thalpophila matura. Next base: position 107,839 of record OX419196.1, read on the forward strand.
TTCCAGATTGCTTGTACTTTTAAAATTACAAAACCGTTCTCGCTGTCTCCTAAGAAATCCATAACTTACCCTTTGATGACGGTGTTAAGTTTCATTGTATGAAACTTAACACCGTCATCAGTTAGCAATGACTAACAGTTGTCTTTTCAAAGAACCCTATTTAACGCTTTTTCCGCCTTAGAATGAGGAAGATGTAAATGAAAATAAATCGCGTTTACTTAGTCTTAAAATAAACTTTAAGTAATTATAATAACAACTGTGAAAAAAGTATGGCAAAATTATGCAAACTGATTTTTTTAAAAATAAATCAATTTGAGAACTCCCAAATACTAGACGCGCCGTGCGAGTAAACGCTGTGACGTCACATCGCCGGTTCGCCGTACCGCGGACAGCGTCGCGCTACGTTGTGCGAGTAAAGTACACGCGGAAAACTTTATTTTCTATAGAAAATGTTGTGATTACAAACAGTGCTTAAGCGCGTTCATTTGTATACTTGAACTGGTAATCGTGATATCAAAATGGAACCAGGATTTTCACGTGGGCAAACAAATAATCTGCCGAAAGTCGACCTTCTTATTTATGGTTGCGGATTATTTTACAAATCACGCGAAATACAAAAGTGCAGAAATCCAAGACGAAAACTTGCAAAGCAAGTGTTTCAGTACTTAAATCTATACTTCTTTACTAAATGATTACAATAAATAGTGTATTGGCCTTGGTTTGAGTTCATAGTTTTAGAGCTTAATGTTATTGTTAATTTTTCTGTCGTGCATTATTTCTTGGAATTCACGGCTGGCGCTGCGCTGTCCCCCTGCCGCATCGTTTTTTTATCGATAAGTAATTTATTATTATTTACAGATCGGGACGCGATAGTTAGAAATAATACAATAGAATATGTACAGGTGAAAGGAGAACATGCGCTATGTACCGTAATGGCAGCACAAGGTCCGAGCCACGGCATATCGTTGTACATTTGTTTGCAATGAAGTTTCAAATAAAATTGAAAGTCTGGAATGTGAGGGTTGTGCGGCAAGCTGAGGAGGATGTAAGGATGTAAAACCCCTTCTTTCATCAACATCAACACCATCGACATCTAATGACGCATCGAACGAAAGTTTTTTACAGTCTGTAATAGAACAGTCTATAAAACTGGGAATAGATTCTCAGATTATGGGTTACTTTCATCCAACTGGAAATATACAAAAAGCATCAATGTATTATCTAGTTAATCAGTTTCGAAAAGAAAATGGCGTCAAGGATGCATATTACCGCATCAAAAGCTCACGAATCTGCTCAATGTAATACACCCAATGGAGTTCTGGTAGAATACCTGTTAGGTGCCTATAAATTTAAAGATACATTTGCAGTTAAAAGGGGTAGAGCAGTATATTCGATCGATTAAAATAAAATACTTTTACACTTTAACAGTTTATCTTGTGTTTATATTTACAGGTAAAATTTTGGAAAATTCCGTGTACGAAGAAGTTTCGAAAGTAAAAAATATAAAGATCAAAAGAGTGCGCCTCATTCTGTCCAATGAATTTCCAGTCTTGGGCGCGTCTCCTGACGGTATCGCTGAAGACTGCATAATAGAGCTTAAGTGCCCAGCGAAAGATGGTGTGGTAGCACAAAAATATAATGCACAGATGCAAATGCAAATGGTTTTTGCAAAAAAAGAGAAGTGCTTATTTTGTATCGCACACGAAAATTTCGAAGTAACAAAAAAAGTTGATATACTTTTATGAAGTACATTCAAACAACTAATATAATGAATGGCCGCTGATTGAATAGTTAAGAAAGAAGAAAGAGCTGCAATCCGTTTCGTTTCTATGTTTCTATGACTTCCTCCTTCGTACTTGCTTTACTCGTACTGACACTCGGAGGTCTCACAAGGTGGCAACCATACATCTCTACATCTGCTGCAATGTTTTTGAATCCTCTGTCGGCCATGATTGCACTGCCCTTTGGCATCAGCTCTAAAATTTTGCAATCTTCAAAAATGTCTGTGGCAGTAGCCCTCAGTAGCCATCAAAAGAAATAAATACAGTGTCCTGCTGAGCTACTGACGGTCGCACTTCTTTTGTAAGCAACGTTTCGTAAAAATCTATTCTCTGTCTCTTGTATCCAGGCCGGTTGATTGTAGATGTTCTTTTTGTTTTTTGACAGTCAAATTTAATTGGTAGGTACTGAGCCTTGTTTCAATTTCAAAGTTCCACCGCAAAGTCTACATTTTATATAATTTTCAGTGTCCAATTCAATTTACAATAAAAAGTTGTTAATGTACACTCGACGCCATTGACGGTCGACCACTTTTAACCCTTATGTTCTTAGTAATAAGGGTGAAAAGTGGTCGACCGTCAATGGCATCGAGTGTACCTATCTGACAAAATGTTATTGCAAACCTCTGTTATAAACTATTAATCAACTTATAATGATGACTTAAGATTGAAATTAGTCTTCATCGATACAATCTCAAACATAATTACTTACGACAACACTATCGATGGTATTCAACTATTCACTATAATAACAAACATTGAGCTTTTGTTTCTTATCGAATACCTACCTATACTACAACAATAATTTCATTGTTAGAAACTTAAACTAGACATAAAAGAAATAAGTATCAAATATAAATAGGTACCTACTCCTCGGTCGACTTGTTTTCGTGGATTATTGCTCCCTTCTCATTAGCTTACACCACTTATTTTCTCACTTTTTTGTCATTTGGGACATGAAAAAAATATTTTTCTGGCGTGCTACTTGTTGTATTAGTACATAAAGGTACTATACAATACCTATACGAAAGCTTTTTTTCCATATTTACCAAAATATACGAAAATAACGAGAGTAATGCATAAATACTGTGTGATATTGTACGGGCGGGCGAGCACTGTCGAGCGATGTGACGTCATGCGCCGAGTGGCCAATCTTTAAGTCAATTGACGAGATACGGAGTTTAAAAAATTGTCAAAAATACAGTTTTTAAGATATCGCAAAAATTCTTTCACTAGTATTTTTTGTATTTTGAGTTTGATTTTTCTGAATCATAAAATATTCATACTCATCTTCCTCATTGTACCGAAGGACCCTTTGGTACATGTACGATACGGCCAAAATTATTTGCACAAATCTCCCAAATGGATAATTATTTTGTTCTGTGACATTGACACAATCCCGATTCCCGGGTGACAATTAAGTGGGTTAGCCAACTTGTCAGGAAATCCGGTGCGTGTAACGTGCGTATAACAACCAGCCTAACAATCTGTAAAGTTTGTCTTCAATTTTTACACAGTTCTCATTGTATCATTAACATAAGGCATTTACCTATAAACCCTGCGCGAGAGTTAGGTCGCTCGCTAGCGCTGCTCGGCAGTGCAGCGGCGCGGGCGCGGTTGCGCGGGCGCACGCGTGGGCGTCGCGGCCTATCAGTCAGTGACACGCGTGACGCGGCTGACGCGGCGAGATTGATCACCAACCACGCCACGCATGCCAGCCACGCGGCAACCTCGCGCAGAACACTCACTGCTCACAATACGACACTCACTCGTTAGCTAAACAGTCGCAACAGCAGAACGTTTACCTAGTACGTTATAATAAGTATAGTATCGTGTTTCTCGTTAGCTACTGCTTCGTTAGCCTAGTCTTCGCAGGCGTGACTGCTGAGCGGGTCTCGAGTTCGAGTTGGGCGAAGCGTTTTTCCATTATGTTAATAAAATAGGAACCATTATATTCGCCATGTCCGTCCATCTATTTATCTGTGCTGCAGCCGCATGTCACACTTCGTGCTTCACATGCAAAGTATGCCCATTGCATATTGTCGTTTACATGTGCGTCAGCTTAGTTTCGCGCATTGTATGGTTTAATTGAGTGAACCTTCTGTGTCCGTCTATTACTTAGTTTGTCGCTACCAGTAGCCTGCGTACGGCGTACCGTAGCTAACACCGGTTCAGTCATTAACCTATATTATTAAATAGTTAATGTTCTATGAGATTAGATGATAATGGCTTCGTTTGTGTGTGTAACACTAGAGTTAACCGCTAAAGTAAATCCACAAGCAATTATGTACTTTATCAGAAATTCAGCTAATGTTTTTTTTCTTCGACGAACATTTTATACCTAGTGTACCTACTCTATTATTATAATCGATCCACCACTGACAATCTTATCTAATTGATATGCGGATATGTGTATGTAGGTAAGTGTATCAGTATATTTTTATATCGCATGCATGAAGCAGAAATATGCGGAGGATTATTAGATAGCGATCAAGGCGCGTACGTAATAGGAAATGGTAAACAATGACGGTGCGCAACAGGTATACTTAATACGTGGCTAAGTGGCGGAGGTCCCGCCGTCAGCACGCTTAGCATGACCACGACTAGGACTGCCATCACCTAAATTGCTGACACCGGACAAAAACTTTAAGAACCCCGGACATTTGCGTGAAATTGAGTATGTTTCCCGGACGCCCCCCAAAAAAAAATTTCATCAATCAGGATTCCCCTGACTCAAAGTGTCCGGGTTTCCCGCGGACACTTTTTGAAACCCCTGCCGGACGCGCTCTAATCTAGGACAAATTCGGGGAACCCCGGACGGATGGCAGCCCTAACCACGATAGAAATGGGTTTTGTCTACAGAAGAATAGACAAAGTGACAGTTTGTAGAAAGATTTCTATCGTTTTATGCATACAATGAAGAGAAGAAATGTTTCTATTCTTCAGTGGACAAAAGTCTGGTGCACCAAGCACGGCTCGCCGCGTGCTCGGGCAACTAAGATAACGAGTTGAATAGAAAGAAGTTTGTCTATTCTTTGGTAGAATAGAGATAGAATTGGTCATGCTCACCCGGCTGCACCTGGAGCACTTGCGTGCAGCCACGGCTGCTAAATAAGTACTGACAAGTGTACAGAGACGCACACAACACAACCAGCACACACATGGAACAGACGTGACTCGTTTCTCTTAATGGCCGTTCCCAATAACTGATCTATAGAAGTAATGTTAACAATCGATCTTTAGTAAGGTAAAGAGCCGATAGATCGGTTATTGGAAACGGCCATTAGCCTGCAATAATAACATGCTATTGCTTGAAGGCCTTCGCCTATTCGTTTGTTTTATTAATGTTCTTCGCAGCTGCGGGTACATGTGATATTTTACACATTTGTAAGGCCGCAGAGGCTTGTGAATCTATGACACAGGTGTGACAAACAGGGGACAACTGTGAGTCTGTGACAGGCAGGGGAACCAACACAGCGGCGAAGGGACTTCTGTGAAACGCTCGGTGTCAGCGCTGTCAGCATTATTAACTTTTTTTTTTTGAGGATGGGAAATCATCAAATGACCCCTCCCGCTCTGGGCGGAGCGGAAGGGAGTGTCAGACTCTTACTGACTAAAACCCACCCGTGTTCCTTCCTTAGCCCTTTTGTCCGGGTCAGCGGTATCCCTTCCGGACAATCCCGCTTTCGCGGCAGGAGCATTATTAACATTTACACATTCATGCAAAATAATCTAGCGTCATCTGTTGTAATTTGCATTTCATACTACAATCAAAGGCCATCGAATACGTTATATATAATATATATATTATAAACACATATTTTATAATCAACGTATTCGATGTCCTTTGATTATTGTGGGTTAGCCCTTGTAGCATCAAGGGGACTGTTCAGATATGATTGATTAAAGTGCAAGATATAACAAAAGGTTTAGTAGTCGAGTTCTTTGTGATACAGTTAATTTGGAGGAAGTACTACTACCTTACCAATTTCTACCCCATAAGTAGCATTGCCTTGTTTCGGTTTAAAGGGTATGAGTGCCGGTGTAGTTACAGGCTCGTGAAACATTTTGACTTTATCTCTAGGGTGGACAGCGCACCTGCGATGCCTTTGGTATAGTTGCCGTAATTTATCTTAAGCTCTCGGTGGAGTGGTGGGGGTTTGTTTGCGGGTCGTATTGTCTCAGGAGTAAGGTCTAAAATCGCTGAAAGGAATTCAGAATTAGAGCTCTAGATTGGTACCGGGTATTGTACCTACTGCAGTTGTCCTTAGGCGGCAGTGACCACTTACTCACAATAAAATTTTAAGAAATGAAAAACATTACGTCGTCACAATTTGGATGATCAGAGAAAGGTAGATATCGTAACAATTCGAATGCGAGCCATTCCGAGTTGCGTGTGGCTGACGACGTCGCCGGTAATTGTGTTTACGATGCAGGGCACTTAGCGATGAGCACAGACTGTCGCCCACTGGCGCCTGCCGCGCCCGCCGCTACACGCGCTCCAACACTGGGGCTACACGTGTCCAACACTGGGGCTACACTGATTGGGAGTATTGGGACAATGACACTTGCGTTGGTCACAAAGGTTGTTCTGATCTTGCTTGATGTCTCGCGATACAACGCAATTAATCAATTATGAAGCATTCTCATTAAAAGCAACAATGAGTTCCAAAACAGATCTCTTTGTCTTCATTTATTCCCACTTCATTCTTGATTTTCTTTTGTAACAGAATGTAGTAAACACACTTCGTTTTGTTGCACAATAACTACTGCTGTACTTTGTTGTAGGTTCAAAAACATTTTGCAACAGCTTTTCAGAAATTGCAGCTTTACTATGAGGTCATAACTACCTACTCATAACCGATCAACTAGTTTGTTAACTTCGTGAACATGACGTTCCGGTCGTCAAATGACTTAACATTTCGTGTGTTTCAAATAGTTTTAAAATTTGAACAGGCGCAGGTTATGCGCATACTGACGTCTAATATCTACAACAGGGACCATAACACAATACAGACTCACTAAGGCTAGACGAATACTTGACCTGGCTCCGACGACGAACAAGCTAGTCCTACGATGTAGGAGTGCGAGGTGCGGGGTGAGGGTCGGGCGGGGTGCGGGGGCGACGCCCTGCGGCTGCCCTGGCGCTGCGACTGCGAGCCGCTCCCTCCGCGGCCGCCATCTAACTGTAAAGCTGTCAAGCAGCCGCCTAGCGACAGTGCGCCAGCCGCCGGCCGCCGCGCATCGCCGATGGAAATCACTAGCTTTACTTGCACACTTTATGTGGACGCAGCTATCGGTGCCAGGAATCAGCAATGTGACCTCGGCCGTCGCTCACGTGAGAGTTAGGAACATGGACGAATTTTGATTTGAACGACCATTTCGCCAATAGCTGCATTATAACAGCAAGCAGGCCACTTGACCCACATCCTAGCTCACGTCTTGTCCGCGAGACATAGTTGTGAAGCTGTCCTTATGTACCTACATTGAAAACAACGTGGCTGACAGTTTCCACGAGAACTCTTTACGTGTACAACTGTAGACAATCATAACATAATATGCTCATGTTTCCGAGTCGCTCACAATAACAAGTGCAACGTTTGCTCAGCGTATTGAATTGAGACCATTACTCAAAATAAAACTGTGAGTGTGGCGGTCGTTGACCCGCTCTGGATCCAGTCTGTCAGCGCTGCGTGTTCATTATTATTGATTAATATTTATGTTGTTGGTACAACGAGTTACCGACACAGTGCAGCCTACGGACCAGGGGCAGCGCAACGAACAAAACAAATATTATGTTTATGTACTTCCGTCGGGAGCTCGGGACGGTTGAGATTCTAAGAACCCTGTTCCCCGCAAGGGGTGTTGAACACTCAATTCGCTCCCCAAATGACACACAATGAAAAAGTGCAGAAGATATAATCCTAATATTGGAACACACGCAGACAAATCTGATGTGTCAGGGTGAGGGATGAGGGGTAGCTACTAAAGACGCCTTTATTTTATAGATTTTTGATCCGACTGTGACGATAAAGCTGTTGAAATATAATGATAGTGATAACATGACATAATAATTATAATTACTAACAAACACAGTTACCTACAGAGTGTTTATACGATTTTGTAGATAAAGTGGAACATAATTACTTATCCCAATGATTGTAATCTCAAATCGCATGCGATTTTGCAAAATATTCAATAATGTTCTCATTTGGGGCATCTCATAAAGTTAACTTTCTGCACATTCCGTGATATCACTAAGACGCGGCTAAATGTGCGCACTTTTACGAGCGCATATAATATTTTATTATTAGTGCACGCTAAGCGCTAATACACGCAGCTGTACGCTCCGCGCGCATGCCCCCCGCTCCTCAACGTGGTGGATGGCATTCTAGTGGTTTGCAGTTTCGTATCGCACCGGGCATTGTTAGGGTTGAAGGTTGCCGAGAGGCTGGGAGCGTCGAATGGTCGCCCTGGACCATCAGCACTCTTAGCAGGACCAATTCTATCTCTATTCTACCAAAGAATAGACAACGTTCTTTCTATACAACTCGTTAACTGTTCTGAAATCTTTCTACAATCTGTCACTTTGTCTATTCCTATGTAGACAAAATCCGTTTCGACGTGCGTTAGTCAAGTATCCGGCACGCCACTGGCATGGTCTGATTACCAGCTAATTGAGCGTCTTCATGGAGTGTTACTTGCATTAAAGGCGTTCACACTCGACTTATCTAGAAGTAAAATATTTGAAGTAGGTAAGTACTGCAGGTTAATTTGGGAATCAGATTATAATATTATGTACTTACATTTAAATGTACTGGCGCTATTAGCGAGAATATAAGCGAGGTTTTTACCCGAGATAAAAACAAGTTAGTCTTGAAGCTGACTGGTTGGTGCTAGCTTACAGTTTGTTAATCTAAAACGTGATTAAGTATAATCTAACGTTTGGCGGTGGTTGTCGCGCTATCGACCTATTTTGAAGTAGACGCGCTCACCTTGGCCACAGAACAGGTAAACTCTAGGTCCATTACGCGAGTTGTCTCATGTATCATGGACATTAAGAACTCTGCTTCAATGTTCCGACACCCTGTTCCGACAAACTCAAAAAGATAAAAGTAAGTATCTTAATAAATGCAAACGGTTCTAATTACACGTTTCCATTTAGTACTTGGTCGTCGCGCGCTAATTGCTTGAGATTGCCAACAAACAGACTCGCGGCCTGCGCACACGCAGCCTTCAACTAATCACCCGCACGCTTTGTATGCGCCCGGACGAACTGCAAGTAAAAGACATCACGACTCTGTTAACTTTTTATACAAGTTACAACATCTTCTTAATATAATTTGAAGGTTGAGTTCTGTCAAATATTACAAAAAATCAGTAAATCTTTTTGTGTATCACGATTGCTAAATATTAGTTACAGGGAAGCATCACGAGTCATCACGAGTGTTATTAGTTTGTACCCGTCAGCGTGTCTGTGAGCCTTCAATCACGAATTCACGAATCATTCTTTGAAAACGGTTAATTTTTTTTCCGCGTTCTTGGAATCGATCAACCATTTAGTTGTAAAATATTGAATTGAACGCGTGCTGTTACAATCTTACGATAGTTCGTCATCATCATCACCGTACTGTGTAGTGTGTGTGTCCCACTTACGTGACATCGTCAGTATGTCACGTACCAGCTTATGTTGTCGATTGTCAGTTGTTCAATAGGCTGTTAAACTGTCATAAAGTAGTCTCGGGCCAATTACTGGCTGGTTACGAGTTATGTCACGACGAGGCAGTTACACGCGTTGTATTGTAGAGTAGAAGCTTACAAATCTATAGAATGACTCGTCATTTATGGAATTTCAACTATAGGTTACTTTGTCACGCCAAGACTACATAAATATAGTATTTTATGGCTGCCTACTACGTAACTAATATGTGGATATGCCTTTATGTACCTACGGTATTTAACATTTTCGTGAAGTTCGCTTAAGTTATGACTAAACTATGACCTATCGCTGCGTCGAGCTAGGAGGAAGCCTCGGCTCGCACCGGCTCGTGCGCAACGACTAGCTGCAGCACATGTAGTGCATACAGCGCAGTTGACACAACGACAATGCGCATGCGCCGCGGTGCTGCACCGGCGCTGTCGCAACGCATTCCTGCGATACGGCCCCCCGCCCCCGCGCCCCCGCACCTCATCACCGCGCACATCTGAATCCTTTGCACAACCAAATAAACTAAGAACGGGATTTGGTCAGCTGACAGAGCAGTTGGCAATCTCTGCAGCACTTGTGATGCTACGCGCGACGCGACACACTTGACGTAACGCGATCACGCGTTATTACTGAAACCAGTGCAGCCCTGAGCCTTGCGCTGCGTCTGCTCGGGCAGCTGTGCAGCTGTGCGCATGCGCATGTACCACATGTGTGCGGTTCGAGGACGTGACACACATTAGGTGTTCACAACGCGTGAACAATTCGGAACTAATTAATGAAATCGTATTAATTCTTTCCATTCTGATTAGTACACAAACATTTGCCATTGAATTTAAACACGGCATGAATAAGTAATTGTTTTCTTTTGTGGAATAATAAATCCGGTTGATACAGCAAAAACTGCTACTTTTTATTATAAAAAGTAGGTAGCAGCTTTTGCTTTATGCATTAAGTAGGTATAATGGTCGAAAATTTGGAGCGATACATTGTGGAACAGACACCGTCACGCAATCAGTGAGAGACGAAGCTGTTAGGTAGGTATAAACAGTCCAGTTCTATATTGTAGAGTTAGAGGTTCCAGGTACTCTCAACATAATTGCATGTTGTGAGGAGGTTGTAGATAATTTGGTAATAATAGAGCAGCCGCTGCCGCAACGTGCAGACGATAGCAATGGACATGATAGTAACTTGTTGTAGGAATTTTGTTGTGTAGCTTCAAAAGCCACTTTAGATTCAAATCGGGTTCCATGTAACAGAACTTACTCAAAAGAGTCAGTTATCAAATAGGTAGTACATTATTCAGAAAATACATCATAACAATAATCCTGCGAGTGGTGGAACGTGCAATTATTGAGCACAAGTGAAGCGACGCGACTCTGTTGTAGTTATAAACTTCAAGTTAACGCGAACTGCGATCGAGATAACTCACGTACTTTACGACACACTCGTTCTTGACTTCATCGGAACGTATTCGCGATCGACGAAGCTGTAATTAGCTTTTGAAGGCAACTAAGTATGTACAATAGTTGCCTTCAAAAGTTTCTTGCGGGTTTGACGGAGTTTGGTTGGTCAAAATGACTTTGTTGATTGCATGCAGGAGAGTAAGTATATTATAATAAAACTTTAATTATGGTAAAATTATTTATGGCAATTTGCTCGTTTTCAGAATTCAACAATAACATTGTCTGGTGCTATGACTAAATTGCATTATTGTTTTCCTTCCGATAGATAACATTAAATGTTAATCCGTTTTATTATTTTCTATAAGTATATAATTATATATTTATTTATGTATTATATTTATGTATCATTCATGGTAGGTATATATTTAATAACAGTACATCACGAACTACCCCCATATTTTATTTAAGTTCTTTCAGTCCATCCAAAGGTTGTCTGGAAGATATCGCTATCAGCGATAAGACCGCCATTGTATCCTAGATTTACGATACCTTGCTATGTTACAATAATTATGGTGTACAATAAAGTATATTCTATTCTATTCTATGCAATTCAATTTTTGTAATGTAATCTATGTAGTTTTAGATCCACCTGATAGATGCTGAATGTTTGAAGTATCTATCATTGTACGAGTATTTAGTACTTGTTAACCGACTTCATCTTCTAAGTTTTTATTATAGGGGTCAAGTGTTGCGCGAGAGCATCGTGTGTGCGAGCACGTAGGATTCAGGAACTTTTAATAAGTGATGCGCATGCGCTTGCACTGTTACCTGATGCTCTGGTTCAGTCCATCAGTTGTCACGACGCTGTGATGGACGTTATGAGGCACGTTTCGTAAGTGAATTGATTGGTCACGCTTCTAAGAGCGGTTTATCTCCGAATGGACTTATCAAAGATCTAGATTTTACATGAATAAAATTAATCTACATGTTACATGCAAAATATAAGTTCTTATGCCTATATTGGTGGGTGGAGGGAACTGCCATAATACCTAAGTATCAATTATTTAGTCAATGCAGTTTCTATTTCTACATCGATATTCCTGAAAATGTTGTCTGATTGATTGATGTAGTGTGCGCAATTTTAAACTTGCTCGCTCGAATTGTGTAAAGTGAACCTTTTGTATTGTGTGTCGCGTGGTGTGTGTGTGTCTTATCTGTGTTGTTGAAATATTGATTTAAAAGACAATAATGTAATTGTATCGTATTCCCGGTACCCGCTATCTAATCTGAATAAATTAACGTCGCACTATCTGTATTACTTATCCTTATAAAATCAATAATGAAAACATAAATAAGCTGTTCTGGTATCTCCCACTTACCTAATGCTATAGTCTTCAACCACATTAAAGATAATGATGCTGATTCTGTTGAACATCGCACTTAACTAATTTTAATCACACTATATTATCTCTTCCTTACAAATATAATTGAAAAAGGACAGAAAATATTTAGAACTGTCAAATTAGTCTACGCCCTTGTCATTTACGGGAAAATAGTCATGACCTTTTGCGATTACGACTATATAATTGACGTTAAAACTGTTCAAGCGGACTAATCTGACAGGATTAAATATATTCTATCTCTTTCTCTTTTTAATAGAAAGAAACATGATAAGACTAAATTAGTTTTGTTCGTAAACAACAGAATCGACACCAATGTATCTTTAGTATTTATTAAATAGTATCTACAATCATGAGTTACAACATCCATAACATGCCTACACACTGGCGCGACAGGCATTGACTGTAGTACCGAAGCAGTAGTGTAGTGTAGTGTAGTGTGGTGTAGTGTAGTGTAGTGTAGTATAGTGTAGTGTAGTGTAGTGTAGTGTAGTGTAGTGTAGTGTAGTGTAGTGTAGTGTAGTGTAGTGTAGTGTAGTACCTACCAGTAGTACCCACCACTCCGCTGAGAGCTCAAGATAAATGCCAGCATACTGCAGATTGTGCAGATGGGATACTAGCATCGCGACAGTGTGCGCCGCGCCTGTGGGACGCCACGCGAATCGTGCGGGCACGCATGTTACATAGTTTATAGTTCTACGAAGTGAGACAGACTGTTCCCATGCGTCCATCGCTTCACTCGTGTCTCAGAGACATTTATTATTGTCAGCAGAGCAGCTCATCAGGTTCACGTTGAGGACGAGAACTATTTGAAACGTATCACCATTGATTTATCTACGTTATGATTGCTGTGACGCTCTACGTTCTAACTACGAATCTAATCGATTTCAATTAATTGGCATGTACAAACATGACGATGTTGTCACGTTTATTTCGATTCGACACAAAGAAAATTAAGCGTTTTTTAACGAGAAGTAAACAATCGACGTCACGTCGCGCCTGCATTATACCAAGGATTAGGGAAAATTGTGGAATACACTCACATTTTGTGACCATGTTAGATGTAAATCCTATGCGATGCGCGTCTATTACAATCAAACTGGTACAAATGGATGGTGAAGGCAGCCAGAAGAATTTCTTGATGGAAAAATCCCATATTACTGTTATTTCTAGGAATAGAACCCAGGATCTTAAGCTCAGCAGCTGCGATTACGTCTACTAGACCAATGAGGCAGTTAAAGTTTTCAAATATATCACACATAACAAAATTACTAAAAAACTACCGTAGGTAAAGTTTTTGAATAGGGGGGTTGATGTGGCTGAACATCAATTATTTCATCAGTTTAGTGACCCACAGGAACTGTGCATTCCTTCCTTTGTGGGCCACTCCGCCCACTCCCACACATCGCCCTACATTGTGTTGCGACACTCGCACAGTTCTATCAAAACGTGTGCACTGCAAAAGAGACCATAATCTCGGCGTTTGTTTCGGTATTTCTTGTCAGGGATCGTCAGTCAGGAAATACTGGTACCATTCTAATTTAAAATCTCCCAAAACTTTAACTTGTAAAAGTATCTTTAAAGTCAATCAGTTTTGGGTTTCTACGCCGTAATTACCAACGTGTAATTTTATTGTAATCAGAAGATAGGAGTATGTTGTAGTAAATCCAGTAATTTATAACAGATGTACTAAAATATGCCAACAATAGGTACGCGAGCGGTGGATGTTACGATAATGTGCTGCGATACAACAATTTGCGTAATTTGATATTTGTACATCCGCACAATGTAACGAGTGCAGTGTTCCTTATGTAAGCCGACACAGTTCACCAACATTTACTTCGTTTGCGCTTCCCAAAACAGCGAACTAGTAGGTTTTCGATTGCTAACGAAAATCTATTAAAATTCCAGTATATTCCGTTGAAAATAATTAAACTGTTATCAAGGGAGCGATAGTTGTCAATTCAAGAATAATTACCTCGGTAAACGAGACGCATGAACATTGAAACAAAATAACGAGTGTAGTCAGGTACACGCCTACACACACACAGCACACTACATAGATAACAGCAGAAGGTTCACTCGCGAATATAAAATACATATAATTTGCGACCAAAACCGTTCAAGTTCAGCTCTACAACAAAACACTATTTACCTTTAGCGCTATCTCTACAGTAGCTAACCAGGATGGTGAGAATTCCAATTAAATAGACGTTAGGAATGGTTATATTGTAAAGTGGTAAGGCGAGTACAAAATGGCAGGACTCGTTATAATAGTCCTGCGGTAATCGCCCCGGCGGGACCGGTCCCGCGGGCTTCCTGACCGGTGCCGCCGCCAGTAACATGGCGGCACTAATAAGACCAATCAAGTGAGGAATGGAAACAGCCAATGAGATGATGATGACGTGAAGAAAGTAACTGAACCAGGCGGCCTAGCATGACCACGATGGAAACGGGTTTTGTCTACAGAAGAATAGACAAAGTGACAGATTATAGACAGATTTCTACCATTTTATGCATACAATGAAGAGAAGAAATATTTCTATTCTTCAGTAGACAACATTCTGAAAAGCCTAGCACGGGTCGACGTGTGCTCACTGCTCGGGCACAAGAGATAACGATTTGGTTAGAAAGAACTTTGTCTATTCTTTGGTAGAACAGAGATAGAATTAATCATGCCTAAGTAGACTTATGTAGCCTAAATAATAATTAATTCAACATACTCAAGGTGTTTTGCGAGTCGCTAACAATTTAAAAGGTCGAAACGACAGGAAATGTAATAGTCTGTTAATTGAACCGCGACACTATCTGTTTAACCAGTTCATGTTAATGACATTCAAATTTATTACATCATCATGTAGTCTCAGTAGGTTCAGTACTACAGCTGAGCTGCCCCCTCATTGCACCACCATGGGCGATCCTGTGCTCCTACATCCACGTGTGGCACCATTTTATCAAAATCATCGCACAATCATTGTTCTACTGAACCTTGAAATTGACCTGCTTTAACAATCTGTGCTGGACAGTTAGAAGAGCAATAGATTCACTAAGAAACAGGAATTGAACCAACTCTTTCCACATTCAGTCCACGTCAGCTACCCTGTTTAACTACTGGGACTATCTGGTTCGCCTACGTTTAGCTTCTCGATCTAGTGTGTCCCTCAAGGCCTCGACTGCTTTATTAGAATGTTATAATTATACATTTCTGTGAGATTCATAACCCTTCTAAGTACCTACCGAAGTGGTCTTTTTTTAGAAATACCTAAGGCATATTAACTGTATTGAATGCTAAGTTGAATCCAATAGTGTTCACTCGAACATTATTGTCTAGTTACGATCTAAAATATGAAAGTAACATTCGTCCAAGCCGAATTGAGATCAATGCTTTCAATGATTACTTCATAGTTAATACCTACACGATTCTAGCGTAATGATTATGATTTATAATATTATATTTTTTACTTTTGATGCAGCATAACGCAGCTGAATATTAATACCTACACGTATGTAACCAGTATCCATCGTATCAAGTTACTACACATTGCCAGTTGCCTGTATGAGATCATGAGTAAGTTAAATAAAACGTGTGGAAACGCGATCACGAGGAGGATTGATACAAGTGATACAACTAAGTAATTCATCATCACCATTAGAGACATTATTACCATCAGGCCCTAGAACCCACCGAGAAATATTTACGGCTCCTGTTTACTTCGCGTCTTCTTTTTTTTACAGTCAACATTTCAATATCATCGGACAAACAGGTTTCTTTTCTCCCATGAAAGTCATAGCAAATACTTGAGCTGTGGCCCTTCATGTTTGCTTGCGTGCTTGCAAAGCATTTCTACAAACAAACCGAGCGGTGATACTGTACAGGGTCAGACTCTTAGATCAAGTGAATACGGACTGCATGCGCTTTGTCGTGAGCATTACCGGTACAGTTAGTCGGCCCATTTCCCTCGTTACCGACGTAGCCGCCGGGCGAATAACTCATACCATCTCTAACTCTATGGTGCCCTTATTGGCTGACCATTAACATCATTGAAACAGCTTGATACGAAAATATAGAGTCTGGCAGCTCGTGCTTATGTATTTGATTCTCGTCTTTATGAGAGTTTAACATACGCTGTGTTAGTGCTATTATCCATGTCCATGATTATCTACCGGAAA
This sequence comes from Thalpophila matura, assembly GCA_948465475.1. NCBI lineage: Eukaryota > Metazoa > Arthropoda > Insecta > Lepidoptera > Noctuidae > Thalpophila > Thalpophila matura. The sequence goes on from OX419196.1 coordinate 124,298, forward strand.
AGTCTTTGTTCAACGAAATCGCAAATTATACAGCTAATACATGGGTACTAAAATGTTATTTGCATTTAGCATTGTCCGGTGTATCGCACAGTCACAGAAGAATAGACTAAGTGACAGATTGTAGAGACATTTCTACCGTTTTATGCATAAAACGTAGACATGTTTCTACAATCTGTCACTTAGTCTATTCTTCTGTAGACAAAACCCGTTTCTATCGTGGTCATGCTAGGCCGGCTGGGTTACGTGTGGTGTTCACGCGATGCACAACACTGTTGGATGCAGAAGGTTCACAAGCCAGCGGGGAGCGGGGTCGATGACCTGAAGTATTTGCTAGTACCTGGTGGGATCACAGAATATGCGACACAATTGATCATTAGGATTACAACTTTGTTGGCCAACGGCAGGAGCTTGCCGCTACAGTGACCGACGTAGACCAGTGGCAGTGGATTTTAAAGGCTCGCTTAGAGTAACTTAGGGATCTCCTTCGCTAGGTTTGGTTAGAACTGTGACCGAAACTCACGGAAAATATACGGCACAGCCTCGGTCTGTGGCTACACCATTTTTAGAAGCTATCATCACTTAGAAGAATGGTTGTAAGTATAGAACTCTTCTCTGCAGCATTTCGCAGCTGCAAAGTAAATACATAGCTATTTACTTCGCGATGTACTTGGGAGCGCAGCTCGCCTGTGACGCACGAGGTCCTTGCCACCTGCAGGTGTGCAACAAACAAGACAACACGAACCGGTTCCGAAGACGAATGTCTCTCATTATACAAATTATACGTTGCTGTGGCAACATGAGTTATGTTTGTAAAGTACATGTATTATACAGACGATACCGACAGATTGAGTATGTATTATACTTATTGCAACAGAGTGGTCTCATTGTCTTCCCATTGTGTGGCGCCGTGCAGCACTGCCTGCAACAATCGACACTTAGTGCTTACAATAACATCATCTGCCAGGTGTCGGCTGACTTTCAAACATCCAAATACGAGTACCTATTATACTTTTATGTACTTTGGAAAGTTTGTGCGGTCGACACAGCGTACCTGTAGGTTGCAGCCTGTGGTGTCAGGACGGGAGAAGAATAACCAGTGATTCAATGATGAGGATTTTTCCAGCAGATAGGGGTCCAAGATAAATAACCAGATTCCGTCTTCTGGAGACCAGCTTAATTAGAAGCTATTAATCTGCTTCAGTCGCAGATCTAACGCAGTCGAATTCGCATGAGCTATTCGGATAATTATGATTGCAAAATGTCACTGAGTATGTTCAACATCAACTCCCTACACGACGCGAACTCTAAAATGTAGCCGTGATGAAGCAGTAAGTACTATCAACCAGTGGTAGGTCGTAATGACGGCGGGAATTGTGATAACAGCTCATTACGGCCGATGCGTCTGACATAACGAGACGTAAGACGTAACAAAGCAAGTAAGAGGCGACGCGGGCGCCGGCGGGCCGCGGTGACGCGACCCACACAATGTGAGAGAGTAATACCATCGCTGGAATCGTTCACACACATACAATGTACATAGTTAGCAGTGTTGGCACACAAAAACGATGGGATGCGCGTGCGCAATATCACTGTCACTGGGTGACTGGAGCGAGATCAACTGACACACCGAACATACGAGTGTTGCATGGCTGACACAGCACAAGTTTGCGCAGATATCGACATCTTCAACAATGTCTCATTCCTAACAACAGAATCCGTCGTTTGGAGAGAACGCTTTTAGAATCATTAGGAAGGTTAATTTAGCCATCGCAAGAAGCTTTTGTTTTGTGCTTTAGAACTGATCAGTGACTACATATTGATTGGGTTGATAACTTCCTCCCAGATCTAAGTGTGAATATACAATCATACCTATAGGTAGGTAACTACACTGCTGCCTGGTTACGACTGTTCCGTAATCGACAGACTGTCATGGGTTAGCAATCAATGTGATTTGTAGAGGGTCACGGGAGGGTCATCATTGCAGTTTGTTTAGCTAAATAATTAAACCTTCCGTGTTTGATTCAATAATAATAGTTTGTGAATTGAAGGTAAGCGTTGATTTGGACGATAATCACCGCGCCATCGGCCACGGTGGCTCACGCACACACGCACAGGCACGAGCGTGGCGAATGCCTCCATTTGTTTAGCTAATTACAACATGTGCCGAACCAACTGTAAGCACGTAATTATAATTAGTTACCTTCACACATTACCAGCAGCGCAGGCGCAGGGAACCGATCGGTTACTAGTCACCATCATTAGCAGGATTGCAGCTTGAACTATTGTGCTGGGGAGTTATAACCATAATTCTAGGGTAAACCAGAGCTTCATACTGTAAACACTTTGCTAAAACACGTTATAATCACAAGTGACTAGTTGCCAGCACAAAACCTGAAGCACTGGATGTGAGAGCCCTTTAGATTATTTAAGCAATAATCTTTGACTGTTCCAATGGGATTAGAAATAACTGTTAAACTTTGACGTACCCAGCCTGTTACATATTGATGAGAGCGCACAAACCCGCAGCCTCCTCGTGAAGGCCAAGTGCGGAGTGCCGCGGCCCATACATTTTACGAAGTGTGGATAATGTGCAGTCACGTTCTGCTGAGCAACGCGGTGGCCGCAACTTATCCACGTAGCTCATCTTACACCGCCTTGAGAGGTGTCAATACTTCGACAGTAAGATAACTTGAATTGCTTAATAAAAATTCAAAAATTGATCCATGGATAAAAGAAAATAATTGTTCAAGTTCTTTTATTACATGGTATATTTCGAGGTCCTGCAACTCAGGATAATGTAAATATTCATAAAGAATACCTTTCTTGTCATCTTGTGCAAGATACGCTTTGAAGTTACAAGAACTAGAAACTACTGGAAACAGAAACAGTTTAATTTAATTTTGTACAAAGTATTAGGTACTGGCGTGGCTTAATAATAATTGATTGACTGTTTTAGTAAACTCCGGCCTCAAAAATTTTAATGAAGGAAAACCACCACATAAGGAAAGTGTTGTGTATTATGCGTGCCATGAATTATACAACACTTTAGCATTCAGCGGATGAGGAAAATACATCACCCACTTACACAGCCCTGATGAGTATCACACGCTTATAAACGTTTAATAAAGTCAAGTCATGGAAATAAGTACTAATGGGATTTGTACTATATTAATTGTGTACTTTCTACAGTAGGTACCTAATCTGTCTAAAACGATGTCTTACGGGTCTGTATTCGCTAGCGCAGTGAGCAAGCGCAGCTATCTACGCTAGTTCTTTCTCTTTGTAAGCCGAAACTTTATTGTCTTGCTATACAGGTGTTACAAGCTTGTGTGCAGGTAGCTGTTGTAGCCTAATTAGGTGTTACATCGATACTATAAGGAATAATGTCGTTAACACTGGACTCGGCAAACAGATTGGTGAGATCTTGAAAATGGTGGATCTTGATCTAGAAATGATCCCTCAGTTCCCGCGGGAGGGCAGCAAAAAGCCTTTCTTGGTGGGAAACTAGCTGGTCGCTATTTGGGATCAACTTCTAGCGCGCATTCTTGAATGGAAAGTGAGTTCATCGCGGTAAGTGAACGTAATGTTTTTACCAAAACAGCGCGGAAACGAGTTCTGCGCTAAAGTGGTGAGATGCGTCTGCGCGGTGCTAGCGGTGTTGGTGCAAGATGTTGACGGTGTGACGTCATAGGTGCGCTACCAATAATATGAGATTTCACCGCAGTATGGACGTGGGACTTGTTTAATCAGGACAGATTTACTCTTTGACTCATTTATAAACAAGTTCTTGTATCCCCATTTAAGAAAGATATAAATGCAATCTGCAGTAAGCCTACTAGCCGTACAATTACTGGGTACACTTACTCAGTAACCCCACTCCACAACATATTTTTCGGTGAGCTTATTCGATGATCACATTTAAGTAATGCACCTTCAAACAACTGCAGACTAAGACGAATCCAGTAACTCTAGAGCTAGACAATACAGTAATGTAGTGACCAAACGTCAATTCACAGTCGGATACTGATTGATCAGTGGCGTATTATATGTAGTAGGTATTGTAATCTGAGTTGTTTAGTGTGGGAGTCATTCAACTAACGGATGGTGGAGCGTGTACCACTCACCTTTATGTTAGAAAGCTCCGCCACGTTGTAGGATGACTGAGTCATTCAGAGATGATACTGCATTGAAATACTTTGCATAAATTGCAAGATTGGTAACTATATTGTCATTTAAAGAAACACAGAGTACTGAATAGTAATATTTATCAATTAGATGAGCAGTATAAATATGTTTTTGTGGACCGGAGTGTTTTGACGCCGGTTTTTTAGCAACTCATTTGTATTCGTTAGTTTTAGGTTTTAGACCTGACATTTTTAGGGTTCCGTACCAAAATGGTAAAAAAGGAACCCTTATGGTGCGACTTCGTCTGTCTGTCTGTCTGTCTATCTGTCTGTCTATCTGTCTGTCTGTCTGTCACACCTGCTTATTTCAGCAACTACTAATGCTATCGACTTGAAATTTAGAACAGTTATAAAGAATGCTTGTCCAACTTTATTGCAAATGAAAAAATGAAAAAATATTTTTATTTTAATTGCAAAAGGGGCCGGAGTGGGGGTCCAAAATTTCAAAGTGGAGTTACTGGGTCAAGTGACATATGATATGAAAGGGCTTGATCTGCACATTTTAAAATATATTTTCATTTAATTTTATGTCTCACAGTTTTCGACATATGATGAAAAATGTCCAAAAAAATACCATTCCCCCCCCCCCCTTATCTCCGAAGTTTGCGGAGTGAAAAATCTGAAATAATTAGAGTTGATAGGAATTGACCCAAATATTGCACCAAAAATAAAACGGTGTTCCTAACTAGTACCTACAGTTTTTTCAAAATCATCAAAATTCTTTCACAAACAAACTTAGTTTTGCGGTCCGGTTTTTTTCACTTTATACGTCCAAATCTGATACGGAACCCTCGGTGCGCGAGTACGACTCGCACTTGGCCGGTTTTTTAATATTACTTAGTAGGATTTTATTTTTATTGCTGATCTTACGACCCTCGACGTAAAGGGAATTAAAGCGAGGAAAAAGTCATACGCCCGACGGAATAAAAGGACTCGACGTAAAAGGAACATAATTATCCTGGCAAGTACCTGCATTGCATAGTTTATGTCCAAGTGACTTTCGAACCTTACGGTGAAGGAGAAGGAAGCAGAACTTGGAGCAAACGCGACGACCTAAAGCCACGGCAACACACGGTGAACACACAAAATCAGTTTATAGAGGGTTTTTTTCTTTACCGAATATTTTAACTAGGTACCTCGTTTTCTCAATCGCCTTATTATTACCTGCTTGGATTACTTCGTGTGGTTTGTAAAAGATTGCAACATGTTCATTACTATTCACAAGTAAACATCTGTAGGAGTACTGTTTCCTAATTATTAGTACATTCCAACAAAATGCTTTCAAATGAAGCAACAGACGTATTGAAATAAAACTAATTGAACGCATTATTTCGCAGTTTTTGTGCGGTGTTGTGGTACACACAGTGCACCTACAAATTATTTCCAAATACCATCATCATTGCAAATGCAAAGACAGAACTTATGTCCACTCCTCACGCGTGAGTCCACACCTGTGGCCTGACTATGCGTTTTAGTGTCTAACTCATGCTCCCATGCTGCCTTAAACTTGATCACCACGTCGTACAGTGTGAGACACCCTCAAGCGCCACTGGTTTGCTCAGCTGCTCCCCTTAGATCAAAAACTAACATAAGTAGAGGGAGTGTATATGTATAGGTCAAACGTAGCCACAGTCGGTTACTAATTTCCCTCTTTGAGGCTCTCTCTATCTCACTCTACGTGTAGAGCGTGGTTAAAAAGGTAACGGCTGTGGGGAATAATCTATAGACCACTCTTTCTAACTCATAGGATATTTCGTAAAATAAGGGCCATTTAGGTATATTACAGTGTTCACCCTTTTTTACGCTCCCTCTATGTTATAGTTGGTAATCTGTGGTTATAGTTACTCCTCTAAGCTGCTCCTGCAGCCCCTATAACCGGCGGCATGCATTCGTATTTGATCGCCGCTCACCGGCCGGCTCGCTGGCCTTCTACTAAATAATTCGTAAGTAATGGCCGCGCATGCGCATCGTGATCGAGTGGTTTCAGTGCTATTAGCTACCAGTTATTACTAGCACTAAAACTAGGAAATTAGTTATTAACTAAATCGACGCGGACTCTACAGATCTATTTATAGCTTTTTAGATTGAGGCAGTCTCTTCTACCCATTGTTTACCATTATTATTTATTTATTTTCAAAAAAGGAAAGGTGAATTGTGGTTACACGATTTGAATGGATACCGCCCGCATTCATCGTGCATATGCATCTATAGCTGTACTTGAATTCAAAAAATTCTTCGAAAGAAATTGGTAACAACTGAACTCGATGAGATGACAATGAGACACAGCTCCATCATCCTGCAACCCTGACGAAGGTGATCAATAATCGTTGTTTACAATCAAACGACAACGACGCCATCCTCACGTCGGCCCTGGGCCCTGAACTTTCCTCATCCTCAAACGATTTATCTTCGTCAAGTAATGCGTCTGTTCCGGTGGCTCGCAGTCCGGCGGCCTCACACTGTGTGACACTACGTTATATTGCCGCCACCTCAATTACCTCAATGTAAAGATGAGACGATTACTCACCAGAAATTGCTTTAGTTAGAACTATTAATTACTTATACAAAAACATCGTAATGTCAGACGCGTTATTACTTCCCCATAATTCGCTCCCCTCTTCCTGAGTGTCGTAAAATGCGGATGGACGGCAGCATCCTCCTTTACGCTAATATCAATATACCTGCCGCGATCACCAATCCGTCATCAGGTGATTATGATAATAGCCTGACCATTATGTACAAGTGACTTGGAAAGGAAAGCCCCTTCAACAGCTCTAGTCTTATCATCTAAATAAAAAAATAAGAATAATAACAAGAATAAGAATAACTTCCTCTGTATTTGCATCAGTTTCTTACCGCAGAATGTGCGTCGGATCTGCATGATCTACCTAATTCAGAAGCACGAAGACACGCCATCGATTCATGGTTAATAATAAAAACCCTCGGAACGAAGTGCTTTGATTCCACTTTTATTGCGAAAACCGCAATGGAATGCTATGCCCGAGTGAGTATTACCCGATGGTTAAAATCTGTGTGTCTACAAGTCGCGATTGAATCGGTTTCTTCTAGGCAAGCTCGCTCCATCGTAGACTGCATCACTGCTTAACATCAGGCGAGATGGTGATCCAACGCAAAACTATAATTATAATTAAATAAATAAAAGAATTAGTTGCCCGGAAGCTTAGCCGAGCCTGGGAAAAGGTTAGTTGATGTTGTATCTGACAGCTCACTGGAACATGTTGTGTTATACAAAAAGCCGGAGGATGATGGCATCACTGCGAGATCGTGATATTATATCATCGCGTATCATCTCCGCGTATCATAACGCGGCGCACAGCAGGCAGCGGCAGAAGGTCTACCACAAGCACGTGGCCGTCTTGGCCAGTCTCAGACACCGTGCCAAGTGATAGAGGAGTTGGTGAAGCGGAGGAACAACGACAGCGTAATGCAGAAACAGATGGCGCAAGAGTCGCTTTCAGCTTGCATCATGCATCAGTCCTCGCATCAAATATCTCTCTAATATGATGACGTCTCGTTGAGGCGACTTCCTTCGGGTAGCAGTGTAGGTGTACGTGCGCACCTATCGTTTACCTTTTACTGCCCATTTCACAGAACAAACTTTACTAGCCGCCCTATAGATATAGATAGACAAAGAAAGCCTTCTGCACCTACCTCTGTGGTGTCAGCCAGCGATGATCATGGACGCGTAACGGCGAGGTCGCGGCCGGGTCGCGGGCTGCGCGGGGCGTGACGTATGGGGGAGGGGGAGGCAAGGTCACACGCACGCCGCGCACGACGCGCATACACAGCACCAGCAACACGACCAGCACGAGCCACCGCGTGACGTCATGAGGAGACCCCCTTACTACAGTAAACAGATTTGATTAGCTCGGTGATTGCGAGTGTCGGCGATGAAGTGGAGAAGGTCGAACACACGGGGATCCCTTTCCCTTTGACTAATGTACAAATTGATCGAGCATTGATTACATTCTTATTCAATGCTTGTCGGCGAGCGTTAAGTGCAGGTGAGTCAGCGCTGTGCAACAGAAACAAACCAAACATTTACGAGGCATTTTCGTGGACAGAGCTGTAGAGGCAGACAGCTAGGTACTTAAACTAAACAGATAGTGACTCGATGCAAACGCGGAGTTTTCTACTTGTAGGGACTAAGTACTCACAGCGACACATTCCAAGGTGAAGATGAGAAGAAAACGTAAGATACCATACCTACTGATGTAACAACTTCAATCATTGACAAAAGTTTACAGCTTTCTGTTAGGAAACAGAATATGTTATGTAACACGCCTACATTATAAGCGAAGCTTAGAAAGTCATCGAACGAATCCAGTTCTAAACCGCTTTGTGAGAGGACGTTTCGGTAAATACCACCTTACCTATTTATGTCGCCTAAGTAACGTTCATTAGATTTGTTGCTATACTGTATGTTCACGTGAAGTTGTAGCGAAGACTGTGGACCCTGTGCACTGCACTGGCGGCATTTACTGCAGAGCGGTCGTCAAGTAAGGTGATATATGGCAGTGTGATGCTCCATCCAACACATCTGCAAACATCTTAGGGTGTCTAAAGGCAGTATCTACTTTTTTTTAACTCTCCCGCGTCCTCCTCAAACAGTTCGCGTATCAGTGTATCGCGCGGAGCATAAGTCACGGTTTCTTTGCCAACCTAACACAAAGAAAAAAGGTGTGATTTGTGTGAGGGTGTTACATTACCTCAGGGGCTGAAAGATGTGTGACCTTTAAATGCGCTCATTGCTGTAGTGTGGTGAGAGAGAGGTCGAATAGTACCATCCCTTTTCGCAACAGAACAATGATAGCCCCAAACCGCGGTCATGGCCACAACCATAAGCTTTCTCGCACTTTAAAATTCTTATGACTTTTAGTATATATGACCCTTGGCAATAACCAGCATTCCAACCATAGCAATACAGTGTAGGTCACATACATAGTGTCCGACCTATTACTAAATACCAAGTATGAGTACATTGTACAGATTGTACCTATACCTAGGTAGGTCATTTATGCAAATTGTTGCATTATTTTAAGCAAACAATATTTACATAAGATGACTTCTTTGTCTCCTTTGAAGAACAAACCATCAAGCTATTTAACTTGGTTAGGCATAATATGTACCTGTAACTTTGATGCGTTTGATAGACCATGTTAATGGTGAACCTATCTAAGTTTTCAATGTTAAACCAGCAGCGTGACTGGTGCGGAAGACTTGCATTGACTCTATCTATGGTCAGTGGTGAGTGTGGTACCTTTACTTACTTGGTCTGGTGATTACATAACTAGCAGTAGGAGCATACATAAGAAGTCTTTATCTCCTGTAGATTGTGAGTATTGTGACCCTTTCGTTTTCCTACAAGTGACGTCAGAGGCGAATAGCCAATTGAACAGGCTTAACGCTGCACAGGACAGTCTTTTAACGTTTTACAGCCGGCATTATGGTAAACAGTCCTATATCCATTTATTGCGGAGTTTTATGATGATTGTAGTTATGTATTCATCGATAGCTTATCGAATGTAAGCGATTGACATAGATCGGGCGCTAGCTGCCGATCATTTACCGATTATTCATACTATAACGAGTTTCTAGCCATAAATACTGTTTATTTCGCGAGGTTGTTCAACAAACTAGTCAGAACTGGTTAGTTATTCAGCCTATTCACAATTTCCGCGAGAAACTGCTAGTGTGTTGAAATAAAAACGCAGGAATGTTAATGAGTGTCGAACTTGACCCTTGAGGCCTGCGCCGGCCGCCGGCCGCCCGCGGCCGCAGTATTCATGAGGCCATCGGCCTGTCGGATGCTCAGTTATACCTACATTACATTGATACGTAATTTAGTGAATGTGTCGCGGAAGCGGCGCAGGCGCATTCATATCCTATGTCCGGTGATCTACCGCGATATCACCACAGACTACATACAACACAGAATACTCTACTTTCTACAAGAGCGCTACCTACTCACGCACACAGACGCAAATTGTCAATCACATGAAATTCTTCGGTAATCGCGAGTTAGCCCCGCTATTTTGCCTTCAATTCCTCTTGGATAAACACCGTATATCTATATGTGTACGCGCAATTACAATCTATGTACGAAATAAAGTGTTCGCAACGCATGCTATCTGTATCATCGCCTGTACTGACCGGCACACAATGGTATCATTACACCACATCACACCACGCCGGTGCTGCCAGCGGCACGGCGGTGTCTCACCTCCAAGCAGTCAACGACCAGTCGCCAACTATTGTGTACGTCATACCATACCATAATAGTAACTGAGGATTTACATCGAAAGGATGGTCATCGAGACATAAATGTATGTGGGTCACAAACACAATAGAATGCCGTCGTCGTGGCTTTCAGTGCCAGCAACAAAAGACAACACTTCCTCATCTAGAGATAAGATCAGCTAGAGCCGATCGAAGGAAAAATGTAGAAGTGTGCTGTCAAAAAAATGAGCAGCTGCGTAATATCATCACTTACCTGTCTGCGAGCGAGGTGATCATTACACCTACGTTACACACATACTTAAGTTATGAAGGATAAAACTGGAGCCCAGACAACGAACATCTACTGTAAGTCAAAACATTTGACCTTGAATATGTCGTTTGGAATTCTGTTTCTAAGTAGAGTGTTGATAATGACGCAAAAGTTTTGTGGGAAAGTGATAGAATTCTAAAAGTGTTATGTGTGTGAAAGGGATATAATATTCCAGAGAAAGGTTGCTATCATGGTTATTACCACTACAATGATGACAAGCAGTTGTAAACAGCTGATTGGTGCTGGCGTGTATTAATCGCAATGAATCGACAACGTCGTCACAAAGTCACAGGCTCTACTGTTCTCGGAACCGTGTGTCATTGCTCGTATCATTACCGACTGGATTTCTTTCTGATATTCTTGTTATAAAACTTCAATCACGGTATTATGACTCACGTTTCTCAGTATCGCTGATAGCGTGAACCGGGATGAATGAACAATTTCCTGTGTGGATGTATCTGTATGCCTTTCTACTAAGTGGAATCTATGATGGAAGGAAAGTGGTTCATTGCACTCTGACCTTTAATTCTTGATTTGACTAGATTCATATCTATAAAACTTTTAGCAATCTCTAGGAAATGTAACTACCGGGATGTTACGTAATTTACGTATGAGATCACAGCGGCTCCGCGGCGGGTGGCGAGGGGTCGCAGAGTGCCGGCTCTGCTCGTGACTTCCTCGACGTGGCCAGCCTCCCCCCCCCCCTTCCGCGCCAGGGCTGCCTCGGCCTTGATACAAGGCTAATTGGCCAAACAAACAATCAATACTGTTGACTTTGAATGCTTGATGATTATCGTCACGGCGCTCGCTTGTGCCGCGTCGAAAGTTACGTTCGATTCAAATGAGCGTGCCTTGTCCGAGAGCACAGAGTGTACGTGATGTAGGCCGCAGCCGTGAAGCTGATATCACAGCCGTTTAATTTTCATGAATTATGTATAACAATAAATAAGCACCCGTATGTGATGCTAAATATTTATTAAGTAGCTCATTTACTAAACAATATTCCAAACAGCTTGCCTGAGGCATAGATACAAAACAGTGGATCATCTAAAAGACATCTCGTCGTTTTAGTTCTAACCACTGAGGAAATCTCCGTGGTTCTAAGACTACGCAACTTAACAAAATAGTTTTGAGTTAGGCACGTCATTCAGAAGGGAATTGAATCGGAAGCTGTATTTTTTAGTTGGGTGGTGTTAGATGTTGGAAACAATTTGCATCTTTCATAAGGCGAGATATATAGCTAAATATATCTAACTGCAGCACGAATGATGAACTGCTGACCTACATTTGTACAGGCCAAAAACAACACACGATCGTGTTTGTGTTGGAGTGAGCGAAGAGACGCTGGTGGACGCCAAACATAGTTTATTATTCTCATCACGATAGCCAATGGGAGCAAGGTGTCAACCCTAAAGCCTATTAGATGAGGCGATGCATACGCTCGTAAAGTAATGAACGTGAATGGGAAAGGTCGCAATCTCGCGACATTCTGCCACACCACATTGTAACGTGTTGCGCAACGGACGGCAGGCGACAATGCGCACAATACGTCATTCAGAATAGGCAATGAACACTGACATAACGTGGTCGTGATTAGTAAACAACAGCAACGTAGCTTCGATTTTTATGTGTGTATTATCAATTTATTTATCATAATATAAAAGGAGAAACTGAGTGACATAATCAACGCACAGCCTGAACCATTGGGGTTAGAACAACTTGAAAATTGAAGAGTAGGTGCTTCTTACAATGCAGGTTATGTAGGCATCTACTAAGAAAGGGTTTTTGAAAATTCGACCCCTCGCCTCGTCATCCTCGTGTTCATATCCCAGTTTATTCGTGGTCTCTATCAGCCGTCATCTCACTACTCACCCCCTTTGTATCCATATCATCTTTCACATAGTCCATCCACTGCTTCCTTGGTCTTCCTCTATTCTTAGAGCCTTCCACATTCAGAACTTTTCTCGCGACGTTTTCCTCATTCCTCCTCATTACATGCCCTTACCACGACAAACGATTTCCGCACAACTTTTCGGTCACCGGCGCTACTTTCAGACTCCCATTCACATAGATACTCATTTCTTACAGTATCCATTCACGTAACACCACACATCCCTCTCAACATTCTCATCTCAGCTGCATGCACTTTCCTGTGATGTAGGTATCCCCTAAAGGGGTAAAATAGGGGTTGAAAGTTTAAAATATGAAAATTGTCGATTTCGAAGTTAAATTTATAAAAATTGGCCTATTTAGGTTTTTAGTTAAAAGTAATCATGGTTTTTTGAAAATCACCTCACAAGAGGGTAAAATCGAGTATAAAAGTTTGTACTTACTTATAGGAAAGTTATTTTTGCAGATAGGAAGAAACAAAAATTTACGATTTGATTTTTACCTGATCACAAACAAAGAAAGAAGTGTTTTAGCGTTTTTGGAAAATCACATCTTTACGTAGATGTAGTATCGAGTAGATACGCTACAAATGCAACAGTATGCGCGTTATTGCCAGTCAATTAACATTTTTATTCATAAGTGCGTCCTTAGAAGGAGGATAATAATTATTGTCCACTGATGTCATATGTAAAGTACATAGGCAGTCCTCTGAGTTACGACGGACTCGATCATGCGTACAATATACGGCTGTAAACGTCATTTAAAAAGGTCAACAAGGGATGTTCTTTACAAAAGTTATGCGCACTGTTGCAATAAGTTTGCGTATTTTACGATAGGTAGCTGGACACGCTTAGTCCTCCTCTGTGTAACATGCAATAAAACCAGCGAGCGGAGGCAGCTTTACTAGGAAACTATTAAGTACCAGTCACAGCTCGACGTTTTATGTGCACTAAGGAGTTTCAAGAATTGGTTGCTTGCGCCAGGGATAGCATGCTCGTCATCTACTTACAATGCTATTCTAATTTTATGCCAAAGCCGAAAAGGGGCCATTGTAATCATCTTTTGTACAACTTTTACTGTGGGACCAACCCTGAAATCGCGAAAAAAACAGCTGTTCCATACATTTGTGTTCACAATTCACATATAAATCGACAAAATGTTTGGAACAGCTGATTTATTTATCGCGATTTCGGGTTCGGTCCCATAGTAAAAGTTGTTCATAATGATGAGTACAATGACCCCTTTTCGGCTTTCGCATAAACTATGAATAGGTAACTAGGTGCCGTTGTAAATATCTAATTACAAAACATGCGTGAACAATTTGTCGTGTATCCCGGCAAACCACAAGTTCATTCTTCTGCGGTGGATGTCGATTGTTGACTAGCATTATTTAACGCTGATGAGCTACCAAGGCCCCATTAGTTACGTAACTGATCCAGTGTTCAGATAAGCTTAATACACTGCGAACATTCTAAATTATATTAGGAACATAATTTATTCATAGTCATAATAAAAACGCGGAAGGAATTCTATCTGTGACATTCACGCTGAACCGATGTTGATGAAGTTTGCCACGGATATAGCCTAAACGATATTACCTACACCCTGGGAAGGACATAGACTGCAGGTACCCTAGCGTCAGGGTTTGAGTGGACTACAAGCAACTGCTCATTTTTACAATAACACCTAGGTATAACAAAGTAAGACCAACGTTCATCCAAGCGGCTGACATGAATGCATTTGAAAGTCTTATTTGAGCAACATACAGCGCCATCTATTTTACGGTCTACGAACCACGGCTACAAGGGTACAATCAATATTTTCTTTATGTTTCTCAAACGAAAACTATAATCAGTGAACTATTGCTATGTCTACGACACCCGTGTCTCCCTGGGCAGCAGGCGTGAAGGTTATCTCTCTGATCTATGTTATTTGGTATGTGTGTCAAGTATAGTTTGGTTACGAGCAACGAGCGGTGACGTTAGCGTGACGCTTCTCACCTATAATACACAGTTTACCGGCGGGTGGGCAGCACTGCAGCACTGCTGGCGTCGTGCTGCTGATAATAGTGTTTAGGTCTTACTGCGGCCACAATGTAACACATTGCAGAAGACTAGTTCCTAATAATCCCACTAATATTATAAATGCGAAAGTTTGTGCGTGTGTGTGTGTGTGTGTGTATGTTTGTTACTTCTTCACGCTGAAACGGCTGGACGGATTTGGATGTTTGGCACACAGACACACATTATAGTCTGGAATAACACATAGGCTACCTTTTATCCCGGGCGGAAGCTAGTTTATTATAATACGCGATATGATAGTAGAGTCACAGAATAGATCATTGTTATGGTCGAGTTTCGATATACGAGTGCCTACAAAATATAAAGTAATGCAAGATGTGAGTGCAAGAGTCATTAAGCTCATCATGACCGACGCACTGATCAGGACCGCTCTTCTTGTAAGTACTGATGTTCATTTCAACTATTCGACTATCGCAACAACTGCCTGACCACAGAACAGAAGAATAGATTTCTCGCAAAAGCTCTCTCGACAAAAAGGATGGCCCTACCACTACCACTCACCGTGGATTGACGATAAAGTAAACATTTGTCTGCTGACACCACTGATACTACTGTGCCTTGAAGTAGACGTGGTTAGTGTTTGGACTGCGTCAGATGCTATACGCTTCGTTTCTGCAGCGCGTGAAGCAACAGGGGATTGAGTTGATTGGTAAATGCTGCTTGCTTGCAAATTGTTTTCAAGAGAAGAGTATTGTTTCTGCACCTTGTTACTCCGGTATGTACGGTCATTGGCGCGTGTCACCGCGCCGGATGTGCGGCGCGCGGCACGCCCCGCGTGCGCCCGCGCATCTCCACTGTGCCATTATCAAGCACGCATACCGCAGAATGAGGCAAGCTTCGCATCTTACAATGCGATGAAGAGAATCTAACTATACTTGGACCAATAATTATTTGCACTAACTTGACAAGAAGAGATAAGTACCACTTGTTGTGAAAAAAAAAATAGAATGAACATCTAATGAACTTAGGCTTACCAAGGCATCATTATTTTACTTTGAGCAACTACTAATGCTATCGACTTGAAATTTGGAAATTTGAAGTTATAAAGAATGCTTGCCAACTTTATTGCAAATGAAAAAAGTCAAAAAATATTTTTATTTTCATTGCAAAAGGGGCCGGAGTGGGGGTCCGAAATTTTAAAGTGGGGTTGCTAGGTCAAGTGACATATCATATGAAAGGGCTAGATCTGCACATTTCAAAATATATTTTCATTTAATTTTATGTCTCACAGTTTTCGACATATGATGAAAAATGTTTGAATAAATACCATTCTTATCTCCGAAGTTTGCGAAGCGAAAAATCTGAAATAATTAGAGCTGATAGAAATTGACCCAAATATTGCACCAAAAATAAAACGATGTTCCTAACTACTACAGTTTTTTTCAAAATCATCAAAATTCTTTCACAAACAAAGTTTGTTTTGCGGTCCGGTTTTTTTTCACTTTATACGTCCAAAACTGATACGGAACCCTCGGTGCGCGAGTACGATTCGCACTTGGCCGGTTTTTTATGTAATTGCATTCACCAAAGGAAAATTTTGAGATATATTCAAAAATAAACACTTGCGTTAGTATATTAAAGACATAAATAGAATCAGAGAGTGATATGAAGGTATCACCCTCGTCCCACCACCACATACCTCTCGCAACAAATGGTATTGGGATTGATATCACACGTTGCGGCGCCGGATGTCCTAGGTGTACATCGGGTTGTCATTGAATTTAAATTATTTTTCGTAGAACGGATGTTAGCCAGCGATTAGATATGGGTATGACCGCAAAAAATTGACATTAGTTATTTTTTGCTTGACAAGATTTTATAATTTTTATAGCATCAAAGAAATGAGATTCTTAGGGCGGCAGCCCTACTCGCACTTGTCCGGATTTTTTTATTATTTACATTGGTAGGTAAGGTACTACTCTCAAATGTATGTACTACCATCACTAAATAGGTACCTAGGTATCCCATATTTTTAACCGACTTCAAAAAAGGAGAAGTGAAATCTTCGTGAATAAATTGTAAATCTGCGCTAATAATGCGTAGTCTAAAACATGCTGGCAGCATGCGTGGTGATGATGCTTTCTCTGACGTGAATAAATGATTATAAATATGATGCTCTGCAGCGCAAAGCAGGATACTGAGTGCTGTTCGTATCTTTATTTCGTCGCCTGTTGGAGTAGGTATCCATGCTAAGAGAGGAATTGGATTTATTCCATTCCGAGAAACAGCCTTTACGAGGAACGTTACTTTACAGTGACGTCGTTTTTAGTTATTAGAATAAATCGTGATTGACCTGACGTCATCAAGTTATTAAGCTGAGGAGTAGCTCAGCCTATCGACTGTTAATAAAAAAATAGTAAATTAAAAATTAAAAAAACCCGACTGCCAAAAAACAACTAAAAAGTTCAAAACAAGAGCACTTTTCAAGCAGTCTGATGCAGTTGGTGGCAATTATTTGTGTTAAATCTTAGATTTTATGCCACCAACTGCATCAGACTGCTTGAAAAGTGCTCTTGTTTTGAACTTTTTACCCGACTGCGCGACGCACGGAGGGTAATGTGTTTATCAGTCTATGTATGTATGTATGTATGTTTGTTTCTATGTGGCGTTCTAGAGACCAAATGCGTAGGCCGATTTTGATAATTCTTACGTCAATCGATTCGTCTTAACCTTGCGAGTGTCACTAAAGACATAACAGTAATCAAAATTCACCACAGCTACAACCAGACACCATATTGTCAAAATGAAAAAAAAAAAAGTTGATGAACTATGTCAAGTGGGGTGTCATTGAATAGGTATTTTAAAATCATCTTTAGGTTCCTTTTATCATTTTTCATTTTAAATAATAGTTTAGGATATATAACGATTTAAAGTTGTTTAACAAAGCAATCATTCAAAACCTATCATGTGGGGTATCAAAATGAAGGGCTCGAAAAGAAGATTACGAAAACATACATTAAAAACTAAAAAGTGAAAAATAAAAATAGTAAATTAAAAATTAAAAAAACCCGACTGCCAAAAAACAACTAAAAAGTTCAAAACAAGAGCACTTTTCAAGCAGTCTGATGCAGTTGGTGGCATAAAATCTAAGATTTAACACAAATAATTGCCACCAACTGCATCAGACTGCTTGAAAAGTGCTCTTGTTTTGAACTTTTTAGTTGTTTTTTGGCAGTCGGGTTTTTTTAATTTTTAATTTACTATTTTTTTAGTTGTTTTTTGGCAGTCGGGTTTTTTTAATTTTTAATTTACTATTTTTATTTTTCACTTTTTAGTTTTTAATGTATGTTTTCGTTATCTTCTTTTTTGTTTGTATATCGTTAATACTTGAAATAAAAACTTAAATCAATAAGTAAGAATTAGCGAGAATGATTGCTTTGTTAAACAACTTTAAATCGTTATATATCCTAAACTATTATTTAAAATGAAAAATGATATAAGGAACCTAAATATGATTTTAAAATACCTATTCAACGACACCCCACTTGACATAGTTCATAAATTTTTTTTTTTTCATTTTGACAATATGGCGTCTGGTTGTCGCTGTGGTGAATTATGATTACTGTTATGTCTTTAGTGACATTCGCAAGGTTAAGACGAATCGATTGACGTAAGAATTATCAAAATCGGCCTACGCATTTGGTCTCTAGAACGCCACATAGAAACAAACATACATACATACATACATACATACATAGACTGATAAACACATTACCCTCCTTTGCGTCTCGCAGTCGGGTAAAAAGATGATTTATTTGATTTAGAAACAGTTGGTATGTGTCGAAATCAATTCCAGCTGGTGACCTCGCGGATTTTCAGCAAAAACTTATTGAATTCCGTGGCAAAAACTAAATGTTATAATAGTATGTGTGCGAGGAAGCGGAACCGATAGCGGTCACTGAAGTCAAACGCCACAAACTGTACACATACCTAGAGATACTTGGCTAGTGTGCCCAGAATACCGTGACAGCTGCGGCGACATTGCTAATAGGGAACCTCAGATCATAGAAACAAGGAGATTTGTTATCACAGCAACAGTACGAGGACCTCTGCTGTCACCACTTTTAAAGCAGCGTAGGTACAGTTCGTCGGCAACATGATCACAAAGCGTCAAGCTCAATAGCGTTTTGGCACATCCGCCTTGTTTCTGTGAACTGGGGGGTCAAACA
This sequence comes from Thalpophila matura, assembly GCA_948465475.1. NCBI lineage: Eukaryota > Metazoa > Arthropoda > Insecta > Lepidoptera > Noctuidae > Thalpophila > Thalpophila matura. The sequence goes on from OX419196.1 coordinate 143,193, forward strand.
GCCTGGTTGAGTGACGTTTCTTCTCGTTTGAGTGCTTTGTTGTCGTCAATTGCTGTCTTTTTCCTTCAGCCACAGGCCGACACCTATTCTTCTGTTCTGTGGCCGCCACACATGCTCTAGTGCACCGTGCAATGTGCTGAGGCTGTTAGTTCGTCTGTAATGTTCCCTTGTCCTGCAAATTGGCATCTACACACGGTCAAGTTTACTTGAGTTGGACGATCCCTAAACGTGTGGCGCCTATTAGTCGTAGTGATGCCCGGCCAGCAAAATACTCGTAGATAAGCAACAACTTTATGAATCTTTAACACTTACACTGCCGGTACAAAAAGGTTGAAGGTTCAACCTCCACTAGCGTCAGGCACCTGTGCCTGACGTGGCAGTTTACCTGTTAATTATGTAGGTATAATAATTATATTGTTATTCAGCCGCAGTTTTTGAATTGAAAAGACCTAAGCGTGTTTAAAATAATTACCAACTATTTTAATGTCTAACTCTTGGAAGCCGTGCATTTCGTACTAAGAATCATCATTAGTTATAATAATAATCGTAACGTAATGTTAATTGTGATCACTAACCCCTGTCGTCTCGGCCGGGTGCGCAGGCGCAGAGGTAATCTGAGCAGTCACGACATGGCAGACACGACGCGGTACAAACAGCTACCACCGTACCGTCAGCTATGGAGACTACACCGAACATGGCTGTGAGTGCTGTGACACACAGCAGGACAAGAATGGCAAACCCATACATGAAGATGCTTACCTAATAGGTATTACAGTAATCAAGCGCTGATAAACAAGCAATAATTATAGAACTGGTTTTTTTCAACGAAGCTTGCGATGCTGCCCTTCCTTGCTTGGGATAACTAGACTTAAGAAGTAATATTATGGGACATTTCCCCAGGCTGAACCAAACACCTAAGAAAGATTTCTTAAATCTTTGGGCTGAACATTAATCTTCTCTACAATCATGATACTACATAATTATCTACCGATAATAACAAAATCATGTGAATTAAGTGGCCGAGGATGGCGGTCGTGCTCAATGTCAACAGATGACAACGATCAATAGATAACGATCGTGTCCAAAGTATTCACATTTAATTAGCGGTTGAAGTCGAAGCAGGTCGCGACATTGACGCCTTTGGCGCCTTGAGCCAGCGGATGAACAGAGCATTAGCCGTGTTTGACACGTAGCTGATGCAGCCACAGAGTACTGTAAGTATGGAGATATAACAACTCCCGTAGTACCTATTCCATAGTTTCTTAGCAAATGCGTAGCAAGACTTGCGAAAGCTTCGACATTTAACTACTTAGAGAAAACTATAGAGACAGTAATTAAACTTAAAGCACTTCTGTTAAGTACCTATCTATCTTGCTCGTGTACAAGCTTCGAGACTCCAAATAAAATGGAACCGGGGAAGGCAGAAGATTTTTGAATGGTGACGTTATGGACTATGGTTCTGAGTATTGTTGAAGTATTGGTTTTACATACATTTGCGCAATGCAACGCAGATTGTTTTTGCACTGATCGCTGGCGCATTATCGCTCCATTTGTGCGTCTTTCATGGTTACAACAGCAATCAATCGCTTGACGCGTCTCATTCATTCAATAAGTTCGGTAGCAGCTGACTCATAGCCACTGTATTGTGTTGTGTACCACCTCGCGCTTACAAAAGGTCACTTTAGTTTACCAAGTAGGTACCTACATAGACTTGCGCCTTTTTCGCATGGCATGGGAGCAGACAGAAACTACAGAACGCCACGTGCTACGATTCTACAAGTTTACCAAGTTTTCATTGATACGGGGGTAGGTAGGTACCTACCGACCGGGAGGATTGGCGTGCAAAATTCAATTCAAGGCATTCTATCGTAGATTGTCTTTGAACTCGAACATCATGGGTAAGGTCGCACAGCAAGCCGTCTGACTGTCATTAGTATCCTACCTAACCTAATGGACATTGTATTGTCATTATGGTGATGACAAGTGTTGCACACGCCACAGACACATTCCTATTACCTACACTACCATAATCGGCGCCCATTCGGCCAAAACGAAAACGCATAATCAAAACGTAAACGATTGATGATTGCATGATGAATAGGTATATCAAATTAATCAGATTTTCGTCATGCAAACGTCAATCATCAAATTACACGGTATAAGTTATCCGTCAGTCACAACCTTGACTGAGGTTAAGCTCATGGTATAACAACATATACCATGGTAAAATTGTCAGCAAAACCCACGGAACTAATAAATGCTCCATGGCAAAACCTACCGTGTAATGGACGCCATATCCTATGGCGTCAGCGGTGATGTTGAACAGTCCAAAAGTTACTAATACAAGGTACATTGACAATAATGGTGCTGCTGGGCCGCTGAGGCCATCTATCAGCACCCTTAGGCACCTAATAAAGGCATGCGAGAGCGAGTGCTGCGCTTACCTCATTTACCTAGTTGCCATGTCGCAGTGCTTGCGCCTGCAAGTTCTATCTTTGCATTGGTTCATTCGCAACATTCAACTAATTCCAGGCGCTCCAACACACAACTCGTTCATTTCTAAAAATCTTATTCAGTTTCAGAAACGCTGCTCGGTCATCCCATAACTACAGGAAAGGAACAAAACACACTAGTAGGTTAGTACTATGTAGCTGTTTTAGCTAAAATTCACGGAATAGAAAAAACAAATGAAATTCAAAGTAGGTATACCTGTAAATAACCTGTAATTGGTCTAATTGAAATAAATGCTTTGACTTTGTTACTTAAATTATTACATTACTAGTAGGGATATTGATTACGTAATGTGACCAGAGGAATGTACTACAAATTCAATTCAAATTCAAATTCATTTATTGTATTACAGTAACTTAAGAAAATTATGTTATCCATAGCAGTTGAGCAAGCTATAGCTACATGGTACAATTCGCTGATAGGTAATAAAACTAAGCGCTATAAAATAATTATGTATGTAAATGAGATGATTGTGGCTAACAAAATGTGTTGCATGAGACTCACAATGGCTCTGATTGCCAAACAACGCGATATTTAATGAACCTTCGCAGTGCAATACGATACAACGTCTTCACCAAGTCAATGGTATGGTGTTGATTGAGTAACTAACATTCCTTTGTGAAATGAATAAAATGATGTTACCTACTTAATCTTTACTAATATGTATTTTAAAGAGAGAGTGCGAATATTGTGAATTTGTGTAGCAGTGTAGGGTAATCTCCGAAACTACCTACTTACTGATCAGATTCTGAAAATTCTATCAATAATAGAAAGCTACATTATCCCTAAAAATGCAATTAAATTATGAATAACTGATGAAATGAATTGATGTAGGTATACCTTACCTTAATACTTTTTATAATCTGCAAATAGCAGTACCTATGGTCTATTTCAATAGAACTTGTAAACTTTGTAAACAAACTTTCTATACAAATTCATCAAAGGAGGTCAACAATATTTGGCTAAATGAAGTACCGAGGTACACTCAGTTGAATAAAATACCCTAAATTATACTGAATAATGTTGTGTTTTTATTTATTTTTTATCGTCACGAGACGAGAAACAAATACTTTTTATTTCAATAAAAAACACTCCAACCAATATGGCGCTCAAGCGCTCTATCAGTCAAGTCAACTACCTAATGCCGTATCCACACTTAGGTCAAACCATAGACATAGAATACTATAGACATAGCCTAAAAGATAAAGCCGCTGGCCGTTTTTTGTTTGTGTGCGGTTCTGAATTTGTATTAGTGTGCGTGACGAGTTGACTGGTTGACGCTTCAGTGACGTCACTGTATCAAACCATTGCGCCAATGCGCGGTGAACTTTACAGTGACGTCACTGTATCACTGTCAACGAGAAATGACGGGCTTCACACAGTATACAGACATGGTTAGACTAACTCCAGTATATCCTTCCTCCAAGGGTCAAACCTTGACAAACCTACAGACATCTAATATTACTAGACAAAACAACTGCCTGGCTTGGCTTGCGTGGGTTTGCCGTTTATGGTTTTGTACACAAATCAAAAGAAGCTTGCAAAAAACGCTTGCAATGATCCACACGTTCAGTCCATTTGTCGAGATTTGTAGTTTACGGCAAATGTCAAGTGTGTGAAACCGGCTTAACACAATTTTAAAACAAACAATAATGTTAATAGATTATCTATGGTTATGTTATATTGTCAATAAATGATGTGCAAAGATAACACTGAGTGGAAAGGACTTTTTAGTAACTTAATCGATTAGGTAACATTTGTTACTAATGTCAACATTTTCAACTGCAGATTAACAGAAAAATAGTTGTGTTTGTAGTTATTTAATCATTACTTTAAAAAATACGATTTTTAGTAATAAATAGTAATACAATTGCGATCAGTAAACATTGAATTAAATAATTACTAAAAATAGTAACACAGTAAATAATCGAGAGCTAAATCGAGATGCACTTCACCATGCTTGCACGTGCTTATGCAATGTTGCCATATGATTTAATTATGTTACAAGTTTTTTAAACTTTAAATTACTTATTAAATGGTATAATAGTGGAATTATTGAATAAAGTACAGTGATATTCTAATTCCTCTATTTTTTCTCTACGTTTTGGTGCATGTGTACAGTACGATTCACGAAAGATGACCACAAATGGCGGCCGTCTGCGCACGTACACTGGCGCGGACCAATGGCGTCGCTCCGGTCTTGACGCATTCCGCCCGCGCCTCACCTCGCACCTCCAAAGGGACCTAAAATATGCCTTCTGCGCAGTGGTCATCTTTCGTGAATCTTATTGTACCTTGCGGTACAAGTTTAGCCAAAATTGTTTGGAAGATTGGTGACCTCCTTTCAAGTCTGTAGCATTTGTAGTTATTAATAAAATAAACAGCTGTGACAGACAGACAGACAGACAGACGGGCAGACGAAGTCTCACCATAAGGGTTTCATTTTTAGCATTTTGGTACGGAACTCTAAAAATCATCAAAACCGGAGCTGTTTGAGGTTTAACCATTTTTGACCTTCATTGACTCGACTAATTTATTATGTAGTAGGAATGGCAACCATAGATAATACACTATGGCAACCCTAGTTAGGAGAAAAAGTAACAAATAACAACACGTACCTATTATTATTTATAATATTCACACATTATTTCTTTATTTTATAAGTAGGTACTACAATAATGTATCTACAATCGTGGCTCGGAGTCGGAATCAGAAATAACTTACAATTTATTACTTTTCCAAATATGTGAAAACATTCATTATGGTATTTTTGCGTTATATGCGCCCTCAATCATATCTCTTAACGGTTTAACCATGGCTTTACCAGAATCTGGAAGAGTAGCATAGAATGCGTCGTATAAACCCAGGAGTTGTGATTTGGGAAGGCAATCGTCAACCGCGGGCCCCAAAATCTGACAGTGTACGGACCAGGCAAGACCCGCCACAAGCTGAAACAAGAAACAAACAAAAAAATCTTTCCTCTTTATAATATTAGTATAGATATCATATAAGCACCTAAATCAAAGATTTCCTTTCCCCTGAATCTCCCGCCGCAGCCGGCCGCTTGCGCTACTCAGCTCTGGGCCATTTCCGTACTGGCACAAATACCGGACATGTAGCAATACAGGACGCGATGGTCAAATATGGTGACTGTTCCATATTATTATTTCACGACATTCTCCACTGACGTCATTGTAAAGTGTAAGACGATTCGCACACTGCCCCGCATCACGCAGCGGGGTGCGGGAGTGCGTGATCTTCCGCTGTTTGCAAGTAGTACCTATATTTGTATAGAAATCACGCATGGTGGAACACACTGAAAACGCATTCACGCGCGTGGTTTATGTTCCGTCGCCACGCACTCCGCTGCGTGATGCGGGGCAGTGTGCGAATCACCTTACTAGGAGGACATACGTAAAGGGGATCTCAAATTTCAAATGATTCGAGCGAGACCCGGTAGCTCAGTTGGTTCAGAGCACTAGCCACGGTACGGCAGAGGTCGCGGGTTCAAATCCCGCTCGAGTCATATGATTTTTGAGAATCACTTATATAATTTAAAACTTAATAGAAGCATAACATGGCTTTGACATGTTTCTACTTCACAAAAAATATACATTTATAATGGTGTAGATGGTGATATCGCATCGATGTCCGATAACTGCAATAGTTATTGATATTGAGTTGGAAAGACTGCATAAGTTTTCCGATAGATGTCGTCAAACGCTCCTAAGAAGCGTATTACAAAGGGATCTCAAATTTCAAGTGATTCGAGCGAGACCCGGTAGTTCAGTTGGTTCAGAGCATTAGCCACGGTACGGCAGAGGTCGCGGGTTCAAATCCCGCTCGGGTCATAAATGATTTTTGAGAATCACTTATATAATTAAAAACTTAATAGAAAAAAAATTGACGAAATTTGTCAAAATCGAAGGAAACAAATCAAAAATTTGTCAAAGTAAGTAAGAAAGAAACAAGTCATAGAGGATTTTTTATAAGGATTATAAGCATTTTGTTGTATACCTACCAACACCATCAGGAGGATGTTCTTCATGTTGCGGCTGGTACAACAGACTGGCACACGAGTGCCGCACAGCCAACATCGTGCGCTTATATACTGCTACACGTTTGTGTTTACTACTTGTTGTTGGAACTTCATTGTAAAGTATTTATCTAAATATTGACGTAATAATACATTATGTATATTATATATTTTGTTCCACATGTTATTAACGACCTACGAAGTTTTACAAAAGTAATGAAACAAAGGTAGAAACCTTTGTTTCATTACTTTTGTAAAACTTTGTAGATAGAATACAATAGAAATTGTATTCTATTTATTCACTTGAAAAAACATATTTTTACCCGACTGCGGCGAAGCCAAAAAGGAGGGAAAATGTTTTTTTTTATTGTATCGGGACTTTTCGCGCATAAACATATCATTATATCAGTATTTTGACTATCCTCGACGTTTCGTTCAAGTTGCATTGACCATGGTCACGAGAAGACTGACCTTGATCTTTGATTGAAACGTCAAGGTTAGTCAAAATACTGATATTTTAATAAGTTTGTGCGCGAAAAGTCCCGATATAATTAAAAAAACATGTGTACAATTCGCGAAAGTTTAAAAACTACAGCCGGCCTAGCATGACCACGATAGAAACGGGTTTTGTCTACAGAAGAATAGACAAAGTGACAGATTGTAGAAAGATTTCTACCGTTTCATTCATAACACGTAGAAATGTTTCTACAATCTGTCACTTTGTCTATTCTTCTGTAGACAAAACCCGTTTCTATCGTGGTCATGCTAGGCCGCCTGGATGGAAAATATTATGGTCGGAGACGGAGGACGGAGAATATGGTCCATAATGAGTTCGACCGTACCAGTAGCTAATAAGTAGGCGGTGGCCGGCCGGTCTCTTGCGTATAGCTCTGGCGGAGGTCGGGGTCTGTAGGGACCATAGCGCGTGTGTAGTCAGTGGGCGATGCACTTGATGGATAGGCGTATGAGAGGCGCGATCCACTTGATGGATAGGCGTATGAGAGGCGCGATGCACTCGATGTTCAGTCGTGTTGTTCAGTGTGCAGTCTTCGATTGTTTCTTTGGGTTTTTGTATTATAAAACAATCGAAGACGGGAGATTAAACTCTCTTCCGTGGTTAAGCTATGATTGATCTTACGGCCCTTTTTTTTTTTTTTTTTGAGGATGGGAAATCATCAAATGACCCCTCCCGCTCTGGGCGGAGCGGAAGGGAGTGTCAGACTCTTACTGACTAAAACCCACCCATGTTCCTTCCTTAGCCCTTTTGTCCGGGTCAGCGGTATCCCTTCCGGACAATCCCGCTTTCGGCAGGCTTGGGCCCTAATGGGCCCCCTCTCTGATGCTGACATCTCTTTGAGGCGCGCGTGGAACACGTACGCGCCGTTCGGCACGGGCCTGGTCCTGATCGGACGGTGAGCTACCCATTACTCACCGCCCGCAGGCCCGCGCCTACGGTGGCCGGGAGTCGTCACGCAGCTCCCGACGCCCGGAGCGTCTACCGCGGCGGCTTGGACGGGAGAATCTCTCCCTCTCCCGTCCCGCCGCCTACTTCACTAGCATGACTGCTTCGCAGAAGGAGGCGACTGCCTCCCACTCCCCCTCGCCCCGGACCATGGCTTGAACCAGGGCCGGGTGCGAGAGGTCGCCGCCGCTGCCGATCGCCTCTACGAGGACACGGCGGTGCTCCGCCCATGCAGGGCAGGCCCCCACCGTGTGCTCCACCGTGTCCTCGGGGCGATCAACGCAGTGATGACACCCGGGCGTTTCCTCCCGCCCGATGATGTGCAGGTACCTCCCGAAACTTCCGTGTCCGGTGAGGACCTGCGTCAGGCGGTAGGTGAGGATGCCGTGACGTCTCCCTAGCCACTCCTCAAAGAGGGGTCTTACCGCCGCTATTGCAAGTTAGCTTTTAACGACTGTTTTGATAGAAAAAGTTCAAGGGTCCACTCAAAATCATAGACTCTGGACAGTGATAGGTGCCTCCTAAAATCCTTAAATTCTAAGAGAACATACAAGTACCCCCACGGTAGATTGAAGCGTGCGCTAAGTCATCAAGTTCCTAGTGAATTAGATTTAGAGAGCGATGAGATCTGAGAATTTGCCAATCCTCCTTTACTGTTAGCGCTGAGTGAAATAACTTTCATAAATGTAAGGGCATAATACCTATAATGTTCTGATTGTGGGTTTTTTCAATTGCAAACGCACGCTTAATTAACACATTTGTTTAATTACTGATTCAACACTGGCAGACTTAAACTAGTATAATGACCTTTTCTGCAACTCACACATAGTCGAGTTGGCAACCCTAGTTAGGAGAAAAAGTAACAAAACAACACGTAGTTTTCACACAAATATATTTTTATAAGCACTAAAATAATGTATAGGTATGTATTATCTAAAATTAAAACACGGCAAGATTAATCTGCTGACAGGTGCCGGCGCCGGCTGCGGAGTCACTCCCTTCCAATTTCATGTTGCTCCCCATGCACCTGAAATAACGCCTCCGCCCATAGTCGGGAGTTCTTCTCCTACAGTCTTCGCTAGTCCTACTAGAGAGCCGACTTGTTCTTCTATAACGGCCGCGCCGGACTGCAAAACCCCACCTGTACCGACCAGACGACAGACAGACAGACAGACGAAGTCGCACCATAAGGGTTCCTTTTTTATCATTTTGGTACGGAACCCTAAAAAGTCATTTATAAACCTTTATGTTATTTTTAAAGACCCCAACGATACCCCACATGATGGGGTGCGCGAAAATATTTTTTTTCATCCCTCAGTTTCATGTATGGGAGCCCCCCTAATAATATTATTTTTCGTAATTTTACTGCAGGCCTTTATGGCGGCTTATAAAAGACACTTACCTACGAAGTTTCATACAAATTGGTTATGAACTGTAGATTTGACGGGGCTGTGACAGATGGACAGACGGACAGACAGACGGACATGACGAAACTATAAGGGTTCCTAGTTTTACTACGGAACCCTAAACCCTTTCACGGACCGGTGAAATAACGTGCTGTAAACGTGTAGTGCACAAACAGCCAAAACCTATATAGTTATCTGTGGCCAAAACCCCCGAGCAGGCCTCCGTCACTCCATGTACTTGCGCGCTATAAGTGCCACTGCCTACCGCCCAGCCGAGCGGTCTCGGTCCGCCGGCGGATCAAATTCAGTGCGGTTTTCGCAAGCGAAGCGCGCGCACGCCGTTCAATTTTAATAGTGCTGTTCGTTCGTACGCGTATTACGATGCCGTGTGGTGCCTTATGTGCTTATGTAATTACCAGCCTAATTGCTTATTAATTGCCGTGTGGTGCCTTATGTAATTATCAGCTGTTAGCACTAACATAAAAAAAAAAAACAAATTATTTCTTACGGCTTAGTGCTTTATTTGAAGTCGGTTCTCTTTTTTTAAGGCTTTTTTTTTCATTTCTAGTGAACATCTCCGAAGATGATCTCCGAATCATCATCAAACTAAGAAGTATTATACTTATTTTAAAACGTTCTCCTAAATGTAACAAATCCTTTTCTGAAAACCGCATCGATATCGGTTTAGCCAAACGCGAGATTATCACGCACAAACATACATACCTACAAACCATACAAGTCAAACTTCTCAGTTTGGCCTGTATGTCTGATCACCTCCTTTTTTTTATGTTGGTTAAATATTTTATAAATGATAAAATTTTTAACTGCCACATAAAAGTCAGAACATATTCACAGTTCTCAATAACATAGATAAAAAGTTATGTTAATTTAATTTTATCGAAGAGGCAGCCCTGCGATTACTGTGGAATCACGCGGTGCGAAGCAATCACTGCTGTACGCTTGAGCATTTAGGCGCATTTTAGCATACAGTGGTTGTTGACGCGAGGGAGTAGGCAATTATCGTAATAGGTATTGGAAATTTTCTACTGAGTGAAGTATCTGTTACGTAGTAACTATTCAGTAATCTGTGCCCCGAGTTTGAATAATCTGTTCTGTCAGAGTTCGCTGTCTGTCAACTGTCTGTGTCATGTGTCAACTGTCAATTAACTTGCTTGGTAGAACATCTGTGAATTGTCAATATTGTTAACAAAAAATATTTTTGAGCAAATAAAATTCTATTTACGTGAAAAATGCGTCTGTTAACATTTAGTGTTCTGAAAACTTGCAAATATAAGAAGTTATGCTGCAGCCTCCCTCGCCGGATCAGCGGCGTCACGCAGCCAGACGTGATGCCAGTGATAGGTTAACGTTCACATACTTTTATCAAATATTTACATGATTTACATCATGATACGTCTTTGTGTGAGCAGTGTTTCGGTCAGAGTCGCCCACAAACTACTTAGGTTTCGTATAACAAGTACCCCATACCATCTAGATACCCAACTACCGAGATATTTTCATACACGATTTGCGAATAAGATACGTATTCCATAATCTGATCGGATGTTTCCGTGCAGGTGACCCAAGTCTGGTGGAAGTGAGTCCGTCGTGGAAGGCGGACGAGGCGGCTGAGCTGCGCAGCGCCGTGCTGCGCGACATGCAGGTGTTCCCGGAGTTCATCACGGAAGGGGAGGAGAGCGCGTTGCTCGCTGAACTGGAGCCGGTGCTGCGACGCATGCGATACGAGTTCGATCACTGGGACAATGTTAGTACCTTCTGATAAAAACTTCAAATAAATACAAAAAATCCAGTTTTTGAATGTTACAAAAGACAATCCGCAAACGCCCACCCTTTTCCACTTTCCAGTGTTTAAGTTGGGAAGAAGTGGTGCAATAAACTCCCCAGCAACAACGCAGTAGCCAGATCAACTAAGTTCTAACAACTTCTTCATAGCATGTTGATGGCAATCTAAATTGTGTTCATTCAGAACTAATTGGTGTCAGTTCAGAACTTAATGAAATGCATATTTGACCACTTGCATTTCTGACGACATGCAATTATTAAGTATTTAAACACCCGGTTACAGCTGCAGAGTTGGCCTGCAGAATTATAGATGAATGAGTAGGAGGGCTTCGGTCTCTCTTTTCGTATTTGGCGCTTTTCGGCAATTATTTCGAGACGCTTTTCTTCGAACTTCTTTACACTTCTATAGATAGTAGTGCGCCAAGATGATTGCTGTGCAGCAAGCTTCTCCCAGCACCCTGGATCAATAGCGCAGTCGTTTAGGTGTCTTTTGAGCACGTCCTTATAATGTAGATACTGACCACCATGCTTCCGTTTACCTTCTGCCATTTCAGAATAGAAGACGGCTTTGGGTAAACGATGGTCCTCCATACGAAGGACGTGCCCGCACCACCTAAGTTGGCGTTGTATAAGTAGAGCTTCCATGCCATACATATCAACCAAGTCTGGCCTAGCGAGTCACATTAGGGCACACGCAAGGAAATAATTTCAGGGGGTCGCCGTTATCGAAATCGATAAGGAGGACTATATACTATATATATATTAAGTATTTATGGTATATTATCTGACTGATAATATACCATAAATACTTAATGATTGCATAGGTATTGAAAGTTCAAAGTCTCAGCATTTACATATTTCAATTTGACCATTTACACGCACTTCTGAATTGTTAAGCAGTTTCACCATCTCATTGTGTTCTGATCTGGAATGTTCTGATGTAATGCCTATTGAAAGAAAGAGATGAAAACGTTTGAAGTGAATATAATGCATATCAAGATGACGATTGCAGGCGATTCAAGGGTTCCGCGAGACGGAGCGCACCCAGTGGTCGGCGGAAGGCGCGGCGGTGCTGACCCGCGTGCGCGCGCTCGCCTTCGCACAGGCAGACCAGCCGCTGCCGCACGTGCACGTGCTGGACCTGGCCGCCAGCGGACACATCAAGCCGCACGTCGACGCCGTGCGCGTGAGTACAACACACAACAATACCATCACTACATTCTTGCACGAAATCTTTAACTGGTGTAGGTATGTAAGAAATTGCTTTTAGCTAATCCAATGGTTTAAAATTTTAAATGATTGTAGTTTTTCTGTTTACCTGTTGTGGATATCAGAAAATGCTTGGACATATCTACACGAGTCTCTGTTAATACACTGACCCCAACTCTATAGCTTAGATCAGTGTTCTGCAAAATTTTTATGTTCAAGGTACACCTAGAAAATCGGAAAATTTAGGAGGTACACCTTAGATGAAAAAGCTTTTTTTACATACATAATACAACATAACAATAAGCGACGAAACAAAAGCGCATGGTGAATTTAACTATAAGAGATAACCTTATTTTGCCGAGGCACACCAACTTATGGCCACGGCACACGCTTTGCGATCAGGCGATGATAAGCAACGTCGCGGGCTACATGTTCTTACAAGGTTTAAAACGATGTGTGTCAGTTCTGCGGCTCCGTGATCGCGGGGCTGTGCCTGGCGTCGAGCGCCGTGATGCAGCTGGTGCACAGCGACCACAAGCACCTCGCGCTGGACGCGCTGCTGGCCCGGCGCGCGCTCTACATCATGAAGTACGTGCGCTTTCAGTCTGTATTGCTCTGATAGACATTGATTTTTTAAGATTTCCTTGTGCCATTCAAATCAAAAAAGTGCGTCACGAAATGCCAAGTCTACTAATATTATAAAGCTGAAGAGTTTGTTTGAACGCGCTAATCTCTGGAACTACCGGTCGGATTAGAAAAAATATTTTTGTATATGATAGCCAAATTCATGAGGAATAGTATAATAAAGCTATTTAACATCACGCTACGACACTTAGGAGCTGAGGGAGGGATACTACAGGGAACAGCTAGTTTATAATCATTTTCTAGAAAACTGGGTCAGTTTCAAATAGCGGGCCTGATGTTATAATCCAAATGCCACTCACATTTGGTATAACGTTAGGAAAAGAGAACAGTTTAAATTGATTTGAAGTTGTTAAAAAACCGTGTTTTCCAACTTGTTGATTATAATGATGTATGATGTTGCTGTCCCTTGTCCAGGGGCGTGGCTCGCTATGACTTCACGCACGCAGTGCTGGGCGGCGACGACAGTACGTGGGGCGGACACCGCCTACCGCGCCAGCGCCGCGTCGCACTCATATGCCGCAGCCGGCCGCAGAGGACGAACCAGTGATGAGGGACAACACCCATACACTGTTGCCAATTTTGCGATTTATACGACAAAAGTCGTAAAATTGGCAACAGGTGGTCTCTGCCAAAGAGTCCCCGGAAGAGACCACTGTTGCCAATTTTGTGACATTTGCGCTAGAAAAGTATGCAAAAGTCATGTCTAGCACAAAAATCGCAAAATTGGCAACAGTGGACCCATACACCGACGTTTTAGGCATGGCTATATTGCGGCTGTCCCATTTCAAAACCTGGCAAGGGACATTTTTTTCGGGACATTATTGTGTTAACAAGATTATGCAATAAAATGATGCCCCGAAAAAGATGTCCCTTACTAGGTTTGGAAATGGGACAGCCGATCGGATAAAAATGAACCACGTATGCCCAGGTAGCACTCCATGTATTCACTTTGTGCTCTCAGCAAATTGCTGTGACCCTTGACTTGATTCCTTCATTTTGAACACAACTGTGGATAACTTCAGTATAAGCACTGACACAGTTCTATGCCAGGCCCAGGTTCGAATACAGGTTTTTTTATGTATTCGATTTCGGAAGGGTTTTTAAGTATTTTTAATAATAATTTATTATGGAACTACATTTTGTTTTCTACCCTCTTCCGTGGCCATGTCCTTAGACTGGAGTTCCACGGCATGTGTACTAGTATTTTAAAAAGGTAAACGTATATTTAATGTGCATGATTACCTACATAAATTGTGATATTGTTAGTTGACATTAAAGTTTTTTCCACGATTATTTAGTATTGTAATGTTATTATAATAAACTGTTATTGTTGAAGCTTTGCTTGTTTTTGTCGACCTCATAGAGTACAGGATCAATCTTTCCAAATAACAGCTTGCACGTAAATAGCACGGGAAATGACTATTCCAATAAAACTCAATAGTGCTAATAAATGTTATATTTGTCATACAATAATCTAATACAGTGGTCTGCGGACCACCAGGGGTCCGCAACAACTAAATTAAGGTCCGCGAAACAACCCATAACAATTCATGTTTTGGATATAGTTACATAATAAAATAATATTTTTTTATTTTGGACCTTGCACCAAACGAAAAGGTGCTAGCGGTCCCTGGTCATAAAAAGGTTGGGAAGCACTGACCTAATAAAATGAGAAAGAAAGCTAGCAACATATTATAACATACAGATACATTTTATAATGTACCTTTATGAGAGAAATAAACTAAATAACATAATATTATCAAATATGCCTGCTGTAACATACACTAAGGTTTGATACTTTGTCATTCATTCCTATCTAACAGGCACTTGTTATCGATCCATCTACCATTCGGAAAGTCTTACGTGTTGGCTTACACACACACCCTTATGGCTTATACAATAAAATTAATTATATTCTCATTCTAATATACACCCAGGAACATCGGCTTTCTGCCATGGACTGGAGCAGGAAAAGTTTGCCTCTTTTTCTGAAACTTTTACCGTAGGAAAGGACTTTCTAAAAACAGAAATATGGTGTACAACTAACAAACATACTGCGACGCCATTCGCACGGACTTCAGCTCAGTGCCGTAACTAGCTTTTAATGAGCTCGGTGCGAGCTTCTACAACTGCGCCCTTTTAGTCCTGGTCCGGTCGTGTCTGCGCTCCTCGGCTGCAGGGTCTACGCCGCCTGGATACTGCTGGCACCGCCTTAGTTACGGCACTGCTTCACTCTAGCTAGCAGTGGCGAAGGGTCCCTACAATACGATTCCTACCGGCTTCCCTTTGAAAAATAGCACAGGCAGTATTGCCTACTTTTATTAATTAGGTTTTCATGGCCAGGTAAGCATTTGTAGTGAATGTAGCTCCGGCTTACCTCTTACAAAAACTGACCTTTCGCCACTGCTAGCTAGCGTTGCCGATCGACAGTTCCACTATAGGTACTATCGATAGTGGAACTGTCGATAGTACCTATAGTGAAACTATCTATAGTACCTATTATATAGTGAAACTATCGATAGTACATATAGTGGAACTATATGTCCATAATATCCATATATGTACATAATATGTATTATCGATAGTTCCACTATAGGTACTATCGATAGTGGAACTGTCGATAGTACCTATAGTGAAACTATCTATAGTACCTATAGTGAAACTATCGATAGTACATATAGTGGAACTATATGTCCATAATATCCATATATGTACATAATATGTATTATCGATAGTTCCACTATAGGTACTATCGATAGTTTTCATTTAAAAAACGGCATACTATAGATAGCATCGATTGTCCTATCGATAGTATTGATACAAATATTGATAGTAATCAATAGTATCGAACGGCCTCACTCCTTCAGTCCGGCGTGCTCACAGCTGCTGCACGGCGGGCTTGTGGTCGACGTCGTGGTGGTAGTCGTCCAGCTCGTCCACCTCCAGGTACTCCACCTCGCCCTCCATGTCCTCCTCCTGCGACTCGGCGCCCTCCTCCTGTACCACAAATAGACGTCAACAAAGGCAGACCAATGATTTCAGTTCGAAATCTTATTGCAAGGTTACAGGGCCCTGAGTCTGCTATTGCAACTGTCATAATCGTGTCAGAATGGTCTCATAATGATATCGTTTTGACCAAATTGTTAGCGCAAAACTAGCAAATTGTGGACACTCCATGTCAAATATATGGAAGGGCGTACTAAACCGGTACGCCGGTAACTCAGTCGGCCGCTAAACAGTTTGCCTACTGGGGACACAGCCTTACTTTAAGCCAATGACCGGCGGTTTTGACAGTTATGATGTCATTATGACACCATTTTTACACAATTGCAATAGCAGACTTGGGGTCCTATTTCGGCAATCCATTCTTAGGAATCATTGTTTATTTATTGTGTCTCATTAGCTGGGGTTTGACGGGTTAAAGGAGTGTAGGAAAGATCATATAAGTTATTATTAGATTAGCAGCGGCCATACAGTACCAGGCAATAAAAATTATACATAGAGATAATTTTGGCAATGGGATTAAATTCGAGGGGCGAGTCTATTGCCAATAACTGGGTATTATAAATTCAGATTGAGCTGCTACTGAGAATTTTTTCATGGAAATTTTTTATAGTAAGATAGTTCGTGTTGTGAGTTTGTGTGATAGAGATAGAGATTTGTGTGTTACCTGCACGCGGACTTCGGGCCGCGGCCGGTGCACGCGCGCGTGGCGCCGCAGCGCCGCCAGCGAGCCGAACCTACGGGTTCAAGTACACATACAGATTACATCGATATTTCCGGAAACAGTACACATACAAGAGCTTAACACTGACCCCAAACTAGGCAAGCCTGTATCTTGGGTGCCAATAGTTGGGATATACCGATAAACATTAGCTATGGTTGATCATTGATCAATATCAATTGAATAGTTTATGTAAACAATAACAAAGTGAAACTGGAAGCCGACACCATAGTTTGGGAAAAGGCTAGGATGATGATGATGTAAACAATAACAAAGAGAAAAAAACCGGACAAGTGCGAGTCTTACTGGCGCACCGAGGATTCCGTATCATTTTTGGACATATAAAGTGAAAAAATCCGGACCGCATAACTAAGTTTGTTTGTGAAGGAATTTTGATGTTTTTAAAAAAACTGTACTAGTTAGGAACATCGTTTTATTTTTGGTGCCATATTTGGGTCAATTCCTATCTACTCTAATTATTTCAGATTTTTCGCCCCGCAAACTTCGGAGATAAGGGGGGGGGGAATGGTATTTTTTTGGAAATTTTTCATCATATGTCGAAAACTGAGAGACGACCGAGAGGCGCGGACCGAGCGGCTCGACCCGAACAAACAGATCGACATGCGAGCTGAGTCGCTCACAGCGCCGCGCTCGCAGGTCGGTGCGAGGCCTTACACTCGCTGCGCAATTTACAGATTATATTACAACAAGTTAAATCGTCAACATCATCGCATCAGTCATAACTTTCTTTTCTCTTGTATCTAAATAGTTTCACGCGGGTTTCTTCTCCGCCTCGCTCGTGTGTCAGTCTCGGATGTGAGCTACAGTTGGTATACTCTAGTATCAGGGACTAACGTGCGGCTGCAGGTGTCGCACGTGGTGGTGGGCGGAGTGGGTTCAGGCGCGGGCTCGGCTTCCTCGGGCTCCGCCTCGCTCGTGTGGCACTTGCGGATGTGAGCCATCAGGTTGCTCCTGTGTGGAGACCATTGAGGTTAGTATCAATGTATGATGAATTATGAATACTTATAATAATGTAAATATATTTTCTTCACAAATGTGTTGAAAAACATCGTACGTATACACGTGTGTATTGATGATTACCGTCCTCGGCTCTCCTAAGACCCTCGCTTAACGGCTCGGGTCTCAATTGCGCCTCAGTGGTAATAAACAACATTATACACTTGTATCAAAAAATCTGTCAATGTACTATAAAATTAAACTGTAAAAAAACTGATTACAGTGCTTGTGTACCTGTTGCCGAAGCGCAGTATGCAGCCGTCGTACCCGCACACGAACTGCTTGGCCTGCCGGTGGCGCAGCAGGTGCGCGGACAGCAGCTCGGGCGTGTCGCACGTGCGGAAGCACTGCGGGCACACGTGCGGCGGCCGCGCGGCGCGGCCGTGGCGCGCGGCCGCGTGCGCGCTGAGGGCGGCGCGGTCGGCGTGCAGCGCGCCGCACGCGGGGCAGCGCGGCGCGCACGCCGCCTCGTGCCGCCGCAGCTCGGCCGCGCCGGCCGCCGCGCGCCCGCACAGCGCGCACGCCAGCGCCGCGCCGCACGCGCCCGCCGCGTGCGCGCGCAGGGCGGCGCGCGCCGCGAACTGCGCGCCGCACGTCCAGCAGCAGTGCAGCGCGTCGGCCGCGTGCGTGGCCGAGTGCGCGCGCAGCTCGGCCACGCGCGCGAACGACAGCGGGCACACGGAGCACTGGTACACGGCGTCGCCGCGCGCGTTGCGGGCGCGCTCCAGGTCCGCGTCGTCGGCGGCGGCGGCGGCGGCCAGCGCGCCGCGCTCCACCATGATGATGTCCTCCTCGCTGTAGGCGCCGCCCGCGCCCGCCCCCCCCACCACTATGAACACGTCGATCTTCTGCGTCAGCTCGTGCAGCCTGCCACAAGCAACAACGTCGTCTGCTACAACACACGCTATTTTCTTGACTGACTAATATCACACCCTCCACAATATTGCACATGTACAGTTATTATAAAATAAAATGTATTTATTTCACACTAATTACTGTCCATATTTTGTTAGTAGTAATGATCTTAAAACTATGTTAGTCACAGCCTCACAGGACAACCAAATATTGCATTTATTGACGTAAGATTCAATTTATCACAAAAACAGATATACCACTTCAACCCAACCAAATTGTATTGCACATATATTGTAGAGTTTGTACATGATTTATGTTCTTGTTTCCATTAATTTCCTGATGCTTGTAATATTAATTTTGTGAGGTACATTTGGAGAAGAAACAAAGATTCTTCTAAATATTTACCAAATTGAGCTTGTTTAACGACAATATTATTTAGTCTACTCACCTCCGCCGCAGTGCTCTGATCTTCTCGCTGAGCGGCGGCACCCCGCGCGAGGACAGCGCCATGCTGAACTCGTACGACTCCAGCGTGCGCCGGATGCAGCTGCCACACAGACGCCCTTCAGGCACCACCTAACAATTACATACACTTTGAAATAATTGTATTAATATGACAGGGAGACATATACAACATAATTTTCTTGTGTTAAATCTTGGATAACAGCCCAACATACAGTTTTGCCTTATTTGCGTTTTGCATTATTTATTTCCCTCTTTGCAATTGATTTATCAGGACATAAGTTTGTTTAGTGAATTAGTGGTGGAACAGCCAGTGCTGCACCTCACACTTATAAAAGTTTCCTCTTCAACCTTTTCACCGCCACTGCCGGGTTTAAAATTCACCAACTAATGGGTTTGTATGCAAGGTCAGGCATTCCTTGTCTTTGTATCACTCAATTTTAGAGTTCACTGATGGCATGTGTCATGGATTTCGTTGTTCCTAGCAAACCAAGGTATGTACATTTACTATTGCTCTTAGGATACCATTTTGAACTCTGCAAGCAGAATATATTGGATTTACTATCCACACCCCATAACTGGATCCAGTACATCTATATTGGCTTCAGGACTGAGTCTCAGATGAGAAGTTTGTTGTCTACAGAGAGTTCAGATTCACATTAAAATTAAATAATAATTAAATTATGAAGTAGGCTACCTCTTTGCCAAACTTCAACCAAATCCGTCCAGCAATTTCAGAATGAAGGGGTAACAAACATACACACACACACATCAAACTTTCACATTTATATTATTAGTGTGATAATTAAGTACATGAGGATGAAATATAATGAGAACTGATACCCTAAACTGAGAGCTCACACCACAAGAATATAGTAAAACATTTGAGATCCTGCCCAGGCATCCTGTTTAGCTCAAAGCTTGTTCCCGCCTAACAATTTAAAGGTTATAAAATTGTTTTAACTGTAACCCGTAAGTTAGTGAATATCCCGTACCTTGCTGGAGTTGAGTTGCACGAGCATGGTGCGCAGCGGGACCTGCATGGGCGGCGCGCCCGCGTCGTGCTCCTCCGGCGACAGCAGTTCGCCACCGCCGCCGCACACGCAACACGTCTCCGACTCCAACTCCACCTTCATCACTTCTGCCGCCATGGCTTACGAAACTAACACTATCTTTAGTAGTTTGCAATTTTCAGTAAATTAACATAAATAGAAAAAATATGCGTCCAACAACACAGCACAGCTTCGAGCTTCGCTTCGATTTTTTTTTGACATTGACAATCACAGACAGTGTTGCCAGGGCCCTTGAGTTACATTATTGTTTTTTTTTTATTTACGTGTTTTTGGGGTCGGAGGTCGGAGGCAAATTGATGTCAGCAAAATTGCGCTAATCTTAGGATAAAACAGACTCTAGTTTCATTTGTTCGCAGCACCATCTTCACTGTTGTTGCTATCTAGTCTAGCTAAGCTAAGCTAGCTAGCTAACTAGCTAGCTAGCTAGCTAAGTCTAGCTAAGCTACCTGTTAGTGTAAATCGCATCTGAGTTTATCGCGCACAGACAGAATGACGCGGGCGGCGACTTTAGTTTATACCTCTCGTTAGAGAGTAGGTATGTTCCTTGGTTCATACAATAGAGAGAGAACATAGAAGAAGTACTTAGGATTACTTAGTACTGAATAGTGAATAGGCAACTAATAATCGTGAAAACTGCTTTAGTGAATTATAAATAAATTATACCTAAATTATGTATGCTAAGGCGATAAATTTTCAAAAATCATTTTTTTATTTAAGTACATATAGGTAAATAACGTAGTAAGTAATCATTTTATATACTATATACCTACTTAGAATTTTTTTTCGTAAAAAAAATCTGCATATCTAAGTCTGCACCCCAGTCTTTACGGAAACAAAAAAAATCATAAGATCTTAGATAGTCACGATGTATTAAACCTACTGGGTAATAATTATTTTGGAGTATCTAAATTACGTGATAACAAGACTATTAGATGAAATACATACCTCACGAAATAAAATAACCTATTAATATCGTAGAAATATCGGGAGCTCGTAAATAATAATAATTCCCGACCCGACTTTATAGTACTTATCTGAAATAGCTGATAGGTAATAGGCACGTCTATACTCTATAGCATAGTACGGCTCTTCGAGCCTTGACGATATTAATAATCATAATCTTTTACGGAACTTTGATTGATTTCGGAATGGACAAAGAGAAGTTATTCAAACAATTATAAGATGCTCGCTCATAAATATTAACGTATCATTTACAAAGGTACGTAGGTAATAAGATACTTATGCACTCGTATCACGACAATTTGAAAAACTATAACGATAAACTTACCTACCAAACAATAAATGTAATCATCGGAACTTCACTCACGCACTTTTCTCACACGACAACAAACAATAATCAAAACAAATCACATATACCTAGTGTGCCTGGCCTATAGGCATTTCTGTAGCTACGAAACTGCGAACGGCGGGAACTCGCGAAGTAGGAAACGTGCGCGCACACGCTCAAGCAACATCAAGTTTTAAAGAACCTAAGATGCGATTCATTTTGTCATGGCGCTTTCCATTCAGAGCCATCTCTGAGTGTGAAAGAGTGAAATACTTTTTAGACGCGCCAGTTTTAGGTGCGTTCAATTTGGATGCGTTGAATTGAAATGCGTTCGTAAACTGCGTGCAATAAAAATCTAGTATTACAAATCTCGTTGTTCTCAAAAGTTACGAAAATTGCCTTAAATATAAAAATTACTTACATGTTACGCGAGGGGGTCAAAAGTTACGAAAAATGTAAGAAATGTAACCTTCTGGCAACACTGATCACAGAGTACTTTTATATTTTATATAGGTTGACAACCACAGACTATATAGGGAAGGGACAGGTCCAGGACCAGGTCTTAGATTATAAATAATCTAAGGGACAGGTAGATTTTTTTGTTGACAACCAAATAGTAGAATAGTAGTAAGTCTACCTCTGATTCTGACTGAACATCTTTGGATTGGAAGTAAAAAGGAAGACCGAAGAGGAGAAAGAACTAATCTCCTACCATGATTTTCTGGAATTCTAGATAGATAACTAGATTTAATCTCAATGAGCTGTTGAAGTCGAGTGAGAGAGAGTCGAGTAATATTCTTGGAGTCGAGCAAAGATTATAGTAACTTGGGAAGAGAAATAAACACGAACGACCAAAAAAAGACACAAACGCCAAAAATAAAACATAAAAACATCATGTCTATTCAGTCTATTGTCTATTGTTGCAGTGTGACCGTTTGTGGCAGATTTCTGCCAGTTTGGCAGATTTGGCTGTTCAATTTTCACTTTGGCATAATGTGTTGACGAAATACAAAAGTGGCAGAATTTGGCAGATTTAGGAATATTTTTCTAACTCTATAACATTTTAGGAGACTAAATAGATTTAATACAAAAACCAACAAATTGCGGATATTTAATTTTAATTAAATCATTTTACCGACAATTTTACTGGCAATTTTGTCCCCCTAGGCAGTCTCTATTGGGGGATTTCCTGTTTATTGTCTGTTGATTTATCTGAGCCTCGTAATTATCAACTGGAGTTAAGATCCACAAATTATTTTTATTATCATTTCGAAGTTATTACTTTCATCTTATTAATGAAGAGAAGAGCGTTCTTAACTTTTTACCGTCCCGAGTGGGAAAAGGATCTTTTGCTTTCTTCGTGGATTTCAAGAGCAAAGAATGATGAAGATTTTGCATTTTGCAAAGCTTGCAACTCGAAGTTGACCACAAGGTTGTCTTCGTTAAAAAATACGAATCATCCAATAAAACAAACCCCAAAGAAACGCTAAAATTAAATGGCATTTTTCTAATGAGCGTTTGGCAGATTTTCAGGTAGCGTGTGGCAGATTTTCGATTTTCTCAACGGTCACCCTGTATTGTTGATTTATTGTTTTGTTTGGTTAACTTTCGCCAAAAATACAATTGTGAATTTTAATCCGTTTTCATCTTGTTAAAACCTAATAAATTGCTATTTAATTTAAGTTTTAGTGCTACTGAAACCTTCAAAATGTCGATTGGTGTTCCTATTAAAGTACTTCACGAAGCGGAGGGCCATGTAGTGACCTGTGAAACGAATACCGGTGAAGTTTATCGCGGGAAGCTTATTGAGGCTGAGGATAACATGAATTGCCAGATGACGCTCGTCACCGTGACGTACAGGGACGGACGCGTCGCTCAGCTGGAGAATGTGTACATCAGGGGCTCCAAGATAAGGTTCCTCATATTACCGGACATGTTGAAGAACGCGCCGATGTTCAAACGTCAAGGGAACAAGCCGACCGCCGGACGCGGCAAAAGCGCGATATTACGAGCACAGGGTTAGTATTAGATATTTTTGTAACTAAGTTTTGAGTACCAATGATGCAAACTGTTTCTGTTTGAAAACAATACAATTCTCTGTTACTATGTGACAAGTCATTGGCCTCTGGTTTTACAGTGGATACCTATCAAGTAGGTACCTAAATAGATTATCCAGTTACCCCTTACATAATTATTTAAATGGTAATTGCAACTAACATAATGTTCTAGCAATCATGCCGAATTAGTTTATTGAAACTGTTCTTGAGGTTCAAATACTTGTCACTGTTCCATCATTTAACAAAACAGTGATAACAAAAACGAGTATTTGCATTTGCTGAATTCCAGCCATTTACTGAATATTTGTATCTGCTGAATGTCATTATGATATGAATGAAATTACTTCAATCCTTCCAATTCCATACCCCTAAGGCGACTCTCTGACCAACTTTTTGTTAACCCATTCACTGGTCATTTCTGATCGGCGAGATTCAGAAATTCAATGAGTTGATTCACTAACCATAGCGAAAGGGCTTATAGACCTTTTGGGAGCTATAACACCACATCCAATGCCTACCTCTATGGTTAGAGTTCATTGTTCAAAATTATACAATAATTTGTTTTGATATCTCCAGCTGCTGGTCGAGGCCGGGCGGGCGGGCGCGGCGGGGGGCATCGAGGAGGCTGGCAGGGCGGCTCGGGGCCGTCGCGACGTTAACCTGTCACCTTATCAACACCTGTGTGACGGCTACAGTGATACTATCTAAGTATAATATAACTATCTTAAGTAGGCTCTACTCTTAGTTTTATTTTAGCGTTAAGTCCTATGGGACACAAATCAATGGTGAAATGCCAATACCTCCTGACATTTTTTGAGAAATTCACTTTTTATGGTTAACTCCTCACTAAGCAAATACCTCAAGCATCAAAGCATTGATAATAAACACATTATTCAATTTTAAAGTTGTCAAGATTTTTTTTTTTTTTCACTTAGTGTAAAATGGAGTTTTGTAGTTAGTACTTATTGGCACTTCACTATCGATGTGATGTGCACAGTTCTTCTACCTTGTGGCGTTTCTGGTGGGGCCACCAAACTACTTCCATAACTTTGGAACCCCAACCAATGTTATTTTGTGTCAAATTTTTCAATTGTGACATTTTAGTCACTGGCCCGGCCCGAAAGCGCCACCCGACCTAGGTAACTGTGCAAACATAGTCTTACTTTGGAACTGTTGTGTTCCCAGTAGCTATCAATATAAACAAGGTTGTAATGCCAGCCAATAACATTGGCAATACTGCATACTCGTCTGATAGTAATTAAATGTGACCACCAAATAGTATGCAATGGCAAGGAGACCTCATCTTGACAGCAATGTATCAAGTTATTCTGTAATTGTGTGATGTCTTGTGATCAGACTGGTGTGTGTAAGATATGGAATAAAGTCTTTAAAATTACTTCCTTCTCGTGACTTTAATTTCCATATTTTGTCTTTACCTGATGGCCCCACATAAATGTATGTATGACTGTTCTGAACATAATGTGTTTTAAACCTGGGGGAAGTAATGTCTCTTACTTCTGCTTTTGCAGCTTGTTTGGCTAATATCAGCAACTATCCCCCTTACTTATAGATGAAGATTATATTAAACAGCTCTTTCAATTGTCATCTCCATTCATTGTCATACAAGTGACAAAGATAGTTGTTTATTTAATCAGTGGTTAAAGTTAAGAGGCGTCTATAAGTAAGGAAGTTCATCCACTTAACTGTGAAGGGATGAGTAATGAAATAAAACTGCATGAATATAATTATAATGTACAGATTTATTAAACGGAACTTGCCATAAGAGCACACATAAGGTGATGATCAGCTTAACTTAGCTGCTAATTGAGATCAACCTTCATAATGATGGAGACCATGAGACAATTGGAGAGGAACTCTTCAGTTACTGCATTTCACGAAGATGCTTCATTTGCATTCATGACGACATCAGGTTCTAAAATTCTAAATAATTGCTCATCATGGAATGCAAGTAATATCTCGGAGTAGTTGTCATCTTGTGCACTTATGGCTCGATACCACAGATATCTAAATAATAAGTCAATTGATACAAATATCATCTACATTTTAATCCCAGACGCGTGTCGCCGGTTCGCTGTAAATGTCGAAGCATCAAATGCAATACAAAATTAAACTTAATTCCGTTCACATACGTCACATTTTTAAATGCGCGCTACCACCTGCCTCACATAATTTGCTCCAAAGCGGCGACAAGGTGACGCGCCTTTGCGACATCTATTGACTTGTTATCTAGATTTCTGTGCTCGGTACAGATCTCAGATCATAGAAAGAAGGAGATATGCCACCATAGCAAATTAGTACGGGAACAACTTATGCCATTTTTAGTACATTTTTCGACACAATTACGCGCATAATTAAGCGCTCCTTGTGAATAAAAAGATCTCCCACGCATTAAACATTCCGCACACCCTGAATCTAACACTTATGTGTCACTCAACACTAGCACTAAACTAAAACTGTATTTATACCATCGATCGTGTTCGGTTCGTCGCCAGCGCGTACGTTTTTAGTATGAGCAATTTGCTCAAAATCAGAGACATCTCCCTTATTTCTTTGATCTGAGCTACAGATGAATCTGACATGTATGTTTACACACAGCTAGCTTAGCCTTCCACCACGGGCGACGCAGCGCCCTTTCGCTATGTTTTCCTACTATCACATAATCAAGGAACAGCCGATAGCATTCATTTCTCGGCTGGTTTGTCCTGCGGCCTATTAGTAGTCAATTACAGTCTAATATTACAGAATCGGTTTATACCACCCCATAAAACAACGGCTTTTCTATACTGGAGGCTATTTCCCGAATAGTAAACATTACTAAGTTAACCTATGTTAATCAGTTCAATCAAGCACTGTATTACAAATCGTAACTGAGTGGACCATTGATTATGGTTGAACTAAGATACAACTTGTTAATTACTCGCGTTCATTAGCTTGGCGAGGCCAAGTTCTGTGTTGTGATTACACGAAACCTCTGTGAATACTTAGTTCACACTAAATATTACAGACTTTTTCGCTCATTTATTTTCTACTCAGAATTCCGACAATTCTCTAGTAGACGATTATAAATTAATATCCTACAGTGACGAAGTTAGAGTTAAGGTCAATTTAGTTAACTTTAACTTATGTAGGCTACATTAACTATTCTACACAATATTCTTTATGCAGAGACAAATATTTTTTTCGTTAATTGTTTGTTCAATTAAGTTCGGCAGAGAGTAAATTATTTACACTTAGATGTGGGTAGTTTGAGAAAAGATTGTAAGTTCTGTTCTCTGCTAGTTGTGGGAGCACCTATGATGTTGGAACCAATAACCGCCTAGCCTAGGTCCAGCCTAGAATAATTTAAAATGAGCTGCCCAATCACCCCGAAGATTGTCATTCACAAACACAGAGTAGTAGCAAATGGAGTGCTTAGATTTACTAACGAAGTTTTGACAAAAGCCACAAATTATAGAGATCTTGATACATGTACACCATCCCTGTATCCAGTGGCGGATTTGCGCTCAGGCCTAGTAGATTCGGGCCTAACAATACTGGGAAAACAATAGTCTAGTTAGATCTAGCTTTAGTTGCTTTAGCGCGTTAGTAGCTTTAGCGAGTTGTTTAAAGAAATTAGATTGCGAAGATTTTATTAATGAAAACACGTTTTATACCTTGTATGAGAACAAACCTATACTAAATTAAATAACACATAGTTTCCTTGTTTTAAACCTAATAATCAATTCTATTAGCTCTCTATTAACTGAAAGATGAGAGCTGAGAAAGGGGCGGCTGGTACTATACGCCTAGGGCGGCCAAGACTGCAAATCCGCCACTGCCTGTATATTAGGAAATGTTGATGTAAGCACTCGGTCCGTACTACTCTGTTACGCGTGTTCACAAGTCGGCCTTGTCGGTGGGCTTGTCAGTGGTTGGGGGCGGCGCGGGTGCGCGGGGCGCGGGCGCGGGGCGGCACAGCGCGCGGTGCAGCCGCTGCGCCGGCAGCTCCACCAGCAGCGCCAGCGGCAGCGCCGCCATGTACGACACCGCCGCCACGCCGAACCACTCCAGGATCTGGATATGGAAACATAATAGGTATATGATCATCGATCACCAATAAAAAACATGATGTAGTATCTATTGACAGTGAGACGATCATCTGCTACGCTTACCGCGGTGCCGTCGTCGGACGAATACATAATTATGACTAACAGTCTGGCCCCCAAATCTGCTATTGCAATTGTCATAATCGTGTCAGAATTTTTACACAATTGCAATAGCAGACTTGGGGCCAGGGCCCCAAGTCTGCTAATGCAATTTTATAATCGTGTCAGAATAGTGTCTCAATGGCATCGTTTTGACCAATGACAAAAGAGTTAGTCTTACTCTAAGCCAATGACCGCTTAGGTTTTGATAGTAATGGTGTCGTTATGACACCATTCTTACACTATTCAAATAGCAGAATTGGGGCCCTAATCACATGCCAGAAAATGAGGCTCTTGAGATGCGTAACAGTGGGATTACCTTGCAACTTTTAGCCCAGTCTGGTGACTGACTGGTAGAATCCACATCCGAGCTAAAGTCAATTTCTCCCTTTCTGTTTTCAATTCCCTACCTAGACCCTAGACTGTTCAGCATGTAGACCATTATTACATCATCTAAAATCAGATGATGTAATAATGGTCTACATGCTGAACAGCCTAATAAAGCTGAAGAGTTTGTTTGAACGCGCCAATCTCTGGAACTACCAGTCGGATTTGAAAAAATATTTTTTTGTATGAATTGTATGATAGTCCAATTCTCGAGGAACGTTAAAGGCTATTTAACATCACGCTACGACCCTTAGGAGCCGTGCAAGGGCGAGCACAGCTAGTAGGAAACATGTAGTGGCATACCGCGGACTGTCGGTCGAGCATGGAGGGCATGAGGCGCGCGGCCACCAGCGACTTGTTGATGGGCATGTGCAGCAGCAGCGCGCCGAACGACAGCCGCGCCCACGCCGCCCAGCCGCGCCACGACAAGCAGCGACGCACCGCCGCTAAGGACAGACAAACAATATTATAGGATACTTTAGAATAAGCTGTTTCACTCGCGTCCTAGAACTGCTTCAAGTAGCCAAGCAACCAGCAAGTGCAGCCAGGGCCGTCTCAGGCCATGCCGGGGCCCTTGGGGACAGACAGTTTGGGGCCCTTGTACAAAGCTTAAAAAAACGGAAATGAAGACATCAGAATGTACTTTTATTCAGTGACTAAGGAAACTTCTTAACTTGCTGAGCAACCCTGCCTATCTGGGCGCTTTGTTAATGATGCGTTGAACTACGAAACCAATGTGATTGATTTAAGTAATAGATGAAAAATACATAGCCACTGAGTGTCGGTATTTCAGGGCCCCATCAGGCCGCCCCTGGTAGCCCTGGCCCTTTATGGTAAAGACGGAACTGCGTGTAGCATGACCGGAAATGTCGGCCGAAGA
The DNA here is from genome assembly GCA_948465475.1 of Thalpophila matura. NCBI lineage: Eukaryota > Metazoa > Arthropoda > Insecta > Lepidoptera > Noctuidae > Thalpophila > Thalpophila matura. The sequence goes on from OX419196.1 coordinate 172,213, forward strand.
ATAGACAAAATTGTTGTTATCTAAAAAAGGCAAATAGTGAACTTATCTATCGCGATACGCAAATTATTCGTAACCACGGCTAAACGACTCCACGCCAAACATTACGAGATTAGAAAGTTTAACAAGTTTCGAGCAATAAAGTGCAAACAACAGACATGTTGTCTAGAATTCAATAATGAATAATGTCTATTTAGATATTCATCATAAACAGCATACGAAATGTTGATAATGTGGTGGTTACGCAACCGTCTGCGCCACATAACTGAAAGACGCTCGTCGACTCTTGCGCAAGCAGGAAGCGTGGTCATCGCCGATAGGAAGCCGACGACCACGGTGCGCGGCTGCAGAGTCTAGTACCTATTATATGATTGTAATTATACATTATTATACCTACATGTAACTCTTTCAGAAAATAAGGCGTGGTAATGGCTGATTCACTGTATGTGTGATTTATAGCAAAATGACTGTAATGTGTAGGTACCTAATGTTACCTACCTGCGGCTATGTTGTTTGTAGGTTTATTCTTTCTGTCAGAAAGGTGACCCTATTTAAATCATAAAAGTACCTGTATTCTGAAGAGTCCTAAGTATAACCACTTCCAAAGTTCCAAATATGACCTTACTATCCTCAGCTAAGATTAGAACTCAGTAGGTAGGAACAGGGATGGCTTTACCTACGGTGCAGGTGTGCGGCGGTCACGGACCTAGGGTCGTAGAGAGCGCCGAGAAAAGAAAGACCGTGGTATTGATTGCACCCGGGCGCTACATGGGCTAGAGCCAGTTCTGTCTTTACCATAAGAGCACGAGGGGGACGGACCCAGGGCCCCCGGACTGCTGGGGGCCTCGAAATTACGAAACACATTGGTTTTTTAGCTCCATGCCTCATTAAAAATGCACTCACATAGTCAGCGTTGTTCAGTAAAAGTTTCCCCGGCAGAAGTTTCCTTCACGTTTTTTGTGCTTTCTGGCATGGGCCCCAAACTCTGTGTTGAAACCCAAACCCAAGGGCCTCTGCATGGCCTAAGACGGCCCTTGCTAGAGCCGGCGCTGGGTAGACGTATCTAAAGGAGGCCGAGTGCGCTAACTTACAGGGCACGCCGTTCATGGCGCCGAGCAGCGCCGTGGCCACGAAGAGTGAGAAGACGGGCCGCTCGAGCGCGGCCAGCGCGGCGGCGGGCAGGCGCGCCGGCGGCCCGCGGCCCAGCGCCAGCGGCGACGCCGCCACCCACCACGCCGCCACCGGCACGCACGCCACCGAGAGCCACCCGAATATCTGCAACGACAAATATTATTATTAACACCTGGATGACTACTAGTGCTCGGCAGGCCAACTACTTGCTCTAGAGTTCCTAGGCTAGTGCGAATTACAAACCATCACGGTATGGTTACAGGATATCGTTCAGGGGCAATGATACTAGATTTCGTTCAGGAGCGGTAATTTTTGTATGATTTAGCGAGGGATCCATGATTCAGAGGGGTGGGGGGAGGGCAATGGGTGCACCCATTGCCCCCCTGTATCTGCGCCTGCGTCAGGACTATTGGCTAACCAATATAACAACTCTATCATCATCTTCGTCTCAAGAAATGTCCACTAGCAATAAAATTTGCGGAAGTTGACTTGCGCAAGCGACTTCTAACGTGTAAATGCTCGCGCAAGATAACTTGTGTTCGAGAAGTCGCTTGTGCAAGTCAACTTCCGCAAATTTTATTGCTAGTGAACACTTCGCTTAATAGTAGCTAGCCACAGTAGATCATTGTCAAGAGATCTGAAAACAGATTGTTTATAAAGAGCTTCTATATGACTGCTACTTTAGGTGCATCGGATTCAAGGTGTAGGTACCTACTGACGTTTCAGGGAGCTAGGAGCTGTACTTAATCATTTTAGGATACTAATACATCAACGTATAAATCTTATATGACTATGTACCTAGACCTACCTACTACAATAAGTAATGTCTTCATGTCGCCTAGGTACCGCCAATTTACGCCCCATGAATGTACGACCCAGTGTTTTCGGCCTCACCGCTACCATTATCTAAACGTGTTAACCACTACTTAGATGAGATGAAATTGTATACAATGTAATTTGTACCTATAAACAATGTTTACATTTAGGTACAATTACACACATTCAACTTGTACCAACAATCGTCCATTATTACTTCAAATGGACAACGTGACGTTAAACTCTGTGATTGTCTCATTGTCCAGATTACAGATATTGGGCTTTGTTTTCCTATATTACAAAGTATACCTACTGTTAAACGTGATATATTTTACTGGAAACGAAAAACTCGTGTGTGAGCATAATTCGTATAGATATTGGAGCTTAAAGGAAGACAAGAGTTATTCCCAAATTATAATTTTCGTCGCCCATCGCTGCCCGCTGGGCTTTGTATCTATAGGTAAGTATATTTATATTTTATTCTATAGGTGCCTACCTATTCGATTTTTTTATGATCTTATTTACTTATTAGGTATCCACATTGACCTTTCAAAGCACCATGCTAAATGGTGTTAGCTGTTGCTCCATGGCGGTCGTTGCACTCGTTGCAGAACCGCGTCCAATCACTTGCAGCGGTGAAAGTGACCCACTGTTTATACCTCGCTGTTTGGGTCATACCTAGGCATGTTAGCTCTACTTTGTTGCAGCTATTTTTGTTAACTAGCTACCTATTTTGCGCTAAATACGAGTGAAAGGAATGTACGGCCAGTCGGAGGCGGCGCCGACGCGCGACTACCGCAATTTGTAGGTGCTAAAGGGTCCCTGCAATTATCAATTACCATTACCTAATCAATGTTTACCTGATTATGATTACACTGTAAAATATTGACAATCGCTTCAATTGCATTAAGTAAACGATCAATAATTGCATCAATGAGCGTTACTCACGTAAACATTGACAATCATAATTAATCGTTTCTGGAACCTTTTAGTATTTATCAATTAGTCTGTCAAGCAGTTCGGCAGACAGGTAGATACCTATGAGGTTGATCAGGTCCTACAGATCATCGTAAAGCTCATGATTAGCTGCAGGCTTTACCAAGCATTGTTTTTCACAGCTCGGTTGCTTACAATCCAGCTGGAACAGCTACCTAGAGGAATAACTTCAGAAATTGCGTGCGTTACGGTTGTTAGTTTGTTGTAAAGTTAGCATCGCAGAAAGATTATACGGAATTAAAGAGAAAAGATCTTTAGGTACATCAGATAATGATATAGAGAAACTATAATAGGCCGTAGTTGCGACCGTCATTACAAAAGTTCTTAATAGGTACATAAATAATAATGCCGACAGCCACGTATGTTACTGATGCATATTATGTTAAGTACTATGAAAGTCCGAATAAAAGTGGTAAATCTTCGGTTTTACGGTTGCCCAGCGGCGACTGGTACAGCACGTTGACGACAGTACCTTGTAGCGCGGCAGCTGCACGTCGGCGTCGAGCAGCGCGTGGTGCAGGTGCGCGAGCAGCAGGCCCGCCAGCGCGCCCGGCACGTTGCCCAGCGGCGACTGGTACAGCACGTTGAACGACAGCTCCCCGTGGTACGCCAGCCGCACCGACCTGCGACAGACGCGACAGTGTCAAAACCATCTACGAGTATGGCATTCGCAAGTTCTCAGTGAACTTTAACGTGCTACAGCGGTTAAGGAAGCCTTTCTTTATAAGAGCTTATAAGGTTACCCTGTCGTTCGACAATCATCCGCCTAGCCTTTTCCCAAACTAGATTGGAGTCGGCTTCTAGTCTAACTACCAATAATAATAATACCGTATACCGTATACCGTAATACCGATATCCAAAATATTAGACTAGTTGTCAAAATTTTGGGCTCCTGACTATCCATAACGACTGTCAAAGATATTGACAACCGGTATTGACTGTTTAACGTGCTCTCCGAGGCATGGAGAGGTTTCGCTGTGTAAAGAACGGTCACCCATCCAAGGATTGACTACGGCAAGCTCAGCTTAACTCCGCAGATCGATCGATCAGCGCGGCTGTCACTAAGCCACGAGCCCGTTGTTCGACGCCACGAACGCCGCGAACGAACGCCACGACGACGTCAACGCCATATGAAATGCAAGAAGTTTATTAAGGTGAATAGAGCTCGTGAACTCACTCAGGGCGATGCATGACGTAGGTGGGCACGAGATGCCAGGCGTAGGCGAGTGCGAAGAGCAGCGCGAGCGAGCCGAGCAGCAGCCCCGTGAGCACGACCAGCGCCGCGCGCCGCCAGCGCCACAGCGCCAGCGTCAGCGCCAGGCACGCCGCGTACAGCTGCATGTCCGCCGCCAGGTACCTGCCAGGGAGTACACGCTTACTTAGTAAACAGTGGCGCTGCAGTATAATATCGCGGGCAATAGGTGTTAGTACGGAACAGAAAAAAACAGTGGACTCTTTCAATTTAGATGTTTGTTGCTGGACTGCTACGGCGCGGCAGCAGTGCGCATGTCGTATTGCGCACGGACAGATGTTTTTTTCATACAGCTGACACGTCGAGAGCGCGTGTGACGCCGGTACTGCGCACACTCGATAGCAGAACGGCGCTCTCAATGCGTCAACTGTATGGAAAAAAACCGGATAAGTGCGAGTAGTAGGTACGACTCGCACCCTGAGGGTTCCGAAATATACAAGCACCATCTATGAGCAGGATGGCGCTATTATACACTTATAGTGGCGCCATCTGTGAGTAAATGCCTCCACCCGTTAAGGATCTTCAGACAGACGGACAACAAAGTGATCCTATAAGGGATCTGTTTTTCCTTTTGAGGTACGGAACCCTTTCGTACCGTCTGTATGGTGATACGCACCGCTACGGCACCGCAGCATTCCGACACTAAAAGTCTAAATTGAAAGAGCTCTAACAGAGGATACTAAGAGGAAAAAGTCCAGTAAAATGTCACTCACCAGGTCTGTATGAGGCACTTGTCGTCGGCGTGCAGCACGTTGTTGAGGTAGAGCAGGTGCGTCCACCACTTGCGGCGGCACGCGGCCGCCTCGGCGCCCACCAGCGGCGCCCACACGGGCCCGCGCCCCGCGCGCTCCCACCACCCCGCCGCGAACCACACCACCACCCAGTACGATGGGCTCACCCTGCACACGGAGAAATTATTATAAATTGGGTCTGCATTTGCCGTGTCTTATTGATGAAGGCTGAAAGGCGCGCAGTGGTACATTAGGTACTGTATGGTACGCCCAAAACGGGGGTATGTCACAAGTTCGACACACGAAAGCGCGACATGTCATTAGTTCGACACACGTATACGCGACAGGTCATTAGTTCGACAGACGTATGCGCGACAGGTCATTAGCTCGACTGGTCGTTAGAGCTACAAGTCAATGTTCGACATTCAATAGTTCGACAGACAATCATCTCAGGGTTCAGTTTGACTACTTAGTACGGCAGCCTAATTGCGTAACTCAATTTCTTTCACCATGGCTTTCATTTTGACAGTTCAACAACATCCATTGCGGCGTTGAGCTAGTTACGGGAGCACGGATTTGCAATCATACGGCGTAATGAATGTCAAAAACAATGCCATGGTGATAGCAATTGAGTTACGCAATTAGGGTGCGGGTGACTATACCTCATCGACTGTTGAGCTGATGACATGTCGCTCTAACGACCTGTCAAACCTATGACATGTCACTCCAACAACCTGTCGAACTAATGACATTTCGTGCTTTCTTGTATCGAACTTGTGACATACAGCTGCCCAAAACTCATCGTGATAAAAATTATCACCATCGTGTCTTTCCTAAGTTTTATCCATCCCATACAGTTCTTGATTTTTTTCCACATTTTGCTTGTTTCGTGACACTGAATGCTTATACATGATTACAATACAACTTATATGGTGTCTCATTGAGTGTCAGTGCAAGTGTTAAGGACATAACTACTTGATAACTCACCTGATGATCCTATTAACCATAGTCTCCACAAAGGTGGAGACGGGCGGCACGGTCTCCCCACGCCGGCGCTGCTGCAGCAGCTTGTGCGCCAGCAGGAACGATGACATGATGAAGAAAATCTGCACCACCAGCGTGCTGTTCGTCATCAGCACCACGTCCACTGAGCCGCGGATCTGGGGAGGATACAGCGGGGTTGGATACTTTGTTCCACTGGATTCTGGGCTTTTTAAATGTTTGGTGTAAAGCTGTTTTAATTTTTATCAGTTGCGACGTCCTATCTTTTTTGTGAGTTTTGTAAATCATGAATACGTTCGTAAATATTTGGAAGAATTCCGATAAATATTTGAAGAGAATCTCCTTTGAATTCTCGTCAGCAGTTCAGTTAAGTCATAAAAGTTCAGCGTCATAGTAATAGTGGCACTGACCTGTTCATATATCTTGGTATCGGTGAGATAGGTCTGCGTGGTGATCCAGCACACGTGCTCGATGATGACGACCAGCATGGTGAGCACGCGCAGCCCGTCGAACGACGCCAGATCGGTGCGCGCCGAGCGCGGCGGCGGCGCGTGCAGCGCGCTCCAGCACGCCGGGATCGACCATGCCAGCGCCCACTCTGCACCTGGGGGATAGGACCTTGTCAGTACCCGTGTAAATAAAGCTGCTGTTTTACCGCAATAAGAATTTTAGAAAAAGTCCTTTAGAAGCATATTAAAAAGAAGACCCATAGTTTTTTTTGCTCTTATAGGAATTGTGGGACATCATCCATAGTCATAGGGTATTCTTGAAATGTGCTAGCATGAAAGCTCACAGCCGCAGCTGAGTAGTTGAAGTCAACAGTTGTAGGTACCAAACAGTCTATCAATAAACCATTTCAACACCCGACTCTTTCCAACTCGTCAGTAATTTATTCAACAATCTGACACTCGCCCGCCCCTCGAACCCATCCATTCATCAGTCGATGCTGTAACGCGTGTAACACTGCACTACAAAGATTGGCTAATTGCTATTAATCCGGCACGATGAACGAAAGTCAGCCGCGGCCCAGTTAGACGAGCGCGCAAAAAATATGGAGATCCGTAGTTCCGAACTAGTGGAGTTGCAGCGTATTATGAAATTGTCTTAAACAGTGCGCTGAAGTGGTGAATGAAACGATGTGGAAATAAAATGTATACGAATTCAAGTTTATAATCATAATTATTACGCGAATTAATCTTTGACTTAGATGGTTTAAATACAATTTATTGATGGGAAGTTGAGCCCTGTAAATCATCGTGTAATCATGAAAATGGAGGGTCCAACTAGATTCATAATTATGTACAAGTATGTCTACAGCCCTCGAAAATCGAAAACACAGAGCAGGAGTTACGCTTAGCTATGACAAGATATCATGTAATGAATAAATTGTATGAAAGATTTGACAATGAACTGTGACACAATAGTGTCCTGTGACTCCGCTACATATAACAAAAGTCACTCACTACGCTCGGCTGATGATGTACCCATTCATTCAACGCAAACAATACTTTCTTACAACACTAGTTTACTCGTTTCTTGAACTTTGAATGTATTTACGCGGTTAGTGTTAAATTCTAACGTAAATAATGTACAATCAATTCGTTTCAGATAAATATTTTAGCTTTTAGTGACCCAAGTTTCCCACAAATTATTACTAGGTATTTTCTAGAGAAATCAGCAATTTGTTGTTTTTTTTGTGGTAAAAAAAAGTATTATCGAAAACGTAAGGAACCCCACAGTAAATCGTGGTTCAATTTTTATATATTTTTTGTGGCAACGCGATTAGCGGTCGAATAAATGAATAATAATGCAGCAATCACGACATGCGCGCGAGTTGGTCGCAGAAGTTCAATAAGAAGTATCTCTGAGCATGAATAAATTATTACTTGAAATTAAAACTGACGCGCGTCCTTACAAACATCAGAAGATCCTCAAATGCTGCTAAAGCTCATGCAATTTTGCTGCAAATGCCGTATCAAGATGTGTTAAAACTCGTGCTCACGCTGCAGGTGCCGTATCATGATCTGTTAGACTTCGTGCTCACGTTGCAGCTGCCGTATCAAGATGTGTTAAAGCTCTCGCTCGCGTTGCAGGTGCCGTATCAAGATGTGTTAAAGCTCTCGCTCGCGTTGCAGGTGCCGTATCAAGATGTGTTAAAGCCCGTGCTCGTTTGCGTTACAGCCAAGTCATCGACGGTCTGTATGAGTGTCTTATCGAGCATCGATTGTAGCGATTCTGACCTTCTGAATCTTTACACATAAGGTGTGCAGGCGCCGCTGCGCCAGTGACCCGTGCGAATTACGTTACGTAGCTTTATGATATTGTGTTTACGCAAATTTTATTTAATTGGCTAAAAACGTGGTTCATAGACACGGAATGAATTGAATACAGTATAATTAATTTTTGCTATTTTTCTGATGATTACGTGTTTTTAAAGCAATACACATACGCTCTACTTTCCAATAATACCAATACCTTCTTAATTTATTTTAAAATCTTTTAACTGTTTGCGAACTGTTTGCGAACGTTCGAGGGAGAATGTCACCGTGACATTCTCCCTCGAACGTTGGCAAACAAATTGGCAGTTCTCACGGTGATATCACGTGGTGTGTCGGTACAGAATAGACAAACTGATCATCAGCATCGTCTGGAGTTGGTTCATAATGATGCCGGAAAACGAACATCACTTGCATCAACCTAACCTACCATCAAAATAATAAGAATAAATATGTATAGTTTCCTAGATATCGCAGTAATGAATGATATGTATGTATCGCAGTAATGTAGTAATGACCACTTAGTAATAAGCGGTCGTTTCTCGATGGTTATCTAACAGAGACGGGGAGATCGTAGTCACAAGCGTTTAGACAGCGTTACGTTAAACCAGTATAGCGCTGTTGACATTTCTATCGTACCCCTGCAGCGGCTGCAGCAAATGTCTCTTCTCCTATAGAAGGAAGGAGCAGTGATCTCTTTGCTTGCTGACTGCGTATTGGTGATTTCCTTAAGATGTTTTATTATATGTATATTGCATGGTTCGCAACGTTATTAGATCCCGCTCATCCGGCTCGAACGACCATTAAGATCCATTAAGTCCTCCTCCATAACATTTCATACGTCGGCGACGTCGCCGCGTCACCATCGTTGTGCGAACTAACAAAACATTATCACCGCGGAGCATATTATGCTCGCTGACTGACGCTGAGACGCTGACTGACGCTGAGACGCTGACTGACGCTGAGACGCTGACTGACGCAGCGTAGGGTGACGTTTAAACGCTCGTTTCGCGAGATATCTAACCGTGATTTTGTCTTAAGAAAGTTGCACAATTTACGTTGGCCACTTAGTTTTATTTGCCGCGTCATGTTAGCTAACTACTAGATATACTATGAATGTATAATATTTACTTATTGTGAATTTTTCAACATGTCAGCCATGTTATGCTTATGTTATTGTTATTAAATATTTGTGAGATTTCAAAAACAATGGGCAGGATAAAAACCCGTGACCTCTGCTGCACCGTGGTCACTCTAACCAACGAAGCTACCGTGTCCCGCTTGTATCAGTTGTTATTTCAAATCTCTTTGAAATATATCGCTCTATAAACTAGCCTCTTATAGCTCTTTTCATTTAGACGGTTGATGTCGGACTGCTGCCGTGCGGTAGACGTGCGGGTGTCGTACTGCGTAACGCTGGTTGTTTTTAGGGTTCCGTACCAAAATGGTACAAAAGGAACCCTTATGGTGCGACTTCGTCTGTCTGTCTGTCTGTCTGTCACACCTGCTTATTTCAGCAACTACTAATGCTATCGACTTGAAATTTGGAACAGTTATAAAAATGCTTGTCCAACTTTATTGCAAATGAAAAAACTCAAAAAATATTTTTATTTTCATTGCAAAAGGGGCCGGAGTGGGGGTCCAAAATTTCAAAGTGGGGTTACTAGATTATGTGACATATCATATGAAAGGGCTTGATTTGCATATTTCAAAATATATTTTTATTTAATTTTATGTCTCACAGTTTTCGACATATGATGAAAAATTTCTGAAAAAATACCATTCCCCCCCCCTTATCTCCGAAGTTTGAGGAGCGAAAAATCTGAAATAATTACAGTTGATAGGAATTGATCCAAATATTGCACCAAAAATAAAACGATGTTCCTAACTAGTACAGTTTTTTCAAAATCATCAAAATTCCTTCACAAACAAACTTAGTTATACGGTCTGGTTTTTTTCACTTTATAGATCCAAAAATGATACGGAACCCTCGGTGCGCGAGTACGACTCGCACTTGGCTGTTTTTTTTCCATAGTAGGTATATAGGTAGGCGCTCTCGACGTGTCAACTAGGTAGTTGACACGTCGAGAGCGCTGCCCGGCTATCGTACGACACTCGCGCGGTTGCCGCACGACTACTGCACGGTAGCAGTCCGATAGCTAACGTCTAAATTGAAATAGCCCTTATGAACAACACCAGGGTGAAGCAGAGGTCGCGGGTTCAAATCCTGCCCGTGTCAATTGTTTTTGAAATCTCTAAAATATCTTTTAATAATGTAAAATGTACGCTACCTTTCCTGGCATGGTCGGGCAGCGTGAGGTCGAGCACGGTGCACACCACGGCCAGCGCCAGCAGCGCGGCCACGAACCCGGCGAAGGCGCGCTCGCTGGTGGATAGTGGGGGGGTGACGTCACCGCGACTGCAGTACTCCAGCCGCAGCAGCTGCGCCGACAGGTTGTAGGCTGCCGACGTGCTCGCGTTCACGCAGCTAGAGAACCTGGGGGACATGATGATTGTCTTAATGTTTGTACTGTGAAGATAGCTGGAACATCCTAGGGCCCGATCCCACTGGCGTCTGTTGGGCGTGCGCGTTCCGCTGACATTTGACCAGCGCCGACGTTGCGCGCACGCTGCGCTCGCGTCACGTTCTAAATATTCATCAAATTACAATATACATATTTTATGGATCGTTACGGATTACAATTTGATGAATATTTTGAATGCGACGGAACGCCGCGTGCACACAACGTCGGTCGGCGCTGGTCATACGTTAGAGGAACGCGCGCGCCCGACGGACGCCAGTGGGATCGGGCCCCTAGAGTGGGTTCTGTCTTGCGTATTTTTTTTAAGTTTTTGGGTAGCAAAATAGCTGCCTACTTCACGATAATTTAGAAAATGTCTCGTGTGCCTGTATTACGCCGGCACCTAGTGTTACCCTTTATGACACAGAAATGCTGTTACCGGCAGAAATCGGCAGCATTGCTGTGTTGTAGTGAAGAAGACTAATCTGACTGCTCTCACTCGCTGTGTTGCGTTTGAGTTGTCAACTTGTTTTGCACTGAACTTCACGAGGCCAATCATTGTGTTCCTATATTTGTATGTTAAGGCTCCACAGTGACAGACGAAGCATTTCTTTGACTTTAAAACTGACAACAATAACTATCTAAGTACATAATTTTATATAATACGTAACAAACGTGCTGCTAATGAGGTTACTAATGATATTAGAAGTGGTCGTAACACTAGGCGCGACCCCAATACATAATAGTGTTAATTAACAAAATTGAATATTCCAATAGAACGTACACTAATAAAGGTAATTAAAATTATGTAAATAACACTCAAAACCCATCTATTATAATTATTTCAATTAAAAAGTATACCTATGTTGGTAATTGTATTACGCAAATTACATACGTCTTAAACTACTTAAAATGCATTTAATTAAGAATGGTAGCAGCAAAAAACTCTAGTAAATTATGTAAATTTACATTTTGGAAAAAAAGAACAGTCAAAACTAACATTCCTAGTTAATTTTGAATTAATTTAAACTATAACTGGTTCTATAATACCTACCCTGTTAGTACAACATTAATTAAAATCAATATACCTGATAATATAATAAAACTAATTCACATGCAGCTTTGACGAAACACCTCACCATAATACTGACGAGAGATTAAAATTTACGGTTTTAAAATGTATGTGAACAATTCACACACATTTAAACAATGGTAACCAATAACTTTTAAAGCTCCCAATAAAATAACATTATAGTCACAAACGCGATGATCGCTATGTAGAACGCTGTACAAAACATTCTCATTGAAAAGACATCAACGCGCGGGTCCGTGAAGTACTTAAGTTTGTATATTGCATTTTTTAGGTACTTTTTAGTAGTCACGATGGAAAATAACAATTTACTGTTTAGTTCATAAATATTTGAGTGGTTCCCAGAGTATATTTTTATTCTTCTTTACTATCTCTTTTCTTTTTAGGGTTCCGTACCAAAATGGTAAAAAAGGAACCCTTATGGTGCGACTTCGTCTGTCTGTCTGTCTGTCTGTCACACCTGCTTATTTCAGCAACTACTTATGCTATCGACTTGAAATTTGGAACAGTTATAAAGAATGCTTGTTCAACTTTATTGCAAATGAAAAAAGTCCAAAAATATTTTTATTTTCATTGCAAAAGGGGCCGGAGTGGGGGTCCGAAATTTTAAAGTTAGGTTACTAGGTCAAGTGACATATCATATAAAAGGACTTGATCTGCACATTTCAAAATATATTTTCATTTTATTTTATGTCTCACAGTTTTCGACATATGATGAAAAATGACCAAAAAAATACCATTCCCCCCCCCTTATCTCCGTAGTTTGCAGAACGAAAAATCTGAAATAATTAGAGTTGATAAGAATTGACCCAAATATGGCACTAAAACGATGTTCTTAACTAGTATAGTTTTTTCAAAATCATCAAAATTCCTTCACAAACAAACTTAGTTATGCGGTCCGGATTTTTTCACTTTATACGTCCTAAAATGATACGAAACCCTCGGTGCGCGAGTACGACTCGCACTTGGTCGGTTGTTTTTTGGGTGGCGCGAAATGAAGCACGGGTGAGTTCAACGATAGTCACAGATAATCCATAGTTGTCGCCTAAATCCTAATGGTTGATGACATGTTTTTTGCGCTAGGTAGGTGACTTTCTTTAATATTTAGACATTACATTTAGGTGTCTCCTAGTGTTAGTGAAAACGGGCACAAGTGCTCATGTTGAGCAGTGTGGTGCAGTCTGTGTTAGATTGAGGGTGTGCGGAATTTTTAATGTGTTGGAGATCTTTATACTCACAAGGAGCGCTTGTAATTGTGTCGCAAACTGTTCTAAAAGTGGTGACAGTGGTTCCCGTACTAATTTGCTATGATGGCATATCTCCTTTTTTCTATGATCTGAGGATGCAGTACATACCAGTCGCGCAGTTGTTGGTCGCGCAGGTCGTGCGGCTGCGCGGGCGCATGTTGCGCGCAGCTGCGCGGCAGGCACAGCCCGCGGTGCAGCCGCGTGTGGTTGAAGTTGTCCACCGTGTTCGCCGAGTAGCGCTGACACACACAACAAAACAATTTGATTGACAGAAAAACCGATTTTTTATAGATATAAGAAAGATATCTATGTAGTTACATTACAAAGGGCTGCAGCCTCCTGTAATACTTGTTGTACTAAGTTGAAAAACCATTAAAAAAAGACAGAAAAACTGTGAAATTAGCGCCCTTATAGTTCACAGGAAAAATTCGCAACTAAGTAATGGCGATGGCGACTAAATTCACGTTGAATTAATGCAAGCGGACTAATTTGACGGGACTAAATATCTTCTATCCCTTTTTCATGTTTTTAGTTTGGAAGAGAGATAGTGAGACTAAATTAGGTAGGTCAGTTTGTAAACAAGAGAATTTAGATGTACTAAACAATTGAGTTTATTTCAATATTTTTTACTGAGCTATTAGAATCTAAAACTAGAATTAATACTAGAAATATCTTTTAATAACTTCAGTAAAGTGACAGGAACTAATCTGTAGGCGACACTCAATAATTAACCGCTAGTTTACGTTGCTCAACAGTGCGGCGACTCGAACCCGGCTCCTTGCGGCTTGATACTCAGCATGGTTGAGCAATGAGAACCGGGTTGCGCAACCATACTGTAAGGTCACTAACACTGGTGGTAAGGTTGTATGTATTATAGGTTTTATGATCTTATTTAAATAAAATAAACCATCTCCTTTCTTCTGCTGGCAGTCGCTAAAAGTGACAAGGGGCTTATGACTCGATGATAATTATATTCAATAACATACTGCGAGCACCAGTAGGTAGGTACCTACGTTTCTCACGCGTGATGACAACATGTAGCCAGAATCTAAACATTGCTATAAAACCTAGGTTCCTAACCTAGGGGTAATTACTAATTGGACTATTCTGCGGGGTTAATGAGGCTGGGAATAGGTAATATTATAATTGTTAGTAAAAAAAACCTGACATTAAAAAAAAAGCGAATGCAATACAATACACTTTTTGTGCTATTTATTGTGATCAATAAAGACTTGTATTTTCATGTGATACAATTTTAAAGGGGGGTATAATGAGTTTTTTTGATAGGTCATAGGCGTAACAAGATTGAAAAGGTAAGGAACCGCTGGTATAGAACCTTAGTAGACCAGTGCAGTGCATCGCCCTACATCGGCCGGCGAGCCCAACTCCGCGACACCTCAAGGTAAACTCCGACGCAACGTCAGCAGCACGTGAGCAAAGTTCACTGACCTCCCCCCTCTCGCTAGATCCCCCTCTAAGCACCTTTCACTGCGCGCGCGCCGTTCCCTTGGTATAGCAAAACACTTCATGGTTTCAGTGTAATACCATTTAATTATTTGTAATTTTGTAATATTACAATTATTTTTGTATTAAAACATTATATTTATTGGAACATACTTTTAAAAGGCACATCCCATACTTCGACCCATAATTATTTGCAATAACTTAACAGTTCAAAGTAAAATAATGATACCATATTTACAGTAATAGTGTTGGGGCACTAAAGGAATTGTCGAAAAGAATGAATGCTAAAAATAGTTGAATTAAATCATAACAATCCTATGAAAGTACACATTACATTAAATAAGTACATAATTCAGTTCATTCTATCTTTCACAACAATCACAACACTACAACAATTTTATTATGGGTCAAAGTATAAAGCAGCTGTCGAGGTGCCAATGTTATCAATGTTATAAATTATATCTACTAATGTTACGTATGTTGTTATTAAATATATAAGAGATTTAATAACATTAAGTAAGCATAACATGGCTTTAACATGTTTAAAATTCGCAAAAATATACATTTATAATGTTACGTATTTTATTTATTTAAATCAGGTTCGTAAGAGGCATCAACACGAGATTTAATGAGAGCTGTTTATCAATATAAGTTTTTACTAAACTTTAAATCAGCTGTTCCATAGAAACTTCGATGTTTGGACCACAACACACAACACACCTACTTATAT
Source organism: Thalpophila matura (assembly GCA_948465475.1). Classification (NCBI taxonomy): domain Eukaryota; kingdom Metazoa; phylum Arthropoda; class Insecta; order Lepidoptera; family Noctuidae; genus Thalpophila; species Thalpophila matura. Next base: position 187,467 of record OX419196.1, read on the forward strand.
TGTTTACTAGCTGTTCCCCGCGACTTCGTCTGCGTAAAAATGGATGAAAAATAGCCCATGCCCAGGTCCCAAGCTACCTTTTCGTTAAATTTCATCCAGATCCGTCCAGCCATTTCAACGTGAAGGAATAACAAACACACACGCAGAAACTTTCGCATTTTTAATAAATTTGAGTAATTATAATACATCAGCCCGTCAGTGAAAGGTGAGCAAATAAATGTATTTTTGTATTTTATTTTTTGTTATGTTATTAAGTTATTACTTATGTTTTTTTTGTTGTGTAACGCCTAGTGTGCTATTCCGTAATTATGAAACAAGTATTTTTTGTCTAGAGTTACTTCCACAGTAAACATGATAAGGTACAGTACAACCCGTTCTACGTTTTAGTAACACCTTGTATACTGTCAAAATCCATACTTTTGTAAAGACGTTCAAACTAGTATTTGACGAAACTAGCCAACAGTACATCGAGTGGGTGGGTCGAGTGCCCTCCGCTATAATATGTGTTTGAGTACTCTGTGGAGTGTTGGCAGGACACTTCCTGACTAGCTACTCGTAACTTGTGAGCTAACTGATGAGACGGATGTGTGTCGGTTTCACTTTAAGCTTGTAAAAACACGTAGTATATTTTATCATTGCATTAAGTCGTGTTTGCTAGCTTATCCGTGGTCTTGTTGCCTTACCGGTGCAGGTGAATCACCATAAAAAAGAGGATTATGTATACATAGACGGACTGGCAAAGTGATTAATGATGTTATGAGATTACCACACGTCACCTACTTCATTGTCTCAAAGGAATGGGGAGACTTAGTTAGTGGGTTAGCTCTCCAAGTGTCAACGAAACTATTATAAATTAGTGTCGGAACTGTCAAACTAATGTAGACATGAATATTGCCTACACGTGAGATGCCTCTCCGAGACTAATGATGTGTGTAGGTACAATGTAACATTGTTCAAATGCGAGCTTTTATACTATTGCCGAGGTCACCAGCCAGAGAAGTTGTTGATGTGACAACAGTAATGTTGTGTAGTTACATATTTTATGTAGGATTGTATGAATGCATTAAGCTTTTCAAAGTTGAGATGGCATCTTTTTGGAACAAAGTTCCATATTATGGCTTGCGGTAGCAGTTGACTGGTAGAAATTCTCACGTAAGGAAAAATATTTTTTTATTACTACTTATTCTTTAGTGGCCCACTGCCGGGTCAAAATTTGGCAATTCGGAGGATACGGGGCAAATTTTTCGGGGAAACGACTTTGTATAGAGATTTTTTAACTACCTAATTGCAAAATCCAAACAAAGACGTATTTTTTTTTAAAAGACCGACGAATAATTTTAACTCCATCACTGACACGGTTACACCGCGTAGATATAATAAAAAAAATATTAATTTATATTTTAAATGTTTTTACATTTAGTAGGCACTGTTGCACAATACTTAACAGTCTAGAAATTGTAAGAGGTATGTGCTCATAAATTAGAATTTGAATAATAAAGTGGTCGTGCGTACTTGAAAGTGAGAGTTAGTAGGCCGCGCATACTCCAAATTTTAATATATGAGGATATTATTACCTACTACTGGGTGCGATTACTCAACGCCCTGGGTTATGATTATGACACCCTCTTACCTTCTAACGATTACCTATAGTTATAGAGATGGAACAAGCATTGAACTATTAGGCCTAAGTTCCTTTCAATGGTTCCCGGCATCCTAAGTCAGATATGGATACCTCCAGGCGGATACTTTCTGGATACCTCCAGGCGTGGATACAGGATTTCGTTCAGGGGCGGGGGGCAATTCTTGTGTGATTTTACTTAACTGCCAGAAAATTCCTTTTAAACAAAGTTTATAAAATTTAAGTTTTCGTTGGCGGGCAATTGCACACATTCCCCCCCCCCCTCCCACCTTTATTAGTGCCCGGTGGTGTCCAAAGCCCCAACCTCAGAAGCCTAAGAAGGGTACGTTAATCTTCAGTCACCATGAGGATCGAACCTAATGGTTGCAAGAGTTGTAGGTATTGTAGTTCAGCTGTCGTTGTCAGTCGTGTTAGTAGTATGTGCATGTTACCTGCATGACGTCATAGAGCGGGTGCGGGCGCTGCTCGGGCGCCAGCGCGAAGCTGCCGAGGCAGTAGGCGCCGCGCGCCGCCAGGCAGCCCGCCCACTCGTCCAGCGAGAACAGCTGCGGCATGGAGTAGTACTGCTCATCTGTAATGGAAGCCGTCGATGGTCATTCATGCTTCTTTTATCTAAACTATAAAGTCTTCTTCTAAAACTTTGAAAAGACATCCATTTTGAAGCAATTTTATGTGACAAAGTATGCAGTAACTGCTATTGCGGATTGATTGGATTGTTGCTCGATTTTTAATCTTGAATAGATCTTGTTCTGATAAATCTTGATAGAGTGATGGCATTTGACAACTGCGACGGAGACGAATAGGTAACTACACCTAGGACAGCTAACTAAAATGTTGCCACCTATATCCAAATTAATAATCACAAATGCGAAGGTAACTCTCGGTCCGTTATGTATTCCTGGTTGAACCATTCGATATACTTTGGTGTGGAGATAGCTTAAGCCTTCGGGGAAGGACACGGGATACTATTTTGTAATTAAAATTAATATAAGGAGTATCTACACAGTAATTGGGATCAGTCTAATGACGGAGTTAAAAAACAGTATTTTGATGTCAGCAATTTTTGTGAAACAGATATACCTCACTATGTTTTATGTAGGTACTAGGATCGCATATAAGCGCTAGACGATTAAAATGCAACAGTGCACAGTGGGTGCCGGTGCAGTGACTGGCATTGGCAATGTGTCCTGCGATATGTACGTACGATCAACACATTGTTATGGTAATCGAGCTTTGTGTGCGACTTTAGAACCTTTCATGTGAAATACCGATGATTGTTATCTTCAGATCTGTATGGAGCCACTAGAGTTCTACCAGTTGTTTGGGTAGTAAAGGGGCATTTTACTTTGTACTACAATTTATTTCATCTCCACTGCTATAATCGATGAAAGAAAACATCGTGAGGAAACTGGCACGTTCTAGAACCAAAAATTCCAAGTCGTGACAACACCATGGAACATAATACTCTCTGACGAGAGGACAACACCAACCGCACTGCGCATGCGTGGTGGTTTATGGCCTTCTCACAAAGATAAGAGTTGTAGCAGTGGAAACTCTATACTGATTATGTTTATCATAACTCCGGGCATCTAGATGAACGAGGCAGTTAGATGCGGCAATATCGCAAATATTCGTCACTTTCCTCACCGTTGTTTTAATAACGATGTGTAGTAAGCCGCGGACGTATCGGGGACGCCTTACACAATGGAACGCATGCAACGGCCAACTCGCGGGCACTGCGGTACAAGTGAGGAAATGTAGCCCCCAATGACCATAGTAGGTGCTATTACTGCTGTTACACACTTGAAATATACCTAATTAGAACTGACCTTTAATACAGTAGGCGGAGTAAATATTACACGTCGAGCTTTAGAAAGAGATCGGCTAGGCTTTATAGAGCGTCGTCTCTGTCGCACGAAGCACTAACAAGTTAGCGACAAAACATCACATAGGTATGAGTGACGGATACAACGCTCTACAAAGCCGAAGCTAGCCGATTACCTCTTTCTGAAACTCGATGTGTAATATTTACTATCGAGTCAGTACCCAGTAGTAAATATTACACATCTAGTTTCGTATGCGCTTCACCAATAGCTATTTTAGTAGATACATTTACTAAAATAGCCATCAGTGCTGTGGCGAAGCGGTTTACGGCTCTTCTGTTTTACGAATAAAATATACTTTTAAAAAGTTAAAACCGCATTCAATAAGAACACAATAAATGTTATACACGGTAAAATTAAAAAAAGTAACATCTCCACTTTGTTCAGAGTGTGGAATTGTAGAGGACGTCGTTCATATTATGGTGGAATGTGTCCGGAACGAAGACGCCAGATATGAGTTATTGATCAAAAATATCGATTTTAAAACTGTTGGTTTTTGTAACAGTGTTCTGGGGGGTGATTCTCGCGGGTTCGATATTGATATCGAATTCGATATATATTGCAACAACTGTCAAAATCCCTACCATTGTGACATTTGTTACAATATATATCGAATTCGATATCAATATATCACCCGCGAGAATCACCCCCCTGGCATATCCGATGTCCAAAACAGCTGAATTGATTTACAAGATTGTTGAGGTTGGCATGCGACGACGCGCGATGTCCACATAGTGTTAGTTGTATTTTGATTGTATGTTGTGTGCTGATGTAAATGGATGACAAAATGGAGCAACATAGTCAAGTTGACTAAGCTCTTAAAATATAGAGTTTAAAAAAAAGGGTAAAATTAAAACTAGTGTGGATATTTTAGGAGGTGAAAGTACTCATGAATATGATCAACTTTTATTATGGGACTGACACTGAAATATGAAAAAAAAAATCAGCTGTTCCATACATTTTGATCGTGTTGTAGTGCATTTTTGTAGGGAACAGCTGATTTTTTTTTCATATTTCAGTGTCGGTCCCATAATAAAAGTTGATCTGGTTTTAATTTTACCCTGTATATATAAAATTGCTTGTCCTGACTGATTCATCAACGCAGAGCCCAAACCGCTGAACATAGAGATTTGAAATGTAGACAGTAGGTTTCTTTTATGACTTAGACATCCGCTAAGAAAGGATTTTTGAAAATTCTACCCCTAAAGGGGTGAACGGGGTCACGCGGACGAAGTCGCGGGAAAAGTGCTAGCAAATGTTATGTGTGCAACAGTTTCCGAAGTTGATGCTGGTTCTTTGAAGGCGGTCTTAACTTTTTAAAGTACTTATTTTATTTTTCTATTTTGAGTGCGGCAATAGCAGTAATTCTTTACCGCTAACCGAACCTACATTATAATTATCACTATTTGATATGTGAATGTAAGAATCAATACATCTTCAATAAGGGCGAAGTGAATTAAATACCGTTTATTGAACTCTACCAAAGTTAGTATTTATATGGGACCAGAGCGAGCTTCTTCAACTAACAACTCTAACAAGTAACAAAATGAAGAAAAAAACCTGACAAGTGCGAATAGGATCCGTGCCCTGAGGGTTCCGTACTAACGTAGGTAATGTATATAGATATAGGAATATAATATTTATAAGGATTCTTGTCATATCTTGGACTGCGACTCAGACCATAGAAACAAAGGCAAAGATGTGCCAAGGCGCTATTGAGCTTGACGCTTTAGTTTGGTCACATTAACCATAATTTAAATGTACCTACACGCTGGCGACGGACCGAACGCGATCGATGATATAAATACAGTGTTTTAGTTTAGTGCTAGTGTTGAGTGACAAATAATAGTGTTAGATTGAGGATGTGCGGAATTTTTAATGTGTGGGAGATCTTTATATTCACAATTAAGGAGCGCTTGTAATTGTGTCGCAGTTCTAAAAGTGGCAACAGTGGTTCCCGTACTAATTTGCTATGATGGCATATCTCCTTTTTCTATGATCTGAGGATTGCACCGATTTCCTCACGATCTTAACATAGGCTGATTATGCTATCCTTTTAAGTTAGTACTTCATGAATTATGTAAACAGTACGTGAATGTAATAATCGCCTGATAATATTGAACTTGACTGTCGTGCGCGTGAGTCGGCACAACGCATCCTTTGTGCGCCCGCGCACCGCCGGATATGAAAGGTCAATGTGAGCTGCCTTTAAAATTGAATTACATACAGTTCATGTAATCTACATAATATAATTAATTCAATTGTGTTTTAAATGTATATTTTTTGTGAATTTGAAACATGTCAAAGCCATGTTATGCTTCTATAAGTTATTAAATATATAAGTGATTCACAAAAATCATATGACAGAGGTCGCGGGTTCAAATCCCGCTCGGGTCATATGATTTTTGAGAATCACTTATATATTTTACAACTTTTACTATGGGACTAACCCAGAAATCGCGAAAAAAAAATCAGCTGTTCCATACATTTTGTTGAGTTGTGTGAACATAAATGTATGGAACAACTGAATTTTTTTTGGCGATTTTAGCGTTGGTCCCATAGTAAAAGTTGTTCATAATGATGAGTACAATGACCCCTTAAAATATTTCCACTGTTTAACCTGCCACCTTGTAGAAAATCTCATTAAGTTCCATCCATTCAAGAGCGCCAGTGACATTGAGAAAGTAACATTACTACACTACAATATCAAATGCACAAACGATACTTTCCAGTAACCGTTAGAAAATAAAATAAAGCTGATAATAAGCGGCGGCCGAAGCTTTCCCCGCAGCAACACGAGTACCTAGGTACCTACCTCAGATCATAGAAACAAGGAGACATGCCATCATAGCAAATTAGTACGGGAACAACTGTCGCCACTTTTAGTACATTTTTCGACATAATTACAAGCGCTTCTTGTGAATATAAAGATCTCCCACACATTTAAAATTCCACACAACCTCAATCTAACATTGTTAATCGTCACTCAACACTAGTCTAAAACACTGTACCTATTTATATCATCGATCGTGTTCGGTTCGTCGCGTGCGTGTACGATTTTATTACGATCAATGTGATCAAATAAAACCTCAAGCTCAATAGCGCCTTGGCAGATCTCCCTTGTTTCTATGATCTGAGGTACCTACACATCTAGTAGTACCGCCGTGTCATCTTCACCTACATTGCGACGTCTGTCTGTTTGCCTAGATCTTCTGGTGGACGCAGTTTTTGTGAAAACGTTGGGTAATCTGTGCCAAGTATGGAAGTAATGCGAAAGAGAGTTTATTTACTAAACTTTCGTAAATTGATAGTATCACAGATCGAAGTATAACACTAGCGGCAGCAGTACGGTAGTGGACTACTATTGAAAAAGTACAAATAAATTATTTTATTCCAAAGAAGGAATAGGAATAATAAAAAAGTAAAAAAAAAAAAAAAACACAATATGGAAAACATAGACGCTTTTGAAGTTTTTAGAGGGAGTATCGCTCCGTCTTTGTCGCGCGAAGCGGACATAGGTGATGTTACGTCACTTATCATGCATGCCGTCCGTGTCTAGCAAATCATTTTAAAACGCTTATAACTTTGCCAATTGTATAGATGTTTCATCGGTTTTTTTGGTGTTAATTATCTTTTTTCAAATAGTTTACAGATTCACAATAAAAAAAAAAAAGTCCGGTACCGTGTTATGAACACAAACGTCAGTTGCGCATTATCTGATTTTTTCGGTCTCTTTGGTGGAATGAAGAAGACGGGGGGCACCGAGGCTGCAAGCGATTGGTTCGTCAGTCGATGCTCGTCGTCTATTTGCACTATTCTCTATTAGGTATCGTCAGCTGTCTATTGTTTATTGGGCCGAAAATGCACATGCGCGATCTGTGTACATGATTAGTGCCAGTACCTATACCAAAATACAGTTAAATAGACAGCCTGAATTTGTCTCATAATAATCAGAGAATAATATTTATAATGCAGTAGTGTTATTCTGTAAACACTCTGAATCTGACTCAATTGACCGCACGCAATTCGGAAGCGAACACAGCGGTTCACACCTCGCCACTGTTCCAACTTTCAAGTAATTTGAGTACAATACAAGTAAAACATTGAACATATTTTGTCACCGACAGAGGTACAGGAAATAAGCTTCGAAAAGCTGTAAAGATCAAGCAGCTAGCTGGTGCACAAACGGAGATTAAGAAGACTAACAATGTAGCTACCTACTCATGTAAGCAATAAAGTTTATGACAATGATCAACTCTGCCCTCGTAATAAATTATGCATTATTTAATCGTCATTTTTACGATTTTCTATTTTTATCGTAAATGACATCAGAAGACACTTAACTTGATGTTGTTAAATGTGTTAAAAATTCAGGCTCAAAGGGACATAATCTAGCTATCAGTCTGCAGCATTCGTTTGAGGAATTTCGATATCGATTAGAAATAATTATTGTTGGTACAAGTTTTCATGAAAAATTTCCCACTGGCACGATTTTTAGGGTTCCGTACCAAAATAGTAAAAAAGGAACCCTTATGGTGCGACTTCGTCTGTCTGTCTGTCTGTCTGTCACACCTGTTTATTTCAGCAACTACTAAAGCTATCGACTTGAAGAACAGTTATAAAAAACGCTTGCCCAACTTTATTGCAAATGAAAAATATCAAAAAATATTTTTATTTTCATTGCAAAAGGGGCCTGAGTGGGTGTCCGAAATTTTAAATTACTAGGTCAAGTGACATATCATATGAAAGGGCTAGATCTGCACATTTCAAAATATATTTTCATTTTATTTTATGTCTCACAGTTTTCGACTTATGATGAAAAATTTCTAAAAAAATACCATTCCCCCCCCTTATCTCCGAGGTTTGCGGAGCGAAAAATCTAAAATAATTAGAGTTGATAGGAATTGACCCAAATATTGCACCAAAAATAAAACAATGTTCCTAACTATTACAGTTTTTGCAAAATCATCAAAATTCCTTGACAAATAAACTTAGTTATGCGGTCCGGTTTTTTTCACTTTATACGTCTAAAACTGATACGGAACCCTCTGTGCGCGAGTATTTTATTAAATTCGCTTAACAGTCTGATTTTGAACATTTTATCATTCGAACCTTCCGCTCGAGAATTATTGACGAAACGCAGACTGATTTTATCGATTACGTGTTATGCAATTTGCGAGCAATTATTTTAATCAGGTATTTCCCTTTACCGGGCTTTTTCCGTGGACCCCTTAAAAAAGGTCATCGTCTGTATAAACTTTTCAGTAATAAAACATTTAAGTTTGATATCAGTTAAAGTATGCTAGAGGTTCAAAAATAAAACACCTAAGTAGCCGGCTTTTTCTCGAAACTGGCATTTTGCAACATACATACATGAAACATTTGCTAAATATTACGAGGGCGGAACTGGTCATTGGTGCATTTGTGACACTGAAATATGAAAAAAAAAATCAGCTGTTCCCTACAAAAATGCACTCCAACACGATCAAAATGTATGGAACAGCTGATTTTTTTTTTCATATTTCAGTGTCGGTCCCATAATAAAAGTTGATCATATTCATGAGTACTTTCACCTCCTAAAATATCCGCACTGGTTTTAATTTTACCCTGTATTTTTTTTAGCTGAACGATTAAGTAACGAAACCAAAAGCACTTAATATTAGAATTCTCTAAAGAATCAATGTATGTATATTGTATATCGAATGCTTTGCTAAAAACATTAGATCAAAACACAGCCAACTCGCAGTTAACGTTAATAGATCTAAGTATCGCTAACGTTTCATTTAGCACAAGTGTTCCACCGGCTACTGGCGACTAGTTTGCACAAACCCTAGGCTGTGGTATTCAGGTCTGTTCCCTTCGCTACCACGGCATCACCGCGAAGTGTTACACTTTCCTTATTTCTAACTAATGGTGTAACTTATCTTTGGTACTGCAATGATGCCATTGAAATACATGCTTAATCTAAAGTCAAACGAAGTAACCTAATTTCAGCAATTGCAGTAATTGAAATGGTCAAATAAAAAACCGGCCAAGTGCGAGTCGCACTCGCGCACCGAGGGTTCCGTATCATATTTGGACGTATAAAGTGAAACAATCCGGACCGCATAACTAAGTCTGTTTGTGAAGGAATTTTGATGATTTTGAAAAAACTGTACTAGTTAGGAACATCGTTTTATTTTTGGTACCATATTTGGGTCAATTCCTATCAACTTTAATTATTTTAGATTTTTCGCCCCGCAAACTTCGGAGATAAGGGGGGGGGGGGGGAATGGTATTTTTTTGGACATTTTTCATCATATGTCGAAAACTGTGAGACATAAATAAAATAAAAATATATTTTGAAATGTGCAGATAAAGCCCTTTCATATGATATGTCACTTGACCTAGTAACCCCACTTTAAAATTTTGGACCCCCACTCCGGCCCCTTTTGCAATGAAAATAAAAATATTTTTGGACTTTTTTCATTTGCAGTAAAGTTGAACAAGCATTCTTTATAACTGTTCCAAATTTCAAGTCGATAGCATAAGTAGTTGCTGAAATAAGCAGGTGTGACAGACAGACAGACAGACAGACAGACGAAGTCGCACCATAAGGGTTCCTTTTTTACCATTTTGGTACGGAACCCTAAAAATGCGTGAAGTGGAGAGCATAGATAGTTTGTTGGTGCGGTTAATTTTAGTGAGTCGTGAAGTTTCAGTTAGGTAACTAAATAGCATAATTTTTAGATTGTCAAGGTGACCCTCAATTTTAAATACTAAGAATCAATTTTCTTAATCCATAATTTGAAGTCACTTATCTTGAGGACCTAGGCTTACAACATATTTAGACAGGAAGAGAAGAAGATGGTTCAATAACTGATTAACTGATCGACCAATATTGACCTTTCTATAGTCACTGAAGAAAATAGTGCTAAGTACTTCCAAATTTATGTTTTTTTTTTGTTATAAGTCCAAAGGGTTTATAAAAACTTTTTTTTTGGTCAAATCCTTAATATCTCTTGACGAAGATGGACCTAGAAAGAGATAATGGCGATTTGACCAAAAAAAATCACTGATAAACTCGCCCAAAAAAACCTAATTTGCATTATTTGCCCAGTGACTACATAATATATTATTAATGACAATTATTTTCAAAGCGAAAAGCTCGGACCGAAAAACCAATTCCTTTTACTTGCGACCCTTAAAACTCAAGTAAAAGCCACAAACCACGGCTTTCAACAACATTTGAAAGCCACAAATCACTCTAACAAAACATCCTTAGTATCACAAAATCACAACACTACCGTACCGCTTAAATCGAAGATAGGTTCAATAGCAGCGCATGCGCTGCTGAGGAGCGCCAGGAGGGTCAGCGCGCGCGCCGGAGCCATGGTTCGCACTGCCGCACGCCGCTCGACCGACGCGCGCGCAGCCGCACGTTGCGTCACACCGGCCTTTCATTTCTGAGCAGGGATGCTACTGGACAGTGTCGAGATATTTAGATGTTCGTACATCAATGGGTTGGCTTATATTGATTTAGATGATGACATTTGTGATAGTCATGCTAATGGGATGACTTGCCACAGAGAACTTTTGGAGTAAGATAAGAATCTCACTTGATAGTTGATGCCTATTGAATTGTGATTATATTGTGAAGGTGCACCGTTGGACATTAGGATATCTAAGAGGACTTCGCCCACATCGGTCAAAATGGCTTAAAGAAGACAAAAAAGTTATAGATGTCCACGATATTTTTGACTCCCTATGTGACCTTTTTTAGAGTGCAGTTGTAATATGCTCTTAATCAAAGGTAAAAATAGAAATAAGTGTTCATTCCAACGACAGGATTACTATTAACTCTAAAAAACATAAAAATGGTGATTTGCTTAAATTACAAGAATACTTAAGACTCAGTCAGCGAAACATGCCGTATAATTGCAACGACTATCATAATGAGGATCAATGAAGGCATGTCCTTACACAGTACATTGTATGAGACCATCAATATTTCCAGTAAAAATGTCCAAAAATACTGTTACTGTTTCTGTGTTGACGTTAGCCAGTCGCCCTTATAGTAGCTGGGTCAACTGGTCTTGTTCAGAAGGTCGCGCAGTCGGCAGTAGGTCACATATTAAGGTATTCATAGCTGCTTGGTAAATCGATTGCATTTAATAGGGCCCAAAATTGATAGTAGATTTTGGCATACGTTTTAGATTACGATATTGGCTAATTGATTACAAAACAACTTACAACATACAGAAGATAGAACATCGGAGTTATCTTCCTTAGATAAAGTAGATGTGCACTGAAAAAAGTTTTAAAATATAAGGTGCAATGGCGTATTGGAGGTAATACGCAGACCAAGTCGTGTAGCAAAAGTAGCTGCCGAAGTAACAGAAATAATGTATTTCTGGAGCATGTTTATCTTTCTTACATGTCTACAAAATAGCTTATTTGTCTCTGAAAGCTTTTTAAAGCGTGAATGGGATGTATGACACGGTCTATCGTTTATTTAGTTGTAGTCAACAGATGGACACAGATGGAGTGGTGGACAGCTGTCCAATATGAATGGTGGCACTGATTGGTGTCACAGTGGACGTACTGCGATTGTGAGATGCTGTGATTAATGGTGGATGAAGATTTCGTAATGATAATGGTGTTGCGAATGACAAGATTGTCTAATTCGTTCTATTTGGGTTTTAAAAGCGGGCTCTATTAGTGAGCAGCGCTTAAAGATAGGCGATTGTTATCTGTCTGGGACGAAGTCATCCTTCTTCATCATCATTTCGTCACTTATACTGGCTAATCCTTCATCACTGGCCACTTCATGCTTCCAAATTCAACTTGATCCATATCTCATTAGGATGTCGTGGCAATTAACACATAACAACCAATTAAAACGTATCAAATTGTATAACAACGTACCTAACCCTAATTCACTTGGTGACGCCTAGCCCGAACGCCCCGCTCACTCGCTCGACACGCATACATCTTTTCGACGTCCATTTTGGTTGCGTGAACAAGCGATACTAATCTCGAGCAGTTTTCTTGGGTCACGCAGACGAAGTCGCGGGCAAAGGGCTAGTTATTAAATAAAGCCCTTGGCAGCCCTGCGTTGGACGCTAACTCGCGCGTCGGTGTCCACCACTCGCCGCCGCATAGCTGACGGTAGCGGTCGGCACAGATAGCATCGCCCTAGCCCGAACACGATGATAATGTGTACCGTATGTAAGCTGTGGTACGAATACCATATCAATAGAAGGAATATCACAGAATAGATTGTATACTCTCAGCTTCACTAGCTCTGCAAAGCTGGTCAAACTACAACGAAGAGTATGAATTTAGTGATGATAATCGATGTACCTAACAAGAATAATTTATCGAATAGATATATTGAAATTGTATTTCAGTTAGTCGACTGAATACCAGAATTTGACGAATCCCCGCATCCGAATGACGCATTACGCCATAATACTTATAATGTTATAATATTGTATTAAGCGCTTGATCCAGTGTCCGGCTATGCACCGTCTCTCAAATAAATTAAAAATTAAGTTATTAAATATTTAAGAGATTCTCAAAAATCGAATGTCACTAGCGGGATTTGAACACGCAACCTCTGCCGTACCGTGCGTGCTATTGCTCTGATCCAACTGAGCTACTGCGACCCGCTCGGTCAACTGGAAATTTGAGACCCCTTTGCAACGCCTCTTAAGAGCGTTTGGGGACATCTGTCGGAAACTATTATAGGTTCTCTCAATGCCTTTAACTTTGCAGTTATAGGACAGCAGTTCAGATTCTAAAAATAGAAGTTTATACAGATAAACACCTATTTTCCAGCCATAATTATTAAAACCTGAAAATAAAAACAAAAAGTATGGAGGACAGTTTGCAAGTGAGGACCAGCGTCGCTATGACGCACGGACTGACCCTAAACCCTTAACGACCGGATCTAATATTAAAATAAGATATTTAAATAGCATTGGGAGGAAATTTCCGAACACACAGCTTATGGAAAAAATGTTAAATAGTTTTTTTATCGAATGCAAATTATACTGGTCCAGATGACGTGCGGGTTATTTACAGGTACATACCTAACTACTTAACAGTGGCGAGGGCTACATACGTTCGATTCTTACCGGCTTCTCACTTAAAAATGAATGACATAGTCAGTAGTGTTTATTGTCTAATAATAAATAGTTCATAAAAGAAAAGTGTAAGATAATCTAGTGGCTTAAACATGTGCCTCCCACAGCAAATGGTTCCAGTTCGATCCCGAGGCACGCACCGCTGACTTTTTGAAAGTCATGTGCGTATTAGAAACTAATTATCACGGTGAAGGTCACTCTCAGGCATGCAGGTTTCCTCACGATGTTTTCCATCGTGAGGAAATCTGCATGCCTGAGAGTTCTGCATAAAGTGTGTGAAGTCTGCCAACCCGCACTAAATCAAGGAAAATTTCCAAAGACATTGACGTCATTGGGACTTCAGAAGCATCTACTCGTATTTTGGTCACGCATAAATAAATTAATAAGTGTTGAGTATTGATCGGCAAACACACCGTCTAGAGACGTGTAAACACTTTAATTCTGTGAAAAGACGTCAGTTTCCGCGGTTTAATTCGTTTTATTGACGCGCCCTCGCGATTACTTCGTCTTCGCTTAGCGTTCTTTCTGACTTTTATTCTTTTTGCTCGGCTCCTAAGGGGTGACTCTCAAATCATAAAAACAAGGGAGATGTGCCAAGGCGCTGTTGAGCTTGACGCTTTCATACGGTCACATTGACCGTATATAAAAAGTACACGCTGGCGACGAACCGAACACGATCGATGATATAAATACAGTGTTTTAGTTTAGTGCTAGTGTTGAGTGACGATTAACAGTGTTAGATTGAGGGTATGCGGAATTTTTAATGTGTGGGAGATCTTTATATTCACGAGGGGCGCTTGTAATTGTAGCACTGAACTGTTATTACTCTATTCGTATTATTATAACTCTTGACATAGTTTATTTTATTATATTATATGTATGTATTTATGTATTTATTCCTGTATATTTATTTTCAGTTTAACGTTATTTTTGTTGCACCTACCATGTTTTATCTCTGCATCACCCTAAGGTAGACTGGCAGAAAATGCCTAAGGCATTAAGTCCGCCTTTGTACAGTGTTTTATACTTGTGCATAAAGAACTAAATAAAAATAAATAAATAAATAATTGTGTTGAAAAATGTACTAAAAGTGGCGACAGTTGTAATCCGGTACTAATTTGCTATGATGGCATAGCTCCTTGTTTCTATGATTTGAGGGGTGACTCATAGCGTAATAATAAATAGCCGTCACTATCCACATGCATCTGGCTATCATTACCTAGATACAAAAAGATTTTTTCGAATCCGACTGGTAGTTTCAGAGATTAGCGCGTTCAAACAAACAGAAACTCTTCAGCTTTTTTATTTTACTAGATTAATAGAACGAGAGTATTACATAATAACTAATCGTAGGTGCATGACCTCGGTGGTGGCAGATGAATGCAGCGATATAGTGCTCGGGTGCAGTGTAGCCGCTTCCGTTACACATATGGTTATCTAACTAATACGAATAATAAACAATTTTATTACTCTTTCAACATATTTTGTTACATCAGTTGCAGAATAAATAGTTTTTTAACGATTCTCCTATAATTTGGTAATAAAAAAAAGTTTATGACTACATTCATAAGCAAAGATAGGTACCTACTTCTATTACAAGCTATAAACTTCAGGTATTGGGCACATGAACGGGTTTTACGAGTAAAAGTAATGAGAAACGACGATTGTACCCAGCGCGTATTTCCTGATTGTACCTTGTGGAAACTTTCGTATCATAGCGAACTTTTTCGCAAACTTTACGATTTCTCGTAATGTTTGCGAATGTCTTTGCGACCATTTTTGACAGCCCGCAAAGTATTCGTTATATATTCAATCGTAGTAATTAATTGGGGGTTTTAAATCAACAACAGTATAATAAAATCAATATAAATATGGCGCGATATATTTTGCTCGTTATCTCGGTTGAAGAGCCTAGCATCTTTTGAAGTAAACATCGTTACGGCAACCGATTTAACGATCGGTAGTTTACGATGACGAGACTGCAGGCCAAGAAATCTTAATATTTTTAGCCCTCTACAATTCCTTTACAAATTTCTTAGGATTTTTCTTAGTGAACGTGGGGGGACTAGGGTATACTGTACTATAGGTACTTATGGGGAACGGAACGGGCTATGGTCTCGCATACGTGGGATCCTTTTGTATTAGAACTGTCACACCTAGTAGGCGTAGTGGAGCACTAATAAATCAATCTTCGAAACTCCAACGTTCAGTGTAGGTGCACGGAAAGTTGAAGCTTTAAGAGAAAGTCGCAGGAAATGACTAGTACCTATACATATCTATCTATACCTCAGATCATAGAAACAAGGGAGATGTGCCAAGGCGCTACTAAAATTGACACTTTGATACGGTCACATTGACAGTATATAAAATGCACCTACACGCTGGCGACAAACCGAACACGATCGATGATATAAATACAGTGTTTTAGTTTAGTGCTAGTGTTGAGTGACGATTAACAGTGTTAGATTGAGGGTGTGTGGAATGTTATATGCGTGGGAGATCTTTATATTCACGAGGGGCGCTTGTTATTGTGTTGAAAAATGTACTAAAAGTGGCGACAGTTGTTCCCGTACTAATTTGCTATGATAGCATATCTTACTAAATTTGTATCTAAGTGGAGGATCTCCGGAACTGCTGATCCGAATCTGAAAATTCTTTCACTAATAGAAAGCAACATTACCCTTGAGTCAGTACTCAAGGGTAATGTAGCTTTCTATTGTGATTCATGCGGACGAAGTCGCGGGCAAAGTGTTAGTTATAAATGTAGGTAGGTAAGCAATAGTATGACAGTCAGTAATATTTCGCTAGACCATAGCGTCCAGCTAGCTACGCTTATATAACAGGTGTTACGTGAGGTTTACCAATTTCCTTATCACCAGGTATTTAAAACCGGCTGTGTCTGTCTGTATGTTGAGACTGAGCGCCGTAACAGCTCGGTAAATGTCAATATGACTTTAGCTATTTAACTTCATCGTGCTAAATTCACACCTATTGCTCCTGCTAGCAGCATCGCCGTATTCCGGTGTAATGTTAGCCACACTAGCTTTTACCCGTGGGTTTGCTCTCGAGGTTATAAGGAAAATAGACTTTTTTTTTATCCCACGAGAACCGTGCATTTTTCCGGGACACTAAGTAACCTATGTCCTCCGGATAATAAATCATAATCATAATCATATATTTGCAATAAGTATTGGTACAATGTAGATCTTTCTATATATAATTAAAGTCCCTAATACATAGCCATACATTTAACATGCAAACAATAGGTACAATATAAAAATAACACTTGAGAAATAGTATGCGTTGTACATTATTTTCTGCGATTCATTATGCATTATATTCATTCATTATTATATTATAATCATTAATTATTATATTCAATAATTATTATGTTATTTTCATCAATTATTATATTATATTCATTATGTTATAATCATCAAATATTATGTCAAAACAGATTAGGTATTTTACATTATTTAAGAATTCATTTACAGAGTAAAATCGTTTTTCTAATAGCCATAACATTAATTCTCTAAAAAATAAATTATTAGGTATAAATCTTTAAATTGTTTTCTAAAAACTACCTCTAGGCAAAAAATCATGTCGATGCGTTACTCCGTTGAAGGACAAACCAACCAACACACGGATTAGTAGGGATAGTACGGAATCTAGGAAAGTAGGGATGAGATATTACAACTTTGTCTGTAGGGTGGAGCACGCACCATCGATGCCTCTGCTATTGCAGCCGTCGGTAACCATTTAACATTAGGTAGTCATATGCTTGTTATAGGTACAAAATAAATAATATACAGGGTGGCAGGTTAGACAGTGGAAATATTTTAAGGGGTCATTGTACTCATCATTATGAACAACTTTTACTATGGGGCCAAACCTGAAATCGCGAAAAAAAAATCAGTTGTTCCATACATTTATGTTCACATAACTCAACAAAATGTATGGAACAGCTGATTTTTTTTTTCGCGATTTCAGGTTTGGCCCCATAGTAAAAGTTGTTCATAATGATGAGTACAATGACCCCTTAAAATATTTCCACTGTCTAACCTGCCACCCTGTTTACAGAAGGCCGACTTCGTACAACGAGCGACAACAGCTCACACAGGTGCGAGACAGGCACAGGCACATCTATTTACTTTGTGTTTTCTTACCCCCCAATATTATTACAATATTAACGGAAATTATAGCGGACTGGCGAATCAGAAGACGTAAGTTCGAACCCGCTGGGGTTCGAGCTCACGTCTGCACTTTGCACTACTAAAGTCAACCTCCTAACACCAGCTTGTGGAGCTAAAACGAGACGGAGCTATACTGACGAAAAGCACCGCAGCTCTTATCCGGAACGCAACATAGCAAGCTAAGTCTGAACGAAGCCGGGGTGAGTCTCTAGACTTGTTTAATGAGAGCAAATCAAATGTAACTACTGGCTAATAGAAAGTTCTCCTTACATAATACCTACCTAGTAGGGTCCTGCAAGTGACACGGTGTGCCAACCCACCCGGCTCCATGCTGGAGTTATGTCACACCTGTAATCACCATTAATTGAACTGCTCAATGTTCTCACTAGTGATACTTGCTTACAGCCTCGGCTCTACGATTTTTCTGAACCGGGGTAGAATGTGGCGCCCCCAGTCTTCCACCGTTTGAGATAATATATTTTAAAAAAAATCACATATACCTACCTATGTATGCTGAGTGAGATTTTGTGAAAGAAACCCTTAAAAAAATTCTGTGTTAAGTCGCTTCGTCGGTAATTTTAGTCGAAGAAACCCGTTCTTACAATTATAATAAAACTTAGTAAACACGATGTCTCTTGAAAAACACAAACTAATTAGCACGATGTTTTTTATAATAAAAGAGGTCGAAACTTTTTGATTTTCCATTTTTGAGGGTTCCGTACCAAAATGGTAAAAAAGGAACCCTTATGGTGCGACTTCGTCTGTCTGTCTGTCTGTCTGTCTGTCTGTCTGTGTGTCTGTGTGTCTGTCACACCTGTTTATTTCAGCAACTTCTAATGCTATCGACTTGAAATTTGGAACAGTTATAAAGAATGCTTGTCCAACTATATTGCAAATGAATGAAAAGTCAAAAAATATTTTTATTTTCATTGCAAAAGGGGCCGGAGTGGGGGTCCGAAATTTCAAAGTGGGGTTACTAGATCAAGTGACATATCATATGAAAGGGCTTGATTTGCACATATCAAAATATATTTTCATTTTATTTTATGTCTCACAGTTTTCGACATATTAGGTCTTTACCTATGAAATTGCCGTTCTGCAGTACTGGCCATTTCAAATCAAAATAATTTTTGTTTGGCTAAGAATTCTAATTTCAAATTAATTTTATTTTAAAAACATGGTTTTTTTTTTCCAAAAGTAGTCAGTTGTTTATTGATTAGTGTTATATTTTCATCGCATTTCAATCTTTTTCGTCATCATGGATACGTTAAAAATTCGAGTAATTATGGAATACGAGTACCGTCGTGGCAGCAACGCGCACAAGCGGCACGCAACATCAACGACGTTTACGGAGCTAACACTACAAACCAACGCACCACCTGTTATTGGTTTGCTCGCTTCCGTTCTGGAAATTTCGACCTGAAAAATGAACCTCGCGGTCGTCCGAAGACTTTGGTTGACAATGACGAATTAAAGGTGATTGTGGAAGCTGATGATACACAATCTACGGCTGAATTAGCAGCAGCTTTCGACGTTAGCGTCAAAACAATATTGGTCCATTTGCGTCAAATTGGCAAGGTAAAAAAGCTTGACAAATGGGTGCCCCACGAACTCAATGATCGCCAGCGCGAAGTACGCGTCGAGACGTGCCTTGCACTGCTCAACAGACACACAAATGAAGGAATTTTGAACCACATTGTTACCTGCGAAGAGAAATGGATTCTGTTTGATAACCGCAAGCGCTCAGCAAGTTGGTTGGATCCTGCTTCAGCACCTAAACAATGCCCTAAACGAAAACTTACCCCTAGAAAAGTGATGGTCACTGTTTGGTGGTCTAGCGCCGGTGTGATTCATCACAGCTTCTTACCAAACGGGGTGAGCATTACTGCAGATGTGTACTGTGAAGAACTGAACACAATTATGAAGAAGCTGGCACATCTCCAACCAGCATTGGTCAATCGCTCGTCTCCACTGCTCCTGCACGACAACGCGCGACCTGATACTGCACAGCAGACGGTCTCCAAGTTGCAAGAACTGGGGTTGGAAGCTCTCCGTCATCCGCCCTACTCACCAGACCTTGCGCCTACAGACTACTACTTTTTCCAGAATTTGGATAACTTCTTGGCGGGAAAAAAATTCAATACCCGAGAGGCAGTACAAAATGCCTTTGAAGCTTTTGTTGCCTCCCGTCCAGCTGATTTCCTTAAGAAGGGCATCAATAAACTGCCACTGCATTGGCAAAGATGCATTGATTGCATGGGTGATTACTTCGATTAATACAAATAAAAAATACATGAAAAAAATTAGTTTAAATTTTTTCATACAAAACGGCAATTTCATAGGTAAAGACCTATTATGATGAAAAATGTCTGAAAAAATTTCCATTCATTCCCCCCCCCCCTTATCTCCGAAGTTTGCGGGGCGTAAAATCTGATATAATTAGAGTTGATAGGAATTGACCCAAATATGGCACCAAAAATAAAACGATGTTCCTAACTAGTGCAGTTTTTTCAAAATCATCAAAATTCCTTCACAAACAAACTTAGTTATGCGGTCCGGATTTTTTTACTTTATACGTCCAAAAATGATTCGGAACCCTCGGTGCGCGAGTACGACTCGCACTTGGCCGGTTTTTTTTTTTTTCGTATATCTTGAACTTGAACAATATTTGAAAGTATATCAAACAAAAGTAGCACGGAGCGATCGGTGATTAAATGAAAACGTAACTTTGTACTTCTGTAATAGTTAATTTTTTAAATTAACTCTAGCAAAAGTATATCAAACAGAGCAGAGTGGAGCGATGACCGGTTGTAGTCATATTTACGCAGCGCATAATATTAGCACACATTCGCTCTGCAGCGCTCCTCGAAGCGAGGTCGCACTGGCGGCGGGCAGCGGGCGGCTGACTAGGCGCGGAATAGTTGACAGCGAAAATTGTTCGCTTGCCCATAATGCCAATCTATATAGGCATACAAATTACGTAGGTACTTATAAACACGCTTGCTTAGCGTGTTATATTACGGGACAATTAAATACATCTTAATGTATTTTTCGTTTGTGTTGCTAGAGAGTTTGTTGTGCAACTTTTTATTCAGCTAACACTGCAAGTGGTGAAGATGGGCTATTTATGGGATGTCTTTCGAAACTTTTATGGGATGACGTTCAAAAAGTGCTGAGTCAGCCTAATTGCATCAATGACTTTTCATTTGATTTGATTTCAAACGGGCAACTTTGATTTTTCACATGAATAAAAGTAGATAGGTAGGAACCTGTAACTACTTGTTCATGCCAAACGATGAACTCGCGATGTACACCTCTTACAACCCTTATTTCTCGCTACTACACTCGCTCGTTCAATTATTTAAATCAAAATATAATTTATTTAGGTAGGTACGAAAGGTGCAGCAGCGGCTGAGTTGCTCATGCGTTATACTGTAGGCGGCGCCGCGCCGGCGTGGCGTGGCGGCCGGAGCTGGCGGCGCGCTGTGTCGTGACTTGCTCCCACTCCGCCGTCAGTGGGACCTCGCCTGCCCCGTCGAGCTAGCGTTACGTCACCGGCTGCCTGACACACTGCCCCCGACTCGCCACCCTCTTGTATAATATGTATAGTGAATTATGACACTAATCCTACAACTATTTATAGATAAACACAGCATTCAATTGATTTATTATTGCAAATTATTATATTTTGCAAATAAAAATTGGGATGGGTAAAAGTCTGCTATACCGCTATTTTTTTTCGTGAATTCGATGACGAAACATCTCATTTTAACCCTTATTTACGCGGTCTATGACGTCATCCCGAGGAGATGGAGGGAGGGTCAAACATATATATTTTTGTGTTGCCATCAGATGAATCTTCGCAACGATATAACTATGCTTTTTGTAGGTAACTTTTAAACTTTAGGAGTATGAAGCTTTCAAAAGTAGGTAAGTACATGTTTTTCGTTACACATTTTTTCTGAAAATGTTCGCTGCGATGAAAAGTTTCATACATCATCTATGATACTATACTATGTTTAGAAAATCGCTATTATTACCATTATTATAGTCGGTTATGATCGCAAGCATAATTATCAGGAAGCTTGGGATTGGGTATAAATTACCTAAACTTCCGACGAAGAATGCCAAAAAAAGGTTGCTACTTGCCGGGGAAGAACTTCTTAAATAAGTTAATTGATATCAAATCTATTTTTAATGAGATGGAGGCTTCTGCTTAGTCTTTACGCCATTTTTGGTGAAACCACAATATATTATGATATCATAATAAAAGTCGGTCAGGAAATTATCTTTGATAAAATCTAGGCAAGTAATTAGACTAAAAAAATAATTATAGTTAATTTGATAATTGTTATATGTTTATTCAAGAACTTATGTAACGCAACACCAACACGCATTTCTAAATTACTAGACCTAATGTGCTTTGTGAAGACTTATACACTCAAAAATAATCTTCTTTCATCTTTGCACTACGCACGAAATAAATTGAATTATATAATTAAAGGCAGATACAATACGCAGCAGATTTTATCTGTAGGTATAGTAGCCATCGGTAAGAAAGGTTTACAGGCTATAGTTAGGTATATAAGGGCAATAAAAGCTGAGCACAATTTTCAGAAGGTTAGGTAAAACCTAAGAACTTTATTTCTCTCAAGCTCATTCAGGGTGATTTGAATGCTCAACGCCTAACATAAATATCAGAGCAAAAAAACTCTTGAAAAACTGTTGCTTTACAATAATAATAAACAGCTTGGTCTGTTTGTCTGGTCATAATGAATAAGCCCCACTTTCTCCCTACTAGTGGGCCTCGTAGCATGACGAATACTGATAATTTCGAGCAAATACTAGGTACCTACTAGCATGTGTGAATAGCACGTGGTTAGAAACGTATGCTTATGTTGAATGTGTCGTATTTGTACGCAAACTAAAAGCATGAGCATGTGTAC
Source organism: Thalpophila matura (assembly GCA_948465475.1). Classification (NCBI taxonomy): domain Eukaryota; kingdom Metazoa; phylum Arthropoda; class Insecta; order Lepidoptera; family Noctuidae; genus Thalpophila; species Thalpophila matura. Next base: position 210,258 of record OX419196.1, read on the forward strand.
CAAGAATCTAAGATTCTCGATGTGTACGCACCACGTATCTATGCGTGAGTGAATGCTCAACGCCTAACACAAATATAAGAGCAAACAAACTCATGGAAAACTGTTGCTTTACAATAAAATTATATTGCTTTGTCTGGTCTTAATAAATAATTTAAAATAATACAAAATCTAACCGTGGGAGAGCCATGCTTCGGTACGAATGGGCCGGCTCGACCGGAGTAATACCACGGCCTCACAGAAAGCCGGCGTGTTTCGCCGAGTGAGTGAGAGTACCGGAGGCCCAACCCCCCCCCCCCCATGATGGCGCAGTTGATAAATCCATTGTTGTGGGGGGGGGGGGGGGCAAAACTGCGCTCAACAATGCCCAAGACAAGAGCAGTTTTTTAAAGGCCGGCAACGCACTTGTGACTCATCTGGTGTTGCGAGTGTCCATGGGCGGAGGTAATCACTTACCATCACGTGATCCGTCTGCTCGTTTGCCTCCTAAAATATATATAAATAAAAATGATAATTTCGAGCGAACCTTCCTACCTACCAGCATGAGAGAACAGCATACGGGAACAGCACGTGCTAATAAATGTATGCTTATTTTGAGTATTTTGTACGCAGACTAATGAGCGTGCTTCTAATCAGCATGTGTAGGTACCAGTGACGAAGGGTCCCTACTTCACTCTTGTGCTCCTGGTAGCACGTACCGGCACTGAGCAAAAGTCCCAGATCGGGAAAAGCTAACTATTACTTTTTTTTTAAAACGATGCCACACTAGGAATTTCCTCTGTATCGTGGGAGTGTTTACAAACACTTTCACATATAGAAACAGCCAGACCCGAAACAAACATTTGCTCCGTGTGGGAATCGAACCGGCAACACGTCGCGCAGCAACAAACTGCTCAGCCACTGTGACAACCACGTCGCCAACTACTTGTTGTGTACAAAAATACCGCTTCTTGACGGTCAATGGAATACAGTGAAATTTTATGACTGTGTAAAAATCTTACAGATCTGGCCTGGATTTTTGTCCACCTTATAAGGATAGACTTGTAGTCTAAACAAGAGCACTGACCTTAGCCTTCTGATGCGTCTGATTTAATCTTACCTAATAAATTATTGAATACCTGAGTTAAAAGGATTTATGATTTGGTTGTGTAATGTTCTCTATAATAGGTGGACATTATTCAGACTATACGACAGTTCCTACATAATGTTCTAAAAGAGAAATTTTGTGTGTGGTTTTAATGTTCAATTGGCCAACTTAGAATTATTCTTATTAAACTAAACGATAGTTTAGGGTGGCCTAAAGTGCACAAAAACAAAAAACACAAATCACGTATCTACCACTTAGGAGATTACGTAGGGAACGTCGATTTATAACCCATTTGCAAACTAGATATAATTTATCAATTACCATTGAAAGCCCAGGTAATACCAACATTCTAATTTGTAATATTATATTAGTAACATAATTATTTATATTGGTACATTACCGATTAGGTATTTACGACCTGGAAATACAACGCATGCATAAATTATGAAGCACGTATGTTTTTGTGATATTTGTCATTATAAACTTATAACTATAACAGTATTGTATACTTACTTCAAGTTTTGTTTTTATTAAAATTTATTTCTTTTGAAATGTAGTTAGAGTTAAAAAACTTGATGATGAGGCGATCATAAATATTCTAAACTAGCTGTTCCCCGAGGTTTCACCCCCATTTCATAATAATACGAGTATTATTGATTTGACATTTTGCCAACCTGCTTTTAGTGTTAAAGGACAACTTGTAGATCTTAATCGAGTGACATAATATCTCAATGTTAAAATCGATAAATTCTATTTTGGCAAACGGAAAAACCAAAAATATTAATCATTTCAATATTTTGGATGTTTTTATTTCAAAAACGTCAGAATATATAAATGTTTATGTGTAGTGATGTCTATCGCTGGTTTCATAAAAAAAAATTAATCAGATTTGTGTTGTATATCTACCTACTACCTAGAATCATTTGTTTAATTATATTTATATTGTATTTTACCGATTTTATTTTTCTGAATAAATATTTTATTTTATTTTTATTTATTTTATTTGTGAAGCTATTTCCTTGTCTCATGTTAGTACGAGAATGCTGTATGCCGTGTATTTCTCGTATATCTTAAGGTGGATCCAAACATTGTGAGGCATGCGCCCCGCACGCCTCGCAACGCACGGCTCGTAATACATTGGCACATGCCTCACCACGACTATGAACATCTACACATTGTGAAGCATGCGATGAGCGCCGTGCGCCAAGCATGCGAGCAATGTTAGGATCTCAGATCATAGAAACAAGGAGATATGCCATCATAGCAAATTAGTACGGGGACAATTAATGCCACTTTTAGTACATTTTTCGACACAATTACGCGCATAATTAAGCGCTCCTTGTGAATAAAAAGATCTCCCACGCATTGAACATTCCGCACACCCTCAATCTAACACTGTTAATCGTCACTCAACACTAGCACTAAACTAAAACACTGTATTTATACCATCGATCGTGTTCGATTCGTCGCCAGCGCGTACGTTTTTAATATGAACAATTTGCTCAAGATCAGGCATCAAGCTCGATAGCGCCTTGGCACATCTCCTTGTTTCTATGATCTGAGGTTAGGATCCACGGTACCTATAGGTGCTTTTAATCTTACATAGGTACCTACATCAACATTCTGACTCGATACAACTTCTTTAGGCTAAACAAATATATATTTGCGTCGAATTTAATAACCCGGCTCAGTAATTAGCCAATGCGCTTGCACTAATCAAGTTATCAACATCATGACATTCATGACATAAGCAAAATCAATTACCGCATACCTAATTGGTTTAAATTGCAATGTCAGCTGCGTGGGCGCATGGAGGGGGGTTTGCATGAATACAACAATATTGACTTAAAGTACGGTAACATTTGCACCACAATCTGAACAAGGTGGTTCACATTTAAATCACCTTGCACCTTGAATGCCAAGTTGAAGGAGTGGTGACGTCACGGTGTCCGATAAGGGTGGTCTCGGTTTAAGAAAGAAAGAAGAATAGAAAGAAAAATATTGATTTGGACACAGCATAAAAAAGACACACGGTCGGTTGCAGAAAAATAATTAAATTTTAATGGAGGCATTAACCATACAATTTCTATCGTTAAAGTCTCCTTTAAAACTTAATGACCTTTTCTGCAACTCAGCGATAGACAGATAATTAGGTACAGCAAAACACAATACAAACTAGATGAAAAACGTACCTATACAACGTATATTACAAAGGGTAGCAGTGGCGAAGGGTCCCTACAATACGATTCCTACCGGCTTCCCTTTGAAAAATGGCATAGGCAGTATTGTTTATTTTTATTAGTTAGCTTTTCGTGGCCAGGTAAGCATTTGTAGCTCGGCTTACCTCTTACAAAAACTGACCCTTCGCCACTGGTAGGTAGGTATGTGTCTCACGGCTGGACCAAACAGGTTCCAGATGAGCTTAATGCCAAGTCACAAGTACTTGGCGCTGGTTTTCATCTGGAACCTTTTACCTCACGGATGCCAGTCAGTGGGTGCAGTGATAGGTAAATAAAATAAGTAGTGATGCAACGGAAGTGTCTTAGCGGAAGCAGAAACGGAAACAGATGTTAAAAGTATTTTTTAGCGGAAACGGAACAGAAAAGGATGCGGAAACGGTAATGTGAAAAAAAAAATTAATCGTCAATTTCAACGAAATAGTTGGAACTATTTCGTTGAAATTGACGATTTTTTTTTTCATACTTCCTTATAAGGACTTGTTTTAGGTTTCATAATAGCACTTAATTTACACACACGCCTCAAAAGTACTAAACAAACAACAACAGAAAAATGTTACGCGCGTAACCTTGCCTACTATTTACCTTACTTCAATTTAGTTAGCAAATCAAAATTAATTTTACTGCTTGCGAATTTTTTTTAAAATTCATATTAAAGTCAAAGTCAAAGCATTTATTTCAATTAGACCAATTACAGGTACTTTTGAATTGTCAAGGAGTCTGTCAGTTAGTCATAATGATGAAGCTAGATGCCCGTTCCAAAGCGTAGATTCCTATGGAGAAGAACGGGCAAGAAACTCCATGGTTACTCTTTTAAATCAAATGATTACAATATCATGGTTACATTGCTTTTGTCGGAAATAACACAAATATGAGAGAACAATGTAAAAGTCTAGAATAATAGTAAACACAACTCCAAATATTGGCCATAGCAGTTCAGAGATGACCAGTCCCAACAGACGGCGCCCGTTCACGAACATGACGCATGAATCAGCGCCATTTAGCTCAACCATTTTAAAGGGAACCGAATGACCCAACGCATGCGCCACCATCAGCAAGACATTTTAGTGAGCATGACATACTCTCAACCACCAGGCGACATTCAATTAAAATCTTAAGTAGTAAATGGCTACACTGTACTCACATGTACAATACTGAAATAATGCTATGAAGTTATATAAACCAAGGATTAAAATACTGAATCCATAAAAATGCAAATGGCTAATAATATGAAATTAATAACATCACAAAATTATATTTGATCGTCAACGGCAACTGATTATCAAAGCTATAATAAATATCAGTACATAATTTATGAGCTTAGTGGTTGTGGAGCAGGACCAGCATTTTGCCAAGCATTTTTATCATTTAAATAGTCTTCTAATTTGTAATATGCTTGCTTACATAGTGTGCGTTTTATACAGGTTTTAAATTTCTTCTCATTTAGTTGAAGAATGTCTAAAGGTATTTTATTATAGAATTTTGTACAGTACCCCATAAAGGAAGTGTGTACCTTTGCCAATCTGAACCGTGTTTGAACCAATTTGTTCCTATCTCTAGTGTTATAATTATGCCTATCACATCTTTTAGTAAAAAGATGTTGATTTTTTCTAACATACATAATATTTGCATAAATGTACTGACAAGGCACCGTCATGATGTTAATTTCTTTAAACAATTCCCTTAGAGATTCACGACTACGGAGATTATAAATGGCTCTGATAGCTCTCTTTTGCAGAATGAATATAGAATCTATATCTGCAGCCCGTCCCCACAGTAGAATACCGTAAGACATTATACTATGAAAATAACTAAAATAGACCAGTCTCGCGGTATCCACGTCTGTTAATTGCCGGATTTTTCTAACAGCATATGCTGCTGAACTTAGCCGTCCTGCCAGAGATGTTATATGAGGGCCCCATTGTAGCTTTGAGTCAAGCGTGATTCCCAGGAAAACCGTTTCATCGACGAAGTCTAGTTTCTCCTTATTCAGTACAACATCACATTGACTACTTTTAACATTAGGCAAAGCGAATCTTATACACTTAGTTTTCTTCCCATTTAATACTAAATTATTTACAGTAAACCAGTCGTGAACCTTTATAATAGCGTTATTTACGTCGTCAAGATTTTGAGCACGTCTATCTATCTTAAAAATCAATGAAGTGTCATCAGCAAATAACACCATTTCTGGTTGATTTTGCAATAAATGGGGTAAATCATTTATATAAACTAAAAAGAGAAACGGGCCTAATATTGAACCCTGCGGAACTCCCATCTTTACTTTTAAGCCCGGTGAATTTACACCATTAACTTGTACCTGCTGCTGTCTATCATTTAAATACGATTTCATTAAGCAGAGCGCAGATTTACCTAGTCCGTAATGCTCAAGCTTCAAGAGTAGTGTTTCATGATTTACGCAATCAAATGCCTTGGAGAGGTCGCAAAATATTCCAATTGAGTCTTGAGCCTCTTCCCACGCGTTAAAAATGTGCTTTAGTAAGGTGACACCTGCGTCAGTCGTACAACGTCCTTTTGTGAAACCATACTGTTGATCGTGAAGGATGTTATTGGTGTTAAAATGATTGAGCATCTGACCAAGCATAATCTTTTCAAACACTTTACTGAAAACCGGCAATACTGATACGGGTCTATAATTATTTGTGTCTTTACTGTCTCCAGATTTGTAAAGTGGTATAACTTTACTGTACTTCATAAGATCTGGGAAGACTCCTTGATCTACACACGAGTTAAATATTAAAGCTAAATAGGGCGCTATAGTCTCTATAATAGATTTACATACTTTAATAGACATTCCCCACAGATCTTCGGTCAGTTTGATCTTGATTTCTTTAAATGCTTTTATAACGGACATAGGATCTATATGTTTAAATTTAAAATCAACTGGGCAGCTTGAAACATTCGCATTACGATTTGCTGCACTATTAAATACTGCAGATGTATTTTTAATTTCATATGACATCAATTTTAAGGCTGTCGAATATCACGTTAAATACTATAAGCACTAAAAGCAGCTCAGTTCACTTTGTTTGCTGACAAAATACGCCTTTTTAATAAGCTGACCGTTTAAATGATTGTCAAAATAAAGTATGTTTGTAAACAAACGCGTTTCATTGTGACAAGTGCCGAAAGTCCGCGCCAGGCTTGCTGGCTGGAACAACCCTCCCGCGCGCGTCTCGTCCGCTACACGCGCGCCCCCACCCAACTGTCAACCTTAAACTTCCGTTCAGATTTCTGTTAAAAAAGTTGCGGATTCAGAAACGGAAACGGATGTCAAAAAGCATGCGGAACTTCCGCAGTTGCGGAAACGGAAACAGAGGTCTGTTGCATCACTAAAAATAAGTACCTACTTATAACGACGTAAGTACAGAAGCTTTTGATCATCCTGAGTCCTGAACATAGGCTTCTGTTATCATCGGTTGGAAGGGAAATTTACATAATCTTAGCACCTCCATACCTTACAGTAATAAGTCTTTATTTTGCGTCAATCATTTACAGATCTTCCGTGCCGTTGTAATCAAGCCCACTTATTATGGAACTGTACCCCGATCATGAGTTTTTTTGACGTGTAGTATCGTTAAGCATATTTTCAATTGAAAATACACGTTTGTTACACAATATTTATATAAATAAAATACTTAATAATTTTTTTTGTATTTTTTAAAATGTGCAAATTGTATAAAATTTTATCAAAATGTTCCAGGACTGCTGTATTTTACATTCAAAATATGCTTACGTTAACGAAACTATACGTCAGAAAAACTCATGATAGGGGTACTGGTCACAAATCTTTATTTTAAAATACTTATATAAAGTTCCGTAGAATTGTATAAATTCCTTAATAATGCATCAATAACATCAATGTGTACCGGACCTATCCCTAATGTTATTTTCTGTAGCATGCGCGTAGCAGCTACGCCGTAGCAAACGCGTAGCGAATTCCGGAATAGGTTTCAATTTTAAATGAGTATAGGGGACAAAATATTTTAGAGTTTATTTTGGTTTTGAGTTGGTTTCAACGTAGTGTTTACTCAAATATAAAAACGTTTAGCGGGTTTGATTGATCACGACCTAAGCATAATAATTTATTATTAAAAGTCAAAGTCAAAGTCAAAGCATTTATTTCAATTAGACCAATTACAGGTACTTTTGAATTGTCAAGGAGTCTGTCAGTTAGTCATAATGATGAAGCTAGATGCCCGTTCCAAAGCGTAGATTCCTATGGAGAAGAACGGGCAAGAAACTCCATGGTTACTCTTTTAAATCAAATGATTACAATATCATGGTTACATTGCTTTTGTCGGAAATAACACAAATATGAGAGAACAATGTAAAAGTCTAGAATAATAGTAAACACAACTCCAAATATTGGCCATAGCAGTTCAGAGATGACCAGTCCCAACAGACGGCGCCCGTTCACGAACATGACGCATGATTCAGCGCCATTTAGCTCAACCATTTTAAAGGGAACCAAATGTGTCTATAATGATTATTATGAGTACTAATACATATTAGTAGGACTTTTTATCTTCAAGAATGGGGGAACTACCCTTGATTGCCATTCCAACAGGTCGCATTACGACAGTCCATCTTTCCTACGCCACGGCATGTGCCTCGCCCATCTCCATATAAGTACAGCGCTCTTTAAACAATATTCAGTAGTTCCTCTCTATTTGGCACATAAATAACTTATGTAACGCTAGCAAAGCATATACTTCCTCCTTTCCTAATACACTTGAAGGCCAAATTTTGCCGATACTGCCAATGATACAACTCCGTATTGGATGGGATATTACTAGAGAATGCCTTGTTATGGACGATCCCTTGAACTAGATTCACTAAATCTAAGGCGCACTATAAAATTTTGAATGTCAAGTTTGTCGACAAATATAGACTTGTTATGTAGTTGTAATAAAAAAGCGTTTTTAAGGAAATATGGAATGCGCAGCCGTGGGTGTTCCCCGACAGTTACAATCTGGGTGTGTTCAAGTTGCGAGTGAATCGGTTTCTTCTAGGCAAGCGTGCTCCATCGTAGACCGCATCATCGCTTAACATCAGGCGAGGTGGCGGTCAAACGCAAGCCTATTATTTTTAAATAAAAAAAAATTGAGGTACTCAGTGGTGAAGCCAAGTAAGTATTCCAACAGAGGGACAGACAACAAAATAAACTAAGTAGGTACATAAAAGCTTTAGAAAATGTATAAATCGTTGATATGTATGCACGCACCATACAAATAAGCGCGAGCGGGATTTGAACCCGCAACCTCTGCCGAACCGTGGCACTGCTCTGAACCAACTGAGCTATCGTGACCCGGTTTACTCGAAGTTGGAATCTCTTTGCATACGCGTCTTATGAGCGTTTTTCTTTGAAATGCATTAAAATGGCTTTGACGTGTTTCAAATTCACAAAACATACATTTAGTAATGATTAATTTTATTGAGTTTAATAATAATTGTTATTTCGTGAATAAAATATTTCAACCACACATAGCCGGAGTGCTTGTAGTTCGCGACAGGACCAGATGCTTAAATGCCATAAACGAGGTCTATAAACTATAAATGATCCTCACTAGTACTGCCGAGGTCATCAAGGACTACTGCGAACTGCGACTGTTCCGAACCGTTTTGTATATCTAAGTATATCTATGAAACTTTCCGCGAGTTTTAATTTGTAATATTTTTTTTTGTTTTTTTTTTTTTTTTTTTAATAAAACGTTGCCCCACACTAGGATTTCTCCTGTATCGTGGGTGCGTTTACAATCACAAGGACGTCGGCAGTTTTGGGCTTGATATGGTACAGTAATAAAAGCTTAACCAAAAATAAAAATATATTTTAATTGTTCTTTGCCTAATTTATCTTAGAGATTAAGAATTGGAATCAAAAATCGAAATAAATAAGAAATAAAATGATTATGCCGTTGACATTTTGAAAAAACCAATAAAACAAAAACGGGTGCATGCTGGCTGGCGCGTGCCTCCACAGACTATCATGTCGACAGCAACTAAAACCTATGAATTGAGAACTCATTAGTCGGGCTGTACTTCACTGGATCATTCACACCATACTTAACCTTACTGTCAGAAATACGAAGATTTCTCTTTAACCCAATTACGTACAAAAACAAATAAAAAATGAATTTAAAAACTTTTGAAATACTCGATCACACCAAACTAATTTCATATCTGTACCGACTTACACAATCTGAAGCCCAGCGTTCTATGGGCGTCTGCCAGTGCCCTTTCACATACACAAACAGCCAGACCTATGTGCAATGCGGGATTATTGTATAAAAAGTAATAAAGTAGATTTTATTAAAGTATAAAAGCTTCCTAAAAGTATGTACTTAGATAACGTTTGTGAAAATCCCACCTATATCGGATCAGTAGTTTTTACGAAAATTGCGAACATACTACGGATCGAATATAGAACCTCTTGAATATAAACGCGCTGATTTATCATTTGAATAAATGACTTTTAATTTCGCCGGTTTGTTTTGTAGTCGCAAGGCCTCGATCTATGACGCACATTACGATTTGCCCAAATGCGGGCAAACCCTCGACCTTAATTGAAAATGGCACTACCTTCATTTTTTGGAATCACCTATCGCCTTGCACTAATACCTACATGACAATGACTCACTCAAATATACCTTCTATAGCTACTTACTTTGAAGTAATGTCATTTGAACGCAAATACATCAAATCACGTATCCTTCAACAATTGTTTATATATATATATATATATATTATTATTATTTTTTTTTAAACTTTGCCCCACACGAGGATTTCTCCTGTATCGTGGGTGCGTTTACAAACACAAATTTCACATACACAAACAGCCAGACCTATGTGCAATGCGGGAATCGAACCCGCGACACGTTGCGCAGCAGCCAATCTCTCAGCCACTGCGACAACCGTGCGGTCATTTATTATACTAGGCTAGGGCATATTATATTAGGTTTCAAGTCTGCTTGCCATCATCAGCATAAGATTTTTTCTTTTGCATTCACCACACCATCCAAAAATGGAGGGAGAGTGGCTTATCACAATTTGGATCAAACTATGCCAAATCAAATCGCACACCTAGATCTTTAGATCTTTTGTGTTAGATTTGGATCTCTAGGTACTAGTGAGAAAAAAAACCGGCCAAATGCGAGTCGTACTCGCGAACCGAGGGTTCCGTATCAGTTTTGGACGTATAAAGTGAAAAAAAACCGGACCGCAAAACTAAGTTTGTTTGTGAAAGAATTTTGATGATTTTGAAAAAACTGTACTAGTTAGGAACATCGTTTTATTTTTGGTGCAATATTTGGGTCAATTTCTATCAACTCTAATTATTTCAGATTTTTCACTCCGCAAACTTCGGAGATAAGGGGGGGGGGGGTGAATGGTATTTTTTCAGACATTTTTCATCATATGTCGAAAACTGTGAGACATAAAATTAAATGAAAATATATATTTTGAAATGTGCACATCAAGCCTTTTCATATGATATGTCACTTGACCCAGTAACCCCACTTTGAATATTTCACTTTCAATATTTTTTTTATTTTTTCATTTGCAATAAAGTTGGACAAGCATTCTTTATAACTGTTCCAAATTTCAAGTCGATAGCATTAGTAGTTACTGAAATAAGCAGGTGTGACAGACAGACAGACGAAGTCGCACCATAAGGGTTCCTTTTTTACCATTTTGGTACGGAACCCTAAAAATGGATTTGCTCTCTAGTACCTAGATGAAAGAGTGCTAATTAAAAAAAAAATTGTATTAGTTCTCTTTAGATCTAGGTGTGCATAATCATAATAATATTATAAATGCGAAAAGTGTGTGTGTATTTGTTAACCCTTCACAATGAAATAGCTGAACAGATTTGGATAAAATTTGACAAAAAGGCAGCCTAGGACAGACCTAAGCGGTCATTGACTTGGAGTAAGACTATTTCTTTCGTTATTAGTCAAAACGATGTCATTGAGAGACCATTCTGACACGATAATGACAATTGCATTAGCAGACTTGGGGCCCTGGAGAACAGGCGCGATCCCAGGGGGGGTCACGGGGGACATGGCCCCCCCCAAATCGTATAAAGATGCGCCAAACATGGTAATTGACGGTATAGCACGTCGACAATGATCGGTATGACCCCCCCCAAGATCGTCGGCTGGGACCACGCCTGCTGGGGAAGCACTCACGCTACTTTTCATACAGATGAAACAGCTAGTTTTAAATACCTATGTTTAACCATCCACGGGTATAAAACCTATGACCCCGTACTCAAAAAACGCGTGCTTAACAGTTGCGCTATTTCGATAGTTGAAATGTTAATGGTTTACAAAACACATAGGTTTGCGTAATAGCGGCTTGAGACTGCTCATGGTATTAAAACCTTTAAGTATTACAACATGAATTAAATACGTCGGATGATTGTACCTTCTAAATGATGGATAATGGTCATGAATCAAGAAGGTAATTAATTGAATGGCTACTTGGCTAGTACAGGTTGTCTAGAGAACAAGCAGCACTTCCTGTCTGTCTTCTAACGACAACATAGGTACTGCATTCACTAATCTATCTGCCAAGTATAGGTACCGGCAGGAATCATGAACACAGATCGCGCATGTACCTACATTTTAGGCCCAATAAACAATACCTAGACACTACAATACGTAATAGAGAATAGTCCAACAGACGACGAGTATCGACTGACGAACCAATCGCGTGCAGCCTCGGCGCCCCTCGTCTTCTTCATTCCGCCAAAGATACCTAAAAATTAGCTAGTGCCAGGTGACGTTTGTGCTCATGACTGCTGCCGCTAGTTATACTGCATTCACTAATCCATCTGCCATGTAAGTATAACTGATCGTGTCAATTTCCCCTTTGACTGCTCATTGTAACGGTTATCAGGCGGCCACTCAGATCATAAGTGGAAGACTTACCTATGATCTGCTGAAGAACTGCTGAAACAAGATAACAGATTTTTTTAAGACATTCGTTATATTGAGTCAACTTTTTAGATGGGTAGATACCTATTTTAGCCCTAGATAATTATTATTAGACTTTAATTAGAGCTAAAATAACTAAAAAGTAAACTATATTACAGATTTTTCCTAACGTTTCGAACACTTTGCAGCGTTCGTGGTCGCAGGACGACTGAAAAAAAAACCTTTAGCGACACTGCAAAACTTGTTTTATTATGTGTAGAAATCGCGAAAACCTAAGACATTATTAATTGAGTTAGACTCTAATTAGGGTAAGAAAGCCACAAAGGGTTTCCATCGTTTGCGGTCAATTGTGGTTTTTACCGCAGCCTGTTGTTTTGTGTGTAACTCCGAAAACCACCAAGTGACAATGACATTGAACCGACGGCTGCATTGCTCGGCATCGCTTCTGACACCTCGCTACAACAAGTTGTGGAGTGGCAGCAGTGCGTCGTGTCTGTGCTCAATACAAAGTTAACGAATAAACTAAGACGTCTCCAAAAAAAAATATTGGTGTAGCAGAGGAAAGAATTGTCTATTTAGTTAAAACCAGTGTCGTTACTAGCCAAAAGCATGGAAGTGTTATTATAAATCTATAGGTACCAAAAAGAATCGTTCAGAAGTAGGATTCTGCCTTATCTGTAAAATTAAATTCGCGCCAAAAATAACGTCACTCAATGTCATTTTTGAATTTAGAACAAAACCTTAGTGCTATATCGGGACTGTTCTTCTAACCTGTCCAAGTGGGGGTGTTGTCCCATCGCTGCGAGTAGTAGCGGCTGAGACTTGAAGCGTGTCAGCCTGCGACAGACTCACAGTGCGTGCGATGCAGACTTTGTGGTGCTTGTTGCTGCTGGCGGGGCCGGCGCTGGCGCGGGATGTTACCGGTATGTTTCAGGTTGAATATTTCAGTACTTATTTTATTTCAGTTATAAGAAGTTATTGATTTTTTATTTAAAAACAACTGACACGGGCGTGATATGAACCCGCGACCTCTGCCATACCGTGGCGTCGCTCTAACCACTAAGCTACCGTGTCATGCAATTGTTTTTTAAATCTCTTGTATGTTTATTGAATAACAATTAGATACGCATAATATAATATGACTGACATGTTTAAAATTCACTTAAATATACATTTTTCATGAAATTGACTCGATTTTTAGAGAAAATTATTTTTTTAAAGAGTTCTCTGGCTAGGTTTTGGTGTTGCATTTGCGAATTTACATTATGAGACCAAGCTTAGATATTGCCGGTATTGTATATATTGTGCTCGTAATACATTTCTAGTAGACACAGATAGAGATCACGACAGGCAGGTTGAAGGCACAGTCTTCACTCTTTGCAAGCCCAACACAACTGAGTCCTTGTGTTGTCGATTTACTAGAATCTTCCAGCTGAGCAACTTGCTCTAGGTAGGAATCACCTTTTACATAAACGTGGACGTGAAAGAAATGCTTCTAGCATGAGCTACATAATGACAGTTCATGTCGTGGTGAGGAGACTGATGGGCAGTCAGCAGGTAGGCAGCGAAGCCGCCTGGCCACTCCGCCCAGGGCGTAAACATCCAACTTCCTACTATCCTAATAATATTATACAAGTATAAATGTGAAATTTTGTGAGGATGGATGGATGGATGTTTGTTACTCTTTCACGCAAAAACGACTGAACAGATTTTGATGAAATTTTGCAGTAATAGAGCTTATACATCAGAATAACACATAGGCTACTTTTTATCTCAAAAACGCGGGCGAAGCCGCGGGCGGAAGCTAGTTATTTATATCAGGACTTTCCAATCAGTTTCAGCCCAATGTGTTTGAATATTCTTAAGAAAAAATCATCTCATCATCCAAGTTAAATCTTAAATCATACTTTCGTTCACTTTAATTAAGCTAGAAGTGAACACGAAACTTTTAATTTATGTGCTGAATGAAGCTTGTCATTGAGATTTGTCGTGAAAATGATGTTTTTTTTGTAACAATAATGATTTAGGTAGTACTTAAAAAGCAGAGCATGAATATATTTTTTATAATGTGAGGAGGCACAACAACACAAAGAAGATTGGGAATCCCTGATTTATATGTATTATAAATAACCAAACCTTTTTTACCCGACTGCGGTGAAGCCCAAAAGGAGGTTAATGTTTAATATCATCACTCGTGAAGGCAATAAACAGGAGATAATAAAACGGAACTTATTTATTATATTCAATTACTATAACGTGAAAAGTCCTTACAAGTAATTCGTTTTAGTGTTCCGCACTGAAATTATAAAAACTCTAATTTCTTCGTGTCATTTATTTATGGAGTATTTTATGCTATATGCGCATATAAAAAATAAAAAATAAGCTTGTTTGAGGTCTGACTCATAGTCTGTATAGTTATAACTTGTTTATGTATTCGTATGTAAAGTACTATTTGGCTTAAGTTTATGCATCGACTGAATCATTCATGTTATTAAATATATAAGAGATTCCAAAAACAACTGACACAGGCAGGACTCGAACCTGCGACCTCTGCCTATACCTAAACATTAAAAACATTTTCTTTTGTTTCTATGACGCGATTTCATTTTTTTATTTTACTTGAGATTTTTTGTCTAACTATGTAAACAACAATCAATAACAGCGCGGTAGTTAAGCTTCATTCGTGAAAATGTCGTAAGAATGCGAATTTTTAATTAATATGACTACGTACAGGGTGGCAGGTTAGACAGTGGAAATATTTTAAGGGGTCATTGTACTCATCATTATGAACAACTTTTACAATGGGACCAACCCTGAAATCACGAAAAAAAACAGCTGTTCCATACATTTATGTCCACATAAGTCAACAAAATGTATGGAGCAGCTAATTTTTTTTTCGCGCTTCCAGGGTTGGTCCCATAGTTGTTCATAATGATGAGTACAATGACCCCTTAAAATATTTCCACTGTCTAACCTGCCACCCTGTATAATAACATTTAGTAACCAATTCTTAGCGAATAGTACTTGTATGGTTTATCCAATTAAGATATCATCATGAAATCCCGCAACATTGCACTAGCTGTTCCTATCATTGGTAATCACGTCATAATAAGTTCTATAGTAAAATAAAAATCTAGTGAACATTGGCAGCGTTGTACAGAACTCCTTAGTTCATTGGCAGCGTTGTACAGAACTCTTTAGTTCATTGGCAGCGTTGTACAGAACTCTTTAGTTCATTGGCAGCGTTGTACAGAACTCTTTAGTTCATTGCGACTCGTACTCGTTTTGTTTTCGGCCAGTCCTCGGCCTTAACATTCTCGGTCACAATATCCATTTTCGATACACTGTGTTACGTAAATGGTATTACCTTTTTGGGAGACAAGGTTGTGAACTTATAGCTGACTACTAGGCTTTTTCCCGCGACTCCATCCACCTGGACTACAATAAATTGACCATGTCCATGACCTCCTTAGTATAGGGTGGCTAGTACAACGATAAGGTCAAACTGGATCTCGGGTTCAAAATGTGGCTTAAATTTTAGGTTGAACCCTAAGCTATCAAACTGTGAAAACCACATCAAAATCTGTTCAGTATTTTTGCGTGATGCGCGCATAGCATAGCATAGCATAATCGGCTTATAACGTTCCCACTGCTGGGACACAGGCCTCCTCTGTGAGAGGGAGTGGGCCGTAGTCCACCACGCGTGCCCAGTGCGGGTTGGTGGACGTCGCATGTCTTCGATTTTTTTGGTTCTAGGACATGCCGGTTTCCTCATGATGTTATCCTTCACCGTTAAAGCAAGTAATAATTAATTTCTAATACGCACATGACTTCGAAAAGTCAGCGGTGCGTGCCTCGGGATCGAACTCGAACCATTCGCCGTGGGAGGCACATAGTTAAACCACTAGGCTATCACTGCTCTCTCTCATATATCATTTTTGCGTGATGCGCGCACAAACAGATAAACAAAATAATATTTTTAATTTTTTTTGGGCATGGTTTACGTTCTTTATGTTCCAGTATTTCGACTGTTTTTACTGAGAAACC
This sequence comes from Thalpophila matura, assembly GCA_948465475.1. Taxonomy (NCBI): domain Eukaryota; kingdom Metazoa; phylum Arthropoda; class Insecta; order Lepidoptera; family Noctuidae; genus Thalpophila; species Thalpophila matura. The sequence continues at coordinate 226,586 of OX419196.1, forward strand.
TATATTCAATTTATAGGCACGGCTTTTTTACAATTGTATAGTGTAGTATGATAGATAGCGCGAGTGACGCCGACTATTTATGCATTTAAAAAAATAAGAATATGGCGGATTTTAGGCGCCATTAAATGGAGTCCCAAAATTTTATTAAATCAAACGAGACAGCAGAGTACGGTGTAAATCAAAAAAAGGAAAAAACGAACGAGGCATCGGCCAATTTTTCCAAAAATATAACTTACTAAAAGATTGAAAATGCAACATTAAGAAGTCGGTGAAAAAAAAAAAAGAATCCCGATTGCAAAAACAACAACTAAAAAGGTCAAAAAAGGGGTTTCACTTTTTCAAGCAGTCTGATGCACTTGCTTGGTTGCAGTCTGAGATTGAATTTAAATAATTGGCACCTAATAACTATCAGAAACATATATTATTTTATACCATTCCCCCTCTAAAAAGCTTATTTTATTCACTGAAAACAGTGAATAAAAAGCACTTTTACTCACTGTTTTGATGTTTGAAAATGGAACACACCAATGTATTCGACCACAGATTTAAAGAACCTATGCTAGATGCGGCACGTTATTAGATTGTATGAAAACCGAACGTGTCATCTTTTTTATACCTACGATAACTTCACCCCAGCCATTTAGTGACGTGCTCAGAGTAAACAGAATTGTTTCAATCACTAAGCGTCAGTGAGCTAACAGACTTTTTTTAGTACGAACAGTCGAACATGCAGGGCACGCTTGGTCGTGGCTTGCCGTATCTAGTGTAAGTGTAATCTGTGTATTCGACCTATATTGATGTGTTCTAAATTCAATTTGATTGGTCGACATTTTCGACAAGGAGTTTAGCATTAGAATAAAAACTGTTTTGTGTTCTTTGCTGTCCTTAGTAAATTGGCGCTATTTTGAATACTGTAAGTTGTAGGAACACAAAGTTTAGTGTTACTTTAATCTTTAATTTTGTGTTTGTTTAGTGTTGTTCTAATCGATTAAAAATGCATTCTAGTGATGAAGATGTGTTAACACCTGAGTTTGTGAAAGAGAGGGCGGCCGATATAGTGGAAAGGTGGAAAGCTTGCTACCCAAAAAATCACGGCTGGTTTACATTAAAGCCAATTTAACTTAACTTTTTCTTCATTATATGTATATTTTCACTTAAATCTTTCTTTTTCTCGTAGTCATGGTATAAAGTATAGTATGCAACTCTTGAATAAAACGAATTTATATCGAGGGCCATGAATCGCTCGCGTCGCTCAGGATTCTAACACTTGAATCACTCGCTACGTTCGTGATTCAATCATCATGAATCACTCCCTACGGTCGTGATTCAATCGTTAGAATCCTTCACTAGCTCGTGATTCATCTATGGCCCTCGCTTTAAATCCGTCCTTTATTCACTAATTGCATAATATACTATTTGTATGTATTTAAGGGGTTTTTCTGGTTCATTACTATTAAAAGCAATAGATTATACATTACAAAAATTTATTGCATTTTTTTGTATTAATGATGTGTCTAAAACTCTAAATTCAAATTTGAAAACAAAAAGAACACCAAAATCGATGTCGTTTCTGAGGACCAACACAGTAGGTATAATATTAACATTTTTTAATCACAAATTCCCTTAAACGGTCATTGACTGTTTATGGTGCAGTCTTCTTCTATTTTCAACAAGGTCTTCCGAAGCTCTTGAAATTTCCCGACCAGAGTCAAGAGCACAACATTCATCCAAGGCGACCTGTCCTTAAATTTCGGCAAAATTCCCACCTACGCGGTACGAACACAGAAGACATACAAATTATATAATAGCTACGTAGGTTGCGATTAGCGATTTTTAATCGACTGTAGAAAAGAGGATGTCCTCAACTTTACTGTATTTATTTTTATGTTTGCTTGCTTTTAATGATTTTTTTCAGTGAAAAGCTAGTTAAAAAACCGGACAAGTGTGAGTATGCCTCGCGCCCTAAGGGTTCCGAAATATGATCATAGATGGCGCTACTGCATACTTCCAATGGCGCCATCTATGAGCAGATGGCTCCACTTATGGTCCGGTGACTGACGGCGGACAACAAACACTGCCCCGCATCACGCAGCGTAGCGCGGGGGTGCGTGATGTTCCGTTGTTTGCAAGTACCTGTATTTGTATAGAAATCACGCATGGTGCAACACACTGAAAACGCATTCACGCGCGGGATTATGTTCCGTCGCCACGCACCCCGCTGCGTGATGCGGGGCAGTGTGCGAATCGCCTATTGGTTCCGTTTTTCCTTTTGAGGTACGGAACCCTAAAAACTACTAAAAATATATAAATGGGATAACCGGACGAGGTTTCTCTGCTATCAAATGAAAAAAAGAACATACGTGCGGTCGGGGGACCCCCGTCAATAATGAAGTTCCTTACACCTCGTAAAGAGACAGTGAGAGAGAAAGAAAGTCGCATGGAGTGGGCATAACATTTCGTTTCAAATAATAATGATTAAAATTGGTTACTTAAAGGCGTAATTAAAGCTTAACATGATACAAAAAAAAAAGAAACGAATAGCATCTCCTCTTTTTTGAAGTTGGCTAAAATACCTGACAGCACCATATTCCGGCATTATTTAATTGATTGCCGCAGACTCACACGTCACACAGGAGAAATACACGTGGTGGTTGTACTTCCCCGGACGAGCTCTGCCACAAAGAGTTATGTCAGCTGCAAAAACTTCTCTGTGAGCAACTCGTCACCAAAACGTGAGCAACTCGTCACCTCATCTGAACCATCGTCATGTTTTTAGGGTTCCGTACCCAAAAGGGTAAAACAGGACCCTATTACTAAGGCTCTGCTGTCCATCTGTCTGTCTGTCTATCACCAGGCTGTATCTCATGAACCGTGATAGTTAGACAGTTGATGTATTTCTGTTGCCGCTACAAATACTTACTAAAATCAGAATAAAATAAATATTTAAGGGGGGCTATATAACAAACGTGATTTATTTGCTGTTTTTTTCTCGGTCTTTATAAGGGTTATAATATTATACTATCTAATGTTGTATAGATAATGGTACGGAAACCTTTGTGCGCGAGTCCGACTTGCACTTGGCTTGTTTTTTTTAATTATAATCGGGACTTTTCGGGCACAAACATAATCAAAATCAGTTTTTTGACTAAACTAGACGTTTCGATCAAGTTGCATTGACCGTGGTCATGAGCAGACTCTTAGTCAAAATATTGATATATTATATTTGTGCGCGAAAAATCCCGATTATAATTTAAAAAACATGATTGTGTACAATTCGCGAAAGTTTAAAAACCAACTCTTCATGTCATCTCGATCAGTATAATTTGCATTCGATATAAAAACTACATTACTTCCATACGCTGTGTGTTCGGAAACTCCCAACGCTATTCTTATCTTATTTTTATTATTATGGTAGCATTAGGTATATGAGATCCGGTCACCAAAGGTTTAGGGTCAGTTCGTGCGTCATAGCGCGCTGGTGAGCGACCTCATTCACAATTTTTCCTCCATACTTTTTGTTTTTATGTTCATATTTAAAATGATGGCTTAGATAGCGGTTGAGTTTCTAAAAATAGGTGTGTTTGCAGTTTGCTACTGGACAATTACTAGGATTAAAATGTTAAAAACATCGTATTCACAAAATACTAAGAGCCAAGTTCACCGACAAGATAATAGTACGATAAATTGAAAACGGCCATTTAACATAATATGTTATTCTATACATGACTACATGTTAAACGGCCCAAGATATTTTCAATGAGAACTGTGATAATCTGATATTAATTATCGAGCCGTCCATTAATTACATGAGGCGATTTTGGCGAGTTTTTTACTTATACTAGTGACCGGCCTCGGCTTTGCACGGGTAGCATTAATACGCCTAAACCTTCTTGTCCATGATCCATTAGTGAAAACCGTATGAAAATCCGTTCAGTAGTTTTTGAGTTTATGGCGTTCAGACAGACGCGGCGGGGGGACTTTGTTTTATAATATGTAAGGATTAGATATGATTATTATCAAATGCTGGCATCGGGAGACGATTATAATAATAATATAGAGTGTTTTATTACAGTTAAGTATATATGCAAAAATATTAACATTCAGCGTTAGTTCTGATTCCTAGGATACCTAATAGTCATCAACGGTAGGTGTAATATAAATTAGCCATTATTTAATAATAAATCGTTTACTTATGTAAACAATGCATATAAATGGTGTCCATCTAAACTTGTGAGAAGAACATGCGAGTAGGTAAGGCTTACGCCGGCGCCGGCGCGGATGATAAGTGCGACTATAAAATCTCTGTAATACGTTAATAATTTATCCAATTTTTACTACGTTTTTATTAACTCGCTTTCGTGTCTGTCTGTCTGTCTGTTCGGTACAAATTTTACGATTCATTTTTCAAGCACTTCCCGTCATCGGACTAAGCTGAAATTTGGTATACCTATGTAATTTGGATGACAATGCAATAATATGGACAAAGTAAAAAAATAAAACATAAAAAGTAAAAAAATAATAATTGTATAAACAATTTTTTTTAAACCCACGTTTTTTTAACGGACTAAAAATTATAAAATCATTTCTAATGAAATGAAAAACGTGGGGTGCATGCAATAAATAATAAGTAACATGCACCCTACGTTATTTAAATGATACCTATGTACTTTATAATATAAGCAACAATAGGTTATGTTAACTACCATCTTCAAAGTCAAAGTCAACGGGACATAACGTGTTAATGTATCAGGGACATGACATGTTAATGTATCAGGGACATGACGTGTTATGTCATCATTGTTCATTGACGTATAGTAGCATCCCTTTTAACAATGAAATAATAATGGATGGTTTTCAATAGTACGGCCGCGGCTATAGCAATATTTCTGTTTAATTCGGTATAGCCAACGCCAAGTAAGATCTCAAAGTTGATAGTTTCCTGTATTCAGAATATCGTAAATACACTGAATTATCTATATCCGTATGTCACAGCATAACATTAAAATACGATTTGTAAGTAAGCAGAAAATAAGAAAATGTCATCGTACAATTAACTCATATTATTTTAATGAGTCATAATGTATTATTTGCGGAAATTGGTCTGCATTTTTGCATAAATAATATTGTCCACACATGTACTTAATAACATGTGTAGCTGTAGTAATTGGATTGACGTTGCGTTATTTACATTGTAAACAAAGAAATTGTGACGAGTGCAAGGACGGGTTAGACTAGAACGGGTTGTATTGTATTGTTGTCATAATAAAAAATGCGCGTTTAAATAATAAATAAGTCAATTAAAAATTACATAATATCTTGCTTTTATTTACCGAAGAAGTAACTAGGCAAAGGTTTTTATTGACCCACACCCATAATTTCACCGGTTCCTTATGATTACTTGTGATAGGGGATCGTGACCACGCTTGGCCCGAACCGGGATTAAAACAATTACATTTGGCGGCACGGTTGTAGCAGTGGCTGAGCAATTGGCTGCTGCGCGACCTGTCACGAATTCGGTTCCCGCATTCCCGGTCTGGCTGTTTGTGTATGTGAGTTTAACGAGGCACCAAGTAGAGTACACAGGACGAATAGCAAAATGGAACAACAGTGGCTTTACGGCTTCATAATACAGCCTCACACGTGTGACGTGACATCAAGCTCATGGTGAGCTTGGTGTCACCATAGTCCCTTCACGTTGCAGACGAGGAGTACGCCAGGTTCCCGCGGCTGTACCACCTGGACGACTACAGCACCTGTCTGGCGCAGGCCGACGGCCTGTACTGCCTCGGCAGCTTCCACATCGCGCCGCTCAAGGAACCGAACCCGGTCTACAACATGCTCAAGGTAGGGTTGGATCAGCGTTGCTAGACGTCCCGCTTTTGGCGGGATGTCCCGTTTTTGAGACCTAAAATACAATGTCCCGCATGGGATGCTGAAAATCACGTTTTTAGGGTTTCGTACCAAAATGGTAAAAAGGAACCCTTGTGGTGCGACTTTGTCTGTCCGCCCGTCTGTCACAGCTGCATATTTTAGCAGCTACTAATGCTATCGACTTGAAATTTGGAACATTTATAAAAAATGCTTGCCCAGCTATATGTATAATATTAATAAGAAAGTAACCTAAAAATCTTTAAGTTATTTCTAGTATAGTGCAAATGAAAAAAGTTAAAAATATTTTTATTTTCATTGCAAATGGCGCTGAAGTAGGGGTTCGAAATTTTAAAGTAGGGCTACTAGGTTAAATAGCATATCATATGAAAGAGCTTTGTCTGCACATTTCTAAATATATTTTATTTATGCCGTATAGTTTTCGACATACATATTTATATGATGAAAAATGTCAAAATACATACCATTCCCCCACTTATCTCCGAAGTTTGCAAAGCAAAAAATCTGAAATAGGCCCTAGTATAATAGGCCTTTATATGCTGCAAGATTGGTCCATAATAGTCTTTAATTAGATTACCAAATCAGTCGTTAGGTCTTTTGGTATTAAAGTTTTTTAAAATACTTTGACACTAAGACTATGTCTAATCGTTAGGCTAGGTGCTGATTTTGTTGTAGAAGTTCGAGATCTATCTAACCTAATTTGGGGAAACGGCGAAATATGTACCGTATTAGGTACACTCGACGCCATTGACGGTCGACCACTTTTCAACCTTATGTTCTTAGTAATAAGGGTGAAAAGTGGTCGACCGTCAATGGCGTCGAGTGTACGTAACGTAGTCTGTTATTCCGTGCTCATTAAATTGCGAACGCGTTCGATTGCGGAGTGAGTTAATGGCTCAGATCATAGAAACGAGGGAGATGTGCCAAGGCGCTATCGAGCTTGATGCCTGATTTTGAGCAAATTGCTCATATTAAAAACGTACGCGCTGGCGACGAACCGAACACGATCGATGGTATAAATACAGTGTTTTAGTTTAGTGTTAGTGTTGACTGACGATTAACAGTGTTAGATTGAGGGTGTGCGGAATGTTTAATGCGTGGGAGATCTTTTTATTCACAAGGAGCGCTTAATTATGCGCGTAATTGTGTCGAAAAATGTACTAAAAGTGGCATCAGTTGTTCCGGTACTATTTTGCTATGATGGCATATCTCCTTGTTTCTATGATCTGAGGTTAATGGTGTAAGTGCATTAAAACCACTTATAAGACATACGCCAATGCGGTAGGAAATTCCCGGCTTGAAAGACCAGAAAAGCGCAATAATGTTACTCGTACTTAACAAGGTTAATTTTGTTGGTAAAATTATTGTAAGACGCATTTTTAAAAGTTTTTTTTATTTCTGAAAAGCTATAGATTTCCGTGTAGATTATGTCAATTAAAATCAATTGACTTTTAGTTTAATTACTGTGTTTGACCTGTAAATGTCGAGTAAGCATTGAAGTAGTTATTGAGGGAAATTTTATAATAAGTAATATCTGACGCATTTATGCAACCAATCCATAAGGTCGACCTTTTGGTTTTATTTAATTGGCGTTATTACAATAATACCTACTTACTTAACATAATATTAACATCGTTAATATACCTTTAAAAACAAAAATTATGTTTACCTAAAATCAAAAGTAAGTTATTGAATACCCACGCCTGTTGTTTACTTGATTGTAAGACTATATTTTCCTCTTCGAAAAACAAAAATCTGTTCAAAATAAGACATCATTGACGTCACGAGTCACATCAACTAAAAAAAAACCGGTCAAGTGCGAGTACGACGCGCGCCCTAAGGGTTCCGAAATATGCAATAGCGCCATCTATATCGTTATCCATCTATCTAGATATATCGTATCTTGATCATAGATGGCGCTACTGCATACTTCTAGTGGCGCCATCTATGAGCATATGGCTCCACTTATGGTCCGGTGACAGACGGACAACATAGTGATCCTATAAGGATTCCGATTTTCTTTTTGAGGTATGGAACCCTAAAAAGTAGCCTGAGAACTAAACAATATTTCTCTTTCCAAGGAGTACTCCCTCGACCGGCACCACTTCAACCGCACGCAGCTGCACCGCGGCTACTGCGTCAGCTCCCGCTGCCCGACCCTGGCCTCCGAACGGAACGCCTCGCTCGGCTTCGAGCGCTGCGTGTCCCACTGGGCACGCCGCCTCGCGCTGCGCACGCGCCTCTCCGCGCTCAGCTACTGCCGCACGCACGCGCAGGAGTACGCGCGCGCGCACAACCCAGAACCCATGGATATCCCGCAGAAGGTGTTCTTGTATGTGGTGGCCGCGTTTATAGCGTTCAATGTTATTGGAACCATGCATGATGTGGTTACGGGGGATAATGCTAAGAGTAAGTTTTATTTTTAATTACGCTTTGCCCGCGACTTCGTCCTCGTGATCCACAGGAACTGTGCATTTTGGCCGCGACTTCGTCCTCGTGATCCACAGGAACTGTGCATTTTTTAGAGATAATAAGCCTTTAGCAAGGGATAACATAGCTTTCTATTTGTGAAATAATTTTTAGATTCGGATCAGTAGTTCCGGAGATTACCCTCCTAAAACCCGCAAAATTAGCACTCTTTATATTAGGGCCAAGTTCACCGACAAGATAACAGTCCGTTATATTGAAAACGGCCGTTTAACATATCTTTTTCTATATAAAAAGTCATGTTAAACGACCGTTTTCAATTTATCAGACTGTCATCTTTAAGGTGAACTTGGCCCTTAGTAGTACCTATGGATTCTGTTGTAACAAACAATCACCGTTTCATCAGTGAGAAGAGAGGCTGAACATGAATAAATTCTAGCTCGATCTTAGATTTGTAATAACCACCAACTTACCACGAGATTTTCCTCAAGCGTTATAGCATTATCAACTGCATGAATAGCATAAGCATAGCATAATCGGCCTATAATATTCCCACTGCTGGCACACAGGCCTCCTCTGGGAGAGGGAGTGGGCCGTAGTCCACCACGCGGGCCCAGTGCGGGTTGGTGGACGTCACATGTTTACAAATTTTTGGTTCTAGGACATGCCGGTTTCCTCACGATGTTTTCCTTCACCGTTAAAGCAAGTGATAATTAATTTCTAATACGCACATGACTTCGAAAAGTCAGCGGTGCGTGCCTCGGGATCGAACTCGAACCATTCGCCGTGGGAGGCACATGGGTAATCCACTAGGCTATCACTGCATGGTTCATAAACTGAATGTTTCAACTCATTTCCCTAAATCTCTCCATGTGCCGGTAGTAAACATGTTTCCTTATGTTGACGACATTGATGCCACTAAGTAACATGATAATGAAGCTATCATTATTACTGCTTAGTAACTTCCATAGTCGTTGAGAATATCAAATTAATGTATGATAATTCTAAAGGCTATCATCGTCATTCAGAACAAGTGATTCGTCTTTACTCTATACCTATTTGCAAAAATCATAATTAAGTATTTGACATTAATAAGTATTTTGAGTTATAAGTTTATATCTTCCATTGTATTTGAGAATATCTAATTAATGTATGAACATTCTAATTTTTATTTATAATAAGTTATTTACATAATATATACAGTTCTATTTACAACAAAAAAAACCTTATAAGTAATAATTATAAATAAACTAAAGAGCATCAAAAAATTCCTCCGCATCGCTGTCAACTGGTAGCGTGCCCAAAGGACTGGCGGCATTGCCAGTCCATTGCCATTGATAATTCTAAAAGCTTATCATAACATCATCTCTCAGAACAAGTGATTTGTTTTTACTCTTTAAATATTTGCAAAAATTATAAGTGACATTAATATTATATGTTATCAAACATTTTCTCTCCTAAAACTATTTGTCCACCATCACTTTAGTGTCCTGCGATGGCAACACTTAGGCAATAGGTTTTATGTATGATGGAAATTACTTTATACCTAATTAAGTATGTTCTTCTAAATGAATAAATTCTGACACACCACTACTGGAAATAGATATTTTACTTATATAGTAATTTTATTATGTTTTAAAAACTAGCAGACATTGACGCTGAGTTGCAGAAAAGGTCATTAAGTTTTAAAGGAGACTTTAACGACAGAAATTGAATGGTTAATGCTTCCTTTAAAATTTAATCATCTTTCTGCAACCGACCGTCAAACTCGCTAATTTGGTTTACAATGTTATCTATTAACTTTAGATATAAAAGATTTTTCAAAAATTGAATGTCGCAAGCGGGATTTGAACCCGCGACCTCTGTCGAACCGGGCATTGCTCTGAACCAACTGAGCTACCGCGACCCGCTCGGTTCACTCGAAATTAATGATGATAGAAATGCCTTGGGCATTCTCTACCAATCAACCAGACATGGTGGAGAGACAACATGGCAGGTGCATTATTTTTGAAGAGTTTGTTTATCGCAGAGAGCCAGCTACTGAACGCCTGGTCTCTCCGCAGCAACTGGCGCCGCCTGACTGCTTCCTACGAGGACGGGGACCCCAGGCTGGCGGCGCTGACGCCTGTGCAGGGTGTCAGGTGGGCGAACATCGACCTATGAATAATTACTATTGGGTGAAAATTCATAAGCCCGGTTTCCAAGGACTCCGTTTCACTCACAAGAGTAAACTGCATACTTGTATGCAACACCCACCAACAAATAGTCGGGCAGAAAGGACTGAGCGAGCAGAAGGAGTAAGGATGCGTTTTTTACTGACGCGGAGCTGGGTGGACTGGAGTGGAGCGGACCGTGAATGGCCAATCACACTGTCTTTACTGATGTGGAGTGTAGATTTCGAGCGCTGTAATTGGCCAATTCACAGTCCGCTCCGCTCTACTCCACCCCGCTCCGCGTTAGTGGAAACGTACTCTAAAAAATGGTTGAAATGAGTCCGTTAAGGCAATTGTAGTGTGCAGTGAAAATTAATAGACAAAAATCTTTGTTGGTAGAAATGCAAACCTATTTCATTTGAAAGAAGTCCGTTCCACCTAACCATTTCACCATAAACCCGGCTTTATGATCAGCAACCAGCCTGTCTGTACCCACACGCCGCGTGATATCACCGCCAGAATTGCCAATTTGTTTGCGAACGTCCGAGGGAGAATCTCACCGTGACATTCTCCCTCGAACGTTCGCAAACAAATTGGCAGTTCTCGCGGTGATATCACGCGGGGAGTCGGAACAGAATAAACAGGCAAGCTTGGCAGATTGTACGGTTTAGAGCACACCTTTGACGTCATATCAACCTCATTCTAGGGTACTCCTCATGATGCTCACCATGATGACGCACAGCGGCTGCATCCACGACATGCTGTATTTGTACAACCCGAGGTGGATCGAACAGGTGAGCTACTACATTTATGTAAACTGAATTATAATACTATCATCACTAAACAGTACCCCGATCATGAGGTTTTTTGACGTATAGTATCGTTAACGTAAGGTAACGTGAATTTAAAATACAGCAGTCCTGGAACATTTTGATAAAATTTGATACAATTTGCACATTTTAAAAAATACAGAGAAAGGGCACTGGCAGACGCCCATAGAACGCTGGGCTTCAGATTGTGTAAGTCGGTACAGATATGAAATTAGTTTGGTGTGATCGAGTATTTCAAGAGTATTTAAATTCATTTTTTATTTGTTTTTGTACGTAATTGGGTTAAAGAGAAATCTTCGTATTTCTGACAGTGAGGTTAAGTATGGTGTGAATGATCCAGTGAAGTGCAGCCCGATTAATGAGTTCTCAATTAAAAGATTTTAGTTGCTGTCGACATGATATTCTGTGGAGGCACGCGCCAGCCAGCATGAACCCGCTTGTTTTATTATTGTTTTTTTTCAAAATGTCAACGGCATTATCATTTTATTTCTTATTTATTTCGATTTTTGATTCCAATTCTTAGGGCGGGTTGCTTCAAACCATCTGTATTCGTAAGTCAGTACGTAATCGTTAAGTCAGTATGAAATTGTCGTACAAGCCGCCATATTTGACGGTTACAGATACGTAACTGTAAGTTGAAACAACATGGCCTTAATCTCTAAGATAAATTAGGCAAAGAACAATTAAAATATATTTTTATTTTTGGTTAAGCTTTTATTACTGTACCATATCAAGTAACAAACGTGTATTTTCAATTCAAAATATGCTCACGTTAACGATACTACACGTCAAAAAAACTCATGATGGTGGTACAGATCTCCTTTTGAGAGAGACGAGTACTCAGGATTAGCACTACCACCGTCATATTCATAATTATGTTAAGCAGCTTTGTTGGAGCACAATAAGACTTCATCTATGCTGCACACGCAATGCAATTCTGTCAGTGTTTTGAAAACAACACGACAGGATTGCAAGCAGCCAGTTTCGTCTTTACCATAAGGACACGTGGGGCACGGACTGCTGGGGGCCCCGAAATTACGAAACACATTGGTTTCTTAGCTCCCTGCCTCATCAAAAATGTACTCACATAGCCAGCGTTGCTCAGTAAAAGTTTGCCCAGCAGGAGTTTCCTTCACTATTTTTGAGCATTCTACAAGGGCCCCAAACTCTGTGTGCCCAAGAGCCTCTGCACGGCCTAAGACGGCCCTGCAAGCAGCATTAGCTTTTCCTCCCTAGATCTCCCGTCATCCGGCGCTGATGATCTTCCTGAACGGCACGTCGGTGGTGCAGATCTTCGTGATGCTGTCCAACTTCCTGCTCGGCTACAACCTGCTGCTCTACTCCAAGAGCAACAAGGTCTCCTTCAGGCTGCTGCCCTATATCACTATCAAGAGGATAGCCAGGTACGACTCACTTGTGTTCATTTGCAAAAGGTTTAATTAAATTAAAACCTAACATCAAAGGTTTGAGGAGAACATTCAGGTGCTATTGAAACATTGTGAACTTTGTCCCATGTACTTAGCAGCTAGTTTTTCTAGACAATCATCAAAATTCAGCGGCATTAGCCCAACCGATAAAAAAGGAAAAGTCGTGAGTTCAGACCCCACTCGTTTCACTATGGCTGTGTAATTCTCGTTCTAGTACAAGTACTTGACTTATACTGGCGGCCCACACACAAGTATTAGAAGAAGAAGAAGTTAAGAACAATACTGTACAACATATTTTGCATTACGTAAATCTTTAGGAGGCTACTTTTTATCCATTTTCACGCAGATGAATTCGCAGGCAACAGCTAGTTAGAAATAATGGCAATATTTTTTTATGTTTACAATAATTGTAAAGTCGCATAGTATGCAGCAGCAAACTGATGTTTACAAGTGGTCGGTGCAGGATATCGCCGGTGTACCTGGTGGTGCTGGGCTACGCGAGCACGTGGTGGGCGCGCGCGGGCGGCGGGCCGCAGTGGCGCGCCGTGGCGGCCGAGGCCGCCGCCTGCCGCGCCGGCTTCTGGCCGCACGCGCTCTACGCGCACAACCTGCACGAGCCCGACCACATCTGTCTCGTGCAGACCTGGTGACCGATTTCCTTCTTAATTTTAAACCTGTATCTACTGGTACTCTAGAGGAGTTCGTGGCTAAAGACAGTTGCATTGATCGATCGATGTGTGAGGTTAAGCTGCGCTTGCCCGGTCAGTCCTTGAATGGGTGACCATTCTTAACACATCGAGATCCCTCCGTGCCTCGGAGAACACGTTAAGCAGTCGGTCCCGGTTGTCATAGAAATATCTTTGACAGTCGTAACGGGTAATTAGGTGTTCAAAATCTGACAACTGGTCTAATATTCGAATACCGGTATTACCCAATAATTGAGTTGTGGAGGTCAGATGACAGTCGCTCCTTGTGAAATATTGATATTCAGCCGCAACTAAGTAGACTGGAAGCCGACTCTAATCTCGTTTCTTTCCCCTAAGACCATAGGTCTTTGGAATTACTAAAGAGTAAAAATTTTAAAACCAGCTTTTCTGACCCTTTCCACTGGTCAGGTTCCTGGCAGTGGACATGCAGCTGTACGTGCTGGCGTCAGTGCTGCTGGTGCTACTGGTGCAGCGCCGCGACCGAGCTCTGAGGATCCTGGCCATGCTCGTGTTGCTCTCGTGTGTACTTAACGGAGTGCTCGCCTACATCTTCGACTGGAAGTCCATCATGTATTTCGCGTATCCAAGGTATGAGTTGGATAGTAACACCCGAAACTACCTCAGGATGAGGAAAATCAGCCAAAAAGAATGTGGCTGAGATAATTTGTTGTAATTCATTTTTTGTAACTATCGTACAATAAGCGGCAGTTAGTATTACACATCGAGTTTGAGAAGGAGATAGGTAATCGGCTAGCTTCGGCTTTGTATTTGTGACGTTTTGTCGCTGACTTGTTTATTCTGGACGTTTAGGGCCGTTACACATTACGTCGCAGTGGCAGCGACGCCGCCGTATTTTCATAGTGCGCGGAACCATGACGTACCGCTGCCGCCGCGGCGCGTGTGTGAAAGCATGTATACAAAATGCAAGGATGACTACAACGGCGGCGCCGCTGCCGCTGCGGCGTAACGTTTCTGCCCTTAGTGCTTTGTGCGACAGAAATGACGCTCTAAATCTGAAGCGATTATCTTTCTAAAGCTCGATGTATTATTTACTGCCGCGTACTGTACTATACAGGCGCAGCAGACGATTTGGGGGGGGGGGGGGGGGGTCATACCGCAGCCGAAGACTTTAGGGGGGATCATACCGATTAATTCCGACGTGCTATAGGTACCGTAATGACCGTGTTTGGAGCATTTTTGTACGATTTTGGGGGGGGGGGGGTCATGTCGCCCACGACCCCCTGGGACCGCGCCTGGTACCATACTTTATAACGTTTACTCACATGTTATTGTGCAGCAACCTGAACTCGATGTACAAGGGCATCCCGTCGTTCTCGTGGCTGTACCAGGCGCCGTGGGGCAGCCTGCCCGCCTGCCTCATAGGCCTGTTCGCCGCCTTCCTGCACTTCGAGATGCAGGAGTCAGGAGTCAAGCTGTCTTCGTATCAAGTGAGTTACGAACTTACAAGTCTACTCAGTATAACTGTCGAATTTCAAACACAATCTATACAGGGTTACTGGTAATTTGACGGCAATCTGTTAGGCCTTAGGGGATGTAGAAGAGAGCATTTGTAAACAAATGACCCCTGATGACCCTGTGCAAATGTCAGTCATTTTTGAATAATTTGTCTATTTATGCTTTTTGATATCTACGATAGACAATGGTAGGTACCCCTTTTTAAGCATATTACGCACACGAAGAAGTGTGCGATTTGTATACAGTAATATCAGCCTCAGCACGCGGCGACCCGTACTTGGCGTTGGAGACTTGTCAACTGAAGAGTAATTGAGGTACACTAGAGAACACACCGCATTAAACGGTGCTGTCCCAATCAACTGCGGTGAAACAGCCGCATTTCACGTATAGTCGCATCTACTCTCTTATAAATGCTCCATGCATCTACTCTATTATTTTTTGTCACGTGTCACACAGCGTTTGTAACATGCTGTTTGTTCAAAGTGGTTTCTGTTCTAGTGTTATATCTCAATGCTGTAGAATATAAATATTTCTTATCTTCATTTTTAACTTCATCATCATCATCATCATCTGCCTGTAGTAGTCCACTGCTGGATATAGGCCTCTCTAATCGCACGTAATTTTCAACATCGAATTCTTTGTGCAATCTGTCATTTTGTCTATTCTTCCATGGACAAAACCCGTTTCTGTAGTGCTCTTGGTACGCGTTCCGTTCGCAGTGGCTCATTGGGCCGTACAAGCTGGCCCCGCTGCTGATGGTCGCCTGGATCCTGGCGGGCAACTGGCTGCGCGAGTGGCGCGCGGCGTGGTTCACCGCCGCCTACGTGGCGCTGGAGCGGCCCGTGCTCAGTCTGCTGGCCGGCGGGATATTCATCGGGATGATCAACGGGCTGGAAGGTAATGTAACTTAACATTAGTTAACTAAACTAACATTAGTTACCACTTCAAAAACTGCCATTGGCGACGATTCTCACTGCCATTGGCGACGATTCTCTTAAGCGCCAACTAAACTAATATTAGAGTATTGCTATCTTTTCCTAGCAGATAGCACAAGAAAAGTACAAGTGACGCTCTAGTCCTGTCAAACTAATTTAGTTTAGACGACACGTCGTCTAAAATTGTATGAAAATTATAGTACAACAAAAATTGACAGTTCTTATTTCCGTCTCTTTCTAGTTTTATCAGAGAGAAAAATAAAACAATAACCTAAATGAAGTTTAGTTGTTGTACAACAGAATCTGTGCCAGTGTTAAATCCGTCAAAGGTAGCTATCATATCCGGCTCGAAGGACCACTTTTTTTGTACGGACCAGACCGTCGTGAGTCTGAGTTAGTTCAAGTTAAGGGTGAGTTGACGTAAACCACAGAGGTTGTGGACCGCTGTTCAGTTATAGTGCAATGCTTAGACCATTCATACTCAAAGAGTGCAATGTTATCAACCTAATAAGCAAATTATAACTCATTTGTTCTTATGCCGTCGTAATTATTTTATATAGTGTAAAAGTGAAGCTACATGTTACAATATTCTACTCCCATCCTGCAAGTTGTTTCCTTTATCAAGCTGCCGGATGCTCCCTCAAAGTTAGCTGAAGACTGAGAGGACCGAGAGGGAGGCATTCCGGGACAATATCATAACTATTTGCCTATTCCAAATACGTTCAGTGAATAAACGAATAGGTATGAACTAAAACGGAATGATTTATAACTAGCTGTTGCTTGCGACTTAGTCTGCGTTCAAATTGATGCAAAGTAGCCTATGTATTTCTCGAGGTCTTAGGCTACCTCCTTGCCGAATTTCATCCAAATTTGTCAAGCCGTTTCAGCGTGAAGAAGTAACAAAACATACACTCACACACAAATTGTCGCATTTAATATTAGTTGGATTTTGTTACTATTTTATTGTTACCTCAGGCGGTCTGAAGCGCGTGCTGGCGTGGCGCGGCTGGCACGCCATGGGCCGCATGTCGCTGGCCGTGCTCATGGTGCACTGGTGCATCAACCTCGGCGTCGCCGCCTCCCGCCCGCAGCCCATCGCCACCTCCGTGCTCAGCGTGGTGAGCCTGCCGTCAACATAGAAATCAGAAGCATATACGAGGTGTAATTTTAGTCAGTCGAAATACGAAAAGGCAGGAACAGCTGATTTTTTTTTCGCGATTTCAGGGTTCGTCCCGTAGTAAAAGTTGTTCATAATGATGAGTAAAATGACCCCTTTTTGTATTTCGACTGACTAAATTTACAACCAGTGTAACTCATCATCCTCCTAGCCTTTTCCCAAACCTGATTGGGGTCAGCTTCCAGTCTAACTAGTTGCGGCTACTATCAATATTTTACATGGAGCAACTGCCATCTGACCTCCAAAACCGTATTTGGTAATACTATTTGAATGTTAGACCAGTTGTCAGACTTTGGGGTCCTGACCGTCAAAGATTTACCTATGACAACCGGAACCGAGTGTTTAACGTGCTCTCCGAGGCAGGGAGGGGTTTCGATGTGTAAAAAGTAGTTACCCATCCAAGGACTGGCCACGGCACGGTAACCTCGCAGATCGATCGGTCAGCGCGATTGTCATTTAGCTACGAGCCCCTCAAGCTTATTTAACTACAAATGAAATGATTTAAGTCCAGTGGCTTGCATTGTATACAGGGTGGCAGGTAAGACAGTGGAAATATTTTAAGGGGTCATTGTACTCATCAATATGAACAACTTTTACTATGGGACCAACAAAGAAATCGCGAAAAAAAAATCAGCGGTTCCATACATTTATGTTCACATAACTCAACAAAATGTATGGAACAGCTGTTTTTTTTTCGCGATTTCAGGGTTTGTCTCACAGTAAAAGTTGTTCATAATGATGAGTACAATGACCCCTTAAAATATTTCCACTGTCTAACCTGCCACCCTGTATAGGCAAGTAGGCAATGCCGGTAGGCATGTAGTACCTAATACTTATAATGGTTTTATTGAATCTTTTGAGGTAGGCACTGCCTGTTTGCCTATATACTCGTACAATGCACGCCTGCACTGTATAAGTCCGAGTTTTTCTAACGTTCCTTGCAGGTGGTGGACTGGGTGGCGACGAGCTGGTGCTCGTACATGGTCGCGATACCGCTCACCATCATGGTGGAGATGCCGGTGCAGAGGTTCGTGACGTCACTGGTCGTCAAAAAGGACACCAAGCAGTCGTAGCGGACGGACACTCCTCAACCACGTCCAATAATACGATAGGCTAAGAAATCGTGCAATAGATGGAATAGATTGAGGTTAAAGTCACGTGATATGTCTCCATCCAAGACATCACAGGAGTAGCAGTGATTGTGACGTCACGCTGTGTTTTCGGAACCCTGCGCTCTAGTTAGCCAACAACAGGTGTGGATTTAGTTAGTAACAACCACGCAGTAAATATACAGAGTGGCAGGTTAAACAGTGGAAATATTTTAAGGGGTCATTGTACTCATCATTATGAACAACTTTTACTATGGGACCAACCCTGAAATCGCGAAAAAACATCAGCTGTTCCATACATTTTGTTGAGTTATGTGAACATAAATGTATGGAACAGCTGATTTTTTTTCACGATTTCAGGGTTGGCCCCCTAGTAAAAGTTGTTCATAATGATGAGTACAATGACCCCTTAAAATATTTCCACTGTCTAACCTGCCACCCTGTATATATGTATATCTACTCCGTGGTAACGACTGCTTATGACATCCATATTCCATATCCAGCTTAATATAATTGGAAAATGTTCCTTGAAAGGATGCAGCTGACACTAGTTTTTAAAGTTCAAAGTAGTGTCTCAGATTTCTTTGTAAGTAAATCTAAACGTAATAGATTGACCACCGAGTTCTTTTAAAGGTGAAACTCAGCTATTGTAAACTGGTATTGAATTCTTTTATTGCACTGAGCTACAAAGTGACTGAACCTTTTGTTCCCTATAAGGTAATAAAATAATAATTATGACATAATTATGTGATTAATAACATTATAACGGTTTAAAACACTTTTTTGTGATAGGACGATGAATCTGCAATGATTATCCGAAACTTTTGCAATATTTTAGAAATAAGATTGTTGTTATAACAGCTATTTAAGTTTATAAATTATTGTTTTAACACGTGTTCTTAACTAATAAGCCAAATAATATTACATTTTATAAAAAGTTTACATGAAATTGGTGTTAACCTAACGAAGAATAGCCCACTACATTATTGGTCTAATTTAGCGATGCTCAACCTGTGGCCTGAAAGTTGCTTTATGGCCCACCCAGTGGCCTATGTGATGATGGGCCTATGCGACTCAACCTATAGGTGGCCGTATAGGTACTTAAGGCTACTACAGCCGTTACTACTCGTCAGACTGATTTATAATATACCTAGGTACCTACCTTCATCTTGTGACGATTTTATACAGAATTAATGTACCTACCTGTGACAATTTTACACTAAGATTTTCTGTGACGAAACTACAGTTGTGATGAAACTACTAAAACCCATCTTGTTTTCTATACTTATAAAAAAAGATTTGTAAAAAGTAGTTTTGTAAATTAGTCTGAGAACTAATAACGACGCAAAAATTGAATGACTTATTGGTCTTCGATTGTACTTGTGACATGAAAATAATTAAGTATCCTAACAATGCTTTTAAAGCTTAGTGTTTAAGAACGTCTTCCCATACCAGCTATTGATAAATAATAAGGATTTTTCTGCGTCCTTCATTGATGATGATGATAGAAGATATTATTATGAGCTATTTAATAAGTAGCTTAATAGTGAAGGGTGCATAAAAATTGAAGTATTAAGTGATATTTAGATGGTGTAAGTATCTATATTAGATAGTATAAGTACTAGTTTTAAAGTTATTATATAGCTTTGTAAATAAGCGAAATTAAAATATAAAACAATTATTATATTAATATTATTTTATTTAACGTTTGTGTTAACATCCTCGTTTTTAGGTTTCCGTGCTAAAAAAGTAAAAAAACTTAAATAAAAAAATATATAAAAACATTCATTAAAAATAATAGTTTCAAATTATTGTTGACCGTTAAATGCGTCGGGGGACCGCTCTGTTAACAAAATAATTAGCTAAAATTGATACTACATACTAAGAAACACTAGGTATGTATGTTGATACGGTTTCCCAACGTATTGAAACTTATTAAATAATATAAAAATATTTATTAACAATTATTGTGATCAGTATCGGTTTTCATATGTTTAATGGAAAATATAATTAAGTACCTACAGCAATAATTCTTTACCACGTGGGCTGATTTTGATGATTTCGTTTATTGGAAAGGGGATGAAATTTCATATCGGACTCCTGTTTAAGCAGAAAAAGCAAACTGTGGAGCCCTCGTTGATGTCTTTTGTACTAACTTTATTCCCTCTATTTTAAGAGAGGAATAAAGTTAGTTCAAAAGACATCAACGGGATAAAGATAAAGATTATTATTATCAGATATCGACTGTGGAAACTGTTTAACATAATAATATTATTGTGATCTTTTTGAAGGCGGTTTTAACTTTTTTTTAATAGATATCAATATTGGACTATGTATAAGTTACAAAGGGTACCTACCTAATATAAAATTATATTTTTATATTTATAGAATAATCTGATACTGTCGGTTGCTACAGTTGGCTAATTATGCTTGCATAATTACGTATCCCTTGGTCAAGGTAAATGATTCTCTGACCGGACCGGATTATAATTTTAATGACCCTTTGGTTCCGTACTGATTTAATTGAACAGTGTAGAGTGAAGGGCCTAGGAAGTTATTACTAGCACAGTCAGTCATTTTGTCTGGTGTATCTAACAATGATTTAATTGTAGTGTAAAACCTCAGATCATAGAAACAAGGAGATGTGCCAAGGCGCTATCAAGCTTGATGCCTGATCTTGAGCAAATTGCTCATATTAAAAACGTACGCGCTGGCGACGAACCGAACACGATCGCTGGTATAAATACAGTGTTTTAGTTTAGTGCTAGTGTTGAGTGACGATTAACAGTGTTAGATTGAGGGTGTGCGGAATGTTCAATGTGTGGGATCTCTTTTTATTCACAAGGAGCGCTTAATTATGCACGTAATTGTGTCGAAAAATGTACTAAAAGTGGCATCAGCTGTTGTTCCCGTACTAATTTGCTATGATGGCATATCTCCTTGTTTCTATGATCTGAGTGTAAAACCAATGTTTAGACGGCCTTAGCTTCAAGTAAAACCTGAATGTTACCATACTGGTCCAGATCGCGTGTTTACCAACCTGAAGCGCAATAAACGAGTGGAAACACGGAACTACGGACACCAGACAAGCAGGAAATGTAAATAGCGTTTTTAACATTACATGCCGTTGGAGTTGACGGAAACAGGGCTCCAAGTAGGGTTGCCAACCGTACTCTAAAATAGAGTATTGTACTCTATATCATGTAGGCGTACTCTATAATCTATAATGTTATTATGTCAATGTTGTCACAAGCTTTGAGAAGTGTTTTGAGGTTACGTTAATTTTGGCGCAAGAAAAATTATCGATTTTCCACTGTGTTGTGACATTTGTGACTCATAATTTTTGTTTGTCTTTTACTGAGCTACTACAGCATTTACTAAGAGAGTCTTTTTGGTTATGGATGTGAAGTGGCAGAAAGAGAGAAACAGAACTTCACTGCAATTGATTAAAAATGAGCTTTTGATCTTTATAAATTTGGAGTTAGAATGTTTGGAGTCATACAATTATTTTAAAAACCATGAAAAATTGTTATTGTGCTGCAAAAAGCACAAAAAATTACTTTTTTTAAAAATATTAAATAAATGATACTCTTTTTCGGAAGTCCGTACTCTTTATTTACCTCCTTTGAAATCAGATATACTCTATTTCTTCTAATAGAAGTTGGCAACCCTAGCTCCAAGTCTGCTGTGCGTTGTGTCATAATTGTGTAAGAATGATCTCACATCGACATTGTTATTGTTAGTTTAGACAGTAAGTTATGATGTGTTTATGAGAACATTCTGACACAATTATAAGACAATTGGCTTGGAGTCCAAGGCAGCGGACGACGTTGCTAGGTAACGCGAAACATAGCGAGCCAAGGGTAGATCCAGAAGGGGGTCATAGGGGTCATGGCCTCCATGACACCCCTGGGCTGGGCCTGAGTTGACTACTGACAACATTTAATTTTTTAATCTAAAAAAAAATACTTTCTAGACCCCCTTGAATGACTTGAATGAATGACCCCCCCTCCCGACTCGAACGCTGGACTCGCCCTTGTAGCGAGTGCCTTGAAGGTCTCCAAGACGGTCAAACAGTTTGACTCAAACCTTACGTGTTTGAACCTTTGATGCCAGTTTGAAGGCTCGTCAAATGGTATATGTATACTGAGTATTGTGAATCTGTATGCCACCGTAGTCTGTCTTGTACCCTCGAATAAGGATCAACATATAGTTAAGGTTAGAAAAGAAGAAATATAATTTAGTCCGAAGAAGCAACCTCACGCTACGACAACCAATGCAATACCGAGCCGTTTGTTCAAGCGCGTCATGGGGAATATGGGGATGATCAAAACTTGGCATAAAATGGGGTAGTTTAATAAGCCTATGTCACCTCAGTTACATTCATTTGCAAAAAGGAGTCAATCTATTCTCTGTCCATGCGGTCACGCACGATATATATGTATAAATATGTAGATGCATGCTGGCATGCATGTAAATAGAATAATTACTTATTTGAAAGTCAAATATAATAATCCGTAGGTAATTAGAATAAATAAATATTTAATTATTCTAATTACCTACGGATCTCCAAAATATTAAGCAGATTTCGTGTTATACTAAATTCATTGAATAAACAATTACATTCAAGTTTAATAATAACATTAATATTACAATTTAATAACAAAGCGGTCAGTAGAGCGTACTTCGCGTATGGACATGGTTATGAATTGCAACGTTTAAAGCCATTCTCACACGCGATTGTGGACTTTATTGCTGGCGCGTTGAGTTGAGTGTTGCTTGTATACTTGTATACATAGTGTTGGTGACAAAATATCTGGTCCCAGGATGTTGGGTGAAGCGCTTCTGAAACTACTGGCCGTGGTGGTGGCTGGGGGGCTCGGAGCTGCAGCCAGGGATGTTACTGGTAATGTACACGTTGCATCGGACAAAGAACCAAAGAAGAGTGCAGCCCCTCCGCTCTTGCAGCGGGCAAAGGCTGCTCTCTCTTGGCGCCTTCGGGTTTACAAAAACACTCTAGGGCAGTCTAGGGGTAGGGCAGACAAGATCATGTGGAGTCGGGGATGCCCAATTCGGTTCTATCACAACTTATTCACTCTTTTCAACATATACCGTGTCTCTGAGGTAAAACCTAAGATTTACCGTGTGTTATAGTGGTAAAAGTTCGAAATGACGAAATCTTAGGTTTACTGGTAAATCTTAGATTTACCTAAGTTTGGGCTTTTGTAGTAACATAAGAGTATAACTAGAACTTTATAGTAACATATATTAATTTAATGTATAGCTACCTGTGCGATCATCAAGTTTCTGAGTTTAACCCCCAATCATTTATGCTGCGTCAAGAAAAAATCCAATTTTCAATCAATCACTAGAGCTTGGCTGGTGGAAGCTACTTGATTCGATCGCCATTGGTCAGACGACCAATGGCGATCGAATCAAGTAGCTTCCACCAGCCAAGCTCTAGTTCCATTTTAGCTGTTATCACGATTATAACTGTTCGTCTAAGGTGTTGAACACCCGCCAGGTGATGAGTACGCCCGGTTCCCGAAGCTGTACCACCTGGATGACTTCGACACCTGCCTGATGCAGACTGGCGGGCTGTACTGCCTCGGCACCTTCTACGTGAAGCCGCTCAGCGACCCCAACCCAATCTACGAGCTGATGAAGGTACATTATAGATACAGGATACCTAGTGACAAGACATAGGTGCAACGTTAGCAGTACCTATTATATTTCTGGTTTTAAATCTTTGCCTAACACTAGAAACTTCTAAGTATGGTCGCCAGAGCTCTTGAGGATGCGCTGTGTTGACAACAGGGGACCTGCTTGTCCCATAAAGCTGTCGGCACAGCGAATATTCTTTTTAAAGGGCCAGTGACGCGTTGTTATTTATTGTTCATTAAAGCATAAATATTAAGACAAAAAGTTCTCTTTCTCTCTCTTGCATTGCTGTGCCCGACAGTGCCCACGATTATTCTCATAGTCTAATGTTACCACCTAAAAATATAGTACCTATATTTTTCTTGCAAATGTTTCTTGTGATGCAAGAAATATATTGAGTATTGAGTATAAGATCATCTTCCTAATGCGGTACAGGAGTACTCCTCGGACCGGCACCACTTCAACCGCACGCTGCTCCACCGCGGCTACTGCGTCAGCTCCCGATGTGCTTCCATCACTGGCCACAACGCTTCGCGGCGCTTCGAGCGCTGCGCTTCGTATTGGGCGCAGCGCCGCGGCCTGCGCGCCCTGCTGACCGAGCTCCACTACTGCCGCTCGCACGCGCAGCACGCCGCTCTGCAAGACTTGAGCAATTCTGTTGAAACCCATCACCGAGTGTTCTTGTATGTGGTGGGAGCTATTATAGTGTTGAATCTGGTTGGAACTGTCTACGATGTGACGACGACGAGTCCTCGTAGTAAGTATTTGAGAATTGTAGAACAGTGAACAGCCCGAACAGCTTGATAACAAACTATGTAACTAATTCTAACTCAAACTTATATCACTGGCCTAATATTTTTAGACAGCACTTTAACACAGTGGATTATTATTATTATCGACATATAAGCTGAATTAAAAAAAATAAACTAAGAATAAAAGCTTGTTTATAAATTAGATTATATTTGCAGAGAACAAGCTCTTGACGTCGTGGTCGCTGTTGTCGAGCTGGCCGCAGCTGGTGGGCCCGTACGCTGACGGAGACCCGCGGCTGGCCACGCTGCTGCCGGTCGAGGGATTCAGGTAGTACTGGACCACCTTAGTAAAGCAATAATCGATTTCTTTTTTGTAGCCTGTAGTACAAGTAATGGGTGTGTTACAGAGTGATCATGATCCTGATGGTGTTATTCGTGCACGCTGGCTGCCTGCACGACTTGCTGTACCTACAGAACCCTAAGTTTGTTGAAGAGGTATGTGGAGGTCGTCAAAAATTAGTTTTAAATTACAGCAGTAAATATTACACATCGAGTTTGGGAAAGAGATAATCGGCTAGCTTCGGCTTTGTAGAGCGTCGTATCCGTCACTCTTACATATTATTTATATGTGACGTTTTGTCGCTGACTTATTTTCAGATATTGGACTATTAGTGCTTTATGTGACAGAGATGGCGTTCTATAAAGCCGAAGCTAGGCGATATCTCTTTCTAAAGCTCGATGATATTTACTGTCACGTACTGTATTCGCTTAAGTATTGCTCTATGGGAATGAATAGACTGCATTATTACGTCACATTTCCTGGTTGTGCTCCTAGATGTCGCATCACCCAGTAATGATGCTGCTGCAGAACGGCTCCTCCTCCATCCAGATGTTCATCCTGCTATCCAACTTCCTACTGGCGGACTCCCTGCTCCACCTGCACCCACCGCCCAGCTTCAGCGTGCTACCCAAGCTTATACTCAAGAGAATCTTCAGGTAAAACTATAATGAAATTGTCATGGTCTTGCCATCGCATAAAACTAACGTAAGTCTATCTTAGCATACAATTATTACGGTGATTAAAAAGTATTAAAATTACATGTAGTTTGTGAGCTAGTTGTGTGCAATATAGCTTGAGGCGCTCGAGTCTATTGAGAAAGGTGCCAAGAAGCACATCAGCTACGACTCCCTTGGTCTTGAACATTGACGTAAAGTTGCTGGTCAATCGATTTTTTATCGGATACATTTTGGAGAGTGTGCTTCGGATCTGCATGATATACTTAATTCCCTCCTGCCTTTTTAGGGTTCCGTACCAAAATGGTAAAAAAAGGAACCCTTATGGTGCGACTTCGTCTGTCTGTCTGTCTATCTGTCACACACACTTATTTCAGCAACTACTAATGCTATCGACTTGAAATTTGGAACAGTTATAAAGAATGCTTGACCACCTTTATTGCAAATGAAAAAAGTCAAAAAATATTTTTATTTTCATTGCAAAAGGGGCCGGAGTGGGGGTCCAAAACTTCAAAGTGGGGTTACTAGGTCATGTGACATATCATATGACAGGGCTTGATCTGCATATTTCAAAATATATTATTATTTAATTTTATGTCTCACAGTTTCCGACATATGATGAAAAATGACTGAAAAAATACCATCCCCCCCCCCCACCTTATCTCCGAAGTTTGCAGAGCGAAAAATCTGAAATAATTAGAGTTGATAGGAATTGATCCAAATATTGCACCAAAAATAAAACGATGTTCCTAACTACTACAGTTTTTTCAAAATCATCAAAACTCCTTCACAAACAAACTTAGTTACGCGGTCCGGTTTTTTTTACTTTATACGTCCAAAAATGATACGGAACCCTCGGTGCGCGAGTACGACTCGCACTTGGCCGGTTTTTTTTGTAACGGACGGCCAGAAGCATGAAAAAAGCGCCATCATTAATTTCATCATTTCAAAAACCTGAACGAAGCGCTTTGATTCTATTGTGTTGAAAAAATCAGTTGTGTAGTTTAGAAGAACAAAGCGATATATTATATAGAGATAGATACGCATGCTACTAATATTAAAGTAGATTAATGATTATTCACTAATTGGTGAAACGGGTTTCTCTTCAGGATAGCCCCTATATACGTGCTGGTGATGAGCTTCGCTGCAACCTGGTGGCCGCTGGTGCGCGATGGCCCGATGTGGCCCATGCTGGTGGGACAGGAGAGCGCGGTGTGCAAGCGCAAGTTCTGGCCGAACGTCTTCTTCCTCCAGAACTTCGTGGAACCGGAGCAGAGCTGCCAGTGGCAGACTTGGTAATTATGGAGTTCGATCTCTGAAGATCTTTCTTCGGAGACGAAGTCTGTTGTTCAAAGCCATATAAGTTCAAAACACTAAATTCATATTAGCTGTTGCAACATCTAAAGACAGGTGTTTATGTGATCTTTAAAGGAGACGTAATATATCTATTTCTGGCTGGCCTTTCTTTCAACATTGATTTGTCTCATAAAAACTTAACATAACATCACGTGTGTGTTGTAGGCAGCGGTGTATGCCAACTTGCCAAGCCTATTGCCAGGCCTTTTCAATTTCCTAATGGGAAAACCTTCCAGTACTTACTTACTTACTTACCTAGGGTATTCCCTAGGTAAGGAAAAGTACTGGAAGGAAAACATGTGTCAGGTTCCTGGCGGTGGACATGCAGCTGCACATAGTAAGCTGCATAATCACGCTGTGGCTGGCGCGGGCGCGCCACCTGGCGCTGCCACTGCTGGGCGCCGGCTTCCTCGCCAGCGCCGCGCTCAACTCGTGCCGCGCGTACCTCAACGAGTGGACGCCTCTCATGTTCGTGTCCATGCCAGAGTAAGTTACATTCATTGGACTAACAAAAATTGTCAAATATGTTAAGAGAGTAATGGTGGTTCCAACTGTTCCGTGGTTTTTAAAACCTATCAAATCACCTCTTGGAACTTATAAGGTTATTACCCGGTTGTTGATAGACGAAGTATTTACCCTCGATAAATATAATTAAGCACCAGCGCCGTAACTAGTCTTCTCTGCGCTCGGTACGAAACAGTGGAATGCACTGCCCGAGTGGATGTTCCCCGACGGCTACAATCTGGGTGTTTTCAAGTCATAAGTGAATCGGTTTCTTCTAGGCAAGCGTGCCCCATCGTAGACCGCATCATCGTTTAACATCAAACGAGATGGCGGTCAAACGCAGGCCTATTATCAAATAATAAAAAAATAATCTTTTTTGGCGTACTATTTAATTCTGTTCCATTGTCAGGCACATCCGCACGCGGTTCCTTGCCGCGCCGTCCTTCAGCGAGTACTACACCAGCCCCGCGGGCAGCCTGCCCGCCTGCCTGGCGGGCCTGTTCGTGGCGCACCTGCTGCACCACCTGCGCGACACGGGGTTCAAACCGGCTGACCATAAGGTATACGGCTACTGTACATGCTGTTAATATTATGTTGTAGGTTTCGACCACTGCGAGAACGGGTGACTCTTTTCCTAACTTTATAGTACTGCTTATAAATCACTAGGTTCCGATTTTAAAATCTGTCATTTTTTTTATCTTGAGTTGGCAAGTTATTCATTCGGTAGGCGCCATAGGGTCCCATAGTTCCCCGTAACCTAGTCCACTACTATCTCATCACAATAGCCAAAGTAGTTCTATTTTTTAACCGACTTCAAAAAAGGAGGTTCTGTATTCGTCCCGTATGTATGTATGTATGTATGTATGTATGTATGTATGTATGTATGTATGTTTGTATGTGCGCGATTTTCTCAAAAACTACTGATTCGATTTGAATGGGGTTTTCACTAACGTAATCTACATACTTTCAGGAAGGTTTTAGTATATAATACATTATGTAATCATTCCTATGTACAAAGTTATAGGCATAAATGTACACACTCCGTAGAAGATTTACTGTTGAACGAATTCGTGAAAGTAATCTAACGCGGGATAAAGAACTAAAAAGGGAAAAATAAAAAACTTTTTTAACAAAAAATAACCGACTTCAAAAATCCACTACAAAGAAAATAATAATTTTGGTTTCGGAAGTCGGTGGCAAAAAAAAGCAAACAAAAACCAAAGCCACCGACTTCCGAAACCAAAATTATTATTTTCTTTGTAGTGGATTTTTGAAGTCGGTTATTTTTTGTTAATTACCACATGCATTGCAATAGTCCTGCACAAGCTGGGGTTTATCTTTGGGTGCATTTCTATAGTGCATAATCGCCGGCTGTCACCATTACATTTTATTAAAGTTATCAGAAAGCGCCTCTATGTGTTGGCTTCGGCCTCATGCATGCCTTTGAAAGGTCCGGGACTCCGTAGTCCCGTGCAACAAACAGAGATAAAAACAATAAGATAAGCATAAAATATATCATAATTATCTTTAAATTGACATGTTGTAAATTCACAAAAATATACATATATAAATTATGTGTGATTGTCTTTCACTCCCAGTGGCTGATCGTGTCGTGTCAGCTGACAGTGCCGCTGGTGCCGGGCTGGACCGGCTCGGGCTACCTGTTCCGCAACTGCAGCTCGCGGCAGTTCGCGGCGCTGTACATGGCGCTGGAGCGCCCCGTGCTGGCGCTGCTCGCCGCTGCCTTGCTGTTTGGGGCCTTCAACGGGACGGCCAAGGGAAATATCAGTGAGCAAAATAAGCACTTTATTTTCCCTGAAATTTTTGATGGAACACCGGGTTAGTAAAGTGACAAATCAGATCATAGAAACAAGGGAGATGTGCCCAGGCGCTATTGTGATTGACGCTTTAATAGTCACATTGACCATAATTAAAACTTACACGCTGGCGACGCGACGGACCGAACGCGATCGATGATATAAATACAGTGTTTTAGTTTCGTGCTAGTGTTGAGTTACGATTAACAATGTTAGAATGAGGGTGTGCGGAATTTTAAATGTGTGGAAGATCTTTTTATTCACAAGGAGCGCTTGTAATTGTGTCGAAAAATGTTCTAAAAGTGGCGACAGTTGTTCCCGTACTAATTTGCTATGATGGCACTGGCACATCTCCTTGTTCCTATGATCTGAGGTTAGGACCAACTAGATATTTGATTTATTACTTGCGGCTATTTGTGTATCTTCTTGAGATTTGTCTACACCGCATGGTATATGAGAAACTCCTTGTGTGGGAAAAGATAATTTAAAAAAACTTATTATAACTCACACTTGATCCTTTTAACTCGATGGAAGTAATCATTTATAATTGAAAAATTATGACATTTCTAAAAACACATTTTTTCCTAGAAAAACCAGCTGCTGCAGTCTCCAGAAATAAAGGTAAGGGTTAGGAAACGTACTTCATTATTAATTTTCTACATACACTGGAACTTTAAAATAATATCATGCAATTTTTTTTTCAGATGACAAGGTTTCTAAGACACCAACAAAGGGTAAGGGCGTTTGTGTATTTAGGGTAGTAAAATAGTAGCAGGTAAGTAACATTCCTATCGACTTATTATTTAGATATGTTTACGGGACGTATGGCAACCCTAACTATATGGTGTATGTGCACAGGGTTCCTGCAGCACGTGTTCCGCAGTCGCGCGTGGTACCCGCTGGGCCGCCTGTCGCTGGCCGTCATTATGCTGCACTGGTGCGTCAACTGCGCGCTCGTCGGCGGCAGGCTCACGCCCCTCACCAGCACCACGCTGGATATGGTGCGTGCACTTAGAGCATATCTCATTAAGACGCCATAGCGGATGACGAGCTTAGTATCGCTTGTTCACGCAAACAAAATGGACATCGAAGAAATGTATGCGTGTCGAGCGAGTGATCATTTATCATTTATCATTTAGCGGCGACGCCAAGCCGACGCCAAGTGAGGTATGGTTAGGTACGTTGTAATACAATTTGACATGTTTGAATTGGCGGCGTTGCTAGCGTCGCCGCCATGGTATCCCAATAAGATATGGCTCTTATAAGCAGCCCTCTAAAAGGCTGACAAAAATCGAACTGAAAAGCATGAAACAAGAAAATATTTCTGTCTGATAGTCTGAAATTGTCATATCCAGGGTATAGCCGTCGTCGCATGCCGCCCGATTGGGCCGGCTTATTAGTCAACAATATACGGTGACTTAAGACCACGGCTATACCCTGGATATCACAAGGTCAGGCTATCAAACAGGAATATCTTCTTGTTTCGTACTTTTCAGTTCGATTCTTGTTGTAGTCGGGTTTTAGTTTTTAACTATATTTTCTATTTAAATGAAAAACGGGGGCGCATGCAATAGATATTAATAAGATGCGCCCTACGTTATTAATTTCATTATTTATTGTCTTTAGTCCTAAGTTAAAAAAAAATCTCAAATAATTAGCATAGCAAAAGAATCTGTGTTTTCAGCGCTAGCCTTATGTCGATTGTTTCATGAATGTCTCTCATTTTGTTCGCAGGTGTCAGACTGGATATCAACGGCCGTGCTGTCCTACCTCCTCGCTGTGCCGGTCACACTCATGATCGACATACCCTTTCAAACCTCGTACTCGGCTTTGATGTCTTAGGGCCGATTTTACCAACGAAATTGATCGCGATCAAACTCGGTTTACGCGCTTAATCGCGTTCAGAACTCTCATTTGGATTTTACCAACATAAAGTGAACGCGTTCAAGCTTGAACCGGTTTAAACTTCTGAACGCCCAATTTTTGACGTTTAGCGCGGCTAAACGCGTTCAAGAGAGAGAGCTGTCATCGCGGTTTTTATGTGTTGGAAATCATTGCTTTAAGTAGTTAAAATTAGGTTTTTGATTTAAAATCCAAGCTTGAGAAGGGCATTAGCACTTGAATTTGATGAAACATATGATGATAAGTAGTAGATAGCAGATAAGTTTTGGCGTAAACTTGGATTTCGTAAACGTGATCAAAATGTAGCCGGTGAAATCGAATCGACGTGAACTGAGATCAAAACCAATGTGTGAACGCGATCAATTTTAACTTCGTTTTATTGAACGAAGTTCAGCATGCAATCGGTAAAATCGGCTCTTAATGTTTCTTATGATACACCGCTCTCTTTTCGAGAGTGAGTATCTTGTGAGTGAGTATCTTTTAACTATACTATTATAATATAATAAAGCAGAAAACTTTCTAGTTTGTTTATTTAAACGCGCTAATCATTGAAACTACCGGTCAGATTCGAAAAAATTTTTTTGTAGATGATAGCTAGATTCATGAGGAATAGTATAGGCTATTTAATATCACGCTGTGGCGCTTAGAAGCCGAGCAAAAAAACATTAGAAGAACGCTAAGCGAAATCGAAGTAAATAGCGCGGGCGGGTAAATAATCCGATTTCTTTTAAATTAAACGGCGGGCGGAACCGCGGGGCACAGCTGGTTCTATTGTAACACGAATCTGTCGAAATCGAAACAAATGTACCTAAGTTATTAAATATATAAGTGATTCTCTCCACCACCCTTGGTTGACTGGTAGACTTGGTTGACCGACCTCTGCCGCTACCGTGCCGTGGCTAGTGCTCTGTACCAACTGAGCTACCGGGTCAGTTGGTTCAGAGCACTAGCCACGGTACGTCAGAGGTCGCGGGTTCAAATCCCGCTCGGGTCATATGATTTTTGAGAATCACTTATATACACACATCAAAAGTGTCTAGGGATCAAGCATTTTTATGCGGATTTCTTGAGATTGAGATGTGGCTTTGTAATAAATTTATGATTTTATAAATTTATATGGATCCTTTTTGGTGCATTTCATAATTTGAATCAGGAACTCTCAATCAAATTCGAGTAAAAGATGAAAATAAGCTGTCAATATTTTCCCTATAAAAACATACAACGCATTGAAGACATTATTAGTGCTACTGTTTCCCTACTACTGATTAAAACCAACGTTATTATGGAGCGGCGACGTCATTTAAGCAGGGAAGAAATGCTCAGAGCCGTGGGAATGATAGAAGCTGGTTCCCAGCAACGTACTGTAGCTTTAGCTCTGAATACAAGTCAGAGTGTTATCAGTCGACTTTGGACACGTTACCGAAGCACTGGTACCGTGGCTGAGCGCCATGGAGGACGGTATCGCTGCACCACACGGAGACAAGACCGATACATTCAAATCTTAACTCGAAGAGCTCCAACAATAACCGCCATGATGTTAGCCGTGAGGCTTCATCACTCTTCAGGGAACTTAATTAGCGACCAAACAGTCAGAAACCGCTTGCATGAAGTGAACCTTCATTCCCGAAGACCGCTACGGGTACCACCTATAGCAATGCACAATCGTAGGATTCGATATCAATGGGCTCTTGAACACAGAAATTGGGCAGAAGAACAATGGCGTTTCGTGTGCTTTTCTGATGAGTCTCGTTTTGGTATGAGACCGGATACAAGACGTATACGACACTGGAGAACCCCTGGACGCCAACAGCGATTAAAATCCTGCCAGGAAGTCCATCCTTATAGTGGTGGAACCATCATGGTATGGGCGGGTATTTGGATCGGCGGAAGAACTGAGTTGATTTGGATCAGAGGCAACCTTAACGCTCAAATTTATGCTGAGACGATTGTATCAGACGTCATCGTTCCTCTACAAGTGCAAATCGGTCCCTTATTTCAGTTAATGCATGATAATGCACGACCGCACACCGCAAGAGTTGTAAGACAGACTCTCGCCGCAGCTAACATCAATGTCCTGCCCTGGCCTGCTCAGTCGCCAGACTTGAACCCGATTGAGCATGCATGGGATATGCTACAGAGAAGAGCTCTGCCGAATATGGAGGGTATCCAGTCGCAAGAAGACCTTTTTTTGTTGTTGCAACGAACATGGGCGGCCATTCCACAGCGTGATTTGGATGAACTCATTTTGAGTATGCCAAACCGATGTTCTTGTGTTGTTAGTGTTCGCGGTAGAAACACGGATTATTAATTGTTTAAGTTACCCAAAAAATTTTAAAGAAAACTGTTATTTCAGTCTTTTTTTCGAACTTTAATGTTAGTGGTTCAAATGTCAAAAATCCCTTTATTAGGAAAATGGCAAATTTCTTTATTAATGCAAAGGTGACTTGGTTTATCGTTACTGTGACAAACGAAAACACTTTATTTGATGAATCCTTAAAGAAAATTTTAATTAATATCAATCAGGAGAAAAGTTATTGCAAAAATATATGTTGATCCCTAGATACTTTTGATGTGTGTATTTAATAACTTAATAGAAGCATAACATGGCTTTGACATGTTTCAAATTCACAAAAAATATACATTTAAAATGTACCTAACATTAAACTGAAAGAAGCTCTTAACTGTTATGAAATGATCAAAGGAATGTATCGAATTTAAATGTGTTATTGTGAGTTCAGCCTGTCTATGCTGTACCAATACACCGCGTGATATCACCGGGAGAACTGCCAATTTGTTTGCGAACGTTCGCGTGAGAATCTCACCGTGACATTCTCCCTCGAAAGTTCGCAAACTTTACAGGTTCTCGCGGGGATAGGTATCACGCGGCGTGCAAGGTCGCTCAAAGTGAATGTGAAACGCAAACTATATTTGAATAATACACTTACGACAGCAGTTCTGATCAAACAAGTGGAAAGGGCGCCGAGGACGAAACATGTAACCTTTATTATAGTTTATACTTATAAAGAAAAAATATTACACACTTGACATTCAATACATTTAATTACGTATGTTCTCCTAGTAACACTTTACAATGACGTCAATGGAGAATGTGATGAAATAATAATATATCTATAACTAGGGTTGCTATACGTCCGGTGTATATGTATATGTATACGGGACTGTCACCGTATTTGACCATCGCGTCCCGTATTGCTACATGTCCCGTATTTGTCCCGATTTTCAACAAAAACTTACTACTTCAACAAAAAATACGAAAATGGCCCAGAGCTGAGTGGCGCAAGCGGCCGGCGGGAGATGCGAGGGAAAGAAAATGCAAAAAAAAAAAGCAAAAGGCAAAGAAATGAAAAAGAAAACGCGGGCCCAGTGCGGGTTGGTGGACGTCACATGTCTTCGAATTTTTGGTCCTAGGACATGCCGGTTTCCTCACGATGTTTTCCTTCACCGTTAAAGCAAGTGATAATTCATTTCTAATACGCACATGACTTCGAAAAGTCAGCGGTGCGTGCCTCGGAATCGAACTCGAACCATTCGCCGTGGGAGGCACATGGTTAAACCACTACGCTATCACTGCTCACTACGCTATCACTGCTCTGCCGCGGCAAATTGAAGTATTTAGGTTTTTGAGATGAAAAAATGCTAAGGTAACCATAAAATCTGGGTCTCAAATAAAATTCTCGTACGGTTACGGCGTACACTTTGTTACGGCGGGCGCGGGCTGCTCTCCCTCGGCACCTCCAGGTTTATAAAAACAATAATGTAGGGCAGACAAGACCACGTGAATTCGGGGCTGGCCAATTCGGTTCTGTCACTTGTCACAACTTATTCACGTTTATCACCCATACCATACCATATTTACCATCTGTAATTTAATCTATGTCGTTAAACAGAAAGAATACTTTTCCTCCTTTTGGGCCTCACCGCAGTCGGGTAATAAAATATGACGTGTTTTCAAGTGAATAAACGTCATTACTTGCCTACAATAGAAACCTTTGTTTCAATACATTTATTATAAACCTTAATAAATCGTTAAACATAATGTGGAACAAATTGAATATAATTACCTATATTGCGTCAATATTTAGATAAATACTTTACAATGAAGTTCCAACAACGTTTTGCAATATATAAGTAAGTGCCATGTTTGTTGTGCATCATTTGTGTACCAGTTTATTATACCAGCAGCAACATGAAGAACATCTACCTGACGGTATTGGTAGGTACCTATACCACAATATCTTAAGTATCAGTGGCGGAACCAGCCGGGCTAACATGCGCGCCGCGACAAATTTTGTAGACTGTTTTGTCTCGCTCTTACTCGTGCGAATACGAGACAAATGCACGATAAAAGGGTCGACAAAATTTTGTCGCGGCGCGCATGTTAGCCCGGCAGGGGAGGGGCTGAAGACAAAATATTTCAGGAAATCCCAATACCTAACACGAGACAAAATCCTTCATTATGAATGAACCTACTGTTTTAGTTCATCTGTTTCGACACCTGATTCAGGTCAAAATCAATTGTGTTTTTCAAATGTGACAGTTAAAGGCATTTTGATATATTCATTTCTTGTTTCAGCTTGTAGCAGGTCTCGTCTGGTCGATACAGTGTGGGGTTTTGCAGACCGGCGCGGCCGTTGTAGAAGGACAAATTGGTTCTGCAATAGGAGCAGCCAAGACTGCAGGAGAACAACTCGCGACTACGGTCGGAGGCTTTGTTCCAGGATGGGGAGCTAAATGAAAGAGTGGCTCGGCAGCCGGCGCCGGTACCCAAAAATAACGATGTTGGGAACCGGCAGTAGCAGTGTTTCCAGACGAAAATAATTGCAAACTACCGTGTGATTACATTTACATTATTTTAGTGCTTATAAAAATATATTTGTGTGATAATTACGTGTTATTATTATTTGGTACTTTTTCTGCTAACTATGTATATAGGGTTGCCAACCCGACTATATAATACTAGCCGTGCCCCGCGGTTTCACCCGCGTAAGTTTCGATTTGGGTTAAAGATTCTTTATTTTATTCAAAAGAACAATGTTCACTTACGAATAAACATAAGGCTAAATAAGTTACAGTGCTATAGCTAAAGTAATCAATTACAGAGGTTTTTTTTTTTGTTCGAGTCTCTAATTACAATAATGACATGTACATGTAAACAACAAAAAGAAAAAAGTTAAATTGACCATGAATAAGCTAAGAAAACTAGACCCAGACCGCACCCAACGGGAAGTAAGAATTCCCTGCAGAGTTGGTGCTCTACAAGGATCTGCCACTCCCCGCAAGGTACAATCTAAGTCTAGCTTTAAATATATTTATAGAAGATGCGTTCCTGATGTCGATTGGGAGAGCATTGTACAATTGCACGCCTTCATACCTGATATTCCTTTTACCGTATTTGGTTCTTGGTTTTTGTGTACATAGTTGATTAGGATTTCTTTCGCTACGTTTGGTGTTTTTTTTAGCAAAGGTTATTTTGTGAATGGACTGTGCCATCAATAATCTTACGGATAAGGAGGCAGGTATTAAAGGTGTACAACTGCTTGATACTCATTAATTTGGTTTCCTTATATAATTGTGCTGTGGGAGTAAGGAAGTTGTAGTTAAGGAGTGTTTTAATTATTTTGTTTTGTGCGATTTGTAAATCTTTTAGTGTGGAGTCGCTTGCACAGCCCCAGATTTCAATGAGATAATTAAGGTGTGATTTAACTAGTGAATTATAGATAGTGAGGCGAATGCTACGTGGGAGGTTATTTATATATCCGCGCATGGATCCTAAAAGAGACATTATTTTCTTTTTGATAGATTCTATATGAACTGTCCAACTTAATTTATTGTCGAGTTCGTAGATTTATTGATTTTAACTTGATTGATATGTAAGGGTTGATGGCTGGGTATCTTTTTATTTTTTGCCGAAAAAATTATGTATGAAGTTTTTGACGCATTTATAGTTAACAAGTTACTACTTAGCCAGTTATACAGGGTTACTGGTTAAGTCGACCTAGATCCATTAAGAGGTTATAGTTCCTGTTGAATTATTGTGTATTTAGTGTAAAAGTAAAATAAACGGCAAAAGATCGTTTCTTGTTTTATTGAGAGAATTTTCACAAAGGGAAGAGGAAGTCAGTGTTGCCAGCTAAAACAGTAGTGCTGTTCTTATTACTACATACTAATATAGTGTTGTACTTAACAAGTAAAGAAAGGTTTAAGTTTATTTATTACAACACTCTCACCAAAATTGAGCCTTTCTTCATAATAATAAAACCACTAAGCATCTCACAACATTAACAGAAGGTACATATTTTAAGTTTAAATATGAAACAACATAACTATAACAAAAATCAATTACTCTCACCCAAAGAAAAGTTTTTTAAACAAACATGCTTAATACAGTCTTAATTATATTAAGAATACTTAATATTTTATTTACTTTAGCTTCATAACACCTATTTCACATCTAAGATATTGAAATTTATCACGAGGTAGAGCTTTAGTAAACAAATCAGCATATTGCTCTTTTGTACACACATACTTTAGATCTATTTGTTTCTCTAAATACTTTTCTTTAATAAAATTATATTTCACATCAATGTGCTTGCAACGTTTATGATAATCAACATTTTTTATTAAACAAATTGCACTTTGGTTGTCTATATTTAAACACACTGAATTCTGATGAAATGCACCTATATCAATTAAAATTCTTTTTAACCATAAAGCCTCTTTTGTTGCTAAACATGCAGCCATAAATTCGGCTTCAGTGGTGGATAGAGCAACACTCTGCTGACGTTGTGTTGCCCATGTTATAGCAGCACCATTTTTAATGAACACATAACCAGTTAATGACCTACGTGTGCATGTGTCTTTAGCATAGTCTGCATCACAGTAAGCTCCCAGTTGGTTATGCTGTGATGATGTATAACATAAACCATAGTCTTTAGTTTCTTTTAAGTATTTCATAATTTTCTTAACAACATTCCAATGAGTGTGATCATAACAATTGAGATACCTACTCACTAGACTGACACCATACATAATATCGGGCCTGCTAACTATTGCTAGATGCATGAGAGATCCTACAGCCTCTCTGTACGGTATACTTTCATCTGGAGCTACAGTGCTCTTTTCTAGTGAAGTATGAGGGTCAACTGGAATGTTATTACAGTTAGCATTATGCATATTAAACTTATACAATAAACGCTCAATATATTTTGACTGATGAATAAAAATACATCTGTCAGACTTTTCTATTTGCAACCCTACATAATTCTTGGCATTACAAAGTTTAATTTCAAAATTTTTCTTTAACTCACATATAACACTATTTAATGAATCCTTAGATCTAGATATTAATAGACCATCATCAACATACAGTAATAAGTACACTGTACTATTATTTACATTTCCAATATAGACACATTTATCTGCATGACTACTTTTAAAACCAAATTTTCTTAGCAAACTATCAAATTTATAGTTCCAGCACCTTGGTGCTTGTTTCAAGCCATAAAGTGAACGATTTAGTTTACATACCATATTTGATTGAACTTCCAAACCTTCTGGTGGCGTCATGTATATGTCTTCTTTTATGTCTCCATATAAAAACGCTGTTTTTACATCAAACTGCATAATTTCCAAATTATGTTGAGCAACTTCTGAAAGCAAAACACGAACAGAATCATATCTCACAGTGGGTGAAAAGGTTTCAGTGTAGTCAATGCCTTGTTTTTGACTACAGCCTTTGGCACATAATCTTGACTTATATAGCGGACCAGATGGCTCGTCTTTTATTCTGAAGACCCATTTGCAGCCAATTACCCGCACTCCCTGTGGTTTTTCAACCAATTGCCAAGTTTTATTTACTGCATGTGCTTTTAATTCATCTTCTATTGACTGTTTCCACATAGAAGCATTCACATTATCTTTAGATATTGCTTCACTGTATGTTTGTGGGGTGTTCTGCTGTTCTGAAAATTCATCCGCACATATGTAAGTATTGACATCATTTTTACACATTTTATTTTTAGATCTAGTTGTTACATTCGACTCAAATTCTGTTAGATCTATTGTTTCATCTGGTTCATATACAGATCCTTCATCAGAGTGATAAGTGTCATCACTTATTTCACTTCCTTCAGATGTGTGTTCTAAAGTTTTATCATTCTTGTCAAAATCATTTCCACTTACGATGGGTTCTGATGATTCTGATAATGGTACCACAGCATAATTCCTTTTAACTGAATTTTCTAGAAAGACCACATCTCTACTAATCAATACTTTTCTAGTTTCAGGATCTATAAGCCTGTAACCCTTAGTTTGTTCACTGTATCCAATAAATATCATTTTACTTGCCTTAGAGTCCCACTTCTTAGCTTTCTCCTTTGGAACATGCACCATCGCCTCACAACCAAATATTTTTAAGTGACTGATGTTTGGCTTTTTACCTGTCCACATCTCTTCAGGTGTAGAAAATGCTAATGCTCTTGTTGGACATCGATTGGTGATATATGCTGCTGTTGACACCGCTTCAGCCCAATATTGTTTCTGTAATTTAGCATTAATAAGCATACACCTAGCTCGTTCTAATAAAGTGCGGTTCATGCGTTCCGCTAACCCATTTTGTTGGGGCGTGTAAGGAGTGGATTTTTGGTGAGTGATTCCAGACTTCTTAAGTAATTTTTGAAATTCGTTACTTAAATATTCTTTACCATTATCTGTACGAAGGGTTTTTATTGTTATATTATGCTGGTTTTCAACAAATGCTTTAAATTCTTTGAACTTTTTAAACACATCCGACTTGTTATTTAATATGTAAACAAATACTTTCCTGGTATAGTCATCGATGAAGGTAACAAAATAGCGAGCTCCTCCAAGTGATTGTACTTCCATCGGTCCACAAACGTCTGAGTGCACAAGTTCTAGCACAGCTTGTGCTCGGGAACCTTCTGAAGAAAATGGATTTCTGCACTGTTTGCCTTCTAGACACACTTCACACTTTATTTTGTTTTCCTTCTTAAGTTTCCCTTCTATTTGTTCAGACAATTTACTCAAATCTTCATAATTCAAATGTGCCATTCTCTGATGCCACAGATAAAAGTCATTATCATTTGTTGCAGATTTGTATGCTGGAATACTCTGTGTATCAAGCCTGTACATATTATTAAATAACTTTGCAACTGCTATCTGTTTATTATTTCCATTGTACAACTTGCATCCTTGTTTGTCAAATTGCACTTGACAACCATTATTTATAATTTGACTGACAGAAAGAAGGTTTGTTGCCAGCTCAGGCACATAGAGAACATTTTGTACCTTTATCATATCTATCTCACCATTTTTATTGACAACATTCAGAATCACCGTTCCACAAGCTTTTACGGTTAATTTCTTGTCATCTGCTACTTTTATAGAGCTAATCGGAGGTGAAATTTCATCATTGAGCCAGTCACGGTGCATTGTCATATGCATTGATGCCCCAGAATCAATATACCAGCTGCTGTCATTTTTTGTTGTAGCGGAAAATACAGCAACATAACCAGAGTTCTCATTTGACTTCTGTTCCTTCTTTTTGTTTCTACAATATTTCCCAATATGCCCATATTTGTTACAAACAAAGCACCTTGGGCCTTTACTAAATGTCTTCACCTTATCGGAAGCTTGCTTGGCAGTCTGCAGATGTTTTCCTTTGCCTTTATTCACATACAAAGCAGTAGACTCAGAGTTTCTCACGTCCTGAAGAAGCTTAGTCTTTACAGCATCAGCAGTGATTGCCACGCCGGAGCTTTCCATAGCCATTAACATTGGTTGGTATACATCGGGTAAACCGGCAAGTAGAAGTGTTCCTAACCACTCGTCGCTTACAGTAAAACCAATATTTCTGAGTTTATGAGCCGTAGACATAATCTTATTGACATAATCTTCAATGTTTTGGCAACTGTCTAAGGTGGTGGTGATCAGATCTCTCAATAAACCAACTCGACGTGTCAGACCTTTGTCATCAAAAGCTTTAGCTAAGTTATCCCACACTTCTTTGGCTGTTGTGGCCTCTTGTATGTGTATATAATTAGTAGGATGGACAAGCAAAATTATTTTAGACTTAGCTTTCGTGTCTAGCTTTACATCAACTTTTTCAACTGAGGTGACACAGCTCCACAATTCCTCATGTTCGAGATATGATTGTACCGCAAATCTCCATGTAGGATAATTATCTCTTCCCGTCAGCTTTTCAATCAGTGCCATCGTATTGTTGGACGACATTTTTGCTGATAAAGAAAATTTCTGTATGGTGCCAAACACGTTGCGAGTTTATAGGTTATACCTATTTCAAATTTGAACTGAACGATTTTACTTTTTGTTCGAATACTTTATTTTACGTTGTATTTTACTTTATCACTTTGTATTTTATTAGAAGCAGGTGGCCTGGGCCCATAACCTGTTGAATTATTGTGTATTTAGTGTAAAAGTAAAATAAACGGCAAAAGATCGTTTCTTGTTTTATTGAGAGAATTTTCACAAAGGGAAGAGGAAGTCAGTGTTGCCAGCTAAAACAGTAGTGCTGTTCTTATTACTACATACTAATATAGTGTTGTACTTAACAAGTAAAGAAAGGTTCAAGTTTATTTATTACAACAGTTCCCATCATTTCTGACTAATTTGACTATGAAACACCCCAGCCTAAACCTAACCGTTTTTGAGATATTGGCGTTAGAAGGTTTTTTAAAAAAATATGCTAATTTCTTAAGAATTGGCATTTTTTTTTGTCTTCTATGGCCTTATTTTTTTTCTAATTCCGATTTTTGAGTACTAGAGAAGCTTGATTATTTTTCTAAATGCAAAAAGTCCAAATATCTGAACCAAAGGAGTCATAGTAGAGGACTGAAAGTGTAAAAAGAAATAAATTTATAAAAACATTTTTTTCTTTTAGCAAAATTAAAAAAAAAAAATGTATTGCAGTTGTCCTGCAGATATGCTAAATAATATCCTTGTTCTATTAGCTATCTAACAAGGTATAACAAGCTAGGGTTTTGTCACAATTCTCAGATAAAACCTTGATTTAAACCTTCCAGGTAGAGACAAAAAATGATAAAATGAAAAATTGGGACTTAAGATCAAACTTATCACCTGGGTCAGAAAATGAAATAAAACAATCCAAATAGTTACATTTGGTGGATCCAAATAGGTGGATCGGAAGAGGTGGACCCATACCGTGGCCAGCGAGAAGTCCTGATCTGACCCCCATGGATTTTTATGTGTGGGGCCACATGAAGACTTTAGTCTACGAAGATAATCATCCGATTGCATCTGTTGGGGAGTTGAGACGGAAAATAACTGCGGCAGCAAACGAAATAAGAAGACATATAACTACTGCTGTAGTAAAAAGTGGACTGAGACACAGAATG
Source organism: Thalpophila matura (assembly GCA_948465475.1). Classification (NCBI taxonomy): domain Eukaryota; kingdom Metazoa; phylum Arthropoda; class Insecta; order Lepidoptera; family Noctuidae; genus Thalpophila; species Thalpophila matura. Next base: position 269,136 of record OX419196.1, read on the forward strand.
AGAGTGTGTGTGCGAAACAGAGGCGGTCATGTGGAACAGGACTTGTAAAAATAACAATAAATTTTGTTTTGTAACTACACACATCAAAAGTATCTAGGGATCAACATATATTTTTGCAATAACTTTTCTCCTGATTGATATTAATTAAAATTTTCTTTAAGGAGTCATCAAATAAAGTGTTTTCGTTTGTCACAGTAACGATAAACCAAGTCACCTTTGCATTAATAAAGAAATTTGCCATTTTCCTAATAAAGGGATTTTTGACATTTGAAACACTAACATTAAAGTTCGAAAAAAAGACTGAAATAACAGTTTTCTTTAAAATTTTATTGGGTAACTTAAACAATTAATAATCCGTGTTTCTACCGCGAACACTAACAACACAAGAACATCGGTTTGGCATACTCAAAATGAGTTCATCCAAATCACGCTGTGGAATGGCCGCCCATGTTCGTTGCAACAACAAAAAAAGGTCTTCTTGCGACTGGATACCCTCCATATTCGGCAGAGCTCTTCTCTGTAGCATATCCCATGCATGCTCAATCGGGTTCAAGTCTGGCGACTGAGCAGGCCAGGGCAGGACATTGATGTTAGCTGCGGCGAGAGTCTGTCTTACAACTCTTGCGGTGTGCGGTCGTGCATTATCATGCATTAACTGAAATAAGGGACCGATTTGCACTTGTAGAGGAACGATGACGTCTGATACAATCGTCTCAGCATAAATTTGAGCGTTGAGGTTGCCTCTGATCCAAATCAACTCAGTTCTTCCGCCGATCCAAATACCCGCCCATACCATGATGGTTCCACCACTATAAGGATGGACTTCCTGGCAGGATTTTAATCGCTGTTGGCGTCCAGGGGTTCTCCAGTGTCGTATACGTCTTGTATCCGGTCTCATACCAAAACGAGACTCATCAGAAAAGCACACGAAACGCCATTGTTCTTCTGCCCAATTTCTGTGTTCAAGAGCCCATTGATATCGAATCCTACGATTGTGCATTGCTATAGGTGGTACCCGTAGCGGTCTTCGGGAATGAAGGTTCACTTCATGCAAGCGGTTTCTGACTGTTTGTTCGCTAATTAAGTTCCCTGAAGAGTGATGAAGCCTCACGGCTAACATCATGGCGGTTATTGTTGGAGCTCTTCGAGTTAAGATTTGAATGTATCGGTCTTGTCTCCGTGTGGTGCAGCGATACCGTCCTCCATGGCGCTCAGCCACGGTACCAGTGCTTCGGTAACGTGTCCAAAGTCGACTGATAACACTCTGACTTGTATTCAGAGCTAAAGCTACAGTACGTTGCCGGGAACCAGCTTCTATCATTCCCACGGCTCTGAGCATTTCTTCCCTGCTTAAATGACGTCGCCGCTCCATAATAACGTTGGTTTTAATCAGTAGTAGGGAAACAGTAGCACTAATAATGTCTTCAATGCGTTGTATGTTTTTATAGGGAAAATATTGACAGCTTATTTTCATCTTTTACTCGAATTTGATTGAGAGTTCCTGATTCAAATTATGAAATGCACCAAAAAGGATCCATATAAATTTATAAAATCATAAATTTATTACAAAGCCACATCTCAATCTCAAGAAATCCGCATAAAAATGCTTGATCCCTAGACACTTTTGATGTGTGTATTTGGATTGTTTTATTTCATTTTCTGACCCAGGTGATAAGTTTGATCTTAAGTCCCAATTTTTCATTTTATCATTTTTTGTCTCTACCTGGAAGGTTTAAATCAAAGTTTCAAAGTAAAAAAAGAAAGATATTAACATATTTTTTTAAAAAACCTAACGCCAATATCTCAAAAACGGTTAGGTTTAGGCTGGGGTGTTTCATAGTCAAATTAGTCAGAAATGATGGGAACTATAACCTCTTAATGGATCTAGGTCGACTTAACCAGTAACCCTGTATAATATGTCTAGATCCCTTTGCGCGTCAGTTAAAATGTCACTTATAGACCGGCCAAAGTAAAACAAACATGTATCGTCCGCATATAAGCTAATTTGACCTTTCAGACCTAGGTCTTTAATATTATTAATGTAAATGATAAATAATAAGGGGGCTAGCAGAGATCCCTGCGGTACACCGAATTCGATGGGTAGCATCCCACTTTTAGCATTTCCTATTTTTACTATTTGGTATCTGTCGCTAAGGTAAGAAGATAGGATATTGTAGGCCTCGCCGGTGACACCAGTGCTTCTAAGTTTCTGCAAAAGTATTCCGTGACTCACCGTGTCAAAAGCTTTTTTCATATTAATAAAGATCCCAAGTGCTATGTTTTTTTTGTCAATGTTGGTTTTAATTGTGGTGACTAAGTCGATTGGTGCGGATAGTGTGTTCGAATTGGGTCTGAATCCAAACTGCCGATCGTAAATATAGTCGGTATCTTGCAGGTATTTTTCTAGTCTAGTATATATCAGCCTTTCAAGAATTTTTGATAGGACAGGTAGGACTGAGATCGGTCGATAATTATTTGGGTCTGTTTTTGATCCTGATTTGTGTATAGGGGTCACCTTTGCGATTTTAAGGGGGTTTGGGAATGTTCCCTGAATGATACAATTGTTGAAGCAGTTTGTTAGTTCTTTGACTATCAACGGTTTGATACATTTTATTGCTTTTGTTGTGATACCGTCTATTCCAGAGCTGCAATTTGGATCCAGATTATCAATGATTTTTTTTATTTCGTGTATAGTGCATGGAGTTAGAGAGTCTAGATTGTTTGCTGTAGGGTTGTTGTTTGTTGTTGTGTAGGTTAGATTGTTGTGGATTTTTTTAGGAATTTGTGTAGCTAAACTTTTACCTATTGATGCAAAGAAGTGGCAAACTTGCGTCGGGTCAGAAATAGTTTTATTGTTAATTGTTAGTTTAGGAAGGATAGGGTTTGTTTTGGATTTATTTTGACGAAATTCGTTTATCAGAGACCACATCTTCTTTGGTTTAGATTTACATTTTGAGAAAGCCTTGAGATAATATTTTTGTTTCGTTGTTTGAATCAGATTGTGTACGTTATTTCTTTTTGTGATGAAATCCGTTTTTAGTTGTTCGTTGTGCGTATTTGTCTTATATTTCTTCCATAGTGTGTTCCTTTCGTTGATTTGATTTACAATTTCTGTGCTGATCCAGTCATCTCTAGGTAGGTTGAGTATCTTGATCTTGTTGGTACTGTTAGCTTGTATGTTTGACTTTATGAAGCGTTCAAGGTCGGAGTAGTTGTGATTTGCTGACTTATAGTCCGCGTCGGCCACAGATTTGTATAGGTTTGGGTAGTCAATAGTTGTATATTGTTGTTTTATCTTTCGTGGGCGTTCTAATCTTTTCAGCTCCAGGTAGATGTGATTATGGTCGGAGAGGGATGATTCGATAACGGCCATATGGAAATCATTTGTTGTGACGTTAGAGCATACATGATCCAATATTGTGTTGGTTTTGTTAGTAGTACGGGTCGCGTATTTCCTATCAGTTTTATTTAGTAATGTGTACCCTGATCCTTTAATCATGTTCGTGTAAAGGTTTGCTGTTCTATCTGGTTTCAATATGTCGAGGTTAAAATCGCCAAAGACAATACATCGTCGCTTTGATTGCAGTTGTTGGGAGTAATATTCAATAAAACTTTTGGAATTGGTGTCGGGAGGTTTGTAGACAACGCCGAAATTAAGTGCATATTTCTCGAGGTGAATAAATAAGTAATTATTGCCATCAATATACTCTTGTTGTGTTATTGTATGAGTGACGTCATTGTGAACAAAGATGGAGACTCCTCCCCCACGTCGGTCGGTCCGGAAGTTGAAGTGATGGGTATAGTTGGGGATATTCAGTGACGTTCCTTCGGAAGCTGACTTTATCCAGGTTTCAGTGAGTAATATCAAGTGGATTACATGGGGTACGCTTTTTAAAATACACTTTAATTCATCTAATTTCCCCTTTGTTAGAAGGCTGCGTATATTTATAATAAAAATTTTAGCGATTTTGCATTGCTAATTAAATTTGTATAGTTGTCTAGTGCTTGATATGATGTATTTTTTGTTTTGTTTTGGTCCAGGTCGGATGATAACTGCGTTGGGGGAGTATTAGTTTTTTGGTGTTAGGTTTACGATTTTTGGTATACCTTTGACGTATTTAATCGATATTCCTGTTTCTCCGATTTGCTGTCGGCGTTCTAATTCTGATCTTAATTCGGCAAGGTATTTTTGCTGATTCGGTGTTTGGACGGCGTATAGTTTAATGTTCAGGTTAGCGAGTTTCTCCTTATTGCGAAGTAGATATTGGGCGCTTTCATGAGAGTCAAAACTTACTTTTAATAGTCGGTTTTAGGGTTCCGTACCAAAATGGTAAAAAAGGAACCCTTATGGTGCGACTTCGTCTGTCTGTCTGTCTGTCTGTCTGTCTGTCTGTCTGTCACACCTGCTTTTCAGCAACTACTTATGCTATCGACTTGAAATTTGGAACAGTTATAAAGAATGCTTGTTCAACTTTATTGCAAATGAAAAAAGTCCAAAAATATTTTTATTTTCATTGCAAAAGGGGCCGGAGTGGGGGTCCGAAATTTTAAAGTAGGGTTACTAGGTCGAGTGACATATCATATGAAAGGGCTTGATCTGCACATTTCAAAATATATTTTTATTTTATTTTATGTCCCACAGTTTTCGATATATGATGAAAAATGTCCAAAAAAATACCATTCCCCCCCCCCCATTATCTCCGAAGTTTGCGGGGCGAAAAATTTGAAATAATTAGAGTTGATAGGAATTGACCCAAATATGGCACTAAAAATACAACGATGTTCCTAACTAGTACAGTTTTTTCAAAATCATCAAAATTCCTTCACAAACAAACTTAGTTATGCGGTCCGGATTTTTTCACTTTATACGTCCAAAAATCGTACGGAACCCTCGGTGCGCGAGTACGACTCGCACTTGGCCGGTTTTTTATCGGGGTTGTACTTTCCAAGGCGTAAACATTTAATAACATTTCGTGGCAATATCGAGATAAAAAGTAAGTGCTAAAAGGTAACAGCTATGCACCTATCCAGTTTCATCGCAATCGGTTAATTAGTTTTTGCGCGAAAAAGTAACAAACTTAATATGTAGGTAAGTACATACCTACTTGCGATCGGCAGCGGCGGCGACCTCTCGCGCCCGGCCCTGGTTCAAGCCATGGTCCGGGGCGAGGGGGAGCGGGAGGCAGTCGCCTCCTTCTGCGAAGCAGTCATGCTAGCGAAGGAGGTGGCGGGACGGGAGAGGGAGAGATTCTCCCGTCCAAGCCGCCGCGGTAGACGCTCCGGGCGTCGGGAGCCGCGTGACGACTCCCGGCCACCGTAGGCGCGGGCCTGCGGGCGGTGAGTAATGGGTAGCTCACCGTCCGATCAGGACTAGGCCCGTGCCGAACGGCGCGTACGTGTTCCACGCGCGCCTTAAAGAGATGTCAGCATCAGAGAGGGGGCCCATTAGGGCCCAAGCCTGCCGGGAAAGCGGGATTGTCCGGAAGGGATACCGCTGACCCGGACAAAAGGGCTAAGGAAGGAACACGGGTGGGTTTTAGTCAGTAAGAGTCTGACACTCCCTTCCGCTCCGCCCAGAGCGGGAGGGGTCATTTGATGATTTCTCATCCTCAAAAAAAAAAAAAAAAGGTACATACCTACTTACTAACACAAACTTTTACAATTAGAAGACACTTCGTGTTAGGTTACTTTTGATCTTGCAGACAGAAATAGTAGCCCCGTGAAGCGGGCTTAAGTCGACCATTGCCCTTCGCCCTGCCCCCTCGACCCCTTCCCCCTTACTCCCTGCCCCCTTTACCCCTCTTACGCCCTTACCCCTTACTCTCCTTATACCTTAGCCCCTCCCCCTTACCCTACGGCCCCCTTACCCCTCTTACGCCCTTGCCCCTTACTCTCCTTATACCTTTTCCCCTCCCCCTTACCCTCCGCCCCCCTTACTCCCTGCCCCTTACCCCTCTTACGCCCTTACCCCTTACTCGCCTTATATCTTATCCCCTGCCCCTTACCCCCACCCCTTACCCCTGTTACACCCTTACCCCCCTTAAGCATTACCCCCTTACCCCCCTTTACCCCGCGTCCCCTACGTTCACCATTGCCCATGCCTCCTTACCGGGAAAAAAGATTATAGTGGCCATTTAGCTGAATTTAGCATTGCTTTACCCGTTGTAACTTTTAACGAAAGGTCCAATTCGAATAATTTAAAGTTACATGTACATAATCAAAAAGTTTAAATATTCTGTTTAATTCGCATTCTGTATAATAGTGTTCGCCAGGTGGTCGAAATTCGAGGTATTCCTAGTAGCGCACCCAACCCAACCGCACCAAGGCGAACCGCACCTAAACTATTTCCCGAAGCACACCCGTAGGTGTGCAAACCAAAAGAAATTAAATATATTTAATTTCTGTTCCAGTTAGCACACCTACGGCGACCGTATTTTTTTGCATAATGGTAAAGGTCTGTGGTCATATTGAGAAGAAATTAATATTAAATTTTGTCTATAATGTTTATAGTCTTACTGAATGTCAAACATAAAGCCGTCTTCAGACTACGCTATACTATATAGCATTATAGCATATAGCTCATAGCACAACAATATCGCGCACCATACATTGTTATGGACACGTTCACACTATGCTATACTATACAGGTTGTCCCACGCCATGCCACATGGAGGGGAAGTACTTAGGTAAAATATTTGAGATAGGAAGTTTTGCTTCATGGAGACTTCACTTTATTTTTTAAATTAAGTAATACTGCATTCAAAGATTTTTTAAAAATTGCTTACTTCATCTGGGAATCGAACCGACCAAGTGTGAAAAAATGAATATCCTGTATTTTTATGATGCCAATTGAAAATAAATTTTAGTTTTTGTTGTACTATCTATCAGACACGTTTTAGATCTGTATTTTATCTATACTTTATTCATTTCATTTACATAGTTTTTATATTTTTAAATATTTCAATATAAAAAAATAAAAAAAACATTTATCTATACAAATTATTAAAAAGAGGTAAAGTTTGTAAGTTTGTATGTAAGGGGTAACCTTCGGAACTAATGACCCGATTTTTAAAATTCTTTCACTAATAGAAAGCTACATTATCCTTTAGCACTCAAGGATAATGTAGCTTTCTATTAGTGAAAGAATAGTAGTTTTTATCCCGAAAAAATACACGGTTCCGAAGTCGCGGGCAAGGCGTTAGTAGTAAATAATAGGTATCGTCTCCCGTGTGCTGCCATTCATAATAATAATAATACGAAGTAAGTATCTACATTACGAGTTTCCGCGCTTTCTACGCAAAAGTCAGATAATATTTCTTTATTACCTCGTATCTCCCAAACTGCTGGATGGATTTCAACAATTAAGGTATCCTTATCCTATACGTCTTTAAAATCCAAGTGTCTTTAGATGGGTGTTTGTATGATGTGAAAGTGGGTGATTTTTGGCGCCATATTATGTTTTCAAACATATATGTATCAACAAATAAATATCATAAACATTAAAAACTAAAAACAAGAGTTAAAAAAACTAAAACCCAACTACGGAAAAAAACAACTGAAAAGCATGAAATAAGAAAATAATCAACACATCGGTACAGTCGTGTCCGATCTACTGCTGTGGTTGCATGCCGCTATGACATGTGGCTGCTTTACGGCGGCATGCGACCACGGCTATAACCTGGACACGACTGTACCGATGTGTTGAATATTTTCTTATTTCATGCTTTTCAGTTGTTTTTATCGTAGTTGGGTTTTTGTTTTTTTTAACTCTTGTTTTTATTTGACACTTTTTGGTAGCGTGAGTCAGTCACTGCATTCACTTTTAGGATGCAAGTTTTAAAATGTTAAAACCTTCCGGAAGAAATTCTGAAAATTATGGTGTGAACTCAGTGTTTACATTTCATAAAAAGTACTAGTATGCAGTAGCTATACCTAATATATTATGTCTTTTACATAGTTTAATCGGTCATGGAACGAAACATAAATTGTACTTGGTCAAGTAACGAGATGGCGCTACTAGTAAGAAAGTCACAAAGCGGAGACTTTTTATTCGTCCAGTGTTTGCTATATTGGATTTCTTGTAACACCATCTACCTCACGATACTCTTTGGATCAAGACAAATTTGACAAATGAATCTAAGGACACCCCATTTGTTAAAATCGGGTAAATTTTATTTTTTTGGTCCTCTTTTTTACGTTTTTTGATGTAGTTTTTGAGTTACGATCGAACATCCATACATAGACACATACAAACATACATACATAGGCTGTTAAACTCATTACCCTTCCTTTTTCGTAGTCGGATAAAAAGAGGAAAATAAAAATACTAAATTAGTTAAATAAAATAAATATTAAATTACCAAATAAGACGAAGTACGAAGTTGGAGGTCTACTGATGCACCTTACTCTTACGCTTTATAAAACTGTTCCTACTACCTAAATTCATAAGACAAAGACTAATACCGCGATGCGCTCTGCACCGTGAGATTCGCCTTCTCAGCCATCCGATGTCGTGTGATCGAAGATTGTGTAATAGCGGTGATTAATATTAATTTAGTGTATTTGTGAATCACTCTTGTTTCTCACATCGAACAATTGCCACGCCTCATAGTTTTACCGATTTAATTGTAATAATTATCTTAATTAAATAGTTTTAATAATCTATATCGGTTTTATTTGCATCCTCGACTGCAGCCGTACGTAATTAAACGACTATTATTTACCGATACTATTATTAACAGATATCACGTTTCGCGCCAAAGAACACTATACCCTCCTTTTGGCTTCGCCGCAGTCGGGTTAAACCAAGACCTGGCAGTCGGAACCCATAATATGACAATTACCCGGAGACAGTGGGTACGCCTCCATCCCCTCCCACATGCCCACGTCAAAAAAATATTCGCTATCCCCCATCTCCGTCCATAATATTTTTCCTCCTTTTGGGCTTCGCTGCAGTCGGGTAAAATATGTTTTTTCAAGTGAATAAATAAAATAGGTACAATAGAAACCTATGTTTCATCACATTTGTAAAACTTTAAAGGTCGTTAAAAACATGTGGTACAAGTAGAATAACAAATAACAATAACAATAAACAAATAACGTGTATGTGTAGTGATATGCTGTTATTATAAGTTGGTCAATAAATAAATTTTAAAAAAAATGTATATTGCGTCAATATTTAGTTACATACCTTACAATGAAGTTCCAACAACAACAAGTAGTAAACACAAACGTGTAGCAGTATATAAGCGCGTCACGCGATGTTCGCTGTGCATCACTCGTGTACCAGTCTATTGTACCAGCAGCAACATGAAGAACATCCTCCTGATGGTATTGGTACGTATTACGTATACAACAATATCCTTGGCTAGGAGGCTGAAGCCTAAAATCTTTAGTTCTGACAAACATATTAGATTAGTAATTTTGTGTTTTGATTTTTATCAGCCCCCCCAAAATAACTGATTCCTAGAACCGCCACTGTTTAGTGTTGGCACTACTTTATTAATCTCGTAACTTTCTTTTACTTTTTATTAATTTTCAAATGTAAAGCCCGCTCCACATTCTCACGAGAATCTCCGGAGAACGCGAGAATTTATTCTCTTAAGTATTCTTCTTAGATTCTCGTAGGTTCTCCGATTTTTGTCGGTTTTGTGGCGCGAGACAAAGAAGCCGAGAAGGCAAAAGCCCCGCGCTTGAATGCGTTTTCAGTGCGTTACACTACGCGTGATTTCTATACAAATACAGGTACTTGCAAACAACGTAAGATCACGCACTCACGCGCTACGCTGCGTGATGCGGTGCGGTGTGCGAATCACCTAAAGGGCAAGCCCGACGTATTTTTTTCATTTTAGAGAGTACTAGCTACCGGCCGCGGTTTAGCTCGCGTTTTTCGGAATTATACATAATATAAACCTTCCTCTTGAATCATTATATCTGGGTGAATTGCGCAAGCAAAAAAATACACGTCAAACCTGAGAACGGTAGATAGTGCAATGTGCTGATTTTTAATTATATATATTTTTTCTCAACAACGTAAGTACTTCTCTACCTTGGCAAAAAAATCATTGATTTCTACCCTCTAATATACCAAAACAACCAAAAAATTACAAAGTGTTATTTTATTATGACGGTCGCCTGTCCTGAACCCAATTCCGCTCATAAAATACCTACCGCTGCAAATACATTCGTAATATGGATTTAAATCGATTTTGTTATCATTAAATTATAATATTTTCGATCAAATAAAACTATTTTTGTTTATCTTCTTTCTCATGGATTTGACAGGCAGTCAACTTTTGTCTGGAAAAAAGTTATCATTTCAGAGGACAGTAAGTTTTAGTAGAATAGCCATGTCAACATTGCATTGTTACGCCCCTCTCACATTTCCTCACTTCGGATCAGTCCGGCTCAAGCTTCCGGCGCGAACGCACCGGTCCCAACGTCATTCATGCGGTTTCCCGCCAAAAAAGTAAGTTTATAATTTCAGTGATAGGGGGACAAAAACGTAGTAAAATAGTTTCATTTCAGTGGCTATAACTCGTGCTAGATTCGTTTAATTTGTTTCAAAATTGTGTATTAAATTCGCCGTAAGTACTGTTTTGTTTGAGTAGTGTTCATATATTTTTAATTATTTTATAATTTTAATAATTTAGTTCTGTCTATAATTTCGGTGGTAATTTTTATCATTTCGGTAGACACTTTTCATTTCAGTGGACTCTTAAAAATTCATCCTTAAATATTTATGTAAGTTATGATGAAATTTGATGTCCACTCACGCACAATGTTATAAAATAGGCTAAAGTTTTATTTGTCACTAAAAATATGTAGATAGCATTGAAACTAAAAAATCCCACCAAAATGACATAAAAATCTGTTGTTGAAATTCACCCATCTATTAAAAACCGCATCAAAATGCGTTGCGTAGTTTTAAAGATCTAAGCATACATAGGGACAGACAAACGGGACGCGACTTAGTTTTATACTATGTAGTGATTTGTGTTCATCTTCATGAATTTAAGTGAGTTAATGTCGTTATTTATTTGGCAATACTTACACTAAAAATCACTTACATTCATGAAAAACCGGCCAAGTGCGAGTCGTACTCGCGCCCCGAGGGTTCCGTATCAATTATGGACGTATAAAATGAAAAAAACCGGACCGCATAACTAAGTTTGTTTGTGAAGGAATTTTGATGATTTTGAAAAAACTGTACTAGTTAGGAACATCGTTTTATTTTTGGTGCAATATTTGGGTCAATTCCTATCAGCTCTAATTATTTCAGATTTTTCGCTCCGCAAACTTCGGAGATAAGGGGGGGGGGGGGTGGTATTTTTTCAGTAATTTTTCATCATAAGTCGAAAAATGTGAGACATAAAATAAATTAAAAATATATTTCGAAATGTGCAAATCAAGCCCTTTCATATATGTATGTCACTTGACCTAGTAACCCAACTTTAAAATTTCGGACCCCCACTCCGGCCCCTTTTGCAATTAAAATAAAAATATTTTTTGACTTTTTTCATTTGCAATAAAGTTAGGCAAACATTTTTTATAACTGTTCCAAATTTCAAGTCGATAGCTTTAGTAGTTGCTGAAATAAGCAGGTGTGACAGACAGACAGACAGACAGACGAAGTCGCACCATAAGGGTTCCTTTTTTACCATTTTGGTACGGAACCCTAAAAATGACGGTAAATACTGTCTAAAACGAAAAATAATGCGTCGGGCTTGCCTCCTTCTAGGCGCGCCACTGCACGCGACAGGGACGTATTTCCCTAAGGGCGTAGGGGGCGATCGCCCGGGGCGGCCGGCCCGGAGGGGCGGCCGCTAGGCTGCCCTTATTACCTGCTGCTTGACCATAAGACAAAAGCCTAGAATTTTACAATAGTGACGAAAAAAGAAACTTCATGCATAGCTCGCTGAATGACTTTGTATTCTATTTGGTCTAACCCAATTATTAGTTTTCATTCACGTCTCGGCACCTTATTTATGTGTTATCGGGTAGAACGCACATGATTTTTTTTTGTTTTTTTTTTTTTGAGGATGGGAAATCATCAAATGACCCCTCCCGCTCTGGGCGGAGCGGAAGGGAGTGTCAGACTCTTACTGACTAAAACCCACCCATGTTCCTTCCTTAGCCCTTTTGTCCGGGTCAGCGGTATCCCTTCCGGACAATCCCGCTTTCCCGGCAGGCTTGGGCCCTAATGGGCCCCCTCTCTGATGCTGACATCTCTTTGAGGCGCGCGTGGAACACGTACGCGCCGTTCGGCACGGGCCTGGTCCTGATCGGACGGTGAGCTACCCATTACTCACCGCCCGCAAGCCCGCGCCTACGGTGGCCGGGAGTCGTCACGCGGCTCCCGACGCCCGGAGCGTCTACCGCGGCGGCTTGGACGGGAGAATCTCTCCCTCTCCCGTCCCGCCGCCTCCTTCACTAGCATGACTGCTTCGCAGAAGGAGGCGACTGCCTCCCACTCCCCCTCGCCCCGGACCATGGCTTGAACCAGGGCCGGGCGCGAGAGGTCGCCGCCGCTGCCGATCGCTTCTACGAGGACACGGCGGTGCTCCGCCCATGCAGGGCAGGCCCCCGCCGTGTGCTCCACCGTGTCCTCGCGGCGATCAACGCAGTGATGACACTCGGGCGTTTCCTCCCGCCCGATGATGTGCAGGTACCTCCCGAAACTTCCGTGTCCGGTGAGGACCTGCGTCAGGCGGTAGGTGAGGACGCCGTGACGTCTCCCTAGCCACTCCTCAAAGAGGGGTCTTACCGCCGCTATTGCGGCGTGCCCTGCGCTGGGTTGCGAAAGTCGCTCCTTCCATGCCACCATGAGATCGCGCCGGAGGTCCGTCCGCTCCGCCGCAATTTGCCGCGGAAGCGGGGTTTCCCCCCGACGTAGTGCCTCCGCGCGCCACTCATACAGGCGCGCGAGGACTATCGCCTCCAGATCCCACGGTGGCAGAACGCACATGATAACTTGAGTCTTCAGACATTGCGGTTTATGCGAAAGGAAGAGTTTGCGTAGTTCACTAAATGATGTCTAGCTGAACTGTATCCCTCTCTGTCAGATTTGTGTCTACGTTATATTCTCTATAACTTTGAATAACTACTGATATCTGCATTAAATATTATGATACTAGATTTGTCTAATTTAATGCTATATGTAGGCTGCAGCATTTCGTCCAATTGTTCCGGCTATTCCGCCATCAGGTTTATTCAGTCCAGTCCAAAAATCGTCCTCCAATGTATGGGTGAACAGTTTCGGGAATATTACACCCCTCCGTATGTATTCTTCGTTCTTTTGTCTAATTTTCCTAACAGTGTAGATGTGGTCTACGGTACTGAAGCAACTTGGGTCACCTCAGATCATAGAAACAAGGAGATATGCCATCATAGCAAATTATCACGGGAACAACTGTACCCACTTTTAGTACATTTTCGACACAATTACAAGCGCTCCTTGTGAATAAAAAGATCTCCCACACTTTAAAAATTCCGCACATCCTCAATCTAACACTGTTAATCGTTACTCAACACTAGCAACAAACTAAAACACTGTATTTATATCATCGATCGTGTTCGGTTCGTCGCGTGTACTTTTAGTACTACGCTCAAAATGACCAAACTAAAGTATCAAGCTTAATAGCGCCTTGGCACATCTCCCTTGTTTCTATGATCTGAGGGGATCACACTTATTTCGCCGTACATGTTAAGAACAAGAGTCCATAGAAACCTTCAACTGCTTGTATTTTCAGACACTGAAAGCAAGCAAGGATTTAGCCATCCGCAGTTTTGAGTTTTGTCAAATGGAACCTGGTTAATCGCTGAAATTTTCTTCCTTTTGTTTTCCTCAATCGCGACACCAATATCGAGGGTCGGGGTAATGGTAATCGTGTCATGTTAGTCGTCTTATCTTTAGGTTTAAGAATAACTCTTACATTATTTGACAAAGAAGACTGTGGATAGCATGAGGAAAGTTTGAACACCTTGCTGTACTTATCGCTGCGATGGAAAAAGACAGCGGGACGTAGTGTTTTTCGTAGTGTTTTGACCACGGTGTCGCTGGCTTTGTCGTCTTTTTGTACGCATTCGAAGTTTTGGTGCTGGAGTCTCGACTTGCAGCGCAGCCAGTTTTTTGTTTAGAAATGTTACCTAGCTCTTAATTTAGGCATTTTTTTACCGGATTTAACTTAATCTCATTTCATTTGATACTGATACTGGTACTGTCGCACTTCCGTAGGTAATGTACCTACTCTACATTACGGAAGTGCGTACCAAGTGCGAATATGGCTGGTACAACAAAACTATACCGCGAACCACGGAAGATCGAATGCAGCTCGACTTCACCTAACATTAGAATTCCATTTCTTTTTTTTGCGGGTTGCTTTGCTTTTTTTTGCCCCCCAAAAGGCGCGGTCTTTTACGACATAAGATGTTGGTTAGTGATTGCTGGTTTATGATTTATTATATTTTCTCACGACCCTAACAAATATGATCAAACCGCGGTAGTGGTAGTAGTAGTTCGCCGTTTTACAAAACGGCGACGCGACATTTAGTCGCATTGGAGAACGCAAAACGCCAATACTATATGACTGATAAACGTTCAGCAGTAATGCAACCCGCTAAAAACTTGATCCGCCGTGGTACAAAACGGCGCCGTTTTTTTAAAATGGCTAGTTATTTTAATATGGCGAATTTAATTTAATTCGGCTGCGACATGGGCGTTGAAAAAAGGGGCGGCCAAATCATAAGCGCCCAGGGCGCCAAATTCTGAAATACGTCCCTGGCACGCGAGCTCACGACCGGACCCCGTTCAAGTCCGAAACAATTCGAGAAATCCCCATAGCCAACACGAGACAAAACTGCTTAATATGAACGAACCTACTATCAATGTTCTACCTGATGTGTTAATTTCTTGTTTCAGCTTGTGGTGGGTCTTGCTTGGTCCGTACAGTGTGGGGTTTTGGTGACCGGCGCCGAAATTGTAGAAGGTCAAGTCGATAATTTTAAAGAACAAGTTGCTGCTGCAGGAGAACAAGTCCAAGGCTATGCTGCAGACGTGGCTGCAGCCAATGGGGAATAAGGAAATAAAAATAAACGTTCTTATTTGGAAAAAGCAATAAATTCAAAAGTTATTTCTTATTCCGACCCCCAGTGACGACTGTAGATAAATTATTTTATATATATTATTTACTTATAAAAATATATTAAATTATCTAAATACCAAGTCTTGTTATTTTTTACTTTGTCTCCTAAGGCGAATCACACACCGCCCCGCGCTACGCTGCGGGGTGCGTGGCGACGGAACAAAAATCCCGCGCGTGAATGCGTTTTCAGTGTGTTGCACCATGCGTGATTTCTATACAAATACAGGTACTTGCAAACAACGGAACATCACGTACCCCCGCGCCACGCTGCGTGATGCGGGGCAATGTGCGAATCGCCTAACTAGGGTTGCCAACCTTTCTTTATAATAATATGGGATCCTATTCACATACGCGTTAAAAAACTATACCCTCCTTTTGAGCTTTGGCACAGTCGAATAATATAAAAAAAACTTAGACATTGCAGTCTGGACCCATAATATGACAATTACCCGGAGACAGTAGGTACCGCCCCCACATGACCATGTCAAAAAAAAAATACTCCGTCCATAATTTTTTACTCCTGGGCTTCGCCGCCATCGGATAAAAATATGTTTTTTCAAATGAATAAACGTCATTACGTACAATAGAAAACCTTTGTTTCAATACAAATATAGGTCGTTAAAACACGTGAAAGAGATAGAATAAGTATTGCGTCAATATTTGAATAAATACTTTTCAATTAAGTTCGAATAACAACAAGTAAGTAGTAAACACAAACGTGTAGCAGTATATAAGCGCACGCGATGTTCGCTGTGCGTCACTCGTGTACCAGTCTATTGTACCAGCAGCAACATGAAGCACGTCCTCCTGATGGTATTGGTAGGTATACAACCATTTATTTTTAGTATCAGTGGCGGATCTACGGGGGCTAGGAGGCTGAAGTCCCTCCCGCCCAAATCTTAAGTTCTGACAGATTTCAGATTAGTAATTTTGTGTTTTGGTTTTTACCTCTTACCCTCTTCCCCCCCCCACTAAATCATATCTGATGGGCCCTCGGCTCTTCCTCAAATAATACCCGGATCCGCCAATATTTAAGGCGCTACTTTAATCCCGTAACTTTCTTGTACTTTTTGTTAATTTTCAAATGTAAAGCCACAATCTCACAAGAATCTCCGAAAGTCCGGAGAACGCGAGAATATCACGAGAAACGAGATTGTACTGTATAGAACCAATTCTCATATTCTTCTCAAAATCTCCAACGTTTGTCGGTTTTTTGGCGCGACACAAAAAAGTACACGTTTAAAAAAACGTCCACCTGCCTTTGAAACTCGACAAACATCACAAGTTGATACAATACACAAAAGTTTCGGGAGGCACATTCATGTTACATCGTTTCGGTTCTATTCACTGTATGTTTGTTTGAGTTTTCATCACGACGATCTCGCGAGCCGAACACTGAGTCTTTCGAACACACGAGCGGCCGTCCAAGTCCGAAACAATTCGAGTTTCCATAACCAACACGAAACAAAACCCCTCAATATGAACGAACCTACTATCACGATATCAACGCCTAAACAACTCCGGCGTACCACAAGGTAGTGTACTTGGACCTCCACTTTTTCTTTTGTATATTAATGACTTACCTGATATAATAAGACATGAAACTATTCTATTTGCTGATGACACGACGGTCATAATAAAATGCAAAAACAAAACTGATTTTGAGGACGAAATCAATAAAACCATTAAAGATATTATATTCTGGCTAGAATCTAACAATCTAAAAGCCAATATAGCCAAGACGAAACTAATTCAATTTGGGAGCCCTAAATCCATTCCACTAAAACTAAACGTAACTTATGACGGAATCCCAGTTGAAGAGGTTCATTCAACAAAGTTTTTGGGCGTTATCATTGACAGAAATTGTAACTGGAAAGCACATGTAGAGGAATTATGTAAAAATTAAATAGGTATGTGTTTGCCCTTTATCGACTAAGAGAGAGGTCCTCCGTAGAAGTTGCACTCAATACCTACCACGGTTATGTTGGTTCTCTAATACAGTATGGATTGATAATATGGGGTAACACAGTGGAAATAGATAGGGTATTTAAGTTACAAAAAAAATGCTTAAGAGCTATTTGTAATATTAACTCTTGGGAGTCGTGTAAACCATTTTTTTTTTAATTTCGCCTGCTTCCTGTAGCCTGCATATAAATATTCTTCAAATATGTGTTTTCGTGAAGCAAAATCCTGAGCTATTCAGAATAAATAAAGATGTATTAAAAAGAAGACTAAGAACTTTGATCGAGAATAGGTTAATGATAGAAAAATGTAAATTACAATTGGTTAAAAGAAATGCATTTCACATGGCGATAAAGGTATATAATAAACTAGCAAATCCGGCGAACTCCGTTTCGCCACCAGATTTTCCCGCTTTTCTGTTGAAATTTTCCTGAATTTTCTTTGCTATAAACCTCACGGAGCCCGAGACCTTTCCAACGAATGCAAAATCGTCGAAATCGGTTCGTGCGTTCTGGAGTTATATCGTCAGGAAGGAAAACCCGACTTATTTTTATATAGTAGATTGCCTAACGCTATAAAAGAGCTGTCACTACCTCTTATCAAAAAAAAATTGCGAATCTGGCTCATGAGACACTGTTTTTATTCTGTAAATGACTATTTAAAATTGTGATGACATTATCTAATACCTACTACAAGAAGGTATAGGTACCTATTAATATTATGTAACATGTGATTGACATTCATAATAATGCAGCTTGGTTGACATTTGAAATATTAGTAATTTGATTAGGTAGGTGTTTATTGTAATTCAATTAATTAATTAATAATAAGATTGACATTCATAATAATGCAGCTTGGTTGACATCTGAATTATTAGCAATTTGATTTGGTATTTATTGTAATTCAATTAATTAATTAATAATATTTGATAAGAATAATTGTTATATTTAATTTAATTTAATTGCTATAATTTAAGGAATTAACATTTGTACGCCTTTACTGGCAGGTTTTTTATGGAACCACTGTTGACACTGAACACCTTGTAATGTATTTACCAAAAACTTTAAAATATTTAAAATAACCTGATGTGTTAATGTCTTGTTTCAGCTTGTGGCGGGTCTCGCCTGGTCCGTACAGTGTGGGGTTTTGGTGACCGGCGCACAAATTGTAGAAGGTCAAGTCGAAAATTTAAAAGAACAAACTGCGGCTGCAGGAGAACAAGTCAAGACTACGATCCAAGGCTTTATTCCAGCCAGTATACCCAATGGGAAAGCTACGAAATGAAATTAAAAATAATAATTGTAAAAATATTTTTTTTAAAACCACGTTTTTAAAACGGACTAAAAAGTATAAAATAATTTCTGATGATACGTGGGGCGCATCTTACTATTATCTATTGCATGCGCTCCACGTTTTTCATTTCATCTGAAATTATTTTATACTTTTTAGTCTGTTTTAAAAACGTGGTTTTAAAATTGTTTTTTTTTACAATTATTATTTTTTTACTTTTTAGTCCGTATTATTGCATCGTCATCCAAATTACATAGGTATAATTTCAACTTAATCCGATGACAGGAAGTGCTTGAAAAATGAATTTCAAAATTTGTACTGAACAGACAGACAGACAGACACGGAAGCGAACTAATAAAAAGGTAGTAATAAATATATTTATTTAGAAAAGCCATCGATTCGTAAGTTATTTCTTATTCCGATTCCCAGTGACGATTGTAGACACATTATTAAAAATACCTGTATTAGTGTGTGTTATTGATTTTGTTACTTTGTCTTCTAACTAGGATTGCCAAGCTTATTAAAATAATCTAGTATCCTAATATTACGAGTCCAACTACTCTATTTTTAAAAAAAATACATATTATGGGAAACCGCTTAGTAGAATAAGCAATTAAGCTACAACCTATATTATTCGTTTCAAAACACTGAAGCGTATCAGAATATTAATGTTGCCGAACTATCGATAGTGGAAGCCAAAACTATCGATAGGCCTATCGATACTATCGATTGTATTGCTGCTCATAAATTATATACTATCGATAGTATCGATACTTTCGAAGTTCTGAAAAACAATACTATTATTGATAGTATCGATAATCCACAAAAATCGATAGTATTGAAACTAATCAATACTATCGATTTTTGTGGTGAATTCACAAGGTTCTAGGGTGGTTTGTTGCCCTGCTGCTCGACGGATTCCACGGTGGGCCGAATAGGGAATTGCTCAGTTTGTTCGGAGCTCCGGCTAAAACGTAGACCAGTTGTTTAGTTAAAGGTGTTTTTACCAAAAAATATTATTTATTTATTTATTTATTTAACACTTTAAGCACATAATAAAAAAAATGTACAGAGGCGGACTTAATGCCATAGGCATTTTCTACCAGTCAACCTTTGGGTGATGCAGAGACAAACAGTGGTAGGTGCAATTTTGATAATTGTGTAATAAACAAATTATACAAGGTTATATATATTATACATACATATAAAACTATATACATACATTATTTATATATCATACATATATGATAATATACTAAATACACAAATATATTATATACATACGAGTAGAATAAGTAATAGGAAAATATTAATGCTGTGATGATTCTGCCAGATTCTTCCGAATATGCTCGCGAACTTTAAATTTAAATGATAAGCGGTTATTTGCCATCCTGATTTCCAAAGGGAGCGCATTCCATAGCAGAATTGACTGAACGAAGAAAGAACAGTGATAGAAGTCAGTGCGGTGAGTGGGACATTGAAGAAGGCGGTTATGAGATGAGCGAAGATTTTTATTATGGTTAGCGCAAATGTATTGAAAGTGGGGAGCTAGATAACTAGGGGAAGTGGGGGAATCAAGAAGTGAGAACAAGGTGGTCAGCGCCCTTTGCTCTCTACGCTGGCGTATCGGCAACCACTTTAGAAGCGACCGATGCGCAGAGACATGGTCATATTTACGCAAATTGAAGACGAATCGAATGCAGTTATTAAGAAGACGGTCAAGTTTGTTGAGAAGTTCTGCATTCAGGTCAAAGTAACACACATCACCATAATCGATGATAGGGAAAATTAAGGCCTGTACGAGCATTGTTTTTGTATTTAATGGCAATAGGTTTTTCAGCCGATACAGAGCCCGCAGCGTTCCGGTAACCTTCTGGCTGACACTAGCGACTTGTGTACGCCAGCTCAAAGTACTATCAATGTGCAAACCGAGATCCTTGACATCATTGCTAAATGGAAAGATCGTATTGTTGAACAAAACAGGCGGCAAAGTTGTACCATCCACTTTACAAATACTACGAGGGCTCCCAATAATGATCGCCTGACACTTGTTAGGGTTTACAGCTACACCAAATCTATCAGCCCAGGTTTTTATGGCTAGTGAGTACTATGTGGGTTATTATGTTACTGTTATACATCTCAAGTTCAGTCTGACAGTTTGAGTACCTACTTTAGGGGGCCTACCCAAATGTCCTTTCTGATGGTAATGTTCGTCGGGTCGTTGAGCTCCCTAAGTCTGGGTTGAGCTACCACGATACCCGGCACATGCGTGCACAGTCAGCTCAGGTCCACTCAAATCTGTATGGCTCTTTCCTCTAAAGGCCATTTCAGACTAACCTGCATGGTTCTTACACAATTTATCTTAATTGTCTGGACTTTAAAAGAGACATCAACCTTTGAGTTTGTTTCGGTGTTTCTTCTCAAAGGTAGTCATATAGGAAACACCGAACTCATCTAGCTTAAAAAAATGTTTTGACGTGTAAAAGTGTTATTTTTAACCTATATACAAAATAAATATCATTTGTCATTTATCATTTATCATTAGTCCTAAATAAAGATAAAGATTTTATATAAATTAAAAATTAAAAAATAAATTAAAATTAAAAATTATGTGTCCATTTATGTTACTTTAATAATAATAACCTATAATAATGTCAATATTCTATTAATATAAATTTATGTCCACAAAAATTAATGTCATTTTAATAATAATAAATATATTAATAAATATATTTGTTTTCTTTTTATGAAATATTTAAAAATGTAATAAATATGTAACTTTAATGAATAAACGAAATATATTAATATCAATATGAATTTGAATAATGTCTG
The DNA here is from genome assembly GCA_948465475.1 of Thalpophila matura. Classification (NCBI taxonomy): domain Eukaryota; kingdom Metazoa; phylum Arthropoda; class Insecta; order Lepidoptera; family Noctuidae; genus Thalpophila; species Thalpophila matura. Next base: position 290,363 of record OX419196.1, read on the forward strand.
CTAAAAAATCTGAGACACTGTAGTAGCATTTTTGACATAACATATCTTTTAATCTTTGCCTAAATAAAGCAGCATTCATTTTTTTTTAATCTTTTGGCAGTTTATTGTAGACAAGTGGTGCCATGTGGAAGATGCTGTTATGCATTAAGGCAGTGTTAATTTTCCGAAAACAGTGTCGGCTTTCATCTCTTTGGCGTCTGTTGAAGACTTCAGATGCTAACTCAAAGCAATTAGGGTTCTGTTTTACGAAAATGGCTACTTCAAGTATATAAAATGAAGGTAGTGGCAAAATATTGAATTTTTTGAAGAAAGGTACACAACTCTCAGTGGATTGTAGACCGAACATCGCCCTAATGCACCGTTTCTGTGCCTTAAAGATAAGATCTTTGTCGGTTGAGTTTCCCCAAAAGATTATACCATACCTTAGTACAGTCGCAACCGACCCATGATATGCCGTGATGAGGGTCCAGTACCCTCATCACGGCGGTTTATAGTTATGTCTAAAGCCTTTTTGTTCTTTTGCTAGAATATTGTTGTTTTCTAAGTAATTATTTAGTTCTTTATAAATATGTTTCTCAAAGATTTTGGATATAACTGGAACCAAGGCAATGGGCCTGTAGTTCTCTAAACTTTTTCTATTACCTTTTTTGAAGATAGGTTTTATGATAGAAGTTTTTAATTTATCGGGGTAGACTCCTGCTGCAATGCATAAGTTTAGGGTAGCTCACCATCCGATCAGGACCAGGCCCGTGCCGAACGGCGCGTACGTGTTCCACGCGCGCCTCAAAGAGATGTCAGCATCAGAGAGGGGGCCCATTAGGGCCCAAGCCTGCCGGGAAAGCGGGATAGTCCGAAAGGGGTACCGCTGACCCGGAACATAAAGGGCTAAGGAAGGAACACGGGTGGGTTTTAGTCAGTAAGAGTCTGACACTCCCTTCCGCTCCGCCCAGAGCGGGAGGGGTCATTTGATGATCTCCCATCCTCAAAAAAAAAAAAAATGCATAAGTTTATGATATAGCTAAGACGGGTAGAGATATTCGTAGCTATATTAGCATATATAGCATAGCTATTTAGCATTACATTTGTAAAACTTTATAGGTCGTTAAAAACATGTGGAACAAATAGAATATATTGCGTCAATATTTAGTTAAATACCTTACAATGAAGTTCCAACAACAACAAGTAGTAAACACAAACGTTTAGCAGTAGGTATATAAGCGCACGCGTTCGCTGTGCATCACTCGTGTACCAGTCTATTGTACCAGCAGCAACATGAAGAACATCCTCCTGATGGTATTGGTAAGTACACTATAAAACAATATCTTTAGTGGAGTGGCTAGGAGGCTGAAACCTCCCCCAAAAAAATTCCTGGACCCGCCACTGTTTAGTATTGGCACTACTTTATTAATCCCGTAAAGTTCTTATACTTTTTAATTTTCAAATGTATTTCCTAAAGCCGCTCCACATTCTCACGAGGATCTCCGGAGAACGCGAGAATATCACGAGAAACGAGGGTCTGGAGCCGATTCTGATCTGATCTGATATTTGATCTGTGGCCCGATCACGAGTAATTTTGACGTATAATAGTATCATTAATGTAAGCATAGGTATTTTGAATCTAAAATACAACAGTCCTAGAACATTTTGATAAAATTTTATACAATTTGCACATTTTCAAAAATACAGAGAAATTAATTTAGTAGGTATTTAATATAAATAAATATTGTGTAGCTAACGTATATTTTCAATTCAAAGTATGCTTACATTAACGATACTATACCTACGTCAAGAAAACTCGTGATCGAGCCTCTGATCTGATACTCTTCTCAGGTTTTCGTAGGTTCTCCGACTTTTCTCGGTTTTTTGGCGCAAGACAAAGGAGTCGAGCAGGCGAGAACTTTTCTAGGCTCCAACACTTACGTTTCTCAGCAGCGCATGATCAGTGTGATCACCGTAGTCTTTGTTAGTAGTATGGTGAAAACCGTAAACCGCGATGGTGATTTAAGTGCATAGTCCAGTTCACAATGTTTGCCTTGTAAATCAGTGATGACTCAGATTAACTGAGAAAGTATTTACCTACATTTTATGAAATTGCAAATAGTCACACTGGTTCCCGCCAGGCTCGAACCCGCTACTTCGTGACTGAGCAGCGAGTCGTACCTACTTTTGAAACTCGACAACCATCACAAGTTGATACATTACTCAAAAGTCAAAAGTTTTGGGAGACACACTCATGTAAATTTTATATCATTTCGATTCTATTGACTGTATGTTTGTTTTGGGATCTAATCACGACGATCCCGCGATTGCCACACTGCGTCTCTCGAGCTAACGACCAGACTCTGTTCAAGTCTGAAACAATTAGAGAAATCTCCTTACCCAACACTAGACAAAATCCCTCAATATGAATGAACCTACTGTCAATAAATATTCCACCTGATGTGTTAATGTCTTGTTTCAGCTTGTGGCAGGTCTTGCCTGGGCCGTACAGTGTGGGGTTTTGGAGACCGGCGTGAAAATTGTAGAATGTCAAGTCAACACTGCAATACACCAAGTCAAGAATATAGTGGGCCATGGCTGCGATGGAGATGAGGATGGCGATGGAGATGGGGGTGGGCATAGCAAAGGAGATGGGGGTGGGCATGGCAAAGGACATGGGGGTGGGCATGGCAAAGGCGATGAAGGTGGGCATGGCAAAGGAGATGGGCGTGGGCATGGCAAAGGAGATGAGGGTGGGCATGGCAAAAAGGATGGGGGCGGGCATGGCAAAGGAGATGGGGGTGGGCATGGCAAAGGAGATGGGGGTGGGCATGGCAAAGGAGATGAGGGTGGGCATGGCAAAGGAGATTGGTGTGGGCATGGCAAAGGAGATGGGGGTGGGCATGGCAAAAGAGATGAGGGTGGGCATGGCAAAGGAGTTGGGGGTGGCCATGGCAAAGGAGATGAGGGTGGGCATGGCAAAAAGGATAGGGGCGGGCATGGCAAAGGAGATGGGGGTGGGCAGGGCAAAGGAGATGGAAGTGGGCATGGCAAAAGAGATGGGGATGGGCATGGCAGAGGAGATGGGGGTGGGCATGGCAATGGAGATGGGCATGGCCATGGTCATGGGGGTGGGCATGGCAAAGGAGATGAGGGTGGGCATGACAACAGAGATGGACATGGCAAAGGAGGTGGGGGTGGGCATGGCAAAGGAGATGGGGATGGGCATGGCGATGGGGGTGGGCTTGGCGATGGCGATGGGGGTGAGCATGGCGATGGGGGTGGGCATGGCGATGGCGTTGGGGGTGAGCACGGCGATGGGGGTGGGCATGGCGATGGAGATGTGGGTGGGCATGGCGATGGAGATGGGGGTGGCCATGGCGATGGCGATGGGGGTGGCCATGGCGATGGAGATGGGGGTGAGCATGGCGATGGGGGTAGCCATGGCGATGGAGATGGGGGTGGGCATGGCGATGGAGATGGGGGTGAGCATGGCGATGGGGGTGGCCATGGTGATGGCGATGGGGGTGGGCATGGTGATGGAGATGGGGGTGAGCATGGCGATGACAATGGGGGTGAGCATGGCGATGGGGGTGGGCATGGCGATGGTGATGGGAGTGAGCACGGCGATGGGGGTGGCCATGGCGATGGAGATGGGGTTGGGCATGGAGATGGAGATGGGGGTGGCCATGGCGATGGCGATGGGAGTGGGCATGGCGATGGAGATGGGGGTGAGCATGGCGATGGGGGTGGCCATGACGATGGAGATGGGGGTGGGCATGGTGATGGAGATGGGGGAGGCCATGGCGATGGCGATGGGGGTGGTCATGGCGATGGCGATGGGGGTGGGCAAGGCGATGGAGATGGGGGTGAGCATGGCGATGGGGGTGGCCATGGCGATGGAAATGGGGGTGGCCATGGCGATGGCGATGGGAGTGAGCATGGCGACGGGGGTGAGCATGGCGATGGGGGTGGGCATGGCGATGGGGGTGGGAGTGAGTGAGCATGACGATAGGGGAGGCTGGGCATGGCGATGGCGATGGGGGTGAGCATGGCGATGGGAAACCTACAAAATTCAATTAAAAATGAATATATTTATTTGGAAACAATAAATCGATAAGTAAAGTCATATAATTATGTAGAAGCAAAAGCAGCAACATCCCATTTTTTCATTTTTGCAACTTTTAATGCAGTATGGTAGTATTTCGTCTACTTTACTTTACCGAATATTAAAATCGTAAAAAAACAGCATCATTCTATACAAAAAAAACTTTTTAACAGAAAAATAAAAAAACACTAAAATAAAAAGGTAGCTAGCTATAGGTACCTGTAGTATAATAATTATATGAGTAAGTAAGCATTAAATGTACATGCCGGCTAAGATGCAGTTTAATCGGCTTGGCACCAACTCCAAAAATGTTGAAATTATTTAAAAAGGTATTTTATGGTAGTAATGAATGAATATTGTATTTATGTTATAATATATAGGGTAGGTAGTATACCTTTTTATTTTAGGCTTTTTAGTGTATTACGGATTTTTTTGAAGTCGGTTTTATTTTTTTGTCAAAAAGTTTTAATTTTTTTTCTTTTTAGTCAATTCGCTTAATTTCATAAAGTTTACATTTTAAGATTAGATTAGATTATGTTCACGACTCTCAGATTCAAACACCTGAATCATTAAAAGATTTTATTTTTCTTTTATTTTGTAAAAGTTTTTTGTTTTTCTATTTTGAATGACATAAACACACGCGATTACAGCAGTAACGAGAATTCATTATTACTAACCGAACTTACTACTTTTTAATTGGATTAACATCGCCAACATAGACGAAGTTAATTAAATACCATTTTGACGCAGACTGTACAACTTCATTACATTTTCTTTGCCTCATATCGCGATAAACATAAGCACATTGCATTTTGATTACAATCTGTTACAAATCCTTCCATAGAACACACCCTTACTATAAGCCGTTGAGGAGTTCCATTGCTTATCGTCAAGTTCTACTACCACGTCTTCTTTACCATAAAGACATCACGGCAAATCAAATATCCCAATACCCTTAGTAATTTGCCCGAGTATCGTTTACGTGCTCCTGAGAATTGAAGAGTTCCGTTATTTTGTCATGGATGCCATCATCAGATCTTGACCAAATTTTGTGAAACTACTCCTGAAGTACCCACTTCTCAGTGAAAGAAAATATATTGTACATGGCTGTAAAATTTGAGGAGTTCCCTCGATTTCCATGAAATCCCCTCATCAGATCCTGAATTGTTGACAATGGGACCCCTTCGACAGTATAGAGGAAGAAAACTGTCAATAAGTTCCGCCTAGAGGGCGCTAAATATTTGTTACAAGTGAACTGTCAATCTCCATAGAGATTGTTTAAAATTTGTTATTTTCTCGTTCTATACCAAAATATGGGTCGTTGTGTAGCCTTTGGATGTAAAGAAATAGGTGTTTACAAATTCCCAAGTAATATTCGTATAAAAAGAAAGTGGTAAAAAGCACTGAGAATAGTAAACTTTAAATCAACTGACTTTTCACATTTCACTTACATGCTATGTGGAAAAAATCGTTAAAAATCAGACTACGAGACCATTTCTAACACAACAGGTTGGTATAAGGCAATATAAAATGTCATAATACTAATCATTTGTAAGATGTTTTTACTTCAAATAACCTCACTTTGTAACAAAATAGCCTAACATCTTGTAATCATTAAAGCTAGCTTATCATAGCGAGATAAGTTCATTTTAGAACACATAAAACTTTAATAATGTCCTAAATACAGCTAAAACTTGATTTTAATGATAAATATAATGTACCTTTCCACCAGCTCAGCTTTTTTTCCTCGTTGCGATGATCCCATTTTTTTCAATTCCCCAGGTAGAATAAAAAAAAAAAAAACGTAAATTGATATATAAATCTTCGCAAAACTAAATTTATCATTCACATAATGCACAGTTTTAATTATAGCTTTTTTGACAGGTGTAACTACTTCACAGCGCCCTCTGCCTAAAAGTTTTTACTTTTCTTCCCCATTGACGGAGTAATCGCTGAACACACATTAAAAAAAAAAAAAAAAAAACATTCCGGCAAATTGAGAACCTCCTCCTTTTTTTGAAGTCGGTCAAAAATAGACGTTCGAAATTGAGATTGGTAGCAAAACTAGCATCATCCATTTTCATAGTTACGGCATAGACAACAAATTCCTTCTTTGACCAATCAGGTGTCACTATTTAAACCATAAATGATCTATTATACATAAATGACTGGTGCAAAACCAGGAAAATCCAAAAAAAACTGGCGTATTGGATGCAAAAATAGCAACATCGTAAATATACAGGGTCCTACCCTTCATACTCGAAATATTTTAAGAGGCACTTCTATAGGTGGTAAAGATGCCATACAAATGAAAAAAAAAACCGGCCAAGTGCGAGTCGTATTCGCGCTCACCGAGGGTTCCGTATCAGTTTTGGACATATAAAGTGAAAAAAACCGGACCGCAAAACTAAGTTTGTTTGTGAAAGAATTTTGATGATTTTGAAAAAACTGTACTAGTTAGGAACATCGTTTTATTTTTGGTGCCATATTTGGGTCAATTCCTATCAACTGGGAATGGTATTTTTCAGACATTTTTCATCATATTATGTCGAAAACTGTGAGATATAAAATTAAATAAAAATATTTTGAAATGTGTTCAAGCCCTTTCATTTGAAATGTCACTTGACCTAGTAACCCCACTTTAAAATTTCGGACTCCCACTCCGGCCCCTTTTGCAAAGAAAATAAAAATATTTTTTTAATTTTTTCATTTGCAATAAAGTTGGACTAGCATTTTTTATAACAGTTCCAAATTTCAAGTCGATAGCATTAGTAGTTGCTGAAATAAGCAGGTGTGACAGACAGACAGACAGACGCAGTCGCACCATAAGGGTTCCTTTTTTACCATTTTGGTACGGAACCCTAAAAATTGATTTGAGTATTTTTTTTTATTTAATAAATTAATTTAAAATTATTTTGACACATAAAAATACTATTTTCACCATCCATTACGCTAATTTTGAATAATAATAGTAAGTTACGTAAACACTAGCGTAATGGATGTTGAAAATAATAAAGAGCCAGTATTTTTATGCATATCAAATAATTTTAAATTAATTTATTTAAAAAATATATATACTCCGATCATTTTTTTTTCGTTTGCATCTTTACCACCAACAGATGTGCCTCTTAAAATATTTCGAGTATGAAGGGTAAGACCTTATATTACCCTATTTTGGTAAATGTAGACTTTATTAGGGAATTTTGTTTTACAATATTCCATTCTAACAACATTAGTTATCTATGCTTGTAACTTATTTTAACTAAAAATTGCTACATACAACGGTAAACAAAAAAAACGTCCACTGCCTTTTCAGTAAAAGTGGATGTTGCTGCCTTTGATTCTATATGACTCAGTTATTTCTTAGTCCCAGTGACTATTATAGATAGGTACCTACATTATTTTAAAAAATTATAAAATAAAATTGTATGTGACTAAATAGGCGATACCAATGTAGTAGTTATTAATAAAACATTTTCACTAATAATAAATGTGTATTATTTTACCTAATGGAACCAGCTTGGGTTTAAAAGTATTAAGTGGGTCACGAAGGGGCAGTGTGAAAATCACTGGGCCATGGCAGAACAACGTTTGGAAAACACTGCTATAGATTATTTAGAACTATCGATGGTTTTTGACTGTCGAAGTCGATAGTATCTTTTTTAGGGTTCCGTAGTAAAACTAGGAACCCTTATAGTTTCGTCATGTCCGTCTGTCCGTCTGTCACACCCTCGTAAAATCTACAGTTCATAACCAATATGTATGAAACTTCACAGGTAGATGTCTTCTGTAAGCCGCTATAAAAAACTGTAGCGAAATTATAAAAAATAAATAATTAGGGGTGGGGGGGGACATACATGAAACTGAAGGATGAAAAAAAAAATTCTCGCACCCCTTCATGTGGGCTATCGTTGAATAGGTCTTTGAAAATAAGATCAAGGTTTCTTAATTTTTACTTCTTTATTTAAGTGCATATTTAGTGAACTAGAAGCTTCGAAAGTCGTTAACAATTTGTCCCCCCCCCCTGTAATTTTCCAACCGCGTTATCAAAAAATCTGAAAAAAATCAAGCTAATAGCATCTAATAAATAATTACGATTAAAATTGGTTTGAACAAGAATAAAATAATTAGGGGGAGGGGCCCCATACATGAAACTGAGGAATGAACTGATAACTGTTTTCTTTCTTTGTTTGTAAACGTTTTTCTTTCTTGTGCGCGTAACTATGAAATTGTTGCTCTAATTTGCAGGGACTAGCTGAAAATCAGTGCTGTGCCCTCCGCACAGCAAATACTGAGCTAGATCCCTTGCCACATAATATGTTGTGTATATTGTGTAATGTGTTATCTTATTTACTTTGTATTGTGTTATGTGTGTGGCTAAATAATTGGTTTAAAAAAAAAATATTTTCACGCACCCCTTCATGTAGGGTATCGTTAGGTCTTTGAAAATAACATTGAGGTTCCTAAATGACTTTTTTATTTAAGTGCATATTTAGCGAACAAAGAGCTCCGAAAGTCATTTACAATGTGCCCCCCCCCCTGTAATTTTCCAATCGCGTTATCAAAAAATCTGAAAAAAATCAAGCTTACGGAATCTAATAAACACTCTCGATTAAAATTAGTTTGAACACGATACGTTAATAACTTTTTGAAATATTCACTATTTTCAGTTTTGACCGCAAAAATAACTTTGTATTTCATTATAATATCAGGAAATACAAACTTATGTTTGCAGTTGAAAGACTGAAATACTTCTTCTTACGGAACCCTAGACTGTGCGTGGTTCGACACGCTCTTGCCCGGTTTTTTTTTATATTATAGGAGGCAAACGAGCAGACGGATCACGTGATGGTAAGTGATTACCGCCGCCCATGGACACTCGCCTCACCAGATGAGTCACAAGTGCGTTGCCGGCCTTTAAAAAACTGCTCTTGTCTTGGGCATTGTTGAGCGCAGTTTGCCCCCCCCACAACAATAGATTTATCAACTGCGCCATTATGGGGGAGGGGGTTGGGCCTCCGGTACCCTCAAATCGATACTATCAAATGTTTTTGAATATCGATGGTATCGATACTATCGATAGTATTGCTTTATAAACTATCGATATATCGATAGTACAATTATTATTGATATTCTTGCTATCGATAGACTACCCATAGCTGACTATCGAGCGGCAACACTCACAGCAAACATGCATTCAAATAGTATTTTATTGCATTAATTTATCATGCACTTATAAAGAAAAGAGTGTGAAAGAGTACTTACCTATCTATTACTAAATAATCAAACTATCTATAAAAATAGACACGAAAATCAATAAAATTCTAACTAATACTTTTTGTAAACATAAATGTTAAAGGACGTCGGCAGTTTTGGGCTTGATATGGTACAGTAATAAAAGCTTAACCAAAAATAAAAATATATTTTAATTGTTCTTTGCCTAATTTATCTTAGAGATTAAGAATTGGAATCAAAAATCGAAATAAATAAGAAATAAAATGATTATGCCGTTGACATTTTGAAAAAACCAATAAAACAAAAACGGGTGCATGCTGGCTGGCGCGTGCTTCCACAGAATATCATGTCGACAGCAACTAAAACCTTTAAATCGAGAACTCATTAGTCGGGCTGTACTTCACTGGATCATTCACACCATACTTAACCTCACTGTCAGAAATACGAAGATTTCGCTTTAACCCAATTACGTACAAAAACAAATAAAATATGAATTTAAATACTCTTGAAATACTCGATCACACCAAACTAATTTCATATCTGTACCGACTTATACAATCTGAAGCCCAGCGTTCTATGGGCGTCTGCCAGTGCCCTTTCACCATCTTATTTTAATATAAGAAACTAGGTTCTTTATATGGAATTAATATCATAATTAACCCTTTCAATCGGCATCATAAAAATACAGAATCTTAATTTTTTCACATTTGGGCGGTTCGATTCCCAGATGAAGCAAGCAACTTTATAAAAATCTTTGAATGAAGCAAAACTTCCTATCTCAAATATTTAAAGTACTTTCCCTCCATGTGGCATAGCCGTAGGATAACCTGTATTATTAACATAGCATTGTTATTGAATATTTATTTATTTATTTATTTATTTATTTAAATCTCCCTTACATCTATCTTTACAGGTTAGTACCTAATGCGATAGTGTAGTATTTACAGTTAAAACAACATACTTAGATTACTAAGTTTGTAAAAAATAATAGGAACTTCAACAAATAATAGGAACTATAACTAACTAATTAATATACAATTATACCTATTACATAATGAGACACATTAACATACAATATTAAATAACAACACATTAACACAATAATAATTATACCAGTTACATACATTTATAAACTATACTAAAATCTACATTATGTATAACATAAAATAAATAACAATATTCTTGCGAATTCACTCCAGTGACATGTGAATACATCAATTTTAATATGGACTTCATTAATACTACGAATTGCTCTGGTGAGAGGTGTTTTGGCGAGTAGGTTAGTCCTGGCTGTTGGCACAGCCAGCAGTGGCGGGCGCCGCCGCCTCCATACATAGTGGTCCGGTACGCAAATACTCAAGCGCTGCAGCACTCCCGGATTATGCTCTATGCCACGGAGCAATTTAACCAGATACGCTATAAGTGTAAACTCCCTTCGCACCCTCAATTCGTTGTACCCGACCATACCCAGTACAAATAGAGTGGGGTACATCAACGGGTAAAACGGGTATACCCCATATAGTTTCCAGTATAAGTGGCGCGTGAACTTGTTCTGAACGCGCTCCAACATTATAGAATACTTAGCCTCATGTGGAGCCCATTAGCACACTCGTCGTCCGATAAATGCTGACCATCTTTTATAATAGTTTGCCTGCTTACTGCACTTTTATTCGATCTTATGTATTGCCAGAAGGACTTCGGATCATTGGCAAACTGACACTGGATTTTATTTTGGTGTTGTTTGTGTGCAGTTTCAATTGATTTTTTAATAAGCGCTCTATACTTGGAATATTCATCGTAATCACTTTTAAGTTTAGTTGTTTTAAAAATCTTGTGAAGTCTAGCTTTAGTTTTTAGGTCTTTTATTATTTGGCTCGTGTACCATTTCGGATAAATGTACCGCGACTTTTCACCAAGTTTTTTTTTGGGAACACATTCATCTAAAATCTTATTGAGCTTACCATAAAATAAATCCAATATATCTTTCAAATCGCTCGTTTCATACATACTACTCCAATCAGTGGAACTTAACATCGAATAAAGTAATTGATAATCCGCCTTATAAAAGTTCCATTGTGTTCTAATACTGCGTGTGCATGTACCGGGCGCGCGCGGGTCGACGGCGACGGCGGTAGCGGCGGCAGCGGGGGGGGTGGCGGCGGCTGCGACGGCGGTGACGGGCGCGAGGCGCACGCTCACCGTGAGCGGTGGGTGATGCGTGTCGATAGGCACTAGCGGCTCCTCCGCCGCTACTACCGACACCTCTCCGCCAAAACCTGAACTCAATACCAAATCTAGTTGCCTATTCAAACAATTGGGTACATTATTACCTTGAGTGAATTCGCAAAAGGACAAGAAATATTCATAATAATTACTCACATTTATAGAACACGAATATAGATTAAAATCACCCATCACAATAATATTTTTATATCTAGTACATAGTTTTTCTATTATGCTAAACATAATCATGTAGTCATTCTCCGAACTACCGGGTGGAATATAAATCACAGAGCACAAAAACAAAAATCTGTTATTTAAGTGAACTGTTGCACATACCATTTCAAATACGCAGGTGTCTATCGATACTTCCGTCACATGTACTTGCCGTAGCTCAAACCGGTGTGTGGCCACTAGAAACGCGCCTCCCTGTTTCCGACCATCCGTTCGATCACAACGAAGTATTTGATATCCCGGCGGGATAATTTCAGGATCTCGTATGGAATCATTGCAACCAGATTCCGTAATTGCGTATAAGTCTGAATTTAATGACTCCATATTATATCTGAACTCGTCCAGCTTGGTTCGAAGACCTCTTACATTTTGGTAGAATATTTCAATAGTATTAATTTGTTGTTTTTTTGGTTGACTTCCGAAACCAAATCCACTCATTAAATTCTACATTCATGGGCCAGCTTTCTGCTTTATTTAATTTATCAAACCAGTTTTCTGGGACACCTACAATAAACGACGAGTAATCTCGTTCTGTTTTATGTTTAATTTTATCCACTTTAATCAGTACATCTGGGCCACAAATATTTTTCACATGATCAGTTATGGCTTCTAGAGTAGTTTCGGGATGTAATCGCCACACATGCAGGTGTTTTTTTCGTTCCGTTGCTTGAATTGCCTTCAATTCCGTATTTGTTCCTACTCTCACATCTTTTGGTAGCCGGTTAACTTTTTTATTTCCAACCGTCGTCCAGCCTGAGTCATTATCCTCCATCTCTTCATTAGTTGGTTCATTACCCGCCAGTGGGCTAGTAACACTCGTAGTCTTTACCGGTAGTTCTGCAGACTTACCAATCTAATACTTCTATACTAATACATATATAAAACTGAAGAGTTTTTTCGTTTGTTTGTTTGAACGCGCTAATCTTTGTATTACTAGTCGGATTCGAAAAAATATTTTTGTATATGATAGCCAAGTTCATAAGGCTATTTAGCATGTCGCTATAGTATGACACTTAGGAGCCCAGCAAAGATAAAAATGTCAAAAAGTACGCTAAGCGAGGACGAAGTAATAGCGGGGGCAGGTAAATAGGTACAGTGAACTCCATAAGTAGTGTAGCAATCTCACAAAGCACAAAGGTTTGCTTTGCTGTGAACACACGCGGTGCAGTCCGTACGTCTGTATGTGTAAGTGGTGTCTCAATACAGTACGCATACCACAGCCGCAAAGTTCACACACTGTCATCGCGTCGCACTACACGAAACAAAAATATATTTCCGTCGGTTTTTTGTTATCATGCAGCATAAGTATGCTGCATGATAACAAAAAAGCGACACTACTGACTGCTACGCTTATTATGAGCGCCACTGTACATAGCTGTTACCTATCATCCGCCTAGCCTTTTCCCAAACATGATTGGGGTCGGCTTCCAGTCTAACTGGTTGCGGCTGAATATCGATATTTTACATAGCTGTTACCTATAGCTGTTACTTTTTAGCCCGATGTGGGAACGTAATCGAAACTTACGCGGGTGAAACCGCGGGGCGCTGCTAGTCATCAATAATATTGATAATAATTATAATTATAGTTGTCTGTTATGGTCCAAGGATAGTTACGTGTACGAAAACAAGAACACATCAACTCAGACAACACCCTAAATCATCAAGATCTGATCCGCCATACTCACAACGTGCACCAGATCGTCCAGATCGAGGCGACAAAGAGCCATCTACGCACATTGCAGGGAACGCCATCTACAGCCAGCCGAACCAACTGCCGAAGCCTCCCAGGAAGCAGCCGGAGAACCAGGACGCAGCCAAGGATAACTCCATAGAACTATATCAAATGGAGTTGCCTGTTCCTTGGAAAGGGCAGAATGTTCACACATGAACGTGTCATTTCAGCGAGATAATCCTACGTGATAACACACTGAAAAACATATTATTTATAAATTATATCAAACTGAGAGAACATCACGTAATCACGTAAGGTATATAGCGCTGAGATGGTACATTACACGCATAGCACACAAACATAATGTTGTGTGTGTGTATACAGGATAAGTTTAGTATATAAGATCATGTACATAAGCAATAAAGCACTCACTAGTTGAATCCGACTTTGACTCAATACCCTTTTTCTACCTCTCTCTGTGGCCAAGACACCTTTAGCCATCAACCGATCTGTCGGGTTTATTCCGAACCTGACCCGAAAATCCTAACCCGGTCGCGGGTTAAGTTAGGAAGTTGAAAAAAATTATAATATTTGTTCCAAACGTAACCCTCTTCCTAACCTGACTTACCCGACCCGACGTATCGTCCCTATCGTAACTCGAGTTGCGATAAAGATAGGTGTTCCCCTCTCCTCTTCCTTAGAATAAAAAAGTACTAGGAGAACAGAACCATGCAGAAGATGTCACGGAGCGCAAAATATTGAGATAGTGCATTTTTGGTGTGGGTTTTAGTAGTTTCGTCACAACTGTAGTTTCTGTGTCTTCTGCATACTTCTGTTCTCCTAGTACTTTTACCATTCTACTACTACCGTAGGGCGGCCAACGATCTCCGGCCACCATAGGGTGCGGCCTGCGGGCGGCGGACTTGGGGCGTCCGTCGCCCGAACGGAAACAGGCCCGAGACGGTGGCGCGACGTGTTCCGCGCGCGCCTCTCTAGAGGAATTGCGGCCGTGCATGACGGCCGCATAGGGTGACGGGGCCCGCCTTTCATTTGGCGGGCCAATACCTGCCGGGGGTGCGGACGAATGCGCAAGCGACTCCCGCGCCCCCGGCGTAAGGTAATTGGAGGAACACCGGGGTGGTTTTAGTCAGTAAGAGTCTGACAGACCCCTCCGCCCTCCCCAGGGCGGGGGACATCCATGAGGATTTCCACCTCGAAAAAAAAAAAAAAAAATGGCATTTGTCCTGTACAGTAGGATATTAGCGTAGGGCTAGTTTATCCCGCTGTACAGTTATTTTTAAAAACCTATTTATCGATCGAAATAAAATAATTTGGGGTGGGTCCCTTCATGTGGGTTACCACAATTGAAGGGGCCCACCCCAAATTATTTTATTTTTTATATTTTTCTGCAGGCCTTTATGGCGGCTTACAAAAGACATCTACTTGTGAAGTTTCATACAAATTGGTTAAGAACTGAAGATTTTACGAGGGTGTGACAGACGGACAGACAGACAGACGGACATGACGAAACTATAAGGGTTCCTAGTTTTACTACGGAACCCTAAAAAAGCTCATTTTCACAAAAAAAATCATCACCATCCCTGTTCAGATTTTTTTAAATTGCGTAGGTTTGATACGCGATCTCTAATTTGGCGTGGTTGCTATGCGCTTCTAACAGCCAGTGGTCCTCAACATCGGAGCAAGAAAGGCGTGCACCCATCACTGCTGCAATTACATTCATTCTTCACAACGATTTTGGTGCTTCGTCCGCAAAGTGACTCATTACATTCCCTTGATTTAAAAAATAACTGAAGTAAGTAGATAATTTTAACTGCTTGATATATTTAACCCTAAAACTAATGTTGACCTTACATTAATATTGAACATGTACTGTAGTTGATAAAAATTATATCCTAGAAAATGTTTCATTTCTTCATTCATCTCCACTTCATTACCGTCTTTTCCCTCAATTTTTTTGAGGAATGGCAAATTTGAAAAATATTATTAGAAAAAATTACCTACCTAGGTATTGCTTTAAAAACGTGGTTTTAAAGAAAAAAATATTCTAATAATATCATTCTAATTGGTTTTCAAGTAAAGTGGTTTTAGGTTTAAATAGTTTATTCTCAAAAAGACAAAGGAAGCCACTTACATGAGAATATAAGCTAACATAAACTAAATAAGGTCACCGATACAATCAAGAATTCAAAATACGTTACAATAAAATTAATGATACATGCTTAATGTAAAGAATAAAATTAACAATTAATAGATATAGTGCCATTTTACCCGTTCAAAGGTTTTATTCTCAACCAGTAGGATAGTGACTTGTTTCAATTATATATTTACTTAGTTGAGATTTAAAACCGCTGAAAGAGCTTACATTTTTTATGTGGGACGGTAAACAGTTATAAAATTTTGCTCCTTCGTATGTAATGTCTTTTTTGGCATAATTTGTACGTGGTCTTGGTAGGACAAGTAAGCTAGGTCTACGAAGGCTGCGGTTACTGATTTGTGATTTTTTGGTAAATTTTACATTTGTGTGAATAGTTCCATTTATAATTTTTCTTATCAAAATACAAGTATTGTACATATAAAGCTGTTTGATGTTCATGAGCTGTGTTTCATCAAATATTTTGCATGTAGGTGTTAGGTACGGATAACAAAATAATATTTTAATGATTTTGTTTTGCACTCTTTGTAGTTCCTGTATCTTTGTTTTACTCGCGCTACCCCAGATTTCTATTAAATATAGCAAGTGTGATTTAACAAGTGCATTGTAAATATTAAATCGCAGTTTCTTGGGTATGCATTGACTTATATTGCGGAGTGATCCAGATAGTGAGGAAATTTTATTTATAATATAATCAATTTGTTTATTCCATGTTAAGGAATTTTCGATTCTAAGGCCAAGATATTTTTCATGAGTTTTTTGCTCTAATGGAATGTTGTCTATAGTTAGTGGATCATGCAATGGGATTATTTTATTTTTGGCTTTGAAGATAATGTAGCTTGTCTTTGAGATGTTTATAGTTAGCAAGTTGTGTTTAAACCATTCATGCAAAACGTTTAAATCTTTTTGAGCTCGCAAAATAGTGTCATGAATATTAGCCCCAAAATAAAAAAAGTGATTATTGTGATTTTGCATCTAATAATTTTATTTTTTGTAAACACCTTAGTGACTTTTAGTAATTACAAATGATTAAACTACAGTTAGGGCTATGTTCACCAACAAGATAACAGTCCGATATATTGAAAACGGCTGTTTATCATGACTTTTCATGTTCACTAAAGCTAATCGACCGATTAAACACAGTAACCAACCGTTATATCTAACCAAGGTGGGAGAGGTCGTTTAACATCCCGATTAGTACTTAATCAGGGTATTTTGACGTTTGACAATTACGAATTTGTGAAAAAACTCCAAACAATCTTATTTTTATCGTTGCTAAAATTAGCAATGCACTTCTTTATAACCGTTATGTTAAACAATTCTCAGATCACCAACATACTTTAGTTATTAGAATATTATTTGTAGGTTAGCAATTCGTATAAAAATTGACATTGACAATCAAGTTTGAAAATGGCATCACAGATTGAATGCTGCTAAATTCAAAATCAATGTTTCCAGTAACCAAAATATGTATATTATGACATGTCATAATCGGGACTTTTAATTTCCGAAGGGTAATCTCATAATGCAACCATTTTAAAAAAGTTCAGTTTTTGTACGGTTTATTGCGTGTATTGCTACCAATCATAACTAACTGTATTATATCATTCGGACTTTCATTCATATAATGCTCGATTACAAAATCGAGGTTGAATTTTATGTGATGAACACGAAAATTGCCGCCTCGTGGTTAAACGACTGTATTCGGTTATCGAACCGATTAGGAAAACATTGGTTATTTCGTTGTCGGTAAACTTAGGCCTTAGTCATTTATTTTTATGATGACTGTCTTTTTTTTTTATCTGTGATTAACCTATCTTTTCTTAATATTGATTGAACACAAACCAAAGTCTGAATAAAATTAATGTTGATTATTAATATTATATTTGTTTTATTCGCATTAAAATCTATTTTCAAAGTTATTTTGCAGAAGGTATTTCATTACCATCCGCTTTAAAAATTACCATCGCAGCTCAATTCATTACGTTTCTTCCTGTTTTCATTACCATCCAATCATGAAATTTCAGTTATAATTTTTTCAGTGATAAAAGAGTGCCTTCGAGTTTTTTGTAAATCTGTTAACGACCAGAATTCATTTTTTTACAAAAAAAATGCGGTATATTTAAATAGTTTTTGATTCTTCAAAGCAGTGTTTTTTGCACGAAACGGTGGAACGACCCATCTACAGTGTAGATGTATGTAACCTAGATAGTGTAGTTACAGCTACAGTTCTACTACTGGACCGATTGTAAAGTTCTTTCACCAGTAGATAGCTACATTATCAGTGATAATGTAGCTATTTACTCGTGAAAGAACTTTTTCACGTAATTAATGGGCGCCCCCTAACTGACAATTTATCAGTTAGGGGGCGTCCATTAATTACGTGAGGCGTTTCGGGCGGGGGGAGGGGGTCGAGCCGAATCTCACCCAATCACACGTGGTGGAAAGGGGGGGTCTCGGCAAATATCACTTATTAAATATATAAGTGATTCTCAAAAATCATATGACCCGAGCGGGATTTGAACCCGCGACCTCTGCCGAACCGTGGCTAGTGCTCTGAACCAACTGAGCTACCGGCTCCCGCCCGACTCATCTGAAATTTGAGACCCCTTTGTAATACGCTTCTTAGGAGCGTTTGGCGACATCTATCGGAAAACTTATGCAGTATTTCCAACTCAATGCCAATTACTTTGCAGTTATCGGACATCGATGCGATATCACCATCTATACATTATAAATGTATATTTTTTGTGAATTTGAAACATGTCAAAGCCATGTTAAGCTTATATTTGACATGTTTCAAATTCACACGATAACTGCAAAGTAATTGGCATTGAGTTGGAAATACTGCATAAGTTTTCCGATAGATGTCGCCAAACGCTCCTAAGAAGCGTATTACAAAGGGGTCTCAAATTTCAGATGAGTCGGGCGGGAGCCGGTAGCTCAGTTGGTTCAGAGCACTAGCCACGGTTCGGCAGAGGTCGCGGGTTCAAATCCCGCTCGGGTCATATGATTTTTGAGAATCACTTATATATTTAATAACTTAATATAAGCTTAACATGGCTTTGACATGTTTCAAATTCAGAAAAAATATACAAATATCACTTAATTTTTTTTTTCACAAGAAACTAAAATTGCAAGAAAATTGGGTTTAATAAAGTAAAAGATATTTCTCCACTAAGATAATAGGTAGGTAAGTACCTATAGCAAAATCCTACACAATAATATTTTCTCACTGTGATTCTAGACTACATTGATGTTCATGCAAATTATGCTTTTTTAAATCCAACGCAATCAAACACAGACTAGCGTATTTACACAAAAAATAGGCATTTTGAAAAATCTCACGTGTGATTTGAGGTGGGGTGAGGGGATCGAGCCAAATCTCACGATATCTCACCAAGGGGGGAGAGGGTTCAAAAAATCGCCAAAATCGCCTCACGTAATTAATGGACGCCCCCCTGAGTAACATAGGCTAGTTTTTATCCCTTTAACGAGTCACGCGGAGGAAGTAGCAGACAAAGTGCTAGTTATTAATAAATATGAAATAGCCGTATCTGGTTCCGGATACACTGGAAGCTGATCCCAAATTAATTGAAAAAAAAATCTTTAAAAAAACCGGGCAGGAGCGTGTCGGACCATGCACAGTAGGGTTCCGTAGCAAAAAGCATTTCAGTCCGCAAATATAAGTTTTTTTGCGGTTGTCGAACTCAAAACTGAGAAAAGTGAATATTTCAAAAAGTTATTGACGTATTTTGTTCAAACTAATTTTAATCGAGAGTATTTATTGAATTCCATAAGCTTGATTTTTTCCAGCGCGGTTGGAAAATTACAGGGGGGGGGGCCTGTAATTTTCCAACCGCGCTGGAAAAAATCAAGCATATGGAAATACGTCAATAACTTTTTGAAATATTCACTTTTTTCAGTTTTGAGTTCGACACTTTGTTAACGACTTTCGGAGCTCCTAGTTCACTTAATATGCACTTAAATAAAAAAGTAATTTAGAAACCTCCATGTTATTTTCAAAGACCTATCCAATAATATCCCACATGACGGGGTGCAGGAAAATATTTTTTTTCATCCTTCAGTTTCATGTATGGGAGCCCCTCTTAATGATTTTATTTTTCTTAATTTCACTACAAGCCTTTGTGGCGGCTTTTAAAAGACATCTACCTACGAAGTTTCATTCAAATTGGTTATGAACTGTAGATTTTACGAGGGTGTGACAGACGGACAGACAGACGGACATGACGAAACTATAAGGGTTCCTAGTTTTACTACGGAACCCTCAGATCATAGAAACAAGGAGATATGCCATCATAGCAAATTAGTACGGGAACAACTGATGCCACTTTTAGTACATTTTTCGATACAATTACGCGCATAATTAAAGGTTAAACAAACTTACCTAAGTGAAGTTTGACCATAATTATATGAGTCGCTGCATCCGAAGAGACTTACATAATTCACCAGTAGTACACCCCCAATGTACTAGGCATCGAGCACATTTTTAGAGATAGCTAGCTAAAAAATAAAATAAATTAGACATAAAACGCCTTTTGCAGTACCTACGTAGTGGGGAATCTCCACCACTGCGCCCCGACCGTTACGCCCGTTTGGCTTGTCATTCTTTTAAGAGAACTATTTATCTAAAATGCGATATCGGGTTTGCTTGCAAAGTAGGGTTGGGAGGGTATGTAAGTCTCTTCGGATGCAGCGACTCATATAATTATGGTCAAACTTCACTTAGGTAAGTTTGTTTAACCTTTAATTATACTTCGTCGCTGCATCCTCGAGACTTACATAATTCACCAGTAGATGTT
The DNA here is from genome assembly GCA_948465475.1 of Thalpophila matura. Classification (NCBI taxonomy): domain Eukaryota; kingdom Metazoa; phylum Arthropoda; class Insecta; order Lepidoptera; family Noctuidae; genus Thalpophila; species Thalpophila matura. Next base: position 310,807 of record OX419196.1, read on the forward strand.
TAGAGTTTTTTTAGATAAATAGCAAATTAAAATTTTAATAGGACCTATTATTATGTAAATAAAGAAATCAACGTCTATTTATCAGACTATTTCAATTCGTTTTTATCAAAATTATCAACAAGACGTTTGTACAATACTAAATCATAATTGGATAATTAACATCTCCATAGACTGTCCTCATAGACAGCTCGAAGAAATTTTTCAAAAGAATTACCAGATTATCCGCCAGCCTTTTAAGTCAATGGAGGTATCTGTACATCCTGTCACCGAAATATCGTGCTATGAAAAGAAAATATTATGGTGACTATTGGCATTTGGCACTGAGGGAGTCTGTTTAATCTAGCATTTAATTGTAGAGGAGCTGGCATAATGAACTGGTAGTTACAACTTCTATTCGTATTAAAAAAATATAACATAATGTATTTGGGCATTACACCATTTTATTGGGGAAAGAACTAAATAACTAGATAGTCAAACGCACCCCGCGTTTGACTACTAGGGGCTGAAGTCTTCATTAAGTCATAAATCGTTATAATTATATACGAATCACAAATATTTATATTGGAGCCGGATCCAAAATGGCAATGGCACACGTTGTGCGGTCAATAACAAGATCCAAGAAAATTGATCTAAATACAGATATTCATTACAAAAACGAATCCCAAGCGGATAGATATTTAGAAAAAAGGCTTTATATAATCAGAAGTATAAAAATTATTATGCAAGTTGTATCAGTACAACAGAACAGTCAACTTTTTGGCTTACCCACACTGTTATATTGTTTTACATATCAATAGGTAGTGAGGCTGTAATAATTTTTAAATTTCCGGAACCAATGACTGTCTAGAAAATGCCTCCTTGATAGCGGACATCCCAGTGCAAGCTGCGTCCAAAGGAGATGCTGCGTCCTGAAAGGAGATAAGAGAACGACACCACTGGGTCTGTAGGTAATGTATACAGGATACTTCTGTAAAAAATATTGATGAGTAAGTGTTATTAATAGCCAATTTACAGAATAAATATTTCATATCATTTCATTGGTAAAGCTGTGACAGTAGATACCAGGGCTGGATAGGTCAAAATAGACCTATAAAGATCTCTTTACTTTGTAACACTTAAGAATCAAGGAAAAAAAGGTGGAAATGAGTAGAAATTAAAATTATTCCAATTTAAAGTGAATGCATCAACATTGAACGCATGGGTCTCGTTTCTAAAATACATGATATTTATTAGACTATTTCGTATTTAAATAAGATTAATCTCCGGAGTAGCAAAATTAAATAACTACTTCATAAAGGCAGAATGAGGTAGTTCCCCCTCGGCGTCATTGTTGGTGCTTCTTGACTTCTGATCAGCTTCCAAGTTGTCTTTTGACTTAATATGAGAATCATAAAAACAAAAAACTAAAGAGACGACTCTCTTTACACTACCTACTGTGTATATTGTACACCGCTCGTTCAATTAATATTCGAAATTGCGATGGTGCTATCTATTGTCCATAGGATTACATTGTCTACAAGTGAATTCACAATGACGTTCCACGCAGTTAAAGGTGTTTTCAGTTCTAATTTCATTAACTAGTGGTTTATGAGTCCCAACAGTGCTCCAAAGCCCACCGCTGGTATCACCATTACAAGTAATAATGTCATCTAGATTATATTGGCAAAGCGGGCAGAAAACACTTAGGACGTTTGACTATCGTCATCAGATTCTAGAATATTGGGCATGCTCATATTAATATCACAATAATCATTTGAATTCTGGAGAACAACATATGTAACTTTTTCAAACTGCTTTCTATAATCCCAACCAAAGTCAAGGGCTAGGCCCGCTGATACTGATTGTTTAATATGGTATCTAGGTATCAATTATCTCTAGAACTTTCAGCCGTTTCTTTATTGGTAAATTCAAAGCTATGCTCACTGAATCCAACTCTAGGTCTAATAAAAGTTTTAACTTGACTAGGTATTAAGTCACTTAGTGACAATTATCATGAAACAGAGTTCCTCCAACAGGTCAGTCAAGTGGTTACTCTTACTCTTACATCATGAGAACAGCCCTCTAATGTTATAAACATTGAAATGAAATTGAAATGAGAACATTAAAATTCATAAATCTGATTGAAAAAACTTAAATCACAAAAGCTACTGTTTTGATGAACTAAATTAAGAGAATAGGCCTCTGAGGTCAATTTTAGCCACATTTTGAAAATAATTTGGAAGCTATTCCAACATATTCCATCTCAAAATATTGAGGATGTATCAATTTACTTAACTTTTTAAGGATAATATGTATAAATCTGAGTGTACCGTCTGTTAGAGGTAGGTACCAGAAATAATGTCTGAGATAAACTGACTCGCATGTCACCACTTGATTATTGCATATGATAATAAAAGCTTTGAATTGAAGAGTTAAGACTTAACGTCTAGGAGAGAAAGAAATTTTGTCACTGGTTCTGTATACTGAACAACTGATACAACAATGTATTTTGTATCCAGAAATGCACTAAAACCACAGGTTTCATAGGAATGTTTCTCCAAACGGATATAAAGTGTCGTAAACGAGTGACAATGTTTCATTACCTCTATTCAAGCTTCGAGGGTGCCTTGGGAGCTGCCTTCGCAGAATCGTAATATCTTGAAGCGTTAGATGTCTCCCCTGGCTAAGTTGGAGGGCCAACTGCTGGGCTCACCGACCTGCTTTTCTGGAACTGGTGTCGAAGTGAGCGCTTCGAGATTCCCTGTCGGTAATTATGAGGAAAAGGTTCGATCGGTTAAAGATATATACTCGAGACTCTGTCCTTTTGTTTGTGAACCGGATTTATTCAACAATCTTCAACGCCTCAATACCAAAATTTTCTCCAAAGAGGAAGGTCACTTCAACCAGGTCCAGGATCCAAGCTAAATGTAACCAGTTCCTCTGACCTTACATGGGCCTACCATTATCTTACCCCACGTTTAGAGATCTCTTCTCATATATCTATATATATATATATATATCTGCCGAGAGGCTCCTACCCTCTGTTGTTGTGTCAGTGCTTGCACCGGCAACGCCGACAAAAGTATATGTGATGAACTTTTTACCACTGATCGAAAGTTTGCAAGATTGGTCATGGTCAGAAAAAACCAAGGTCGGAGTACCTTCACGAGAGTAAAGGAGATTCAAGATCTGCACTTATTATTACAGCTACTGTAACGTACTAATCAAATGGTTTAAACCAATGCTGATAAAGGAGTTTGATCGTATCAGATTACTTGAAAACATTAATCATTATTTATTTAGGCCGTAATGGCCTCATGAAACTTTGTCTAACAATAATTAAAAGTACAAAGATGACGCCATCGCATCGCGGTACATGCTATGCGCTGTGTCCATTAAAAGTATTTACTCATTTATATAGATCGTAAATATAGATCGTAATTGCGTCTGACACTTTGTCTAATACTATGGCTTAGTTAGGTATGTAAAATTGTACATAGTTGACCGCAATCGCATCGCGGTTCGTAATCATACATAGTTGATAATAATTGACCGCAATGGCATCGCGGTTCATAATCCAACAGGGTTGACCGCAATCACATCGCGGTTCGTAATCGAATAGGATCGACCGCAATCGCATCGCGGTTCCTAACCTGTATAGGTACATAGTTGATAGCTGACCGCAATCGCATCGCGGTTCGTAACCTGTATAGGTACATAGTTGATAATAATTGACCACAATCGCATCGCGATTCGTAATCAAACAGGATTGACCGCAATCGCATCGCGGTTCGTAACCTGTATAGGTACATAGTTGATAGTTGACCGCAATCGCCTCGCGGTTCATAATCAAACAGGATTGACCGCAATCGCATCGCGGTTCGTAACCTGCATACATTGTTGATAGTTGACCGCAATCGCATCGCGGTTCGTAACTATACATAGTTGGTAGTTGATTCGTGATCAAACATAGTTGACCACAATCGCATCGTGGTTCTTGCTATGCACTGTATGTATATTATAAACATTTGCTATTAAAATGTAGGCAATATTAGTCACTCATCTATTAGGATGTAATCGTCCCAACACTGTTTAGTAATACGCATAAGTGGGTACTAGTCGACCGCAATCGCATCGCGGTTCTTGTTATGCGCTATGTATAATCAACACATTTACAGAGCTTAAATACGCTGGAACGACTAAAATTGCATCAGAGTATACATTGTCCAATTACTTATATGCATTTGTACATACCCCGCCAGGTCACAAAAGTTAATAAAAAAACAACCTAACATCCAAATAAAAGTATCGCTATAAAAATAATTATACCATAAAGTAATAAGAAGTCAAGGTTATGAGCCATACTGCACGTGTGCAAATATCAATTGCCTATAGAAAAGATATTTTGCACTCGGCAACTGTTAACAACAATGTATTAACAAATAAATATTAAGTACCCATGCGATAAAAAGTAAACTACTCCCATCGCTGGCTGTATGTTCACATTGACATCTTTATAATAATTAAGTAGGTACCTGGATAATTTACATTACCGTCGCGCGTCGCCGTGCCGCCGTGCCACCATGCTGCCATGCCGTCGTAGTCACCATCCACACACCCACATATATTAGGTCTTTACCTATGAAATTGCCGTTCTGCAGTACTGGCCATTTCAAATCAAAATAATTTTTGTTTGGCTAAGAATTCCAATTTCAAATTAATTTTATTTTAAAAACATGGTTTTTTTTTTCCAAAAGTAGTCATTTGTTTATTGATTAGTGTTACATTTTCATCGCATTTCAATATTTTTCGTCATCATGGATACGTTAAAAATTCGAGTAATTATGGAATACCAGTACCGTCGTAGCAGCAACGCGCCACAAGCGGCACGCAACATCAACGACGTTTACGGAGCTAACACTACAAACCAACGCACCACCTGTTATTGGTTTGCTCGCTACCGTTCTGGAAATTTCGACCTGAAAAATGAACCTCGCGGTCGTCCGAACACTTTGGTTGACAATGACGAATTAAAGGTGATTGTGGAAGCTGATGATACACAATCTACGGCTGAATTAGCAGCAGCTTTCGACGTTAGCGTCAAAACAATATTGGTCCATTTGCGTCAAATTGGCAAGGTAAAAAAGCTTGACAAATGGGTGCCCCACGAACTCAATGATCGCCAGCGCGAAGTACGCGTCGAGACGTGCCTTGCACTGCTCAACAGACACACAAATGAAGGAATTTTGAACCGCATTGTTACCTGCGATGAGAAATGGATTCTGTTTGATAACCGCAAGCGCTCAGCAAGTTGGTTGGATCCTGGTTCAGCACCTAAACAATGCCCTAAACGAAAACTTACCCCTAGAAAAGTGATGGTCACTGTTTGGTGGTCTAGCGCCGGTGTGATTCATCACAGCTTCTTACCAAACGGGGTGAGCATTACTGCAGATGTGTACTGTGAAGAACTGAACACAATGATGAAGAAGCTGGCACATCTCCAACCAGCATTGGTCAATCGCTCGTCTCCACTGCTCCTACACGACAACGCGCGACCTCATACTGCACAGCAGACGGTCTCCAAGTTGCAAGAACTGGGGTTGGAAGCTCTCCGTCATCCGCCCTACTCATGCCTAGTATATTGGGGGTGTACTACTGGTGAATTATGTAAGTCTCGAGGATGCAGCGACGAAGTATAATTAAGCGCTCCTTGTGAATAAAAAGATCTCCCACACATTTAACATTCCGCATACCCTCAATCTAACATTGTTAATCGTCACTCAACACTAGCACTAAACTAAAACACTGTATTTATACCATCGATCGTGTTCGGTTCGACGCCAGCGCGTACGTTTTTAATATGAGCAATTTGCTCAAGATCAGGCATCAAGCTCGATAGCGCCTTGGCACATCTCCATTGTTTCTATGATCTGAGACGGAACCCTAAAAAGTAAAAACCGCCTTCAAAAAGATTAGAGCAATGTTGCGTGAAACGGTTTCAGAAGTTGATGCCTTTGATTTTTGCTTTGGTTTGGTTCGGCACTGATTTCAGAAACTGTTTCAGACACTATTGTGATCATTTTGAAGGTGTTTTTTTTAAGTTATTTATGTGTTGGTGCAGCCACATCGCGCCGCAGTGCTGCAGTGCCGCGCAGCTGCAGCAGTGTCGGCGCAGCGTTGGCAGCGTAAAAAAAAAATCTTTTTAAAAATAAAACAGTAGGTACTGTTAAAAAGGCAAATTCCCGTATTATGTACGATTTACTTCCCTTTACGGTTTAATTATTACTCGTACATACGTCATTGAGGACGCCATCAGTTTCATAGAAAGGTCACTGTACCTACTGCAGTGTCTGCAGTACATGCAATGATTGTTTAACTTTATTGCTAGTTTATTTATTGACTATGAACCAAGTAAAACAAACACGATAGGTAGTTATGTATGCATAGACGCTCTCATTATTAACGTATCGTAGGTCAGCACTTCAACAGTCTATTACGTATCCGGTGCCCGAGACTAAATAACAAAATGCATACGTGGCTGTTCCTTGTTATATTACAATGGAGTCCTTGTGTCCTTCAGACGACAACAAACTTATATTAAGAAAGCATTGTTCTAACAATAGTCCCTTGTTATTTCCAGACTAAATAAAATACATATTATAAAAGAAAGCAGCATGTAGAAATAAGCAGTCTTGTACCGAACTCCGAGAATTAAACTCGTATTTTTAATATCAAATTAGTTTGTATTTTTTTAAAGTCGCCCCCAGTCCCTCCGATTTGACTGGCGCAGCCGGTAGGATTCTCGACAGAATTCATTGAAGTTTCGCGCTTTTTGAACACTGCATCGGTTCGCGCGTAAAGCTCAGTGATACGGGAATCCACGAACCAAATAAATACGTCTCATCGAACGCGAAAATTGCAACGCAACGTGTTTCCTGGAACGGGGGAAGACTTTGGAGGAAGTGGAGAGCCTGTGAGTAGACCCAAATTGCTATTCCTTGTTTTCCTTTCTATTCCGTTAGTTTAATATTTATAATAAGATATTGTGTTATTAAAGGACCGAACATCGCCTAATTAATATAGAACGTTATCTTATTTTCCGGCACATTACACTAGCATTGGTAATGTAAACGATTTATTTTTAAGAATGATTTATTGATAAAAAAAGTATATTATTATTGTGTGTATTTTTGATAATGATCAAATTAATTATTTTTGTTATCGCGTATTGAAAGAATATTGTGTGAATTTAATTGTTTTAACGCCAAAAATGTCGTATAAATTAATCCCTAAGGAAATATCTAGTATTATACCCAAGTTTGACGGAGATGAAAAACTTTTAAATCTATTTGTAAGAAAATGCGAATATGTTATTAATAATTTCAGAGAGCACGGAAATACCGCTCAAGATTTATATGTTTTTCATACTATAACTAGCAAGTTAGTAGGTAAGGCTGCTACACTTATTAGTGAACGGCAAGACATAGAGACATGGTCTGAATTAAAAACAATACTTACCCAACATTTCGGCGACCCGCGTTCAGAAGAATGCATTGCTATTGAGTTGGAAACATTACGCATAAATAGCGCTGAGTCTTACCTAGATTTTTGCAGCAGAATCCAGCACGTTAAAAGTACTTTGCTTGCTAAAGTCAACGTAATAGAGGACATTAATTTACGGACAAGTAAAATTACTATTTATGATAATATGTCAATGAACGTTTTCCTGTATAACTTGCCTGAAGACTTGATTCGCATTGTAAGATTAAAAGGCTGTTCTACCTTAGAAACCGCTCTTAGCATAGTATTAGAAGAAGTCAATTTTCAATATCAATATTCGTCTAGAAATAAAATGCTGAAACCCAATAATCCGGTTAAATTACACACGCCTAGTAACTATATGGTTCCACATAATCCATATGTAGATAAATTTGGTTTGAAACCATTTTATTCAAACAATCAGATGCAAAACAATAGGCAAGGATTATTACAAAACTCTAACATTCATAATAATTACAAACCTTTTAATAATCCGACTTCACAAAACTTTCGATTCGGTATTCCACAAAACATGCAAAATAATAGGCCCAATAAGCCAATGCAATCAACCGGCTTTAGACCGAATTTGCCTCAACCACAATTTAAATACAATACTCCATATCAACACCAAAATTTTAAATACGGTATTCCACAACAACAACAACAATTTAAATTTGGTATTCCTCAAAATAACTTTAATAAACCTCAACAAGGTCAGATTAAATTTGGGCATCAACCCAATAGAGTAGACACTGATGTATCAATGCGCACTGCAGCACCTGCTGCCAGAGCACATAACTTACATTTTACTAACCATGAATCAGAAACCCTAGAAGACTATTACGACTACGAAACCGATGAAAATTGTTACAGTGAAAGGGTAGAGTCAAGCAATTTAAATTTCCTTGATTTTGAGCTACAACAAGAACAAGAAAACAACTCCGGAAATGAAAATTTTCGCATAACAGCCTCAGATCCAAATCAGAAATATTCAATTCAGATTAATTGTAACAATTCAGGAAACTTACCTTATATCGAAATTCCCGAAATAAAATCAAGATTTATGATCGACACAGGTAGCACTAGGTCTTTTATTAGTCCAAGAAAAGCAAACGAATACTTTTCCTATTACAAATACATGGAGCCTTTTGAAGTAGTTAGCACACATGGTCAGAGTAACCATAATGAAGTAATCCATATTCCGCTCTTGAAAATATTCAAAAGTAATCTTAAACATAAGTTCTACGTGTATGATGTTAACCAAACTTACGATGGACTTATAGGTTCGGACTTACTTATGGAATTAGGTGCTAATATAGATATGAACAATAAGGTTCTACATACTCATAATACCAGTATTGCTATAAATTATAACCCGCGTCGACAAGTAATTCTGGAACCGCAAACTGAAACGAAAATTAAATTATCTGCAAACTTAAAACATGATTCTCAAAACACTAATGCCGATGCATTGTCTACACTTAAGATAAATGCATTAGATAAAAACTCATCCGCTATCTCTATGGAAGTAAATAAACCTATGAATATAACATCAGAAATTCTCGACGAGACACCCACAGACAATAGACGTAGTTCTACATACTCTATACCTTCGCCTTCTAGTGAAACAGATACAGCGTCCGAAAATACAGATACCATACATTCTGCCAACGAATTAGAATCAATAGGTATACCTATACTAAACGAAACCATAGACACTAAACCGAACCAAATATTAGTATACACATGGCATCAAAATTTATTATCAGTTAAGGATATCTCTACAAATCGACAACGAATACTCGAAGTACATCTACCTCAAAATAACTCAGAATTAGTTAAACAATTTCTAAAGCAATATATTAAAAACAATGTTAAATATTTCATTTATTTCGAAGAAAAAGAGCACAGGCACCTATTTACAGATATTATAATCAGTCTTTTTAAGAAAAATTCCGTGCAGTTTTTAGAATGTATAAATCGTGTAATCAATGTAAAGGGCACAAATAAACGTCGCAGTAAGGATAAGTCCCGCTATTCCGCTGCTGTAGTTACAGGTGACCCTGAAATAAATATATTTCCCGTAGCAATCGACCGTAAACGCGATACGCGAGTGCCAGTTAAAGACATTAAAAGCGTTTTACAGAAATCTACTGCTTCTCCTGTCGACAGTAATGGTAGCCCAACTCCTGGGTCTTCAGCCTATGATTAATAACCCTGGCATTCTACCCGTAAGGAAGTATAATTAAGGATAAATGGAGTATAGGTAATTAAGATTTTAGATTATAGAAATTAGTAGATACTGATAAATTGATTATAATTAAGATTTTAAGGTTTTAAGAATTAGTACTGAATACATTTTAGGAATTATAATTAAGAAAAAAATATATACCAAGCGTTTCTTCCAATTGAACGTCTTAGTTAGTTATTTTAATAACGGTCTTAGGATTAATAATTACTTTGACTTTAGTAACCAAGCAGACTCGACAAAATATTATCAACAAGAAAATTACGCATGTAACCGAAATGGTGGAAGGTCTTGTAAATGCCACACTAATATCAACCGTAACAATCTTATTATTATTTATAAAAAATACAAGTATCAGAAAAACTTGTGTACCCAATCTTACTGAAAAACCTTGTCAAAATTTAGCAACTATTGTAATTAGATCTCATTATAACCGAAGGTCAGATAACGTTCATATTAGAAGTCCTACTACTATGCCAACTACATAATATACTTATTATGAATTAATACCCATTCCCATATTAATACTTAACCAGACCCTTATTATCTTACCCAAATATCCTTACCTCATAGCAAAAGGATTGATGGTCAAATAACTCGCTCAACTCTGTCAGGAAATCGACAGATTCCAGGAAAATAACCCTCAGATTATTGAAGATCCATGCATAACAAATATAATGCAATATAAAAATAACATCAGTTCCTGTAAACAGATTTCAGAATCTATCCAATCAAATCGATGGATAATTTACACCAAGGTTAACGAAAACAATTCCTTGATCTGAAGGAAGTTCACTTATGAAATCTACATTTCTTATCTTACGTTCTACAGAAAAGTGTCAGTGAAAGTGTTAGTGAAAATGAAAACCCAAAGTGTTAGCCTATGGACCGTCATATTGTATGTAATCTTAATCATAAGTTTTCTACTGTTTTATTTTTATTTTTCATAGAAATGTAAATGTTAAATGTTTGTGTTTTATATTATGTTACTTATGTTTATTTTAAATGTTTCTCTAGTGTTTGTTAAATGTTTAATCGAAATTCTCCGAATTCAGTTTTTTTCAGAAAATTTCGATCTTAATGAGGGAGGAGTTATGTATGCATAGACGCTCTCATTATTAACGTATCGTAGGTCAGCACTTCAACAGTCTATTACGTATCCGGTGCCCGAGACTAAATAACAAAATGCATACGTGGCTGTTCCTTGTTATATTACAATGGAGTCCTTGTGTCCTTCAGACGACAACAAACTTATATTAAGAAAGCATTGTTCTAACAATAGTCCCTTGTTATTTCCAGACTAAATAAAATACATATTATAAAAGAAAGCAGCATGTAGAAATAAGCAGTCTTGTACCGAACTCCGAGAATTAAACTCGTATTTTTAATATCAAATTAGTTTGTATTTTTTTAAAGTCGCCCCCAGTCCCTCCGATTTGACTAGGTACCGTACTGTTGTATTATTGTTTATTAGTACACGCAGTGCGCATGTCCAAGCATTTGCATATCACTTGTGATTTATTCAACATGGATATTACGAAGTTTTCAGCCGTAAGTAATTCAATTATTATTTTTATATTAAAGTAGGAAATAATAATACCTATCTACATTAAAAACTATAAAATAAATAATAAAGGTTACACTTTATAAAAATCTACGTGTATTTTTAAGTTGGCGGGACCTAGCATAAATATAAGCAGAATTACAGATTAATGAGGATATCAAGGAAATCTTAAACTAATTTGGCGCGGCGCGAATCAAACTACTTACCTACAAACAACAACACTAAACAAGCTGATGACGACACTGAGGGGGCCCACTAGGGCCCAAGCCTGCCGGGAAAGCGGGATAGTCCGAAAGGGGTACCGCTGACCCGGAACATAAAGGGCTAAGGAAGGAACACGGGTGGGTTTTAGTCAGTAAGAGTCTGACACTCCCTTCCGCTCCGCCCAGAGCGGGAGGGGTCATTTGATGATTTCCCATCCTCAAAAAAAAAAAAAAGCTGATGACGACACTACTCAAGTGAAATGATGCATTTACTTGTAGCTCAAGTAAAGTCATTTTATTATGGTGTACGTGTACCTACTAAGTACTTAGGTATATTCATTGTATTAGACATCGTTGTAATGCACTTTTAATTTTTAGATCCTCTCAATTGTCCTGGCGCTTTCAACCCCCACAAGTGGCCTACCGTTCTTCGGCTTACCCAATGTGCTGAGCACAGCGATTGATGGGTTGGCTAAAACCCTCACTGGAGCTCCACTGGACAACTGCCCTAAGAATAATACTGACCCCATCCAAAGTCTGACTGAAGGAGTATGCGGCGGGTCCACCACTACGGTAAGCGGCTCTTCTGACACAACAACCCAGCGAAGCACGGTCAGTGTCTTCTTACAAATCGTTATGACTCCTGTGGTCAGAATTAGGGGTGCACCCTCAGATCATAGAAACAAGGAGATATGCCATCATAGCAAATTAGTACGGGAACAACTGTCGCTACTTTTAGTACATTTTTCAACACAATTACAAGCGCCCCTCGTGAATATAAAGATCTACCACACATAAAAAATTCCGCACACCCTCAATGTAACACTGTTAATCGTCACTCAACACTAGCACTAAACTAAAACACTGTATTTATACCATCGATCGTGTTCGGTTCGTCGCCACTGTGTGTACTTTTGTACTATAGGTACGCCCAATGCTGGCAAATTAAAGCATCAAGCTCAATAGCGCCTTGGCACATCTCCCTTGTTTCTATGATCTGAGGGTGCATCGATACGCATTTTGGTCGATACGATACCAATACAGATATTTATGATTATATGTCGGCGATACCGATACTGATACGGATGGTGTTAAAAGGACTCAAAATTAACATTAACAAGACTTTTATTCAGGAAACAAATCAATTTCTAGTAAGCGGGTGCGATTTCGCAAGTCCGTTTGAATGAAACCTACTGCAAAAAATAGTCTCTCGGATGCAACGTACGTAACTTATTGGAAAGTGTTTGAAATGTACCGGTGTATCCGCCATTAAATATCGCTGATCATACCAAATTACTGATATATTATATCGGCAAAATATCGCAGATATTTTCGGAATCTCATCAAGAACTTGGCTTGCTACAAAGCTAAGTTCTTGATGAGATTCCTCCTTCCGAAAATAGTGGCAGTACCCCTAATAACCGTCATTACGGGTACTCACGAGCCCGAAAAGTCTGACAATTATTGGTCTAACATTCGAATAGAATAATTTTACCCAATACCTAATTGGGTTGTGGTCTATCAATGGAGGTCAGAATGGCAGTCACTCCACGTAAAATATTAATATTCAGCCGCAACTAGTTCGAGTGGAAGCCGACCCCACTCTAGTTTGGGAACAGCACCCTAGTCACGCCCTAGTGGCGTAACTCAATTGCTATCACCATGGTATTGATTTTAACATCCATTACGCCGTATGTTCCTAAATTCGTGTTCCCGTAACTAGCTCAACGACGCAATGGATGTTGTTGAACTGTCAAAATGAAAGCCATGGCGATAGAAATTGAGTTACGCAATTAGGCTGCAGGCGCTAGGCGGATGATGATATTTTCATACAACTTCTACCAAATCTTTGGTACATATCTATTGGAGAGTGCCATTTCGCAAAATGTGCAACTAGCCATTATTATAATAATTATCATGTCATATTGGGAGCATTATTAATACTTGTTATATGTATAGGTGAAGTGTCTGGGCGGAGGATCAACGACAACAGAATCATCAATGAACGGAGTTGTGAAGGATTGTGCCAAGTTTCTGAACACTGCCATAGACAAATTCAGCGAGACTGCCAAAGCCGATGTTGACAGCATGGCCAAAGAGACCAACACGTTCCTGATCAAGATGGACGAGGTCGCTAAGGTGGCTTCTCGCAAAGATTAGCCACATACAGCCGATACATAGTTTACCTGATTGTCTAGCATCTTCTTCACTAGTAACAATTCCAAATTTTCCAACTATGATGTTGGAAAATTTGGAATTGTTACTAGTGATATTGATAGGTACTTGTATTTAAAGAGCATTTCACATAAGAATAATTGCCTTCGACGCTATGTTGGCAGTTTGGCACCCCTGTCTGTCGCTCCTGTATAGTTCCTAATTTATCTTGTTTTTCGTAGATTATGTAGGTATGTGTTAAAGTAATGCCTAGGACTTTTAAAAGTAGTGAACGAGAATTAGCACTGAAAGAAAACAAACCGGCCAAGTGCGAGTCGTACTCGCGCACCGAGGGTTCCATATCATTTTTGGACGTATAAAGTGAAAAAAACCGGACCGCATAACTAATAAAAAAAAAAAAAAAAAAAAAAAAAAAAAAAGCAATAAAGTTGGACAAGCATTCTTTATAACTGTTCCAAATTTCAAGTCGATAGACTCGATAGCATTAGTAGTTGCTGAAATAAGCAGGTGTGACAGACAGACGAAGTCGCACCATAAGGGTTCCTTTTTTACCATTTTGGTACGGAACCCTAATAAACGTTGTAACATATTGACATTCAGGGTAGCCAGCATTGCGTTGAAGGGAATTCTTATGTGAAACGCTCTATAGCTCTAACCTCAGATCATAGAAACAAGGGAGATGTGACAAGGCGCTATCGAGCTTGATGCCTGATCTTGAGCAAATTGCTCATATTAAAAACGTACGCGCTGGCGACGAACCGAACACGGTCGATGGTATAAATACAGTGTTTTAGTTTAGTGCTAGTGTTAAGTGACGATTTATATATTTATATATGACGAGTGTTAGATTGAGGGTGTGCGGAATGTTTAATGCGTGGGAGATCTTTTTATTCACAAGGAGCGCTTAATTATGCGCGTAATTGTGTCGAAAAATGTACTAAAAGTGGCATCAGTTGTTCCGGTACTAATTTGCTATGATGGCATATCTCCTTGTTTCTATGATCTGAGGCTCTAACCGAGGAAGCACAACACTAGCTGCACAGCCAGAATGAAAGATTTGGAGCATACCTTGTCATCCCTCTCATACCTACATAAATATAAACATTTTATTGCTAAAACAATTTAGTTTCTTTACGGAATAAATAAAAGTGTGTGTAGGTAACAAGTGTTTACGTCAATTAACCTCTTATTGTATGCTGCAATGAAAACTATATAAAACATAGTTATTAATGTATTAGCTACTTGAAAAAATATTGTTTTGATATAAATAACTAGCTTTCGCCCGCGGCTTCGCCCACGTTTTTCAGGATAAAAGGTAGCTTATGTGTTATTCTGATGTATAAGCTATATTATTGTAAATTTTCATCAAATGCTGTTCAGTAATTTTTGCGTGAAAGAGTAACAAACATCCATACATACATCCATATAGGTACATCCTCACAAACTTTCACATTAATTTATAATATTAGTAGGATAGTAGGATTTTGGAAAGAAAACAAGGTAAGTAATGAAACTTTTAAGAGCAGACGAAGTTGAATTTCGAATGTAAACTATTTTGTTTTTAAATTTTTATATCTATTTGAATTTGGAATAGTTCGTCACATATTTTAATAATATAAATACTAAAGTTGAACACCCATTTATCCGAGGCGAACGCGCTGAAGGAGCCGACCGAACCGATTTTTTTTAAGTCTTGCACACCTATCCGCGCCGAAGTAACCGAATCTAACACAGATAGCTAGGCTATTTATAGGCTAGATACAACATGTTCCTATAATAGTATGAAACGAATGTGCCATTTTCCTTACTTAGGCATACCAGGCGCTTCGCTTCGTAAATTCTAAGACGTCATCAGAACTTTGAGGACCTTCCCAATTCTTCCGATTCGGTGCGGATAGCTGGGCGAGGTTTCATAGGATTTCATACAAAGAATTCTAAAATTCGGCTTGGGTAAATGGGCATTCAGCTTAAGTCCTTGCTCAGTGCTCTAACCAATGGGGAAGAAAAGTAAAAACTTTTAGGCAGAGGGCACTGTGAGGTAGTTACACCTGTCAAAAAAGCTATAATTACAACTGTGCATTATGTGAATGATAAATTTAGTTTTGCGAAGGTTTTTATATCAATTTACGTTCTTAACTATGTATTCTACCTGGGGAATTGAAAAAAATGGGATCATCGCAACGAGGAAAAAAAGCTGAGCTGGTGGAAAGGTACATTATATTTATCATTAAGGCGAAGGTAAATGGTAACGGCCAGTTTTAAATCTCTTATTTCGCCATCAAATAATGCAGGTTAGTTGTGCAATTTTTTTATGTTAAACTAGAACATATATACATCAATCGTACCTGTGAATATTTAACTATTGTTGTAAAATACTTAATGAAATAAATTCATGAATTCGTGTGTACCCAAAACATAAAAACGTAATTACTTTCAAACCGCTTAAGATATTTTCATGATTTGTTTTGTGTGAAAAGACTATGTTACTACCTATAATAATACCTGTTACTTTTTTTTTATTTTATGTTTTAGATACTAAAAAGTAATAATACGTCTAATTCTGCACAGCGCGCTCCTTGATAGGCGAGTCGTATTGCTCGGTGGATGTATGTCGCGTTGCTTGAGCTCAGCGCAGAACACTCAAGCTATACCGCCCAAATCACTCAAGGCCGTTGGCGTATACCGGGGCCTTAATATCGAGTTTTAGCTGTATTTAGGACATTATTAAAGTTTTATGTGTTCTAAAATGAACTTATCTCGCTATGATAAGCTAGCTTTAATGATTACAAGATGTTAGGCTATTTTGTTACAAAGTGAGGTTATTTGAAGTAAAAACATCTTACAAATGATTAGTATTATGACATTTTATATTACCTTATACCAACCTGTTGTGTTAGAAATGGTCTCGTAGTCTGTTTTTTAACAATTTTTTCCACATAGCATGTAAGTGAAATGTAAAAAGTCAGTTGATTTAAAGTTTACTATTCTCAGTGCTTTTTCCCACTTTCTTTTTAAACGAATATTACTTGGGAATTTGTAAACACCTATTTCTTTACATCTAAAGGCTACACAACGACCCATATTTTGGTATAGAACGAGAAAATAACAAATTTTAAACAATCTCTATGGAGATTGACAGTTCACTTGTAACAAATATTTAGCGCCCTCTAGGCGGAACTTATTGACAGTTTTCTTCCTCATTGAATTTTCAACTCTATACTTAAGAATTTTAAAGTTTAAAGTTGATCAGACCAAGTAAACATGTTTTCCCATACAAACTTTGTCACCCCTTTTCACCCTCCTGGGGGTGGAATTTCCAAAAATCCTTTCTTATCGGATTCCTACATCATATAAGGAATACGTCTTTCAAATTTCACGTTTCTATGACCACCGGTTTAGGCTGTGCGTTGATCCATCAGTCAGTCAGTCAGTCAGTCAGTCAGTCAGTCGGGACAAAGCATTTTATTAATATATATATAAAAATATATAAGATAGATAGAAGATAGATAATGCCTCATTCCATTGTTATATTTTTCCAAAGGGTGCAGTAACGATAACTAAATGCAGCAGCTAAATATAAACTTACATTGTATAAACATAATATAAACTTACATTGTATAAACATAATATAAACTTACATTAACGTCTTGTGTTTCTTTTGAGTTGATTTGAGTTCATGCGTGTATTTGAGTTGGAACGCCTAACTGACGTGGGTAGATACTTAATAAAAATAAAACGTCTAATTACAGATACAGTCATTATTTTGGTTAGTTGTAAGTATTACTGTTATTGGTGCCGATTCTGTTGTTGACGAACTAAACGAATTTAGTCTTAATATGTCTCTTTCTAATAAAAAACCGGACAAGTGCGAGTATGCCTCGCGCCCTAAGGGTTCCGAAATATGATCTTGATCATAGATGGCGCTACTGCATACTGCCAATAGCCATCTATGAGCAGATGGCTCCACTTATGGTCCGGTGACTGACGGCGGACAACAAACTGATCCTATAAGGGTTCCGTTTTTCCTTTTGAGGTACGGAACCCTAAAAACATGAGAGAGGGATAGCAGATATGTAATCTTGTCAAATTAGTCCACTTGAGTAGTTTTAATGTCAATTTAGTCGTAAATTCGTAATCGCTAAAGGTCACGACTAAGTTCCTGTAAATAACAAGGGCATAGACTAATTTGACAGTTCTAAATATTTTCTGTCCTTTTTCAATGATATATTTTGTAAAAAAAAACCGGCCAAGTGCGAGTCGGACTCGCGAACCGAGGGTTCCGTACCTATCATTTTTGGACGTATAAAGTGAAAAAATCCGGACCGCATAACTAAGTTTGTTTGTGAAGGAATTTTGATGATTTTGAAAAAACTGTACTAGTTAGGAACATCTTTTTATTTTTGGTGCCATATTTGGGTCAATTCCTATCAACCCTAATTATTTCAGATTTTTCGCCCTGCAAACTTCGGAGATAAGGGGGGAGGAATGGTATTTTTTTGGACATTATTCAACATATGTCGAAAACTGTGAGACATAAAATAAAATGAAAATATATTTTGAAATGTGCAGATCAAGCCCTTTCATATGATATGTCACTTGACCTAATAACCCCAATTTAAAATTTTGGACCCCCACTCCGGCCCCTTTTGCAATGAAAATAAAAATATTTTTGGATTTTTTTCATTTGCAATAAAGTTAAATAAGCATTCTTTATATATATATGTATAACTATCTATATACTATATACTATATATATATAACTGTTTCAAATTTCAAGTCGATAGCATATGTAGTTGCTGAAATAAGCAGGTGTGACAGACAGACAGACAGACAGACGAAGTCGCACCATAAGGGTTCCTTTTTTACCATTTTGGTACGGAACCCTAAAAAGAGATAGGTATAGTGTGATTAAAATTAGTTAAGTGCGATGTTCAACAGAATCAGCAGCATTTTTGAGTTGGTTAGATAATTACCAAAATAATTATATAGTATAGGTATCTTAATATGTAGATTTCTGTGGGTGTACCTGCTGTGATTTATTCCCTTTATGTCGAGTCCCGTTACTCCCGTTATGTCGAGCTGAAAACCTTGTCTCGCTCCTATGTCGAGCTTAGTTTTCTGTCCTGTTTGTATTCCCTTTATGTCGAGTTTATTTACCACGCTTTTATTACCTTTATGTCGAGTTTAATTATATCATATTTTAGAAGTATAGTCATGTCAAATGAAATGTATACATGCACATAATTTAGAATAAATTTTTACACAAAAAAAAAATCAAAAAAGAGGTATTCCACTTTGAGTACCAATTCTAAGCGCACCAATGTTTTGCGCACCGTTTTTGATTTTTTTTATTCCACTTTCCGCACCGGTGCGCTGGACTGCTGTAAATAGTAATATTTTGTTCCACTTTGAGCACCAAACATATTTTATCTGTGTCTAGTGGTGTCCATACCCTACGATAAAACATCCACAATCAAACAATTTTTCTAGTTTTGGGTAAAGTACTGGGAAAGCATATATTGATAGTTGTACTATACTAACCCACACACTGTACTCTGACAGCATGATCTCGCGCCAAATGATAGTTATGAGCGGAATGGTAAAAGTACTAGGTGCACATAACCATAAATAAGATGACTCCTGAAGAATCCTGGATACGTGCCTGCATAGGCCTCCTCTATTCATAGTAGCCTGCGTGATTGCAGACACCTGCTCAAGTGCTCATGCTAACCCACTTTTAAGTTCCTGTGACTTTTTAGGGTTCCGTACCAAAATGGTAAAAAAGGAACCCTTATGGTGTGACTTCGTCTGTCTGTCTGTCACACCTGATTATTTCAGCAACTACTTATGCTATCGACTTGAAATTTGGAACAGTTATAAAGAATGCTTGCCCAACTTTATTGCAAATGAAAAACGTCCAAAAATATTTTTATTTTCATTGCAAAAGGGGCCGGAGTGGGGGTCCAAAATTTTAAAGTGGGTTACTAGGTCAAGTGACATATCATATGAAAGGGCTTGATCTGCACATTTCAAAATATATTTTTATTTTATTTTATGTCTCACAGTTTTCGACATATGATGAAAAATGTCCAAAAAAATACTATTCCCCCCCCCCCCTTATCTCCGAAGTTTACGGAGCGAAAAATCTGAAATAATTACAGTTGATAGGAATTGACCCAAATATTGCACCAAAAATAAAAGGATGTTCCTAACTAGTACAGTTTTTTCAAAATCATCAAAATTCCTTCACAAACAAAATTAGTTATGCATACGGTCCGGATTTTTTCACTTTATACGTCCAAAAATGATACGAAACCCTCGGTGCGTGAGTACGAGTACGACTCGCACTTGGCCGGTTTTTTATAGCAATATCTCACTCAAGTAGGTATTTTTGCGCATGTATATTAGTCAGTTGAATTCTGTAGCTGAGTACAGCACGCTTAGCATGACCAATTCTATCTCTATTCTACCAGGAATAGACAAAGTTCTTTCTATCCAACACGTTAGCTCTTCTGCCCGAGCTCGCGGCGACCTGCCGGCCTAGCATGACCACGATAGAAACGGCTTTTGTCTACATACAAATAGACAAAGTGACAGATTGTAGAAACATTTCTACCGTTTCATTCATAAAACGTAGAAATGTTTCTACAATCTGTCACTTTGTCTATTTCTATGTAGACAAAACCCGTTTCTATCGTGGTCATGCTAGGCCGGCTGTGCTTGGCTTATCAGAGTTTTGTCTACTGAAGAATAGAAACATATGTTACCCGACTGCGCCAGAAAGAGGGTTATGTTTTTCGAGTGTATGTATGTATGTATATTTCTTTGTCACGCTCTGTAGCCTAAACGGCTTGATAGATTTTAGCTTGAGAGGTATCGTTAGATTCGTCTTAATTGTGAGAGTGACACTGGATACATCAAAATTATAAAAAATTAAAATGGCCGATTTTTGGTGTCTTCAAAAAGTTTGTTTTCCTCAAAACCTATCAAGTGGGGTATCAAAATGATGGGCTCGAAAAGACGATTATGAAAACATATATAAATAAATACTAAATTAAAAAGTAAAAATAAAAATAGTATAAATTAAAAATTTAATAAAAAACCCGACTGCCAAAAAAAACAACAAAAAAGTTCAAAACAAGAGCACTTTTCAAGCAGTTGGTGGCATAAAATCTAAGATTTAACACAAATAATTGCCATCAGACTGCTTGAAAAGTGCTCTTGTTTTGAACTTTTAAGTTGTTTTTTTTGACAGTCGGGTTTTTTAAATTTTTAATTTACTATTTTTTTATGCTCCAACTTAAAATCTAAGCCACATTTCATCTGGGTCCTTCCCAAGCTACCAATCTGTGAAAACCACATAAAAACCCGTTTAGTGCCTAGGTACTTACTTTTAGCGTGATGCGTGCACGAACAGACAGAAAAAAAATTCCAGTACCCTATCTTGGCTGTTTTTTCTGGAATATCTTCAATGTACAGACACAACTTTTTTACAGTTTTATAATAGTAACTAAAGAACTAAGTACTTAGGTAAATCACGTTATTTTTTTTACTTTTGTAAATGTAAATAGTGCACATACCTACCTACTTAATGTAAACAAAAATGTTGTTTTTATGATATTACAATAAGCGTTACGTTATGTTAGTGCGTACTAGTTTCACTCCTATTTGCTTAGCAGTTCTGTAGCTCCGTACCTACATAAGACATGCAAATGTCGCAACTATTTAATGTGTTTGCTTCAGTCATTCTCACAAGTGAAAGAAAAATGAAGAGTTTTTTCACTTTAATAATTCTGGTAAGTGATTCTCCTAATTTTGTTAGTGACGTCAGTCAGGACAAAATCTTTTATTTAGGTATAAACCGTGACATTTTCATCGCTTTCATCCGGCGATGTAGCCACTATACTCATCATTATGAACAACTTTTACTATGGGACCAACCCGGAAATCGGGAAAAAAAAATCTGCTGTTCCATACATTTTGTTGAGTTATGTGAACATAAATGTATGGAACAGCTGATTTTTTTTTCGCCATTGAGTGATGAGTATAGTGGCTACATCGCCGGATGAAAGCGATGAAAATGTCACGGTGTAGATAATTAAAATAAAATAATACTAGAAATATGCAAAAGCGCTATCTATGAGCGGAATGCCGCTATTATATACTTCTTCTACAGGCGCCATTTCGCAGGTATGGAACCTGACACTGACTATACACCTCCTTCAGATAACAAAGGCGTGAGATGATGATATGACGATATGTTTGCAGGTGGTGACGTGCGTGCTGGTGATGGTGCGCCCTGCCCAGCAATCTCCAGTCCCAGGTCCTCTAATACCAAGCCATGTAACCTGTGATAGACCAATCACAGCTGTCCGATGATTCGAGATATTCCATTAGATCTTAATAATACAGCTACTCGAACCGTTGCCTCTTTACTGCCTTCTGGTTCCCGTTTACGACTGCCGATAAACAAACCGATACACCAAATGCCAATTGACGAACCGCCGAAAGACCCAGAGCCGATAGACTAAGTGCCGATAGACGAACCGCCGATAGACTAACAGCTAACAAACCTACCGATCTTGGCAGTCTGTTTTGGATGCGACATTCGTGGAGAAAATTGCAAAACTTTATGTCTCAATTGTAGAAATACTATTATGGCAACCAATGATATTATAAGTATAATTCCGGCCACCAAGTCTGCTATTGCAATTATCTTTATGTCAGAATGGCACATAACTGTCAAAATAAAGACATCGCAACTATCAACAAAAACTATGTCGATTTGAGACCATTCTGACACAATTATGACACAATGCAATAGCTTGACTTGAGGCCCTGTCAACCAATTGACTTTCTACTTGACTTTCAACTACAGACAATAAGTATTCCAACCTATTGTCTGTATTTGAAAGTCAAGTAGAAAGTCAGTTGGCCACCTACGTATGAACTTAATGATGTCATCTTTTTTCAGGTGCATGCAAGTCTCCTAATCATCGTGCAGCCCGGCCTGCTGGCACCGCTCCTAAACATGGGTCCTCACACCTTTCCCCCGGGGTAAATACCCACAAAAAGGATTGCCATTGGGACCATTCCCACCGAAATAATCCCCCGCGGGAACATGTAAATCGTGCTCCTAAGAAAATATTTTAGCGACAGGCTTGGCTAAACCAATAAAATATATCTCTAAAGCTTTTACTTTTTTATTATTTATACTTTATCTATTAAATGTGAAATAGGTTAAATAAAGCAATTATTTCTTCCACGTAAACAGTCTTTAATTCTCTTGAGGCGAATACAAAAATTACTATTCCAATTACAATGTCCGTTGCTCACCGGATCCAGTCATCTGTAATTCCTCCCTACCACTTCCTCTCTCTGCCTTCTAGAAACATCATCCTTCCACTATCTATCAAAGTGGAACAGGACATTGACATACACTAAAACATTTCCATCTGTATAATTTAAGATATTAATTCTTCAGCTATGACTTACATCTTGAAGTAGTAAACATTTAAAAAAACCGGCCAAGTGCGAGTCGTACTCGCGCACCGAGGGTTCCGTATCATTTTTGGACGTATAAAGTGAAAAAATCCGGACCGCATAACTAAGTTTGTTTGTGAAGGAATTTTGATGATTTTGAAAAAACTGTACTAGTTAGCAACATCGTTTTATTTTTGGTGCCATATTTGGGTCAATTCCTATCAACTCTAATTATTTCAGATTTTTTGCCCCGCAAACTTCGGAGATAAGGGGGGGGGGGAATGGTATTTTTTTGGACATTTTTCATCATGTGTCGAAAACTGTGAGACATAAAATAAAATAAAAATATATTTTGAAATGTGCAGATCAAGCCCTTTCATATGATAATATGTCACTTGACCTAGTAACCCCACTTTAAAATTTCGGACCCCCACTCCGGCCCCTTTTGCAATGAAAATAAAAATATTTTTGGACGTTTTTCATTTGCAATAAAGTTGGGCAAGCATTCTTTATAACTTTTCCAAATTTCAAGTCGATAGCATAAGTAGTTGCTGAAATAAGCAGGTGTGACAGACAGACAGACGAAGTCGCATCATAAGGGTTCCTTTTTTACCATTCTGGTACGGAACCCTAAAAACTTTTGTACAAAAGAAATAACCGACTTCAAAAAGCAAAGTAAATAATAATTTTAGTTTCGCAAGGCGGTGGCTTGGGGTTTTTTTTTTGCTACCGACTTCCGAAACCAAAATTATTATTTTCTTAGTGGCTTTTTGAAGTCGGTTATTTTTTTTGTAAAAAAGTTTTTATAATATTATATTATTTTAAATTGAAACATAACAACGATACATGGCCAGGAGTGCAAACCTTTCAGTGTGCCCTAGGTATAACACTCGTTTATCCTACCGGAATTAAATGAAATGTGGCTTAAATATCTTTAATAAGCTTTTTTACAGTTTTATAATAGTATAGATAGATAGATAATTATGTATCCTCTATCATTATTTTTTTGTACGAACCTACTTATTACTTGTAACGGAGGTTCATATTTATAGTAAATTATATTAATGATGTATCCAAGTTTTTGTTCTTTGTTGTTTTCATGTGCGTCATAGTACTGTACTTAATGAACTTGTTTTTATAAAGAGAGAAATGACTAGAACATATTGCTTATTTGTGTTGTAACTTGTGTTATCAAGGCATCGCTATTCAAAAACGGAAAAACACAATAATATTTATAGTTTGCGTAAACGCAGCGAAACGTCACAGCAGTGCGGTGAAGGCTGTGCGTGGGCGTGTTTGGAGGCTTTGTTTTTTTTAACTTATTAATTAATTAAACACTTAATTAATTATAATTTGAAAATAATAAAAATTAAATAAAATACATTTGATCAGCCTGTCTAGTCTATTCTGTATCTACCGACACGCCGCGTGATGTCACCGCAAGAACTCCCATTTGTTTGCGAACGTTCGAGGGAGAATCTCACCGTGACATTCGCCCTCAAAAGTTTCAAGTTCTGGGTTCTTACACTAAAAATACGAAGGCAATGTCAATAAGAAAACTGAAAACTGTTTTTAATAAAAATGTACAAGATTAACCAAAATTAAAAATAATAAACTGGATTATTCACGGCTCCCAATTTGCATATCAGTATTATGTATGTACTGACATTATATGAACCAATCTTTATAGGTTTAATTTTAAACTGTTTCTGTAATCCTGGGTATTTTCCGGCCTATTGCCACGTCCGGGTGCAAAGTGTACTGGGTGGCACTCGCACAACGTGACTGCGAAACCAATCTTTATAATTTTAACTGAATTATCACAATGCAACCGAGTGTTAACCGGTAACGTAGGTAGGTACCAGCGTTGCCAGACGTCCCGATTTTGGCGGGACGTCCGTCCCGATTTTTTTGCCCAAAATTGAATGTACCGCGCGGGACAGGCTCGCTTTTCGAGGATTACTTGATGGTGCAGCCCCCTCCTTCAAACTGCTTTCCTAAACACGTTTTTTTCCAAGTGAATTTTAAAAAGTCGGATGCCGGAAATAAATGCTCCGTAAAAATGAAAGCAGAATTACTCATTCAATTCAATCTGGAGCTATCCATGTGCAGAGTTCTTCGACTAACTGCTGATTTTTTCCTTTTTAGGGTTCCGTACTAAAATGGTAAAAAAGGAACCCTTATGGTGCGACTTCGTCTGTCTGTCTGTCTGTCTGTCACACCTGCTTATTTCAGCAACTACTAATGTTATCGACTTGAAATTTGGAACAGTTATAAAAAATGCTTGCCAAATTTTATTGAAAATGAAAAAAGTCAAAAAATGTTTTTATTTTCATTGCAAAAGGGGCCGGAGTGGGGGTCCGAAATTTCAAAGTGGGGTTACTAGGTCAAGTAATATATCATATGAAAGGGCTTGATTTGCACATTTCAAAATATATTTTTATTTTATTTTATGTCTCACAGTTTTCGACATATGATAAAAAAAATCGGAAAAAATACCATTCCCCCCCCTTATCTCCGAAGTTTGCGGAGCGAAAAATCTGAAATAATTTGAGTTGATAGGAATTGACCCAAATATTGCACCAAAAATAAAACGATGTTCCTAACTAGTACAGCTTTTTCAAAATCATCAAAATTCCTTCACAAACAAACTTAGTTATGCGGTCCGGTTTTTTTCACTTTATACGTCCAAAACTGATACGGAACCCTCGGTGCGCGAGTACGACTCGCACTTGGCCGGTTTTTTTATTATGTCCCGCTTTCGACAAAAGAATCCCGCTTTTTTAACCGACTTCAAAAAAGGAGGTTCTGTATTCGTCCCGTATGTATGTATGTATGTAAGTATGTATGTATGTATGTATGTAAGTATGTATGTATGTATGTATGTATGTATGTATGTTTGTATGTGCGCGATTTTCTCAAAAACTACTGATTCGATTTGGATGGGGTTTTCACTAACGTAATCTACATACTTTCAGGAAGGTTTTAGTATATAATACACTATGTAATCATTCCTATGTACAAAGTTATAGGCATAAATGTACACACTCCGTAGAAGATTTACTGTTGAACGAATTCGTGAAAGTAATCTAACACGGGATAAAGAACTAAAAAGGGAAAAATAAAAAACTTTTTTAACAAAAAATAACCGACTTCAAAAATCCACTACAAAGAAAATAATAATTTTGGTTTTGGAAGTCGGTGGCAAAAAAAAGCAAACAAAAACCAAAGCCACCGACTTCCGAAACCAAAATTATTATTTTCTTTGTAGTGGATTTTTGAAGTCGGTTATTTTTTGTTAAAAAAGTTTTTTTTTACTCAAAAAGTTTCAAAATCCCGCTTTGCCCGAAAAAAATTCTGGCAACGCTGGTAGGTAGGTACCTACCCAACACATAGTTTATATAAAATATTTCGTATTCGGTACTAATGATGATACTGGCTATAAGAGTTTCACAATAAGAAGTCCTTTCGATGCTATGCTGGCTGCCCAGGCGGCCTAGCACGAATAATTTTGACGTACGGTATTGTAAATGTAAGCATATTTTGAATTGAAAATATACGTTTGCTGCACAATATTTACTAATTATACATATTAAATGGGTACTTTATATTTATTTCTCTATCGGTCGGTTGCAGAAAGATAATTATGTATGTTACAACGTTATTAACGGTGTTGGGGACAGAGTAATGGGATCTAATACTTTTAGGTACCTACTTTAGCTTTAGTTTTAATTATACCTATTTCAATTTAGTATTAATGGCTAATCGCTGTACTAAATCAAATTATTGCACATTTACACATTAACTTTAGAGCGGCCAAAAAAGTTGATCTATCTTTACCTCAACATATCCGCATAAGTGTGCTTCCATTTTTTGCAGTCGGTCAATGCAATTTATTTTAATGTTGTCTGACCCATTACCGTAGATTTCGATTCCCTACCTACAAGTAGATTGTGTTACAAGAGATTCTAGTTATTATGATTTTTTCGCTTATTCAGCATTTTCCAACTAAATTACGTAACAGTAATGAATAGATGCGTGTCATATTTTTTATTGTACAGTGCGAGAGGCATAACAAATACCAACGGCAATTATTTAAGTATTATGTAAGTATAAAAAATAATAAAATATGATCTTCGGACGATTCATCAAGGCTAAACGGAAACTACGAGATGAAAATATTATTAGTTTTGGATAAGATTCCTAAATAGGTAAGTACTTACTAGGGCAAGCAAATACGTAATGTAGAAAATTACGACAATAACGCCTTGTCAGACGGATTGGATCGCAGTATATTATTATCAGCAGATACGCTGACGCTGGCACGGTACTGACCTCAGATCGTAGAAATAAGGAGACATGCCATCATAGCAAATTAGTACGGGAACCAATGTCGCCACTTGAACAGTTTGCGACACCATTACAAGCGCTCCTTGTGAATATAAAGATCTCCCACACATAAAAAATTCCGCAAATCTCATGATAATTGGCAACAAATTAAATTGAACAGGCTTTCAGAAACTGGGGTATAACTAGTCTGTACTGTGGTAATGCTGAACTCTTGACACAATATCAGTGGCGAAGGGTCCCTACAATACGATTCCTACCGGCTTCCCTTTGAAAAATAGCACAGGCAGTATTGCCTACTTTTATTAATTAGGTTTTCGTGGCCAGGTAAGCATTTGTAGCTCCGGCTTACCTCTTACAAAAACTGACCCTTCGCCACTGCACACTAGTACAACTTAGCAACTGAACTAAAGTGTAAATATCGTTTGTTTACATATGTTTATCTCCTGCTAGTTATTTTGTTTAGTTTTCTCATTTATAAGTCATCGTTTTCTCATATACGTGTAAAATGTCTGTCTTTATTGAAGTAGTAAGAACTGGTTTGTCTATATGCTACGTATGTTTCAAGTGTCTGGTACTTACCTAAATAAAAGCTTCATGTGTGATTCGTAATATCGTATAATGGTTATTGATCTTGTTATCTTAATTGATAATGATGAACTGATTTTCTTTTGTCGTTTCATTGAAATAAAGTTAGTTTAAAGTACCTTCATAAATGTTTATGTTCATAAGGAAAGGTATATGACTGAATAGAATTAAGGAACATTGTAGGGATATTTTAATTATATATTGGAAAATAAAGTCTGATAGCATTCGCGGTACTACCACGACTTGTACCCCCGTACCTACAAAATTAATAAATATTCTCAAAACACTCTTTCACAACTCTATTTGCCCTCCCCCCAGCGACGCCCTAATCCAAGGCTCGTACCCCATCATGGGGTGCCCTTAGCGTGTGGTCGCTTAGTTTGTAAGTTTTTGTTTTTCTTTTTTTATTATCAAACACAATATTACATAAACAAGTTGGTTAAAAAGTACCACTTAAACCTCTTAGGTTTGCGTGTTAGTTTTAGGCCTGGCTGGAGGCATTTTGTAAGTCCTCACCAGAATACCGGTTCAGCAGTATTATTATACTGCTGAAACCAACTGCGAGAGGCCAATTCAAAAACAAAAACATCTCTTATTACAACTCTTTCATGGTCCTGATATCACTGAGTATTGTAATTGAAAACTGGACATCTTCCCCCTTACTTATAGACGCCTCTTAACTTTAACCACTGATTAAATATACAACTAGCCTTGTCATTTGTATGACAATGAATAGAGATGACAATGACAAAAGAGCCGTTTAATTTAATCATGGTCGAGCCCTACACCCCACAAAGCAATTCAGATACAGGTGTAGGTACCTACGTGTGTGAACCTGATTCTCCTTGACACGTACAGTAGGTACCTACTAAGGGCCGCGTTCACCAACAAGATTCTTAAGTCTCATACATTGAAAACGGCCGCTTATCATATCTTTTTCACTAGAAAAAGTCATGTTAAACGGCCGTTTTCAATATAACGGACTGTTATCTTGTCGGTGAACTTGACCCTAAATAGATCACATTTTGTAATAATTAAGTATAATGTCGAATCTAAAACAATTCTATTAGGCAATTTTATTTCGTCACGCTAGTCTTCAAGGTCTTAGCCTATCCCGTGCAGATTAAATTATAATATTCTTACATTTAAATATCGTTGTTGCGCCTACAATAATCGCTTAATTAATTTATTTAATCCTTATGAAATAAGGATTGTATTTGGAGGAGAATACTTGGTTACTGACAGTCCAAGCTAAAATTCAACTGCATCTGAAACTAAAACAATACTAATATTCAACTGCATCTGAAACTAAAACAACTAGCATTCAACTGTATCTAAAACTAAAACAATTAATATTCAACTGCATCTGGAACTAAAACAACTAATATGCAACTGCATCTAGAAAAATGCAACCTATAAGATAACCAACCGATTAGAGGAAAAATGGGAATTCTTTTGTTCCTCCGTCCGTCAATTAAAAATAATGATGTGAGTAATCCCTCAATAATTATTTGTAGGTACTATCGAGAACAAATACATCATAATTACGTACCGTAGTGTTTTTAGAAAGTTCTTTAGACTTATGTTATTTTTGTACCTTTCTGGGGAAAACATGTCAATTAACAGATTTAACGTCCGTGTTTCGAAGTCAAGGTTGCGGATATTATAATTAAATAATTATTTCATGTCCACTTGTCCCGCCTGCAGTCCGGATGTTGTTCCAGGTCTAAATATTCGGTGGGGTAGCAGTCGTAATCATAGAAATCCACCGCTAAACTTGAATCTTCATCATTATGACCTGTCACCGCTGCGCTCCTTAGAACACTTGCTTCATTCCTTCAACGAAGTTCCATAACGCGGTTTTGCGGTAGGTGTTGACTGGTAGAAATGGTCACGTAAGGAAAAAGCGTTATGCCTCCTCCATGTGACTTTCTGTCTCTCTCTGTCTCTTTCTATATTATATTCATTTTTGGTAAGTACGTTTTAAATTCTAACATTCTTGTAACTAACTTTTTGCGTTTATTTTGAAGCTTACCTTGAAGTATGAGAAATCTTTTCAATTAAATGGAATTAAGAAAACAGTGGGTTCCCCGACTGCAATGTCTTATTGTCTTTTTCTTTTTATTGATTTTATTAACACCAGATAAGTTATAGGGAAAACCGCGGTCGGGTTTTAATTTTTTTTTTTTTTTAGGTCCAGTAAACATTTAACAATTGTTACCGAGCGTACCAGAAATACTCATTTCACTTGCGACTCCGTCCGTGTGGACAACAGTGAAATGACCAATTTAAATGACCCCAGTAGTGTAGGGTGGCTTGCCCTACAAAGAGTTCAAGCTGTATCTCTGATTTTCCCACCGGAATTAAATGAAACGTGGCTTAGATTTTAAGGTGGATCCCAAGCTATCGAATTGTGAAAACCACATAAAAATCCGTTCAGTACTTTTTGCGTGATGCGCGCACAAACTGACAAAAAGACAAAAATTAAAAAAAAAACTTTTTGGTTGTGGTTACGTCCCAGTTCCCTATCCCGACGGTTTTATCTGGAATATCTTCAATGTACAGACACGGCGTATTTGCAATTTTCTAATAGTATAGATTCGCCTGCGCAAGAGTCAAGCAAGTGGGGATAAAGCACAGGACATGATAACACAAAGCTTTGGCATCCAAGTCCTTGCGCCGCGCCGGAGTCATAAGTCGCGCTCAGTCGTGCGATTGATCTCAATATAAATCTGTCCGCAGGTCACCGGTGGTCATTTACTCAAAAGTTACTAGCGGTACCAGTGGTCATTTTTAGCCACTAGTGGTAATTTTTAGCCACCAGTGGTATAAACTAATTTAGTCATTATTTTAGTGCTGATTAATAGCATTTTTTCATAAAACAAGTGCAGTGTATTTAAATTTAGTGTTTTGACATTGACAGTGAGTGACAGTGATGGTCGCGTGGGTGTTATTGACGGCGATGGTGGTGGTCGTCGCTGGTTTTGATGTTAATGGTAAGGGAATTTGGTGTTTATTGTAAGGGTAGTAAATGCTTTTGTTCTGTTGTACCGAATCTAATAATAATCTACTGTTATTATATGAGAGACTAGCATTTTGCCCGCGACTTCGTCCGCGTGACCCACAGGAACCGTGCATATTTGCGGAAAGTACCTACATAGTCAATATTACTTAAGGATAATGTAGCTAGCTATTAGTAAAAGAATTTTCAAAATCGGATCAGTAGTTCCGGAGATTACCGCCACATACACACTTACAAACAAATACCTCTTTATTTATAGATTTAAAAACAATTGGGATTTGAACCCGTGGCCTCTACCTTACCGTGGCGTCACTCTTACCACTGAGCTTTCGTGTCCTACCCGCATTAGTTGAAATTTTCTAAATCTCTTTGAATACGCCTCTTATAAGCCTTGGTCACATCTATCGAAGACTAATACAAACTCTAACTAGAGGTCTTTAACTTTGCACTTGATAACAATAAAGCATAACATGGCTTTGACATGTTTAAAATTCACAATAAATATACATTTCTGAGACATCGTCCTAATTAGCTAACGATCGTACGAGTTAACGATGCGATTTCGTCGCGCGATGAAAATGACTTCCTGCATTTCCTAAGCTGTGCTCGTGCGATAATTTGCAAACTTCAATCAGTACACTAAACAAATGATTAATCTTATCGTGCGACGAAATCGCATGCTAGCCAGTTAGAATGACGCCTAATGATCTAGTTTTTAACACATATTACAACCTCGTTGGTCTAGTGGTCAATATTCAGCGACGAATTATGCCAATAATGTCACTAATTAAATATTGTGCTAAGACTGTAACTATCCACTAATGATGACATCATCAGCTGCTGACTAACTCGCCATACAATACAATAGTCCCGTCTGTCCGTCTGTCCACAATAGTAGAGTACCGGTCCGTCTACCGCCGGTACTGCCACTAGGGTTGCCAGATGGCCGGAAAATGCGGGAAAATTCCGTAATTTTACATCTGTGCAGTAATAACACTTTACTGATCCGAAATTCCTGAATACCTACTAGTTTTTTTAATTAACTAGGGTATGATGGGGTCTACTTGATTTAAGCGTCACTTTGGGCGATATTGATTCTGAATCATAAAAAAAATTACCATAAAATTCAGATTTTCACCCATCGAATGTGTGTTAGGTAACATAGTTTTTACCTAAAATACATAATATTTTGACATTAATTTGCATTTTTCTATTTCATTTAAAAATATCAATAAAATACCCAAGTAAGTAATTTAAATATCGCCCGTCCAAGTCGGAGTTGGAACTTAGAATCCTACTCCGTCGGTAGCCTCAAAAATGTCCAATAATAATAATAATATCAGCCCTGTTTATAAACTATCCCACTGCTGGGCACGGGCCTCCTCTCAGAATGAGTGGGGATAGGCCATATAGTCCACGCTAGCCAAGTGCGGGTTTGCAGATTTCACACACCTTCAAGAACTTTATGAAGACCTCTCAGGCGTGCAGGTTTCCTCGCGATGTTTTCCTTCACTGTTAAGCAAGTGATAATTAATTTCTAACACGCACATGACTGAAAAGCGGTGCGTGCCTCGGGATCGAACTCGAACCATTTGCCGTGGGAGGCACATGGTTAAACCACTAGGCTACCACTGCCAATAAAATTTCCAGGAAATGATAAAGCCTGTGTCTGGCAACCCTGCCCGCCACCCAGCGCGTTCCCGGAGATACACTTTACTACTCATTGTCACGGTGATAATACGTCGATCGCATTCGGAGCAATACAACTATTGTTACCGTGACCCCGAATTTTATGATGAGGACATTACGTATGTGAAATGATTATGATAATAAATATGCAGATAATTTGTGGTTACAATCGGTAAATAATCACTTCCTAAGTGCACAAGTTATTGGTATTTAATATTATAAACTTATTTAATATTTTCGTACCTACAATGATTCTTTACCGCTTACCATCAGGCGGATCGTATCCAATGTTCGCACCATTGTTGTTTAAAAATATCGACTTGCACCGTGTAACTAGAGTCTTATTTACTTTTCTTTATAAATTGCTACGCGTTATGTACCTACAAGTTACAACATAGACTAATACAAGTTTTACTTATTCACCAAAAAAAACCGGCCAAGTGCGAGTCGTACTCGCGCACCGAGGGTCCCGTATCTAGGAACATCGTTTTATTTTTGGTGCAATATTTGGGTCAATTCCTATCAACTCTATTTATTTCAGATTTTTCACTCCGCAAACTTCGGAGATAAGGTTAGAATGGTATTTTTTCAGACATTTTTCATCATATGTCGAAAACTGTGAGACAAAAAATTAAATGAAAATATATTTTGAAATGTGCAGATCAAGCCCTTTCATATGATATGTCACTTGACCCAGTAACCCCACTTTGAATTTTGGACCCCCACTCCAGCCCCTTTTGCAATGAAAATAAAAATATTTTTTTTAATTTTTTCATATGCAGTAAAGTTGAACAAGCATTTTTATAACTGTTCCAAATTTCAAGTCGATAGCATTAGTAGTTGCTGAAATAAGCAGGTGTGACAGACAGACAGACAGACGAAGTCGCACCATAAGGGTTCCATTTTTACCATTTTGGTACGGAACCCTAAAAACAAAAGCATAGTGATCAATTTCAATTATTATGTTCCGGTTTAAGACAAATTTTAGATAATTATGGCCACGTATGGTGTACATTTTTTTGTTCAGTTCCAGTTAAAAATAACCTTTTAGTTTTACATACAGCGTCTATAAATAGATACACACTCATTACGTGGTTAATCAATAAATTGTGCTGACGTATGTACGTATTCATGTAGGCATTGATTTGAACCAGGGTTTTACCTACTTATGGGCATTTTATTTGAAGGTCGACAGAATCGAGCTTTTTAGGGTTCCGTACCAAAATGGTAAAAAAGGAACCGTTATGGTGCGACTTCGTCTGTCTGTCTGTCACACCTGCTTATTTCAGCAATTACTTATGCTATCGACTTGAAATTTGGAACAGTCATGAAGAATGCTTGTTCAACTTTATTGCAAATGAATAAAGTCCAAAAATATTTTTATTTTTATTGCAAAAGGGGCCGGAGTGGGGGTCCGAAATTTCAAAGTGGGGTTACTAGGTCAAGTGATATATCATTATGAAAGGGCTTGATCTGCACATTTCAAAATATATATTTTATTTTATTTTATGTCTCACAGTTTTCGACATTATGATGAAAAATGTCCAAAAAAATACCATCCCCCCCCCCCTTATCTCCGAAGATTGCGGGGCGAAAAATCTGAAATAATTAGAGTTGATAGAAATTGACCCAAATATGGCACCAAAAATAAAACGATGTTCCTAACTAGTACAGTTTTTTCAAAATCATCAAAATTCCTTTACAAACAAACTCAGTTATGTGGTCCGGATTTTTTCACTTTATACGTCCAAAAATTATACGGAACCCTCCGTGCGCGAGTACCTACGACTCGCACTAGGCCGGTTTTTTTTTTTGCAAAGTAGGCTTACTGATGAATATTCCTAGAATTTTAAATGACGCTGTTGACGATAAAAAAGGCCTATGAAAACTGCACTATTTCCAAAAGGGGAATAAATAAAACTATCGAATAAAATAAAACTTAGCGACTGATGATGAAAAACTGTTTTAATACCTTAAGTGGTAATATGTGTAGGTGGTCCTAAAAGCTAGAGTCTATACTATGTATTATAAAATTGTAAAAGAGCCGTGTCTGTACATTGAAGATATTCCAGAAAAAACAGTCGGGATAGGGTACTGGGGCGTCACAATACCCGAAAAGATTTTTTTTTTTAGTTTTTATCTGTTTGTCTGTTTGTGCGCGCATCACGCGAAAACTACTGAACGGATTTTGATGCGGTTTCACAGTTCGATAGCTTATGGTTCAACTTAAAATCTAAGCCACGTTTCATCTGATTCCACTGAAAAAAACCGGCTCAAGTGCGAGTCGTACTCGCGCACCAAGGGTTCCGTATCATTTTGGACGTATAAAGTGAAAAAATCCGGACCGCATAACTAAATTTGTTTGTGAAGGAATTTTGATGATTTTGAAAAAAACTGTACTAGTTAGGAACATCATTTTATTTTTGGTGCCATATTTGGGTCAATTCCTATCAACTCTAATTATTTCAGATTTTCCGCCCCGCAAACTTCGCAGATAAAGGGGGGGGAATGGTATTTTTTTTGGAAATTTTTCATCATATGTCGAAAACTGTGAGACATAAAATAAAATAAAAATATATTTTGAAATGTGCAGATCAAGCCCTTTCATATGATATGTCACTTGACCTAGTAACCGCACTTTAAAATTTCGGACCCCCACTCCGGCCCCTTTTCCAATGAAAATATTTTTTTTTTTGACTTTTTTCATTTGCTATAAAGTTGAACAAGCATTCTTTATAAGTGTTCTAAATTTCAAGTCGATAGCAAAGGTAGTTGCTGAAATAAGCAGGTGTGACAGACAGACAGACAGAAAGACAGACAGACAGACTAAGTCGCACCATAAGGGTTCCTTTTTTACCATTTTGGTACGGAACCCTAAAAACAAAAAGACAAAAATCTAAAAATATCTTTTGGGCTCGGTTACGTCTTTTTGGGGTTGTTCTTTTCTGGAATATCTTCAATAAACAGATACACGGCTATTTTACAATTTAATAGTACTTAGGTAGTATAAGTAGGTACATCATGTAACAAAAATCCCTGTTCGATCCCAAAGGGGCATGATACTCAATAATGAACAATACTTTATATGACATAACCCCGAAATCGCAAAAAAAAATCTGTTCCATACATTTTATCGATTTATGTGAACAAAAATGTATGGAATAATTTTTTACCTATTTTAGGGTTTGTCCCATAGTAACAATTATTCATAATGATGAGCATAATGGCCCCCTTTAGGATCGAACAGGGTTTTTGTTACATGCTTAGATAGATACTAGGTACTTTTTCCTTGGTTTTACCAAACCGGTGACAAAGTTAATAACAAACAACTCTTGTTGCACAGATGAGGACTACCACGAAATGCCGAAGTTGTTTCACCTGGACGACTGGGAGGAGTGCGAGGCGAGGCGCGGGGTGTTCTGCCTCGGCACCTTCGACCTGATGCCGCACAGGAACGAGCACCTCTTCGATGTTATACAGGTACCTATTAAGCTGGGTCTCCCGTGCTTGTTTTGCCCTACACACTACACCACAACATTTCAGCGCCAAAATTTTCCGCCACCAAAGTAGGTAATTATTTTCGAAGATTTTCCCGATATTTTTCTATGGAATCTGTATAAAATTGCTTTTAATTCTTTCCAGCACTTCTCCACCGGCCAGTATCACTTCAACCACACGCACATCCACCGCGGCCTCTGCCTACCCACCTCATGTGGTCACATCCACGACTCCTCCTCCAGAGCTCGTTTCAACCTCTGCGTGAACAACCTCACGAGAGCGCACTACGGGCTGGAGGCAAACCTCACAGAGCTAAAGTATTGTAAGACGGGCGGTAACGGGAGGATCGTGGATGAGTGGGACTTAGCCTTTATGTATGTGACCGGGCTCATAGTGGTGATGAACCTGGTGGGGACGGCGTATGATGTGCTGAGGAGTAAGAATGGGAAACGTAAGTATGCTGTTTTAATTATGGTGCTTAAGTTGAGTATGAGCAGAAAGAATAAGGCCTATTGTTAATGTAAATGTGTTGCGGCTTGTGTGTAGTCTGTTTTTCAGGTTGACAAATACAACAGTTTCTGCCATAATTATATATATTTAGTTTACGCCCCAAAACAGTAGGTATAGGTATACTGTGGTAACCGTGTTAAGAAAATGAAAGATAATTTGCTTTAAAAAACTAAAATAGATGTTGCCTGTTTGGGTGCTATCTAGTTAACTCAAATTTTTGTATGAAGAGTGGCATTTGTGAGAGATCCGGCTCGTAGGACCACTCTTTGAATGTCAAGTTCTGAGTGTGTTCGCCTGAATCTTGGCATTCAAACAGTGATCCTTTTGATTACCAGTCAAGACCAAGCAAGAGCTGGTGACCTTAACTAGTTATTAACACAAGTTTTTAATATAAAAGGCTAAATTACTATAGGTAAAATTTACAAAAAAAGATGGCCAATGTGTGCGCACGATAAAGCCTAAAGCCCTTTTCACATACACACGGTTTCCATTTACATTAAATACAGCGACTGTTCACACAGCTGTAAAGCTTTCACACGTACACGGTAAAATGATACGCCCAATAGTGATAGGTTCAATATTTCGCAATTAATCATTACGCACGTATGCGGCCGCAGTTGCGGAACCGTGTCCATACGGATTTAGCACAGCTGTATCGACGGTAGGACGTGTAAAAGCTTGCCTACATAACTATACCGTCACGGTATGGTTCATACGGAAACCGTGTGTGTGTAAAAAGGGCGACGTTGAAGGTTGCTGAAGGTCGCAGAACCAGCCCGAAGCAGCTGTCCAACACGGCTTGGCCAGGAAATCTCGAAGAATATAATTAAGGAGTCGCGCGACGACTAACTCTACATACTCAACAAAAGTAGAGTCCTATAATTAGATAACGTAGAGAGACGACCTTGAGAAGTTCCAAAAATAGACAAGTAAACAATGTTTATGTAACTGTTAAAATAATGAATGAATTAGTATTACAAGCGGTTACAACCAATACGATCGGGAAAACCGGTTGAGTAAAAAAAATAAACATTGATATGAACGTCAGTACCCCTATCATGAGTTTTTTTGACGTATAGTTTCGTTAACGTAAGCATATTTTGAATTTAAAATACAGCAGTCCTGGAACATTTTGATAAAATTTTATACAAATTGCACATTTGAAAAAATACAGAGAGATTAATTAAGTACCTATTTAATTTATATAAATATTGTGTAACAAACGTGTATTTTCAATTCAAAATATCCTTACGTTAACGATACTACACGTCAAAAAAACTCATGATCGGGGTACATTATTATTAGAAGAAAAAATCAACGGAAGTATTGCCCTACTTCCGTTGATTTTTTCTTCTAATAATAAATTCCACTAATCCCTCTTTAGGAGGAAAAGAAGACCTAACTAAACTTTGTCGAAAAACTGTACTCTCCGTCTCCTGCACATATTGCGAATTGGACATTTTGAGCCCACTGGACATTTTGCGAATTGGACATAATTATGTCCAATTCGCAAAATGTCCAGTCAAGTCCAGTAATGCAATGCGCCTAAACTATGGCGCCCCCTAGGGAATTGTAGATTATAAACTAGGTGGTTACGTACCTACTTAAATTATTTTGTGAAATAAAGGCCAAAAACAGCGTCAGTTATTCGACTCGAATCTCTGCGATAGGTGAGATTCGAGCGAGTGGATTGTAATCACTAGGATCATCTCCTGAGTCATCACTCGCTGTTCAGTCGAGTCAGTTAAGACCCTCCTGATGGCACTTAAACCAGCGCGCCCGCAACGAAGTCATGTTTCCGCGGTAACGAAACCATAGCGCGATCTAATTCGATCCCAACGCCATCTATCGAGCGAAGGGTCAGTTAATGTCGGATTTTTTTAACCAATTTTTTGTTGTGATAAGAATAATGATTACTTACGTATAATTTATGATTTAGTGTTTTTCTATCCTTTCTTTTTCACGTTCTTCTTACTATCATGAGAAAATCGCCGGCTTGGTATTTGCTAGCTTAAAAACCATTAATTTTACGATATTTATACAAACTAGGGATGCATCCGATACCGATATATAGGCGATATTTTGATTTTCCCGATATATTAGTATCAGAGATATTTATTTGCCGATACACTGATACATATCACACACTTTCAAATGAGTTACCTATATTATATCGCATCCGAGAGACTGCACTTTTCTGCAGCACCACGTTCCGTTCAAACGGACATGCGAAATCGCCTTTCCCAGCATAACAGTGATCTGTGGCATAAATTAAGAATGATTTGTTTCCTAAATAAAATAATTTTTAATTATTTTAATTTTAAGTCCTTTTAACACCATCCGTATCGGTATCGCCGATACCTACATATTCATAAATATCGGTATCATTATCATATCAACCAAAATGCGTATCGATGCATCCCTGATACAAACCTTATATCTGTAGGTATTTTATATTTTCTCTATTAGCAATCAAACAACTGATGGCGTGGTCCTTGGTGGCGAACTGGCAGCGATTGACGGCAGATCACAGCGACGGTGACCCAAGACTGTCTGCTCTCAAACCTGTGCAGGGCATGAAGTAAGGACCGTCAATCTGATGTCACCTTTTTTTTTTAATTAAGCCTGCGTTTGACTGCCATCTCGCCTGATGTTAAACGATGATGCTGTCTACGATAGAGCACACTTGCTTAGAAGAAACCGATTCACTCGCAATTTTAAGACGAGAATTGTAATATCGTGGAATACCCACTCCAACAGCGCATTCCACTGTTTTGCGGTTTTCACAATGAAAGTGCAATCAAAGCGCCGATAGAAAAAAGGGCGGGAGGGAATTAGATCATGCAGATCCGAAGCACACTCTCCGAAATGTATCCGGTAAAAAACCGATAGACTGGCAAAAGTAGCATCTTTGCTTATTATTTCTAACCTGCTTATTACGTACGTTTCAGAGCCGTGACGTTGCTGCTGGTGATGATGGCGCACTCGGTGCTGGCCTACCACATCACATACATCTACAACCCTCAGTTCTTTGAGAAAGTAAGTGTGAAACGTTTGTTAGCAATTATATTGTTCTATACATATAATATTGTAATGTATCCAAAGCTGTTTTGACCGGAACAAAACAATACTGCTTTGCTGGCCTTTAGGCGCCGAATGTCCAATTCGCAAAATGTACAATTCGGAAAATGTACAATTCACAAAATGTACAATTCGCAAAATGTACATTCGCGAAATGTCCATGCTACTGCAATGATAGCAACTTCAATTCAGCTTTAGTAGTAGCGGTACATAATCTTTGTATTTTTTTATCTTATTTGTTGAAACAATGTATATTCTGACAGAGCAGTCACCACATCCTGTCAGCGTACATGCAGAACGGCACCTCGATAGTGCAGACCTTCATCATGGCGTCCAGCTTCCTGCTGGCGTACAACCTGCTCCTCCACGTCGCTGACAACCCTAAGAAGCAGCTCGGATTGAAGATGCTGCCCCAGTGCTTGATGCATAGAATTGCTAGGTAATGTTCTAATAGGTACCACTGGCGAAGGGTCCCTATAATACGATTCCTACCGGCTTCCCTTTGAAAAATAGCACAGGCAGTATTTTCCTACTTTTATTAATTAGCTTTTCGTGGCCAGGTAAGCATTTGTAGCTCGGCTTACCTCTTACAAAAACTGACCCTTCGCCACTGGTAGGCACCCTCTCTAAAATTGAAGTGTCCGTTTGTAATATCAAAATAACAGCTTGTTGCTAAATGCATATGAAAGTATATCGCTATATCTATTATACAAAAAAAAACAATTTTTAAAACTTTTGTCTGTCTGTCTTGTTTGTTCCGGCTAATCTCCGTAACAGCTGGATCAATGTTGACGGGACTTTTACTGGCAGATAGCTGATGTAACAAGGAAGAACTTAGGCTACTTTTAGTTTAGAAAAAGAATTAGGGTTATACCCAAAAAAAATAAAACCAATGAAATCCAATATTCGGAGCGGGTCTGCTAGTTGTTCTAATAAATCTGATGTCGAATTCAAACTTCAAGTCAGTGTATTCGACTGTAGGTATAATAATATCAGAGGCATATTGAAGCTTTCAGAGTCTAGTACCTAATTATTCCGACTGATTATTAAATTCTGATCCTTCGAAGGTTCCATTTGATATGCCATTTTTTTTAGATCATTGAGACGCTTACATTTTTTTTTATCCCCAGGATATCTCCTCTGTACCTGTTCGTTCTGGGCCTGGCCACGAGCTGGTGGGCCCACGCGGGTGACGGGCCACTGTGGGCCCCCATGATAGAGGCCGAGTCGACCCGCTGCAGGGACAAGTGGTGGGCCCAGGCGCTCTACGTCAACAACTTTGTGCGGCCCGACGACAAGTGTCTTATACACACCTGGTGAGTTCGTGACGGATGGAGTACAACCCGCGCCAATAAAGAAACGAATTAAAAATGGCGGCACTGATCATTCCCTCCACGTTATTGCTGTCTTTACTCACACACGTCAGGTTATAGCTAGTCAGGCTAGCTGTGCCCAGCGCTTCCTCTGCCGTTGCTCGGCTCCTAAGGGTTGTAGCGTGATGTTAAATAAACTATAACCTTCCTCTTGGGCTAGCAAATACAAAAATATTTTTTCAAATCCGACTGCTAGATCCAGAGACAAACATACTTTAATACTTTTTAGCTGTATTATTTTAGTATAGATTTACATTCCAGGACATAATGATAATAATAAGCATTTTCCATTAGTCAGCCCACAGGCTTTTTGTAGACATGTGATTCAAATTCATTCTCAGGCTACTACGTTAAAAATACCAATTTGTTGATCTATTCACACCTGAAATTAATATGCAGCAATAAACAAACTCAAAACACCAATTTGATCAAAATAACCAAACAAAAGGTCGGAAAATATCTACAAAGATTCTTAGAACTACTCCACATTTGGTTATTATTTTATTTAGTTACTATTAAATAATTCTGACCCAATAACGGTCAATGCCAGGAGTAGCTAGCCCTAAGTCCAAGGGGTTACAACATAACTAGTAATAAATATGGTAATACAATTTATTAGGAAACCGTTGTTTTAGTGAGTCCTTCCTTGTAAAATGTAAATGCTGTTTTGATAGCATTCTAATGAAATTTAAAGCGACTTTTTACAAGGCTGATATTAGTGGACATATAAATTATGCCTAAACAAATCTAATTAATGACCTACATTCGCCTACGATCAACACTAAAAACAAGTATTCCTAGCAAAGAATACGATAATTTTAGGCAAATAATTTCATATTATTTGGATGTCAAGGTTCATCGGATGTCAAGGTGCATCGTTTGAGAAAAGTTTAGGATATATCTTTAGAATCCATGTAAGGAAAATCATTGGCATAAAATAGTTTTATCATTTAGAACAGCGACCGAAAAAAGTTCAGCGTACATTATTTTTTATGGTTGCGAGTCCAAAATGATTGCTAAGCGATTCTGATGCGCCTCATAAGGCAAATTATCTTTGCTTTGTTTACTTTGACTCTTAATTACCACTTTGTCCTTTTCTTTCAAGTTGATTCATGTTGCTGTTACTTCATATTTATCGTCTTTCGTGTCATTTCGCACTTCCCCGATTCTGTTAAATTATTTTGTTTACATTTTGGTTTTAGCACTTAACAAGCAATGTGACCTCTCTCACCTTTGCTTTTGTAAGACGGATTTGATTAATAACTTTGATGGGTTTAGTTTAAATAGGAGTAAGTACCAAAGTGTCAAATTTTAGATTACTAACTGTTCCTCGCGGTTTCACCCCCATTTACTCGGCTCCTAAGCGTCGTAGCGTAATGTTAAATAGCCTATACTATTTCTCATGAATCTGGCTATTATATACAAAAAGAATTTTTCGAATCTACTAACTATCTAACTGGTAGTTCCGAAGATTAGGTCGTCCAAACAATCAAACTCTTCAGCTTTATAGATGAAAAGGGCCCAAGAAAGATCCTTGGGGTACACCAATCTTTATTACAATTTTAACCGTTCCCCAGGTTTCTAGCCGTGGACATGCAGCTGTACGTGGTCTGCACAATCCTGACGCTGCTGCTGGGCAGGTGGCCGCGCGCCGCAGTCAAGGTGCTCGGAGCCATGGTCCTGGGCTCCATGCTGGTCAACTTCGCGATCATATACAACTGGCGACTGAAGCCGATGGTACTGCTTATGATACCTGAGTAAGTGCATCATCATAACATAGCCTTAAAAATGTAATCATGGAATTGTAACATCTTGATTGAATAGAGTAACCATGGAGTTTCTTGCTCATTCTTCTTCATAGGAATCTACGCTTATTGGAACAAGGAAATTTATGTAATCCGTTCTTTTTTAAGTGCCCGTCTATCAAGAAAATGAGTCCTTGACAACTTTTCAATAAGTTAATATGTATAGCTTTATCATCTACGACTTCTGTTTATCTCAGTGTGACGTAAAAAAACATAATTTTATTCCCCGCAACTCCGTCCATGTGGACTATATTAAATTGACCATTTTAAATGACCTTCTTAGTTTAGGGTGGCTATAGTACTTCGAGGAGGTCAAGCTGTATCTCTGAGTCATCCCAGCGGGTCATCCCACCCAACAAAATCCCTTCAGTATTTTTTGCATGATGCGCCCAGAAACAGACAAAAATTCCAAAGAATATTTTTTAGGATATGGTTACATCCCCTATCCCGACTGTTTTTTTCTGGAATATCTTCAATGTATAGACATGGCGTTTTTACAGTATTATAATAGTATAGGTACCTACCTACCTATAGTTTCAACCATAAGCTACCATTTATAATTAAATAACTGTTTATTCATAAGGCCATGTGCCACAGATGGGACCTTTATGGATTCTCCAACCATATTAGTGAGGTCATAATATTTTATAGGTATGTGTTATTGTGAATCAGCTGTCACTGTTATTATTGCGAACTCAGCCTTTGCTAAAAATTTCATAACATTTCCGCCCACTTTTTAGCTCGTTATTTTAACCACCTTTGGTGAAGTAACTATACCATGCTTATAGCATTATCTAGCTTATTGCTCTATGACCAAGGTGTTTATCCTTGTGATTCCTGTCAAAGAATAGGCCACACCT
Source organism: Thalpophila matura (assembly GCA_948465475.1). Classification (NCBI taxonomy): domain Eukaryota; kingdom Metazoa; phylum Arthropoda; class Insecta; order Lepidoptera; family Noctuidae; genus Thalpophila; species Thalpophila matura. The sequence continues at coordinate 354,771 of OX419196.1, forward strand.
TCCATTATAATTCCTCAGCATGTGGCCATATGGGTCCTGAAAGAGAATTACTTCAGGAGGATAGACTGCAAGATCTCATAATATGTTAGTGTAGCTACTATAGGGCGTTTCATATAAAAACTCCTTTCGACGCTATGTTGCCTGCCCTGAATGTCAATTGCTACAACGTTTTTAACGGTGTTGGGGAAAAAGCGCGGGAAATTCGTATCGATTGGGCGCCTTTTTTAAAACAAATTTTCAAATAATTAGTTTATTCCTTCACAAGTTCATTTGCTTGCTTTTCTCATGATGGGGAAGAAAGGGCATCCAAAGAAAAGAAAAAAAGAAGATGTTTCGTCTTCTGCTCCACCATTGCTGTCCTCTGAAGACGACGGTGGAGCCTCAAGCTCTTCAGAGGAATCAGTACCAATTGAAAAGGATAAGTATCGGGAATTCAGGATTCCTGACTACATTAGGTCATACCCTGAAAGCGGAGGCAATTTTGAATATGTCGTATTTTTTGAAAGTATTGACTTAGTCCCGATCGGTGATAGAGACATGATGTCCCTTTCAACCAGCATAAAAAAATACAACAAGGGAGTAAAACAATTATTGCGCATGAATCGTTATAAAATTGGTGTTATTTTTGAACGTCCTGGTTTAGCCAATGCAGCGTTATTGAATCGTAAGTTTTTGGATAGTTATAAATTGAAAGCCAGTATTCCTGCAACTGCTACGGAAAATACAGGTGTTATTATGCATGTTCCAATTGACCTGAGCAACGAACACATTTATAATGCTATAACTAGCACAAAGAATATTATTTCTGTCAGAAGATTTATGCGTCGTACTATTTCAGAAGGAGGGGGGGTGTCTTTTCAGCCTACGAAGACGGTGTCCATCACATTCTCGTGTGCAACAATACCCGATAGTGTAGACCTGAACAGCTGGCGATTCGAAGTACGGCCGTACATTCCGCCGGTGAAACAATGCCTGAAGTGTCTAAGGTATGGTCATATAGCCAAATTCTGTAAGAACTCCCAAAGATGTTCCATATGTACAAAGGACCATAATTATAAAGAATGTCAAATACCATCAACTGAGGCTACATGTTGTCACTGTCAAGGTAATCATGTAGCTATTTCGGCACAGTGTCCAGTCAAACAGCAAAAAGTGGAAGAAAACAAACACAAAATTAATAAGAAATCTTATGTAGATTTATTCAATGAAAAGTCATTTCCATCCCTTTCAAAGTCCAGTCCTGCTAAACAATTACAATCACTAATTGAAACAGAACCAATTTTAAATATTTTAATACAGACAATAGTAACATTAATTTCTCAAAATAAAAATAATGAAAAGAGTATTTGTACTCAAAGCATAAAAGATGTTCTATTATCAAAAATCCAGAATAATATAAATAAACCTTAATTTTATGGATCAGCTGAATATTGTACAGTGGAATGCTCAGAGCATCAATAGTAATAAACTTGCTTTTTCGTATTTTTTACATGAGTATAACATACATGTAGCTTTATTGTGTGAGACTTGGCTCAAGCCTCACATGAGATTTAGTATTAAAGGTTATAATATAGTAAGATTAGACTCAGGTAATTCACACAATGGTGTAGCTATTTTAATACATAACAGTTTACAATTTAGTAAAATAGATACTTTATATGATGATTCTATACAAAATATAGCGATTCGTTTAAAATATGGCAATAAAAAAGAAATTTCATTAGTTAGTTTTTATAGTCCTGGAAATGCTTCATTTACTAAGTATAAGTTTGATAATTTAATTCGCAATATTCCTGGTCCTCTTTTGGTGGGTGGAGATTTCAATGCACATCATTCGGCTTGGGGATGTAACAGTGTGAACATCCGTGGCCGAGAGGTGCTTGAAATCATTAATGACTGTAATTTGGTTTTATTGAACGATGGAGAAATGACAACTGTAGGCTCTGATAGGTGGCAAAGAAATGCACTTGATTTAACTGTAGTATCAACTTCAATTTCATTATCTTGTAACTGGTCTGTTCATGATGATCCTTTAGGTAGTTACCATTTGCCTGTAATTACAAAGTTACTTATTAATGACAATTATAATAACCAACATGATATGGAAGCTTCAAATTTGCCAAAACATTTTAATTTTAACCTGGTTGATTGGGAAATATACAAGAAGACTGTTGATAGTTTGTTAATGAATTTTAAAATTAATAAAGATAACCCATTAAATTCATATAATGACATGATAAAGTTATTAAATTTAGCTGTTATTAAGTCATTACCATCAACTATAAGATCTGATTCTTCTTTTGATACAGCATCAGTAAATAATAATCGTAAAAAACGCATTCCATTACCATGGTGGAATTTGAATTGCACTAAAGCAGTAGAAGACTCTAGGAATGCCTATATAGTATTCAAGCACCATCTCACATTGGAAAAATATATTGAGTTTAAAAAATTACAAGCTCTTAAAAAATTAGTGTTAAAAAGAGAAAGATATTTAAGTTGGATTTCTCTGTGTGAGTCATTTAATAGAACTACTCCATTATCTAGGGTTTGGCAAATGTCAAAAAGATTTAATAAAACATTTTCACCTTCAAGTAATAATATTGCTCCTTGGGTATTTGATTTTCTTAAAAAATATACTCCAGATACAGTTGAGGGGCCATTTCAATCAATTCCTCATGAAGTAAAAGCTTCAGGACATTATGAATATCTAATTTATCCATTTTCTCTTCAGGAATTAAAATCTGCAATATCATCTAGACGAGATTCAGCTTTTGGCCTTGATGGAATACCTTACAAAATGTTGAAAAATGTATCAATTATGGCACTTTCTGACATATTAAGTGTTTTAAATTTACTCTGGCAGGAAATGGTTATCCCTAATGAATGGAAAACAGATTGTCTTATCCCAGTACTTAAACCTAACAAAGTAAGACACAAAGCAGAATCTTATAGGCCAGTAGCATTAACATCATGCATGGGAAAAACCTTTGAACAACTAATTAAACAAAGAGTAGAATTTTATATAGAAAGTAATAGTCTATTACCATCCAATCAATTTGGCTTTCGACGTGGGTTCTCTACTCGAGATAGCATTTCTCATTTGCAATTAGATATATACAATTCTATTAAAATGGACAATCATTTTGTTGGTGTCTTCTTTGATGTAGTGGGTGCATTCAACAACATTAATCTGCACATTTTGTGTGGTGAACTTCGTGCCCTTGGTATTCCTGAAAAAATTATAATATGGATCTTTAACTTTTTACATGGTAGAGAAGTATATGTCAAGGTGAATAAACGTTTAATAGGGCCACGTTTTTCATATAAAGGCGTATGTCAAGGTGGCATCCTCAGTCCATTGATTTATCTTCTTTATTTACATAGACTAAACATTGTACTTGGTCTTGAAGTGGCAAATTTGCAGTTTGCAGATGATTTGGTTATCTATGCTTCAGGTTCAGATATAAGTTCTGTTGAAAGTATTTTAAACACAGCTTTAACTCGGCTAAAGAACTATTTTCATTATCTTAACTTAGATATTAGTCCAGAAAAATCTAAAGTTATAGTGTTTGGAGAGTGTGAAACAGACCTACATATCTATTACAATAATAGTGTTCTTCCAATAGTGAATGAAGTGAAGTTTCTGGGTATCATTTTTACAAGCAACCTTTCATGGACTAAGTATGTCGATTTTTTTTTTTTTTTTTTTTTTTTTTTTTTTTTTTTTTTTTTTTTAAAAAACGTTGCCCCACACTAGGATTTCTCCTGTGTCGTGGGGCGTTTACAAACACAAATTTCACATACACAAACAGCCAGACCTTGTGCAATGCGGGAATCGAACCCGCGACACGTCGCGCAGCAGTCAATCTCTCAGCCACTGCGACAACCGTGCGGTCTAATTTTTTATCGATTATCTGTTAGGTAGAGCTAATAAAGCATTTAATTTTATAAAGTCACTGTCGATTGCAGCTGATCCAAAAATTTTGCTTATGTTATATAAATCTCTAGTCCGCAGTCATTTCGAATATGGATTTTTGTGCTTTGGGTCTGATCAGAGATTGGTTCACAAATTGGAGATTCTTCAAAACCACAATCTTAGATGTGTAACTGGTGCAATGAAGACAACTCCAATTAATTCACTTCAAATTGAGTGTAACACTCCTCCTATGAATATAAGATTTCAGTTTTTAAAGTCCAAATACATTCTCAAGCTTTTATCTTTCGATAATCATCCTTTATTAAAGAAAATATTATTTTATTATAGAGTATACAATCCCTCTAATTTCGTAAATGTCCCTTATATATTTCATGACTTTTCTAATCTAATCAGTATTGATGATCAATATCAAATTGAGAAATGTAAAGGCAGATGGCCATGTTACTCCGGTAATTACATCAGCAAATTCTGGCCCATGAACATTTACATTAATCGCGATCTTCGGAGTAAAGAAGATGTCTATCAGTTAATTGCAGAGTTCCCTGGGTACAGGCATATATATACAGATGGATCCAAAAACAATAGAAATGTTTCGTTAGCCATATATTTACCTCATCTTACTGTTGGACATGGAGTTCGGTTACCTGGAGCCATGTCTATATTTACAGCAGAATCTCTAGCCATTTTATCAGCTCTGCAGTACATACATGTAAAGAATCTTGGGCACACAACTTGGCTTATAGCGACCGACTGCATGAGTGTTCTCATGGCCTTACAAAACCCGAAACTGGACGCCAATACCGGAAATATTTTATATGAGATTCGGACTTTATACGCTGATCTTTGTTCTAGAGGATTTACAATAAGCTTAATATGGACACCCTCCCACATAGGAGTAGCAGGAAACGAAAACGCAGATTATCTTGCAAGAGTTATTGTTGACGTTGACATCCCAGAGACAAGAAATGTTGCCATACCAAGTTCGGACCTGCTTACTAAATTACGTGAACAAAACACCTGTAATTGGCATGAGAACTGGCAAGAAACACTAAGAACTAAAGGAAAATGGTATGCGAAAATAAATCAAATCACTGGTTCTGCGCCCTGGTTCACCAGATCTGTTCTTCCTAAGAGCAGAAAATTTTACACAACTTTAAACCGTCTTAGATTTGGACATGGAAGATTCAATGCACATTTAGCCAGAATGAAAATTATTACATCGCCTGTTTGTATAAATTGTAACTTAGGAATTGATCAGACCCTAGATCATATAATTTTTGAATGCCCTGCATATGATCTACAAAGAATTCCTCTATTTGATAATTTACTGGAAATATATAAAACGCCAGCAAGCATCCCGCGCGACACTCAAAGTTTGCTGGAAAATTACAGTACATACACAGCACTGTATACATTTATTGACAGCACTGGTTGGGCAATCTAACCGATCGGGGCGACATAATAATATTAGAAGGATATGACCCGGATATGACCTTACTTTACAACATGATTATGACGAATACACGGATATGACACCTTAATATTATGATTTTGACTAATGAATACTGAAGACGTGGCTCTGGCCTAAAATAAATAAACATAATCAAGATATAAACTACTAAGGACGAGGCTGTGGCCTTATTTACTTTTGGACAAGAAGTATGAAACTGAAGACGAGGCTTCGGCCTTACTTACCTTTGAACAAGAAGGATAAAACTGAAGACGAGGCTTTGGCCTTACTTTTAATCAAGAAGGACAATAATTACTGAAGACGAGGCGGTATGGTCCAAGACCTTAGCCTGCCCAAGAAGGGCGAAGAGAAAAAAAAAAAAAAATTTTAACGGTGTTGGAAGTTCTCAGTACCAATTCTCGTTTACCATGTTTTAGTGTCCTAGGCATTACATATAATTCAATAGAAAAATATAAAACGTTAAAACCTAGACACTAGTATACAGACCTAGACTAGGATATAGACCAGGGCGCCAACATAACGTCGAACTCATTTCTTATGTGAAACGCTCTATAGCATTGTTTCTATTATAGCTTTACTGTGTATAGCGGTAACAATCTCTCTTTAATTGCTTCAGGCTCATGAGGACCCAGTTTCCTGGCGAGCGTTCCTTCACGTGGCTCTACTCTGCGCCCTGGGACAGTTTACCTTCAGCGCTCATAGGCCTCCTGGTGGCGTTCCTGTATCACTCGCATCAGAGCGATAGCTACCGACCTGCCCACAGCACGGTTAGTTAAAATCTTGAAGACAAAGTAGAGAGGCGACCCTTACATTATTGTCTATCACTACATAATTTAACTGATATAATTATTAAGATGCTGAACTAAATATTATGGGAGAATACTAGAAGAATTCTTTTAGGCAGCTTAGGCCATGTTGTTTCAACTTACAGTTACGTATCTGTAACCGTCAAATATGGCGGCTTGTATGACAATTTCATACTGACTTAACGATTACGTACTGACTTACGAATACAGATGGTTTGAAGCAACCCGCCCTTAGGCTTTTAGACTACGGCCCACTCTCTCTCACAGAGAGGATGCCTGTGTCCTAGCAGTGGGGACATTATAATTATGCTGATTATGCTATAATATGGCCTGACCGAGCACATTGATTATAATTTATAATAATATGTAAATTACTTTCATAACATTCTTGACTGTTTCTAGTGTATGCGAGTACTATACCGGTTGTCAGTGCCGTGTATGTTCGCGTGGGTGGTGGGGGGGTACTGGATGAAGGGCGTCACCCACCCCCTGCTGGTGACCCTGTACGCCACCATAGACCGGCCTGTCTTCATGACGCTGACGGCCTTCGCCATGTACGGGTTCTTCAATAAAATTGATAGTGAGTATAGTTTTATTTTGAATCAGTTTTTTTTGCAAAACTATATTATTAAAGGGCTTTAATTGGATTTTTTGTGAAACAAATAAACGATGACGTATATTCAATGCTCATAGAAAAGGAGTGCCACAGGGTATTATACTTGGTCCTGATATGTTATGTAATATATCTACTCTACATAATATTATATTCAGTAGATACTTCACCGCATTCTTTACATAATTATATTCAGTAGGTACTCCACCGCATTCCCTTGTCAATAAAACCTTAAAATTCTTGTTCACAGACTATTTTGCACCCAACATTTCATTTCGCGTTGTTGCTTTCACAGAACTTACTTCCGAGAAGATCAAGAATAGTAATATCCTTGCAGTTGATATACCACATTACCTATTAGATATTTAACAATTATTATTATTTATCAGGTGTATGGTGGAAGTTCCTGTCGTGGCGCGGCTGGGAGATCCTGGGCCGCATGTCGCTGTCCATCTACCTGGTCCACTGGCTGCTCTCCCTCATGCTGCTGGCACAGCGCACCAACGCCAACAGGGCGGCCGTCTTCGATATTGTAAGTTTTGTAGTCTGAGTCCTGAAGGCTGATAAAATTATGATAACAGAGGCTGTTGCGAACAGCAGCAATGGCTGCTGCATTAAAAACACAAGCAGGAGAAGATCATCTACACACACTGACTCGTACAGTTGATCGGTATTAAGACTGAAATTGGACATTCAGGATTACAGTCCAGATTTTTTTTTATACATAATGGCAGGTTAAACAGTGGAAATATTTAAAGGGGTCATTTGTACTCATAATTATGAACAACTTTTACTATAGGACCGAGCCTGAAATTGCGAAAAAAACCAGCTGTTCCATACAGTTAAATTCACTTAGCTCAACAAAATGTATGGAACAGTTGATTTTTTTTGCGATTTCTGGGTTGGTCCCATAGTAGGTAAATTTAAAGTTGTTCATAATGATGAGTATAATGCCCCCTTTAAATATTTCCACTCTCTAACCTGCCACCCTGTATACGACGATGGTGGGAAACAGGCTCCGACCCGCCTGATGGTAAGCAGATACCGTAGCCTATGGAACGTGCACAACCGAGCATCTCATGCGCGTTGCCGACCCTTAAAAATGAGGATTCGCTGTGCCGACAGCAGAGGACAGGCAGGTCCCCCGCTGTCAACACAGCGCATGCTCAGGAGCTCTAGCAACCTTACTCACCACAGGAACACAATACTACCGTAGCGTTACTTAGCTGTGGTATTTTGTAAGGTAGAGGCAATTAGAGGTAATTCGCCAGTCGGGTTGCCCCCGATTTGAGCGAGTTTGTCCCTCTGTGCCCCACTTCTCTCAGTACTTAATCATTGAACCGCTTGATAGTGGCCAAGCCAAGAATCTTTTATGATTCTTGGGCCAAGCTCATCTAGCTGTCGAAATTTTTATTTTCTAAGACAATCTGCTTTCACGACCTGTTTTTCTTTTGTTTCAGGGTGCACACTGGCTGGCCACAATATTCCTGACCTACTGGGCGGCGCTGCCACTTCATTTACTCATCGAACTGCCAGCGATGAGGTTCCTTCAATCTTTGACGACGTAGACTACCTACATAATATTAAATTAGGTATACTATTAGTTTTATACGTCATAGGGGCTCTTGTTTGCGGTCGCCATATAGAGGGAGGTTGTCGACGGCGAGTTTTTGCTGCGATGCAGCAAAAATGCAGCGTCGCTACTTTTGGCCGTTTGTCGCATTAGCAAGCAATGTGCGACTGCATCAATGCGCGACAAAAAGTCGCCGTTGGCGACCTACCTATGTCGGGCTTACCACCCTGTCCTGTTAGCCAAGGAACTTCTGTTAGCATAATAATATGAATGGTTGAATGGTGTTACTAGTTATAAGTAATAAATAAATTAATTAATTGCCAATGCAAATGCTATGGGTAGAAAACTTGAATAATTAATTTAAATATGTCATAATTATTATAAAATTATTATAAATTATACTTATATGTAGGTACCTACCTACTTACAGTGTAATAATTATTGTAAATATTAAGTAGGTATGTACATACCGTACTTAATTATATTGGTTGTTAGTCCAATTTTATTGATATTAGGTACCTATGTTTAGTCTCATCTGTGATATTTTATACTGCAATATTAATAATATATAACGTACTTTTATAAATCGTTGTATTTGTAAAAATAAATAAACTTTATAGGCATGTAGTACTTAATTAACTTTGTCGTTTTATTTTAACACCGCAAAAAAATTCTCAGGTCATCTTTGAGTAATATATGTAGGTACTCGTCGAATGAAGGTTTGTATGTTTGTCCTCTATGCGTTCCTAAAACCTACCAATATTCAGATTCAAGTGATGAAACTTTATACAGCTATCCAAGTAAAGCCAAGGTTTCTAATAAAAATAAAAATAAAACTGTGCCGAGCACACTTTCTTAATTAATAAGTTCCACTTTTTATTATTGATCATATTAAGTAGATAAAACTAGTGCTAATCTGGAGCCTCCTGTGGGACTGACCCTTAACCTCCCGACCTACCAGTGAGTCAAGAACCATTGTTTATTTATGTTTAACATTAGCTGGGATTTGATGGGTTAAACTTGCATTTATCCACATCTATAATATTAAGTTTGCATTTTGAAAGCTGCCACTATTGTAAATAACTATAGAAAAAATATAATTATACTTATGTGAAAAATACCCATTATGTTTATTGTAGACATCGTTTACTACATACCTTTTATTTATGTTTTCATCAAACACAATAGGTAAAGAGCTAGGTACGGCAAAGTGAGTGTATCACTCGGACCAATAATCCGTGTATCGTGTCGTGTATCTATTGCTGTATCCGAACGCGCCCACTTGACTTTGACAGCTGCCGTCAATTAGACTGACAGACGTCACGCTCACGCATAATTTATTGGACGTAAGACTAGGCAATATGGTCGAAAGACTATAGCCTTCCCTTCGGGGTAAATTAAAAAAAAAAAAAAAAAAAAAAAAAAACGCATAATTATGACGTTTGTTCGTGCTGGTAGCTAGCTACGCGAATATTTCGCAGATTGTTGTGATTGCAGGATCTACTCCTGCTCAATTTACGTAATTGAGGTGTTAGTAGTGAGGTGAAGTGATGGGGAACCACAATAGTCACGATACAAAGGTTGGGGGAGATCAGTCGGGCAGTGGCACCAGCACGCCGCGCGGTTCCCAGCGAGGCGCTGGCTCTCGTTCCGGGTCTGGTGGTGACTTGCAAGGCTTAGCGGAACCTAAGGAGAAGGCCCCGCTGTCTATGGTGCCCGTAGAAAAGCTCGGCAAGGTAAGGATAGACTTGTATGTCCATTTAATTAGCGAGGGTCATCGTCAGGGTTAGATTGACGTTTCCTGTTGGTATGTTTGTTTTGTTTCGAGTTGATAACGATCGGATCGGTAAATCTTCGACGTTTGACAGATTCGGATTGGGTCGCGACTGATTGAATCATGGAATGTTTTTAGAAAATGTCTGTGAGTAATATCTGAGCTGGGATTTGTAAATAGATGCGTGTTTGTAATAGGAGCGTGATTAAATCGTGTGGTATCTTGGTAGTCGAGTGATATTTAGGAGTGCTTAATATAAAGCTATGATTCACTAAGAATCTGCAGAATTATCATAGAGTTCTTAGCTTATTATCTAAAGCTTGTATTTTGTATTTTAAACAATTATCAAATTAGTTCATAACTTTATTAACAAGAATATAAAAACTCATACAAGGCTGTAAAATAGTATCAAAACAACAAAACAAAGTGTTGTCTATAAAACAATAAATAGCTGACCAAATTGTAGATTCCTGTTGAACTTGACCTTGGTCATTGGCCTCCCAGAGGTCTTTGAAGTGACCTCAGCACTCAAGGTTGTCTGCACCACTCAGTACAATTATGATTAATTTAAATTGTGTGAAATCATAATTATAATTTCATGTTATGTTGTGTTTCTGGTCATTGAGCGACTCTGTCTGTATAGTTTTACTTGCATGTTTTAATGAAAAGTTTAATAACAGATTAATTTACTGCGAAACCAATATTTAAAACCATGTCTTAATTTATTAATTGTGTAAAGTAAAAAGTGCTTTCTCTCACAAACAAAACTTTACCAAAAACTACAATAGGTTAATTAAACTAAAAGCCAATTTCACAGTCTCAGTATTGGCAATATCTATCTGTATTTCAATTATAAAAAATGGAACAGGATTTTTATGACATTATTTGCCAAGTTAAACATAACTTATCCAGATATCAGTTTCTTTTTGTATTTTCTTTATTTGTGTCCGTCATATCAACGAAAAAATGTATTTTCTTTCTATATCAGTGGCGTGCATCACATATAAGCAAGTAGGCAGTGCCTACCTCATAAGATTCAATAAAATTATTTTAATTATTACTACATCAATAAAATATATCAATCATCACTGATTATTGATATATTTGTGTGGTTATAGTTAAAATAGTTAAATTGAATCTTATGAGCAGGCGCGTGCATTGCATATAGGCAAGTAGGCAGTGACTACCTCTTAAGGTTCAATAAAACCATTTTAACTATTACTACATCAATATACATCATTATATATCAATAATTAGTCATGATTGATATATTTTATTTATGTAGTAACACTTAAAATAGTTTTATTGGATCATATGAGGTAGGCACTGCCTACTTGCCTATATGCAATGCACGCCACTGCTTATGAGGTAGGCACTGCCTACTTGCCTACATGCAATGCGCCCTACTGCCAGATATGGTAACTAGCCATCAATTAATTAAATGGAATGTTACCGCAGCACCTAGGATGTAAACAGTCCAGTAATTGCGTTCCACCAATCATAATTATTTAATAGAGTACCTAAACTATAAATTTAGATTGGTGTTACCATATAAAGAAGAACAGAAGGTTCACTGTTATTTAAAGTGAAAACTTAGTAACATTAAAAACATTGCTAAAATGACTGCAATTGATTGTATTTTGTATGAAATTCCATCTCTGTAACCTCTACCTATATTGATAAACCAATTTCTGTCTAAAGTGCAAATATTAAGTAACAAAATATCATAGCAAATAAATGTTTTTAGGGTTCCGTAGTAAAACTAGGAACCCTTATAGTTTCGTCATGTCCTTCTGTCTGTCTGTCCGTCTGTCACACCCTCGTAAAATCTACAGTTCATAACCAATATATGTATGAAACTTTACAGGTAGATGTCTTCTGTAAGCCGCTATAGAAACCTGTAGCAAAATTATAAAAAATAAAATAATTAGGGGGGGCGCCCATACATGAAACTGAAGGATGAAAAAAAATATTTTCGTGCACCCCTTCATGTGGGGTATCATTAGATAGGTCTTTAAAAATAAGATCAAAGTTTCTAAATTACTTCTTTATTTAAGTGCATATTTAGTGAACTAGAAGCTTCGAAAGTCGTTAATAATTTGTCCCCCCCCCCTGTAATTTTCGAACCGCGTTATCAAAAAATCTGAAAAAGATCAAGCTAATAGCACCTAATAAATAATTACGATTAAAATTGGTTTGAACAAGAATAAAATAATTAGGGGGGGCGCCCATACATGAAACTGAAGGATGAAAAAAAATATTTTCGTGCACCCCTTCATGTGGGGTATCATTAGATAGGTCTTTAAAAATAAGATCAAAGTTTCTAAATTACTTCTTTATTTAAGTGCATATTTAGTGAACTAGAAGCTTCGAAAGTCGTTAATAATTTGTCCCCCCCCCCTGTAATTTTCGAACCGCGTTATCAAAAAATCTGAAAAAGATCAAGCTAATAGCACCTAATAAATAATTACGATTAAAATTGGTTTGAACAAGAATAAAATAATTAGGGGGAGGGGCCCCATACATGACACTGAGGGATGAAGAAAATATTTTCACGCACCCCTTCATGTGGGGTATCGTTGGATAGGTCTTTAAAAATAACATAAAGGTTCCTAAATGACTTTTTTATTTAAGCGCATATTTAGCGAACTAGGAGCTCCGAAAGTCGTTTACAATGTGTGTCCCCCCCTGTAATTTTCCAATCGCGTTATCAAAAAATCTGAAAAAATTCAAGCTTATTGAATCTAATAAACACTCTCGATTAAAATTAGTTTGAACAAGATACGTTAATAACTTTTTGAAATATTCACTATTTTTTGTTTCGACCGCAAAAATAACTTTGTATTTCATTATAATATTAGAAAATACAAACTTATGTTTGCAGTTGGAAGACTGAAATACTTCTTCCTACGGAACCCTAGACTGTGCGTGGTTCGACACGCTCTTGCCCGGTTTTTTAATAATATCTCCATACCAGAACATGTCAATTTGTCACTAAAAATATCTTATGTTAGCTGGTTATAAACTGTTTCTTGTTAAACATGTCAGAGGAATTATTATGAACAATAGAATAAGCAGCGGTATCCTGTACCCAACTGGTTCTATTATCGTGAATGTGAGCTCGTAAAACTATACAGCTAATATTTATAAGCTTCTATAAAATTGCTGCAATGAGTGTTGGCGTATTTGACCAAATATTCGTTTCCCGTATTGCTGTTCTGACCCTGCCTGTCGTGGCGCCAACACGGACAACACTAAATCTTTTCATTATCACACTTGGTTTTACCTTGTTTGTAGATATTATTAGATATATTCAACTTCCATATATGTAGAGTGCACGTTTTTAAGTGCAGTGGCAGGAGACTACTACTGGACTTATGAACGCCACTGTGCCTATTTGTCGAATACCAAACTTAATGGCCTGTAGGTCCAAATGTCTTTGATTACATCAACGGCAGCGCGGGACCGGCCATTGTGGCGGTGCTTGGGGAGGCCTATGTCCAGCGTCGATGTCTTTCGACTGGACGATGTTGATAAACCCAGGCTGGCAATCATGATAAGGACCTCCGTGTTCAAGGAAGGCTGATCAGATAGCGTATCCGGAGGCCGCTCCCCTCCCCTCAGAAGTCTTATGTTCTGACTTTTAGCCCCCCATCCCCCCCAAATAATAGCCCTCAGCCAGTCAGCCCCCTCTAAAAATAATTTCTGTACCCATTACACACATTTATGGCGTATTTTCTCAGTGATCTAAAAGGAAGACATTATTTGAATGGTCAAAATACACTACTTATAAGATCATTCAAAGAATGTTTTCTTTTAGGAAGTGACTCCGCGACCGCCGCCGTGACCTGAATTTGCAGCCGCCGCCGGTTGCTAAATTGGCAGCCGGCGCTGATTTTGGAAAAAAGCGGGAAATGGGGTTGGCAATTTGGCATAATTAAAAAAACATTTCATGTTCCATTTGAGTAACATACTAATTAGGGTCCAAGAGCGAGCGAAGCGAGCTCGGGAACTTGGACACCCCGACATGGACAGCTTAGGTTCGAAGGGGTTGACGGGGGCTTCAGTGAGCGAGCAAATGAAAGCGAGCGAACGGGCGCCGGCTGCGGAGGCGCTCCCTTTCTTCTAATATCATTGATAAAATACACCATAAAATTGTGTGTAACGGGTGTTGCCTGTGACATGGAATGACCCATCTACTCTGGTCACTTCTCCACTTTAAAACCCAAAATGTTTGTGAAACCTTACCTGTCCACGAAGTATTATTAACACACATTACTACATGTTCACAGTATCATGTGATAGCCATCATATGACGCCGTGTTAAAATAGCGTGCTTAATGAACCAGCACCACGGCTAATTGACTCCATGACGGTAGAGATGCACTAATTGATGCGGACGATGTGTCTCGTATCGCGTTCACAACGAAGTGTTGTAATCGAATCTTGGAGTTAAATCGATTATTGGATTGCAGTTTTTCGGTCTGAGGTGTTTTCTTCTGGATATAGAATTCTTCAAGAGATGGAGTGACCTTATTATTATTTTGGTTCTGGCGACCTTTGCCTTTATGCTATAGAAATACAGTTACAAGGTTCAAATTAATCTGGGTTGTACCTTTTTATGGACTTTTAGTGCGTGAGTTCAAATCATTAGTACTGATAAAGAACCTTCTTTTTTGAAGTCGGTTAAAAATACGGAACAGATGGGTATTATAAGAAATGCTAAAAAGCAGCGTATCAAATAATTTTGTTTTATTTACCGTACCGTACCTAATTAATGCAGACAAATTCTATACATGACCGAGTGTTGTACTGTATGTGCAATTGTGCATCCATACAATACGTTTTAGAAATCATTCGCATCTACTCTAAAAAACCGGCCAAGTGCGAGTCGTACTCGCGCACCGAGGGTTCCGTATCATTTTTGAACGTATAAAGTGAAAAAAACCGGACCGCAAAACTAAGTTTGTTTGTGAAAAAATTTCGATGATTTGGAAAAAAACTGTACTAGTTAGGAACATCGTTTTATTTTTGGTGCAATATTTGGGTCAATTCCTATCAGCTCTAATTATTTCAGAATTTTCGCTCCGCAAACTTCGGAGATAAGGGGGGGGGGAATGGTATTTTTTCAGACATTTTTCATCATATGTCGAAAACTGTGAGACATAAAATAAAATAAAAACATATTTTGAAATGTGCAGATCAAGCCCTTTCATATGATATGTCACTTGACCTAGTAACCCCACTTTAAACTTTCAGACCCCCACTCCGGCCCCTTTTGCAATGAAAATAAAAATATTTTTTGACTTTTTGCATTTGCAATATAGTTGGACAAGCATTCTTTATAACTGTTCCAAATTTCAAGTCGATAGCATTAGTAGTTGCTGAAATAAGCAGGTGTGACAGACAGACAGACAGACGAAGTCGCACCATAAGGGTTCCTTTTTTACCATTTTGGTACGGAACCCTAAAAAGACGAGTTTGTTTCTGCTAAACAAACTCGATTTTTAATCGAATTTGTTTAGCAGAAACAATCGGATTCGTGTTATCACTTATCACCTAGCATCACTAGAAAGCGTACAGTTGACAATCTTATCATGGCACTGTGATTGATAGTGCAGTGATTCCATGCCCTCATGGCAGTGTGACCCTCGCCGATGTTTATGTGTTGAACAAAATAAATTACTAAACTAAACTAATAACTATAACTAAAAATAATTGTGAGATAAAGAGGAAATAGATCTTACCTATTGATATTCTGTCTGATTTTTGTTTTAATTTCACGGTATTTTCAAGTTAAAATAACCGAAAATTGATTTTTTTTTTAAAAAGACAAAGACAAAATAAATAGTATTAAACCTTTTTATTGAAACTAAGTTATCATTTTGATAATACAATAATATGCTGAAACAGATGGACGAATTTGGATGAAATTTTGCTTTTCATCCGTTTTCACGCAGACGAAGTCGCGGACAACAGCTAGTAAATAATAATTGATATTGAATCCAATTTGGTAAAAAAGTGCATAATTATGGAGCGATGGAAGGAAGCGGTGAAAAACATGCGGTTCTCAATAGTGGGGATACAAGTGAACAGAATTAAATACAAGAAAACTGCAGCCCCTACATGCAAAGTGCGTAAGTTTTGTATGTTATTTGAGATTTCAAGTAGGGCACAGCGGGATATCTCGCTCAAATCTGGAGCAGCCCGACTGGGGACCTTACAGAATACCACAGCCAAATAACGCTACTCTTCGGTAGTGTTTTATTCCTGTGTTAAGGTCGCTACTCGCCAGAGCTCTGAGGATGCGCTGTGTTGACAGCGGTGAACTTGATTGCTCTCTAAACTAAAACGGTGATGAAACAAATTCCACATCGAAGTAAAGTGCGGCAGTTTGAGTTCGAAGTGTTCGAACCTACGACTCGTAAGTCGGAGCCGCTAACACTGTGCTGTAAGTAGTAATGGGATTCTACCCGGGCAAATTCCTAAAATGGAAATATTCCCATTTTAGGAATTTGCCCGGGTTGAATCCCATCACTAGCTGTAAGCAGTGGTGGCCTAGTAGTAGCGGTTCCGAATTTCCAGTCGTAGGTCTTGGGTTCGAGCCCCGGCAGGCGCATAATTGTGCAATATGTTTCACCACCACTGCTCTAAAAACGGTGAAGGAAAACATCGTGAGGAAACCGGCATATCCTGGAACCAAAAATTCGAAGACATGTGACGTCCACCAACCCGCACTGGGCCCGCGTGGTGGACTACGACCCACTCCCTCTTAGGACAGAAGAGGGTGTGTCCCAGCAGTGGGAACATTATAGACTGATTATAATTCTATGCTATGCCACTGTGTTGAAGCTGCTGCCCCAGCGCGGTACGCAACCCACTTAACCGATTAGAGGAGGTAATCTGTGTTAGAGGTTCCTATGAGCATCGTACCAATCGGCCATTACTTTTGCTCGCGTATTAAAATGTATTACTTTTGCACTTCGTTTCCACTAAAATAACTAAATCTAATAAAACCTATTAGTAGGTACCACACAATGCGTGTATTTTTGCACAAAGATAGGTACTGTAATTATTATATTTATCAACAAACCATTATGATTGATTGCTTCTAATCGTTGTTAATTACTGATATCCGATTGTTTTGCACATGCAATTGTATAAAAGTATTACTTTTTATATGAAAAAGATGTGGAAAATAACCTAGGTACATTATTTTGGTCCCGTATAGTTTATTACAGCATGACACATTTATTATTGAGACTGATACAAACACTGCGTGGAACCCAAAAATATCCGATGATACTATTGTCTCCGTAAACAAGTCTATTTCAGATGAAAAATGTTCGAAAGTTGGGACCGTTCATTAAAATCCACCCTGAATGTTATGTAATTTATCAATCACTAGCTGTTACCAGCGGTTTCACCTCCGTTGCTCGTCTCCTAAGCGTCTTAGAGTGATGCTAAATAGCTTATATTATTCCATATGAATCTGGCAATCATATACAAAAAGATTTTTTCGAATCCGACTGGTAGTTCCAGAAATTAGCGCGTTCAAACAAACTCTTCAGCTTTTTAATATTAGTATAGATTAGATCCACCAGTGGCGTGCAGTGCATATAGGCAAGTAGGCAGTGCCTACCTCATATGATTCAATAAAACTATTTTAACTGTTACTACATAAATAAAATATATAAATCATGACTAATTATTGATATATAATGAAGTCATATTGATGTAGTAATAGTTAAAATGGTTTTATTGAACCTTAAGAGGTAGTCACTGCCTACTTGCCTATATGCACTGCACGCGCCTGAGATCCACGCCTAATATAAGTAAACATTTGTAATCAGCCCCGAAGACACAATGTCCATGGAAGTCACGGAGTAAAATAACAATATGCATACTCATAGCGACGAGGAAAAACATCTTTGTATAGGTAGTCGGCAAGAGGCCGACAGAATGTCCAATTCCCATAATTTCCAACGGTTTCGGACATTTTAGGAACTAGCCCTGTTGGCCAGTTCCCAAAATGTCCAATTCTCGCAATGTCCAATTCCTAAAATGTCCAATAAAATTCCCGAAATGTCTAATTTCCAATTCCCGCAATGTCTTTTTTCCAGAATGTCCAATTCCCGAAATGTATAATTTCCAATTCCCGAAATATCCACTTCCCAAAACGTCCGATTCCCGCAATGACCAATTCCCAAAATGTCGAATCTGAATTGAGACTGTGGGAAATGGAATTCCCTCAGATCATAGAAACAAGGTTGTTTCTATGATCTGAGGGAATTCCAAACTCAGCTCAAACCGTCCGCTTGCCCAGACGGAACAGTAGATATCAATAAAAGATCCACATGATATCCAAAGTTATCCTAAAATAAAAAAAATATGTTCGCGCAATTATTCCACGAAGTAGCTGAAGCCGTAAACGTTTCCACACTACGATTCCCCAATCATCTGACTAATGAGTTTCCATTGTTTGACGTGACGTGACGTCACTACTATCATCTAGTGTAAACGGAGTGTAAACCAATTTTACGCGCGCACTTGACATTGATCACCATAAAGCTATTAATACGCTGAGATAATAAACAGATTTGGGAATAATGGCTATCTGTTACGTAGACTGTTATAAAACGTTTATTTATAGCTACATCGTGCTGTACCGGTGGAACCACGTGCGTGAAGTGTTTAGTTTTCCAAAATAATAATCATCATCTGAGTGTCTCGAGTGGGAGTTTTTCTAAATGATCGATCGTGTTCGCGCGAAGCGATCGCAATCGAAAGTGAAGAGTGAAGTTGGTTTTTCCAATCACTTCGCGATATGCTTACTCGATTATCGCGATGGTTTGCAACATTGCAACTCCATGCCAGATGCCTCCGGCCAGATTTAGCAAGATCCTGCGATTTCACTTATTTAATTTGTTACTGCCGAATATTGTTAAATTTCTGCTTAGGTTTTAGATCCTGCTAAAAACTAAGTACCAAAATTTTCTATCCTGCGGCATAATCTGTTAAGCTCTAAATTAGTGGCCTTATCCTGCTCAAATCGCAAGATCCTGCTAAATCTGGGCACGCTTGACTCAGTTCGATACTTAGTTTAGACAAGCAGAAATAGACTTCTAGCTTTCTCCCTCACCACAACTGGGGGATACCTTTGGCGCCTTATTGCCATAAACAATGCCCTAACTTCCATAAATTCCCTAAAAGTCCCCTCCTCACAGCACAGGTGTTACATACTTTGGTATATTATTAGCCTTTTCAACACAATTTGTTTATTCACGTGAATGTTGAATTAGGGTGCTCATATTGTACCTAAGTATAGTAATTTTGAAATACACACTTTAGATGTGTTTGTATGATATATTAGAGCATCCGAATTTGACTCATGAAATTGCGATGCCGGAACCAAGTTATTACATAAGAAATGCTTATTGGTAAATGTCCTATGGGTAAATGTAATAGGTTTAATATAAGCCTTACGTAAAAATCCTCTTCTCATACACAGAAGAAAGAAGCATTGATCAACTCGCTTGCTCTCTGCGTGTTGTGGATTTCAAACTGTTATTAGTCAGGGCACAGCGAAATATGTTGCTCCAATCTGGAGCAGCCCGAGTCCGCCCGACTGAGGAAGTCCCTCCTCCTTACAGAATACCACAGTCAAATATGTTGCTCCAATCTGGAGCAGCCCGAGTCCGCCCGACTGAGGAAGTGCCTCTTCCTTACAGAATACCACAGTCAAATAAAGCTACTCTTCGGTAGTGTTGTGTTCCTGTGGCGAGTAAGCTCGCCAGAGCTCCTGAGGATGCGCTGTGTTGACAGCGAGGGACCTGCTTGTCCCCTAAGCTGTCAGCACAACGAATCCTCATGATGCGCGGTGTTGCAACTTGCAAGCTTTTCATACGCCACGGTAACCATCAGTGGTGAAGGGTCCCTACAATACGATTCCTACCGGCTTCCCTTTGAAAAATAGCACAGGCAGTACTGCCTACTTTTATTAATTAGCTTTTCGTGGCCAGGTAAGCTTTTGTAGCTCCGGCTTACCTCTTACAAAAACTGACCCTTCGCCACTGGTAACCATTATAGGCGGGCCTTACGCCTGTTAGCCATCATGGTCGTATAAAAAAGGCTTCCTCACGATGTTTTACTCCCATTCTAATTTGGTGGTATTCAAAATTAACTGAGAAAAAATAAATAAAAATGTCACATTAGGTCTTTAAACTACCATTTGGTGGAAAAACGAGTCCTGGTCCCCACTTCATGTTTATAATAATGGTCGTATAAATAATATTATTTGTTACAGCTGCTGGTCCAGAGGTCACAAAAAGAAGATGGAGTCAATGGCGTCACAGAGAAATCGTTTACAGTAAGTACCTGTTAGAACATAACTTACCATATAAAATAACATTGTTATTTAACTCCTACGGTGAGCCGCGTTAAGGAACTTTGTTCCAAAAACACTTCTTAAAGTAACAGTGATTGTCCCCAGAAATACCTGTTCCCGATGTACCCGGAACTGGCCAAGCACTTCTTTAAGTACATCCACCGCGTGGGCAAGTGCAAGAATAGCCACATACCGCAGTCCACCTTCAGGCAGCAGTGCGAGAAGATCCTCGCCATGCTGGACGACGCCATCATCATCGAGACCTACGTCAGGTAACACGCGTATAACCCGCGCCAAGAAAGAAACGAATTATAAATGGCGGCACTAATCATTCCCTCTCACTCGCACGTTATTGCTATTAAAATCTCCAAACAAAGTCGTATTTTTTTTAAAGTTTGACAAAAAATTTTAACACTGAAGAGTTCAGAAAAAGGTACTGAACCCACTGAACCCAAGGTATCAGTTGTCGTTACACTGTCACTTCACCCTGTATTTACTGTTCAGTGTCAATCAATGTCTGCGATGACGACAATAAATTGCCTTCATAAGTAGATCACTCTTTATCTCGCTTCAGCCATGATTACAAAGACAACAAGATATAAATAGCTGGAAGGTCGCCATAGAACATTGTTTAATACAGCTTAGTTTAACTTTGTAGGGTTCCGTACCAAAATGGTAAAAAAGGAACCCTTATGGTGCCACTTCGTCTGTCTGTCTGTCCGTTTGTCTGTCACGGCTGCTTATTTCAGCAACTACTAATGCTATCGACTTGAAATTTGGAACAGTTATAAAGAATGCTTGCCCAACTTTATTGCAAATGAAGAAAGTCAAAAAATATTTTTATTTTCATTGCAAAAGGGGCCGGAGTGGGGGCCCGAAATTTTAAAGTGGGTTTACTAAGTCAAGTGACATATCATATGAAAGGGCTTGATTTGCACATTTCATGTCTCGGAGTTTTCGACATATGATGAAAAATGTCTGAAAAAATACCATTCCTTATTCCTTATTATCACTTATTCCATTATCTCCGAAGTTTGCGGAGCGAAATATCTGAAATAATTAGAGTTGATAGGAATTAACCCAAATATTGCACCAAAAATAAAACGATGTTCCTAACTAGGGTCCATTTCAATTGAATTTGTTAACTTTGTAAACAATGTTAGTATGGCCAACTGTCAAAATTTGATGATAAATGATAAATGATAAATGATATTTATTTTGTAAATAGGTTAAAAATAACACTTTTACACGTCAAAACATTTTTTTAAGCTAGATGAGTTCGGTGTTTCCTATATGACTACCTTTGAGAAGAAACACCGAAACAAACTCAAAGGTTGATGTCTCTTTTAAAGTCCAGACAATTAAGATAAATTGTGTAAGAACCATGCAGGTTAGTCTGAAATGGCCTTTAGAGGAAAGAGCCATACAGATTTGAGTGGACCTGACCTGACTGTGCACGCATGTGCCGGGTATCGTGGTAGCTCAACCCAGACTTAGGGAGCTCAACGACCCGACGAACATTACCATCAGAAAGGACATTTGGGTAGGCCCCCTAAAGTAGGTACTCAAACTGTCAGACTGAGCTTGAGATCTATAACAGTAACATAATAACCCACATAGTACTCACATTTACAATAATTATAATCAATATATCACATCATTATTATCACATTCAATGTCATTTTGTATATAAATTGTTTCAAAAGGAAACATTTAATGTCAAAGTGTATATAGAAAAAAATATAATATCAAATAAAAGAGCAATAATTTGTATAGAAATGAGATGAATTTGTATAGAAAGTTTGTTAACATAGTTTACAAGTTCTATTGAAATGGAGCATAGTACAGTTTTTTCAAAATCATCAAAATTCCTTCACAAACAAACTTAGTTTTGCGGTCCGGTTTTTTTCACTTTATACGTCCAAAATTGATACGGAACCCTCGGTGCGCGAGTACGACTCGCACTTGGTCGGTTTTTTTTATATGGTGCTTACACTACATAAATTTTAATGACTGGACGACGACACCGACTCAAATGGCAATGCGACACACACATATGCGACAAGTGCCTATCATATCATAAGTTTGGATACGTTTAGGGACAAACATTTGATATGTGTAGCGAGTCAGGGTTTTTCTAAAATAGTACTAGGAAATGCAAGATCTTTGTCGTTAGGTGCCAAATGGTGCTATTTTTATTTCCATACAAGAAGGAAGTGTGTCTCCTATCATAATGAGAGGATCTTCCAATCCAACTAGGCGAGCGAATTGATTGCCAGACATGGGCGCTAGCTTTCAGCCTGGGGAGTACCTTAGATCATAGAAACAAGGGAGATGTGCCAAGGCGCTATTGAGCTTGACGCTTTCATACGGTCACATTGACCGTAAGTATATAAAAAGTACACGCTGGCGACGAACCGAACACGATCGATGATATAAATACAGTGTTTTAGTTTAGTGCTAGTGTTGAGTAACGATTAGCAGTGTTAGATTGAGGGTGTGCGGAATTTTTTATGTGTGGGAGATCTTTTTATTCACAAGGAGCGCTTGTAATTGTGTCGAAAAATGTTCTAAAAGTGGCGACAGTAATTGTTCCCGTACTAATTTGCTATGATAGCATATCTCCTTTTGTTTCTAAGATCTGAGGGGAGTACTCATCCGGTAGCTAGTTGGTTAGAGTGACGCCACGGTGCGGCAGAGGTCGCGGGTTCATGACCTTCCCGCGTCAGTTGTTTTTGAAATCTCTTATACATATATTTAAAAATAATAAAATTACTAAAAATCATGTTTCCGAATTAAATTCTTCTCCCCTACGCGAGACCGACTCCAAACAGAAGAGAATCATTTCTTACCCTTCTCCGCGTGCAGGATGTTCGCGGCAGAGACAGAGGAGAACATGATGACGCCGGAGGGGCTGCGCAGCCTGCTGTACACCAGCTACAAGCTGTCCATGGACCACTACCCTGAGGGACCGCAGACCTGCCTCATGGTGAGTTTACGTAAGGACCATCTTTAGATCAACATCCGCCTAGCCTTTTCCAAACTAGGCAGAAGAGAACATGATGACGCCGGAGGGCCTGCGCAGCCTGCTGTACACCAGCTACAAGCTCTCCATGACCACTACCCTAAGGGGCCGCAGACCTGCCTCATGGTGAGTTTACGTAAGGACCATCTTTAGATCAACATCCGCCTAGCCTTTTCTAAACTAGGTTGGAAAAGGCTAGGCGGATAGGATAGGTTGGGGTCGGCTTGCAATCTAACTAGTTGCGGCTGAATATCAATATTTTACGTGAAGCGACTGCCATCTGACCTCCACAACTAAATTAATGGGTATTGGAAAGTAGACTGTTTTACGTGCTGCTCGAGGCACGGAGGGGTCTAGATGTGCAAAGAATGGCTACCCATCCATGGACTAACCGTGGCAAACGCTGCTTAACTTGGCAGATCAATCGATCAGCGTGGGTATTATTTAGCCACGTTTCCCTAAAGCCACGATATTTGTGTTACGAGTTTTGTAGACACTTAGACAGTAACCATAGAAATGACATTGAACAAATCCAGGAGTTATGAGCAGTATGAGTATATACAGCTTGTCTAATGATGTTGGGTCAGCACCAATAAGTTTTACTTAAGATCTTGGAGTTTTTCCGCATCATTAAGCGGCCATCGAAAAGGTGGTTTATTCATTCATGGTGTATCAATCCCACTGGCCAGTGGTCCTTTTGTAGAGGAATATAGCGGTATACCAGTGGCGAAGGTCCCTACAATACGATTCCTACCGGCTTCCCTTTGAAAAATAGCACAGGCAGTATTGACTACTATTGTCAAATATTTATAATTAGCTTTTCGTAGCCAGGTAAGCATTTGTAGCTCCAGCTTACCTCTTATAACAATTGACCCTTTGCCACTGCGGTATAATGAAGGATATCTCCTCGTTTGTCGTCAGATCAACAAGACGTTGTCGGTGGTGGTGAACGGGTGCTTCAACAAGAAGGACATGCACAGCGTCGGGTTCGTGGTGCGCTGGCTGGAGGAACACTGTCACAGACTTATATTTCCTGTGCATAGGTGAGATGGTATTGCCATTTTTAAACTAATCTTATTATAATAATCTTATTTCTGAAATGTTAACCTGTTGATGTCATTTGACTAGCTGATTGCAAAGAATTTAAACCAGTTTATAATGTTTTTAATTACTGAGGAGTGTAATTTTGTTGGAAGTTAGTCATGGTTTGCGTGGATAATGTATTGATTTTATTCCGTTTAATTTCAAATAAAACATCTAGATGTATTTTTCCCCCAGCACAAAAAAATATCAGTCTAATATTTTTATTAAATTGAAGGATGAATATCGAGCTCAATCGGCTGAATGTTAGGGTGTTTCTGTGGGTGTTTCCATAGTCACGTGTACGCCGACGCTTGGCACGAGATAGCTATGTGCCTTGTACCGTTTCATAGTGAAACGCGAACGATCGTACTACGGCTTACGAGCCGCGCTGGCGATCAGCGTGACTGTGAAACCAGTCTTATTGTTTTTTGTGGAGTGGTAGTTGAACCCTCGGGTACACAGGTACTGCGTACACTATGCTAGCCACACGTCACCGCGACATGGCGGCGCAAGTAGAGTCGAGTGGTTCAGGCGCGGGGCTCGAACTAGCCACGCCCGTGCTCGAGCGTGGCGCGTGGCACGAGATAGATGTGTCTTAAATTGTACCGTTTCATAGCGAAACGGTATGACTTACGAGTCGCGCTGGCGATCGGTGTGACTATGAAACCAACTTTAAGCCGGGTCCTCAGCGTCATGTTCGGTGTTCAATTGAACATCGAACATGGCGTTGCGGACCCTGCTTTAGTGAACTCAGCGGAGTGGTAGTTGAACACTCGGGTGTGTAGGTACTGCGTGCACATGTTAGCCACACGCCACCGCGACATGGCGGCGCAGGTGGAGTCCAGCGGGTCGGGCGCGGGGCTGGAGCTGGCCACGCCCGTGCTGGAGCGCGGCGCGTGGCAGGCCGCCAGCGCGCTGCTGCCCGTGTCGGTGGCGTGGCTGCTGGCGGGCACGGCGCCGCCGCTGTACTCGCGGCCGCTGCAGCCGCCGCCGCAGCCGCACGCCGGCGCGCTGGCCTCCGCCGCGTGGCTGGCGCGGCTGGTGTGCGCGGTGCCGTCGCACTGGGTGCCGCTGTACGCCTCGCGAGACCACGGACTAGGCGCCAATAGGTTCCTGCATCATACGCTCGCGTACAGGTACACATTAAACACTAACGGCCGTACCACAAAAAATAAACATCTGTTCAACACACGTTCAACATGAATGCTACCAAAAATAATAGGCAATTGTTTTATTGTATTTATTTCATACTAGCTGTGCCCGCGACTCCGTCCGCGTGGAAGTCGGAAAATAACGCCATAAAACGGTACGGTGGCGCACTGAAAATCACGGTGCCGGCGCCGCAACGTGGTGATGTGACGAAGCCCTAATATGTACATGTTACTATTTCTTGATTGGATTGAACAAATACATTATGTGGACCCGGCATAATACATTTTAGCAAAGTTACTCCTGACTGATAGATTTTTTGTAATAACTTTTGATAGAATGGACCGATTTTAATTAAATAAAGACTAAATGTTACCTCAAGATACTGCCTATACATTTCTTTCTACTTCCTCATAATCAATTCAGTAGTATTGATTTGATGCGTGTTCAAACACACAGACAAACAGACAGACAAACCGACAGACAAACAGACAGACAAACAGACAGACAGTAATTCCAAAAATGATAGAAATTTACTTTATTACTTATTTTTAGTCCCCCATATAATTTTTATGCAAATATATGCAATGTACAGACACGTGGTATTTACATTCTTATTATAAGTATAGATTTGCAAAATAAATTTTCTTTCTTTCTTTCTTTAGCACTAACTTGTCGAAAACAAGTGTGTATTATTTTTGGTAGCATTCGCGTTTAACGTGTGTCTATCTTTTTTGTGGTAAGGCCGTAATCATCTTAACCTGTAGTCCACGAACCCCCAATCCGCAAGTCTATGTAAGGAGCCCACAGTCTTATCTCTAGACTTTTTAACAATTAATAAATATTAGTTGCAGAAAAGCAACACATCAAGAATCTTATAAAAAAAAGTATTTTTTCTTTGTCTTTGTAAGTAGTACTAAAATAAATAATTAAAAATGTATTGCTGTTTTTTTATCAAGGGGGTACTTGACAATTGCGTTTAATTTCTTAGGGTTCCATGGCTGGAAAAGATTAGGAAACGCTACACCACTATATGTCTAAAAGTACTACAACTTGTGTGTATACATGCAGGGGCCCCACGCTGATGCTGATCCAAGCAGAGGACCTAATCGTGGTGGTGTGCGCACCGCAGGAGTGGCGCGAGACGCACCAGTACTGGGGCAGCCCCGACACCGCGCTACTACAGATACAGCCCACGTGAGTACTGACCGTGTGTGTGCTACACCAGTACTGGGGCAGCCCCGACACCGCGCTACTACAGATACAGCCCACGTGAGTACTGACCGTGTGTGTGCTACACCAGTACTGGGGCAGCCCCGACACCGCGCTACTACAGATACAGCCCACGTGAGTACTGACCGTGTGTGTGCTACACCAGTACTGGGGCAGCCCCGACACCGCGCTACTACAGATACAGCCCACGTGAGTACTGACCGTGTGTGTGCTACACCAGTACTGGGGCAGCCCCGACACCGCGCTACTACAGATACAGCCCACGACTCATTAACACATCTTTAAACCAGCTGATCTACCTAGTCTTATTTACTTTTAATTTAACCAACAAACGAACGCATTGATTCCACTTTTATTGTGAAAATCGTCAAACAGTAGAATGCGCTGCCCGAGTGGGCCCGCTCCCCGACAGTTACAATCTGGGTATCTTCAAGTCACGAGTGCTCCATCGTAGACCGCATCATCGCTTAACATCAGGCGAGATGGTGATGGCGGCAAAACGCAAGCCTATTTACAAATAAAAATAATAATAATAAAAAAAAACTTTATCATGGCGGTCCTGTTTCAATATTTCATCTAGAAAAACCAATTTTCATAATCATCATCAAAACTAATTCACTTGCATCGTTCCCAGGTTCTCGATAGTAGAGAGGGGTCCCAAGATGCTGTACCTGAACACGACGATCCGCGGCTACCCCAAGGGGCTCCGCGCCGGCTGCGACCCGCGCAAGCCGCTGCTCAGCATCCCGGAAGACTTCGACTCCATACTCTTCAAGGGAGTGCCTTACCCCCTAGAAACTATTGAGGTACGCACGGCTACAGATCAAGCTATACATTTCCAGTATAAGCTGATCTCGCATTGTATAGGATTTCCTTACAGTGAGAGGTCAGTGTAAACTGGGAATGTATAGCTTGATGTGTGTGTACCTTCACTTATTATTTTTTATACATTCTTCTCCATAGCAATTCTACACTTTGCTATCCGGTAAGGAGCTTTTTGACACTTCAAAAGTACTTGTCTACACTAATATTATAAATAGGAAAGATTTTTTTATTTGTTTGTTGTTGTATCGAATAGGCTCCGAAACCACTGGACCGATTTTAACCATTTTTGCTTTTTAACAGTTTAAAAGTACCTGTAAATAATAACTTAGTACTGGTTAGCACAGTATCACACCATAATACATTATAGATTACTTATTCACACATCTATGGGTATCCATGTAATCAAAAAAATTGTAATAGAATTTGTTGAAAAAGAGTAACCATAGAGTTTCTTGTCCGTTCTTATTCATAGGAATTTACGTTAATTGAACGTTCAAAAAGACAACTACCCTCTTACTTATAGACGCTTCTTAAATTTAACCACTGATTAAATATACGACTATTTAATTCTTGTCATTTGTATGACAATGAATAGACATGACAACTGACCTAAGAGCTTGCTTGACAGTAATTCAAAAGTGCCTGTAATTAGGCCACTCCCGCACTGGTACGGCGATAGCGATGCGACGGCGATTTCGTGAACAAATAAATGTCACTTGTCGTTTCTGCAGTGCGGCCACCGACTTAAGTTTATATGAATTTGTTTTCACGAAATCGCCATCGCGTCGCTGTCGCCGTATCAGTGCGGCCTCGGCTTTATTCAAAAGTGCCTGTAATTAAAGTAAATGTTTTGACTTGGAACTGTATTGTATGTTGTCTATGGCACGTGCCAGGTGTGGGGCTGCGGCGACCAGGCGTCGCGCGAGGTGCAGCTGGAGATCAAGAAGTGGCAGGTGCGGGAGGCCGAGAGGCAGCGACACGTGAGCACATTGCCTTTTATGCTTATCTATACTAATATTATAAATCTGAAGAGTTTTTTTGAACGCGCTAATCTCTGGAACTACCAGACGGATTAGAAAAAATCTTTTTGTATATGATAGCTAGATTCATGAGGAATAATATAGGCTATTTTACATCACGCTACGACGCTTAGGAGCCGAGCAACGGGGGTGCAACCGCGGCGCACACCTAGTTCATAATGTTACTGTGGTCTCGGACCAACATAATGAGACCTTCCCTTTTTGAGCGCCCTTTTGATGATTCTGTAACTCGAAAACAAAGACGGAACCCTTATAGGATCACATTGTTGTCTGTCTGTACATGGTAAGTCTGAAACATCTGCTTATAGATGGCGCCACTAGAAGTATACAATAGCGGTATATTGCTCATAGATGATGCTATTGCATATTTCTATAAGTTTTAAGTTGGACCTCAGGCTTCTTAACTGTGAAAAGAAAACCGCATCAAATTCTGTTCAGTACTTTTTGTGCGATGCGCGCAAAAACAGTTTTTTTTTTCTTTTTTTTTTCTGGCATGATTACATGTTACTGTATCCCAGTAACCGACTGTTTTATTTGGAACATCTTTAATTTACAGACGGCTTTTTTACAATTTTACAATAGTAATAGATTAAGGGCGGGTTGCTTCAAACTATCTGTATCCGTAAGTCAGTACGTAATCGTTAAGTCGGTATGAAATTGTCGTACAAGCCGCCATATTTGACGATTACAGATACGTTACTGTAAGATGAAACAACATGGCCTAAATATTTGACTGTCCAGGTGAAGCTGTCAGCTGCGGACTGGATCGAGCACCCCGACCGGTACCTGCTGGAGCTGGCGGGCCGCCCGCAGTACAACAGCACGGCCAGCTAGTGGGCGCGCACCACCGCGCGCGACACACGGGGACGCGCCGAGCGCAGCGCACTGGGGCGAGCAATGGACTGGCAAGTGTTTGTTGTGTACGAGATACTCGTTGCGTGTGAACCAGTGAAGCGAGCGATATTATCGATATAGTCTGATTGAAAACTTATTATAAGTTATTAAATAAGAGCGCTGTACAATGCGATCAAACATACCCCCGTATTCACGAATAATACTATGAGGAATCAGCAAAGTGTTCAAAAAACTCATTCAAATATGAACATTGTATGTATTAAGTTAAGATTCATATTCGTACGAAGTGCTTGTTTATATTCGCTTATATGAATATGAACCTTTTTTTTATACTTGTAATGTTCATATTCGTATGAGTTTTCTGTACACTGTGCGTTCGAGACCTCATAGTAATATTCGTGAATACGGGGGTGAGACCAGGAACGTCAATGTCCTCGAACTGTCAACTACCACTTGAAAAGTATGTGTTACAAAAAAAAATTACTTGCGAATGAATAAGATTTTATTTTTCGCTTTATTTAACTGAGTCTTAGATTTTCCAAATCTATTAATTATTTTTTTGATACAAAACAATTCAATTTTCTATATGAAACGTCACAATATGGTGCTAGGTCATTCCTATTATTAATTTGATCGCATTGTACTATGGCTGCCTCTAAGGCCCACAAGTGGAAAAGAGCGCACTATATTATGTCGTCTCTCGTCTACAATTTCTTGCATTTCATGCACGGAGTTTTTTTGCCCGAGAATAACTTAAAAACGATTTTTAATGCGAAAACAGCCTTTGTTAGCTTCTGATCAGAAGACAACATTACAAGAACTCGTTGATATAAAAAAAATTGGAGTGATATTATTAGGTCTGAAGTGGATTATTTAAGAATTCAGTGTCTAACAATCAAAATATGTTTGTTTATGGTGTATCCAGTGATAATCACGCTTTCAAATGTAGAAAGAGACAGATAAATCCAAGCTTTAAAGAAAGAGATAGAGTAAGCACTGTGCTCAGTTTAATATTTAAACAAAGATTGTTTCTTTGATACTTTATTAGGCTATTGATCATTTTGATCAAGATTGTATGTATACCTACTGCACGACTTTGAAGTGCTTAGTCCGCTATAATGCACAACAGCAACGGCCTTACCACAAAAAAGATAGACACACGTTAAACGCGAATGCTACCAAAAATAATACACACTTGTTTTAGACAAGTTAGTGCTAAAACAATTGCCTATTATTTTTGGTAGCATTCGTGTTGAACGTGTGTTGAACAGATGTTTATTTTTTTGTGGTACGGCCGCTAATGTTTATACTACCAAAGTACCAACTACAACAATAATAACTGTTAATGTCCTTACTATCCTTGAATGAAGTAGGTACATCTTCCTTACACATTTAGAAACTTCTTTAAGTACTTACTTAATTTGTACTTAAACGTATTTATTTCTTATTTATTTTCCTTTCCAGTCTTATTTGTATCTTCTGTACCTCCTAGCTACCAGGATATGGTCTCTATACCTGGTTTATACAATTTTTGACAGCATTCTTGCAAATTAAAAGATTTTATTTTTTTACGACAAGATATTGATCAGGCATAAAATAATGTACTGACGCCTAAAAAGTGGTAATCCAAATATTTTGTAATATAATAAGCCTTAAATCGTAAGCTTGTGCCTGTAAAATATTTAAATGGTAATAACACTTATCCCCTTACTTATAAACGCCTCTTAATTTAAGCATAGATTAATTAAACAACTATCCTGGTCATTTGTACGACAATGAATAGAGATGACAATTTAATTTAATAGTTGTTTATAAGTAAAGAGGGAAATGTTAACAAGATATTATATTTTAGTTATAATATTCTTGTTTATATTGTATGTACAGCATAAGCCTAATAATATTGTCAAATCCAAGCTCACTAAAGAAATAAATTATAGATAGGTACTGTATAGGACATGGTCCACAGTCACATTGGGCAACCAAACTTATTGAAAATGATTCAAGTTGGTCGTGTGTACCCGAAGTAATAATATTTGGTTAGCAAATAGCAATATTTTCATACAAGTCAGTTGAACTTAGGGTTGCCAGCTCCGGTTTTATGTTTTAGAAGATTGACAAGATTAATTAAAAGACATGAGATGAAAATAGAGGATATCATATTATTATTTTAATAAAATGCTGTTATGGTAATTTAAGCGAAATGTATGCAAACTATTTTCCTCTATTGAAGATTTAAAGGAGATGTTTCATCCTGGAACTGGTAAACGTACGCCGCATAGAAAAATAGGGGATTTACATAAAAATATTATTAAATTAATTTGAAGAAAAGTACAATTGTAAGAGAATTATTTGAGATGAAGTTATTCACTATGATATCCCTATTTTTAGGGCGGCCATGACAGTTGAGTTTGACAGTGTTGTTTTATGACGTGACGTTTGAGTCGTTGTGCGCACGCGTGGTAGATTGAATGTTGCCAATTTGACTGACATTGACATAACAACAGTTGTCAAAATGACGTTTCACTTAATTCATTTGCCGATTGTTGATCCACCATATTTGTGTTGTGTTGCTCTCCTTGACAAAGAAAAGAATGAATTACAATTCAACGAAGTAATATTATAGAAAATAAGGATTAGGAACCGGTTACTATCATGTATAGCTATAATACTTAATTGCGTGCGTAGACCCGTCCCAGGCTCCATACATTTCTGAAACAACTCCACTAAGGGACAAATTCAATTTTTAGGTCTGAAAAAGAGGACGTCTTTTAAATAAAGACGACTGGCAACCCTAGTTGAACTTGTAAACTGTGTAACCCGTCATGACCACCTGATTTTGTTGATGCTGCTATACCAAAATTTAATTGGTGTAAATAATATGCTAGTGGTGAATAGGTACTTGAAATCGCCAAAGTAGATCCATTACCTACGTAAGAAGCATTTTAGTAGGCGAGCTATTTAACTGTATAACGTTCCTATTGTATAAGCCATAATCGCGAGTCACTTAGGATGTGTAACGCTCATATACGGTGTTTTGTTATTTTATAAATGGACCAAAATGTTAAAATAATACTGTACTAGAATAAGCATCAAGTTGACGTATTAGTTATTATTAAGTTATTGTGAAAACATATTCGCGATCTCAACATTTTGGCGGGATTTTATTTTAAGATAGCGCTTTAGGCGGCAATGATTTAAAATTGTAATAGCATAGCTGTAATTAGGTAAAAAGTCAGGACCTAAATAAGTTTAATCTTGGTTTAAGCCGAAGGATTGTTTTACGAGTACAGCAATACAGCTTAGTATATTCTTAAAGATGGCGCCACATTAGTTTTAGGGCAACCTGATTTGTAATGATGCCCTATAATTATTGATAGTATTTAATTTAGAGATCGAACGAAAGAACATAATATTGCTACTAATATCGTTAGGATTTAATTGTTTTCTGTAAGACATAACAGGCATCAGCTTGCCGCAACACGTGCACAGTCATTAACATACGCTGCATTGTATTATAGGTGCTATATGAATGCTTTTGTAGATAAGTATTTTGTGTATATCATAAATGTAAATTGGATTAATAAATGAAATATTTTATTAGGAATACTTTTTTATTTTTCATAAGTCCTCTGAAAACATAATTACATACCTACTACATAATGCATGAACATACAACAACTGATGCGGACATGTGTAACGTGAATTTAATAAACTGATGCCAGTGTGCCACGATAGCCAGGGACGGATTTAAAGTTAATCTGAGGTGCAACCAAAAATAATGAGATTCCGAATTTATTTAGGAATCAGACGAGACAACACAAGATATAAATTGAAAAACTAGTCGTTTCTAAAGGCTGTTTGTGCACTACACGTTTACAGCACGTTTTTTCACGGACCGTTTTTTTTTTCATACAGTTTAAAATGTGGTGGGGATCGTTCTGCACGCCTATTGGCTAAGAATCCGTAAAAAACCGAATACGAATTGAAAATGTCTGTAGTGCACAAACAGCCTAACTCCAGATATTCTTCCTCCAAGCTTGACACTGACCATCTGACATTTGTCATTTTTGACATAATGAAAAAATCAACTTGACGTAATGAAAATGACAAAATTGATAAACAAATTATGTTGGACTGTGAAGTGTGAAATGTAAAATTACTTGGTTAGCAACAAATAATAGAAGAATGGCGGTGTACGCGGCTCACTTGACGAGGACTCTGCAGGGCACACCGACCGTGTTCCAAGTGACGGCGCAAGAAGCCCTGGGGGCTACCGTGAAGCCCGCGCTACGGAAAGTTGTAGAGGTAATCTTTAGACTTTGCCGTACCTTGTTCATTTAACCAAATTTTAGGTCTTACTAGCAGTTAGCACTGTAATATATCCGGGTTGGCTTTAGTAATTTGTCGCACTAATTTGATTGTAGTTTTAATTGTAATCAATAGTCAATAGTCAACAGTTCTATAGAGAAAATTAATCCTGCAAAATTAATAACTTATAATACTTATAAAAATACAGGCAATGCGGCAGCTTTAACATAGGTGGCCTATATGTTAAAACAGCAACTCCATACTTTTACACCTAATATAAATTTTACAACAAATATTTTGAAGATACTATTTTAAATAAATTAACTAAACCTCAGGAATTAAATATATTATTAAAATACCACATAGTATTATTTAGGAAGTGACTGCGCTGTGACCTGCAGCCTAATTGCGTAACTCAATTTCTTTCACCATGGCTTTCATTTTGACAGGTCAACAACATCCATTGCGGCGTTGAGCTAGTTACAGGAGCACGGATAGCTATCATACGGCGTAATGAATGTCAAAAACAATGCCATGGTGATAGCAATTGAGTTACGCAATTAGGGTGCTGAATTTGTAGCCGCTGCCGGTTGCTAAATTGGCAGCCGGCGCTGACATTGGAAAAAATGCGGGAAATGGGGTTGGCAATTTGGCATAATTAAAAAAACATTTCATGTTTCATTTGAGTAACATACCTAACTAGGGTCCAAGAGCGAGCGAAGCGAGCTCGGGAACTTGGACACCCAGACACGGACAATTTAGGTTCGAAGGGGTTGACGAGGGCTTCGTTCGCTCGCTTTGCTTGCTCACTGAAGCCCCCGTCAGTCCCTATTATTTAATATTATCAGTAATATTTGCTGTTTCCAGTACCTGGCAGCGACATACCCCAACAAGTGTGGCTGGTGCTTGCACTGGTATGATGAGGTGTACCTGTTGTTCGATAGCTGCCTGCAACATTACTACCTCAAACATTATGGTGAGTTCATATGTGCAAATTTGTCGTAGAGCTAGATTGTACTAAATCTTTTTTAAAGCAAATCTAGGTAATATAATTATATCAAGCAGACAAAATGCAAACTCTACTATTAAGCCTAAGGCAAGCCGCAGAGCAACATACAGCAAATTTTTTGCAGCAAAGGCAGCAATGAAAAGATGTTGGGTGCATTTTTTTCATTGAAGCATATTTGCTGTACATTATGTGTGTACAATGTAGGTATATGTAAAACACCAAATTACTAATAACACTAATCTATACTAAAATCTGTTGAAACTTAAGATTCAGCCCTGTAGGCCCTCCCCCTGGATCCGCCAATGTATAAACTCATGCCTTTGGGGAATGGACGAACGAGGTGAAATGTCCCTCCATTGTAAAGGGAGGATCCTCCTACCAGACAGGGTGTTATGGTCTGGCGGGCTGGTATGGATGTCAGGTTTCTGTATATATGCAAATCGCTGTGAAAACTCTGCTTGCGCGATGTAGGATTCAGCCAATAGTCGTCATGTAGTGACATTCACTGTTAAGCCGGCAGCCTAATTGCGTAACTCAATTTCTTTCGCCATGGCTTTCATTTTGACAGTTCAACAACATCCATTGCGGCGTTGAGCTAGTTACAGGAGCACGGATTAACTATCATTCGGCGTAATGAATGTCAAAAACAATGCCATGGTGATAGCAATTGAGTTACGCAATTAGGGTGCGGGTCTCTTGCGCCCTGTTTTTGTGTTCGACGAAAATTGAACGAACGATAAAGTGAACGATAAACGATTTTGTTCGTTTATCGTTCACAAACATGTTTGCCGAGCCTAGCGGAAAACATCACCGCGTTCGCCTGCGGGGGAATGAATGGAATGAATGAATGACCTCACATTCTTCGGAACTCATTTTGAAATGGCATACCTAGGGTTGCCAACTTTTTTTGAGGAAAATAACTTATTTAGAAGAAAAAAAAAGGATTTCTCGTATTTAAGTATGTTTTTATTCACATAAAAAAAAGTGTGTTGGTACTTTTAGCACACGTAATATTTTGTATGTTGTCTTTGAAAAGGCTAGTTTGACAACCGAAATTTATATTTAAATAATTAATAACACGTTTTTTATTTTTATGGACCATTTGTTTCTCTCTTCTCGCCATGTCAGATTCGATACCGAAAAAACTCTTTTAGTAAAAGCTGAAGTGGCGGGAACAGAGAGTAAATCTGAAATATATATTTTTAAAATTTGGTAAGCTATCAGATGTATTTGCACATGTATAGTAAAATTGAAAATAAAGTATTTTCGCATACTTTATTTTTATGCAAAATTATAAATATCCCACTTCCACTAATCCCACTAATATTATAAATGCGAAAGTTTGTGTGTGTGTGTGTATGTTTGTTACTTCTTCACGCTGAAACGGCTGGACGGATTTGGATGAAATTTGGCAAGGAGGTAGCCTGGGACCTAGAATAATACATAGGCTACTTTTTACTCCCGGAAAACGCGGGCGAAGCCGCGGGCAGAAGCTAGTAGAAAATAAAGTAGGATACGTTATTATAAAGTACTAGCTTCCGCCCGCGGCTTCGCCCGCGTTTTTTGGGATAAAAAGTAGCCTATTCTGATTCTATTATGATGTATAAGCTATATTACTGTAAAGTTTCATCAAAATTCGTTCAGTAGTTTTTGCGTGAAAGAGTAACAAATATCCATCCATACATCCATACATCCTCACAAACTTTCACATTTATAATATTAGTAGGATTAGTAGGAAGTAGGATAGGATAGTTGGCAACCCTAGGCATACCTGTCATACATTGTTCGATGTTCTTGTTTAGCAAAACAAAAACGTCGAACATAGCAGGAGACGGGTGAATGAATGAATTAAGGTCGTGAACATGTTCGTAAAACAATGTTTTGTTCAAAATTTGGTGCAGGAGACACGCCTTTAGCTGTCTAACTGTGTTGGTAGTCGTCGGTGTTGTTGGCAGATGTCGCTACACGCCTTTTGCTCACGGTGCTAGGCAGACTTGTTTGGTTTAATAAACAACTCCATACAGCATCACATTTGCAGCGGCGTCATTCTCCGAAAGTTTCTACGACCTGCTCCGCGTGCCCACATCCTCGTCTGAGTTCAGCAGCGGGCAGCAGCTGCCGGTGTACCTGGAGAGAGCTTCCCTGGCGCTGCTGGTGCTGGTGCCCTATTTGAAGGACAAGCTCGAGAGGATCGTGGAGCGGTGGAGAGAGGATGATGAGGATGGAAGGTTGGGGAAGGTGAGCTGGTAAATCATATTAAGTCAGGTTTTGATTTCTTTTTAGTGTCTCTCTGAGCTATATGAAAATGGCTTATACATAGTAAAAATATCAGCCAGACACTGCAATTGGTAACAGGGCTGACTGCCTAGGATTTTTGGATGTGTAGACCCTTTAAAGGCATTCCATTATTTACTTGGATATTATGATCCTTTAGCTTGGGTCTCTTAAAGTGGGGTTCAGAGACCCCTTACGGGTCTGTGACATGATTACCAGGGCTTCACAGTGACTCACTCACTCACTCAGTTCACTCTGAATCTGTATATTAATCCGTGTCTCCTGCGCCCTGTTTTCGTGTTCGACGAACATCGAACAGTGAACAGTGAACGATGAAGGGGCGTGGTCTACGTGTTTTGAGTGTTTTTATTCGTCAAAACACGTAGACCACGCCCCTTTATCGTTCATTGTTCACTGTTCGATGTTCGTCGAACACGAAAACAGGTCGCAGGAGACGCGCCTTTAGGACAATTGTGCAATAATTCACGCATTCATTCAAATAATTGGGTGTCGAGTTGAGTCTTTTGCACCTTTAATTGGATGAAATTACTGTACACTCTGATTATAGAAACAAGGGAGAGATGTGTCAAGGCGCTATTCTATTGAGCTTGTTAGATCGAGGGTGTGCGGACCGTAGACCGCATCATTACTTAACATCAGGCGAGATGATGGTCAAATGCGAGCATATTATTAAATAAAGAATAAAAAAAACTAAAATTGTTAATGTGTGGTGTGTGTAGGAGATTTTTTTATTCACAAGAAGCGCTTGTAATGTGTCGAATTTACTAGAAGTGGCGACAGTTGTTCCCGTATTCATTTGCTATGATGGCATATCTCCTTGTTTGTATGATCTGAGATTGTACATCAATACTGTCTTCAGCATGATATTGATTAATGACACATTGTAACATCACAATTCCTTTCAAGAAAACTATGTTACACTTCCCAGTCGACATCAGACAAGGTCCGTCGCGCCGCCATCCGTGTGTACTCCGTGGCGCACACGGTATGGTCCGTGGCGCGGCTGGTGCAGCTGGCGCGCTACGCGGCGGGGCGGAGCCCTAGCCACGCGCCCGGCCTGGCCGCGCTGCGCGTGGCGCTGCGCCCGGCGCCGCCGCGGGAGCTCCCGGAACACTCCTGGGGAGACATGCTTAGGGCTATGGCTACAGGACAGATTGGGTGAGTAAATAGAAATATTATTTAATTCAATATTGTGCTCATTAGTTTGACTTTTTTTTGTTGTAATTCATGTTCTGGTCATCATCATCATCATCCGCCTAGCCTTTTCCCAAACTAGATTGGGGTCGGCTTCCAGTCTAACTGGTTGCGGCTGAATGTCTAATTCATGTTCTGGTATTGATTGACAATTGAATTATTGAGCCCCTGGTCCTAGATTATCATGCATAGCAATTGACTGCCAAATAAAATTGATTTGTCTTTAAACTGCACTTGTAGCCTGGCACACGGCCTTCATTACCGACTAGTAATTTATCATAAAGCATTTTTGTTGCGACAATTGTTTTAATTGGTATTTGATATGTAGGTACTTATTTTATCATTTATATTTTGTTTTCTTTGATTAGGTATATTGACGGGTGTCAGGTTACATAATTATTTTGCATGGGTAATTATTTTACTATTAAGTAGGTATTTATAGTTTTTTTGTTATAAATCTCAGTTTTACTGTTTTAATTTATATAATTTTTACATAAAAGTAATTGACAGACAGAATTGTGTTGCTGCGGAGTTTGTTGCGCCGTTTCTTCTTCGCAACTAAAACACTAGGAAGCGGTGAAGGGCGGGCGTTTTTGGGGGCTGTCTTATGTATATTTTGACGTTTAAAAAGTGCTAATTGGCTTTAGCCCAGTTTGAATAAATGACTTTTGAATTTGATTTAATTTATTAATGTGAACTGAAGCTCGATATCATAACTTCTCTGTTTTTAAAGAGATTCGAATTCTTTGCCACTTCGTATATTTTCAATGTGTTGTTGATTTGAATAATTCATTGAGATAATTGTGAAAACATAACAAGTAAATAAGTACCTAGATACCTACGTATTTATTCTTTTATGAATTTATGTTTTTTTAAAAATTGATATATGATGACGAAATAAAGCGCTTGGAAGACCTTTGCTCAAGAGCGGGGGCAAGAGCTAAATAAAAAAAAGTTTCAATATATTTCAATTTCTAACACAAGTTTAAACTTGAAGTCTTTTTGAATTTTTATATAAAAATAAAATGATTAAAAGCCTATTCAAATACGATATTCGCTATTGTTTAAATAACAAAAACTGGGTTAATGGAAGTATGGCATTTCTATTAAAAAAATGAATCATACAAATACTCAGCGGAAATAGAACACCGCTTGGTATTGATCGCAATCCAGCTTATATCTAACTAACTGTTCCCCGCGGTTTTATCCCCGTTATTCCGCTCCTAAGGATCGTAGCGTAATATTAATAGCCTATTACTATTCCTCATGAATCTGTCTATTATATACAAAAAAGATTTTTTTGAATCCGACTGGTAGTTTCAGAGATATTAGTATAGGTTAACATGATAACCACTGGTTATAGTCAGGCATAGGGCCTAATATTGTGGTCGCTGATGTTGCGCAGGAGTGCGGCCATGTCGTTCCCACTGCTGGGCGCGGCAGCGCTGCGCGCGGCGGAGTACGGCGCCTTCGGCGTGCAGTTCCTGCGCTGGTGGGACTCGCGCGCTGCGCCGGCGCAGGCCCTCCCCGCCCCTCCGCCGCCCAACGTACGTTACTACTACATTACCAAGAATTACGTCTACAAATGTGCGTTTGTTAATTAGGTATTGTAACAAGCGCAAAATACATTTCAACTTTGTGTTGGAGAATTTTTAAATTTTTATGTCAAATAAGTATTAGCGCCAATTCTCACCACTAAACTAATATTAGAGACTGTTTTTCTAACAGACAGCATACAAAAAGAGCGAGTGACGCATTATAGTTCGTAAAATATAGCTTGAGTGACTGTGACAGATGTCAAATACGTTAATTTTTTACGCATTTTGACATTATTTGTTCGCATTTTACGAACTATAGTGCTGTCCTGCTGTGCTATATGAAAATAGTCCAACTAAGTTTGACAGGTCTTTTATTTTCGTCTTTTTCTTATTTTATCAGAGAAAAAAATATAGCAATAGCCTAAATTAAGTTTAGCTAGTGCACAACAGAATCAGCACCATTGCCAATTTTAGAATTTGCACTTTGAATATTAACATTTTTGAATGACAATAACAAATTGTACATTTCCAGCGCGACGAGCAAGCCCTGCGTTGGAAGAACAAGTGTCCCATATGCCTGCAGTCGTGGAAGATACCCACAGTGTTGCCAGTGTCTGGGTGAGCATGCTATTATATCTCATTCACTTCTGCGGGCAACACAGGGCCGGTCCTTGTAGCGACGTTTGGTAAAGCCTATGTCCTTCTCACACCAGTACTGTAGCATAACCACGATAGAAACGGGTTTTATCAATGGAAAAATAGAAAAACCGGCCAAGAGCGAGTCGTACTCGCGCAACGAGGGTTCCGTATCATTTTTGGACGTATAAAGTGAAAAAATCCGGACCGCATAACTAAGTTTGTTTGTCAAGGAATTTTGATGATTTTGAAAAAACTGTACTAGTTAGGAACATCGTTTTATTTTTGGTGCCATATTTGGGTCAATTCCTATCAACTCTAATTATTTCAGAATTTTCGCCCCGCAAACTTCGAAGATAGGGGGGGGGGAATGGTATTTTTTTGGTCATTTTTCATCATATGTCGAAAACTGTGAGACATAAAATAAAATAAAAATACATTTTGAAATGTGGAGATCAAGCCCTTTCATATGATATATCACTTGACCTAGTAACCCCACTTTGAAATTTCGGACCCCCACTCCGGCCCCTTTAGCAATGAAAATAAAAATATTTTTGGACTTTTTTCATTTGCAATAAAGTTGAACAAGCATTCTTTATAACTGTTCCAAATTTCAAGTCGATAGCATAAGTAGTTGCTGAAATAATCAGGTGTGACAGACAGACAGACAGACAGACAGACGAAGTCGCACCATAAGGGTTCCTTTTTTACCATTTTGGTACGGAACCCTAAAAATGACAGATTGTAGAAATAATTCTACCGTTTAATGTATACAATGAAGAGAATAAATGTTTCTATTCTTCTTGTAAAAGTTTAATTGAAATTCGTTCAGCCGTTTTCGCGCGAAGAGGTAACAAACAGACATAAATCAAATAAAAAAATCGTGTTTTGTTGCATATTTTTAGTATTTGTGGGTGATTTTTCATCAACAACAACATCACACTAATAAATCCTACTTCCTACTAATATTATAAACGTGAAAGTTTGTGAGGATGGATGTATGGATGTTTGTTACTCTTTCACGCAAAAACTACTGAACGGATTTTGATGAAACTTTACAGTAATATAGCTCATACATCAGAATAACACATAGGCTACTTTTTATCCCAAAAACGCGGGCGAAGCCGCGAGCGGAAGCTAGTCACACTAATATTATAAATGCGAAAGTTTGTGCGTGTGTGTGTGTGTGTGTATGTTTGTTACTTCTTTACGCTGAAACGGCTGGACGGATTTGGATGAAATTTGGCACACAGATAGATTGTAGTCTGGAATAACACATGGCTACATTTAATCCCGAAAAACGCGGGCGAAGCCGCGGGCGGAAGCTAGTAATATTATAAATGCGAAAGTTTGTGTGTGTGTGTGTGTGTGTATGTTTGTTACTCCTTTACGCTGAAACGGCTGGACGGATTTAGATAAAATTGGGCAAAGAGCAAGCAGTGATATCCTAGTGGTTTAACCATGTGCCTTCCACGGCGAATGGTTCGAGTTCGATCCCGAGGCACGCACCGCTGACTTTTCGAAGTCATGTGCGTATTAGAAATTAATTATCACTTGCTTTAACGGTGAAGGAAAACATCGTGAGGAAACCGGCATGTCCTAGAACCAAAAATTCGAAGACAT
Organism: Thalpophila matura; assembly: GCA_948465475.1. Lineage (NCBI taxonomy): Eukaryota > Metazoa > Arthropoda > Insecta > Lepidoptera > Noctuidae > Thalpophila > Thalpophila matura. The sequence goes on from OX419196.1 coordinate 397,148, forward strand.
GTGACGTCCACCAACCCGCACTGGGCCCGCGTGGTGGACTACGGCCCACTCCCTCTCACAGAGGAGGCCTGTGTCCCAGCAGTGGGAACATTATAGGCCGATTATGCTATGCTATGGCAAAGACGTAGCTTGGGGCTTGGAGAAACACATATGCCACTTTTCATCCATTTTCACGCAGACGAAGTCGCGCTCAACAGCTAGTTGTATCACTATTAATACAGCAATCGTTGTTACAGCTACATATTCTGCTACTCGTGCATCTCGCGGCACGTGCGCGCGCGCGGCGCCTGTCCGGTGTCGCGCTGTCCGGCCGCCGAGCGCTCGCTCGTGCGACTGTACGTCGGCTAGCGGGACGGGGACCGGGGACCGGGCGCTAGCGGTATACTATGTGTACAGAATAAGGTACGACCTCAGATCATAGAAACAAGGGAGATGTGCCAAGGCGCTGTTGAGCTTGACACTTTCATACAGTCACATTGACCGTATACAGGGTGGCAGGTTAGACAGTGGAAATATTTTAAGGGGTCATTGTACTCATCATTATGAACAACTTTTACTATGGAACCAACCCTGAAATCGCCAAAAATCAGCTGTTCCATACATTTATGTTCACATAACTCAACAAAAAGTATGGAACAGCTGATTTTTTTTTCGAGATTTCACGATTGGTTCCATAGTAAAAGTTGTTCATAATGATGAGTACAATGACCCCTTAAAATATTTCCACAGTCTAACCTGCCACCCTGTATAAAAAGTACACGTTGGCGACGAACCGAACACGGTCGATGATATAAATACAGTGTTTTAGTTTAGTGCTAGTGTTGAGTGACGATTAACAGTGTTAGATTGAGGGTGTGCGGAATTTTTAATGTGTGGGAGATCTTTATATTCACGAGGGGCGCTTGTAATTGTGTTGAAAAATGTACTAAAAGTGGCGACAGTTGTTCCCGTACTAATTTGCTATGATGGCATATCTCCTTGTTTCTATGATCTGAGGGTACGACTTACCCGGACCAGCGCGGCGTAGGTACGGTCAGGGAAACGGATCCTTTAGCAGGTACACTATCTTTCATATTTGGTCGTATATTCAAACTTAGAAGCAATTCGGATTCGAATTGCTTCTAAGTTTGAATATACGACCAAATATGAATGATAGGATCCGTTTCCCTGACCGTACGTGAGCATGCTTACGTGTCTTTTGAGCGAGCAGAAGTGCTGCTTGCGTCCCATCGCGTACCTAAAGTACAATTTTCACTGACTGAGCTATTGTAAATAAGCCAATCTATACTAATATTATGAAGAAGAAATTTTTTTTTGTTTGTTTGTACCGAATAGGCTCCGAAACTACTGGACCGATTTAAAAAATTCTTTCACTAATACAAAGCTACATTATCACTGAGTAACATAGGCTACTTTTTATCCCGAAAAAATGAGTTCCTGTGGGACACGCGGACGAAGTCGCGGGCGAAGTGCTAGTGATTTATATATCGCAGAAAAGGTGGCCGAGATGCAAACAATCGGATCCTTCTTCACGATCCGACATAACTTTAGTTGTGGACGTTGATGTGGGTTCTCAAGCTAATAAAACGAAACGTTAAGAGGGAACAGGGCGTGAGATTCTCCATACAAACGTATTCCCCTTTTTTCTTCCTGAATAATGGCTCTAGAGTATTTTTTTTTGTTTCATAAAATCAAGGTCTGCTGTATACATGTCCCTGTTATTTTCTTTTTTTCAGCAACTAATTAGTAAAGAAAATATGACCCTCCAAAAATTACAAAAAATTACCTATTTTTACCGCCGTGATTAGAGGACTCAGACAATTTAGAAAAGTTTTTAACATAAAAGAAAATGATAGGAACCTAAGCATACCTACTCTTTTTTTAAATAAATTTAAAAAAAAATTGCATCGGCTCAGTTTTCGAGGAGAAAAAGGGGGAATACGAAACGTCAATCTCGTCAATTGTTTTGTGATATAATCGGTCTGAGCTGCAGCTGTCCCTATCACACACTATACGGGGGTTGTTCGGGCGCGGCGCGACGGCAATAGTTTCTTCAAATACCTATTTTTCAAATTCCTCGCAGGCCCCGTTCCCTCTGAAGACAGTTTCTAGAATCTGACGTGTAGTCCGCACGATGTTCGATGGCGAAGGCCGGCAACAAACAACCGGCCTGCCCCTTCGGAATTAAGAAGGGAATGAGGTATTTTACGTCAAATTGAACGATTGCGGCTGGAATCGTTCAATTTATGAACGATATCATTCAATTTGACACAAAGTCACTCATTCACCTTCTTAATTCTGGAGGAGCATTCCGGACGTATGTTAAGTCTAAAGCCGTGTCTCCTGCGCCCTGTTTTCGTGTTCGACGAACATCGAACAGTGAACAGTGAACGAGAAAGGGGCGTGGTCTACGTGTTTTGACGAATAAAAACACTCAAAACACGTAGACCACGCCCCTTTATCGTTCACTATTCACTGTTCGATGTCCGTCGAACACGAAAACAGGTCGCAGGAGACACGCCTTAAGGGCGGGTTGCTTCAAACCATCTGTATTCGTAAGTCAGTACGTAATCGTTAAGTCAGTATGAATATGTCATACAAGCCGCCATATTTGACGGTTACAGATACGTAACTGTAAGATGAAACAACATGGCCTAAGTGACCGCACCGCAGCCACCTCCCGTGGACTCGCACGAACGTCAAGCCAGACTGTCAAGCGCGACAACTTCACACTTGCGTTTCGTTGTCAATTGATGGCCTGTACTGATGACTGATATAAATTATATTTTATGACATTTTAATTATTATTTTGGGATGTAAGGTTCGTTGTATTAGTCGTAAAGACTGAATTTGGTGCTGGTTATGCCGAAAAGGCCTATCGTGGTGCAGGAGACTAAACTGATTCGTTATGTTCACATTTATACATCCGAGTGCCTAGTACGAGTTGAAAACCATCGCGATAATCGAGTAAATCTCTCGAAGTGAATGGAACAACCAATCACGTGCGTTAGCGTGTTCACTTTCGAGCGCGAGCTGTTCGATTGGTCGTTGGCTATGTTAAAGTATTATAGGTACCGGCACGAATCATGAGCACAGACCGCGAATGTACATTTTTGGCCGAATAGACAATAGACAGTTGACAATACGTAATAGTGAATAGTCCAATAGATAGACGAGGAGCATCGACTGACGAACCAATCGCGTGCAGCCTTGGCGGCCCCCGCCTTCTTCATTCCGCCAAAGAGACTTGAAAAATCAACAAATGCGCAGGTGACGTTTGTGCTCATAACTAGTGCCGGTACCTATACTATTAAGGCCGTACTACAAAAAAGATAGACACGCGTTAAACGCGAATGCTACCAAAAATAATACGCACTTGTTTTAGCACTAACTTGTCTAAAACAAGTGTGTATTATTTTTGGTAGCATTCGCGTTTAACGCGTGTCTATCTTTTTTGTGGTAAGGGTGTTAAAGTTTACGCTATCGAATGTGTTAGAAAAGCTCTCACTAGGCACTCTGGTATTACTATTTACTTATTCCTATATACATTCCTGTGGTTTAAGGTTGTGGGAGAACTATGTATAAAAGGACATACATTTTTATCAAATTATTGAAATTTAAACTTTAAATAGATAAGAATAAGGTTCAATATTCTATGATGTAACTTGCTCAGCTTATAATGTTCCCAATGTTGGGAACCAGGCCTCTGTGAAAGCCGTAGGCCCGGTGCAGGTTCTATATACGCTTAAAATAAATTATGTAGAAATATCACAATAATTTATTTAATACTTGTGCCTTACTGTGTAAGGCAATAATTAACTGTTAGTTATTATAACTTGTACATATCTAATTTGTTACTGTTTAAAATAAAACTCAAAATTAATCAGATTTTTATTTATTTTTTGTAGGTACGAAATATGTAACAACTTTTGTATGTTAAAAAAAAAATATACAGGGTGGCAGGTTAAACTGTTTTTTTTTTTCGCGATTTCAGGGTTGGTCCCATAGTAAAAGTTGTTCATAATGATGGGTACAATGACCCCTTAAAATATTTTCACTGTCTAACCTGCCACCCTGTATAAATCACGCTACAATAACAATAGAATAGCACGTAATTTCAATGACTTGTGATGATCATTGCTTATCTCCTATATCTACCAACATACAAATTATTGTTGTACATAGACAACATAGGTAATAGGTTAGTAGTAACAATGAAATTTGTCTCTGGCATGTTCTATGTTAGGTAAATTACTTATTGCATGTTTATCAATGCAAGGTTCATTTAATTTTTTTGGAAAAAAGTTCCTTAACGCGGCTTGCGGTAGGAGTTGACTTGTAGAAATCGTCACGCAAGGAAAAAGCGTTATGCCCCCTCCATGCGACTTTCTCCGTCTTTTTCTATTAAACACGAGGCGTAAGGAACTTTGTTTTGGACGGGGTCCCATACACGATTTTATTGTCTGAGGGCATGTAAGAGCAAAATCAACCACAGTACAACTCACGCGCATCGAGAAGCACCTATTACGTTGTATGTTGTTCTTTCTCCCCCAGTTGGCTCGGGGGGGATGTTCCGTAACATTCCCCCCGCACCCCTCTGGGAACGAAAGAAAAACCTACCACATAGTAGATGATTCTCATTGCGCAGGAGTCGCAGCCAAAGTCGAGATGGCGGGAATTATGAGCAAGTGGCGAAGGGTGGGGGGAACCGGTACAATATAATTGTAACAGAATTTTAAATAATTCCGTTTTATTTACGTTATCCCTATTTGCATATTCAAAGGATGTCATCATCTGCCTAGCCTTTTCCCAAATTATATTGGGGCATCCAGTCTAACTAGTTTTTGTCTGAATATTTGAATGAAAATTTTACGTGGAGCGACTGCCATCTGACCTCCACAACCCAATTAATGGGTAATACCGGTTATTCGAATGTTAGACCAGCTGTCCGACTTTTAGGGCTTCTGACTACCCGTAACGATTGTCAAAGATATTCCTATGACAACCGCGACCGACTGCTTAACGTGCTCTCCGAGGCACGGAGGGGTCTCGATGTGTAAAGAACGATCACCCATCCAAGGACTGACCGCGGCAAGCGCAGCTTAACCTCGCAGATCGATCGATCAGCGCGGCTGTCATTTAGCCACGAGCCCCTCGCATATTCAAAGGATGTAATTATACTAATTGGTATGACAAAGTAAAACGAAATTAAGAACAATTTTGTTCTTCATTTCGTTTTTGTAAGAACTATTTCATTGTACTGGCGTCCCCGCACCCCACCCACTGGTGGCTCGTATGGTATTTGTACATTGTAATAAGATAAACTTAATAATTGCTAACAAACTATCTTATACCCGTATTCACAAACATTACTATGAGGTCTCCAATGCACAGTGTATGGAAAACTCAAATATGAATATTATTTATATTACTTTAAGGTTCATATTCGTAGAAAGCGTTGGTTTATATTCGCTTATGTTATGCATATGATGTTTATATTCTTATGAGTTTTCTGTAGGTACACTGCGTTCACAATATTTGTGAATATTGGTGTTAATATTTTTGGCAGTTTAAAATATCAGTACAAAAACTACAAAGTATTCAAGACATTTACCAGCAGTGGCAAGTCCGCCACAATGCTTCGTGGCAAAGTTACCACCACGCACGCTTAGCATGACCAGTCCATCTATTCTACCAAAGAATAGACAAAGTTCTTTCTATCAAATCGTTATCTCTTCTGCCCGAGCACGCGGCGACCCGTGCTTGGCTTATCAGAATTTTGTATACTGAAGAATATAAACATTTCTTCTCTTCATTGTATGCATTAAACGGTAGAAATCTTTCTACAATCTGTCACTTTGTCTATTCTTCTGTAGACAAAACCCGTTTCTATCGTGGTCATGCTAGGCGTGCTGGCATGAATCAAAACTACAAATACTCCACACGGGACGTGATAACCCCATGCAAGTACTGGTGTGAGATCTGGCGGCCGTCCGTAGCCACCAGGACGATCCTAGGCGTGGCTCCTAGGTATAGGACGGGCGTAGGCGAGGGAGGCAGGGCCTCGGCGGCGGGGGGCAGGGAACCCACGTAGGTGCGAAGTTCGTCGCGAGTGCGGAAGGTCCTGTCGCCGTACACGCTGCTACCTTCGGGCACGTCGCGCTCCGCCCACGCCGCTGACGTGCTGAAGTAGCCGCCTTCGCCCTGCAGGAGCGGGGAATACCCTGTTATATTTCTGTTCATAAATAGGTACAACATTCGTCCATAAAAAGGAAGAGATTAGGTACACATTTGAGTTTAGAAAAATCAAATTTTAACGCAACTTTGGACGCAAATAAATAACAGGAGTATGAAATCTCCGAAACAAAATTCGTAGAGAAATATAATAGTTTAATTATTCAAGAGTTTAAATAACTTTGTTTTAAATTAAAATGTTCAGTAGTTTTTTCATAAAAACATTTCTCCTAAAAGCCCATTCGCGCTCGTTTCTAACAAGAATTATCGTGCATTTCCCTTTATCACGAGCTCAAGCCGTCGACTAGCGTAACCTTAAACTGCCTTCATCTTATTTTACATGCATTAGGTAGACACAGTATACAGGGTGGCAGGTTAGACAGTGGAAATATTTTAAGGGGTCATTGTACTCATAATTATGAACAACTTTTACTATGGGACCAACCCTGAAATCGCGAAAAAAAATCAGCTGTTCCATACATTTTGATGAGTCATGTGAACATAAATGTATGGAAAAGCTGTTTTTTTTTTCGCGATTGCGCGACTACCTGCCACCCTGTAGATCGGTTCACATAAGAATTCTCTGATACTATGTGACTCCCCTGTCTGTCACTTTGTTTAGGTTTTAACGGTCTATGTTTTTTTAGATTTAAGTGTTACTTGGTGCTACTGGGACACTAAAAAATGGTAAAAGAGAACTGTACCCCTATCATGAGTTTTTTTGACGTATATAGTTTCGTTAACGTAAGCATATTTTGAATTTAAAATACAGCAGTCCTGGAACATTTTGATAAAATTTTATACAATTTGTACATTTAAAAAAATACAGAGAAATTAATTAAGTATTTAATTTATATAAATATTGTGTAACAAACGTGTATTTTCAATTCAAAATATGCTTACGTTAACGATACTACACGTCAAAAAAACTCATGATCGGGGTACAGTACCCCGATAGGGGTACTGGTGCTGAAAGAAAACTTCCAACAACGTTAAAAATGTAACATTCATGGAAGTTAACATAACGTCAATGTGAACCGCTGGGTTACCTCGAACGTGGACACGGCGTAGTGGTTCCCCCTCTTGACGGTGACGAGCGACACCAGGTCGCCGGCCTGGTTGACGATGGGCGTGCCGGCCATGTACACGTTGGCCGACTCGAACGTGGGCGCGCACCGCCACTGCGCCAGCAGCCCGTCGCTCGACCGCACCAGGATGCGCTTGTTGCGGTTGATGAACACCTGGAGGTGTGAAACGAGACGGAGTGGTGAATAAACGGAGACGGAGTGGTAAATGCGTGAGCGAAGTCAGCACTTCCAGCCATCAGGCGCAGATACAGGATTTCCTTCACCGGGACAATGGTACACGATTTGGTAAAAATTCGGACCTCCTGTTTCCACGCCATAAGCAGGAACATCATATTCGATAAGAGTCCGTAATAATCATTCGCTTTTCCCGGGGGTATCCATGAGGATTTCCAATTTCCACTTGATAGAAAAGGTATTACGAACATAAACATATTTTGAAAATGCACTTAGGTTCCTATCTACTAAGTAAGTATCTAACTCATAATAACATAACGTTCCCTCTAAATAAAATTGTATATTTATACTGGCTGTGCTCCGCTATTTCACCCCCGTTGCTCGGCTCCTAAGGATCGTAGCGAGATATTAAATAGCCTTTACTATTTCCTCATGAATCTGGCTATCAATACCTACTACCAACCAAAAATTTTTTTCGAATCCGACAAAAATCTGAAAATTAGAATCTTTACGACCATTTTAGCCAACATTTTTGTTTATTACTATCGAAACCAGATTTTTTGTGGACCTCCACTTACAACTTGTGAACCCCTATTTTTTTTCACGCCATCGTAGGTCCCCGTCGAGACTTATGTGAACCTAGGGGTCCACCTGGACCACTTTGGGAAACACTGGTATATAAGGTGCTATAAAAATATCTGCCACGGCTGCAATGGGAGACAGTATTGTGTTTATAGATTACAATAGTAAAGATAAATTATTGATTAATTGTCATATTTTTTTCATACAAAAAAAAAGAACGTATAAATTTTAGTAGATTAGTAGTGACGAACTAGTCAGCTGATATCAGTTTTCATTCACAGAACAGATGGAAAGAGATAGCAGTTGTTTTCATTGACGAAGCGACACATCGCGCGTAATTTGTGAACCACGTTATGCAGAGTTGAGTCAATGTTAATTTAACTTCTTTATTTTCTCAAATTGAATTAGGTAACTGTTCCGGGGTACGAAAGTTCTTCACTATTGTAATCTATAAACACAATACTACCTCCCATTAAAGCCGTGGCAGATATTTTTATAGCACCTTATAGATACATGTGATTATTTATGAGCACGTATCCACGGACCTTCTCAGCGGTGTTCTCGTCGATCCTGACGTACGCCAGCTCGCCCAGCGGCGCCAGCAGCTGCTCCGTGAAGATGTCGCAGTAGTGGTGCGTGGTGCTTACACGCTGCTCCACCTGTCAACATAAAAATAATATTCACAAATTGTGATTTGGCGTTCCGATTGATTTATATAAGACTAGCTATGTGCCATCTGCGTGGAAGCATTTTCTTCATACAAACTTTTCACTCCTTTAGGGATGAAATTTAAAAAGAAACCGGACCAGTGCGAAAGTACGACTCGCCCCCTGAGGGTTCTGATGTTCTGAAATTGGAAATAGCGCCATCTATGCCGCTATTACATCAATAGATATATTATATCATATCTTGATCATAGATGCGCTACCACATACTTCTAGTGGCGCCATCTATGATCAAATGGCTCCACTCATGGTCATGACAGAGGGACAATAAATAGTATAAGGGTTCCGTTTTTCACTTTGAGGTACGGAACCCTAAAAACCCGCCTTAGTGCCCCTCCAGGGTAGGTGCTCAACTATTCAAGGAATAATATTCCCCCAAAATCCCTAGGTCCATTGGTTTAGACTAATAGGTATAGACAGATATATGTAGATAGATAATCTTCCTCTCTCCGCCCCTCACCTGTTCCGGTGAGCAGCAGTGGATGGGCACGGTCGCCCCATAGCTGGCGTACGGCCTGCCGTCCTCCCTCTCGTGCAGGTCGGCCGGAATGGACATGTTCTCCACGAGGCCGCGGTAGGTCAGGTCCGGGGGCCCGCTGGTTGTGGGGTAGCCTGTGCGGTTCGACATTGTGCACTGGAACGAAAGATGTGAAGATAACTTTAGTGTCATTGTGCTAATACATAAGAGACTTATAGACTTTTGCCCTCGACCACACCTCGACTCCGTCCGCGTGGACTGCAATAAAATTACGAGTTTAAATGATCTCATTTGTGTAGGGTGGCTGGTGCTACCAAGAGGTCGTGGCTTTTAAATTTTAAGTTGGACCCCAATCTATCGAAGTGTGAAAACCACATCAAAATCCGTTCAGTACTTTTTTGCGTGATGTATGCACAAACAAACAAGCACAAAAATTAAATAAAAAGTCTTTTGGGTAGGGTTAAGTCCCAGTACCTTATCCCGACTGTTTTTTCTGGAATATCTTCAATGTACAGACACGACTATTTTACAATTAAAATCAAGTGAGGGTAGGTAGATGAAAATTCCTCGCTTCGTAAAGACAACGCCCCGTCACAGCCAGTCTACCCGTGACCACGACCGGTGCAATTCGGTCGTCGAAATATCGGAAATAAAAATATGTATCGCCGAATAGGTCAATCTCAGTGGTAGGTATAATTATTGTGTGTGTGCAAATCGTAAAAGTTTACAAATATTTTCAACTGATGTTCACATAGTCGCGAGAGTAGAGGTAATCTAACCAGGTAGGTAAGTACCTAAGTATTTTTAAGTTGGTAATAATAAAACTGTTTCTTGTTCTAAATCCAAGCGACATCGACATCATGATTAGGTAGAAGTTAACTATTTGTATTTGAACCGACCGGTACCTAGGTAGGTACGCTCCGCGTGTCTTCTAGATGGACAGAGTCTGTTTGAACGCGCTAATCTCTAGAACTACCCGTCGGATTCTAAAAAATATTTTTGTATAGATGTGATAGCCAGATTCATGAGGAATAGTATCTAATAGGCTATTTAACATCACGCTACGACTCTTAGGAGCCAGTATTTTTTATGAAAATAGGTATAACTTCTTTCGTAAATACCTACATAGATTAAAAAATCTGAAGTTTGCAATGTGTGCTTTATCAGTTACTAGCACTTTGCCCGCGACTTCGTCCGCGTGTCCCACAGGAACTGTGCATTTTTCGGGATAAAAGTAGCCTGTGTTACTCAGCGATAATGCAGCTTTCTATTGGTGAAAGATTTTTTTAAATTATTCGGTAGTTTTTGAATTTATTCATTACTAAAGACTAAGCGTAGAGCTATTCGCTGACACCGCGGCATTTTTCTTACTTTTAGCATTTTTATACCCGTCGTAACTTTTAAACGAAAGGATTCGAAAAATTAGAGTAAATAACGTGTACGTAATCAACCTTGATTATGAAACTATTTATTTGGATAAGGATTAATATCATGATACGAATGTCGTCATCTTTCCATTCTACTCGTGTTTTGATTGACTCATTTGAACAAAAGCGGTTATTCTGACTTGACTATAATGTTTAGACATACAGCTTCGCGAACTTTTTTGTGGGTAATGATGAGTACCTACTATAAACATGTAGTACATTATTTTAATGTATCATCAATAGTTTTAGCAGCGTACGCCAAATAATGACTTTTATAGGCAATTTTTTGATACCTTGGGTTACATTATTGTAATTTTCGTAAAGATCTCTACGTTTTTTAAAAATAAAATATAGCCTGTTACTTGGCAATAATGTAGCTTTCTGTAGATGAAAGAATTTTTAAAATCGGTTCAGTAGTTTTCGAGTTTATCCATTATACAAACATACATACAAAAAAACAAATCTTTCCTCTTTATAATTATAATATTAGTTTAGATTTATTATTGTGGATATAAAATCGTCAATCGCGGTACTATTGAAAATTTTCTTTTATTAGCCTGTATATTAACCTAGTATACCTACGTACCGAGAATAGACTAATTATTTATTGGCTTATGTAAAACGGAGCCTTGATTACAGCCTGTTATCAGCGTGGTGCTGTTTGTTTGTCACAATCAGGTGCCACACCCAGAGATAACGGAGATTGACAAAATAAATCCTTGTTGTTATTTGATTTAAAAAATCTGTCTTCCATTTTGAAACGTGCCCTTTCCTAGAAACCTGCATACAGCAAGATTGAGCTCATATTCAATCATGCGTTTTATTAGATTACCTAGATCTGATCGATCGATAAAATACCTAGATAATTTTACTTTTGACTAATTTCTGTTGTCCAGATTTTCTTATTCCGATAGGTAAGAAGGAACCTACAGTGAAATTTTCCTTTCATGAAACTGAACTACGATGCACCGCACTAAAAAAAAAACCGGCCAAGTGCGAGTCGTACTCGCGCACCGAGGGTTCCGTATCATTTTTGGACGTATAAAGTTAACTACCTACGTAAGTTAGGTACCTACTGGTAGGTAATATCCAATCCTTTAAGGGCAAGTAGGAGAGATAGCAACCAAAGTCTCCTTATGACCCCCGTGCAAATGTCAACCATTTTTAAACAATTCAGCCCACAGAAATCTAAATATAATTTATTATTACCTATTTCGATTTCTGTGATTTAGCCCGACTAGGTGATTGGACCCTACGCTCAGCAATCACGTTAGTCACCACTAGACCAACATCATCATCCGCCTAGCCTTTTCCTAAACATGATTGGGGTCGGCTTCTAAGTACCTAATGTTCGGCAGCTAAGTACCAATGTGCAACTAAATGGAGTAGAGTTGGACCCTGTTGACTCAACAGTCTTTCTTGGAATAACCATTGACTCCAAATTACAATGGGGCCCTCACGTAAACAAATTGTCAGGAAGGCTTAGTTCTGCCGCCTACGCTGTTAAAAAAATTAGACTTATTACAGATGTGGATACAGCCAGAATAGTATATTTCAGTTACTTTCACAGTCTTATGTCTTATGGGATTCTTCTCTGGGGAACCTGTGCTGATATAAATACTATCTTCGTTCTACAGAAACGAGCTGTAAGAGCCATCTACAACCTAGGCCCAAGGGTTTCTCTTCGAGAGAAATTTAAAGAGATCAATATTCTGACTGTAGCTTCACAATACATATTTGAAAACTTGATATATGTGCATAAAAACATCTCAAATTTCATTAAACTGTCTGATGTCCATTGTTTAAATACCAGGAATAAACATAATCTTGCTGTTCATCCTACTCGTCTCCAAAGAGTAAGCAACTCATTCATGGGTCAATGTATACGCTTTTACAACAAACTTCCCATTGATATTCGAAACTTACCCATTAAGAAATTCAAAAATTGCATTAAAAGCAAACTTTATAAAAAAGGGTATTACAAAATCTCAGATTATCTAAATGATAAAAACGCTTAGGATTGAGCTGCTCGCTTAGTTATGCTATGCAAGTATGTCTCTGCATACTTTACATTTTGTATTATTGTTATTCTTTACTTTGACTTGCATCATGGTGTTATGACATAAGCCTTGACATTGTAATGTGCAAATTATTATCAAATTTTGTATTTAATACCTTTGACATACTGATGTTTTGAATGTATGAACTGATTTGCATTATTCTAAAATCTATTAGTATGGTTTTTATTTGTATATAAATAGCATACTCATTTTGTATAATCGAGTAGAATTATTACTAGCATTTTTTTTTTAAACTCCAATTTTAACTCTGTGTGTAGTCTGGCAGTTGGGAGAATGTCATGCTCGCCTAAATGTACCGCTGACGGTGGCACGTGTATTGGATCGTTCGATTCCCTCTAAAATGGTTGAGTTGAACGGTGCTGATGCGCGTGTCATGTTCGCGAACGGGCGCTGTCAGTTGGTACTGGTCATCTCTTGACTGTCTAAGTAATTAATTAATTTAACATATAGTAAATTTTTATTGTCTTTGTCAATTTATATACATATAAACTCCAACATATCCTATGTTCTTTTGACATAATGTATTTACTCAATGACATTTAAGGTGACATTATTATTTAATTTAACTTATTTTTGTGAATGTGAGTACGATGTGGGTTTCTATGTTACATAATATAGGTATAGATCTCAAGTTCAGTCTGACAGTTTGAGTACTTTATGCGACCTACCCAAATGTCCTTTCTGATAGTAATGTTCGCTGGGTCGTTGAGCTCCCTAAGTCAGGGTTGAGCTACCACGGTACTCAGCACATTCGTGCACAGTCAGGATAGGTCCACTCAAATCTGTATGGCTCTTTCCTTTAAAGGCCATTCCAGACTAACCTGCATGGTCCTTGCATAGTTTCATTTTAATTTGTCTGGACTTTAAAAGAGACTGACCTTTGAGTTTGTTTCGGTGTTTCTTCTCAAAGGTAGTCAGATAGGAAACACCGACCTCATCTAGCTTAAAAATCAAAACAATTTTTGACGTGTAAAAGTGTTACCTGTAACCTATTTACAGAATAAAATATCATTTCATTTCATCATCATTTCATATCATTTCATCATTTCATTTCATTTCATTTCTTCCAGTCTAACTGGTTGCGACTGAATATCATAACATAATAACATGGAGCGACTGCCATCTGACCTCCACAACCCAATTATTGGGGAATACCGGTATTCGAATGTTAGACCAGTCGTCAGACTTTTGGGCTCCTGACTACCCGTAACGACTGTCAAAGATATTCCTATGACAACCGGGACCGACTGCCTCCGAGGCACGGAGGAGTCTCGATGTGTTAAGAACGGTCACCCATCCAAGGACTGACCGCGGCAAGCCCAGCTTAACCTCGCAGATCGATCGATCAGCGCGGCTGTAATTTAGCCACGAGCCCCTCCTGCCTAGGTTTTTATTAGTTAACTAGATTTTTGCCCGCGACTCCGTCCGCCTGGATTACAATGAAATGACCAGTTTAAATGACCTCCGTAGTGTAGGGCGCCTAGTACTACCAAGAGGTCAAGCTGTATCTCTGGTTTATCCCACCGGAATTAGATGAAACGTGGCTTAGATTTTAAGTTGAACCCCAAGCTATCGAACTGTGAAAACCATAATATCAAAATCCGTTCAGTACCATTTGCGTGTTGCGCGCACAAACAGACAAAAATTAAAAAAAAAATATTTTCGGGCATTGATATGAGGCTGCTAGAACCAGAGTAGCCTATGTAAGTATAAAAAAAATTAAGACGTTCTGGTTTTGTAGAATAACATAGGTCAGAATTCGCTAAAATTGCAGCTGGGCCACTCTGGTTCTAGCAGCCTCATACACTCATACATACATTAAATAAAAATAGTAAATTAAAAATTAAAAAAACCCGACTGCCAAAAAACAACTAAAAAGTTCAAAACAAGAGCACTTTTCAAGCAGTCTGATGCAGTTGGTGGCAATTATTTGTGTTAAATCTTAGATTTTATGCCACCAACTGCATCAGACTGCTTGAAAAGTGCTCTTGTTTTGAACTTTTTAGTTGTTTTTTGGCAGTCGGGTTTTTTTAATTTTTAATTTACTATTTTTATTTTTCACTTTTTAGTTTTTAATGTATGTTTTCGTAATCTTCTTTTCGAGCCCTTCATTTTGATACCCCACATGTCAATAAGTAAGAATTAGCGAGAATTATTGCTTTGTTAAACAACTTTAAATCGTTATATATCCTAAACTATTATTTAAAATGAAAAATGATAAAAGGAACCTAAAGATGATTTTAAAATACCTATTCAACGACACCCCACTTGACATAGTTCATCAACCTTTTTTTTTTTCATTTTGACAATATGGCGTCTGGTTGTCGCTGTGGTGAATTTTGATTACTGTTATGTCTTTAGTGACACTCGCAAGGTTAAGACGAATCGATTGACGTAAGAATTATCAAAATCGGCCTACGCATTTGGTCTCTAGAACGCCACATAGAAACAAACATACATACATACATACATACATACATACATACATACATACATACATACATAGACTGATAAACACATTACCCTCCTTTGCGTCGCGCAGTCGGGTAATTAAACTTAATTACCTAATTACTGTCGAATCCCCATCACTGGGCGACCAATTTTTTATATGCGTTTATAAAAATGAGATCATTGGAATCAGGGCTTCACAATTTGACTCTATGCGAGTACCTACCTATTAGATAATTAATTAATTTTAATTTATTTTAGCTCTATTGCTACATCATGCACGAGACACTAGGCCATCAATAGACAACACTAAGACCCGTATTCCAGAACGATAATCGAGCACCGATCTCTGCTTGAGCATAGATTTAAAGCCATTTGATTGGTTGAAACTAGTTTCAATCTATGCTCAAGCAGAGATCGGTGCTCGAGTATCGTTCTAGAATACGGGCCTAAGTAACAACAAAGCAACATACCTATTGCTTCCGGCGGTTGTGAAACAACTGAAACAGCCCGTGTGTTGCCGCGACCGGCGTTGATACTGCTATCACTTGTTTGTATATCTGAGTCTGGCTGATAACAGGTGCGTGCCACGTCACACTCTATTGTTTATGATCTATCACACGCCACGGTTCGATTAGTTTCCGAGTTAAGGTCGTAGGTCCGAATCCCGCACGCAGTGGGTGCAAATGGCCACACGGTTGTCGCAGTGGCTGAGAGATTGGCTGCTGCGCGACATGTCACGGGTTCGATTCCCGCACTGCACACTGGTCTGGCTGTTTGTGTATGTAAAATGTATGTTTGTAAACCCACCCAAGACACAGGAGAAAATAATCTTAGTGTGGGGCAAAGTTTAAAAAAAAATTGGCAAAATTGTCATATGAACAGGTTCACTGGAGTGCGGTCATATTACCCGTAGGTAACCCTGTATATGTAGCAGATCCCATGGAATTGGCGACAGGCCTGTTGCCATTACCAGGAACACTTCGGGTTGCTACTGATTTTCTCCTGGGAAACCCAATGACATTTAGGCCGACATCGAATCCGGGACCTCACGCTCAGCAGTGGCGCTTGCGACCACTGGACCAACGAGACAGGAATTAAAAAATATTGCACAAAAACAGAGGAATGAAATAAATAAATTCGCGCACCCACAGGTTTAGAGTACCTAGTGTATTATAATAGAAAAACAGAAAGTTTAACTAAGTCGTAAAAATATTGGATGGGAATAATCGTGTTTGTTTTAAATAGAATAACTTGAAGTACCTACCTACTTAGGTACCTACTCACACACTGAATGCCTCCACGATGCACCGAGAACCACCACTAAACTGACGATATTTCGCTCACAGTTCGGGTAATAAGCGGAAGATCCACCAATATGTAGGCAATGTAGAAATATTGTGAAATTACTCGTCACTTTGTCGGAATTTGTTGTGCCGTATGAGTCAGCGGGTCAAAGTCCTTGCGTGACAACAATTTTATAAACAAATCGGTTTTCTTATGGCCGTTCCCAATAACCGATCTATCCGCTCTTTCCCCTACTAGAGATAGATTGTTGACATAGCTGTATAGAAGTAATGTCAAAAATCTATCTGTAGTAGGGTAAAAAGCCGGTAGTTTCGGAGCCTATTCGGTACAAAGCAAACAAACAAAAAAATCTTTACTCTTTATAATATTAGTATAGATACCTAATTTATTTAAATTAATCCATAATTTTAAGGGTTTACTCACGAATTATAATTTTAATTGCACCCATTTAGACCTGATTAAAATTTTATTAAGTAGCACACTGCTCTTAGACGTACCTAATTAGTTCTATGCAATAATGACACCATATTGCGTACCTAGTAGCTATGAGCAGTCCCTAAATATTACGACCTGCTCCAGGGGCGCTGGCTTTTAGAAAACCTCATGGGTGCTCATGCTCATTTGATTACTCGAAAAAGGGCGAAGTGTGAGAAGAGAAATGCACACTGACAAATAAACAAATGTCCTACTTACTGCGTACCTACTTAAATATCTACTAATTATGTTTGATAAAGACCCATTGCGTCTCAACCGGCGCCGGCGCTCTAAACCACTGCGCTAAACAGGTCGTCGGGTAATGAAAACACATAACACAAAACACAAACATCCATAAAAGGCGATTACTGATCTGTTCCTTGATGTCTATTCTCAGGGGTGCTCGGCACCCATTGTTTATTTCTCATGGGTGAGCCCCCGAGCACCCACGGAGTCGGCGCCCCTGATCTGGGGGTCTACTCTCTAAGCACGAAATCCGTAGTTTCGACCTTAGTTACGGGCGTTTCTTACTCCGTATCACCTACGGACCTAAGATTAGTTCGGGGCCCGAACTAAGAATGAATGATAGCACGATTTGACAGTTAACCCTACTCCCGATGTGTTTTTATCCGTCCGAAAAATTGAATTTGACACTTGTTTTGACGGAATCTTATGTACTTTCGGACGGGCCGGTATCTTCGTTGACGGACTTACAGAGTAGACCCCCTGCACAGTAGGTCTAGGTACATTACGGGTCTTAGGTACCTACCTACATTAGTCCGGAGTCCGCGCTCGCTTTGTGAACGGCACACGGCAGAACAAACGCAACAACGCCTTACCGACTTACCTTAGCAGTCGTAGTAGAGTTCTGTGTGAAAGAACTCAACGTAGATGTTTTCTTTATCAATACAATACAGCAATACATTATTTTCTCACTAGCGGTTGCCTGCGGCTTCGTCTGCATGAAAATGGGTAGTCTATGTGCTTCCAGGTCCCCGGCTACCTCTTTCTAAAATTTCAGCCAAATCGGTTCAGCCGTTTTAGCGTGAAGTAACAAACACACACACCCCCACACAGACTCGCTTTTATACTAGTTAGATCATCACATTCACATTAATTTACACGTTAAATAGAGACTTGTCTGATATAGGTGAAACATTGTATTCCCTACAGAGGTATTAGCTATAGTAGGTAGGTTATTGTGCATAATATCCTCTGCATTGTTTTCGTAGGCAATGAATTCGACGCGCATCATAAACGAATATACTATATATTATGTAGAAAGGAAAAGTATTTATAACATTTAGTAGGTAGGTACGCGTTTATACTGTTATTATCATACCTACCTATATGAATTAGATAAAAAAATATATTTATCAATTTACTAGGTAGGTACCTACCTACCCAGTTGGTCCAGCAGCGGTCGCAAAGGCTACTACTGGGTCATGGGTCTGGATCACAGAAACAAGGGAGATATGCCAAGGCGCTATCGAGCTTGATGCCTGAACTTGAGCAAATTGCTCATAATGAAAAAAAAAATAATAAAAAAAATGAAAAATCGCGTGTTTATGTCACTCAAAATAGAAAAATAAAAAACTATTCACCCCCTCGGGGGTAAAACAGCTCTTCTGCGGGGGTAATAAGATTGATAATCTTCTATACAAATAAATAAAATTGAAGTGTCTGTTTGTAGGTACTGTCATGTTGTTGTAGGTACTGTTATGAACCGGAGTGATATAATGGTAGTTAAAGTTTACTCCTGAGGTACGTTCCCATGGGATAATTTCCGACGTCCACGCGGGCGAAGCCGCGGGCGAAAGCTAGTTATGAATATTTTTTACTGTGAGACCAACCCTAAAATAATAGCTGTTACATTTGTGTTCACATAGGTACCTAAATCGATAAAATGTAAGGAACAGCAGATTTATTTTTTTGCGATTTCGGGTTTGTGTCATACCTACTTAGAAAATATTGTTCATAATGATGAGTATCTTTGGGAACGAACATGGTTTTTGTTACATTATGTAGATTATTGTAGATAATGGGCTGAAATCGCCAATACTTTCCTATGAAGGATTTTAAAGATTTTAATTATGAAACGATAAAGTAAACTTACCTACATCAAATAACACCAAATGAAACGCAGCCAAAACCATGATCAAACAATACACAACAGCCATTGTAACAAAATTATATCGGAACTAAATTCAAAATTTTATTTTCTTACTTATATACAATCGCTGTTATTTACTACGTAGGTGTTATATAACATCGTGCGCCTGCGCATCTCATTGAAAGACTACGAGATTGTCATCGATACTATAAATAGTAAGTATTGTATATTGGGGACTTCCCCCAAATTTAACTAAAAGTATGGAGTTGTGCCAAATTACCTTTACGAATTAACATAGGTACGTATTGTATTTTCCCCCTTCCTGTCTTAGGTACCTAGTCGCTTTGTGGGGTTTAACCGGTATGGACAGTCGGCTTACGATATATTTCGATCAAGTTTACCTTCCAATTTACTTATGACTTGAGGTTTGATCCAATTGTCTATTCTGTACCGACACGCAGCGTGATATCACCGTGAGAACTGCCAATTTGCTTGCGAACGTTCGAGGGAGAATCTCCCTTCTAACCCTACTTTAAAGGCGGTCTTGCGTGAATCATTTTCTCAAGACCAAGACCACTTAACTGCAGCAAGACCGAGATCAAGACCAAAACTAAGTATGCAATACCAAGACCAATACTACGACCAGGGTACTGACGCGAGACCGACGACCAAAGACTAGGTTAGACTCGTCTTGGTCTTGCATTTGGGCAACACTAATCAGCATTCGCTGTGCCGACAGCTTAGGACAAGCAGATGCGCTGTCAACACAGCGCATCCTCAGGAGCTCTGGCGACACACCTTACACCTACCTTTTATGTGAACTTCAAAATTTTCTGCCACGACTCCTACAAACCAAATTTAAAAACTCCGACTTTGGTTTCGATAAAACCACCTCCGCTACATCCCTGCTTTTAACCTACTGCTCTCGGCGGTCTCGGCCGAAGTCACGGGCAAAAATATAATGTTAAATCTATGTATAGTTTCAAGTAGGCCCTTTCCTAGTTTTAAAGTAAAACTAACATCTAATATGGCGATGCTTGGCGGCCTATGTCTTATGTTCAGCGGTGGAAGTCTTTCGACTAACATGATGTTGATGCAAATTAAACACAATAAAACTTTGAATGTGAACACAAGAACTTATGACAATGCTGTAGCCGCTACTAAGGATTAAGTGGGCTTCACAATACAATAGGTATTCTGCTAGGTACGCAATCTATGTATAGGCACTATTATAAAACTGTAAAAAAGCCGTGACAGGTAGGTATTCCAGAAAAAAACAGTCGGGATGGATGGTATTGGAACGTAACCATGACCAAAAAAATATTTTGGAATTTTTGTCAGCTTGGCTGTTTGTAAACGCATAACGCAAAAAGTGCTGAACGGATTTTGATGTGGTTTTCACAGTTTGGTGGCTTGGGGTCCAACTTAAAATGTAAGCCACGTTTCATTGAATTCCGGTAGAATGGACCAGAGATACAGCATGACCTGTTCGTAGTAGGTACTAGCCACTCTACACTAAAGAGGTTATTTTATTTCACGGTGATCTGAAATATAATTTATAACGATGTAGTAATCTCTATTCGCTAGTAATGGCATCGCGGTTTAGAGGTGATGATTTTTTTGATATATGGAATGGCAACCCTGCTTTGACACTTCTTTTTTCGCGCGTTCGCGGCATCGCATGCAAAAATGGTTTCGGAAGAAAAACTATTTAGAAAATTGTGTAAATCCAGTAAAAAGTTGAAGCAGCATCATCGTAACAAATGTTGGAGTCACGACAGTGAGCGGAACCGCAGTCGCAGCCTTAATTGACGCAGTACTTACCGACCGTGAGCGGAGCCCCTTGCGTACCGATACTCCGGATAATGAAGGTAAGTCTTTTTGCAGGATTTACAGTGCAACGAAATCAAGGAACGTTCCTGGCTATGTTAACGAGCATATATACCGTGTTGGTACGAGATACTTTAAACACGAAGATCAACTTTGGTACGAGATACCAACTTTGATGTAAAACAGAATTCTGTTGTCGGTACGAGATACCGATTCTGCTGCTTGCACAGGTCATCACATGCGCATTTAACTGTACGAGATACGGTATAATGCAAGCAAAATGCTCTTGAGAAAACCTCCAAGGTTTTTCTCATATTTCAGATGAAGTCATCGGTCAGTGTGAATTCATCCCTCAAAACTTGGCCCTTGGGGATCAGACTGAGACCCAAAATGTCCAGACCCGAGAGGTTGAACAACAATTGGAACCGCCAGAAGCAGAATGAAGAGTCATTACAATTGCTGGGCCAAGAGTATGAAGTGATCAAATAAAATAAAAAAGTATTATTACCTAAATAATGATAATTGTAAATGTTGGAACTAACACATACATATAACATGATCTAAGATGGGGAGAGATGACATCCTAAAATTGCATAATTTGCCTGTAATCTGTCAACTTCTGGATGCCTACTATATGAAAAGTAGGGGCAGTGATCTCTGAAAGTGGGAAGATTAGAGACAAGTGTATTGTTTACCAGCAGAAACAAATGGGTACTGCACCAATTTGTAGACAAGACCATGTCAAACATAATTAATGACTCTATAGCAAAAACATGCTCAAATCTCAGTGGAAAAATTGAAACTAAACAAGAAGGTCACTAGTGGCCCCAGTTAGACATTTCCTAGAAATGACTCATAATACAACCAAAAATGAACTTCTCTATGGAGAGCAGCTAAGATCACAAATAATACATAGGAAACAGGAGTGTTTCATCCCAACAAATGAATCAGCACCAACCAGCCAAGCCGATGACATGAGGTGGGCCATGAAGCCAACCACAGCCTTCGCACCACAAGATGACCTACAACCCACAGCGTTCCGAGAGAACCCGGGGTGCCCACCACAAACTCAGCAGGACATAAGGTACATGCTGCCAATTTAAAACTACTTTGCTTTTTGGATGTCATTGACAAATGACCCCATTATATTGTAGTGAATTAAAGGATATTATATTCCTTTTATGTCTAATCCTCATCAAAATATAGCCCCTAAAAATAATTTATAAAATAGTAAAAATCTTTTACAGTTGGGGGCTATGACACCATGCTGTCATACAAAGAGAAAGATTTCAAAGATTTTATTTGTACCTAAACTTAATGGCATACAAATATTTATACTAAATATAACATAATACATATTGGTACTAAATCATTTGAATAAGTTCATAGAAGTTAGCCATTAACCACAGAGGATAATATAAGGACTGCAATAAGGTTAATTGATCATGGTTATTGTATGTGTTACATAGATCTTATGGTAGGTATCATACCTATTAGCACATAAAGCCAATGAACATAGGGAGTACCTCCATTTTGAATTTGATGAAACTTTATATGAATTTACAGCATTACCTTAAGGGTTGTGTATGGCACCGATTGTGTTCACCAAATTATTAAAACCAGTGGTTGGTAATCTAAGAAATTTAGGCTCCCTATCTACAATCCATATTGATGATTATTGATGTATCGGCCAAACATATAATATTTTTGTTTGGAAGTGCTTGGGCTTCATTATTAATTTTGAAAAACCAACACTTTGCCTAGTAAATATTGCAAATCTCTTGGATTAGAAACCCCATGTCATTGTACCTTGAGCTACCTTTGGGAAAATGAAATATAATTATAATTCCTAAAATTACAAAATGCTAAATAAGAGAATTTGCTAAGTTACTGGGCACTTTAGTAGCAGCATGCCCAGCCACACTATATGGTATGGTATATACAAATACTTGGCATTAACTAAATCAAAAGACTAAATCATCAACTATATTATGTTAATGTCAGACCTCCAGTGGTGGACGGATAACATAACGCATAACAGCAAACATTTTAAGCCAATAAATCTCGATTCACATGTGTATCTGTATACAGATGTTTCTCTATCAGGTTGGGGGTTCATTGCAATGGTGAGAGTGTTGGAGTCCTATGGTCATAATCAAAATATCACATATACCACTGAGACCTAATGGCTGTATATTTTGGCTTAAAATGCTTTGCAAAATCAAAAAATAACTGATATTCTTCTTCGGATTGACAACACCACCACCATAACATGCATTATTAAAACGGGTACTTAGGGTTCAATTTCCACATCTCAATAATGTTAGTAGAAAAATATGGGATTGGTGCAAAGCTATAAATGTTCATATCAATTCAGGCATCTTACATAAAATCTAAAGATAATTTTGCAGATGAGGAATAAAGAAATTTGACTAACATTGACTCTGAGTGGGGATTATTAATAGAATATGCATTCAATCAAATTGAGAGAAGGTTAGGCAAGCCAAGTACCTACCTATTGATTTATTTGCTACCAGGATTAACGCAAAATGCTAAAACATACCTGTGTATCATGACATAGAGACCTATATGTATATGCATTTCAAATAGATCCCTTTACACTACACTGTAGCAACTAGATAGATAGATAGATAGAATATACTAGGTACTTCTTTTAGGCATTTCCACCCTTTGCGTTAATTACAAAATGTCTAAAAAATAAAAAACGACAAAGCTAAGGAGACTTCCCTGTGGACTTGTCAGCCATAGTACCTATGGTGCTTTTCAGCCATGGTACCCCATTGGCAAAAATGTTGATGGGTACAAACCAGCAATATTTCAACCTGCCGGTTAATTGTTCTACCTACTAACTACAATTGTTACTATGCCCTTCCAGTACAGAACACCCATTGAGCAGTTCACTTACTCTGGCAGTGAACATCTTCTGCGGGAAACATTCAGATGCAGAGGTTTGCCAGAAGGCTCACAAAATATTATGTTATCATCTTTTTTCACCAGGTATGTTAAAGCAATACAACACAACATGCAAGAGCTGGTAGTCATTCTGCAAACCCCACGGGATAGAAATCTATACAGATTCAATACCGGATGTAATAAATTAACTCAATGAAATAATAAAAGAAATCTAGCCTACGGCTCGTTAAATTCTGCTAGATCGGCACTCTCCCTTCTGAATAAATGAAGAGTTTGGTAGTGACGATCACAGGCATAAAGCTTTTCTTTAAAGGCCTTTATAGAATTAAACCCACTTTGTAAGTATGTTAATACTTGGGATCCTTCGATAGTGCTAAGATTCCTGACAAATTAGGCCGTTAATAAGGATTTAAATTTAGGAAAATTAAGTAAAAAGCTTGTCACTTAATTAGCTCTTGCTACTGCTCAAAGGGTGCAGACTTTGTCGGTAATTAAAATAGAAGATACATCCATGTATCAAAACATTATACATATAGGTACCTACATAAAAATTTCTGATCTTATAAAAATATCAACTTCATCACTTAAATTACCATTTTGTGACCAAAACCCCGTAGTTTATCCAGCTAGAGCTTTAAAACAAACATTGGGCAAACATCAACTATTAGGAATGGTGAAAAATAGGTATTTGCTATTAACTAGTAGACAAATTAATAAGATCCAAACAAACAATTAGAAAGTGGATTAAATCAGTCATGAACATGAAGGAAAGCGGAGTCAACACAAAAATATTCACCAATAATATTCACAAATATTAATTAATAAATTAAATATTTACCATTAGGAAAATGGCAGGTTGGTCGGACACCTGTCTCACGTTTGCGAAATTTCGTGATGTACCAGTTAATTGCTCCACATGTAATGTTCCACATGACAGCTTTATTAATGCTGTCTTTACTTCCAACATAAAGATATACCTACCTAGCTTTTTGCGTTCACATAAAATAAATATAGGTATAACGTTTATGTTTACCTAACGTTCAAAGGTTTATTGTTAATTATATTTTCAAATATTTAAAAATAGTGTTATGGTTTAGTTATTATGACAACGGTAATTGGCCAATTATTATTTATAAGTACTTTGTCTAATAAATTTTACCAAAGTATTTAATTAAGTTATTATGATACAAGATTCATAAAAATATCAAGAAGAAATATATAAAATATTATTTATTTTGAATAATAATTATTTCTAAGCTAAGCTACCTAATGGAGCTTTTCTTTTGAAAGTTTATGTAATTATTGTGGAATGTTTTAAGTTATTTGCTATTTGATAAATACTGATTAAGTATATAAACTAAATTCAGCAGAAGTGCTAATAATATTATGAGTACTTAAGCAAATACTCAAACCTCAAATAAAAGTTGCTTCTTATAAAGCTGTTTTCTCCTTTTAGTCAAAATAATACTAGCCCATGTCGACTTAATACTCTAAACAGCTACATCGTTATAAATTATATTTCAGATCACCGTGAAATAAAATTGAATAATCAGACGAACTTACCTTAAGTGAAGTCCGATTATAATTTTATGAACGGTGATCTGAAATATAATTACCCACCCAGCCCATCCTGTATTGGAATAACAGTCCCTTGTCGAATGGGCCAACAAAGCAACGCTATCTCTAAAAAAGTGTCAAAGCAGGGTTGCCATTCCATATATCAAAAAAATCATCACCTCTAAACCGCGATGCCATTACTAGCGAATGGAGATTACTACATCGTTATAAATTATATTTCAGATCACCGTTCATAAAATTATAATCGGACTTCACTTAAGGTAAGTTCGTCTGATTATTCAATTTTAAATGGCAATTTATTGTAGTCCACGTGGACGCAGTCACGGCCAAAAGTCTAGTACCTACCTAGGCACTTAATCAATAAAATTATTGGACTTACTTCTAAATAGATGAATGACGTACTAGCCAGATTCGTTCACAGTCACAGTCACAGCACTGCACAGTAAACCAGCTTCCACCCTTACCGCAAGAGTTTCAACACAAAACAAGCACCGATTTTGATGCCCCTCTCCGTTTTATACTTGTCAAATTTTACTTTAGAATAAAGGCAATGTAGACCTTAATCCGAAGTGATAAAGGGTAAATTGACTTGGCGCTTATTGTCTATAAAATAATTTGTACAGTCAGATACGTAAATAAGATGTCAGTGATACTTAGAATACAGTACCATAAATTCTTAGTTGATTATTCCTAAAACGGTATAGGAAACTGTAATATTAAAATACTTTTTTAAACAAACAGACTGTATTACGCGATTAAATGACGAATTTGACACCTAGCAATCTTAATATAAACATTTTCCCGCTTACTTCTACACGATGATTAAATTAAACAGCTCTTTATGTTAATTGTCATCTCTATTCATTGTTATACAGATGACAAGGATAGTTATATATTTAATCAGTGGTTAAAGTTAAGAGGCGTCTTTAGATATAGATAAGTAAAGATCTGCGGTTAGCCGCTAGGCCTACCGCAAGGATTCTAATAAAGAAAGATTTTTTGTCGATCTGCATGGCGATCGTGATAAAAAAAGCTTCTTTTCGCGAATGATCAAACACGTTTAATATGTATTAATTAAGTTTCGGATTAAAATGGCGTCAGTGCTCGCACGTTTTTATGAGTTATCTAAACTTGTAAAGGATTGAAACGACCCTCGTCGTGTGTAACAGTCGTGTGTGTTACTTCGATTCATCATGGATAAGCTACGGTGATGCCACCAATAGAGCTTAGCATGCAGCACAGCTCTTAAAGAAGTGAAAATTTGAATTTTAGATAGGCACCTACAGAATAAGATAGATTGCCGCAGTCGAGTGCTTTATAAATAGATATTTCGATTCGTAGGTACGTACCTACGAAATATCTATTTTTAAACTACATAAATAATTGCAGATGACTTTTTATTTGTTCATTGCTTTTAATCACCAGGTAATAATATTTCTGTGGCTAGGTACCTACTAGGTACCTACATTTTCAAAATCTGAAGTATTTGGGTATGCACGGACATACTTTTCATCCTGACTGTATTGAAACAACTGGGCGTTTCTGTCCCAAGTAGGTGGATAAAGATAAAACGATGTTTTATGTATTTTTCTCTTTCTAACATTAGCATATTTTCATAGAAACGAAAGAGACGCCATTACTTTTTCAGAACATCGTTTTTGCAAACAATAGTTGTTTTAAAAATGTAGCCTTGACAGATAAAATCTTTAGGTATTCTTTCCCACCCTGTCATCTTCAATGTGTGCGAGAGGGACAACGACACAATTTTAGGTTTTGTTTGTGGTAAGGGTAAATCCAAGCAGGATTTTGAAAATGTTTGTGATCGGTTTTCTCCCCGATATTCAACCATTTCAGTTGTTTTCGCTGTAAGCTGTAATATTGACAAATGTTAGGCAATCCTATTGTTCAAAATTGTTAAGTTAGTAGGTAGTATCTACTGTAGGTAGGTACATTGTATTCAATAATACAATATACATATTTTACCAACGCTATGGGCTGTTATTTTTTAAAAGCGTTTTTAGGGTTCCGTACCAAAATGGTTAAAAAGCACTTCGTCTGTCTGTCACACCTGCTTATTTCAGCAACTACTAATGCTATCGACTTGAAATTTGGAACAGTTATAAAGAATGCTTACTCAATTTTATTTCAAATGAAAAAAGTCAAAAATATTTGTATTTTCATTGCAAAAGGGGCCGGAGTTGGGGTCCGAAATTTTAAAGGGGGGTTACTAGGTCAAGTGGCATATCATATGAAAGGGCTTGATCTGCACATTTCAAAATATATTTTCATTTATTTTTATGTCTCACAGTTTTTGACATATGATGAAAAATGTCTGAAAAAATACCATTCCCCCCCCTTATCTCCGAAGTTTGCGGAGCGAAAAATCTGAAATAATTAGAACTGATAGGAATTGACCCAAATATTGCACCAAAAAACGATGTTCCTAACTAGTACCGTTTTTTCAAAATCATCAAAATTCCTTTACAAACAAACTTAGTTATGCGGTCCGGATTTTTTCACTTTATACGTCCAAAAATGATACGGAACCCTCGGTGCGCGAGTACGACTCACACCTGGCCAGTTTTTTTTTATAAGGAAATAAGAAAAAAAATATAATAGGTAAGTACATAATATTAGCATAAGAAATCGGCAAACATTTAATTCCATTAATATTTTTGTCATTTTCATTTAGACAATATTGTTTAAATATTTACTTACAGTATTCTTAAAAGAACTAATATTTATGAGTAAATTACAAACAAATCACAAAATTACAATAATATCATTAAATCAAATAAATTATGAAATAATTGAATTACATAACTATTACACTCATCAAAACATTTATTATAGTGATGTGCTCAGATCATAGAAACAAGGAGATATGCCATCATAGCAAATTAGTACGGGGACAACTGATGCCACTTTTAGTACATTTTTCGACATAATTACGTGCATAATTAAGAGCTCCTTGTGAATAGAAAGATCTCCTACGCATTGAACATTCCGCACACCCTCAATCTAACACTGTTAATCGTCACTCAACACTAGCACTAAACTAAAACACTGTATTTATACCATCGATCGTGTTCGGTTCGTGGCCAGCGCGTACGTTTTTAATATGAGCAATTTGCTCAAGATCAGGCATCAAGCTCGATAGCGCCTTGGCACATCTCCTTGTTTCTATGATCTGAGGTGATGTGCCTTTTCCGGGAACATCGAGGTCGCAGGTACAACATTCCTAATGTTTGAAATATTCCCGGGAACATCACGTCGTTAATAATACCTAACATTTATAACAGTAACGCAAAGGTAAAGAATTCGCCTTATTTATACACTACCCTTATTTTATTCTTATTGCTAAGTTAGACTAGAAACCTAATTATTGTGTCGTCTTATTAAGCAAATATACTTAGAGGAACAATAAATTTGTCTTTTAAACGAACTTATTTTTCAATCACATTTTTATAATAATCTACCTATACAAATAAATAAAATTTAAGTATCTGTTTCTAATGTCAAAATAACAGCTTATTACTAAATGCCTATGAAAGTATAATTTTATACTTTAACAAACAATATTTTTTTTAATTTTTGTTCCGGCCAATCTCCGAAACGGCTGGGACTAGTAGATAGCTGATGTCAGATGTATAAGGAGTAACTTTAGGCTACCTACCTACTTTTAGTTTAGAAAAAGATTTGGGTTCCGCGCAAATAAATTAAAAGTTAAAACCCATAAAATCCAATACTTTTATAGCCTAGACTTTACCCGTGCGAGGTCGGGACGGGTCATCTAGTTATGTATATTACTAGCACTTCGCCCGCGACTTCGTCCGCGTGTCCCACAGGAACTTTGCATTTTTTCGGGATAAAAAGTAGCCTATGTTACTCAGTGATAATGTAGCTTTCTATTAGTGAAAGAATTTTTAAAATCGTCCAGTAGTTTCGGAGCCTATTCTGTACAAACAAACAAACAAACAAAAAAATCTTTCCTCTTTATAATATTAGTATAGATTAAAATTAACATTTATCGACACATTTATCATAACATTTTTAGCTACCATAGAAAGACATGATATCACAGTGACAGATTAATTGGTCGGATGTTCGATTCCCGCGTGGAAATTGCATTTTTTTTTGTAGACTACAGTTTCGGGACTGTTAGGGGATGTTGTAGGTAGGTACCTATTTGCATTTATTACATGCCTCTTGAACTGAATACCTATTGGTGCTGATTCTGTTGAACATCACACTAAACTAATTTTAATCACACTATATCTCTTTCTTACAAATATCATTGAAAAAGGACACAAAATATTTAGAACTGTCATATTAGTCTACGCCCTTGTCATTTACGGGAAAATAGTCGTAACCTTTTGCGATTACGACTAAATTGACATCAAAACTGTTCAAGTGGACTAATTTGACAGGATTAAATTTAATCTATCCCTTTCTCATGTTTCCTATTAGAAAGAGACATAATGAGACTAAATTAGTTAAGTTCGTAAACAACAGGATCGGTACCATTGCCTGTAAATACCGCCATAGGTACCTAATTCTACCGCTAAGTAGCATTTAGCATTGCAGTGTGCCGGTTTAAAGTGTAAGGGCGTTTGTGCACGTATCCGTTTTCAATTCGTATTCGTATTTTCACGTCTCGTTTTACATAGGTATAGGTACATTCGATGCCTATCCGTTTTTAGGGTTCCGTACCAAAATGGTAAAAAAGGAACCCTTATGGTGCGACTTCGTCTGTCTGTCTGTCTGTCTGTCACACCTGATTATTTCAGCAAATACTTATGCTATCGACTTGAAATTTGGAACAGTTATAAAGAATGCTTGTTCAAAAAATCAAAAAAGTCAAAAAATATTTTTATTTTCATTGCAAAAGGGGCCGGAGTGGGGGTCCGAAATTTTAAAGTGGGGTTACTAGGTCAATTTTTTCACTTTATACGTCCAAAAATGATACGGAACCCTCGGTGCGCGAGTACGACTCGCACTTGGCCGGTTTTATAATGTAGGTACCTCAGATCATAGAAACAAGGGAGATGTGCCAAGG
The DNA here is from genome assembly GCA_948465475.1 of Thalpophila matura. Lineage (NCBI taxonomy): Eukaryota > Metazoa > Arthropoda > Insecta > Lepidoptera > Noctuidae > Thalpophila > Thalpophila matura. Next base: position 427,681 of record OX419196.1, read on the forward strand.
CGCTATCGAGCTTGATGCCTGATCTTGAGCAAATTGCTCATATTAAAAACGTTCGCGCTGGCGACGAACCGAAGACGATCGATGGCATAAATACAGTGTTTTAGTTTAGTGCTAGTGTTGAGGGACGATTAACAGTGTTAGATTGAGGGTGTGCGGAATGTTTACTGCGTGGGAGATCTTTTTATTCACAAGGAGCGCTTAATTATGCACGTAATTGTGTCGAAAAATGTACTAAAAGTGCCATCAGTTGTTCCGGGACTAATTTGCTATGATGGCATATCTCCTTGTTTCTATGATCTGAGGTAGGTACTAAATGTTCCTCTCGGTTTCACCCCCGTTGCTCGGCTCCTAAGGGTTGTAGCGTAATGTTAAATAGCTTATAACCTTCCTCGAGAATTGGACTATCAGATGCAACAATATTTTTTCAAATCGACTGGTAGTCCCAGAGATTAGCGCGTTTAAACAAACACACAAACAAAAACCTTTCAGCTTTATTAAATTAGTATACCTAGGTCTTCCTAGTTTAAATATGGAATTTCCATACATGGAAATCTCCATCAGAGATTAGAATATTATTATGAGATAAACAAGACAGATGTTGCAAGCAGTTGCAACATCATGTTGCTATTTATATTACGCAAGATGCTAACAACATAAACAACGTCCTATTGCAACAGAAACAATGCATAGAAACCTAACTTACGAATATTAGACAAAATTGAATAATCAGACGAACTTACCTTAAGTGAAGTCCGATTATAATTTTATGAACGGTGATCTGAAATATAATTTATAACGATGTAGTAATCTCCATTCGCTAGTAATGGCATCGCGGTTTAGAGGTGATGATTTTTTTGATATATGGAATGGCAACCCTGCTTTGACACTTTTTTAGAGATAGCGTTGCTTTGTTGGCCCATTCGACAAGGGACTGTTATTCCAATACAGGATGGGCTGGGTGGGTAATTATATTTCAGATCACCGTTCATAAAATTATAATCGGACTTCACTTAAGGTAAGTTCGTCTGATTATTCAATTTTATTTCACGGTGATCTGAAATATAATTTATAACGATGTAGCTGTTTAGAGTATTAAGTCGACATGGGCTAGTATTATTTTGACTAAAAGGAGAAAACAGCTTTATAAGAAGCAACTTTTATTTGAGGTTTGAGTATTTGCTTAAGTACTCATAATATTATTAGCACTTCTGCTGAATTTAGTTTATATACTTAATCAGTATTTATCAAATAGCAAATAACTTAAAACATTCCACAATAATTACATAAACTTTCAAAAGAAAAGCTCCATTAGGTAGCTTAGCTTAGAAATAATTATTATTCAAAATAAATAATATTTTATATATTTCTTCTTGATATTTTTATGAATCTTGTATCATAATAACTTAATTAAATACTTTGGTAAAATTTATTAGACAAAGTACTTATAAATAATAATTGGCCAATTACCGTTGTCATAATAACTAAACCATAACACTATTTTTAAATATTTGAAAATATAATTAACAATAAACCTTTGAACGTTAGGTAAACATAAACGTTATACCTATATTTATTTTATGTGAACGCAAAAAGCTAGGTAGGTATATCTTTATGTTGGAAGTAAAGACAGCATTAATAAAGCTGTCATGTGGAACATTACATGTGGAGCAATTAACTGGTACATCACGAAATTTCGCAAACGTGAGACAGGTGTCCGACCAACCTGCCATTTTCCTAATGGTAAATATTTAATTTATTAATTAATATTTGTGAATATTATTGGTGAATATTTTTGTGTTGACTCCGCTTTCCTTCATGTTCATGACTGATTTAATCCACTTTCTAATTGTTTGTTTGGATCTTATTAATTTGTCTACTAGTTAATAGCAAATACCTATTTTTCACCATTCCTAATAGTTGATGTTTGCCCAATGTTTGTTTTAAAGCTCGAGCTGGATAAACTACGGGGTTTTGGTCACAAAATGGTAATTTAAATGATGAAGTTGATATTTTTATAAGATCAGAAATTTTTATGTAGGTACCTATATGTATAATGTTTTGATACATGGATGTATCTTCTATTTTAATTACCGACAAAGTCTGCACCCTTTGAGCAGTAGCAAGAGCTAATTAAGTGACAAGCTTTTTACTTAATTTTCCTAAATTTAAATCCTTATTAACGGCCTAATTTGTCAGGAATCTTAGCACTATCGAAGGATCCCAAGTATTAACATACTTACAAAGTGGGTTTAATTCTATAAAGGCCTTTAAAGAAAAGCTTTATGCCTGTGATCGTCACTACCAAACTCTTCATTTATTCAGAAGGGAGAGTGCCGATCTAGCAGAATTTAACGAGCCGTAGGCTAGATTCCTTTTATTATTTCATTGAGTTAATTTATTACATCCGGTATTGAATCTGTATAGATTTCTATCCCGTGGGGTTTGCAGAATGACTACCAGCTCTTGCATGTTGTGTTGTATTGCTTTAACATACCTGGTGAAAAAAGATGATAACATAATATTTTGTGAGCCTTCTGGCAAACCTCTGCATCTGAATGTTTCCCGCAGAAGATGTTCACTGCCAGAGTAAGTGAACTGCTCAATGGGTGTTCTGTACTGGAAGGGCATAGTAACAATTGTAGTTAGTAGGTAGAACAATTAACCGGCAGGTTGAAATATTGCTGGTTTGTACCCATCAACATTTTTGCCAATGGGGTACCATGGCTGAAAAGCACCATAGGTACTATGGCTGACAAGTCCACAGGGAAGTCTCCTTAGCTTTGTCGTTTTTTATTTTTTAGACATTTTGTAATTAACGCAAAGGGTGGAAATGCCTAAAAGAAGTACCTAGTATATTCTATCTATCTATCTATCTAGTTGCTACAGTGTAGTGTAAAGGGATCTATTTGAAATGCATATACATATAGGTCTCTATGTCATGATACACAGGTATGTTTTAGCATTTTGCGTTAATCCTGGTAGCAAATAAATCAATAGGTAGGTACTTGGCTTGCCTAACCTTCTCTCAATTTGATTGAATGCATATTCTATTAATAATCCCCACTCAGAGTCAATGTTAGTCAAATTTCTTTATTCCTCATCTGCAAAATTATCTTTAGATTTTATGTAAGATGCCTGAATTGATATGAACATTTATAGCTTTGCACCAATCCCATATTTTTCTACTAACATTATTGAGATGTGGAAATTGAACCCTAAGTACCCGTTTTAATAATGCATGTTATGGTGGTGGTGTTGTCAATCCGAAGAAGAATATCAGTTATTTTTTGATTTTGCAAAGCATTTTAAGCCAAAATATACAGCCATTAGGTCTCAGTGGTATATGTGATATTTTGATTATGACCATAGGACTCCAACACTCTCACCATTGCAATGAACCCCCAACCTGATAGAGAAACATCTGTATACAGATACACATGTGAATCGAGATTTATTGGCTTAAAATGTTTGCTGTTATGCGTTATGTTATCCGTCCACCACTGGAGGTCTGACATTAACATAATATAGTTGATGATTTAGTCTTTTGATTTAGTTAATGCCAAGTATTTGTATATACCATACCATATAGTGTGGCTGGGCATGCTGCTACTAAAGTGCCCAGTAACTTAGCAAATTCTCTTATTTAGCATTTTGTAATTTTAGGAATTATAATTATATTTCATTTTCCCAAAGGTAGCTCAAGGTACAATGACATGGGGTTTCTAATCCAAGAGATTTGCAATATTTACTAGGCAAAGTGTTGGTTTTTCAAAATTAATAATGAAGCCCAAGCACTTCCGAACAAAAATATTATATGTTTGGCCGATACATCAATAATCATCAATATGGATTGTAGATAGGGAGCCTAAATTTCTTAGATTACCAACCACTGGTTTTAATAATTTGGTGAACACAATCGGTGCCATACACAACCCTTAAGGTAATGCTGTAAATTCATATAAAGTTTCATCAAATTCAAAATGGAGGTACTCCCTATGTTCATTGGCTTTATGTGCTAATAGGTATGATACCTACCATAAGATCTATGTAACACATACAATAACCATGATCAATTAACCTTATTGCAGTCCTTATATTATCCTCTGTGGTTAATGGCTAACTTCTATGAACTTATTCAAATGATTTAGTACCAATATGTATTATGTTATATTTAGTATAAATATTTGTATGCCATTAGGTTTAGGTACAAATAAAATCTTTGAAATGTATTCTCTTTGTATGACAGCATGGTGTCATAGCCCCCAACTGTAAAAGATTTTTACTATTTTATAAATTATTTTTAGGGGCTATATTTTGATGAGGATTAGACATAAAAGGAATATAATATCCTTTAATTCACTACAATATAATGGGGTCATTTGTCAATGACATCCAAAAAGCAAAGTAGTTTTAAATTGGCAGCATGTACCTTATGTCCTGCTGAGTTTGTGGTGGGCACCCCGGGTTCTCTCGGAACGCTGTGGGTTGTAGGTCATCTTGTGGTGCGAAGGCTGTGGTTGGCTTCATGGCCCACCTCATGTCATCGGCTTGGCTGGTTGGTGCTGATTCATTTGTTGGGATGAAACACTCCTGTTTCCTATGTATTATTTGTGATCTTAGCTGCTCTCCATAGAGAAGTTCATTTTTGGTTGTATTATGAGTCATTTCTAGGAAATGTCTAACTGGGGCCACTAGTGACCTTCTTGTTTAGTTTCAATTTTTCCACTGAGATTTGAGCATGTTTTTTCTATAGAGTCATTAATTATGTTTGACATGGTCTTGTCTACAAATTGGTGCAGTACCCATTTGTTTCTGCTGGTAAACAATACACTTGTCTCTAATATTCCCACTTTCAGAGATCACTGCCCCTACTTTTCATATAGTAGGCATCCAGAAGTTGACAGATTACAGGCAAATTATGCAATTTTAGGATGTCATCTCTCCCCATCTTAGATCATGTTATATGTATATGTTAGTTCCAACATTTACAATTATCATTATTTAGGTAATAATACTTTTTTATTTTATTTGATCACTTCATACTCTTGGCCCAGCAATTGTAATGACTCTTCATTCTGCTTCTGGCGGTTCCAATTGTTGTTCAACCTCTCGGGTCTGGACATTTTGGGTCTCAGTCTGATCCCCAAGGGCCAAGTTTTGAGGGATGAATTCACACTGACCGATGACTTCATCTGAAATATGAGAAAAACCTTGGAGGTTTTCTCAAGAGCATTTTGCTTGCATTATACCGTATCTCGTACAGTTAAATGCGCATGTGATGACCTGTGCAAGCAGCAGAATCGGTATCTCGTACCGACAACAGAATTCTGTTTTACATCAAAGTTGGTATCTCGTACCAAAGTTGATCTTCGTGTTTAAAGTATCTCGTACCAACACGGTATATATGCTCGTTAACATAGCCAGGAACGTTCCTTGATTTCGTTGCACTGTAAATCCTGCAAAAAGACTTACCTTCATTATCCGGAGTATCGGTACGCAAGGGGCTCCGCTCACGGTCGGTAGGTACTGCGTCAATTAAGGCTGCGACTGCGGTTCCGCTCACTGTCGTGACTCCAACATTTGTTACGATGATGCTGCTTCAACTTTTTACTGGATTTACACAATTTTCTAAATAGTTTTTCTTCCGAAACCATTTTTGCATGCGATGCCGCGAACGCGCGAAAAAAGAAGTGTCAAAGCAGGGTTGCCATTCCATATATCAAAAAAATCATCACCTCTAAACCGCGATGCCATTACTAGCGAATGGAGATTACTACATCGTTATAAATTATATTTCAGATCACCGTGAAATAAAATTGCATCTTTCATCATCATCATCATTGCATATTGCATCATATACCTATGTCTACAATCCTATCCTAGTATAATATTATAAACGTGAGAAAACGAGATGTATGGATGTTTGTTACTCTTTCACGCAAAAACTACTGAACGAATTTTGATGAAACTTTACAGTAATATAGCTTATACTTACATCAGAATAACACATAGGCTACTTTTTATCCCAAAAACGCGGGCGAAGCCGCGGGCGGAAGTTCTACATAAATACATTTTAAGTAGGTATTAATAACTTCAATATCTAAGTGATTAGAAAAGGGCCCTAAATATTTTTTCCACTAAAAAGGGTCATGGTTTTCCAATAGGTAGCGGCCATTGAGCGACCTCTGCCGTTTCCACGTGGAAGATACGCCCATCGATCGACGACCATGATATCGAAAATACAATATTAACATTAACAAATATTCACGCTAAAATGAACCTCAATTACAAAGCCATAAAGTTCAATGAGGCAGCACGGTATAATTGGTGGTAATTCCCCAACAATAGACAAAAATAATGAGATAATATCATAGATTTGACAGCTCTATGGTTTGTGAATACCCGGGTAAAGGTGTGTGCCCACTTGCAAACACGTGTAACTTTATTTGGTGTTGGATAAAAATAGTTTTTTTTTTTCGTACTTTAAATTATCTATCAATTCAATATCTCTAATTAGAAATTCCAGTGCTAATGATTATAGCTACAGTATCGGGTTATATTTCTAAAAATATTGTATTGATTTTTTGGAACGTGTAGCTTGCCTGTAGGCTGTAGGTATCTTAATTCTAGATAGAGAAAACGGTGAAAATCGGGTTGCTTACAAACATTAATACTATCTAACTGGTCAAGCTTTTATGTGACAATAGGAACACAGGCACAGCATAGCGAAAGTAATTGTGAACACAGACTTACGGGGATTTTACACTATCAAATATAATTATGATCATATCTTTTATCAAATATTTAGTAGGAAAGATTTTAAAAATCTTTGAAGACGATATGACTCGTTTATGTCTATATTACATTGTCATATTATATGAGTCACATATGACTCATAGATCTATGATCATATATATTTGACAGTGTAATATCCTCCTTATAGCCCTAGTGCCCTTGGCCTAGATACCCTTACGCATTGGGCCAATGCTCCCACATTTCTTATTTACTTTATACACGAGCAATGTGAGATGGGCACCAATCTGTAAACATGGCCGCCCAACGTCAACCAAGTCACAACTACATTGCTTGTTAGTTGAGACGATTGCTGGATATATCCCATACATGGGAGGCAATGAATGATTCAATAAGAAGAGAAAAGATGTCATACTAAAATGCATTTACTTAAAGTCAGATAATTTAATTGTGTGATGTTTAAGTAAGTACTTAAACATCACACAAGTGGTGTGAAAGTGGAATCGTGAATTAATTGAATCAATCAAATGTGTTTTTGTCAGTGCCGTAACTAGACTTAGCGAGCGAGCTAGACAAAGTGACAGATTGTAGAAAGATTTCTACCGTTTTATGCATACAATGAAGAGAAGAAATGTTTCTATTCTTCAGTAGACAAAATTCTGATACACCAAGCACGGGTCGCCGCGTGCTCGGGTAGCTGAGTTAACGAGTTGGATAGAAAGAATTTTAACTTTGGATAGAAAGAACTTTGTTTAATCCTTGGTAGAATAGAGACAGAATCGGTCATGCTAAGCATGCTGGGTCTGCGTCTTGTGCCTGGGAACCGCCCTAGTTACGCCACTGGTTTTTGTGAACGAGAGATTTTTTTAAGTGTTGGTTGGATCGTGGATTGAAGGGGTAAGTTGTAGCATTAGTACTAAGCACGGGCTCTTCTTTCTTCTCTCATATTCAAACTACATAACAGTAGCTCATGCCAACAAAATATTGGATAGCCAGCAAAGTAGCGGAGCCGACGTCATAAGGTGCGCCACACTATCGCCACTAATGCGGCTTTTTTAATGCGTCTTTAACGTGGCTCAGTTAAACCCTAGCTTTTGAATTGAGACCTTGGAATATGCAAACAACAAATGTGGCAATTCCACATGTACTTTCTAAGTAAATCTCGGAGACCACAGACATAGAAGGAACATTGTGAATGACCTGAACTATATGATCTGAATCACAAACACTGAACAAGCGTGGTGATTAATGCTAGTCCCTATTCTGTATGAGAAGAAAAGGTCTCTGTTTTGCATTGTGACAGTTTGTGCATTCGTTGTTTAGGAGGCTCCATTTGACGTTACGTATCATAAGTACCTAAACGTGAGCGAATTCGACACTCGACCTAGTTACTTTTAAAAATCATATTTATACATCACTAGCACCTTTCCCGCGACTTCGTCCGCGTGTCCTACAGGAACTGTCCATTTTTTCGGGATACAAAATAGCCTATGTTATACTCAGTGATAATGTAACTTTCTATTGGTGAAAAATGGTTAAAATCAGTCCAGTAGTTTCGGAGCCAAGCAAACAAACAAAATCTTTCCTCTTTATAATATTAGTAAAGTTATGAACCGTAAAATGCGTAAAAGAGTTACAAACTTGCAATACAACAATGTCGTATTGCAAGTTTGTAATTCTATTATATCGCCTGCGTCGGCTACCAAACGAGATGTCCTAACTAGGGTAAAGTGTAATAGGATTTTCTGTCAGGAAATCTTCAGTAACAAATAACAATCCCAGTTTGGGATTGTTTCCAGTAAATGACAATTAGCTTGTCTTATGGGACTAAATACAGTCTCAAATATGAATGTACAACAGTACAATATCTGCCCAACTCTGTGGAGATAGGGGCGTCATTGTCTTATAAAGTAGTTTACATAAAAATCTTAAATATATAAAAAAGGAATCATAGCTAGCGATGCTACATAATATTTACACCATTATACTCTAAAAAGGCACATTCAATTGATAATAATATTAATTTTCTAAAAGGAATGTAGGTATGTAATACTGTTTAGTGTTTAATATTTATTATTTATTCATCTTAAATCCTATAGCAATATTTATCTATTTATGGTCAGTGAAAAAGCCGTCTTAACCATATAGCAATAAGACCTATTAGTAAGTCATTGTGGTTAATCCACAAACCACCAAATAAAACCTAAGTAATTGTTATAATTTAAGCTCTTATACGGGCCATATTTTTACTAAAATATGTGGCTTTAATATCATCAATAATAACTTGATTTTTATTTTAACTGTGTGTCTCTCGCTCTAGACATATCCTTTGAATGTAATTCATTTTGCTTCCTATTGTAGAACCCGTTTGCTATTTAGAGCTTTATAATTATAATATATAGAAAAAGCAAATTTAAAAAATACTGTACCTAACTAACGCTAGAAAATACTGCCATCGTACAGCTAATATTTTGATATTGACACTTGCAGTCACAAAAAATGGGTTATACAGGGTTATTGGAAAAACACTGACAACCTCTCAGGACTATATTACTAACGTCATAAACAACATTTTTTGTTGTTGTTTATGATGTTAGTGATATAGTCCTGAGAGGACAGTCATCCTGTAGAACATTTTAATTAAATTTTTGTACTTAAACTTAAGAGTTTTTAACCTATTCTCTGATTTTGATTCATGACTTTTGGAATAAAATCAAACTTGTGTGCTCATACAAACTCAATCAGTTAATCCTATCCTCAGGTATAGAAACATAAGTATTTTTAGCCAAAGTTGTAGCATAAAAAGTCATCAAAAAAAGTTGTAAAACAGAAGTTATAAAACAAAAATTGTGAAATAAAAGTCGTCGAAACAAGTTGTAAAACAAAAGTTGTACATCAAAAGTTAATTCTAAAGCCTCATAAATGAATGCTGCCGTTACCTATAATCCCTATAGACAAGGATCACATCCTCGTCGGTGCCCGGTGCGCGTCGTGCGCGGTGCAGGGCGGCGGGCGAGGCGGCGCACAGCCGCGCGGGCAGCGCCGGGTCGCGGTACAGCAGCTTGTGGCCGCTCAGCCCCACCACGACGATGTAGTGGCCCGTGTACGCGCCGCCGAAACAACGCCTGACAAAAGGCAAGTCATAAAACAAAAGTGGTTTATATTATGACTAGCTTCCGCCCGCGGCTTTGCCCGCATTTTCGGGATGTATTATACATATAAACCTTCCTCTTGAATCACTCTATCTATTAAAAAAAACCGCATCAAAATGTTTATACTATGTAGTGACTATGTAGCAGTAGCGAAGGGTCAGTTTTTGTAAGAGGTAAGTCGGAGCTACAAATGCTTACCTGGCCACGAAGAGCTAATTAATAAAAGTAGGCAATACTGCCTGTGCTATTTTTCAAAGGGAAGCCGACAGGAATCGTATTGTAGGGACCCTTCGCCACTGCTATGTAGTGATGTTAGCAATATAGTCAGTCCTACGAGGTTGTTACAGTTAAGTCGGGGAACTTTGAACAGAACATTTTTTACAACAAAATTCACGGGTTCGGTTACTGGCTAGGAAAATTGATTTTTCAAAATCTAATGATGCAGTTTTAGTTTTTATCGAAATCGGCCCCGAGAATCCTTTGAGTGTTTTTCCCTATTTCTTATAGTTTCGGGTTTAGCCATCCAAGCCCACTTGAAAAATTCACCCTGAATACTATTTTTTCCTGACGTTTCGAACGCTTTGCAGCGTTCGTGGTCGCAGGTCATCAGGAAAAACTCGGTAAGATACGCGATTTAATCCGTTTAAACTTGTTCTTAGGTTTTTAGCGAAAATTATATTATATTATATTATAGATATTACTTTTAAAACTTTTTTGAGAGCAGTCGTTTTTAGGGTTCCGTACCAAAATGGTAAAAAAGGAACCCTTATGGTGCGACTTCATCTGTCTGTTTGTCTGTCAGTCTGTCTGTCACGGCTGCTTATTTCAGCAACTGCTAATGCTATCGACTTGAAATTTAGAACCGTTTTATACAATGCTTGCCCAACTTTATTGCAAATGAAAATAAAAATATTTTTTGACGTTTTTCATTGAAATGTGCAGATCAAGCCCTTTCATATGTCACTTGACCTAGTAAGGTCAAGTGACATATCATATGAAAGGGCTTGATCTGCACATTTCAAAATATATTTTTATTTTATTTTATGTCTCACAGTTTGCAGAACGAAAAATCTGAAATTATTAGAGTTCATAGGAATTGACACAAATATTGCACCAAAAATAAAACGATGTTCCTAACTGGTACAGTTTTTTCAAAATCATCAAAATTCTTTCACAAACAAACTTAGTTATGCGGTCCGGGTTTTTTCATACGTCCAAAAATGATACGGAACCCTCGGTGCGCGAGTACGACTCGCACTTGGCCAGTTTTTTTTAAATGTATCATATTTGACACCTAGAATATTTGATTTTTCCTTTTATGCAGTTATTTATCTATGAGACCGTAACAATTTTGTTAAAAAAAAATAAAGAATCGTCAACCAGTTTTTATTTTTATTTATTTATTTAACACAGCACACTACTATTACAGGATACCAATCCCAAGGCGATAACCCTGGTTTTATTCAAAGTTACACGGAAAATAATAAAAAAAAAAAAATAGCCCTGTATTAAAAAGACTGTAGTGTTCTACAAATCACCCTGTATAAAGACAGAAGGTACCTGAACTCGGCCTTCAGTTTGTTGTGCTTGCAGAGGTCGCAGACGAGCAGCGCCGCGTCCACCAGCACCACTAGTGGGCCGGCCGAGCACAGGTGAGCCAGTAGCTCGCCGTGGCTCAGCGAGTGCGGAACTGTGGCAGTTACCTGAACTCGGCCTTCAGTTTGTTGTGCTTGCAGAGGTCGCAGACGAGCAGCGCCGCGTCCACCAGCACCACGAGTGGGCCAGCTGTGCACAGGTGCGTCAAGAGCTCGGCGTGACTCAGCGAGTGCTGAAGCACGTCTATGCTGGACGCGGTGGCCTCGTCGAAGCGACGCTTGACGCGATCTCGGTCCTGAAGTAAGTTATCTTGTTAAATAACTAACGGTCGGTTGCAGAAAGATTCTCCTTTAAAACTTAATGACCTTTTCTGCAACTCAGCGTAAGGATTCTTTATCTTAGGAAAAATACGATATGATTGTAACTGTAGGTAAATGCAGGCATTACTTCTATAAATAAATGTATGTTTTTACGAATTTTAAACATGTTAAAGCCATGTTATGTTTACTTAATGTTATTAAATATTTCGGAGATTTTCAAAAATAACTGATACAGGCGAGGCTTGAACTCGCGACCTCTACTGTGAGGTCCACTACTGTGGGGAGGTATACCACGGTGAGGTAGAGGTCACGGGCTCAAACTCCGCCGGTGTCAGTGGTTTTTGAAAATCTCCTATAAGTATATTTAATAACATTCTAATGAATATTTATGGTAAGCTTGCATTGGACCACAAACAGGTCTTTAAATTTTTCTTTTAGACTGCTCTCCTCTGCCGAGTTTTCACATTAAATGTAAGATAGCTATTTATCTGTTATCTTACACTTTTTCTTTTGTTCTTAACAACAATTCAATGCCGTTTTTGTGACTAATAAAGACATATTGTCCATACCATATTAATGATCCTGTCGTAGTACCCGTGTCGCTTGTAGTCCTCGTTGACGCCGAGCGTCGTGGTGTACATACAGTGTCGGATGCCGAACCTGCACAGAAGTACTCCAATAGATTCCTCCTCCCGACGGTCATAAATAAGTGTATAAGCGATGTACTATAACTTTTGATAGGTATGTACTTATGACATGTGAAAATGGAAAGCCATTTATCTTGAAGACTCTAAGGTTTATTTAAACACAGACTTCATGATAACATCAGCCATTGATATGAATTCTAGTCTATTCTAGTCTATGCTTAATTGCCTATATGCAATGCACATCACTATTTAACTGACCTCTTCAACAAATAACAGAGATCGATGGTCCAGGTAGACTGCCCAAACCCCTCCTCTTGGCAGATCTCGTCGAAGTTGTTGAGCATCTCCTCCCGTTGCTGTGGTGACAGCAGCATGAGAACGCAGGACACTCCGCAGTCCCAGTTGTACCGCTGGCGGTAGTGCTCCAGACTGTGTTCCACGTACCCTGGAGGGATTGTTAGACATTTTTCAGCACATTTTATAGAATTTATTTATAAAACAAAAAAGGTTCAAACTTTTTAAAGAGTTCAATGGTTTGAATGGTTATCATGCCATTTTCTTATTTTTATCACATCCATAATACTATTAACTTTTATTTCGGGTCAAGAAAATAAATTCTCCGCCCCTAAGGTGACTCTCTGACCAACTCTTCATTAATCTCAGCTTCTAAGTTGTATTTGTAGCAAACTAGTACTTATGTATGGAGAATATAATTAGTTTAAAAGGTGACTCTGTAGTACCATAACTTTGAATTAATTCGCTAATACAATTTAACAGCATACTAGGTATCATAATAATAATGAAAACAACTAAAAACTGTAAACATACATAAGAGGTGCACCTGTAGTATTTTATGTCCAGACACTTACTTACTTTCGTTATGAGCTGACATGGTGGCTAAATGTAGTGTTCTTATCCACTGTTACATGTAAGTCTGTAAAATAACTATGTTCTCATAATAAATTGTTTATCAGCATTTTCTTCTTTTCAAAGAAATTGACTCATTTGAAAGTTTGTTTTGTTATGACATAGATGACTTTTGAATGACGTTCCATTTCCAGGATTTCCAGTTATGGTTTTAAAATTTTCCCCACAGCAGACAAAAACACAAAAAAAATCCTCGAAAATACACCATTCACACATTTCTTCACTGCCTAAAAAGTCTAAAAACTTTTCTTTTTAACCGACTTTAAAAAAGAAGGTTCTGAATTCAACACGTATAGCTATGTATGCACGTTTGTATGACCGCGATTTTCTCAAAAACTACTGATCCGATTTCGATGCGGTTTGCACTAACCTAATCTACATACTTTCCAGGAAGGTTTTAGTATAAATAATACCTGAGTTAAGTAATCTTTCCTATGTACTAAGTTATATGCATTAATGTAGGTTTTTACACATTACGTAAAATACTTGCTGATAAACGAATTCGTGAAAGTAATCTAACCCGGGATATAACACAAAAAAGAAAGAAAACTTTTTTACGTAAAAATAACTGACTTCAAAAACGCACTACAAACTAAATAGGTACCTACCTAATAATTTTGGTTTTGGAAGTCGGTGGAAAAAAAACCAAAATTATTATTTACTTTGTGGTGGCTTTTTATTCGGTTATTTTTTGTTTAAAAAAAAGTGTTTTAGCTACATTATTAAGATTAACATAGTAATAAAAAAATCATCGAAATCGGTCCACGTGGTAAAGCATTATCGCTGGACATATATGTACATAAAAAAAAATAGCGAACCTCCTCCTTTTTTTGAAGGCGGTCAAAAACAACAATTTTTCAAACTTATCTACATTCATTCAGATAATTTATTATTATAATAATAGTATTATAATAATAATTATGATGGTTTTTATAAACTCCTTCATACTTATATTATGTATTTTGCTACTTGGCTCGTTCGCGGTATCGAAATCTCCCCAAGGTTTGCGTAATTGCGTTTCCTCAAAAGTTCTCAAAAAAAAATATTTTCCTCCAAAATGGCGAAAAAAACCCCCCAATCTCGACCCTGTATAAGAGAGTAGGGATGTCGGAAGTGCCAAAAAGTATCGATATACATATATCGTCTCGATATTTTTAAAAAACATTTATATCGGTTTCGATATATCGAAAAAAAAAAAACGATATGAGGGGACTAATTTCAAAACCCCCTAAAATGACTTCGGACACATTTACATATTTTTGCACCAACATAAAGTTTTAAATTTTACTTTCAATATGACTATACGATAACTTTCATAACCCACTTAAATACACAGTAAAATCTGTTTAAAAGTAATGTTAGTTGCAAATTCCGCTAAAATGCAAAGAAATATTTTAGATTTTCCACGTTTTTTTTTATTGCTATGACATGACAAACAAATAAATATCAAATATCTGCTAATTGCATTAAGTTTATCACAACATTTTACAAATAACCTTCTTGTGAAAAATTTCTTCAGGATGATTTAGGGGGTTTTGAAACTGTATTCCTCATATATCGTTGAAATTTTCAAAAAAATCGAAATCAACAACGATCTTTCTATTGGAAATATATCGTTTATGAATTATGATACGTTTTCGATACTTGATATTTTATATCGATATATCGATGTATCGAAATAATAAATATCACCCAAAAATATCGATATATCGAACAAAGAATATCGATATTTTTCTGCAAGCCTATGAGAGAGAACACGTTCCGTTTCAAGGTCTTCTTAGTTATACTAGCTTTATCCATTACACATTACCTATATTATATTTAAGTATAGCACGAGATTGATATATTTCTTCTAATCTGCGTAATGTATGAATAACGCAATCTCATCTTTGTATCTCTATCTTTTGAGTTTGAACAATTAGCTAAAAATACTCGTAGTTGAATTCGAGGTTCTTGAAAAAATTAAACTGTCAATTTTTTTAACCTTCAAAATTCTGACACTGACAGTCAGCTCAGCTGAGCCGTGATTTTTGTTTTTACATCTGCCTGCTTTTTCCAGAAATAAAGCGATGGCGCTTAGGGTAGGGCTATTAAAACTATCCAACGTACGATGCGTAGCCCAACAAGGATTAAGGCTGCGCATCATGAGCACGCAATCAGCGACTAAAGAGGCCGAAACGACGGACGGCATGAAACCCGGTCAGACACACTTTGGATTCCAAGTTGTTGATGAACACGAAAAAACGAAAAAAGGTAACTTTTAAATGGAAAATTATAAAAAGTGCTGCGAGCTGGGTGGATTCATCTTTTTGGTTGGGGTGAAGCAAAAGTGTGCAAGGCGATTTGTTTTGGACTCAATAATTAAATATTTAAATATTCTAAGAATTCTATTATAAATATTTCAGTTCACGAAGTTTTCGAGACGGTGGCAGAGAAGTACGACCTGATGAATGATGTGATGTCCATGGGTGTCCACCGCGTGTGGAAGGACATCTTCATGCACAGGCTGGCGCCCCGGCCGGAGACCAGGCTGCTGGACATGGCTGGTGGGACTGGTGAGTAGAATAAAATCTACCATCTTCGTAATACTTCTTTTTTTTTTTTGTTCTTTGCTACCTTTATTGTTGTCATGTCGTCGCATGCAATGCAATAAATATTGTTTTCTTTCTTTCTTCTTTCTTTCATCTACTAATATATTATAATGTTGTATGTTGTTGTATGTTTGTATGCGCTAATCTCTGGAACCACCAGTAGAATTCGAAAAAATCTTTTTGTATGTGATAGCCCGATTAATGAGGAATAGTATAGGATATTTAACACCACAATACGACCCTTAGGAACCGAGCAACATGGGTGAAACCGTGGGGAACAGGTAGTAGGAGATAAAATCGATACTTCTATACTAGCAGTTCCTAACCATTTCAATCTTTTTATGACCTAAGTAAGTTTTACAGAAACTCATTTCCCCCCTGCCATTATTTAACACATGAAAATACGTCATAGGTTGTTATTGATCAAATAAATTGCACAAAAAGTTCATGATGAATAAGTTCTATGTATAGTACTTGTCAAGACAAATCGAACGAGCCCAAACACGATGGAGTTATCTTAAGAAGTTAAGGAGTTCCTTTACCAGTCTTGTTACCCCTACAGAATAGCTGTTTCACCCCTGGAGGGGTAATTACCCCAAGGTTAGGAACCCAGGTACTATACTAATATTACAAAGAGAGAGCGCACATTTTGTGAGTTTGTGTATATATATTTATGTAGGTATGTGGAGGGGTCACGGGGGTCATGACCCCCCCCCCCCCCAAAATCGTACAAAAATGCGCCAAACGGTAAATTTACGGTATATCACCGCGGCATTAATCGGTATGACCCTCCCCTAAAGTCAGAGCTGCGGTATGACCCCCCCCCCAAAATCGTCGGCTGGGACCGCGCCTGGTGGAGGGTAATCTCTCGAACTACTGATACAGTTCTAAACATTCTCTCACTAATAGAGAGCTACATAAACCCTGAGTGCTATAGGCTACTTTTTATTTCAAAAAAATACACAGTACCAGTGGACAGGTGAAGCAGCCTTATACTAATACATGTTATGAACATTCCAGGTGACATCGCGTTTAGATACATAAAGTACCTGCAGAGTCTGGGTCCGAAACAGGCTTCTCACAGCAGCGTCACCGTCTGCGACATCAACCAGGCGATGTTGGATGTCGGCAAGCAGAGGGCACAGAAGTATGACATGTATTATTTCGTTATCTTGTCCTAAATTTTCTCATAAGCAGGCCTGCTCCCCTAGCCAAGTTGCTATTCTGTTAGCATTTACGCCAAATGCTACGGACATAATGTATGGCAGTGATATTAGTGAGGGCACAGATGATATAATACTATGTATGTACACAGATGCTTCATCTCATACAAAGAAACGTGACCGCCGTAACCCGTATACATTTTTTCGTGCTTATAGGACTTTTTTAAATTATAACAAATATTTTTCATGGTCAATTTTTTCATGTTCTAAATACACAAACTTAAATAACAAATCGATACATATAACCTCATCTATTTTGAATTATTTGAAAGAATGTTTCTTTGTTCCTGATGAGACCCTGTGGTGAGGTCACGTGACTTTTCCGCAGTTAATGTCAGTGCCAGACATTTTGTGCATATCGCCTATGCGTTGACGCCGCCGACCGCTGCGTACGACAATGCACCTTATTGTTCGAGCGTAACAATGATATTTAAACCATAGATACCTTACCCGCGATCTAAAATGTTGACAAAAAAGTAAGGTTATTGCCCACCATTCATTTAGTCATGCACCAACCAGCTTCTTGGCTGAACGTCATTTCTTGCAACAATTTGCGAAAAAAAACCTACTAAACAAGAGGTAGGTATGCTAAGTAAGACATTCGTTTTCTTTCCCTTTTTTTGCACATATACACTGATATGTAGCTATTTCGCTATTTAAAGTATTTGCGCCATTTTTTAGTACAGTGATGTTGGTGTATGACGTGTATATCCTTACTAATATTATAAATGTGAAAGTAACTCTGTTTGTCTGTCTGTGTGATACTTAATCACGCCTAAACTACTGAACCGATTCAAATGAAATTTGCTACAGAGATAGTCTAGAGCCTGAGAAAGGACATACTTTTTAATGCAAAAAAAGGGCTGTAAAGGGTTGAAATAGGGGATGGTTTTGTTTTGAAATTTTGTATGGAAATTATGTCATTTTTAAAGCTAGAAGCTTGAAACTTATTTTTGAGGTTTGGGGTGTAGGGTAGGTGTAGGGTAGGTATAGGGTAGGTGTAGGGTAGGGTAGGTGTAGGGTAGGTATAGGGTAGGTGTAGGGTAGGTATAGGGTAGGTGTAGGGTAGGGTAGGGTAGGTGTAGGGTAGGTATAGGGTAGGTGTAGGGTAGGTATAGGGTAGGTGTAGGGTAGGGTAGGTATAGGGTAGGGTAGGTGTGGGGTAGGTGTACTAAACTTTACCCGTGCGAAGCCCGGGCGGGTCAGCTAGTATAATACGTCATTGGAGCGTAAAGCCTAAACCACCTTGATGAAATGATGACCCCCTTGCCCCCCAGGCTGGGCTACACGGCGCAGTCGTGCGGCGTGGCCGTCGAGTGGGCGTGCGGCGACGCCGAGCGGCTGGCGTTACCTGATGACAGCTACGACGCCTACACCATCGCGTTCGGCATCAGGAACTGCACTCACATTGAAAAGGCATGTACTTCTGATGTTGTCAGTGGCAAGGCAGAAATATTGCCCCATTTGCACCAGCCAGCTTAGCATGACCAATTCTATCTATATTCTACCAAAGAATAGACAAAGTCTTCCTATCCAAATCGTTATCTCTTCTGCCCGAGACGGCGACCCGTGCTTGGTTTATCAGAATTTTGTCTACTGAAGAATAGAGACATTTAACCTCTTCATTGTATGCATAAAACGGTAGAAATCTTTCTACAATCTGTCACTTTGTCTATTCTTCTGTAGACAAAACCCGTTTCTATCGTGATCATGCTAAGCGTGCTGAAGTGAGTGCCATCTGACATCCACCCTTCCTTTGTTAGTAAAGCCTCGTATTCATAGTAAACATTTGTTCAGCAACAGTTGATCAACGTTGTTGATGAACGGCGAGAATGCTGCTGGAAACTTTTTTAAAATCAATATGGGTTGTCCACACACGCCAGTCTGCTTAAAATGTTTCCCAAGGATCTATCAATTGCATAATTACCCGACTACTTTTATCGTTGTTCCACACTACCGCCATGTTTATAACCAGTTGTAAACACGTCCAGCCACGTCAACATTTGTTGATAAACTGATGTTTTCGCTCGCCGGGCGTCAACTCTGCAACATGGCGTGATCAACTCCGCTCTTTCCTCTAAAGGCAATTTCAGACTAACCTGCGTGGTTCTTACACAATTTATCTTGTCTGGACTTTAAAAGAGACATCAACCTTTGAGTTTGTTTCGGTGTTTCTTCTCAAAGGAATATAGGAAACACCGAACTCATCTAGCTTAAAAAAATGTTTTGACGTGTAAAAGTGTTATTTTTAACCTATTTACAAAATAAATATCATTTATAACACAAGTGTTGCCAGAAATATGTTGACAGTAACTCGGCAACATGTTTATGCTGCTAAACAAATGTTTACCATGAATACGAGACTTTAGTGTACATAATTTATAATCCAACTGTTGTGTAACGCGAGTTATTTTGTTGGCCAGGTCCTGGAGGAAGCTTACCGAGTGCTGACCCCCGGGGGCCGCTTCATGTGCCTCGAGTTCAGCCAACTACCCAACAGTACGTTACAATGGTATGTACTTACTGCTTCTTACTTTTCGGTTATTTATTAGATGGTGGATCGTAATGATGTCTCCTGATTTCCCATGAATGTGGTGAGTGGTGGCAGCTGATGTATGAGGCACGGCATTAATAGATGAGCCATTGTGTTCGAGGTTTATGGTGCAAGACTCAGATCATAGAAACAAGGAGATATGCCATCATAGCAAATTAGTACGGGAACAACTGATGCCACTTTTAGTACATTTTTCGACACAATTACGCGCATAATTAAGCGCTCCTTGTAAATAAAAAGATCTCCCACGCATTAAACATTCCGCACACCCTCAATCTAACATTGTTAATCGTCACTCACCACTAGCACTAAACTAAAAACTGTATTTATGCCATCGATCGTGTTCGGTTCGTCGCCAGCGCGTACGTTTTTAATATGAGCAATTTGCCCAAGATCAGGCATCAAGCTCGATAGCGCCTTGGCACATCTCCTTGTTTCTATGATCTGAGGTGCAAGAGGACTTGCATGCCCTCGTAATATCCTTGTAAGGAATAAGCTGACAGTACCCAGTAGTAATACACATCGAGCTTTAGAAAGAGATTGTATAGTGCAAGCACAGCACAGTTTTCATATCAATTATGTCAGCATGTTACCTGCGCCGGGCCGGCCAATTTAGTACTAATACCGTTCATACCGCGTGCACTCATCTATCATACAATTATGCTTTTATTAGTTATGCGATTACCGTGCGATCCGTACAATAATAATGCCAAGTATAGTGAAACCTTTTATCAACGTCAGAGAAGATATTATTAGAGTTGATGTGTGATGCTACGCTGTCCGCAGGGTGTACGACCAGTACTCGTTCCAAGTGATCCCGGTGCTGGGCCAGCTGTTCGCGGGCCAGTGGAAGCCCTACCAGTACCTCGTCGAAAGCATACGAAATTTCCCCAATCAGGTATGTGTTGTACTTGTACCTACTCGTTAGCATGCTAATATGACATATCAGCCTGTGAGAGAACTGTCAATTTGTTTGCGAACGTTCGAGGGAGAATCTCACCGTAACATTCTCCCTCGAACTTTCGCAAACAAATTGACAGTTCTCGCGGTGATATCACGCGGCGAGTCGGTACAGTGTAGACAGGAAGAGCAAAACATCAAAGTTCTTATTATTAGTGTTGCCGATTGAATCTATCGATAGCCAAGCGATAGCAAAAATATTGTTTTTTTATCGATAGTATCAATAGCTCGAGACGTGCCAATTATTGCTGGAATGCAATACTATCGAAGTTCTGAAAAACAATACTATCGATAGTATCGATACAAGCAACTATCGATAGCAGTATCGATAGTTACTTGAGCAAAACTCGATAGTCCAAAGCAACTAATAGTCCAAAATAATCGATAGTATCAGTACAAATATAATACCCTAAGAAATAGCTGTGCTGACTTCCGAAAGGCCTCACCTTTTGCAATTCCTATAAAAGGAATTGAGAAAAAACAAAGGACAGCATGAGCATAGCATAATCGGCCTATAATGTTCCCACTGCTGGGACACTGGCCTCCTCTGTGAGAGGCAGTGGGCCGTAGTCCACCACGCGGGCCCAGTGCGGGTTGGTGGTCTTCTAATTTTTGGTTCTAGGACATGCCGGTTTCCTCACGATGTTTTCCTTCACCGTGATAATTAATTTCTAATACGCACATGACTTAGAAGAGTCAGCGGTGCGTGCCTCGGGATCGAACTCGAACCATTCGCCGTGGGAGGCACATGGTTAATCCACTAGGCTATCACTGCTTGGGACAGACAGCACAATTATTTGTGATGATCCCATTTTAGGAGGATCTAGAGTGCTGCACTTCCGTGTTCGTTTATTTTGTGAATTTCTATCTTCCCTTTTTGTCCCCAGGAGAAATTCAAGACGATGATCGAAGACGCAGGCTTCAGACAAGTGACCTACGAGAACCTGACGTTTGGGACCTGCGCCATACACTCAGGGTTCAAGATATAAGTGCGACTGTGTGAAAGACTCGAATCTATTGATGTTAAGGATTTATTGCTAGGTTTTCATGTAAATATAAGGATTCTATTTAAAATAACGTTGTTTTCATTTTGGGCTCCAACTTTAAAATCTAAGACATATTTTATCTAATTCCGGTGGGATGAATCAGAGATACAGCTTGACTTCTTCATAGTACTAGCCACCCTGCACTAAGGGAATTTAAAATGGTAAAAACGTGGGCAAAAGCTTGTTAAAATTATCTTCTGCACGGTTCTGTTCTCCTAGTACTTTTACTCATAATCTGCACGGGACTAAAAAGTACTACAATATTTTGCATTCCCTGATATCTTCTGCATAGTTCTGTTCTCCTAGTACTTACCATAATATCTTCGCGGGACCAAAAAGTACTACAATATTTTTTATATTCGCTGATATCTTCTGCATGGTTCTGTTCTCCTAGTACTTTTACCATCTTATTCATAATCTGAAAATGTACTACTAATTTGTATTCGCTGATATCTTCTGCGTGGTTCTGATCTCCTAGTAGGTATCTTACTTACAAACTGCTATACTTACTACAATCATTTTGATGCCTTCTACAATGGTTATGTTCTCCTAGTACTTTTAAAATCTTAATCTGTGATGCACTACAAAATATTTTGTATTCGCTGATATCTCCTGCGCGCTTCTGATCTCCTAGTACTATTAAAATATACTTACTCCAAACATTTTGCACTCTCTGATACCTTCTGCATGGTTCTGTTCTCCTAGTACTTTTACCATCTTACTCATAATCTGGACGGTACTAAAAATGTACTACTAATTTGTATTCGCTGATATCTTCTGCGTGGTTCTGATCTCCTAGTAGGTACTTCATCTTACAAACTGCTATACTTAACTACAATCATTTTGATGCCTTCTGCATGGTTATGTTCTCCTAGTACTTTTACAATCATAATCTGTTATGCACTACAATATTTTGTATTCGCTGATATCTCCTGCGTGCTTCTGATTTCCTAGTACTATTATTATTATCTTACAATCTGTGCGGGACTAAAAATATACTTACTCCCAACATTTTGCACTCCCTGATACCTTCTGCATGGTTCTGTTCTCCTAGTACTTTTACCATCTTACTCATAATCTGGACGGTACTTAAAATGTACTACTACTCATTTGTATTCGCTGATAACTTCTGCGTGGTTCTGATCTCCTAGTACTTCATCTTACTTACGAACTGCTATACTTACTACAAACATTTTGCACTCTCTGATACCTTCTGCATGGTTCTGTTCTCCTAGTACTTTTACCATCTTACTCACAATCTGCGCGGGACTAAACAAAGTGGAATAGGTACACTCCGGTTGCGCTCTGACCAAAATGCCCATGCTCATTGATTGCTGCTTAGGTTATGGATATTGGGTTATTAAAGAAAAACATACAAAGTCTTTTGTAAGGAATTTATTAAGTCCATCAAACTGTGTTGGTCTTTGGAATGCAGATCCAGTACCTAAATTACATATGCATGTCCACACATTACATCTATGATATCGAGCGTCGGCGACGCGCACGTTACAATACATTTGTGATTTAACTTTGTGTTCCTAACATCACATCTCATAATTACAATCTGTATTACTTACATAACATGTCAATTTTAAAAACAACATCCATTCTCGGTCACCCATCCAAACACACGCCTCGTATTGCTGTCACGCAGGTAGGTTGTATGAAAGCTCATAAAGCATGCTAATTATTTATATATGACACTGAATTGTTAGGTCTAACACACTAATGAGCAAAGCTAATAGAACATTTCTCTTATTATCGTCTCTGAACCGAGGTCCTACGTCTAGGAAATAAACGGCAGACATCGAGAAGCAAATAAAGTGTGAGTTAAGGATATCCAAACAAACATTAATACTCTGTACCGAGCGTGCAGACAAAATAAGTTATTTTGCAATTAATTTGAATGTTCATACCCAAAGGTCCTGATCCTGATCCAGCGCGGAACTTGCGTGGTGTCGACCGCGCCGGGCCGCTGCGATCGTCAACGATCCGATACCAAATCCAATCCGAAAGGGAACATTACATCCACGCGACAAATATTATGTCCGCCAGAGATCCGCCGGTGCGGTCCGATCCGATCCTACACGCGAGGCCTCTATCCTGACTCACACCTCCAGCCAAGCACATCCAACGAGCCCAATCCACAGTGGATGAAACAAAAGAAAATGCTTTTAATTATAAACAGTCGTGTCATAGTATAATGTAGGGCCGCGCGCGACACAACTCCGGCGAGTGCACTGTGCACTCTACTGTAGCACTGTGCACTGTACTGTAGCACTGTGCACTGTACTGTAGCACTGTGCACTGTACTGTAGCACTGTGCACTGTACTGTAGCACTGTGCACTGTACTGTAGCACTGTGCACTGTACTGTAGCACTGTGCACTGTAATGTAGCACTGTGCACTGCACTGTACTGTAGCACTGTGCACTGCACTGTACTGTAGCACTGTGCACTGTACTGTAGCACTGTACACTCTACTGTAGCACTGTGCACTGCACTGTACTGTAGCACTGTGCACTGCACTGTACTGTAGCACTGTGCACTGCACTGTACTGTAGCACTGTGCACTGCACTGTACTGTAGCACTGTGCACTGTACTGTAGCACTGTGCACTGCTCGAGCTGCGCCGGGCGCCACGTCAACCCGAACGTTACTAAATAACCGAATCTATGCACTAAAGTGCGACCACATCCATGCACTACTCGACAGTCCCAATAGAGATATGTTTAGCTTGTGAGATGTCCCGGTACCATCTGTGGACGTGCGTGCAGTGCATGGACGCGGTCGACAACAGAGTCTTCTAGCTGTGACGTATCTAATACATAATATGCTCTCTTAAGTCTAGCGTGTATGTGGCGACCCCGCCGCCGCGCCGCCGGCCGCCGCTCCGTCAGCTGTCAAAATACAGACCTTCAGTTGTCATACGGTTATAGCTCGCTGGCACAGGGAACTGAGCAAATGCAGAGTACAACCCAGAAACCCGATGCTGACAATTCAATAAGGCGTTCTATCTGTCTGCAGTTGTCACAACTTTAGTGAGTGGGGTTCGAGCGAGCGCTCCATGTGCTTAGTAATCTGTGCTCGCTGGTAATGGCGACAGGGACAGCGAGTGAACGCATTTCCTTACCGAATCCAGAGAGAGTGATCTTACCGAATCCGGACTGACTTTGAGGAAAATAGATTTGAATATAACAATATTTAAATTCAAAATTAATGTATGTAGTACATGTTTTTGTTTTTAAAGTGTACTTATACGCTTATAAATTGATAATAACTCATTCAATTAAAATAATAATATATTAATCCGTTTTATCATAATTTAGATTAGGTCTTCCAGTTTATAAAACAAAATATTGAACACGCATAATATAAGGCGCCATCTCCGTGGAAATGGCGCCTAAAATAAATTTTAAGCATATAAACTCAATAATTATATATATTTCGTTCATCACGCAATGCAAAACAAAGAGGAAAAAAAGAAACTCGTAAAGCTATCTCAATAATATCATTGCCAAAGTAAGTCTGTATCCCGCAAACCTGATAAATCCATATGAAATCCATATCCTTATAAGTCCAGAGATATTTTCAATTATTTCGAAAAAGTCCGAGTAGTCCAGTGTAATTTTCAATAAGCTGTCAACTGCTATATCCAGTGAATCCTTCCTTTACTGTAAATATAGCTGTTGATATTGTACAATAAAAATATTTCCAAGACAGTAAAAATATAGATGTACGGATTTAGTCGTTAATTTAATTACAATTATGTTAAATTTAGATAAAATAACCTTTAAAATTGGTGTATAAAATATTTAACTATGCCCTACAGTTTGTCTATTATACATAATTGCAGTCAATTGAGCAGTAGTAAAAACAATGTGGTACGAAACAACCCAAATATTTAAATAAGTCATAATTATTGCAGAATTAACACCATTTCCCATAATATTTGACTACATTTGATTTTAGTGTACTCTTGTTATGTGTCTAGCCTACACCTGTTTGATGGTCATGATGTATTGTCACTTTAATTCATGTGCCCACCAGGAAATCTATACAGTCAAATTAGATCTGCTATTTTTCATATTCATACTCTATGGTATCACATAGAGTTGCTCAATGAACGTATCGGACTACAAGAAATCCTTCAAGATATATTTGAATAAACGTTCAATAAATGCTAAAACATTGAATACATGTTAGTTACAGTAGTTTTTAAGCTTTGCCTTGTGTTCCCCGGTAGTGGACGAGATATGTGGTTACCGACCTGTGTGTCAGCTCAGTAGTTGTGCGAGCGCGAGCGGCTGCGCGAGCGCGAGTAGCTGCGGCGCACCGGCGAGTACGTCGGCGAGCCGCGCCGCCGCGGCGAGTACGAGCGCGACCTGTGCGTCATACATCTTATGTACTGTTCACATTTGGCGTTCTCAATAACCGATACATCGGTTCTTTCCTCTAATAGAGATCGATTTTTGACATAGGCTATGTTGAAGCACATAATACAGGGTGTCCCAGGTAGTAAGGATCAAATCGAACAGGGGCGTAGGCAAGGTCATTTCCAAACCTTCTAACGTTTTTTTTTCTTGGGCAATTTTTTCTAACACGTGGTCAGCTTTCGCTACTAAGTGTCTCCTATGAAAATCGCTGGAAAATTTATTAAAATATTTGCCAGACATAAGTCTTTTTAGTATTTTTTTTTTACTGAACACTATCATGTTTTCTAGCTGCGTAAAAGTATTACCACAAGAAAGGCCCACTTTTCTACAACATTCTAAAATAATGAAATCGATAGTTTTTTTCTTTGAGCACTATGCAAAGTGATTGGAAAAAAAAATACAAAATATTTGTCATAACTTTTGAACCATAAAACATTGCACTGACATTCTCAGGATTAAAAAGTTTGGAAATGACCTTACCCATGCCTCTATTTGATTTGATCCTTACTTCCAGGGACACCCTGTATAACGACCAATCAAACACCGGTACGCGCTCGAAAGTAAAGACGCTAGCGCACGGGATTGGTTACTCCCTTTACGTCGAGAGAAGTTTACTCGGTTAACGCGGTGATTTGCAACTCGAATCAGCTCGCAGATGCCTCATCTCATACAAAAAAACGTAATTTTTCGTGCTAAGAGGATTTTTTAAAATTCGAACAAATATTTTTCATAGCCTATTTTTTCATGTTCTGAATTTTACACAAACTTCAATAACAAGTCAATTCATATAACGCCACCTATTGAAATTTATTTGAACAAATTTTCCTTTCTTCCTGATGAGAGCCCGTGGTAGAATGTCAAAAATCGATCTTTAGTAGGGGAAAGAGTAGATGAATCGGTATTGAGAACGGCCAATAGCGGGGAAGAAGGGATGCTTATTACACCTAGCTGTGTCACTACAACGCAAATGTCGCAAGACGCAGCCTCAGGCAGTAACAGGCGACAAGAAATCATATCAAACCAAACGGTGAACCAAGTCAGCGCCGTAACTAGCCTTTTATTGTCCCGCTGTGAGCTCCTATAAGTGCTCCCGGTGCGAGGTTCTACAGCGCCCTTCTTGGTCCGCGTCTGGTCAGTCCGGCGCTCTTCCGGGGACTGCGCCCTGTGCCGGGGCGCCGCTGACGTCGACCTAGTTACGGCACTGAACCAAGTATACACCATGTAACAAAAACCCTGGGCCCCAAGTCTGCTATTGCAATTGTGTAAGAATGATGTCATAATGACATCATAACTGGCAAAACCTAAGAGAAAATCTTCGGTCATTGGCTTAGACTGCTTAGAGTAAGACTATCTCTTTGGTAGTCTCTCAAAACGATGTCATTATGACACGATTATGACAACAACACACAATTGCAAGACTTGGGGCCCTGTTCGATCCCAAAGGGGGCCATTATACTCATCAATACGAACAATATTTTGTATGACACAACCCCGAAATCGCTTAAAAATATCTGATGTTCCATACATTTTATCGATTTATGTGAACACAAATGTATGGAATAGAACAGCAATAATTTTTTCGATATTTTAGAGTCGGTCCCACAGTAAAAAATATTCATAATGGTGAGCTTAATGGCCCTTTGGGATCAAAGAGGGTTTTTGTTACATGCTGTATTTGAATTCTATAGTAATGCATGCATATTGTGCTTCTATAATGTGGAGGTTTAGGCAGAGTACAATCTTGTTAAAAAAATTTAGATAAATGTACAAAAAAAACAATTAGAGTTCATAAATTCTTTGATCTTGCAAATCTTTTACGCTGCACTTCTCTCCAAGGAACAAGCATTACAGCCCCCCTAGCCAAGTATCTTTTCCGTTACCGTTTACGCCAAACAGTAGCCAAGTAGCTTTTGACGCCAAACGATAAGTACAAAATGTATGCCAATCACATTTTCGCCAGAAAAGTCACGTGAACTCATTGCTGCCACTGCTTTAAATGTTGTATAGGTACCGGCACCAGTCTTGAGCACAAACGTCACCTGCGCATTAGTTGATTTTTCAGTCTCTTTGGCGGAATGAAGAAGGCGGGGTCGCCGAGGCTGTACTCGTTGTCTATTGGACTATTTTCTACTACGTATTGTCTATTGAGCCGAGAATGTACATGCGCCTGTGCTCACGAATCACGCCGGTACCTATACCTAACGTTTGACGTAAACGCTAACAGAAATGTTACTTGTTACGGGCCCCAGAGGCTCTAGACAAGTTGCTTTTCTGTTAGCGTTCACGCCAAACGATAAGCACAAAATGTATGGCAATGACATTACCTGCGGAAAAGTTACGTGACTCACTAATGTCACTTCCATACATTTTATCCGTAGCGTTTGACGTAAACGCTAACAGAAAAGTTACTTGTACGGGCCCCAGTCATGCTAACGCCGCAACAGTCAACAACAATACAAGTGAAGGGACTGACCTATCGCGGTCGCCGCTGTAGCGGTCGGCGCCGCCGCCACCGCCGCCGCCGCCGCCGCCGTAGTCCTCCTTCACGCGAATGTACGACACCTCGCCCTGTACATATTATTATTTCTACCTTGACATTTCATACTTATTGTACGTTATTCTCAGTTTACGAAAAAGGCGAAAAGCGGTTATTTTACTCATCATTATGAACAAGCTCTACTATGGGACCAACCCTGAAAGCGCGAAAAAAATCGGATGTTCCATACACTTGTGTTCACATAAATCGACATGGAACACCTGATTTTTTTTCGAGATTTCAGGGTTGGTCCCATAGTAATGGTTTTTTTCCTAATGACGAGTACAATGACCCCTTTGCATACTAAGAATAAAGTTATGGAATCTGCCTTCTCAATGAAATATCGTATCATGTGTCATTTAGTGTAAAAAACCTCATCATTGTCTTGTCTTTAAAATGAGTCCTAATTTAAATATCAGATACCGTATCTTTTCAGTATTTACGCAATATAGACACTAGTTTGTTTTTAATAGAGACAACTATTAATTAAAATAAGCAGATAGTACGCTATGGTAAAGTGGGCAACTACACGACTAAGCCCGCATTTTGCGTGCATGTGGGTAGTAGAAAATAAGCAGATATACATGGAAAGTTCTATGGAAGTTTAATGGTTTACCATTTAATTAATGACAAATGTTGTCTAAGGAAATATAGGCATTTCAAACACTTTAATATTGGATTGGATTGGATATTTCTGAAGCTAATAGTAGGTAGAACCGATTACTAATTTACAGAGTAGAAACTATCATTAATCATGTAGCTTAATTCGATTTGCTTCACAAAACCATTAGTGGCAATTTTCAAAATTATTCATCATTCCTTAATGTATATTCATCACCCACATTACCATACAAGTTCACTGACTCATGAGTCATGCCTCAATGACTCAACACTACCCTCCCCTTCCAACATGTAACTTGACGCCATAGATAATAAAATCAATAAAATACAAAGGTGTATCACCTTGACGCGTCTATGATAGCATGTCTGCCTACAATATACCTATGTTGATACAGTGGCACGAATTTAACTCCAAACTTCAGAATTTATAGTAATGGATTTGGAGGTTTGGAAAGTTTGTGACAATTTAATCGAAACTAGCGTGCTTTAGTCACGATAGGATCGACAACTCCGTGTTTTTATGTTGGTTGTGAGGGGTGAATAAGGAATGTAAAAGAAAAGGAAACAGCAGTTTTAACTCGTAATTAAATTATGACCTATTTTCAAACACAAAAACATTTCTAGAAGTTTTTGATGTCTTGAATTAGAACTTTTCGAGTTGGTAGACTGTCCAAAAAGCTATGTAGGTAGTTTAGTGCTTAATAACTCAGGAAGTATGACATTGTAGATTCAATAGGATTTGACAATACTGATAAAGTTATAGACTCCTAAAATCATGATCCAAAGTTACATTTTGACATACCTCATGGCTCCTGAACCTTGAATCATCAAGTTTCTTGACAGCATACTTCATATCTTCATGACGCAAGAACTCCACCACGCCCGTGCCGTCCTTGAAGGTGTCAGCGAAGCAGACATCGCCGGCCTCCCGCATGTGATCCTTCAGATCCTGCCAGGATCCGGACGGGGGCAGCCCAGTGACCAGGACGCGGTACTCGGAGCGGCGAGCGGGCGGTCCCCGGGTGGCGGTGCGGGCTCCGAAGCGCTCGGGGCCTCCGCGGCCGCCCCGGCCTCCGCCCCCGCCGCCGCCGCGCGGGAACTCGACACGGAGACGGTAGCCGTCGTAATCGTAGCCGTCACGTGCGCGGACAGCGTCGTCAGCATCTCTGTGGAAGATTAACGCTTTTGGTAAATATTTGGTGTAATGGTGGCACAATGGCAGGACTTTTTTACCCAACTACAGCAAAGCCAAAAGGAAGGGTTATTTCGTAGAAATATTTGTTCAGATAAAGAACAACACAAATAGACTTTTGCACGCGACTCCGTCCGCGCCGATTACAATAAATTAACCATTTTAAATGCCCTCCTTAGTGTAGGGTGGCTAGTACTACAAAGATGTCAAGCTGTATCTCTGGTTCATCCACCAGAATTAGATAAAATGTGGCTTAGATTTTAAGGTGAACACCAAACTACCAAACTGTGGAAACCACATCAAAATCCGTTCAGTAACTTTTGCTTGATGTGCGCATGACTATGTCTCAAAATACAGATAACTACAAACTTTTTTGCAATTTTGTAATGTAAAGATATTATAAAATCTTCAATTGCATTTAGGTATTACAATTAATAACACAAAGGCTCCATAAACAATCTCAAGTAAAAATGAGATGACTGGTTAGCATTTCACTAATAAAATTTGCATGTCATGCATAAGTGGTATAATTTCTATTTCTAATTTAGTTCATACACCAGCTGGTTGTATTATCATTGAGTTCTAAAGAGAATCGGGACAAAAACCCAGCTGAATGTTAAACTAACAATGTCATCCGCCTAGCCTTTTCCCAAACATGATTGGGGTCGGCTTCCAGTCTAACTGATTGCGGCTGAATATCAATATTTTACATGAAGCGACTGCCATCTGACCTCCACAACCCAATTATTGGGGAATACCGGTATTGGAATGTTAGACCAGTTGTCAGACTTTTGAGCTCCTGACTACCGTAACGACTGTCAAAGATATTTCTATGACAACCGGGACCGACTGTTTAAGGTGCTCTCCGAGGCACGGAGGGGTCTCGATGTGTAAAGAACGGTCACCCATCCAAGGACTGACCGCGGCAAGCGCAGCTTAACCTCGAAGATCGATAAATCAGCGCGGCTGTCACTTAGCTACGAGCCCCTCAGTTAAACTAATAATGTAATGTACCTAATTACACAAACTTGTATTCAAGTACATATTTATCAACAATAGAGGTGTTGTAATTAACATTATCAACAATTTTGTGAGAAAGTATGATAATGGACTTAATGAATGCATGAACAAACGTTAATTACATACAGCCAAGGAGAAACTGTACTTGTATTACAATTTTAACTTTATGTTATAAAGGTATTTAACCAAAATATTAGTAATTTTTTGACAAGTTAAAACACAAGTTTTATAGAACCAGTATGTTTTTAATGATTTAGGTAGTTGAAAAATATAATTTGCAGTGCTTGAAGGTCCTTTCTATAGGTTTTAGCTTAAATTAGGATCCATTTCAATTGAATTTGTTAACTTTGTAAACAATGTTAGTATGGCCAACTGTCAAAATTTGATGAATTTGTATAGAAAGTTTGTTTACATAGTTTACAAGTTCTATTGAAATGGACCATAGCAATTAGCTTCCATTTATGTCTGAAGCTGAGTATTTTTGTGTCATTTTTACTTTGATAATTAAAAAACCGGCCAAGTGCGAGTCGTACTCGCGCACCGAGGGTTCCGTATAATTTTTGGACGTTTAAAAGTTTAAAAAACAAGACCACATAACTAAGTTTGTTTGTGAAGGAATTTTGAAGATTTTGAAAACACTGTACTAGTTAGGAACATCGTTTTATTTTTGGTGCAATATTTGGGTCAATTCCTATAAACTCTAATTATTTCAGATTTTTCGCTCTGCAAACTTCGGAGATAGGAGGGGGGGGGGGGAATGGTATTGTCTCAGACATTTTTCATCATAATTATGTCGAAAACTATAAGACATAAAAGAAAATGAAAATATAGTTTGAAATGTGCAGATTGCATATGATATGCCACTTGACCTAATGACCCCACTTTTAAATGTCGAACCCCCACTTCAGCCCCCTTTTTCAATGAAACTAAAAACATTTTTTATCTTCATTCACTTGCAATAAAGCTGGACAAGCATTCTTTATAATTGTTCCAAATTTGAAGTTGATAGCATTAGTAGTTTCTGAAATAACCAGCTGTGACAGACAGACGAAGTTGCACCATAAGGGTTCCTTTTTACCATTTTGGTTCGAAACCCTAAAAACAGCCATAAAATGTCTCCTTGAACCGGTACTGTCAACAAAAGGGCAGTCCTCCTACTTAGTACTCCTTATATAAATCATGTAGGTACCTATTTAAATATTTGACAATGCTAGAGATAAAGCATTGTACACACATGATATAAATAAAGCCACAACTTGTTATCATTACATGCCTCACTTATCACAAATAGTATTACATGGGTACAATAAAATTGATAATAATTAAATAAATTCCAGTTAAGTATAGTAGATAATACAATTGTAACATTGTGTTTATTGTTCTGTACATAATGATCATTCTTTAGTTGGTTATTTATGGCAAACTATAATATTTTTGGGAACAAGGCATTTGATTTTTGAAACATTTTTATTTATTTTTTTAACCCTATTTTGTAGCCATACCTTGTGTTACATCTTGTAAAAGAGAACTTAGGTCCATTATATCCATGTACTGCTTTCATTTCACGGAGCAAAGTATTTGTAACACTCAAGTGAATAAACTCATTTGGGAATGGAGGAACGAGGTTGAACATTCCACATTTACATTATTTCATTGTAGCCAGTGGTGTAGTACACTCACCTTAGCCTCGGTCAATCGGTTAGTTGCTGAGAATAGCACACCAAGCAAGTTTACATACAGTGATTGCATTTGCAGCTAGTATTTGCTTCATGAGACCAAAACTTTAGAACTTAAGTTCTGAAAAACCAAGTATTTGTAAAAACAGAGACTATTGTAGACTTGATACAACTTAGGTACTCTCCGTCATACACAGTAACCACCAGTGTAGAAATACATGCGCATAAAATTTGAAAATGTTCACTAATTTGGAAATAATCATTCAGCATTATCAGTGTCCATTACTTGTACAAAAATAAGCTACTAAGTCCAAAATAAATTGCTTTGCACACCCTTTGCTACACACCAACCGCCTTGACGCCCATCTTTTTCATTCCGCCAGAGACCCAAAAATCAGTTAAGGTGATGTTTCTGCTCATGACTGGTGCCGGTACCTATAGGTACCTACCTAATATTTATGTACATAGTTACGTTTTCCCTCCTCAATTTACCTACCTACCAATTAAAATTCACGATGGCTGCCTATATTGCATGTCATTCTTAGAACTAGGTATCCGTCGTCAGAAATGAGCATTATTAATCAATAATATATACTAAATAGGAAGAATTATTATAAAATCGATAACAAAATAGGCCAAATACGTACTGCTATAACCTAATAGGCGTACACAACAAAGAAGCATACGCCTACGTTCATGGTATCATCAACGTCAAAACTTAATGTTACACAAAATTATTAATATTTTACCTTGGATCCTCAAATTCGACAAAGGCAAATGGTGGTCCTTTTCTGTTTTTCAGATCAACGAAAGTAACTTTGCCGAATTTGTAAAATAGATCTTGAATGTCCTTTGTCCTTATGTCGGGGGGAAGGTTGCCGACGTATATTCTGCACTCATTTCTGTTGCTACTGCTGCCGCCAGACATTTTGACTTATTAGATGGATAAATTAAGAGATATTTTACGTTATTTCTCTATATTTTTCTTGATAACGCTTCGGCGTTTCTCATTAGGAACTTAACAAATATGGCGACCAGACTGACAGCAAAAGGAAACGGAAATAAAGCAATTTATTTATTGACATAATGCTTTGGTTGTTTATGGTTGATTCAAATAGTTTATGGTTCGTTTTCCTCCATTCAAAAAGTATTCGTCCAAAAAGTATAAAACTCTGTGGCTTATTATTAATTATTGCTTTTAAAATCAAAACTTTGACTACATATACATTTTAAAAATATCTTTTATATTCAGCTCGTTTTCATTATCTTTACAGAATTGTGAGACCAAAGACAGGCTGAAGTTTTACTGGAATACGTTCTGAAACTTTGTGACTTCAACTTAAATATTGTTTTAAACCAAATAGAGATTTAAATAACTATTTAGTAAAAGAAAATGTAAAGTTATATTATTTTTTATTTATCCAAAATGTTTGTTGGCCTAAAATAAATTTTGTTAATACGCCATTTGGTTTAGTTTTCGAATAGGTTTGAATTTAGAACGCCCTCTATCGCAAATTAGAAGAAATCTTCGCTGAAAGAAGCCTGTGAAAGAATCCTCTGGAAAGTAGGCATTGAATCTCCGGTAATCAAAATCTTTACGTGAGAATTTGTTCTTATCCCGAAGCAAAAGTGAGTATTTCTTTAGTTTGGTGATTATTTAATTATTGTAAAACATTCTGATATTTTTTAGTGCCCGTTTTCAATTATTCCGATGTCCACAAAATGGTGTGCGAAAGTCCGAAGGCGGAACAATTTATATTCTGCTAATATTCGCAAAGATGTGCTACTAAATGGTTTTATTGATTTAACCACGATGTTTCTATAGTGATTATCTACGTTTTGATGAGTTATCGTTATCTTCTGAGGAGCTAAGCTAAATTACATGGTGCCTCGTTCATAATTTCTCGTACCTATCGGTTTTGATGACGGGCATCAGTGCCAGTGCTTCCGTTAGAATTACTACGAAAAGGCCGTCGCAGATTGTAGAAGAGGTCAGGTAAAGTAGACTGCGCCACCACTATCGCAGAAAATAATTCCCCTTTTGCTTTTTTTTGCACATTGCGATGTTTCTCTGCGGGTGAGGAATACATTTCGTAAAGGGCGCGCATTAGTCCCGGATTTCGCGCTTGACCTTTTCTGGAGGTTATTTATAGCGCTTTGTTGTCCAATATAAACAATCAATGTCCTCTCCTGAGAGAGACGTACAAAACCAATCGTATCAGATTGTTATCGGCACGGTTCGGGAACTATAACCTCTCGCGGTGACGCTATCAGTCATCGATTGCAACAAGTGAGGTGCCTGTGGTGATCCAATGCACAAGCCATCTAATTCTATCAACTTTATTTTTGGTAAAAAAATCTCTATTTAACTGACAGCCCAGGTATTCATTTTGTTTTATTTCAATCAATAACTCATATTTTTAAAATCATCGCTGAAATATTCTTACTTGATTATGATGTCAGATACAAGCGCTTTTAATGTATCCCCCCCAAGTGATTAGGCAGACACTGATACCTGACTTGAATATAAAACAGATAAGATAGTGGATACATGATACAACCCACTATCTAATATTGTGCCTAATTTGGGTTATTGGTAGCTTTCTATTTCCCAAAATCCATTGCAATTCTAATAGGTTTTCAAGCTACATCGGCATAAGTGCATTTAGTGAGGGTTAAAACATTGCATAAGTTTATGAATAACAGTTGACATTGAGTAATAACATAATTTAGTAAACCACAGCATAATTGCTATACTAATAAGGAAATTCATAATGCATGCCTTATTAGGGTCTTGCTTAGAATATTTTGGTTTTAAATTATTTGCATAGTACTTGAAAAACACTTCAGACTAGATAATATTATTGTATCAGTGTTATCTGCTCCATTCATAGCTGGCACCAAGTTGAGATTACACAGTCGTAGCTTTAGGATAATTTCATACAACAAAAGCACTTACCAAAATCTCCATGTCCAGACACATAGCCGACAAGATGTGCGACCGCAAGGCGGTGATCAAGAATGCTGACATGAGCGAAGAGATGCAGCAAGATGCTGTGGACTGCGCAACGCAGGCACTAGAGAAGTTCAACATTGAAAAGGTAGGCCTGTGATCCTTATTTTCAAAGCTCTATTTTCAGGTGATTATGTGAAAATGAACCATAGGTTCCTGAATCATTATCAACATTTTGTAGGAGTAGAAGTAATGCCTTATTCAATATAAACATTTATTAATTACATTTTGGAAATAAACAAAAATAAATAAATTAGTATGACTAATATGCCTTACTAACTTCACTATTCTAACAATACACATTAGAATTAAGTTATGGTGTGCAAAGTTCCCACGAATGATAAAATTTGAGGTTTTCCTGTTGTGGTTAGTGTAATTTCAAAAATATTAATAATTCACATTGTCAATTACATTAAACAATTTTATTATTGTCTATAAATATGTATTTGATAGGAATTTAATTATTCTATCAAAGCTTTTTCTTGAAAATGCTTATTCAATTATCCCCCCCCCCCTCCCTCTCCCTTTCCTGGGGGGATAGTCCACCTTATGGGAAATTTTCAGGAACCAGAAGCCTTGTAATCTAAATGCAATTGATGACATAGGACATATTTTGAGGCGTTTAGGTTCATATTTTTCAAATGTCAAAATGTGTGTTATGCTTGCAGGACATCGCGGCGTTCATCAAGAAGGAGTTCGACAAGAAGTACAACCCGACGTGGCACTGCATCGTGGGGCGCAACTTCGGCTCGTACGTGACGCACGAGACGCGCCACTTCATCTACTTCTACCTGGGCCAGGTGGCCATCCTGCTGTTCAAGAGCGGCTAGGCGGGGCAGCGCCCCTTCCAAATTTTATGTTGTTAGCACAGACGCAGTATTACCGGGCGACGAGTGGCTCCGGCTGCGTGCCGCCGGCGGCGTGTGCGTGCGGGTCTGGTGTGACTGGCGAGTGCGAGTGTGTGACAGTGACTGTGTGAGTGTGCGGCACGCCACGCGACTAGGACTAGCTCGAGCCCACTGTTTATTGTTTACCGATGCTGGACATTAGCTGCGTCGAATCTCTTCACTTCTTAGTCCCCGGCGCACTCGATGTATGTTTGTACTGTGTTAGCTATACTTAAGAATCGATATTGACTTGGGTAAAACATTCACTTCTAGTGTATTTATATTAAAAATTTTAGTTAATTATTCCTAGACTTATTACCTAGCATAGCGTAAAAGTCATATGTTAGTATATAACTAAATTTATTGTTTAATTTCTTTGTTAATACACCCTGTGAAAATATTTTTCAATACTTTATTAAACTTTCTTACAAACCAAACAACATCTATGATTGTTTTTTATGTACCTAGTCCTATTATTGTATTATGTTCTATAGACACTTGTACACATTTACACCAGCAGTTCAGTAACAACATTAAATACAAAAACATTAACTTCTAGGGGAATGTTAGGTCTTACCAACATTTTAGATTCATAACAAATAGATACTGACAGACTACCACACCACACAAACGCGCTAAGACCAGAGTGCCTAGTGTAAGTTTTTCTAACATACTCGATCGTGAGAACGATAATAAAGGTCACACGCAAATCACTACCGAGCGCAAACAGGTGTTTGATTGGTCGTTGACTATGAATTTCGCTAACGTTCTCACGATCGAGTATGTTAGAAAAACTCGCACTAGGCACTCAGAGTGCCTAGTGCGAGTTTCTCTAACATCGTCATCACTACCGAGCGCAAAGAGGTGTTTGATTGGTCGTTGACTATGAATTTCGCTAACATACTCGATCGTGAGAACGATAATGAAGGTCACACGCAAAGGCCAGTGCCTAGTGCGACTTTCTTTAACATACTCGATTGTGAGAACGATAATGAAGGTCACACGCAAAGACCAGAGTGCCTAGTGCGAGTTTCTCTAACATACTCGATCGTGAGAACGATAATGAAGGTCATAGTCAACGACCAATCAAACATCGGTTTGCGGTCGGTAGTGATAACGCTAATACACGTGAATAGAACAGTTACTCCATTCACTTACGCGGTGATTAGCAACTCTGAATCACCGAGTCGATCGAGTATGTTAGAAAAAACTCGCACTAGGGACTCTGCACTCACGAGTGCCTATTGCGAGTTTTTCTAGCAGAGCAACTCGCTCTCGGCACTTTGTATTTTAAAGAACCCTCACTCTTATTTCTACCAAAAGTAAACATCAGAATTACATTCCACATTAGGGCGAGGCCCCATTTGTGCGTTGCGCTGCGCTGCGTTGCGTCATTTGACACTACACAACTCCGTTGATTCGTCGGAGTAATGTAGTGTGACGCAGCGACAGCGCAACACACTAATGGGGCCTCGCCCTTAGTCAGAAAATTTTAATACAGCGTTTTGAGAGGTATTCTTAAAATTACATTAGTCATGGTCAGCGGTAGCAGTCTTCAAGATTCAAGAGACTATTTCGTAATTTACTACCATACTGCCGCACTCGTGCGCATCAGGTAGCGGAAACAATTCCTAACTCCGGCTTGGCCAAGTACCTACTATGTACCAAATTGTCGTACCGATCGGACTAATGTGTACACTCACAAATAGAATCTGCACACTAAAACCCCATGCTACCCTCATTTCCACTTATGCTCTTGTGATTATATAAATTGGGATACTAATCTATTATAGGACCTAATGTTTTATAATATGTAGATAATCAAAATAATAAAGCATTTACTTTGACTGTATTTTGATGAATTTCTTTTTACATTCACCCATAGATATTTGAAATGCATGTGAAGTTGCAAATTAAGAACAAGTGAAACGGTAGCCTTGCGCGCTACTCAGCAAATTGTTAATTGATTAGATACTTGGTATTGTTAATTCGTTCCACTTTGCATCCTTATTGCTTGCCTTACCTACTGGCTGTCTATGTGAATAGTTAGGTATATTAGCTCCCCCCCCAATCATAAATTCTGTAAATGTTTTGATTGCTACAGTACATTTAGCTATTTAGACAGTAATAAGCTTGATTCTAGCGTTAGCAAGGACTGCCTAACAGGCCATGGTTGGCCATGGCCAGCTTTGGTCACTCGTAGACGTACCTAAGCGCAACTGTCAAACAGAACTAGTAGGCCCAAGTGCAACTGTGAAACAAAATTAGTAGGCGGAAGCGCAACTGCAGTCAAACAGAACTCCTAGTAGGCGCAAGCGCAACGGTCAAATAACTAGTAGGTGCAAGCGCAACTCTTATTCCGGTTGCCTCCCCCCCTGCCTCCGATTCTCTGAAATGCGTGTCCGAGTATCCTGGACGGGGTGGATAACCGGAATTTGGATATAATTTTTCTTTCGTTTATCCTCCTAATATTCTCCCAGCGCATTAAAAAGTGCATTTTTATATGGGAATCGAACCCGCGACACGTCGCGCAGCAGCCGACCACTATGACAACCGTGCCGACAAAAATATATGACAAATATTACTTATATGTATAGTTAGGTAGCTACTTACCTACCTATCTAGTTATAGTAAAACTTAATTAAAATTACAGCACATAAAAATGGCGATAGCATGTTTAACATGCAAATTGTATGGTGTTATAAGGTCATGGTCAAAAGAGGAAGTAGTACACTCTTATTAATAACATAACGTAGAGTTAAGGCGAAATACCTAATTAGCTTATTTCAAATTCTTACAAAGCTTTTCCGTTAGAAAGTTATGCTAATTAAATGATTTTGCTGAACGTTTCAGGCGTAGTTATTTCACCTAACCTTCCTTTCTCCGCTTTGCCGATGGTACATAATTATATACCTACCTACTTACAGCCATACAGGTGGAAAGAACGAAAGGGGCCTGAGCCCTAAACAAGTTGCTTTTCTGTTAGCGTTCACGCCAAACGCTACGGACAAAATGTTGTGAGTCACGTGACTTTTCCGCAGGTAATGTCATTGCCATACATTTTGGACGTAGCGTTTGGCGTGAACGCTAACAGAAAAGCCACTTGTGTAGGGCCTCTGAGAGACTACTGCCTGTCTGTACCGACACGCCGCGTGATATCACTGCAAGAACTGCCAATTTGTTTGCGAACATTCGAGGGAGAATCACACCGTGACATTCTCCTCTGGTACAGCCTGTCTACTGTACCGAATACTGAGTAAGCACGTGCTCACGTGCTGTGATTTAAAAAAAAACCGGCCAAGTGCGAGTCGTACTCGGGCACCGAGGGTTCCGTATCATATTTGGACGTATAAAGTGAAAAAATCCGGACCGCATAACTAAGTTTGTTTGTGAAGGAATTTTGATGATTTTGAAAAAACTGTACTAGTTAGGAACATCGTGTTTTGGTGCCATATTTGGGTCAATTCCTATCAAATATAATTATTTTAGATTTTTCGCCCCGCAAACTTCGGAGATAAGGGGGGGGGAATGGTATTTTTTTGGACATTTTTCATCATATGTCGAAAACTGTGAGACATAAAATAAAATAAAAATATATTTTGAAATGTGCAGATCAAGCCCTTTCATATGATATGTCACTTGACCTAGTAACCCCACTTTAAAATTTCGGACCCCCACTCCGGCCCCTTTTGCAATGAAAATAAAAATATTTTTGGACTTTTTTCATTTGCAATTTAATTGAACAAGCATTCTTTATAACTGTTCCAAATTTCAAGTCGATAGCATAAGTAGTTGCTGAAATAAGCAGGTGTGACAGACAGACAGACAGACAGACGAAGTCGCACCATAAGGGTTCCTTTTTTACCATTTTGGTACGGAACCCTAATAAACATACCTACTTAAGTTTTCCCTTTACGTTTGCTCATCGCTGGCTAAATAGGTCAATTATGAAACGGACTCGTATGGCGCTCCGGTGATCAACTGAGCATGTTACATTTTAGCGCTCCGTTGAAATCGATACATTCTAGTGGGTAATCAGCGTGTATGTACCTACTTTACTGTTCTGTAAAAATCTACCGTGAAAACTTAGGTGAAGTGAGCGTGGAGTGAGCTGTCAATAGTGTCAATTCCTAGCAAAAACAAACTCACTTCACCTAAGTTTTCACGGTGAGATTTTTACAGAATCGACCGGCTGTTAGTTTATTTCTAGATTTATTATGAGTGGCGTGGGCAGTGCAGGTAAAAACATTTTTTTTATAGGTAGGTAGGTATTTCTATTTGTAAGGGCTGGTAGCCAAGGTCAGCGTGTCCATCCGAGAGGGATCGAAGGTAATCACATTATTGTTAGGCTGGTGCATCTTCTGCAGTGGTGATCCGAGGGGAAAGAGGAGTGGGTTGTGGGGTCCATGACCCCCCTAAAATCGTCCACGTCAAATTGACACACCTCCCAAATATAGAATGAATGACCTCTTAAAATAGACAATTTACGATTTTAAATAAATGATTAACTTCCTGCATAAATCGTCTAATAACTCAAAACAATGAAATGAAAAATACTTATTTAAATAATTTTGAAAAAAGCGCGAAACACGGTAGGTAATCAATACAAAAACTTGATCCACTTGATCTCTGATGGATAATCCCGTGACTAATCACCGTGATTATAGGTAGATAAAGATAGGTACCTAATGCGATAACGTTTTATCGGTACTTAGCCATTGCCTCCACCTTTATCCACGCCTGTGCTAAGTCAAGGGATCACTACACTAGACCTTTAGATAGGTACCTACCTATTAGGTAACTATGCATTTACCTATGTAATTTCTCTGCCATACATGATAATACCTACCTACTTTACATCGGAGCACAGAAATTATGACACATTTAAATAGGTACAGTCAGCGACAAATTCGTTAACACTTAATTTTGAGGGTTCCGTAGCCAAATGGCAAAAACGGAATCCTTATAATTTCGTCCCATCTGTCTGTTCGTCCGTCTGTAGGTACATATGTCATAGCCATTTTACTCGGAGACTTGTATATGTCTCAGTCCTGTTTAAGGTACCTATATCATCATTCTCCTGCCATTATCCCAATCACTCTCTGTCTACCCATAGTTATCTTTCGCACAGTCCATCCATAATTAGGGTTCCGTACCAAAATGGCAAAAAAGGAACCCTTATGGTGCGACCTCGTCTGTCACACCTGCTTATTTCAGCAACTACTTATGCTATCGACTTGAAATTTGGAACAGTTATAAAGAATGCTTGTTCAACTTTATTGCAAATGAAAAAAGTCCAAAAATATTTTTATTTTCATTGCAAAAGGGGCCGGAGTGG
This sequence comes from Thalpophila matura, assembly GCA_948465475.1. Classification (NCBI taxonomy): domain Eukaryota; kingdom Metazoa; phylum Arthropoda; class Insecta; order Lepidoptera; family Noctuidae; genus Thalpophila; species Thalpophila matura. Next base: position 470,168 of record OX419196.1, read on the forward strand.
GGGTCCGAAATTTTAAAGTGGGGTTACTAGGTCAAGTGACATATCATATGAAAGGGCACATTTCAAAATATATTTTTATTTTATTTTATGTCTCACAGTTTTCGACATTATGATAAAAAATTTCCAAAAAAATACCATTCCCCCCCCTTATCTCCGAAGTTTGCGGGGCGAAAAATCTGAAATAATTAGAGTTAATAGGAATTGACTCAAATATGGCACCAAAAATAAAACGATGTTCCTAACTAGTACAGTATTTTCAAAATCATCAAAATTCCTTCACAAACAAACTTAGTTATGCGGTCCGGATTTTTTTACTTTATACGTCCAAAAATAATACGGAACCCTCGGTGTGCGAGCGCACTTGGCCGGTTTTTTTGCCTTGGTCTTCCTCTGTGTATTCTTAAAGCATTCCACATAAAATCATATGAGGACAATAGCCAAAATATTGCGCTAGCCCTTAGCAGTATAGCTATTCTGGGGGCTACAAGCTGTACGGCAGGGTTTCTCAAAGTGGTGTCCAAGGACCCTTTAGGAGTCTGTAACGTGAGTGCCATGTGACCACAGCTACTGAGTTCACTCTTAACATATTTATTAGGAAAATTGTGCTGCCGGAGTGGATATGCCTTGTTTTCTTTCCTAAAGTTTTCTTCGACAGGGTTCCGTGGAATTTTTGAAATTGTGAGAGTGGTCTGTGGCTACAAATAGTTTGAGAACCACTGCTCTAAGGCTAGGTCACAGAAATGTTATCTGTATAAAAAATCCGTCGTAACATGCGGGGTTGGGATATTATAGAGCTAGTTATGTACACTATCGATTTTTACATATTTTTATGGTAAGTAAGTAGTACCGCAATGCTATGTCGTTGGAATACAAAAGTAGGTAGGTAGTTGTGTGGGTGTTGGTTTAAAAATAAAAGGCTTGCACTGACATATAGCTGCCGTTTTATAAATACACGAGACTTTAAGCTTCGATTGATTTAATGTTCTATGTAGGAATTAACTGAGGTTACTGTGTTGAAATATTTACTGCATTATAATGTACAAGCTGTTTCCCGTGGCTTCACCCCGTTACTCGGCTCCTAAGGGTCATAGCGTGATGTTAAATAGCCTATACTATTCCTAATGAATCTAGCTATCATATATAAAAAGATTCTTCAAATCCGACTGGTATAGTCTCAGAGATTAGCGCGTTCAAACAAACTCTTCAGCTTTATAGTAGGTAGGTAGTATAGATAGATTAGTAGGTATACTGTCCTAAGTACTATTCTTCTTCATTCGTAGTGTCACTAGCTATAAGCTAACTTCAGATTCTATTGAACATCGCACTATACCTACTAATTTACACTATATCTCGTTCTTACAAATATTATTGAAAAAGGACAGAAAATATTTAGAACTGTCAAATTAGTCTACGCCCTTGTCATTTACGGGAAAATAGTCATAACCTTTTGCGATTACGACTAAATTGATATTAAAAATATTCAAGTGGTCTAATTTGACAGGATTAAATATCTGCTATCCCTCTCTCATGTATTTTATTAGAAAGAGACGTAATAAGACTAAATTAGTTTAGTTGGTTAACAAGAGAATCGGCACCAATGTCGCGTAAAAAGATTACTCAGTCGGCCACTTTTCATTATTTCACAGGCAATTGGAAAATCTTTACTTATATTCTTTGAAACATGGGTATCTTAGAATCGTATCTATTGCAGAACCTAACTCAAGACTTTCGAGGTAGGCATTACTTGAGACTAGCTTCAAGCCATTTCGTTGGTTGAAAATAGTCTCAAGTAATACTTGAGTCTTGAATTAGGTTCTGTAATACGACTCTTATAGAAATGTCATGAATATCATCAACGAATAGAAAACTATGGCTTTACTGAAAATATGCAATAGCGCCATCTATGAGCAAGATGCTGCTATTAAAGACTTCTTCTAGTGGCACCATCTATGAGCAGATGCCCCGGACTTGCCACGGACAGACGGACGACAAAGTGATCCTATAAGGGTTTCGTTTTTCCTGTTGAGGTACGGAACCCTAAAAATCGGGAGGCGGGATGTTTCAGTCCCCTAGATCCGCTACTGTACCTACCTTCCTTATCAAAATGACATAGCAACATCAAAAATAATTGTGTATGCCGCCAATTTATGTGGTTACCGATAAACTAACCACGAATGTCCTTCCCGACTTATCAAAAAATGTATTATGTGTTTGCACACGAAGTCCTCACCGTGTGCAATGGTTCATGGGTATATATAGTGTGTTCCAGGGTTGGAAGACCATAGTCGAGCCGTGGACGTCACGGCTTGAAACTAAAAAGAGTGATAGTTTTATTTTGTTGTTTTTAATTAGTGAAAAATCTTGTGGTAAGTGCATTTTAATTTATATTATGTTGTCTAAAAGTAGATATACCTATTTGTGTTTGTTTTTCGGGGTAGGCAGTAGGTACCTGCCTGTCTAGTGTCTATTCTGAACCGACTCGCCGCGTGATGTCACCGCGAGAACTGCCAGTTTGTTTAGCAAACTTTCGAGGGAGAATGTCACGGTGAGATTCTCCCTCGAACGTTCGCAAACAAATTGGCAGTTCTCGCGGTAATATCATGCGGCGAGTCGGTACAAAATAGGCTTCACGAAGCTAGATACGTTCCTTACTTAACAATAGCATGGGGTCTCATCAGGAACAAAGGGACATTTGTTGAAATAACTCATAATAGATGGCGTTATATGTATCGATTTGTTATTGAAGTTTGTGTAAAATTGAGAACATGAAAAAATACATCATGAAAAATATTTGTTCAAATTTTGAAAAATCCTTTAGGCACAGAAAAATGTATAGCCCGAAGATAGCCCGCGCTAAATCGGTCACATTTCTTTGTATGAGATGAGGCATCTGTACGTATAGTATTATATTATCTGTGACAATAGTCAACATTAAAACTAAAGGATTGTGATTATAATGCCTAACGAACAGTTTCAAATGTTTTATGATTTAAAACTTGCTAATAGTACCTACCTACTACATTATATTTGTATGCAATGCAATGATCCAGTAGATAATGTTGCTAAGCAATTAGTTAAAAATAACAGGCGTTTTAAAGTACAGCCAAAATTTTTTATAAATTGACAATACTAAAACTGTCATTGAATTTTGCTGTCGACTGTACCTTTGTTGATTTTATACAATTTAATTCAGAAATTAGACAGGTATCTACTCGTAGTTTTAAACGTAGGTACCTATTATTTTAATAGTTCTGTAGTTTAACAGTAAACCTATAGGTAAATAATTAGGTTGAGGATAATAATTAAAGTACCTAGGCACTTACGTATCTTACAAATAGGTACTTACCATATTATTGTCATTACCATAGAGATATACCTACCTACCTATTATACTAGTAGGTACTTATTAGAAGTAGCTATAGGTACACTCGACGCCATTGACGGTCGACCACTTTTCGCCCTTATTACTAAGAACATAAGGGTGAAAAGTGGTCGACCGTAAATGGCGTCGAGTGTACATCACCGTATACTACAGTACCTAACTACAGTTGTATTACATATCAATGACTAATAGGTACCAGCTAAACTCGTTAATATTTCAGTCATGCGTGATTCTATTGAAATTGTATCCTTAGACGTGGTGACACACAATATTGTATCATTTGTAATATTGATACCTAATGACTAGTAGCTTTAAGAGTGGTCCTCAATGTCGCTCTCACTTTCAATGTCACTGACACGCCTGTAGTTTTTTGATACATTCTTCGTTAGGTGCCGAGCACACCCCGCGTGTTTGGAAACATAGTTACATTTCTTATTCAATCACAGTGTAGAATAATTACGCGATAAATGTATGAATTTTGGGGTGGCCCGGGTGTAAGAATCAATTTTTATAGGTTACTAAAAGTCATTATGCAATGCCACAAACACACATGATGTGTTAACTAATTAAATGTGGTATTGCGGCACATAGGGACTTCATGAAAATTGGGGTGGCATTGAATGTGTTAATGTACAGACCGCTGCACTAATTGGGTACCCCTCACCATTGAGATCAGCCACTGAGGGGAGGTTACATTAATTTGAATTAACCATTAGGTCAGGAACATGTGACGTCCACCAACCCGCACTGGGCCTGCGTGGTGGACTACGGCCCACTCCCTCTCACAGAGGAGGCCTGTGTCCCAGCAGTGGGAACGTTATAGGCTGGTTATGCTATGCTATATTAGGTCATCTAATTGCCTACGGTCCATAATTCTTCTTGCAGTAAAACAAGATGTCGGACGCTAAGAAGAACCTGTTGTTATTCTTCGACCGGCCCACGGAGCCATGCTTCATGCAGAAGGGAGATGAGAAGGCCGTCTTCGAAGTACCTGAGCATTACTATGTAAGTACCTATTTTATGTTTGACTAGCTGTTCCCCGCGGTTTCACCCTCGTTGCTCGGCTCCTAAGAGTCGCAGCGTAATGTTGAATAGCCTATACTATAATATTCCTCATGAATCTGGCTATCATAAACAAAAAGATGTTTTCGAATCCGACTGGTAGTTCCAGAGATTAGCGCGATCAAAAAAACAAACTCTTCAGCTTTATAATATTAGTATAGGTAGATTATAACTCTCTTTCACTATGACTCTCTTGCAGCCCGAGAAGTACCAGGCGCTGACGACCACCATCTCGAACCGGTTCGGAAATGACGCGGGCCGCACCATCCCCGTGCGCAACATCGCGCTGCCCAACCTCAGCCTGCCCATGGAGCTGTCTTACAACGAGCAGTTCTCGCTGTTCATCCCCAAGCACAGGGTCATGGCGGGCAAGCTCATCGATATATTCCTGGGTAAGTAAAGGTTCAAAAACACTAGAACTTATCCGGACAATCAGGCAGAGTAAAGTCGCTTACCTAGGCCATGTACTTAGAAACAACCAATATGTCCTCCTCAAGACCTTAATAGTGGGCAAAATTGCTGGAAAATGAAGTGGTACGGCGCAAAATGTCATGGCTCAGAAACATCAGAGAATGCATCGGCATCAAGACTGTAGAACAACTGTTCAGACTATCCCCGGACAAGAAAAAGTTTAAGGAGCTGACTGCCAACCTTCAATAATGGAGAGGCACTAGAAGAAGAAGTAAAGGTTCCGTACCTCTAAAGGAAAACGGAACCCTTAGGGTGCGTTCCCACTGAGGGTGGGGTGTTCCAGATATTATTTTTACCAGGAGTTAAGGATTTAGGGATCCGCCATTGTCAGGACTGATAGCACGGCTCATTGCCTGAACAGCACATTTTAGTCGCACACTATGCAACTCATATTCCATATTGGATAGTGCTAGGCAGGTGTGTGGTCTTTGGGATACCCGGGCCAGTTTCTGAGGTGGAATTAATAAGCTGTCCTTGTGTTACAGGTATGCGAGACTTAGAAGACCTGCAATCAGTGTGTTCATTCTGCCAGCTGCGTATTAACCCGTACATGTTCAACTACTGCCTCTCCGTCGCTATACTGCACAGGTGAGGAACATGTTGATATAAGTTCCATTATCATCATCCGCCTAGCCTTTTCCCAAACTAGATAGTGGTCGGCTTCCAGTCTAACTGGTTGCAACAAAATATCAATATTTTACGTTACTTTCTCCACAAAACAATTATTTCGGAATACCGTTATTTTTAAGTTAGACTAGATGTCAGACTTTTGGGCTCCTGACTACCCTTAACGACAAATATATTCCTGTGACAACCGGGACCGACTGCTTAACGTGCTCTCCGAGGCACGGAGGGGTCTCAACGTATAAAGAACGGTCACCTATCCAAGAACTGACCGCGGCAAGCGTAGCTTAACCTCGCAGATCGATCAAACAGCGCTGCTGTCATTTAGCCACGAGCCCCTCCAATAAGTTCCATTATACTATGTCAAAATAAAAACTAACAATAATTATGTTCTACATGGCAAAAAGTAATATAAATAAGTACTATATACTAATAAATCTGTGCGTCTTCGAGAAAATGTATACAATAGTGTTGTGAACATTGCAGGCCCGACACCAAGGGCGTGAACATCCCGACGTTCGCGGAGACGTTCCCCGACAAGTTCATGGACCCCAAGGTGTTCCGCAAGGCGCGCGAGGTCAGCAACGTCGTCACGTCCGGGAACAGGGTAAGATAACACTCGTAATGTCCTGGGTTCCGAACCATAGGGTAATTACCCCCTCGGGGCAGTACCGTTTTTACCATAAGGGCACACGTTATTAAGCCTGTAACGCAGGGTGGTCCGTTGTGAAACAAGATGGTGCTATTCGTTCTGTATAGCTCCATTTCTCTTTCTGTCTCACAGCTCTCACAATGGAAATAGAAAAGAAAAAAGAATTAGGGTTCCGCGACTAAAATTAGAACCCATGAAATCCAATATTTGTATAGACTAAACTTTACCCGTGCGAAGCCGGCTAAGTCAGCTAGTTTATAATATTACAATAATATATTATGCTCGTGACATTTTCCTCGTCAGATGCCGGTGACGATCCCGGTGAACTACACGGCGAACATTCAAGAACCAGAGCAGCGCGTGGCGTACTTCCGCGAGGACATCGGCATCAACCTCCACCACTGGCACTGGCACCTGGTGTACCCCTTCGACTCCGCCGACACCACCATCGTCAACAAGGACCGAAGAGGAGAACTGTTCTACTACATGCACCACCAGATCATCGCTAGGTCAGTGAGACACTTTAGGTACACTATAAGTGTACCCCTTCGACTCCGCCGACACCACCATCGTCAACAATAACCGAATAGGAGAGCTGTTCTACTACATGCACCACCAGATCATCGCCAGGTTAGTGAGACACTCTAGGTATACTACAAGTGTACCCCTTCGACTCCACCGACACCACCATCGTCAACAAGGACCGAAGAGGAGAGCTGTTCTACTCCATGCACCATCAAATCATCGCCAGGTCAGTGACACACTCTAGGTACACTACAAGTGTACCCCTTCGACTCCGCTGACACCACCATCGTCAACAAGGACCGAAGAGGAGAGCTGTTCTACTACATGCACCACCAGATCATCGCCAGGTCAGTGAGACACTCTAGGTACACTACAAGTGTACCCCTTCGACTCCGCCGACACCACCATCGTCAACAAGGACCGAAGAGGAGAGCTGTTCTACTCCATGCACCATCAAATCATCGCCAGGTCAGTGAGACACTCTAGGTACACTACAAGTGTACCCCTTCGACTCCGCCGACACCACCATCGTCAACAAGGACCGAAGAGGAGAGCTGTTCTACTACATGCACCATCAAATCATCGCCAGGTCACGCCCAAGCAACAAAAAGTGGTGTGGTAGCTATCCTGGAACCACTATTTTATCAGGACTATAACGGGTTAGTGTATAAGCACTTAAAACAACAGAAAAGGGCCCAATTTATAGGCGTATTTATCATAGTAAAACACTCATAGTAGACTTGGTGACTACTACTTAGACCAATAGTAATTTAACCTTATACTTGGACTACGCAAAACTATCTGCTGCAAAAACAAAATTCTGTCATAACGTGTCTTATTTAGACTCCGCCCCTGTTCGAAATTATTTGAAATTTTTCGGTTACGGTTACGGGTAGAATTTTATGTCGGATATCCAATAGTCTCTTTTACAGTTACGGAGCTCCATAACATCTCTGGCAGGAGTTAATTATTATTAAAATGTTAACTGTAACCCCCTTGCCCACAGATACAACATGGAGCGGCTGTGCAACGGCATGCCGCTGGTGCAGCCGTACGTGAACTTCCGCGAGCCCATCCAGGAGGGGTACTTCCCCAAGCTGGACTCGCAGGTCGCCAGCAGGGCCTGGCCGCCCAGGTAACATTCACTATGTTCAGGGTAACATTCACTATGGTTAGGGTAATATTCACTATGTTCAGGGTAATATTCACTATGTTCAAGGTAACATTTATTATGTTCAAGGTAATATTGACTATGTTCAGGGTAATATTGACTATGTTCAAGGTAATACTCAATATGTTCAAGGTAATATTGACTATGTTCAGGGTAATATTGACTACCCGGGCACGCCGCAATAGCCGGGCATGCCGCAATAGCGGCGGTAAGGCCCGTAATGAGGGAATGGCTTGGGAGACGGCATGGCGCCCTTAGCTTCCGGCTTACACAGGTGCTTTCTGGACACGGGTGCTTCGGAAAGTACCTGTGCCGTATAGGCCGGGAGCCGACGCCCGGTTGCCACCATTGCGGTGACTGCCCCGACGACACGGCGCAGCACACACTGGAGGAGTGCCCAGCTTGGGCAGTGCAGCGCCGTGACCTCGTCGCGGCGGTCGGAGCTGCGGGTGGCCTCTCGCTCCCGGCCGTGGTTGAGGCCATGGTCGGCAGCGAGAGCGCTTGGAGCGCCGTCGCCTCCTTCTGCGAGGAGGTGATGGACGCCAAGGAGGCGGCGGAAAGGGAGAGGGAGGCGGTGTCCTCTCTCCCCATCCGCAGCAGACGCACCGGGCGCCGTAGGGCGGCCAACGATCTCCGGCCACCATAGGGTGCGGCCTGCGGGCGGCGGACTTGGGGCGTCCGTCGCCCGAACGGAAACAGGCCCGAGACGGTGGCGCGACGTGTTCCGCGCGCGCCTCTCTAAAGGAATTGCGGCCGTGCATGACGGCCGCATAGGGTGACGGGGCCCGCCTTTCATTTGGCGGGCCAATACCTGCCGGGGGTGCGGACGAATGCGCAAGCGACTCCCGCGCCCCCGGCGTAAGGTAATTGGAGGAACACCGGGGTGGTTTGTTTTAGTCAGTAAGAGTCTGACAGACCCCTCCGCCCTCCCCAGGGCGGGGGACATCCATGAGGGTTTCCGCCTCGAAAAAAAAAAAAAAAAAAAGGGTAATATTGACTATGTTCAAGGTAATTGGTAATTGATTATGTTCAGGGTGTGAATTTCACACCCTGTAAGGTGTGAATTTGTAAACCTGTCTGATGGAATGTGAGCTGAATTTGATATTCGACGTTTGCCTTATGCTGGCAAGTACAATCCAAAGTTAGAGAAAGTTTTATGAATTAAAACTTGTCAATTACTACTTGCTTGTAACACATATTGAAAAACAGGCAACACTTTGAAAAATAGTATTAAGATATATTTAAAACAATATTTAAATTCTACAATAATAAATTATTAAAATTCTGAAATTATCACCGACTTATTTCGGTGACCGTACATAATTTGATTGCAGTCGATTCAGAACTATGTAGTTCAACAGTTTGTTTTATTCCTAAAAAGAAAATTATTACGTGAGTTAGTGAGAGGGTTTAGTGCCGCCATTTTAGATTCGCTTCTTTATTGGCGCGACTTATAATTTCAAATGGTGTGTCCCAGGTTCGCGTCCACCACGATCCGTGACCTGGACCGGCCGGTGGACCAGATCAGAGCCGACGTGTCCGACCTCGAGACCTGGAGGGACCGCTTCGTGCAGGCCATCGAGAGCAACTCTGTAACCTTGGTAAGTTCACTTCAAGGCATTAGACGCAACTCTGTTACTATGGTAGGTTGTCTTCAAGGTTAAATCGTCAGCCGGCAGCAGTACAATGTTGCACATATTGCATGGGGACATAGTGCATATTGCACTGAAGCCGATTTTGGACACCATTGAGGTCGATTTTGGATGTCACTGAGGTCGATTTTGGACGTCACTGAAGTCGATTTTGCATGCCATTGACGTCCATTTTGGACGTCACTGACTGAAGTCGATTTTGCACGCTATTGTGGTCGATTTTTGACGCTACTGAGGTCGATTTTGGACGCTACTGAAGTCGATTTTAGAAGTCACTGAGGTTTATTTTGGGCGCCACTGAGGTCGATTATCGGCCACTATTCTAGCCACCACGCAAACGTCGTCGCTTCACTTAGCCTGATGTTTACCGATTCTTGATTTCAAGTAAAGCATAAAGTCTTTAGTTTTAATTTGATTTAAAAGGCTTTGATGTTTTGAAAATCAAGTCCTAGGCTCGATCCCTGGGCAAAGGATTATTGGATGTTACCATTAGGAAATTCGTAGTAGCAGCCAGAAATCTGGATTTGTGTTGATTGGCAATGAGCTCGCCCATATTAGTTAATCTACTCGTATTTCGACACCTGATTCTGGTCAAAATCAATTGTGTTTTTCTTGAAGGGCTGTTAAATGTGATGCTGATGAATTACGATTTTAATAAAAATCCCCCCCCCCCAGCCGAACAACCGTCAGATGCCATTGGACGAGGAGCGCGGTATCGACATCCTGGGCAACATGATGGAGTCATCCATCATTAGCATCAACCGCGGCTACTACGGCGACATGCACAACATGGGACACGTGTTCATATCGTACTCGCACGACCCCGACCATAGACACTTGGTGAGTACACGACTCTATGGTAGTTATCCATCATCATCTATGAGCTGATGCCTCCACCCGTTAAGGGTCTTACAGAGCCTCGGACAGACAAACAACAACGTAATTCTATAAGGGTTCCGTTTTTCCTTTTGAGGTACGAAACCCTAAAAATCACGAAGATACCGCTTTTACGGGCGAGAATTGCATGAATCGATAAAATTTGATCAAGTAAGCCTCTTATGGGACTTCGTTCCAAAAACCTTTGACAGACCATGATTGTCTGTTTTGTGTAGTAATTATGATCAAAATGACCGTGTCCCCTCAGGAACAATTCGGCGTGATGGGCGACTCGGCAACGGCGATGCGCGACCCCGTGTTCTACCGCTGGCACGCGTATGTTGACGACCTCTTCCAGCTCTACAAGTACAAACTCAACCCGTACACAGATGACAAGGTAATAATATCACTTATTATACGCTGTAACGGCACCTGAGCGTGGAATTCTGGGTTCGATCCTTGGGCAAAGGGTTATATAGGTTTTTCCATTAGGAAATTCTCAGTAAAAAGAAAGAAAGAAAAATTGTTTATTAGACTCACACAACAGGAATTTACATACTTCCATAAAATAGGAAAAAAAAACTGTTTAAAAAAAGAAAATATAAAAGTAAAACCTGGTGCGAGGCCAAAAGGCCACTATCTGAGCATAGTGCTGTGACTTAAAAATGCCGCAGCGCTGGTATTCTGATAGTAGCATCCCGGAGTCTGGATTTGTGCTCGGTTAGTGGGAATAGGCTCGCTCCCTGTTATACAGGGTTATTGATAAAACTCTAACAACTTCTTAGGACTATATCACTAACATTATAAACGACAACTTTTGTTTTATGATTTTTAAAAATTCATCAAAATTAAAAATATTATTTGGTTTTTACGTAGAAAATGCGAAAATTCCTGAGAAACGATATGTAGTTAAGTATTTACAACAAAATACAAATCTAAAGAGTATCTGATAGGTAGTAGGTACAACAAACACGTCTTGATAGTCTTGTTTTTGGTTAATGTATTAAGATTTGTAAAAAGTCATAGAACAAAAGTTGTTGTTTATGATCACGGAATATTTTTTTTTATTCCGTGGTTTTACCAATAACCCTGTATAGGAGTTATGAACTCATAACTTATCTGGTGACATAAGGGTGAATTATTTACCTTCACCTACTCTTTTAGAGAAAAGAGATGTGTGTGAATCTACGTTTTGGATTGGACAACTAGCTTCAACTAACGGACAAACTAACTGACAATTATTGTTTGATTATTCAAAAGTGCCTGAAAATGGTCTATATAACTACACTCCGTAGAAGATTTACTGTTGAACGAATTCGTGAAAGTAATCTAACACGGGATACAGAACTAAAAAACTTTTTTAACAAAAAATAACCGACTTCAAAAATCCACTACAAAGAAAATAATAATTTTGGTTTCGGAAGTCGGTGGCAAAAAAAAGCAAACAAAAACCAAAGCCACCGACTTCCGAAATCAAAATTATTATTTTCTTTGTACGGAGTGTGTACATTTATGCATATAACTTTGTACATAGGAATGATTACATAATGTATTATATACTAAAACCTTCCTGAAAGTATGTAGATTACGTTAGTGAAAACCCCATCCAAATCGAATCAGTAGTTTGTGAGAAAATCGCGCACATACAAACATACATACATACATACATACATACGGGACGAATACAGAACCTCCTTTTTTGAAGTCGGTTAAAAAATAAATGTTTTGACTTTTGACTTTGATGTTATGTTATGTTGAGCGGAGGTTCCTAACCCTTTAATATCCGTCTCTTCAGCTGGACTTCGCGGGCATCCGCGTATCCAGCATAAACCTGGAGGGGGCAGCCGGCAACAACACCATCGGCACGTTCTGGGAGCTCAGCACCGTGGACCTGGGCCGCGGCCTGGACTTCACGCCGCGCGGCTCCGTGCTGGCGCGCTTCACGCACCTGCAGCACCAGGAGTTCAACTACGTGTGAGTACACCCTGACCCTCCAGACCCTGAAGGGGCGCAGAAATTACCAGACCAGGACCAAGATTGAAATTTTCAAGGACACAGTTAGGGCCGTTATAAAAGCCAGGCGTGGCCATATTGTGAGGGGGTCATACGGTTTAGTGCCGAAGTGCTATACCTGAATTACCGTGTTTCGTGTATTTAGTACAATTTTAGGGGGGGTTATGACCCCTACGATCGCGCGCATAAAAGGTTAGATACGGCACAGGCCATAACATACTGAATCCCGACTGTTTTTTCTGGAGTATCTTCAATGTACAGACACGGCTTTTTTACAGTTTTATAATAGCACTATATTGTTGCTGCGCCTACAAAAATCGCTGTGTTGTAACAATTTTGATCCTTAGGTATTTCATAAGGACATGCATATTATTAGAATGCTAAAATCATAACCCTTACCAATGAGACGGCCACGGTTCGGCAAGGGTCGCGGGTTCAAAACCCGCTAGCGACATTCGATTTTTGAAAAATCTCTTATATATTTAATATCTGTCCCCACAGTATCGAAGTGAACAACACGTCAGGACAGGCAGTGATGGGCACAGTGCGTATCTTCATGGCGCCCGCCGTCAACGAGCGCGGCGAGCCACTCAACTACGACGAGCAACGCCGAGCCATGGTCGAGCTCGACAAGTTCACCACGGGACGTGAGTATTGCAGATCGATTATAGCTCAAATCGAATATGATTCGAATTAATTTTGATGCCATTTCGAGCTCAGAGTCGGAAAGTAAACCTGCTGTATTAAGTACTACTCTTCCCCGCGGTTTCACCCACGTTGCTCGGCTCCTAAGAGTCATAGCGTGATGTTAAATAGACTATACCATTCCTCATGAATCTGGCTATCATATACAAAAAGTTTTTTCGAATCCGACTGGTAGTTCCAGAGATTAGCGCGATCAAACAAACTCTTTAACTTTATAATATTAGTAGTATTCTTCTTCTTCTAGTGCCTCTCCATCATTGAAGGTTGGCAGTCAGCTCTTTAAACTTTTTCTTATTATTATTTATTATTTATTTATTTATTATAAAGGTACATATTAAGGTCTATAAAATAATATAATGTCCAACAAAACTATATATATAGTTTGTCTGTTGGATCGCAATAATAATATAATAATAATATCGCAGTTTAAATATGGACGTTACGAAAGTAGGTACCTATGTATACATGTTACGGCAGTGTACTAAGTAGATATTTGTTCATGGCTAGTCTGAATAGTTGTTCTACAGTTTTGATGCCGGTCCATTCTCTTATGTTTCTGAGCCATGACATTTTGCGCCTTCCGACTTTACGTTTCCCAGCGATTTTGCCCATCACGATGGTCTTGAGGAGCACATATTGGTCGTTTCTAAGTACGTGGCCTAGGTAAGCGACTTTTCTTTGCTTGATTGTCCGGATAACTTCTAGTGTTTTGCCCATACGCTGTAGCACTTCAGTGTTTGGAACTTTATCCGTCCAACTGATACGCAGCATTCGTCGATTAGTAGTATAGATGTACATTTTACACCTGTGTTATGTTCGCAGTCCGTCCGGGCAACAACACCATCCGTCACCGCAGTCTGGACTCGTCCGTCACCATCCCCTACGAGAGGACCTTCCGCGACCAGGTATGACACTACTTTAAAGGGAACATGTTGGGTTATAGGTTTGTTATGTTTAAAAGGTCAAGGGCCTTACAGTCAGTGCCTCACATTGGTGCTGATTCTGTTGAATATCGCACTAACCTAATTTTAGTCACACTATATCTCTTTCTTTCAAATATCATTGATAAAGGACAGATAATATTTAGAACTGTCATATTAGTCTACGCCCTTGTCATTTACGGGAAAATAGTCGTGTCCTTTTGCGATTACGACTAAATTGACATCAAAACTGTTCAAGTGGACTAATTTGACAGGATTAAATTTAATGTTTCTTTTTCCCTTTCTCATGTTTCTTTTTAGAAAGAGACATAATGAGACTAAATTAGTTAAGTTCGTAAACTACAGAATCGGCACCATTGTCTTGTCCTCTTAGAATCTTAGGCCGAGATAAATAGACGTTAGGTACTTAGAACGTAGGTACTTTGGTTAAGCAGTATCGTTGTCCCTGTCGCGCAACTTGCAAGCAAGACAGAGACGGGAATATAGCTTAGCCAAAGGACGTGCTAAGTACCTAATGTTTATTTATCTCGGCTTTGCTATTTCTAAGAGGGGTCAGACAATGTGGGGCATTGACTGGACAAGACACTTAATTTGCTTAAAAGCGGTGGCAAGTTCACTCATCTTGACAACTTCTGTCGACTTGCTTTTTAGGTACAGCCACGAGCAAAAAGATGATACACTTAGTGAAATTCAACAAAAATCTTCTGCTAAAGTATTTATTAAATTATGAGTGCATAAATAGTCTCCGAACACATTGTCATTTTGAATTACAGTCATATTTCAACAATTGACAGGTATTCTACGACAAAATCGATACTCAATCTTGCTAACTGTATAGATTTGTGTGACATATTACCAGTGCAGGCAATGTTAATAACCTATTAACCTCGCCCCCCCCCCCCCCCCCAGTCTGCACGTCCAGGTGACCCGGGAACCGCGGAGGCGGCAGGCTTCGATTTCTGCGGCTGCGGCTGGCCGCACCACATGCTGGTCGCCAGGGGAAACGAGCAGGGGTACAACGTGGTGCTCTTCGCCATGGTGTCCAACTGGGCCGAGGACAGGGTACGTACACCATCGTTATTTACTTCATCCATCTAAAGATCATAAACGCTAGCCAATCATTGAATAAAATAAAATAAAATAAAGATGGTCCCTAACCGGGAGCATTCGCCTATTTTGTAGCGTTACAGATTTGAGCATAACGTTACAATACTGACTCCCTGACTGATGAGCATTCGCTTGTAATGTAACATTTTAGATTACAAGTTGTATATTATTATATACAACTTGTAATCTATATAGTTGTATATATTACCTCCCTCTCTCACTGATGTACAGTCAGTGCCCCATATTGTCTGACCCCTCTTAGAAATAGTTACATTCTAAGAGGGGTCAGACAATGTGGGGCACTGACTGTTCTCCTCGAATTGTATCATTACAGGTTGCGTACTGTAATGTTTGGTTCACTTCACTCACTGATGAATACTCGACTCTGTAACGTTATAATTCAGGCGATTGCTCCCGGTAAGGGAGCATCTTAACACACTCAGTGGTGTACATTGCATAAATAGGCAATTAAGCAATGCTCACCTCATAAAATTCAATTAAACTATTTTAACTATTACTATACAGCATGTAACAGAGACCCTGTTGTTCCCCAAAAGGGGTCATTATACTCATCATTATGAACAACTTTTACTATGGGACTAACCCTGAAATCGTGAAAAAAAAATCTGCTGCTCCATTAATTTTGTTGAGTTATGTCAACATAAATGTATGGAACAGCTGATATATTGACAGAATCACCTTTCTAACGCTCTCCCACTAATAAACTTCCTTCCAGGTGGAACAAGACCTAGTCGGAGCCTGCAACGACGCCGCCTCGTACTGCGGCATCCGCGACCGCAAGTACCCCGACCGCCGCGCCATGGGATTCCCCTTCGATAGACCCGCGCCCACCGCCAACACCCTGTCCGACTTCCTACGACCCAACATGGCCGTGCAGGACTGTACTATCCGGTTCTCAAACGGCGCCCCTCGGCCTAGGACGCAACGCCGGTAGGTTAGATGTTACGTAAAGGAGGGGAGTGGGGGATTTGATAAGGAAGAAGACAATTTTGCGACCTTATTTTAATCACACTGTAGCTCTTTCTTACAAATAACTTGTCTAACAAAACACTTGTTATTTACGGTACGGGAAAATAGTCGTGACCTTTTGTGATTACGACTAAATTCACATCAGGATTAGATATCTTCTATCCCTTTCTTATGTTTTTTAGTAGAAAGAGACATAATGAGACTAAATTAGTTTTGTCTGTAAACAATAAAATCGGCAGCATTAAATCGGAACCATACGGAAAACCCTTTGCGTAAATATTTTTTCAAAATTTTTCACCTTAAATCTCTAATTTCTAAACAGTAGTCGCTTCCCTCGGGATCCCCTATAGCAGAAACGTTGAGTACCTGGCAGGGCCACGTTCTGGTGCACGTTTCGGGACCTGTAAGGGTTGTAAAAATTATTTAAAGTAGTTTCAGTGTTAAAATCTTATACAAAAAACAGTTTTTCACGAAAATTTTTCAAAATTTCCATTGAACCTACCTTTGATTCTCACACCCCTGGATAGGCTGCGTCGAGCCGCATCCCCTGACACCTCGAACGTCGGGATAGCGTCCGGGAAACACCTGAAATTAAATAATAATATTGTTATTCCATACATTATTGCTACTGCAAAAACTTACCTTAGTGGACGAGTAAAACACACGTTCGTAGATAATTTGACGACTAGGAGTCCTTTTTACACGCGGTTTTCGGCGTTTTTGATCGTTTCTAGGCTCCCACCAACCCCTAGAAGCATCCCCGTCATCCAGGGTGCAAAAATAAAAAAGTCGATTTTCAAACACTTTACGTAAATATTTTCTTCAAAATTTTTTGCTTATATATTTAATTGTAAAACAATAGTCGCTTCCCTCGGGATCCCTTATAGCACAAACGTTGCGTACCTGTCAGGGCTTCGTCCGGGTGCACGTTTCGGGACCTGTAAGGGCTGTAAAAAGTTTCTAACGTAGATTCAGGGTGTAATTTTTACTACAAAAAACAGTTTTTCATTCAAAATTTTTCAAAATTTTCACAGTACTTACCTAGATTTTCATACCCCTGGATAGGCCGCGTCGAGCCGCATCCCCTGACACCTCGAACGTCGGGATAGCGTCCGGGAAACACCTGGAATTAAATAATATTGTTATTTCATACAACAGCAAAACTTACCTTAGCGGGCGAGTAAAATACACATTTGTTGATATATCTACGACTAGGAGTCACATTTTCAAACGGTTTTCGGCGTCCAGGTTCGTTTCTAGGCTCCACCTAACCCCTAGAAGCATCCCCGTCATCCAGGGTGCAAAATTAAAAAAGTCCATTTTCAAACCCTTTGCGTAAATATTTTTTCAAAATTTTTCACCTTAAATCTCTAATTTCTAAACAGTAGTCGCTTCCCTCGGGATCCCCTATAGCAGAAACGTTGAGTACCTGGCAGGGCCACGTTCTGGTGCACGTTTCGGGACCTGTAAGGGTTGTAAAAATTATTTAAAGTAGTTTCAGTGTTAAAATCTTATACAAAAAACAGTTTTTCACGAAAATTTTTCAAAATTTCCATTGAACCTACCTTTGATTCTCACACCCCTGGATAGGCTGCGTCGAGCCGCATCCCCTGACACCTCGAACGTCGGGATAGCGTCCGGGAAACACCTGAAATTAAATAATAATATTGTTATTCCATACATTATTGCTACTGCAAAAACTTACCTTAGTGGACGAGTAAAACACACGTTCGTAGATAATTTGACGACTAGGAGTCCTTTTTACACGCGGTTTTCGGCGTTTTTGATCGTTTCTAGGCTCCCACCAACCCCTAGAAGCATCCCCGTCATCCAGGGTGCAAAAATAAAAAAGTCGATTTTCAAACACTTTACGTAAATATTTTCTTCAAAATTTTTTGCTTATATATTTAATTGTAAAACAATAGTCGCTTCCCTCGGGATCCCTTATAGCACAAACGTTGCGTACCTGTCAGGGCTTCGTCCGGGTGCACGTTTCGGGACCTGTAAGGGCTGTAAAAAGTTTCTAACGTAGATTCAGGGTGTAATTTTTACTACAAAAAACAGTTTTTCATTCAAAATTTTTCAAAATTTTCACAGTACTTACCTAGATTTTCATACCCCTGGATAGGCCGCGTCGAGCCGCATCCCCTGACACCTCGAACGTCGGGATAGCGTCCGGGAAACACCTGGAATTAAATAATATTGTTTTGAACGACCCCGCCCACCCTCCCTGTAGTGGCTAGGGTGGTAAACCTGGATTGAGGTGACAAAAAATTTTATTTGGGAAATCTGTTACCAAATTTATGGTGACACACGTACAACCCCTCTACGGGAATTCTGACAAGCCAAAGGGACTATACACCCTGTTTTTGACCATAATAATTAAAACACAAATAAAAATAGGCATAAAATAAACGACGCTAATAGACTCTTCCCCTTTTAATCTAGATAGTAGTGACGCCATATACACGTCTTTTAGTTTAAGAAATTTGACGCTTATTTAAAAGAAGTTTTAATAGAGACGCCATTTACACGTCAGTAAATAAGTTAATTATATTGATATTGATTGTGACACCGGTTAGTGAAAACGCCTTATACACGTTGCAGGTTAGGTTGTACTTACACGCTGACCCCTCTATACAGGGTCAGACGGACACTTTGGACAAATTCCCCGTTTTCTTCGCTGTGCCCTTTACACACACGCGAAGAACAAAATGTTCGGAATCCGCACCCCAGCAAAAGGGAAAGGGTCAAGAGCTGGCTCCAGCGGAACTCAAGAATCGACGTCGCCTATCCACCCGCGAAACGGGGGACCCTCGGGCGTGCGCGAAGTGCCGAAGGGGATATCCCTGAAGTTCGGCACTAGTGACGCCACCCGAGAGACCCTAACGAAGGCAGTGGAAACACCACTGTCGTCGTCGACGGGATCCGCTGGAGCTACTGCTCCCATCACCACCCCTAGCCCGACTGGACAGGCGCTGAATGCCGCCAGGACGTTCATTCGCAGGCCGGAACGAAAGAGGAGGTCCGTGGACATTATGGAGGCTTACGAAAAGCAGGCCGACATATATGCCGCTTCGTCAAACGATAAGCTTCTCCAGGAGATCATGAAGACGTTCGAAGACATCCCGACTAGAGTGAAAGATTACCCTCAGATGAGGAGAGACATAAAGATCTACCTGGAGACCCAGTCAGACAAATGCCTGCGGACCCTCTTCGAACTGAGCAAGCGAATGAGCGTCCTGGAAGCAGCACCAAAAACAGTCCCACCGGCAGAACAAAAAACCAGGCCTACACCCGAATCTTCGCAGGAAACCTTGGAGAGGCTAGGAAAGGTGGAGGCTAGCATAAAGGTGCGGCTCAGCGACCTCGAAGAGAAAATCGAGAAAGGCTTCCAGGACATGATGATTCATTGTTCCGATAGTGGCTCCGATATCATCGACAAGGTCATCGACAAGGTCGACGTGGTCAGCGACGGGATCGATGTGGTAAATGTAAACCTGGACAAGATAATAGAGGGGGTGAACACCATCGGTCGCGCCGCGGCTAACCTCGAGGACAGGGTCGGTGACGTTGCCGGTGAGGTCGCTGCCAGTACCGGTAAGATAAGGGAAGCCTTATCGCGAGAAGCCAGCGAGCCCAAAACTGACGTGCGGTCGTATGCCAACGTTGCGGCAACCAAACCCTGGCATCGACCGGCGCTTCACTCAATAGCGGTCACCCTCGAAGGCGGTCTTGAGACTGCCGACGAGGTGCTTGCGAGAGTGAAGACGGCGGTCGATGCCAGGTCAACTGGCCTGAAGATCAGCCGAATACGGAAGGCCAAGAATCAAACCGTAATCCTGGGGTGCGATACGGAAGCGGACCTGCAAAAAATCAAGGACAGGATAGGGAGTCAGGATGATGGGCTAGTGGTAGCGCACATGACCAACAAAAATCCGCTCGTCGTCCTTAAAGACGTCTTTTTGGACAGCGACGACGACGGAATGGTTGAGGCGCTACACTCCCAAAACAGGGACATATTTATGGGATTAAACGAAAGAGACCAGGAAATTAAAATCAAATTCAAAAAAAGAACAAAGAACCCGAAAACTGCGCATGTCGTGGTCCAGGTAGGACCAGTAGTATGGCAGAGGATGACGGAGGCTGGTGCCCTCTATCTTGACCTGCAAAGGGTCAGGGTAGAGGATCAGTCCCCGCTCATCCAATGCACAAAATGCCTCGCGTTTGGGCACGGTCGGAAATTTTGCACTGAGGGTGTGGACAGGTGCAGCCACTGCGGCGGACCGCATCTGCGCGAAAAATGCGCAGACTTCATTGCGGGAAACCTACCGCAGTGCTGCAACTGCTCACACTCAAGGCAGCAAGGAACCGACCACAACGCATTCAGCGCAGAGTGCCCTGTTAGGCAAAAATGGGACTACCTGGCCCGCGCGAATACGGCTTATCCGTAACTCACGAGTTGGGAGACACGTAATACACACAATAACACA
This sequence comes from Thalpophila matura, assembly GCA_948465475.1. Taxonomy (NCBI): domain Eukaryota; kingdom Metazoa; phylum Arthropoda; class Insecta; order Lepidoptera; family Noctuidae; genus Thalpophila; species Thalpophila matura. The sequence continues at coordinate 490,832 of OX419196.1, forward strand.
TATAGACACAGACACGACAGGAGTGCTCAGATACACATATATTATAAGAATATATTACTGTATCAAGCACAACATGCATACAAACACCAACACGACATGCATAAACACACAGATATACAAAATATATTATAAAAAATATACGATGTTATCAGAGCAATATACACACAAACACCAACACGACATGCACAAACACAAACCGGGAGTACAGAAAACAGGAAAACAAAAACGGAAACAAAGTGATGGAAACCGGAATAATACACACAGATATACAAAATATATTATAAAAATATATGATGTTATCAAAAGCAGCATACGCACAAGCACCAATACGACATGCACAAACACCAACACGACATGTACAAACACCAACACGACATGCACAAACACAAACCGGGAGTACAGAAAACAGGAAAACAAAAGAGGAAACAAAGTGATGGAAACCGGAACAAAACACACAGATATACAAAATATATTATAAAAATATATGATGTTATCAAAAGTAGCATACACACAAACACCAACACGACATGCACAAACACCAACACGACAGGCACAAACACCAACACGACATAAAAACAGCATACACACAACAAATGCACGCAAAACAACACTAAGATGACACACACATCCCAACAAAAAGTGAGTACCTAAATAAGATACAGTTAAGGGTTAAATCCGATGCTTAAACTAAGTCAGAAATTAAGTACATAGAAAAATTAAATTAAGAAGGAGTATCCGTAAAATTTTTGTAAAGTAAATAGAATAATATGTGGAACAATAATGAAATATCCCCAGTTAACAGTAAATAGTCTAGTGTAAACAATGTAAGTAAAAATTTAGTATAAATATTCAGGAAATAAAAGCAAAATAGAAGTAACAAATTCCTGGAAAATAATGCCCATGTGTTAACATCCAAGGAATAGACATTAACCGGGAATCCCACCTGGCTAAGTGTGTAAGATGATGAATGAAAGAAGAATACTGTTTTAAGCTTGAAAGTGCGAGATGAATAGATGCGAGAACTAGTATGAATGAGCTACTCAGAATAAAAAGGTCTCGTTTTCCGAACGGGGAAAAGCAGAAACAAATAAAAAAAAAAAAAAAAAAAAAAAAAAAAAAAAATCGGAACCATATCAAACTAATTTAGAACATATTTATATGTATCAAAAATGACGATAAACTAAGTTGTAATAAGTGTAAACATAGTTGTAACAAGTGTAAACGAAGTTGTAACAAGTGTAAACGCAGTTGTAACAAGTGTAACAACAACATGTAATGACAATTATTCGCAATATGCATAGCTCTGTGCGTTCGTCTGTTTTGTACTTACTATCTAAACATCGATTTTGAAATGAATCATCTTGAAAGTATAGCAACACCAATATTATTGATAAAACTCCCCCTCTCGACTGTCTTCAAAATCCAGTAACAACATGATCAGTATACCTATTCAGTACTTACTTTAGACTACATATTTAACTTAATCCAAATTACGTAGTTAGTTAAACTTTCATCAATCGGTTAAGATGTAGTTCAGAAAACACATTTTGGTTACTAATGTAGATGGCGCCACCTATACAACCTAAGGCTATTAGAAATTATTATTAATTTTACTATAATTCTTTACTTACTCACAATTATTTTCTTAATCTTAGTTTTTTAATATTTCTATCATAATTAAAGTTTTAAGTTAGTGGTGCCATCTATGTGTAGTAAATCAAACTATTGGGTGTGTAGGTCTGACCGGTCTAACTCGTCTGACTCGTCTGATCGGAGCGTGGAGCCCCAACGGCGGCCGTGCGGCTGTCGGGACTATGCCCCCGGCGAACTAGCCGCCAGTATTAAGAAACCTTACTATTATACAAAGTGCAATCATAAACATCACATCTTTTAATAGCCCACTGCTGGGAAAAGTGTTAATCTTACAAAGTTATCAAAGATACAGGATTTAATATGAACATAACTATCTGTTTGGTTATCTCGGTTTGTCTTGAAAGGTTTTTGGCTCTCAAAGGCTTTAAAAAAATTCGCTAATGACATAATTTCTAATAGAATATTCTCATTTGACATAGTTCGTAGCTAAAAAAAGTTCTCAATTGACATAGTTTCTTACAAAAAAGTTCTCAGCTGACATACTTTCTAACAAAAAAGTTCTCAGCTGACATAGTTGCTAACAAAAAAGTTCTCAGTTGACATAGTTTCTAACAAAAAAGTTCTCAAGCTGACATAGTTGCTAACGAAAAAGTTCTCAGTTGACATAGTTTCTAACAAAAAAGTTCACAGCTGACTTAGTTTGCTAACAAAAAAGCCCTCAGCTGACATACTTAGTTGCTAACAAAAAGTTCTCAGTTGACAGTTCTACCAAAAAAGTTCCCAGCTGACATAGTTTCTAACAAAAGATTGTAGGTATTCCAACAGAGATCTATGCGATACTTAGGGCTCAAAAAAACTTAACAAAAATCTCAGTTATACCTCTCCCGAATAAACGCTAGCAAACATAGCAACAATAAGCTTCCAATAGACAATTAAATACAAATCAATAACGATTTGAGTAACGTTATCTACAAATAAAAATATGTCGTTAACATTTTATCGCGTAATTTTGTTAATAGGCATAACATTTATTTATACAAAACCGCTAGATTGTAATTACCAGAGTTCTAAACCTGTTTGATATCATATAATTATTATATCAGCATATAAACGTTTACTGTTGGACATAAACTATTCTCAGAAAACGAATTATCACCCTAATTTTTCGAAAAATTTCGTGGCACCCCGAAAGTTTACGGACCCGCTTTTTTAACACCAAAAAGCGGTATTAACCTGTCATAATATGACTTTTAAAATTTCTTGCACTACTGAATAACGGCGTAGAAAAACATCGTGAGCATTGATTGTAGTGGTCACATACGTGGTGATTGATGGATATTCCTTGTCCAACAGTGGCTCAATTAAATGCTGATATTAGGAAACAGATGGCCGATATGTTCTTATAAGAATGTGTAAAGTAAATGTTGTTACTGAACCGACTCTAGCTATTTTCCAAAGGATACTGATTTTAATTGTATTTCTATTATATTATATACTTACATATAAGTTTAGTTCTAAGTAAACGGGTCTGTAAATAAATTGTATAGTTCTTAATGTTATGTAAATATGTGTAAACGCTTGTGATTCTTGAGACTGAATAAATTAGCCTTTTACCAATGTTTTGTTTTTATTCAACTGTGAATGCACACATAGGTCTCTCACTCACTCTCACACACTCTCTCTCACTCACAAACACACAAACCTCTTTAGAAATAGATATATCTGTTATCGAATCCGCGATCCGTAAAGAAAATGAACCACTTTGCCATAAGTCGAAGTGGAAGTCTCCATTGGCTATAGCAAGCGTGACTGTGGAACATGGGGTCTTAGATTCGATTCCTTAGCTAAGCAACATTTTTATACGACTATACACCGTGACATTTTCATCGCTTTCATCCGGCGAAGTAGCCACTATACCTACTCATCATTATGAACAACTTTTACTATGGGACCAACACGGAAATCGCGAAAAAAAAATCAGCTGTTCCATACATTTATGTTCACATAACTGGATGAAAGCGATGAAAATGTCACGGTGTAGTGGCAAATGTAGGATCTATGAGCATGTAAATTACAACGCCATTCAGGCTACGTATTGGTTGAGAAATAAAGAAAAGATAGTAAACCCAGAATTTAGAAATCTGTTTGCCATACCTAATCTTTTTTGACACCATTGTTGGGGCACTGGCTGTGCTACAGATCGGTTCGATGCCTTTAAGCTGACTTCAGACTACGCTATACTATATAGCACTGTGAACGTGTCCATAACAATGTATGGTGCTGATATTGTTGTGCTATGAGCTATCTATATATATAAAATTGCTTGTCCTGACTGATTCATCAACGCAGAGCCCAAACCGCTGAACATAGAGATTTGAAATTTAGACAGTAGGTTTCTTTTATGACGTAGACATCCGCTAAGAAAGGATTATTGAAAATTCTACCCCTAAAGGGGTGAACGGGGTCACGCGGACGAAGTCGCGGCAAAAGTGCTAGTATGCTATATAAGTAGTATAGCGTAGTCTGAAGACAGCTTGGAACAATATTTGCTTGCTTTGTAACATTATCAACTGCTTCTTGGTCGATAGGGTCTTTGGTTTGATCCCCGGGCTGGGCAAAGTGTTACTGTGATGTTACTGAGCCCGGTTACCTAATAGTGATAGAAACAGATAGGTAGGTACTAATAAGAGACTTATTTACTAAAAATTATAAGTGATTTGTTGAAATTAGGCTGAAGGTCGATTTAAACCAAACGAACAAAGAGCTAGAGTAGAACAAGAGCATTCTTGCTCGATCTTTTAGTGTAAACGAAAGCTCGTTTTCAGCGTTTACACCAAAATATCAACGAGTAAAAATAAAGAACCAAGAACTAGAATAAAATTCTTGCACAATAGAACAACGAAATAATGCTCTACGTCTGTTTACACTAAAAGGATTCGATAGAGTGGGGATAGAATGAGCATTCGCTCGTCTGATGTAAATTAGCTTTGAGAATCAGCAGTTTCTGAACGTCAAAACTTACAAAAGACAGCCACCAAAACGCCTATCCTTCACAACTTTCTAGTGTCTTAACTGAGAAGATAGAGCGCCACAAACTCTCCATCAACAATTTTTCACCAATCTATAGCTATAGGTACTAATATTTTAAAGAAGTAGGTAAAGTTTGTATGTATGAGGTTATCTCCGGAACTACTGATCCGATTCTGAATATTCTTTCACTAATAGGAAGTTACATTATCCCTGAGTGCTATAGCCGTGCTATAGCCGCTATAGGCTACTTTTATTCCCGAAAAAATGCATAGTTCCTGTGGGTCACGCGTACGAAGTCGCGGGAAAAAAACCTACGCCATAGTTATTTGTAGTGCGTGCTTAGCAACGGCTAAGTTTACAAAATCAACAATTTACGAAAAACTTTGCTAATGCATAGCAGTGATAGCCTAGTGGATTAACCATGTGCCTCCCACGGCGAATGGTTCGAGTTCGATCCCGAGGCACGCACCGCTGACTTTTCGAAGTCATGTGCGTATTAGAAATTAATTATCACTTGCTTTAACGGTGAAGGAAAACATCGTGAGGAAACCGGCATGTCCTAGAACCAAAAATTCGAAGACATGTGACGTCCACCAACCCGCACTGGGCCCGCGTGGTGGACTACGGCCCACTCCCTCTCACAGAGGAGGCCTGTGTCCCAGCAGTGGGAACATTATAGGCCGATTATGCTATGCTATGCTATGCTTTGCTAATGCATTTAGATGGACTCAAAGGTTTCATTATTAATAGGTACCGAATCTATCCTACTAATATTATAAATGTGAAAGTTTGTGAGGATGGATGTAAGTATGTATGTCTGGGTGGATGTATGGATGTTTGTTACTCTTTCACGCAAAAACTACTGAACGGATTTTGATGAAACTTTACAGTAATATAGCTTATACATCAGAATAACACATAGGCTACTTTTTATCCCAAAAACGCGGGCGAAGCCGCGAGCGGAAGCTAGTACTTTATATTAATATTGTAAATGCGAAGGTTTGAAATAGTTTGGATGGATGGATGGATGTTTTTTACTCAATCACGCCAAAACGGCTGAACGGATCTCGATGAAATTTGGCACAGATAAAGACTATAGTCGGCAATAGCATATAGGCTTTTTATTCAGAAAAATGCGGGCGAAGCCGCGGGCGGACGCTAATTTCTCATAACTCTAGTTAAGTCTAAGGAAAATGTAAGTACACTCTATAGATGTCTTGTTACCAGGGACCGATTAATCGGGTTAAAAGGTTACCGGTTAAATCTCTAACTCATATTTTTGGTTAATCTTAATGCAGGGTAACCGGTTAACCCTTTAATACTGATACCGTTACTGGTTAATATTGCTGATTAACCCGATTGAAATAGAACAAAAATGAAAAAAAAAAGGAACAAAAATGAACTGTATGCGTGAACCGGTTATTATTAGGCTAATTAACCCAGAATAAGGGTTAACCTTTATGCAAAATTTTTCACCTAACCCAAAAAAAATAACCCGGGTTAACCCCTATACGGGTGACCTTTTCGGTCCCTGCTTGTTACTGTTCGTTCTCATCCTGAATTGCAGGGCTATCGCGCACCAAAACCAGACGCTACAAAAATATTTCGGCAATGTGATAAATAATTAAATTCACATTAAATAGTCATCGAGCTCGGTGTGACAGTTATCTAGAGATATTAACGTACGCCCTGCTAATTAGACACTTTCTTTAAATTGACGGGTGCCCACCATTGGAGCACACTTCGATCCGACATGGTGAAGACTACACAGGTAAGTACATTACTAATATAATAATAATAATTGTAATTTTATTTGTGACTAGCGACCTGCCCTGGATTCGCACGGATGCTATAAACATTCCTCTTGAATCACTCCATCTATTAAAAAAAATCAGTATCAAAATCCGTTGCGTAGTTTTAAAGATCTAAGTATACATAGGGACAGACAGACAGCGGGAAGCGACTTAGTTATAAACTATGTAGTGACTAGCTGACCCTGATTTTCTCTATAGATACCTACAAATATTGAACTTCATGGGTTTAATTTGTTTTGTGCGGAACTCTAATTGTTTTTCGTTTTTCTAAAATAAAAGTGGTCAACTTACTCCTTATAACACCAGTGAAAGTCCCTTCAAAATCGGTCTAGCCGTTTCGGAGATTAATAGGTTCATAAATTATGTTACTTAGAAGACGCAACTGACAGAGATGGCAACTGACTTAATAGCTATTTAATTTAATCATCGTTTATAAGTAAAGGGGTTAGCAGCTAACACAGCTTGGTGAAATTGGTTCTTTTTTGACAATTTCTTGCTGCAATTGTATAACCGTGAGTTGAGATCGATATCGTGCAACTCAGTAGATCAATTGCCGCAATTATTCAGTATAGCCCGGCGATATTGCAATGAAAATAAATATTGGTACATCACAATAACCGCTGTAGGTACTATATACTTAGATTTCAATTCACGGCTATACAATTTCAGCAAGAAATAGTCAAAAAACTAGCCCATTGAACAGCACATTTATAGACTTATTTACCTGCAATGTGGTCCCACTATACCTGTATCTTTGCCTACCCTTTCAGGGAATTTAATATCCCATTTAACCCTCCCAAGTAAGTTAGTTCTAGGAAAAAGATTAAGTTATAGAGTTAACTAAGTAGCTCTAAGTTGTCTCGCTTTCAATTCCTATGCATATTTATCTGCTTTTAATATACAGGGTGTTCGTTAACTCCGCAGTTTTGACTTCAAGGGTGATTCTACTCATGATATTAAAATATATTCGCTATTAAAACTTCAACTTTCTATAAAATTTGTGCAATCAGTTTTTGTATGGACAATAATATAAAGATTAAGTATTGTTTTGACACCCCTATGATCACTGTACAGTTGGATGCAACTGCACGTGCGATTAATTAATTCTTTAGTCATCCACGAGACTTCATAGAGGGGCCTTTTAATAGCCAATAGCATAGCATTCTTTAATCATGCTCTAATTATTATTTTCTTAATATCTATATTAGATTAACACCTTACTGTTATGTAACCCTACTAGTTGTGCCCCGCGGTTTCACCCCCCGTTGCTCGGCTCTTAAGGGTCGTAGCGAGATGTTAAATAGCCTATACTATTTCTCATGAATCTGGCTATCATATAAAAAAAGATTTTTTTAAATTCGACTGGTAGTTCTAGAGATTACCGCGTTCAAACAAACAAACTCTTCAGCTTTATAGGTACCGAATAATAGTATAGAATTATAGTATCGATTGCCTATTTTTGACGTAAATTCGATGAATGTCTTCGATGTCTCAGCGGGCAATCTAGAAAATGATAAAACGAAAAATACGTAGGTACTTTTTAAAGTTTCATACTCCTGAAGTCGACAAGTTACAAAAAGCATAGTTATATCGTTGCGAAGATCCATCATTATATTTAATTAGATCTCGACCCCTAACACTCGGTTCATATAAAATGTATGAGGAATGTATTCGCCAGCGGACTGAGCGGCAAAATCCACGATTTTCTGACCTACATATAACATCCTTTCAAACTATTTCAGTTGAAATTGCTTTTAGAACTTGTATACTGATACTATAGTTTTTCGTCATGTGCAATTATTCTTTAGATTTTTTTATGTTCCGAATCAATTCGTAATGTTTTTTTGCTTTGTTGTTTGTCGTATCATGCAGTCTCTTATTTTCATCTTGTAAAAAAATCGTATGCAATACCTTTATGGGTATGTACCAAACAATACATCATGTTAAAAGTCTAATTTCCATGACAATTGAGGTTTAATTCAATTGGCAGTTCATCCATTAATACCTATAGATTCAGCCTGTCTATTCTATACCGACACGCCGCGTGCTATCACCGTGAGAACTGACAATTTGTTTGCGAACGTTTGAGGGAGAATCTCACTATACATTCTCCCTCAAACGTTCGCAAATTGGCAGTTCTCGCGGTGTGTCGGAATAGAATAGATAGGCAGTTGTCTTGTCATGCACCCTGACATCATGGTCAAGTCTCATCTAAATTGGAAGGAAAACATGTCTACAGTGATACAGTCCATAATGGCTGTTGTCAATAACTGATCCCTCGGCTTTTTGCACTACTAGAGATCGATTTTTGATTCTTATAAGAACGGCCATTAGTCCACATCTAAACTTATGTGGAATGTCGACTCGGCTATCATTGTGCCGATTGTCGTAACGGCCTTATGGCCAAGAGCCTCGACCAACATCTTATGGGGCTCTCGTTAGGCGGTTGGGTTGACCCAACCGCCTAACGAGAGCCTCAGGCCCTAGAGGGCCTGATACAGAAGGCAGTTCTCCTCGATATGGCGCGCATTGTGAGGAGGTTCCTGTCTCGGTATGGGGTCCAAGCTACCGGTGGTTAGGGCTCCCCTAACCACTGGTAGCTTGGACCCCATACCGGTGGATGCCTATTTTTAAATATTAAAATTATTGTGTAATATACTAACAACGGGTTAATTAAAACCTCAGATCATAGAAACAAGTAGATATGCCATCATAACAAATTAGTACGGGAACAACTGATGCCACTTTTAGTATATTTTTCGACACAATTACGCGTATAATTAAGCGCTCCTTGTGAATAAAAAGATCTCCCACGCATTGAACATTCCGCACACCCTCAATCTAACATTGTTTGTTAATCGTCACTCAATACTAACACTAAACTAAAACACTATTTATACCATCGTTCGTGTTCGGTTCGTCGCCAGCGCATACGTTTTTAATATGAGCAAGAGCCCCGTTGCTCGGATCCTAAGGGTCGTAGCGAGATGTTAAATAGCCTATACTATCCCTCATTAATCCGGCTATCATTTACAAAAAGAAAATTTCAAATCCGACTAGTAGTTCCAGAGATTAGCGCGTTCAAACAAACACTTCAGCTTTATAATATTAATATAGATATTAAAAATATTGTCACTATCGTTCACAGATTCTGCTCCTGCTGCTGCTCGCAGTGGCGGCGCAGTCGTATGGCGGGCGCGGCTACAACCATGGTAGGTCTCACGGGAGGTTTCGCACCCCTTACGATTACTATCACCACCGCAGCCATGGCGAGATTACTCACACCAGACATGGTAAACATCGGACAAGTCACCAACCAAATCCTGATGATCTGTCAACAGCAATGCCAGAACTATTAAGATCTTCATCAAAGTATTCTGATAGTAAACTCACTGATTTGAATCCAAATAACGATAAAGATGCTTCACGAGATGATTCAGCAATAGAAAGCGGACCAACAACTAACAAGTCACCGTTCAAAATTGATCCCTTACCAAATAATAGCAACCCATCGGCCAATGACGATGCGAACTCTGTTAGTGATGCGGACAAAGATAAACCAGATGATGTCACTAATACAAATGTAGATAAATCGGCCCCGGGTCATGAAGAACCTGATCATACCGATGGTCATACCAACGCAAATGGGCACTCGTCAGGAGACCATACAGCTGGTGATGTAAACAATGATAAACCTGATGATGTCACTAATGCACATGGATCGGCCCCGGGTCATGAAGAACCTGTTCATACCGATGGTAATATCAACGTGGGTGGAATCTCACCAGGAGACCATAGTGATGGTACTACAAACGTAGATGGGATGTCACCAACTGGTTCAAGTGAGTTACCGAGGGGTGATGGATCCATAAGTGATAACAATCCATCGTCACCAGTTGGAGATAAAGATAAACCTAACTTTGGAGGTAACTTAGATGGTAATCTAGATGGCAACTTACATAACTTGGGTGGTCACTTAGGTGGCAACTTAGATAACTTAGGTGGTCACCTAGGCGGCAACTTAGATAACTTAGGTGGTCACCTAGGCAGCAACTTAGATCACAACTTAGGTGGTCACCTAGGTGGCAGCTTGGATCACAATTTAGGTGGTATCTTAGGTCCCAACTTAGGTGGTAATCTAGGTGGCAACTTAGGTCACAACTTAGGTGGTAATCTAGGTGGCAACTTAGGTCCCGACTTAGGTGGTAATCTAGGTGGCAACTTAGGTCACAACTTAGGTGGTAATCTAGGTGGCAACTTAGGTCCCAACTTAGGTGGCAACTTAGGTCCCAACTTAGGTGGTAATCTAGGTGGCAACTTAGGTCCAAACTTAGGTGGTAATCTAGGTGGCAACATAGGTCCCAACTTAGGTGGTAATCTAGGTGGCAACTTAGGTCCAAACTTAGGTGGTAATTTAGGTGGCAACATAGGTCCCAACTTAGGTGGTAATCTAGGTGGCAACTTAGGTCCAAACTTAGGTGGTAATCTAGGTGGCAACTTAGGTCCCAACTTAGGTGGTAATCTAGGTGGCAGCTTAGGTCCCGACGTAGGTGGTAATCTAGGTGGCAACTTAGGTCACAACTTAGATGGTCACCTAGGAGGCAACACTATTCACGTTGATGGAATGACACCAAACGAAGATGGAGATTATAATAATAAACCGAACAATGGGGGCAATACTATAAATGTCAACGGACTACCATCTGATGATGATGATAAAAACTTAGGTCACGGTTCTATAAATGTTGACGGATTGGCCCCAAGTGGTGACGACGGCAAACCTAATGATAACAATATTAACGTTAATGATTTGTCACCAGGTGGGGACGTCAACGATCACAGCAACGATGACCGTGGAAGGCTGCCAAGCGTCACTATGAATAATGGTGGACTACCGTCAGGCAATACTATTGACAATGGTGGACTTGAACCAGAGCCAAGGCCTTCAGAACATATTCACTATGGTGATCCAGGCTCAAAACCTCAGCCTTCAGAACATATTCTTGATTATGGTGATCCAAACTCAAATTATCCTTCAGAACATATGATTGACAATGGTGGACTTGTAGAACCAAGACCTAAGCCTTCAGAACCAATTTTTGACAATGGCAATCTAAAGCCGCAACCAAACCCAGGAAATAATGACATCGTTCCAATTTTCACTAGCAACGACATCTTACCTCAACCCAGACCAATGCCACATGATCTACGCCCTGATGAAATTTCACCATTGAATATACCTGGTATAGTAGATACGAGCGAAGGTGACAAGAAGAACAACTCAATGATGATACCAGTTCGGTTGCCAAATGGTAGCAATATCTTTGTGCCCCAGAGTATGTTGGGTAGCATGCCTTCCTACATTATCGTGATGATCAACGGCCGGCCAGCACTTGTCCAGAACCCAGGATTGGGCATTGGAGGTGGAAATGGAGGAGCTATAGATATTAACCAACTCAGACTGCCAATTGGTTATATTAACAGTGGAATAGGGCTTCCCCAGCTTAGCGGTGCTGGTATTGGCGCTATAAACAACATGCGGCCTATTTGGATCGGTGGCGGTAATACTGGCAGCCCTTTCTTTATTCCGTCCGAATCTGTTGAACCGGTTCCTGTTCCGATTCCCGTTCCAAGACCAATGCCTCGGCCAATTATACCAACCCCACAGCCAATCCCGATTCCTGAACCAATAATTCCTGAACCGATAGACCCAGGTTTTAGCGTTCACTATCCTGGATACCCTTGGCCATCTTTTTGGCACAAACACCCTAGTAATCCTTATGTAAATCTTACAGATATGCCATTGATGCCAAATACTGGATCCAATATAGATTGGCCGAGCCTAATTGATCTCTTGGTAAACCTTGGTTCTCATCTGTCAAAGCCACAACCACCACAGCCTACCCCTCCACCTCAACCAAACCCACAACCATACCCACAACCAAACCCGCAACCAAACTACCCGACATATCCATATCCACAGTACCCGTATCCTTACCCACCACCTTACCCTTACCCACCTTACCCTTACCCTCCTTCCTATCCTTACCCTAAACCGACAGGCCCTGGAAATAATGTACCCAATAATAACGGTTCAATAACGCACGAAAAAGATACTCCAAACTCAGATATTCCAACAGAACACCAGCGTAAACCTGGCTCAGATATTCCAACAGAACACCAGCGTGAACCTGGCTCGGATGTTCCAACAGAACACCAGCGTGAACCTGGTTCAAATGTTCCAACAGAACACCACCGTGAACCTGGTTCAAATGTTCCAACAGAACACCAGCGTGAACCTGGTTCAAATGTTCCAACAGAACACCAGCGTGAACCTGGCTCAGATGTTCCAACAGAACACCAGCGTGAACCTGGTTCAAATGTTCCAACAGAACACCAGCGTGAACCTGGCTCAGATGTTCCAACAGAACACCAGCGTGAACCTGGTTCAAATGTTCCAACAGAACACCAGCGTGAACCTGGCTCAGATGTTACAACAGAACACCAGCGTGAACCTGGTTCAAATGTTCCAACAGAACACCAGCGTGAACCTGGCTCAAATGTTCCAACAGAACACCAGCGTGAACCTGGCTCAAATTTTCCAACAGAACACCAGCGTGAACCTGGCTCAGATGTTCCAACAGAACATCAGCGTGAACCTAGCTCAAACGTTCCAACAGAGCACCAGCGTGAACCTGGCTCAAATGTTCCGACAGAACACCAGCGTGAACCTGGCTCAAATGTTCCAACAGAACACCAGCGTGAACCTGGCTCAAACGTTCCAACAGAACACCAGCGTGAACCTGGCTCAAATGTTCCTACAGAACACCAGCGTGAACCTGGCTCAAATATTCCAACAGAACACCAGCGTGAACCTGGCTCAAATGTTCCAACAGAACACCAGCGTGAACCTGGCTCAGATGTTCCAACAGAACACCAGCGTGAACCTGGCTCAAATGTTCCAACAGAACACCAGCGTGAACCTGGCTCAGATGTTCCAACAGAACACCAGCGTGAACCTGGCTCAAATGTTCCAACAGAACACCAGCGTGAACCTGGCTCAAATGTTCCAACAGAACACCAGCGTGAACCTGGCTATGTTCCAACAGAACACCAGCGTGAACCTGGTTCAGATGTAATAAAAACTCGTCCTGGGCATAAACACGACAGACCAGACGAAATAGACATTCATATCCCACTCACCACGCCAACTCACATTGGCAAACCGAAACCAGGACATCCTGGTCTTAATAGCGGCCTCATTGACATCCTTAATGTCCTTCTTAAGTTCCCAGGTGGGCATTCCCATCCACCCAAAAACCTTGGACCCATAATCAAGTTACTGCTCGCAATCTTAAAACCTAGCGAAAAGAGCGACATCTCGATTCCAAACTTGGAGGAAAAGATCAAGGGTCAAGAAGATCTCGGCAAGCTTGGCCAACTTCTGCTCCACATTTTGGATGGCCGCAAGGAACCAAACCTCAACGTGCTAGTCGAACCCGGAATGGATGAAGGTACACGAGCCAACCTGATACTCCTCCTGAACCTATTGGCCAACAATCTGGGTAGCTCCTACTCCGGCATGGGATACTATCAACCTGAAAACCCATTGCTATATTTCTTGGGCCACTTCCCTTGTGATCACCCGAATATCCAAGCGGTGTCTGGAATGCAGACCAATTCCAACCTTTGGCAATTATTGGCCAACATGTATGGCCACAACTATAATGGTCTTTCTGGTCTTTCTGGTCTTTCTGAGTTGAGGCTGGAACGATCAGCTGAAGAGACCGACGATAAGCCAGCTGAGGCTGCCGATAAAAGTAACAAGCAGTAAATGAAATATTTGTTATAGTCCACCAAATGTAAGAAATACTTTTTGACAGTTTATCTCTTCAACTGTTACAATTGACAGACACAATTGATTTCGACTTGCCTGTCTTCACTCTCGCGGTGATATCACGATCACGCGGCGTGTCAGGCTAAATCAGGTTGCACAATAGATGAACTATTATTTGCCTGATTTTGCTCATGCATTACATTGCATACATTGTATACATTGTATACATTGCATACATTGCATACATTGTATACATTGCATACATTGTATACATTGTATACATTGTATACATTGCATACATTGTATACATTGCATACATTGTATACATTGTATACATTGTATACATTGCATACATTGTATACATTGCATACATTGTATACATTGTATACATTGTATACATTGTATACATTGCATACATTGTATACATTGCATACATTGCATACATTGTATACATTGCATACATTGTATACATTGTAATAATGTACAAATAACTGCTACTTGACATTTTGCCATTGGTTATTGAAAATGTTGTAAATTCGTTTGACTAATTCGGCTGGAACAATTTAGCATCTGAAACGGCAAAAGGTGTTTCTTAGAATAATTTGGTGAACAGTAGTTATAATTTTAATAGAAACTTATTGTGTACCTAATTACTGTAAAGTAGAAAAAACAGGTAGGTATATGTTTTGGTTGTATTAATAAGAAGTACCTACCTATTTTATTAAAAAAATATATATCCTCAAGTTATCTTCTTAATTAAGAAGATAACTAACTAGTTATCTTCCATAGAAATTCTAAATACAAAGGAATTCACTTCCGATGTTTGCAAAATCTTATATTTTAAATAACTGTATACTTATATCTAATGAATAGTAAATATTTTATGTGTTTGTTATATTTTGATTGGTGTATTATTTTAATAAGACTAAAACTTTATTCCTATTAAAAAAAATTCGAAAGGATCGTAAAAAGTATGTCTTTCCTGATTTTAGCCAAAAAGAAAGCACCTGAAGATTTCTGTAATGTCTTATTTGTTATATAATTTTTTTCAGATTTTCTTTGGCCTTAAAAATTTATTTAAAGTGAATGTATCATTAAATATATGCAAGCCTTTGGTTGTTAAAATAAAATAAATAATATTGTAGTAGACTCTTCTTATTTATATTCATACTTTTCCTTTACTTTAAGATACCATCTCAATTGAAGAAAAATATGAGCAACGTTGTTTACGTTGTAAATACATTTTGAAACTGACCACAAATACTTATATATTTTTTAAATGACCTATTGAATAAATTGTTTTAATGATGATATTATTATTGATAAATAATAAATAGGTAATGAATTCTTCAAGATAACAATCGAAATTAAAATTGAAAAGTATTATTCAACGTTCTAGCTGGCGCTCGGCAGTCTTGCTCAGTAAGGAACGGTCATATCTCTGACCGTGGCATAACTTATTATTATGGAACGGTGAAATACCACTACTCAAAAACTTTTTTAACAAAAAATAACCGACTTAAAAAATCCACTACAAAGAAAATAATAATTTTGGTTTCGGAAGTCGGTGGCTTTGGTTTTTGTTTGCTTTTTTTTGCCACCGACTTCCGAAACCAAAACTATTATTTTCTTTGTAGTGGATTTTTGAAGTCGGTTATTTTTTGTTAAAAAAGTCTTTTATTTTTCCCTTTATCCCGTGTTAGATTACTTTCACGAATTCGTTCAACAGTAAATCTTCTACGGATAGTGTACATTTATGCATATAACTTTGTACATAGGAATGATTACATATGTTACATGTGTTATATACTAAAACCTTCCTGAAAGTATGTAGATTACGATAGTGAAAACCCCATCCAAATCGAATCAGTAGTTTTTGAGAAAATCGCGCACATACAAACATACATACATACATACATACATACATACATACATACATACTTACATACATACATACGGGACGAATACAGAACCTCCTTTTTTGAAGTCGGTTAATAAAACCGACAAGACCCAATTCTATCAATTCACACAATTCCAGCCCATTAAAGCTATACAGCATGTCTATGCCGCGTGATATCGCCGCGAGAACTGCCAATTCGTTTGCAAATGCTCGAGGGAGAATGTCACGGTGAGATTCTCCCTCGAACGTTCGCAAATTGACAGTTCTCTCGGTGATATCACGCGCCGTGTCGGTACAGAATAGACACGCAGCTTTTTAAAGTTAGAGACGATACTCTTGAAAGTTTTCTATGTACCTAGGTACCAGTGGCGAAGGGTGAGGGGAAGCCGGTACAATAGAATTGTAAATAATTCCGCTTTACTTTGTCATACCTATTCGTTTATTCACTGTATTTACATATTTTGAATAGGCGAATAGATATGACGGAATTATTTATAATTTCGTTACTATTTTATTGTACCGGCTTCCCTCACTCTACGCCATTGCTAGGTACTATTAGCGGAACACACGTAGACTCGTAGATGCAGTACTTAGATAAATGCACGTAAAGTACCTACCAGGTACTGCACGGTACTTGAGTGCACCGGTACTCAGGCGTGTGTAGTGCTTGCTAGAATAAAGTGCTGGCAATGTCAAGTGATATCTAGTGTTACGACGCTTCGAGAGCTCTTGTTCTCACTGGTTCCTGGTACCGACATCAATTGGCAATAAGAATAACGGTAATTGTAGCTACAGTACCGAGACAAAATATTATACATCGAGTTTGAGAAAGCGATAATCGGCTAGCTTCTCATTAGCCCCTGTCGCTTAGGGCTTCCACACCACGTGGCCGGGCGTATATTTCGTATTGAAAATGAATAGAACTATTCACACGTACCACATTTTGCAGTCGTTATCGACCGTGTGTGTGATACCGACCACATCGCAACCACAACGAAACCACCAGCGACACTTTTGCGAACGACACATCGACATTTTGTCGGTACCACAACGCAACTACAAAAAGCTGCAGCGACACTATTCACACGTAACCACTGCTTGACAGCATTTTGTCGTTGCGACGTGGTGTGGTTGTGGTACGTGTGAAGAAGCACTTATGCCTATGTGACGTTTTGTCGCTGACTTGTTTATTATATGGCCTGTAAGGCCCGTATTCTAGAACGATACTCGAGCACCGATCTCTGCTTGAGTATAGATTTCAACCTCAGATCATAGAAACAAGGAGATGTGCCAGGGCGCTATCGAGCTTGATGCCTGATCTTGAGCAAATTGCTCATATTAAAAACGTACGCGCTGGCGACGAACCGAACACGATCGATGGTATAAATACAGTGTTTTAGTTTAGTGCTAGTGTTGAGTGACGATTAACAGTGTTAGATTGAGGGTGTGCGGAATGTTCAATGCGTGGGAGATCTTTTTATTCACAAGGAGCGCTTAATTATGCGCGTAATTGTGTCGAAAAATGTACTAAAAGTGGCATCAGTTGTTCCCGTACTAATTTGCTATGATGGCATAACTCCTTGTTTCTATGATCTGAGATTTCAACCAATCAAATGGCTTTAAATCTATGCTCAAGCAGAGATCTGTGCTCGAGCATCGTTCTGTAATACGGGCCTTAGTGCATCGTGCGACAGAGATGACGCTCCATAAAGCCGAAGCTAGCCGATATTAGGAATTCTATCATAACTAAAATAAGTTCGAAGAGAGCTTTTTAAGTTATACATAATCGGCCTATAATGTTCCCACTGCTGGGACACTGGCCTCCTCTGTGAGAGGGAGTGCGGGGGCCCAGTGCGGGTTGGTGGACGTCACATGTCTTCGAATTTTTGGTTCTAGGACATGTCGGTTTCCTCACTATGTTTTCCTTCACCGTTAAAGCAAGTGATAATTATTAATTTCTAATACGCACATGACTTCGAAAAGTCAGCGGTGCGTGCCTCGGGATCGAACTCGAACCATTCGCCGTGGGAGGCACATGGTTAATCCACTAGGCTATCACTGCATTTATATATTTTAAGTTATATCCAGTCTCCTAAATCGTCATTCCCTGAATACTCCACAAGTAGGTACATACAAAGTGCAGGCGGCGTCGTGTGATGCTATAAAGCTGTCTTCAGACTACGCTATACTATATAGTATAGCGCACCATACAAAGCCATACTACATAGTATAGCATAGTGTGAACGTGTCCATAACAATGTATGGTGCGCGATATTGTCATGCTATGAGCTATATGCTATAATGCTATATAATATAGCGTAGTCTAAAAACAGCTTAATGGTCTCTGGAGTGCCATTCGAGCGCTCACATCTCGCCAAATAGCGAATGTATCCGGTTTTCAGAGCTACATCTCGGTTCGGAAGTATTTTCGCTTTGATCAACTAAGAGAAGAAATTACATGAACAAAGCATTGATGTCTGAAAAGATACGGGGTGTATTTTGCAATTTAATGTTATTAAATATATTAAGACATTCCAAAAACAACTGACACAGGCGGGGTTTGAACCCGCGACCTTTGCCGTATCGTGGCCAGTGTCTTCGCCTGAATCAGTTGAAAATTATTAAAAAATCTACTTTTCTAGAGAAAAAAAAAACTTTACAGATACGAAGTAAATCCTTCTGAAACCGATACCCGATACATAAAACATCACCTGTAGGTACGAACGGCAAAGGAGTGAAGTAGGTACTATGCCGCATTGGCTACATTTTTAAACGTACCTACTGGCGCACTCCGCACTTTAGTTAAGTACCTACAAGCATATTGGCGTGCCTCTCAGCCGGCCTAGCATGACCACGATAGAAACGGGTTTTGTCTACATAGAAATAGACAAAGTGACAGATTGTAGAAACATTTCTACGTTTTATGAATGAAACGGTGGAAATGTTTCTACAATCTGTCACTTTGTCTATTTCTATGTAGACAAAACCGGTTTCTATTGTGGTCATGCTAGGCCGGCTGATCATAGAAACAAGGAGATGTGCCAAGGCGCTATCGAGCTTGATGCCTGATCTTGAGCAAATTGCTCATATTAAAAATGTACGCGCTGGCGACGAACCGAACACGATCGATGGTATAAATACAGTGTTTTAGTTTAGTGCTAGTGTTGAGTGACGATTAACAGTGTTACATTGAGGGTGTGCGGAATGTTCAATACGTGGGAGATCTTTTTATTCACAAGGAGCGCTTAATTATGCGCGTAATTGTGTCAAAAAATGTACTAAAAGTGGCATCAGTTGTTCCCGTACTAATTTGCTATGATGGCATATCTCCTTGTTTCTATGATCTGAGGCGTGCCTTCTTGGGGAAGCCATTGCCGATTCAGTGAGAAGAGAATTTAAGAGTATAATAATAATTATGAATATAGAAATTAAGAGACTACTTTGTCTATACCTACTCTTTTTAGGGTTTCGTACTCGAAGGGTAAAACAGGACCCTATTCCTAAGTCTCTGCTGTCCGTCCGTCTGTCTGTCTGTCTGTCACCAGGCTGTATCTCATGAACCGTGATAGACAATTGAAATTTTCACAGATAAGGTATTATAGTATATTATTAGATAAGGTATGTGTAAATGTACCTAATTAACTCTTTGGTCCCGCCACTTTGACGTCAAAATGGCGGGACGATTAGGATTTTAATTTAATTTCCTGGCTTTTATGTAATAGGTACATATTCTAAAATTAGGGTACAAGTTACAAATAGTACCTACAAATAAAGAATTAAAATTCTGATAAACAACATTTCTATCCGAAGTTTGCTCCAGCCATCTTGCAAATCCCTTGCCTTTAAAAATTATTCAACCTGCATACTTAACTCTTTTGCTTGCCGTACTAAGCCTCCGAATTGGCGTAAAGTATCGCGTTGCTCATCCGTCATGCGAGTGTTGCCCTCGGGAAATCACTGGGCAAACGCTCGGGCAAGCCTCTGGCAACCCTTAACGTGTTGGCAACATGAGCTGGTAACTAGGTGAATATGAATAATTAATCTGTATTAACATTGTTAAAACAGAATTTGGAATCAAGACCTGTTTGTAAAGGTGTGTTGTGTTGTGTGTTGACTTTATTCCTGTTTAAACCGGTAAATACCGGTTTTTGTGTACTTTGTTTAAGGTAGGGTTTGTTTGGAGATGTTACTTTAAACTCAAATGGTGTTTATCTTTGCTTACATGCAAATAAATGCGTTGCGTACATTTTAACAGTAGACTTTGTAGGCAATTAAACAGCGTTTAGTCGAAAAATACAATTTATGCTAAACTAGCGACTTCGTCCGCGTGACATACACGTAGCGCCATCTAGTGTCCTAAAGCAATTGTGACCGTCGAAAGCGACGAAAGCTATTATTCTTTCCGTCGGGAACAGTACCTACTTTTTTTCTGGATGAAAGGTACCTACCCCATGTCCTTTTCTGTACCACTGACAACGTATATGCAAAATTTCATGATGATCTGTTCAGTGGTTTAGGCGTGAAAAGGTAACAAACAAACAAACTTACTTTCGCATTTTTTACAAGTATATTAGTCAGGATTGTAGTCCACGCGGACGAAGTTGCGGGCAAAAACTTGTAGATGAATAAGTATTTCTTAAAGGGAATCGCCCATTCTCGGCTAAAACGTGGACAAGCTGTTTAGTTAAAAGTATTTTTACCTAAAAATATAATTAATTCTTAAAACAATATTTATATTACCCTCGTTGCAGGAAATTATATGTAAAAAAGTCGTATTAATAAGTATTTAAGCCATTTACATCCCACAGAGCGCGCCATTGATTGGTTACAGACCCGTGTCATTTATGACCAAAGAGTATTTAATCAACAATGAGGTTTTAGTTTTTATAATGAAAATAATGAACAAAATTATTTTGTTTTTAAAAACGTTATTATATGACCTTATAATGAAGCTTATTTATTTTATTGGATTTAAAACCAACAAAAACTTTTGCACACTAACATAATGATTATTTAATTTATAATTACTATAGACTAAAACCTCATTAGTGATTAGATATGAATCATAAATAACACGGTCTGTAATCCAAAAATGGCGCTGCTTTGTGGGATGTAAACGCTTTAAATACTTATTATTTAGATAATTTTTACATAGAATTTTCTGCAAAAAAAAAATCCTTTCTGAAAAAAATATTTTTCCAACCCTCGTGGGGTTGGAAATTTTTTTTTTTTTCAGAATTAGTTTTATTTTTTGGTAAAAACACTTTTAACTGAACAACTTGTTCACGTTTTAGCCTGAGCTCCGAACAAAGTGAGCAGTTCCCTTTCAAATTACAATGTAGCATCCACGATGCGCGATGACGGAACCAGTAACCAGAAGTCATCATATTTTAACGTACTTAGTATCGATATCTAACTGACGCACTTATGCGGTTCATTAAATTCCAATTAAAGGGACATTTGGTCTGACCATTACGTCGGGTTTTCCATTGTGTTTCGTTTAAATCATCCACTCAGTGATTAAACTATTATTTGGTAGTTCGACATGGCGGGTATCGCACAGGTATGTTAATTGAATTAATTAATTTTTGAGTGTCGATAAGTAACTATAGATAGTCGAATTCTTCCATTCATGCATTTTATTTCCTTTCTTTTTAAATGTACTTCCGACTTCTGTTTTTGTGCAATGGATTCTTGTGAGATAGTTCGTCCGGGAAAATAATATTAACCCATTCCTATTTCTGTCGCTAAGCAATGTTTTATTTTCTCTGGAGCGAAAATCAACAATATTTCTTTTTATTTTTCTTATTTTTTTTCTATTGCTGTATCCTGGAGTAAAGGGTATAATCCTTTGTCTATGGATCGCTGACCAGTTCACTGAAAATATTATCTATAGGTACTTATTATACAGGATGTCCCATTTTGAGTGGTCCAAGAGAAAACCCCGGTAAAAGGAATGTCGGGCTATCAGTATGCAGCATTAATTTAGGGAATTTCGATACCTATTAGAATTAACTGATTGATTGGTTAACACGTAATCGATTCTTAGACCTCAACAAGCCTACATTTTGTCTTCAATTCCCTAGCGTAAAATTCAAATGAAAAAGTGAGATCGTTATGCGAAATTTTTAAAAAATAAAAAATTAAAAAAAAAAATAACCGACTTCAAAAATCCACTACAAAGAAAATAATAATTTTGGTTTCGGAAGTCGGTGGCTTTGGTTTTTGTTTGCTTTTTTTTGCCACCGACTTCCGAAACCAAAATTATTATTTTCTTTGTAGTGGATTTTTGAAGCCGGTTATTTTTTGTTAAAAAAGTTTTTTATTTTTCCCTTTTTAGTTCTTTATCTCGCGTTAGATTACTTTCACGAATTCGTTCAACAGTAAATCTTCTACGGAGTGTGTACATTTATGCATATAACTTTGTACATAGGAATGATTACATAATGTATACTCGTACAATATATACACGTATAATATTATTAATTATCACAGACATTATTATAAATTAACATACTACTATTATCTTATATAATACATACACTATTTATAAGCTAAAAGAGAATATAAATAAAATTAAAATTTAAGCATCAAAATATTCGCCCGCATCGCTGTCAACGGGTAAAGTGCCCAGAAGGCTGGCCGCATTGCCACGTTGAATGGCAATGCTGATTCTTTGACCGAAGAACAGGCCAGCCCTCTGGTCACGTGAATAGTCGACTAGCTTTTTGGAGATATCACGGAAAAGGAGCCGAGCACTCGGACCCCATGGCACCAGTGTGTGTGTTGTGTGTGTGTGTTTTTTAGTATATAATGTATTATATACTAAAACCTTCCTGAAAGTATATAGATTACGTTAGTGAAAACCCCATCCAAATCGAATCAGTAGTTTTTGAGAAAATCGCGCACATACAAACATACATACATACATACATACATACATACATACATACATACACACATACGGGACGAATACAGAACCTCCTTCTTTGAAGTCGGTTAAAAACAAAAAATCTTTTTGTAACAGCCTTACCACAGGGAGGATAAGCATCTGTTTGACGCGGGTGCTGCCGGGAATGATACACCCTTGTTTTAGACAAGTTAGTGTTAAAACAAGTGCCTATTATTTTTGGTAGCATTCGTGTTGAACACGTGTTTGTCTTTTTTGTGGTACGGCCCTTTGTATTGGTGTTTGTTTAAGTAGGTAGTTTATATAATTTAGTAACTAAATTGATATGTTAAAAGGCACGATGGGGTTGACATATCTGTTTAGATAAAAACCCGTAAACAATAAAGGAAAAAAAAAATCTTGCCATTGGAGTTTTTCATGAAAACTTGTAACAATAATTATTTCTAATCGATATCGAAATTCGCCAAACTAATGCTGCAGACAGACTGCAGATAGTTAGACATGTCCCTATACGGGGGTTTTCCATTGGACCACTCAGAATGGGACACCTTGTATAAATGCCGAAGATGATTTTCTTGCTCTTGAATTTTGAAATTACTTAAAATTATATTTACATTTCATACCCTAGCAGCATCCCTGCTGGACGGGAACTTACGTTTATGTACTTAGATGGATAAATACCTAGATAATAAATCAAACTTCAGACACATTTGAATAATATTGGCTTATCTATTAATTTTATTAGTCTTAAAGGTAGTTCAAATAATTAGTGCAGTTTTTGAATTATTTTATAACAGAAACCTTCCTTGGCTTCCTCACAACAACTGTACAAAGTTTCAAGTCAATTGGGTGAATGGTATAGGAACGCTTAGAGGACAGACATCCAAACATTCGTTTCATTTATATAGATAGACTTACAACGTTGTTCATTATTAGGCAATCACTATTACTCTATATATATAGTTTGCTTCAGAAAAGTAGTTACATACTCGTATACAGATTTATTTTTAAACATCGCCCACCATGAGGAAATTGCTAGGACGAGCATGACGGCACGTATACTAGTTTTGTAACGTTATATATTATTTCAGGTTCTACTACCCCTGATCTGCGTGGTGTTGGCAGAGGCTCAGCTTGGCCTGCCATTTTTTCACATCCCAGGATTGTCGAATATAATTCGGCCTGATTTAAACGTACCCATTAATAACCAACCACCCCATAAGCATTTTTCCAACAGTTATAACTCATGGTCTCACCATCATAGTGATTCAGGTGGGCACCCATTTCACTCCGAGAGCAATGAGGATGAAATCGCTAATTCGTATGCACATTTTGACCCCTTGTTTCATGGAGACAATCCGTATTATCCGGGCCCCCTTTGGGACCAGATGCCAGGAATAAATAATGTATTTAACATCCCGAATGGAGGCTATAATTCTCATAGACATCAACCACCACATAGAGCCAATAATCTAAAAGAAAAACCAGTACACGATCATAGCAATGGTGGTTTAAATAACAAAAAGCCTGAAAAACCTCTGGAGGTATCACCAATTGATAAAAAGCCAACAGATCAGGACAAGGGTACATTAAACGCATCTAATAATCCAGACATAAAAGATAATTCTGACACAAAGCCCCCAAAAACGAATGAGATCAAGAAAAATGACGATAAAGGAGACAAGAACCCTAAAGACATAGATCTAAATAAAAAAAAAGATTTCTTACTGGTTGGACAAGGTGGGAATAACGTTTACCTATTGCACGAAAACAATCCGAACCCGGGCCCAGTAATTATGCCTAATACCAATCAACCTGGTAACAATATAATATACCTTCCATACAATCCAGGACAATCCAACACTCCAGTTTATCAAATTGTTAATGGTCAAGCTGTTCCTTTACCAACCAACCCTCAAATGTCACCAGATAAGGTAATCTCTGGTCAACCTAATACGAATTATTTGAACTCAGGTACACAAAATCCTGGCTATGTTACGATCTATTCTAACGGACAGTTATTGCAAATACCTGGTGTTGTTGTAAACTCGGCAAACAATGCACCTTTACAGAATGGGAATGCAATGCAAGGAACAAATTATGTAGTTGCCAATACAGACCCCAATAATATGCAAAATGCAGCAGCCAACCAAAATCCTGGCACAAACGTTATTTATGCTACTCTCCCAAATCAAGGATCAAATGGTCCGATAATCATCCAAATGCCAAGTTGTACGAATTCTATACCTAATAATGGATGTTCGGGAACAGTTGTACAAAATCCTGTTCCAGGAGGAAATAATGCTGCTAATGTTATGTCAAATAACGGTTTACCAGGTAATGTGGTTGCTTATCAGCCAGATCCAAATATGTCTGCTGGTGTCTCTAATAACTACGCTCAGCCAACCACGGTAGCCAATCAAGGCCAAGGGATAATGGCAGTAACCATTCCAAGTCAGGGTGCTGCGCCTAACAATAAAAACGGTCTTTATCAGCCAGCAGTGGAACTGCCGGTTAACAGTGGCTCTAATGGATACAATCAGCCAATGGTATCGAATCAGCCAATAGGATCAAATCAGCCAATGGTATCGAATCAGCCAAAGGTGTCGAATCAGCCAATGGTGTCGAATCAGCCAATGGTGTCGAATCAACCAATGGTGTCGAATCAGCCAATGGTATCGAATCAGCCCATAGTGTCGAATCAGCCAATGGTGTCGAGTCAGCCAATGGTATCGAATCAGCCAATGGAATCGAATCGGCCAATGGTATCGAATCAGCCAATGGTATCGAATCAGCCAATGGTATCAAATCAGCCCATGGAATCGAATCAGCCAATGGTGTCGAATCAAAATGGTCTTTATCAGCCAGCCGTGGAACTGCCGGCTAACAGTGGATCGAACGGATACAATCAGCCAATGGTATTGAATCAAGGTCAAATGTCAAATGCGCCAAATCAAGGAGCTATGCCTAACAATCAAAATGGTATTTATCAGCCAGCAGTGGAACTGCCGGTTAACGGTGGCTCGAACGGATACAATCAGCCAATGGTATCGAATCAGCCAATGGTATCAAATCAAGGACAAGGGTTTAATTCACCGAATATGGGAGGCGCAATGAATAATCAAAATATGCCATTACAACCCGCGGTTGAAATGCCGGTCAATAGTAATATGAACGGGTATAATCCGCCAATGGCTTCAAGTCCAATGGTGAATATAGAAAACCGGGGCGATATGCCTAACAACCAGAATGTACCACAGCCAGTGCTAAATGGTAATTCAAATGCATACAATCAACCGCAGGTACCAAATCAAGGAGGTCAAGGATCAGAAATAGTCAACCAACCAGGAAACGATCAACCACTTGCAACAGATGCATCTCCACTAGTTTTAGATAGCAACGATTTGTCATCTATGGGCGCGCAACCGGCGATCATGCTTTCTGGGTTCAAAGACAACAAAAAAAGTTTGAGTGGAAAAAAAGATAAAAAGAATAATGATAAAGAGGACAAGAAAGACAAAGATAAAAAGAAAGATGAGAAAGAAGCTAAAGATCAAGACAAAGCTAAGGATTTAGTAGACAATGATAAGGATTTAGTAGACAATAATAAGGATTTAGTAGACAATGATAAGGATTTAGTAGACAAATCTAAGGATTTAGCAGATAAACCTAAGCATTTGGGGCCATTTACAAATAAGAAGGTCTAATATATGGATCAATCACAATGAACAAGCAATAATTTGATACTCGTATATTTTGTTTGTACCTATGTTTTTTAGGTAAAAATGTTTTTTTAATAAATATTTTTAATGTGAATGCTATTTAATTTTTCCTTTTTGCGTTACTTGGGATTACGAAAATCCCTATATTATTCAGCTCACTAAGTTACAGTCGAGTCAAAATATCAAACAATACACATTATTACACAATCTATGGAAAATTTCATTATTTCTTTTGGCAGTCGCCTAAAATAAATTTTATCTATGCTTGTAAGCAAAATAATAGGTTACTGTCAGCAGTAATCAGCAAAAAAATAGTATTGAGTTGAAAAAAGAAAAAGATTAATTTTAATTCTATAATCTACGAGCCATAACGTTTTTACTCACGGCTCGTCGTTCCAGATAGCAAGTAAAACTATGTTTTTTTTCGTTTGCTTTAATTTAGAACCATGCTGAAGAGAACCAGACGAAGAAGAACCACAAGCCTGGCTCGTCGCTTTTCAAATCGCAGTCTTACATCAGTGATTTTCGCTGGAGCTTTGCCGGCAAGTCACAGACCGCGGTAAAGCTCACCTTTCGATCAAAATTAAATGAGAAATCTTTCTACCCTTTTCATAAAAATACGAGTAAATAGACGCTTTACTTTATTGTAAACTAGCTTCCGCCCGCGGCTTTGCCCGCGTTTTTGACAAAAAAAGTAGCCTATGTGTTATTCTGATGTTCAAGCTATATTACTGTAACGTTTCATTAAAATCTGTTTAGTAGTTTTTGAGTGAAAGAGTAACAAACATCCATACGTACATCCTGACAAACTTTCGCGTTTATAATATTAGTAGGATGTACACCAACAAGAAAAAAAACCGGCCAAGTGCGAGTCGTACTCGCGCACCGAGGGTTCCGTATCATTTTTGGACGTATAAAGTGAAAAAATCCGGACCGCATAACTAAGTTTGTTTGTGAAGGAATTTTGATGATTTTGAAAAAACTGTACTAGTTAGGAACATCGATTTATTTTTGGTGCCATATTTGGGTCAATTCCTATCAACTTTAATTATTTACGATTTTTCGCCCCGCAAACTTCGGAGATAAGGGGGGGGAATGGTATTTTTTCAGACATTTTTCATTATGTCGAAAACTGTGAGACATAAAATTAAATTTTTTATCTGTATCTATATAGTCTTATATTTAATTTATTTTTTGTAAACTCCTATTCTAACAGTGTGACAACGTAATACGGTAGGCATTCATATTTGTTTTATTGTTGCGAAATGGGTATGTTTTCTTTTCTTTAATGCTAATTTACTTATTTTATTTTGCGCTCTGTATTTCTATGCTATTAACACTCAGATTGTATTAAAATAAACACATGCACTTATATATATTAATTAACAGCAATATCTATTTATTATAGTTTATATCTATCTATTAGGTACTATGTTCGAACTGGTTTACATCCGATACGTCCAACTCACAACTAGGTCCAGTTGAAAACCAGCGCCAGGCACTAGTGGTCTGGCATTTATGCTGAATTGGACCTATTTGGCAAAGCCGCTAGGCACACAGCAGCTACTTTAATTTTAAGACCTTGTATTTTATTTTTTATTAATTTTTTGTCTGTGTGTCTATCTGTTGTGCCAAATAAATGTTTTTTCTTTCTTTCTTTCTTTCTTTCTTTCAAATTAAAATATATTTTGAAACTAGCTTTTGCCCGCGACTTCGTCCGCGTTTCCGTCATTTTTCGTAAAAAAAGTAGCGTATGTCCTTCCTCACGGTTCAATGGTTTTGAATTTTTGATGTAACAGACAGATTAACTTTCGTATTTTAGTAGGGAAATATAGTATGTCAATCCACAATACTGTTGAAAAATATCGCAATAAGGAACCGCAGAATATTATTATTAATAGCTGTGCCCGCGACTTCATCAGCGTGTAACTCCTTGTGTGTAATACAATCAGAAAGCTCCGAACTGCTAAGCTATCGGGAGTTACACGTGTTATTGTGAGTCAACCATAAAATATAGATATATGCTATTTTGAGATATTTTTTAGATAATTTTATGTAGAACATTTCTGTCATACATGATTTCTATGTAGCTTTAACCATTAAGGCTGCACACGCGACGGAAGCTTAAAAAATGGAGTAACTTCTCCCGTTTTCCCAACATTTCCCTTCCCTGCTCTGCTCCTATTGATTGTAGCGTGATGAAAAGTATACTATAACCTGCCCAGGAGTATGAAGAATAATTGTACCAAGTTTCGTTAAAATCCGTCACGTAGTTTTTGATTCTATAAGGAACATACAGACAGACAGACAGACAGACAAAAATTTTACTGATTGCATTTTTGGCATCAGTATCGATCACTAATCACCCCCTGATAGTTATTTTGAAGTATTATAAGTATAGATGTGCAGATCAAGCCCTTTCATATGATATGTCACTTGACCCAGTAACCCCACTTTGAAATTTTGGACCCCCACTCGGGCCCCTTTTGCAATGAAAATATTTTTTTTATTTTTATTTTTTTCATTTGCAATAAAAATGGACAAGCATTCTTTATAACTGTTCCAAATTTCAAGTCGATAGCATTAGTAGTTGCTGAAATAAGCAGGTGTGACAGACAGACAGACAGACAGACGAAGTCGCACCATAAGGGTTCCTTTTTTACCATTTTGGTACGGAACCCTAAAAACCAAAAACGTGAAATGCTTGAAGATTGTAGTCGTAACTCTGGCTGAATGGCATAAGTTTTTCTTGTAGAAGAAGATGTATTGTAGTTTGAGAACAATCTTTTTTTGGGATAGTATAATTTTAGAAGATTTATTTCTACATGCATCTAACAATGGATTAAAACAGGAAGATAATTTTAATCTTACTGATAAAATTAAAGCCATCAATCTCGAGCTTAATCGGCTTCAATAAAGTCAATCCTATCATAACTAGGTTTAACATGTACCTAGGTTTTAATGTATTATAAATTTTGATTAGTTTAAGTTCTTAGCTGTCGCATTAGGGTAACCCTGTAATGATAGATTAAGGTTTTAAATAAATAAATAAATGAATAAAATAATTTTCTCATTAAATCTGCTCAGTCCGACAGTCCTTTATCTCAAGTGCCCTTTGACCACAGTCTAAAACTTAAGACAATTTGTTCGTTGAAAGTCGTCGGTAATAACGAACTCTCAACTTGTTCCGCCTTCCGCCTCACATTGATCGCTTTCAGTCGAGCGATCAAAAACAAGAGTGAATCGATCGTTGACGGCCTCGGGTTATATTTTATGTTTAATGGGAACAAATTGACGAACCGTTGTGTTTGTAGGTATACTTTTGTGTATTTGTTTGTTCAAAGCTTTGTGTTGTGTTTTGTTTCCCCATAAGAGGCCTGTAAACGGCGACAAAAATTGCATCTTGTGGGCAATTTTATTGACCAATATAGCTTAGTATATTGCAATACCCTTGGTGCAATTTCATTATGCAATACTTTGCCGAGTGTAGTCCAGCAAGATTGTACAACTGATTTGCTGAGGAAAAGCAAAGACGACATACGGCGATATTGCAGTTAAGTCAAAGCGGGATAAATCATTTCAATCAGATTAGCGCGTTCAAACGAACACTCTTCAGCTTATTAGTATAGTTAATTTTAGATGTAAGTTAACTGTAGTACTTACTAAATTAATCAGTGCTGCATTTGCTAGTAGTTTAGCTTTGTTCTCACTACCACTAGTGTTTCTAGCTTTGGGTGTAACTACTCTAGTATTTACGGCGTAAAAGCTATTTAGGTACTTGTCCATTGCTAATATTTGAGTAACTAGTTAAATAAAGTTAGTTTGTTATTGAATTGAGTTTGTTTTCGTATTGCTAGGCTGTTGGGTTTTCAGACCATTTTTATTTTACGGTGACTGATTTGACACATCCAAGAACCATTGACGTTTTTTTTTACCTATGACCACAGATGAATAATACTATACGTACAGATGCCTCATCTCATACAAAGAAATGTGACCGATTTAGCGCGGGCTATCTTCGGGCTATACATTTTTCCATGCTTAAAGGATTTTTCAAAATTTGAACAAATATTTTTCATGATGTATTTTTTCATGTTCTCAATTTTACACAAACTTCAATAACAAATGGATACATATAACGCCATCTATTATGAGTTATTTCAACAAATGTTCCTATGTTCCTGATGAGACCCCGTGCTATGACGTAAAAAATATACGGTAAAGCGAGATCAACGGTACGATCAACGATACGGTAAAGCGGCAGAGGGGTACCCCAGAGAGGACACAATCAGTATTAGGTCTCATTAATGTGAATGTCATTCTGCGTAAGTGACTTTTTGCGAAAGTGACATTAAGCGAGAATTACTTCTTGAGAAAGTGACGTTGTGCGAGAGTCACTTTGTGCAAAAGTGACATTGTGCGAAAGCGACCAAAGGACGTCGGCAGTTTTAGGCTTGATATGGTACAGTAATAAAAGCTTAACCAAAAATAAAAATATATTTTAATTGTTCTTTGCCTAATTTATCTTAGAGATTAAGAATTGGAATCAAAAATCGAAATAAATAAGAAATAAAATGATTATGCCATTGACATTTTGAAAAAAACACTAAAACAAAAACGGGTGCATGCTGGCTGGCGCGTGCTTCCACAGAATATCATGGTGACAGCAATTAAAACCTTTGAATTGAGAACTCATTAGTCGGGCTGTACTTCACTGGATCATTCACACCATACTTAACCTCACTGTCAGAAATAAGAATATTTCTCTTTAACCCAATTACGTACAAAATCAAATAAAAAATGAATTTAAATACTCTTGAAATACTCGATCACACCAAACTAATTTCATATCTGTACCGACTTACACAATCTGAGGCCCAGCGTTCTATGGGCGTCTGCCAGTGCCCTTTTTGTGTGTGACGTTTTGCGCTCGAAAATTATGTTTGAATCTAAGAAAATAAAGGGTACTCAAGTGCTAGTCCGTCCATGCTCGCCGCTAGACGTCTGCCTCAGGTTTTTTTCCGCCCTTGTCACTACACTTCACTAGTCCTAGTTTAGTAAGTATCGCGAGAATATTACTGACACTGCGGGACTGCGCAATCGTACACTTCGCGACAATACCAGATTCAGCGCGGGCGCAGTCTCCAAAAACTATTCGCGATCGTAACCGACATCGTAGCTACAACGTACTAATGATGGCAGCGCAGCCTCACTCGGTTGTCACAAATTTCAAAAATTATGCGGGTAGATTTGGTTTTACTTTAGCTAAATACGGGGTTATAATAAAAGCCTTAGCTATTTTTCTTTCTCTGAACCAGAATCGACAACAGAACCCATCTGTGAAGAAAAAAAAATTTTTTTTTTTTAACATTTTTATCATAATATTGTCCCGACTACACGAAAAAAGTTGGCTAAAATTGCAAAGTGCAGTGACCTTCGCTACATGCCCGAACATTTGTAGTGTTAGGTAGATATCTAACTAAGCGACGGCGACGCAGAGGGATGCGCGGGCGCGCGGAGGGTAGGTTGTACCGCCAAAGCACGCGGGCTATTAATAGCAAGCAAACAGTCGCCGATGTGACGTGAGTGTATGCGTACGTCATTACTCGCGCGCGTTTATGACATTGACAGTGTCGCGAAAACTGCAAGCGTAAAAATCTTTTTATTAAAATGTACAGTAATCGAGAATATTACGAAATGGTGAGAGTGTACATACAAAGTGGCGAAAGTCTTTACGAAGCTCGAAGGCTCTACAAAACGGAGAGCATCCCTCGACTTTCTGTGAGGTTATTAGAACATCAAAACGCCAAAATTTTCGTCACAAAACATTGGTGGTCATTCCGAAACCCTCACGTGATTCATTAACACTACCATCAAGAGCGATTCAGTGCCAATGCCTACCTACACCCCGCAACATATCGGACTTTTTAGAATACCTACGTGCCGCTCGCGTTTCTACTTACACGATTTTAACAGATGTATTTGATGACGAATTATTAGTGCATTTGACTAAAAAGTGCAGTGCTCGTAAGGTCGGTACGAGGAACGTTATCACGTGCAGGGCTGTGCTTAGAGAAATGGACTGTGGACTCCATGTTGTTGTTGCTGTTGGTTTTTATTGATTATTAATTATTCCTTATAAGGTGATTACAATTTTTTAAATACGAAAAAGAATAATGTATTTTGACGGTCCTAAGCTCGTAAAAGTACACCTTATGACAATTACGTAGGTAAGATAATGGCATGGCTGGCGGCATAAGTTACCTACCGCCACTGGGCGCGGTCGATGACCGCTTTACGTACCTTGTGTTAAGCGACGAGTGGTGACAATAAAGTTCGTTACTTTTTTGGATAACTTCGAAACGTATTATCTGTTTTTTCGAAAACAAATAACTAATACAAATAAAATTAGGAAATAGTATATTTAATTTAGAAGAGGTTCTGTGAAAATAGCTAAGGTATTTATAATAATCCTGTATAGGTACTTGGGTTCTGCCCACACCCACATTTTAAGTTACTTCGAAACTTCTTTTTCTTGATATGGCAACTGAGCAGATGTCGACTATTCTGCCAGCGTCATTCCGAAACTTAGTCAAGCTAGAATAAATTTAAGAACGTCAATGACCTCGGACTGCCAACTATCACTTAAAAATTAAGGCTTATAAAAAAAAAATGTTTTTTTTTTTACTTTATTTAACGAAGAACTGAGTATTAGTTTTTAGGGTTCCGTACCAAAGTGGTAAAAAAAGAACCCTTATGGTGCGACTTCGTCTGTCTATCTGTCAGTCTGTCTGTTTCTAATCTATTATTGATTTTTAATTCAAATATACAGCTAAGATATCACAATGTTGTGTAAGATCATTCCTATTCTTATTTGGATAGCATTGTACAAATACAAACTTACAAGTAGATATCTCTGGGTGACGAAAATAAGAGACAGGCAAAGAAAATAAAAGATGCAATGTTTTGAAAGTGTTTTATTAATGAAATTTCAATAAAATCAACAACTCATTGTAATCTGGTTTATATCTTCCTTAACAGTTGTGTTTGTATGTTGTATTGTGCGACTTAATTATGTTAACAACTATTATCATAAAAAGGAGATTGCAATATTTGCAGTGATGTTGAGCGGTGTCAATAAATGTTTAAGAGCATTTTATTTCCAATCTTATTACAAAAGAGGAGGTTCTCAATTTGACTGTTCGTAATAAATTTTAATTAAGATTGCTTTTTGGATAATTAAAAAAAAACTCACGTAATGAAAGAAAATTAAGTATATGCCTGCTTCTTATTAAGATAATTATTGCAATGGAACTGCCTTCCAATAAAGGTACATTCGACTAAGTCAGTGACCTTCGTATTACAATAAAGTGATACATACTGATTTTTTCTCTCTCCTAGACTATTAAGTTAATTTTGACAACGTTCAACATCAAATCCAGACTGTTATTTCAGATCCAACATTTAATAAATTTGAATTCATATCAACTGGTAACAAACCAAAAACTTTTTCCACAATATTTTTCGTAAATTATGAAACAACAACAAATAGGTACTTAGGTAATAAAAAAAAACACATCATTTTAAAAATCTATCTCTAAAATCTTTATCGCAAGATTATTTTAAAAATTTCTTCGTTTATTATCATAATAATTTTTTTTTTTTAAATCTGAGAGATAATATTTTTTATAATGTTTAAAATTTCTTTTTTTTAGTACTATTTAGAATTAATATAAGCATACCTTCGATCTAGACTATCACAACATTCAAAGGCATAAGTTTGGACCTTGGCTTGCAAAGGATAAAGGGGTGTTCTCTGACCCCCACCTGGCCTTGAGTAAGGCACTCTACACACTTAACCACTTGTGGCTACAAACCTAAGTTGAAACTTGAAATCGTATCGTAAGGTTCGTTCAGTGACGAAAATAGGGAGTTAAATTATCTGTTGCCAAAACATCATTATGAAATCCATAAAAAAATATGGCATATTTTGAGCTGCACATTTTGAAATAAAATAAACTATGCTGAAGTTGAAATTATGCTGAAGTTGCTGAAGTTCATGCTTTGAAGGATTTAAATGAATGAACATTGTAGAATATTTACTTGTAGTAGGTACACTTAGCAAGAAAAAACTTCAAGTATCTTTGAGTCTAGAAATTGGAATAGACGCTGCGAAATTGCGATTACTTTCATTATAGTACCTATCCGGTATCAGCAAACTCGAGTAGCTAAGTGTGCAAAATGCCTAATTTTTACAAGAATTTCTATGAAGTCAAGTTATAAAAAAACTTCAAATAAGTAGATAAGTATTTCACAAACAAATTCATAAAGACTTCGACAATTTCATAAATTATATTCATGATTAATTTCTTTGAACTAAATTGATTAATATCGTAATTATGTTTTTGTATTGTTATAGGTACTTAGTTGTCAATTACCTAATTAATTTATCTCAAAGAAATGGGTACGAACGACGGGAATGAGTTGCCACAGTCTATGTATAGATTATTAAAAGTAGAAAAAGAAAATAAAACAATAAATCTATTTGGTAGAGTAATATCTAATAATGAACATCGTTTTAATAGCGAAAGATATTAACCTAGTGGTTGTAAGACACTTTAACACTTCATCAATAATTGTAAACACGTCATGATCTTTTGAAACAGGAAAGACATAGAACATAATACACAGTGCAAAAATAATCTTGTAACATAATTATTTTAGAATGCTGCTTCTGGAAAAAAATGCGATTTTGGTACGAAACCCTAAAACTGCCGAATCAAAAAGAAAATTATCAATGACTGTGTTCATAAAACATTTATTATGAAAGCAAAGTTGATACTCCATTTTCAAATTTTTTCGCATGAAGTGCGTTATATTTTTTAATAAATGTACCATGTACCAAAAAAAAGTCCATTAAAGGAAGAATGTTAAAGTGTCCGCCAGAGAACATCGCAGCAAAACGAGGACAATAGAATTCCTTTCACCTATATAATTATCTAAGCTTGGACAAATTTGTTAATTAAAATATTTAATAAAAATTTTTTTTACTTAATTTTACACAAAAATCGTAAGTACTTCGGTGATCGGGACCCTGTACACTAACATGCACCTTATCTATGATTTTATTTATAGTCTGTGCATAGTAGAATCTGTGAAACTTAAAAAAAAACAATGTCAGTTGTTTTAAAATGGCGGGAAACTTATCAGAAATGTTTGCCAGATTTCAACACATTATTGTAGATTATCATATGATCGAAGCATTATTGCCAATTATGTACCTACATAATAAAGTAGACTCCAGCAATTTATGTATGTACATAAAAAGCGTTATAACCTCAATAAGTATACCAAATCCTCACCACAACATTGAATTTTCCTCTAAATTATTGCTACAATCGAACACCTGAATTTGCCAATAACTTCCGCCATTTCGCACGAATTTCGCGCTATAATTTCCGCTTGACATAAATGTCGGCTGTCAACACAATGCACAGAGTATAAATAAACACGTTCACGACTCAATAGATGGTCAATATAATTGAAATTAATTTGACAGTGAAAATTGGTCAATATCTTAACGTAGCTGCTCGCTATATACATACGCATATAACCTAAGTCAGGGCGCAACATAGTCTAGGGGTCCGGGCAATTTATATATTTTAATTAATCTACCTTTGTTAAATTAAGAAATCAATAACCTGTGGGTTTTTTTGGCTAATTAATAGCTTAAGTTAACGTTAGAATTGTCTCAATACACGGTCCCCTCGTATATTGTTAAAATGATTTGAGAAAATAATTCTGTGT
The DNA here is from genome assembly GCA_948465475.1 of Thalpophila matura. Classification (NCBI taxonomy): domain Eukaryota; kingdom Metazoa; phylum Arthropoda; class Insecta; order Lepidoptera; family Noctuidae; genus Thalpophila; species Thalpophila matura. Next base: position 527,445 of record OX419196.1, read on the forward strand.
AATATTTTTTTAGGTTATTTAATATTGCAGTAATTGAAAACTATTTTCGATTTTCTACGGCAGACATTGAACTGCAATTTAAAATTTGACAGTTGACCTAAGGTGCGTACGTGAACGACCCAACTTTAAACCCGATCTACACGACCGTACGGGCCGTACCACAAAAAAATAAACATCTGTTCAACACACGTTTAACACGAATGCTACCAAAAATAATAGGCAATTGTTTTAGCACTAACTTGTCTAAAACAAGTGTGTATTATTTTTGGTAGCATTCGCGTTTAACGTGTGTCTATCTTTTTTGTGGTAAGGCCGATAGAGTCGAGCGATCCGACAAGTCTCAACAGCCATGAATACGTAAATTGGGCTAATATCTATTAATGTGCCAATCTGTCGAACTCGCCCGGATCGGCTCTAGAGTCGGTATATTCTGTACTGACATGCCTGTTGATATTACCGCGAGAACTCCCAATTTGTTTGCGAACGAGGGAGAATGTCAAGGCGCGTACGCACGTACGAACACGAACATAGCGAACACAAACACCAGACCCGAACATTTGGTTCGTACGTATGGACGGCATATTCGAACACGAACGCAAACATAGTTCGAGTCGAGTTCGCGAACAACAGTCGTGAACTCTATCTTAGTAGCCATGACGGCGCCGTTGGAAGTGGTCGATTGTGAAGTAGCGGAGAATTTTTTGATGTTCGCAGTGATTCACGAAATGTTGTTTCCTAAAGCGGATCCTAGATGGTGGGAAACAGTATTGTACAAAAAACCGCCCGCACCCCGCCCAGATCTAGGTATACGAACAGTTTTGTTGCGTAACATTTATTAAAGCTCTTCGAACACCGTCCATACAGAACACACTACAAGGATCGCCGCGAACATGTTTGACGAACAGAGTGTTCGATGTTCGATAGTGGTACGCACGTGCGAACCAAGTTGTTGCGTATCATGTAACGCAACAAATTTGTTCGTACGTGCGTACGCGGCTTCACGGTGCGATTCTCCCTCGAACGTTTGCAAACAAATTGGCAGTTTTTGCGGTGATATCACGCGGCGTGTCGGCACAGCATAGGCAGGCTGATCGAGTATCAAGTTGGATCGTTCGTACGCACGAGCCGGTTGATCGATTTTGATCAGTAATCCCCCCAGATCATAGAAACAAGGAGATATGCCATCATAGCAAATTAGTACGGGAACAACTGATGCCACTTTTAGTACATTTTCGACACAATTACGCGCATAATTAAGCGCTCCTTGTGAATAAAAAGATCTCCCACGCATTGAACATTCCGCACACCCTCAATCTAACACTGTTAATCGTCACTCAACACTAGCACTAAACTAAAACACTGTATTTATACCATCGATCGTGTTCGGTTCGTCGCCAGCGCGTACGTTTATAATATGAGCAATTTGCTCAAGATCAGGCATCAAGCTCGATAGCGCCTTGGCACATCTCCTTGTTTCTATGATCTGAGGTAATCCCGGACCGCATCCCCATCCGGTTTCCGGAAGCGTGAAATCAGTGATTTATAGGATGCTCACCGCAAACCACAGACTATACCAAAACCACATTGGCGAAGATCTTGGTAGAGGTTATCGGATTGGTGCGGCTGGATTAAACGTCTATTAACGTTCAGATAGCGATGAATAAATCTATAGATGCCTATTAAAAAGACCGCGTCTTACTTACTGACTGAATGACAAGAGATAGCCTTAAGGGCTCATTCACACGAATTCGTTTTTTTTGGCGAGTCGCCCTTTTTCACGATTCGTTATGAATTTTTTGTGACGGATACTGTTCGGTAGTTCATCCAAAACTGAACTCTGAATCACGAAACCAATGTGAACATCAATTCGGATATTTTACTGAATCGTGATAAAACATTCCGTACGCAATGTGAACATCCATCCGTCATGACTACTGGTCGGAAATTCGGATGCATATTTACCTAAAGTTAATTTTTGGCTAAGAAATTATGGAAGTGGCTTCTTAAGGCGCTATAGGTCCAGCGAAATATTGTACGTGCGGGGGTGAAGAACACGATGCGGCGCGCGCGCCCGCGGGCTACGGGGTGGCGCGTTGACGAGATCTCTTGCGGCGGGCTGAGCGCGACGCTATTACTTTTAGTGGAAATTGGCGCGCACATAGTGTAATTAAAGTAGTTGTCAAACTTTATTAGGTAGGTACCTACTTTTGGTACAAGTTAGTTTAGCGAATTAAGTCAATTTATTTTTTGTGGTGGTTATTTGGAAAAACTAGGTAGGTATGTACTAACCTTTTAAAAATTGGACTAGGTAGCGTTAATTTAGGTACCTAAACTTCGAAGAACAGAGGCCGAAAGTGGAGACTTTCTAACAACGTTTTTTCTGGGCCGAAACTTGTTCTAGGTTTCTAGACATCACCACTCTTTATAGGTACGTTATAATAACACGTACCTATATGGATGTTTCTCACGAACAGAGAGATTTTGACTAATTAAAATGGCTTTAAAAAAAAAACCGGCCAAGTGCGAGTCGTACTCGCGCACCGAGGGTTCCGTATCATTTTTGGACGTATAAAGTGAAAAAATCCGGACCGCATAACTAAGTTTGTTTGTGAAGGAATTTTGAAAAAACTGTAGGTACTAGTCAGGAACATCGTTTTATTTTTGGTGCCATATTTGGGTCAATTCCTATCAACTCTAATTATTTCAGATTTTTCGCCCCGCAAACTTCGGAAATAAGGGGGGGGGGGGAATGGTATTTTTTTGGTCATTTTTCATCATATGTCGAAAACTGTGAGACACAAAATTAAATAAAAATATATTTTGAAATGTGCAGATCAAGCCCTTTCATATGATATGTCACTTGACCTAGTAACCCCACTTTGAAATTTCGGACCCCCACTCTGGCCCCTTTTGCAATGAAAATAAAAATATTTTTGGACTCTTTTCATTTGCAATGAAGTTGAACAAGCATTCTTTATAACTGTTCCAAATTTCAAGTCGATAGCATAAGTAGTTGCTGAAATAAGCAGGTGTGACAGACAGACAGACAGACAGATGAAGTCGCACCATAAGGGTTCCTTTTTTACCATTTTGGTACGGAACCCTAAAAATGCAAGAAATCACTGTAATAAAAATTTTAGATGAAGGAGAAACTATTTTCTAACAGTGTTTTTGTTATAAACTTTATTTATCGTACCTACGTACAATTTGTAAGTTATCAACTATAATATTTTTGTACAGAAAACTCATGCGAATATGAACATTAATAATAATTAATGTATAAGAATAAGGTTCATATTCATATAAGAGAATATAAACAAGCGCTTTACACGAATATGAACCTTAATTAAATACAAATAATGTTCATATAACGCCAGATGAATCCATATGAATTAGAACCAGAATAATGAGAATTTACAATAAATTCGACTGTAAAATTACTTCAAGACAATTTTGACCGTTAAAAACAAAATAAATTACTTATTGTAGGTATCCTATTTGCTTTTATATCAATAAACGTTATACATACTACAATGGGCAAAGAACAATGGTCAAATTCCTATAGAAGCTGTACCTGACATTCATTTGTTTATGACCCTGTACAAATTATAATATAATTATAGTTTGAATGGTTTTCATGTGGTAAGCACCATCCTGGATGAAAATAGTATCTAAATAGCCAAGATATTATAATATCGTCAAAAATACTTTAGAGGGTTAGAAACCACAACTAACTTGATAGACTGATAAGCAGACGACGTAGGTTAAATAGATCATAATTATTTATATGAATACATTGCATTGATCGACAATCGCACAATGCATAAATAACACAATTCATAACAAACCCAATAATAACTGTGTCGAACTCGGACCAATAATTCTTCCGAGGTGGTGAATGATCGCCTGTATCAATCGATTTGAATCGCGCTCATGGCTTTCCGTTTTGATATCTATGTATTTATTGAATTGAATTACTGATAATAAATAATCAGAAAAACGAGAAGAATAATTATTTTTGATTAATTAGTAATTTCGTATGCAAAACTAAACGTCAATTTGGTACGTCCTGAGCATCAATATAAATAATTTCTAATAAAATAACATAAACAAAAAAATGTATATCTCTTTTTCTGGCTTCCTAGAAAGATACCTATTTCTTTTATTATTTATAGACCATAAAAAACTTTTATAGAAAATAATTACCGTCTTCAAAAAGTCACTACAAGTAAAAATAATAATTTTGGTTTCGTAAGTCGGTGGCTATGGTTTTTGTTTGCTTTTTTTAGCACCGACTTCCGTAACCAAAATTATTACATATTTTCATTTGTAGTGACTTTTTTAGTAGGTACCTTCTTCATACTGAGTTAGATTACTTTCCTGAATTCATTCATCAGTACATCTTCTACGTATTGTATTATGCATATAACTTCGTTTATGTATAGGGAAGATTACCTAATGTGTTATATACTATAACCTTCCTGAAAGTATGTAGATTATGATAGTGAAAATCCCATCCAAATCGGATTAGTAGTTTTTGAGAAAATCGCGCAAATACAAACATTTATATACATAATTACATACAGGGTGTTCCGTTATGAGTGGTCCAAGAGAAAACCCCGGTAAAAGGACATGTCTAGCTATCAGTATACAGCTTTAGTTTGGGAAATTTCGATATCGATTAGAAATAATATTATTGTTACAAGTTTTCATGAAAATCTTCTCATAGGCGCGATTTTTTTCTTTGAATAAGTAATTTCGAAAAACGATCTCACTTATTCATTAGAACCTTCTCATAGGAAATTGTAGACAAAATGTAGGCTTTTTTGATGTCTAAAAATCGATTATTTCTAATCGATATCGAAATTCCCCAAACTAAAGCTGCATACTGATAGCTAGACATGTCCTTTTACCAGGGTTTTCTCTTGGACCACTCATAACGGGACACCCTGTATATACATACATACATACGGATCGAATACAGAACCTATCCTCTTTTGAAGTCGGTTTTTTTCCTTTTTAACCGACTTCATTAGTACCTACTTTATACCAAGTTAGATTACTTTCCCGAATTCTTTCATCAGTACATCTTCTACGTAGTGTGTACATTTATGCATATAACTTTGTACATAGGAATAATTACCTAATGTCAAAGTCAAAACATTTATTTCAATTAAACCATTTACAGGCACTTTTGAAATGTCAAACAATATTACAATAGTTGTCAGTCGGTTTGTCTGTTAGTTGAAGCTAGTTGTCCGTTCCAAAACGTAGATTCCTATGGAGAAGAACGGACAAGAAACTCCATGTTTACTCTTTTTCAATAAATTCGGTTACAATTTCTTTGATTACAGTGATGCCCTTATATGTGAGAACTATGTTTAGTAAGGTACAAAATAATAATATCAACTAGAAAAATGTAAAAACATTGCTTAGGCAGTCAAGAGATGAGCAGTACCAACTGACAGCGCCCGTTCACGGACATGACGTGCGCATCAGCAGTCAGCACCATTCAACTCAACCATTTTGGAGGGAATCGAATGATCTAATACACACGCCACCATCAGCGGTACATTTAAGCGAGCATGACATGCTCTCAACTCCCATACTACAGATAAGCTTAAAACTTAAATAGCTAGGTACATTAGGTACATAGCACTCACATACACAATATACTCAAAGAAAGTTACTCAATTACAAAACTAACGTTATTCAAATGCATATAACAAAACAAACCAACTTACTATTGGAAATTAATAAATTAATTCATGACAATTTCTGATTATATTACCTATAAATATCAGAAAATTAAAATAATTTACAAAGTCATAAAAAAGAGCTTCAAGGGCAGATAACTCCGATTACATGAGTCTAAGTGGTTGTGGAGCAGGACCAGCATTAAGCCAAGCATTCTTACCAGCATAAAATCTTCTAGTTTGTAATATGCTTGCCTACATAGTGTGCGTTTTATACAGTCTTTGAATTTATTCTCATTTAATTGAAGAACGTTGAGAGGTAGTTTATTATAAAATTTTATGCAGTATCCAATAAAACATGTATGTACTTTGGATAATCTGTGCGTGGTTGGACTAGTTGGTTTTCATCTCGAGTACTGTAATGATGTCTTTCGCATCTTTTACAATGTATTATATACTAAAACCTTCCTGGGGCCCAAGTCTGCTAATGCAATTGTGATAATCGTGTCAGAATGGTCTCTCAATGACATCGTTTTGACCAATGACGAAACAGATACTCTTACTCTAAGCCAATGAGCGCTTAGGATTTGACCGTTATGGTGTCATTATGACACCACTCATACACATTTGCAATAGCAGAATTGGGGCCCTGCAAGTATGTAGATTATGGTAGTGAAAACCCCATCCAAATCGGATCAGTAGTTTTTGAGAAAATCGCGCACATACAAACATACACACATACATACGGATCGAATACAGAACCTCCTTTTTTGAAGTCGGTTAAAAATGAACCGATTTTTCCATGTGGGTATATGGAATATTGGGTCGCCGTCAGGTACGATAATTATGTCCATTGTTCTTTGAAAAACTGCAAATATAAATGAAGTAATTACCTTACAAATGCCAGATCACAGACGTATTTTTTTTATTACATACTTCCGAACGCAACCGACTTGACGTTCACTCTAAACAGTGTCTTGTAGAACACCATATTTTATTCTTGCCAATCGCGTTGACGGCGCACACAAAGAAGTAACCGACAATTCTACAGGGTGGCAGGTTAGACAGTGGAAATATTTTAAGGGGTCATTGTACTCATCATTATGAACAACTTTTACTATGGGACCAAACCTGAAATCGCGAAAAAAAATCAGCTATTACATACATTTCTGTTCACATTCGTCAACAAAATGTATGGAACAGCTGATTTTTTTTTCGCGATTTCAGGGTGGTGGTTGAGTTGATTGGTGGTGTTCATAATGATGAGTAAAATGACCCCTTAAAATATTTCCACTGTTTAACCTGCCACCCTGTATACTTGCAGCGCCAACACACGGCAGATGAATGACTATGTTGCTTACGGACGTTTTTGCAATATAATTTGTATCAATTAATATATAAAACCTATTATATATTAATTGATACAAATTATAAGACAAGACCCATTTTTAGGGTTCCGAACCAAAATGGTAAAAAGGAACCCTTATGGTGCGACTTCGTCTGTCTGTCTGTCTGTCTGTCTGTCTGTCACACCTGCTTATTTCAGCAAGTACTTATGCTATCGACTTGAAATTTGGAACAGTTAAAATGAATGCTTGTTCAACTTTATTGCAAATAAAAAAAGTCCAAAAATATTTTTATTTTCATTGCAAAAGGGGCCGGAGTGGTGGTCCGAAATTTTAAAATGGGGTTACTAGGTCAAGTGACATATCATATGAAAGGGCTTGATCTGCACATTTCAAAACATATTTTTATTTTATTTTATGTCTCACAGTTTTCGACATATGATGAAAAAAGTCCAAAAAAATACCATTCCCCCCCCCTTATCTCCGAAGTTTGCGGGGCGAAAAATCTGAAATAATTAGAGCTGATAGGAATTGACCCAAATATGGCACCAAAAATAAAACGATGTTCCTAACTAGTACAGTTTTTTCAAAATCATCAAAATTCCTTCACAAACAAACTTAGTTATGCGGTCCGGATTTTTTCACTTTATACGTCCAAAAATGATACGGAACCCTCGGTGCGCGAGTACGACTCGCACTTGGCCGGTTTTTTTACATTCATCAGCTACACAGGGTGGCAGCTTAGACAGTAGAAATATCAAAAGGGGTCATTGTACTTGTGGGTTTTAATATAGTGTTTTATGTTATTTTGAGTTATTATTTCTTTAATTTTAGTATTGATTAATGTTTACAATTTGTTTCCTATTGGATTTGTATTATTTTCTTATTAGAATTGTGTAGGAATAAGATTTCATGTTTTTTATGTAAAGTCGTGAATACCTTTGTAACCATAATCGAGGTTTTGTGTACATCGTGTTTTTATAGTGTAGGAATGTTGTTTACATAAGATGTATATAAGCAGTTATACCTCTCGACGATAGGAAAGCTATAATTTGAGAATAAGTGTCATGTACATAAAATTGCATTTGTAGGATTGTTGTAATGTGTTATATAGAATCTAGTCATGTATTTAGGTTCGGTAGGAAGGCTAGGACATAATGTTGTGTAAATACTCTGAATTTCATGGATATTGTGCCTATAATATAGATCGATATGTGTTTGAAAATGCGATATTTCTGTGTGTAAGTTAGGATGATAAATTGTGTCTTACTAGACGTGTGGTAGTCTAGAAACATGTATCTAACAAGAATATTGCAGATCCGATAAGAAATGGCTATGTTATAGGCAATTGGATATTGTAACTTTGCTAAGTTAGAAATTTAGACAGTTTTTGTTCTAGAAACTTTTTTATGTGACTAGTTAGGTTCATGAGAGTTGTACCATTGGATAGGTAGGATTTTTCCGCAAATTATGATGTATAACACTTGTGTAATTTATGTTTGGATATTTAAATAACGTTGATTAGAAGCGCTCACACGTAGTGAAAACGAAAGTGAATTAGGATTCAAAAACACGGCTCTATGTGAGGTAAAGTAATTAGGTTATATAAGAAACGCGTGCTCTCCGAGGCACGGAGGGGTCTCGATGTGTAAATAACGGTCACCCATCCAAGGACTGACCGCGGCAAGCGCAGCTTAACCTCGCAGATCGATCGATTAGCGCGGCCGTCATTTAGCCACGAGCCTCTCTTATAATATATTAAGTTAGTTTTTTTTTTTTAAATAAATTATGATTATAATAATAAAATGCGAAATCCTATTCAAACTAAATCTTATACGTCTCAAATAATAAAGAATATGCTTGCTTACACTCTTGTATTATAAATAAATCTAAAATGATGTACCTATCTATTGTATCTTTTGTTTGACGGATTTTACTGACGGAAAAATATTAAATCATGACGAATTTTTGACGGAAAATACCAACCTGCTTAGCGGAATTTTGAAATTGTAGTTGGCAACACTGTTTCGAAGTTCGATGTGAGCGTACCTACGTTTATCAGTCAATAGCGCTACTTGCCCAAATATGTGCTAAAACCTAACCTTAATTGTATAAAAAATATTATCTTAATGATATTATTACGTTTGTTAGTCATTTTCACAAAGAATTATTGAAAGTAATCGGTTCGTGAGCGGCGAAAAATTTGGCACGCGTCCTACTCCGGTGAGGTCTGAGACCGGACTGAAGCAGTCGTGCGCACGTTCTAGGAACGTTTTTTGGGTATAAAAAATTATCTAAAATTGCCGTTTTAATTTTTATACAATTTTATTAATGAATTCACTAACTCAATTATTAAATAATATGTTAAAAAAATTTCAAAAATTAAAACGTAAGAAATAAGTCTAAAAAATGAAATATTCGTAATGAAAAAGTATCTTCGAGAGGTATCTTTGGAATTTTTTTCTATCGAGTGAAGTTATTCATATCGTGTATTGAATTAATGATTTCACTAGCTAATATGCTTAAGTATACCATATATTTTTTTCTGGGTGGAAACTGTAAGAAATCTTATAAAAAAATGAAAAATTCTAGAGCTCATTCTAGCGTTTTGTGAACCCATAGCGCCTTAAAATATATATTTTTAATAAATCCCGGGATCCCAGGAAATCCGGGTATAAGTACATAACTAAATTTCACTAAGAACAATATTGAATAATTTGTTTTAATAGGTACTTGTATGAATTATTCTAAAAAGTATTAATAATATAGTCTTTTAACTTATCCTGACGTTGTTTACTATGCCAATTGGGTAACTACCTACTTTAAAACATTAGGTAGATAGATATACATCCAATTCTATAGTCTAAAAAACATAAAATATGTCGATTCCGGAATCCCAAGATTTTTACGATCGATAATAAAGTGCATTCCATATTAGCCAATACTTGAACGTGAGTACATACACTACCGATTCTATAATCATAACGCTAATTTGATCGATCCCGGAATCCCGGGATTTTTTCGGTACAAAAGTGCATTCCAAAATAGCCAACACCTCAACTTTAGGTAAATATGCATCCGAATTTCCGACCAGTAGTCGTATGACGTCTTTTTTGACGAATTGTGAATTACGGAACCCGTGTGAATGAGTTGTAAATTGGTGGACCTAGAGATTTAAAAAGAGGAAATATTTCTAGAGTAAGTTAAAGGTGCACTGAGAAGGGAATTTTCGATTTTTTTTTCCTAAAGGGGAAAAAAGGGTGGTAAAGTTTGTATGAAGAAAATAACGACTTAATTGTGCTGTTTCCAGACTTCCACTAAACGGAGTTGTGTGCACAGCTAGTGCAATATAAATTGCTTTTACCGAGACATAAAATAAATTCAAAAATGTAAAACCCTAACGAGCACAATATGTTGCTATTTAAATGGATGGCGTTGCGTTTATCTCTATAGCTTCCATGAAAGTCTTTTGTGTTATTATAAATGCTCGCAGACCCCTAGAGACTAACAATATTATTAATTAAAATTAAAGTTTCACAAAAATACAATATAATGAGGGGTTTTTTTACCTAGCAGCAAAAAAGCACTTTTCAAAGATAATATTTTTTTTTCCAAAGGTGTAATAATGACAGCTAGGTACTTAGAATTAAATTCTTTCCTTGGCCTCGAGTAGGTAATATTTTCAATATTCCACTTTTTATAAACCTACATCATTTCGACGATATCGTTTGACAGACGAAGCGAAATATTAACTTGAACGAGCCCATTGTATTTCATATTTTTATGAAACTGTTACATAACCTAAAAGCTTATAATATGTACAATGATATATCAAACAAGCATTGAGCAATTTTTTATGAATTAATATTAAAAATATGCTAAAATATGTACAATATAAACGGCTTTTGTAAAAGTTTGCTCTGCACGAGGCCGCCTCGCGAGCACCTTACACATGGCAACATTTTATCATGTTGAAACAGCTATTTTTTTCATGTGTTTACAGAATATTGATTTTGTAAGTCACGTAGACGAGGGATAACTTTTTGATTGATTCTTGTATGTTGTATAGAAGAGTATTACAGTAGAATTATTGCTCTCTAGAATGCCCGAAGTCAATATCGAGCCTTTTGTGACTTAGCGAAGCAGCCTCGTTATAATAGAGACCTAATTATCTTATGTATTAAAAATATTTAAGTGTTTTTTAAGTCAAAGAGGACAAATTTTATTTAAAAATATTTACACTATTAAGTGAACAGGACTAGCGGATGAATGTTAGTAATATTAAGTGAAAAGTTGAAGTTTTCTTCGATGAGCTGTCATCAAAATCTGGGTCAATATTTTAACATGAACATTCTTAATTTATCACATAGCAGCCTAAACTCCTCAGATTTTGACGTCAACAATACTTACATTTAAAATTATTAAAAAAATATCAATGCATTTTGAAATACGAATGAAAAATTTTAAATGCTGGCAGTACTTGTTTTAAAGCGGCAGCATTGCTTTGCCGATGCTCAATTGGCTAGTCAAATTCGATCACGATTTGAATGCGGACAAGCCATTGGTCGGCGGCGGGAGGGTGCCCGCGTGTGGAGTATCACCGTGCGCTTGATTCTCCTTTCTCCAGGGGGCTCTTGTCTTTAGAAGACGCGTCCTGACTTTGATCTCGGGATTCTTGGACTGATTCCAGTCCAATGTCAAATGAGGATTGCCTGCTGAAATAAAATTTGATTAGACATTCGTATTGTAATCGAGATCGCTCTGAAAGAGTCGTCATATCGAAGTAGATTTGAATTTGTGAAAAACCTATAATATTTACGTCCTTAATTAGTATTTTTGACGCGCTTAAGTCTTCCATAGTGGGAGGCAATTCAGAAAACTGATTGACATTGGGGGATACAGTTTGGTGTTGCAGCTACTACTACTATAGCTATCATCTACTACTAAAGGAGAATGGTCACCGCCCATACAAAAAAACCTAGGCCCGGCGCAAAAGATTTATGTCTCAGATTTTAGATTAAAATTAATATAGTTATTCCCAGTTGTCATCATTGCCGAATTCAGTAGCTAACATGTTTTTTTTGCTCATTAAAGTTGCGTAGGCGGTAAAGGCAAAAAATGTTTTTTTTTTAAGCTGTCAATAATTGACATTATTTATCTGTTTGTATATGATAGCCACATTCATGAGAAATAGTATAGGCTATTTAACATTACGCTACGACCCTTAGGACCCGAGCAACCGGGGTGAAACCGCGGGGAACAGCTAGTAGGTATAGGTATATTATTTTTTTATTACATGTAAGTAAGTACTAATATCAGTATTTTCAACTTTCTGCAGGCTTACCTAATACGATAATCTTAAGAAATAATGACAATTGGGTAGGTATTGACAGCTTTTACCAAAAAAACATAATTTGCCTTGAACGCCAGTTAAGTAATGATGAACTTCAAAGGAAAAATAAAATATGTTAGCCACTGAATTCAGCAATGATGATAACTGAGAATAACTATACTGATTAAAATTGAAAATCTAGGATATAAAATTTTTGCGCCGGGCCTGGGTTTTTTTTGGCCATCTACCTTTAATTACATCACTCGATAGCTAAGGGATCAAAGAATTCGTTACGTTGAGAGAGGACTGTGACGCATCGCACGCGGCGGAGGGGTAAGCGCCGCCATCTTTCCTGGGCTTCAAGTCTGCTTTTGCAATTGTCATAATCGTGTCAGAATGGTCTCATGACATCGTTTTAACCAATGACCAAAGAGACAGTCTTACTCGAAGCCAATGACCGAAGGTTTTGACTTAGGTTTTGACAGTTATGATGACGTTATCATCATTCTTACACAATTGCAATAGCAGATTTGGGGCCCTGTTTACGTCCTTGAAATATCTTGCTGTACTCTAGTCAAAGTGTATTCCAACCTTTCAGTCAAATAGTTGCCAGGAGCCGACAGCGACCTGCCAGCTCTCGCCAGTCCTCCTCGCTTGGTGGCCGCGGTGGGCTTCTCGGAGGCCTCGCCGCGGCCGCTGGTGGACTCCCGGCGAGATGAGCTGCCTTCCCTACTACGGAGGAACGGGTTCTGGGGACAAATTTGAAGGTTCAAGAAGAATCTTGTTACCTCAAACATACTTCTGTTAAGCCTTTCTTTATAACCTAGGTTTTTGTTATTTGTAGGTTCTATTATAAGGGTTCTAGGTACTAAATATTTGAACTGAACTCGCGGTTCTAGCTGAGTCATCTTACATCACTTCGACCATCTTTAGGGCTATTATTGGATTGGATGGATTTAAAATATTGATATTCAGCCGCAACTAGTTAGACTGGAAGCCGACCCCAATCTAGTTTGGGAAAAGGCTAGGCGGATGATGATGAAATCCATCCAATCCAATGATTGGATGGATTTATATTCCACTTATGTTTCTAACTAAAATTTCCATTTAACGGTGATATTTTTAACCCCTGAGCTATTATGAAAAATTTTAATATCTAACTTGGCCAACATCTCACCTGGAAGCTATGCTTCTTGAGCATAGTCTTGATGAGTATGAGCGTGGACAGGTTGGGGATGGAGGTGACGACCTGCGCCATGTCCTCGTCCGTCACTTCCACCAGCCTGCAGTTCTCCTGTTCCGACGGGAGAGGATCCTTGCCTCCGTCTGTGATCCACTCGTGATCCTAGGAGAAAAATCGTTCAGAAATATACGTTTGAGAAACTATTATTACTTTTTTAATATTAACATCTTTGTAAATTACAATTTCTTCTGTTATGGGTGTGTTTACAGATTAAAATCTAAAGACTGTGAGGGTGAAAGAGAAAATTAGTATGGACAAAAGAAAATAGTGAACTGATTTTGCAATAAAACTAAAGGTGCGTACGAACAACCCAACTTGATATCCGATCTGTAGAGCCAATCCGGGCGAGTCTCAACTGATTGACAACGGCAGTTTCTAAGTGTGATACAATAAAATCTGTTTAGCATTGCATAATAAAACTTTAATAAGAAAAGGTCCACAATACGGTTCAAGATTATCACTAATTCGAATACTATTGGATCAAACAAATTATCATTGTCGTGCCAAGTGATTTGCTGTCGGTACTAATCCAATCAGTACCTTACGTCTGGAAAGGTCACTCGAAACAATATACAGGCGGGACATCCTAGTGGTCCAAGGGAAAACACCGTTAGAAGGTCATGTTTATCTATCAATCAGTTTGTAGCATGCAGCATTAGTTTGGGGAATTTCGATACCGATTAGACATAATTGATTGATTGATTATCACGTACCTAATGAATTTTAGGTAAAAAAAAATCCTACATTTTGTCTACAATTCCCTAGCAGAAGGTTCGAATGAAAAAGTGAGATGATCATTCGCAATTAGGTATTATAAAAAAATCGCAAATTTTCGGGAAAACTTGTAACAATAATTTTGTTTTTAATCGTTATCGAAATAATCTCTAAAAATGACTAATGTAATAAAATAAAATAAATATCAAATAGCATATTTGCAATAAAATTAAAGCCAAGCGCTCTTCCTCTCTCCTACTGGCTCCTACTAAACTGTGCTGTGCCCGACAGGGTCCATAATGATCTTATATTATATAAACTTAAATGTACCACCTGTCAAAACATTCTGGAATGCAATAAAGTATTGAGTATAAAAATTCCCCAAACGAATGCTGCAGACTGATAGTTAGACGTGTCCCTATGCCAGGGTTTTCCCTTGGACCACTCAGAACGGGACACACTGTAGATTGGTCAAATTGCTCTACTAATTGCGTTGGCTAAGACAATTTGATTATTCCTCAACGAATTCGCTTTATCACAGAGGGGTGGGTTCAAAGCGTTCGACCCTCCTTTGGAGAGGGAATTCTCATCTTTGTTACAGTAATGACATTTTATCACTTGATCGACACAGATTTTCAATGGAGTTAATATTTTATTTCTTGGAATAAGCTATGTAAAAATCGATAGAGATTCCACGTTTATATTTAAATTCGATGTTTGATGAACACTATCTCTCCGATAGTAAGCGATGATGTGATCGACGATGTTGCACACTTGCCTAGAAGTACCTAACCTATTTACTTACTCTTGACTGGAAGATTTCTAGGTTATAGCTATCGGGAAACACAGATTTTGGCAGGGAGCTCCACTATTTTTACTATTTTGAAAACCTTAAGTTTCGTAGACCCGACC
Source organism: Thalpophila matura (assembly GCA_948465475.1). NCBI lineage: Eukaryota > Metazoa > Arthropoda > Insecta > Lepidoptera > Noctuidae > Thalpophila > Thalpophila matura. The sequence continues at coordinate 542,688 of OX419196.1, forward strand.
TCTAATGTTGAGAAATGTAGAAGTCAAAACATTTCATCTCAAAAAAGGTACCTACAATATTTTTTAGAATTACTAACCTTAACCTCCTGTAAGTTAGCTCTCGTCACAGGATCCTTATCGAGCATCCTATTGAGCAGGTGTCGCAGCTGCTTGGAGGGCTGGAACCTGGGGGGGTACGTCAGGGGTTCCGCCAGGACCTTGCGCTGCAGCTCCACGGCCGAGCTGCCCACCCAAGGCACCTTGCCCGTCACCATCGCGTAGAGGGTGACGCCGAGACCCCATATGTCCGCTGCCTGGGGGCAAATTAGGAATGTTAGGCCTTCAATTGAGTTTTAGGAGTCAGAGTCTTTACGTTTCAGGTTTGAAGTCTTCCAAAGAAGACTTTTTTTCAAGATGGTTTTTTACTTATTCCCGAACATTTGTAAAGGAAAAACAAAATAGTGTCAGCAGAAACTTACAAACTACTGATATCGTCTGAAAACATATGACTTGAACCCTTCCTGCCATTTTAAAAGGGTAGTATTTACTTTACCCAGTGAATTCAAGGACATTGCTCGCCTCCTTTTTAACGCTAGAAAGCGCTAAAAGGAACTTTATACAGCCCGAGGTGCTACATAAATTAAATCAATACTGTCCTATTGAAACTGAATTAGACACCACTCTTTAGTGTTATGCTCACACAGACACCTCTCGTGTTATATTTAATTTATTAGTATATAGTACGATTAATGTCATTTCTTGATCAATGATTGCCTACCTCTCCACTGTACTTATCCGCCGGGGCCGCGGCCTCAGGCGCCCTGAAGGCAGGGGTCCCCACAGTCCCGGACACCCGGCCCGCCGCCGCCAGCTCCCCGCACGCGCCCAGGTCCGCCACCTGCACGCGACCCTCACCCAGCAGCAGGTTAGCCGGCTTGATGTCCCGGTGGGCTATACGCTGGTAATGTACTGCGGAAAAATAGAAATGGTGACGTCAAACGGTATAAAGCAGGCTGCCGACAGAAGTGAAAACTTAAAAGTGTGAAAGTTTTTAGATCTACAGTTAAAACCGTTTACGACGACATCATTTAGAACAACATACCGGTTATAATAACCGCAATCATAGGACCCCACTGACTGTTCCCTCAAAAATACCGCCGGTTGTTACGACTATCGGTTTTTATAACCAAATATGAGTGGTTCCTTCGATGTCGTTATAACAGATTTTGACTGTATATACTATTAGCCGTGTCTGTACATTGAAGATATTCCAGAAAAACAGTCGGGATAGGATACTGGTACGTAAACATAATACATTTTTTTTATTTTTATCTTGTGTGTTTTATTTTGTGTTTGTGCGCGCATCGCGCAAAAATTACTGAACGGATTTTGATGTGGTTTTCAATATAATACGATAACTTGGGGTCCAACTTAAAATCTAAGCTACGTTTCATCTAATTTCGGTGGGATAAACCAGAGATACAGCTTGACTTCTTCGTAGTACTATAGGGTGGCTACCCTATACTACGGAGGTCTTTCAGGAGGAAGGAGGAATTTCATTGCAGTCCACGCGGATGCAGTGGCGGGCAAAAGTCTAGTAAATGTTATAGTCATAGTCAAGCGCAACACGTCATACTCATAGCTACATAATTAGCATGTCTCCACCAAAAATAACGCAACACGCTTAGAGATTTTTTGTTTTGGTTTTATTTTTCAAATTGTCTTTAATAACGTAGAGGAGCTATCGACAAAATAATTAATCTCGTATAAATAAATCATGATGTCAATATACTATTCGAGACGTTATCTTTTGTGATATCCTTATACATATATTGCTCAGGATCGAATCTAAGCGATAAAATGTCTATAGCCTTTACGGAAAATAAATATTGTCTGGAGTAAGTCGCGCTATCTATCCATGTAATGTATTCCATGATCCTGGGACGGAAATGTTAACATGTTTTCCATACAAATGTTTGTTTTGGTCGAACCAATCTTACGTACTCACTGAATATGTATGTATGTTGTGAGAATCAATGATCAAGGACAGTGTAGTAGGTATGTAAGGAGTTTGGGGAAAAAACATGATCTTTTTCGGAGATATTGGGAAAGTTTGTAGATAGGCAGCAGTGTCCTCCTCTCAGCCAGTAAGAAACAAATGCAATCATCATCCGACTGCCAAGCATCGTGACAAAAGGTCTGCCTTTATTATGTTAATGGTAACAAGCATTATGGCTGCGTGTATACTATATTATGTTAATGGTAACAAGCATTATGGCAGTGTAGAGACTTTATTATGTCAGTGGTAATAAGCATTCTGGCAGCGTAGAGAACGTAATATATTAGTGGTAGCAAACATTATGGCTGCGTAGAGACTAAATATTATGTTAGTGGTAAAAAGTATTATGGCTGCGTGGAGACTTGAAGCTTGATAAAGTTTTGACAGTGTATTGATGTCAATTTCCATAAAAATTACCAATGGACGAGCTGCAAATTGGACCGAGCTGCAAATTGGACCAAGATTTAAATTGGACCGAGCTGCAAATTGGACCGAGCTGCAAATTGGACCAAGATTTAATTTGGACCAAGCTGCAAATTGTACGTTTTTGATCGTGAGCGGCGTCATTCAGATGGTAATGTTTTAAAATTGTAAATTGCGAAAGCAGATTATATTTTTGAAGCCTGTCATGGCTGGACCACGATTATATGACATAAATTTACGTGATTTAAAAGTATATTTCATATTCATGGCTACTTTAACTACGCAGGCTTTTAACGTTCCGTTATCACCTTGAGACACAAAGTTAGGTTGTGACACCGCGTCGTCCCCTACACAATCACCCTGTTATTAAAATATTACGACATTTTTACGACTAGATGGAGAAGACGTGATACCAAATAACCCCCCCTTCATTAGCCGGCACGAGACTCGAATAGATAATATTTACCGAAAAATATATATCTATCTATTTATCTATACGTACAATAAAATACCTACAAGAGTAGCGTTATTTGGCTGTGGTATTCTGTAAGGCACTTCCCCAGTCAGGCTGCTCTAGATTTGAGCGAGATATCCCTTTGCCCTACCTCTTTTGTCTCATTTGTGCTCGGTTGACAACAATATTAGTCTCTCTCCTTATCTATTTCATGGGACTTATCAAGGAAATCGTTACTATTATGTGAATAATAAACGCTAAAATAGTCCTAACTTAATATTACTAGCTGTTCTCCGCGGTTTCACCCGCGTTGCTCGGCTCCTAAGGATCGTAGTGAAATGTTAAATAGCCTATATTCTACATAATTATACAAAAATATTTTTTTGAGTCAGACTGGTAGTTCCAGAGATTAGCGCGTTCAAACAAACTCCTCAGCTTTATATTATGTAGGGATCAGTTAGAACTATAGATTAATGCGATGGTAAGTTTGTTTGTTCCCTTTTCACGCTTAAACCACTGAATCGATCATCATGAAATTTTGCTTATAGATACGTTGTCAGAGATACAGAAAAGGACATAGTAAATCTTTCATCCAGAAAGAAAGTACTGTTCTCAAGGGTAAGAACAATAACTTTCCACGATCACAATTGCTTTAAGACGCTAGATGGCGCTACGTGTAGGTATGTTACGTGGACGAAGTTGCGGGCAGATAGTTTAAATTAAATTTTACTTAATTTCTAGTAGCAGGTGCGAAAGGTCACAACTAAAAATAGACCTTAAAGCTCCACGGGAGAATCGTAAATCCACAGATCCTTCAGGAGGATAGCTGCGGCAGTCACTCATGAAGATGTGACATTGTACTTAGTTTAACGACTCCTTGGAGAAGGGGGCTGACCTTTCTTTAGAGCGGACACGGAAGTTAAAACCTTTGTTTCCTGGTCTGGTTACTGTATTTTATGACTACTTTAGCTGCTATTTCACTGTCTCTCTAGTTTTCGTATGCGTCTAAAGTTTCCTATTCTCCAAAATGAAAAGTACTCGTACGTTAATTCCTTCTATAAGTAACAAGATAGATACAGAGAGTATACTAATTTATTGTATAATAACTTTATTGTAAACTAGCTTTTGCCCGCGACTTCGTCCGGGTTTCCGTCGTTTTTCGTAAAAAAGTAGCGTATGTCCTTCCTCATGGTTCAATGGTTTTGATGTAACAGACCGATTAACTTTCGTATTTTAGTAGGGAAATATAATATGTCAATCCACAATATTGTTGAAAAATATCGCAATAAGGAACCGCAGAATATTATTATTAATAGCTGTGCCCGCGAATCCATCAGCGTGTAACTCCTTGTGTGTAATGCAATGAGAAAGCTCCGAACTGCTAAGCTATCGGGAGTTACACGTGTTATTGTGAGTCAACCATAAAAGATAGACGTATGCTGTAGTAAGATATTTTTTAGATAATTTTAAGTAGAATATTTCCGTCATACATGATTTCTATATAGCTTTAACCATTAAGGCTGCACACGCGACGGAAGTTTTAAAAATGGAGTAACTTCTCCCGTTTTCCCAACATTTCCCTTCACTGCTCTGCTCCTATTGATTGTAGCGTGATGAAAAGTATACTATAACCTGCCCAGGAGTATGAAGAATAATTGTATCAAGTTTCGTTAAAATCCGTCGAGTAGTTTTTGTTTCTTTAAGGAACATACAGACAGACAGACAGACAAAAATTTTACTGATTGCATTTTTGGCATCAATATCGATCACTAATCACCTGATAGTTATTTTGAAAATATATTTCATGTACAGAATTGACCTCTCTACAGATTTATTATAAGTATAGATGCCTACACCAAATAGGAAACATAGAAGAAAAAATATGAATAATACAATAGGCGGACTTTGCTAATAAAATTCTTATATTGAATGGATAAGAATTGTGAAAGATAAGTTAACGGTTAGTTTGCGGTGTAAGTAATTTTACAGTAAAAACAACAAACAAACAACCTCTGTAACGAAAGGGCTGGCTCTGGCTGCTTATCAGCCCATAGGTGAGAATTTCGAAGCCGCCCACTGACGTCTAGTACCTTAGACTGAGAAGAAAGACATATACTCACGATACTCCACCCCCAGCAAGGCATCCCTGATGTACCGCCTTGCGAGGTGTTCGCTCAGCGGATTCTCAGTGGGGATATCGATGACTGGTCCACCTTCCAGCAGCTGGAACACCAGGTAGAGGTGGTCTTCCGCTGGGTCGTCTAGCACCTGGTGAGCAAAGCATACCGGATAAGTTTGGTAAGGAATTGATTTGATGAGAGTGGTTGAGGGTTATTTTTTATTTGTTTGGCTTGCGTTTGACCACCATCTTGCCTGATGTTAAGCGATGATGCGGTCTACGATGGAGCACGTTTGTCTAGAAGAAACCGATTCACTCGAGACTTGAAGACACCCAGATTGTAACTGTCGGGGAACACTCGGGCAGCGCATTCCACTATTTGGCAGTTTTGACAATGCAAGTGGAATCAAAGCGCTTCGTTCAGGTTGAACTCAGTGGATTGGTGAGGCCCTATGTCCGCAGTAAGCAGTGGACTGCTTGCCCTACCTCTCTTGATTTCCACTGAAGAACACACTTACATAAAAATTGCCAAATCATACCTCCTCCTTAGAAGTCGGTTCAAAAAAATTTACAGAAATAAAAAGTAGGGTAAATTATAATAATATGAAACCATTTTCTGTTTACCTTACCGAGCCGAAATAAACATAGAAATAGACACATTACCTTAATACGAGAAAAAAGAAATGAAAATAAATGGTTATGTATTTACGTAGCGTCGCTAATAGGAACAGTCAACATAACGAAAGGTCACAGGTCCTGTGTTTACTAACAAATTAACTCATATATTTGTCGCTTATATTATTATGTTGTTATGAGACGTAGATAAACATAATATTATTATGTATTTTGTATATTTTATAATGTTTTGTGAACTGTCGCAATACGAAAAGGAGTCATTGGTACATCGTTATGAACAACTTTTACTCTGGGACCAACTCTGAAATCGCGAAGAAAAAATCAGCTGTTCCATACATTTTGTTGAGTTATGTGAACATGTATGGAACAGCTGAATATTTTTTCGCGATTTTAGCGTTGTTGGTCCCACAGTAAAAAAAATGTTCGTAATGATGAGTACAAGCACCACCTTTCGCATTGCAACTGACTACACTTACGCCCAGTATAATATAAAAAATATAAAGTATTATAAATGTAAAAGGTATAAAAAGGTAAAAAAAAATCAGCTGTGTCATACATTTATGTTCACATAACTCAACAAAATGTATGGAACAGCTGATTTTTTTTTCGCGAATTCAGCGTTGGTCCCATAGTAAAAGTTGTTCATAATGATGAGTACAATGACCCCTTAAAATATTTCCACTGTCTAACCTGCCACCCTGTATATTTTTTGTGAATTTGAAACATGTCAAAGCTATTAAGTTATTAAAGTGATTCTCAAAAATCATATGATCCGATCGGGATTTGAACCCGCGACTTCTGCCGTTCCGTGGCGTGCTCTGTCCAACTGACTCTCTGTCCGGTAGCTCAGTTGGACAAAGCACGCCACGGAACGGCAGAGGTCGCGGGTTCAAATCCCGCTCGGATCATATGATTTTTGAGAATCACTTATATATTTAATAACTTATAAAGTATTAAAGCCCACCTCAACCAACTTGACAACATTAGGGTGGTCCAGTTTCTTGAGCACGGCTATCTCGCGGTACACCCGCTGTAGCGGGTCGGGCGGCGGGCCAGGGCCTGGTCTGCGAGGGGGCGCCCTGCCGAACAGACCAGCTCGCCGCATCAGCTTGCGTTTCGAGAGGATCTTCATCGCCTGGGGAAGTTATACGGATGAGAGAACTTTGGTTAGTAGTAGGGCTCTTTGTGAAAGAGCTTGTCTGGGGAAGTACTACCATCACATACCTACAAGCCAGTGGCGTAGAGGGCAAACCCGTCGCATTGTTTTCGTTTTGTTGTTCATAATGATGAGTGCAATTACCACTTTTCGGGTTTTGAGTGATTTCAATAACACCTTGTATATTTCTGTTGCTAAGCAGCATTGCTGTGTTTCCGGTTTAAAGGGTATGAGTAGCGGTGTAATTAATGACAGGCACATGAGATATTTCAACTTTATCTCCGAGGATGCGGATCGATCAATCGTTAGTTAGCCACGAGCCTTTTGGATATGAAAATTTACCCCCTTATAAACGATGATTAAATTAAACAGCCCTTATGTCAATTGTCAACTCTATTCATTGTCATACCAATGACGAGGATGGTTGTATATTAAATCATGATGGATGATTTAATCACGATGGTTGTATATTTAATTATGATGGCAGAATGGATGTTTGTAATTACACTGAGTGGGACTTGTAATCTTCTTGTAAGAATCTAATTTGTTTAGTTTATTACAATTGTGTGGGAAGCAACACAGTAATTGATGTAACTTATTTCTTTTATTCATTGACCGTAATTTGATTACCTTTTTAATGTCAATGCTGATGAGGGCCAACTGTCAGCTGACCTTTTGGGAAATATAGTGTCATCCTAAATATCCCCAAGTGTCTCATTAGCGACACTTGGGGAGTAATGAAGGCATAAACTATTTGTAGATTTTGTGTGGGATGTCAGTTCGGTGTTGTACATGGGCGTAGCCAGTGCCCGCCTAGCAACTCCCGAACCGAAAAGTAAATAATTTTAGAAAGAAAAAAGCATTTTAATGTAAAGGAACAAACTTTTTTTTTGAGAAATAATATTTGTGCCATATTATTCTACTCAATTTACCTATAATATTATACTTACCATTTTTTTTTTCACATGTTAAAAAACTCATCCGGTATAAAGAAATATATGTAAGTAAAGAAAAATAAAGCCTTTCAACGATACCTATTTTTTTTTTTTTTAAAAACTTTGCCACACATTACTGCTAAATTGTGGGTGTATTTGCAGACACAAATGTAAAGCCTGCAATACATGTTGGCCGAGCGTTGTCGAGTGAAGGCCAATACCAACATGAAGACGGTATATTTGCCTTGTCTTGCTATCGCTCGGTGTCACTTGCCTAGTTGGTTGAGTATAGACAAGCGCCAACGTGTATAGACCTAATTTGACGTAGCTTGCCACAACTTGCAGTCGCTCGTGATCACTTGCCTCACTTCGGAGCGGTGTCGGTTTCTGCGCAAATCAAAGGCACTCGCGCGCGCTCGTTCAATAGTGCTCACATGTTTGTCCGCGCGCTATTATGCGGTTTACGTCAAACTTGCCGAACGTCTAGACAGTAGCGCTTGCCTTGTGTGAATTTGTCTAGGCTCGCGTTGGTCTAAGCTCGGCCAACATGTATTGCAGGCTTAACAATACACAAACACTCAACTCGGAACCGAGCCGTGTTTTGATGGTAACTTAGAATACATACTTACATAATGCGTATCATCCTCTTCGTTGTAGGCTAACTTGACGATACCGTACGAGCCCTGAAACAAATGAGTTCACATAACTTTAATCCCCCAACTTTCACCTTAGGGTTGGTCCCCACTGACGCAGTGTCAAAGCGTAAATCTAAAATTTTATAGGTACAACGTATCTCCCATTATGTGACATCCCTCAAAAGGCCATTATACTCATCATCTCAAGCAACTTTTACTATGGGAACAATTCTGATATCACGAAAAAAAGAAACTGCTGTTACTTTTGCGTTTGCCATGCGTTCACATTAATCGACAAAATGTGTGGAACAGCTGATTTTTTTACTTTAGAGTTACATACCCTTATTGATGATTATAATGCATTTGAGGAATGAAAATCTTTACAACATAATGCAAAATTTAGACCGCACGGTTGTCGCAATGGCTGAGAGATTGGCTGCTGCGCGACGTGTCGCGGGTTCGATTCCCGCATTGCACATAGGTATGGCTGTTTGTGTATGTGAAATTTGTATTTGTAAACGCACCCACGACACAGGAGAAATCCTAGTGTGGGGCAACGTTTTATAAAAAAAAAAATCGTGGTTGTTTTCCCGCGGCACAAAACGGTCTAAAAACAATTTCTAATGAAATGAAAAACGTGGGGCGCATCTTACAATTATGCGTCCTACATTTTTCATTTCATTAGAAATTATTTTACACTTTTTAGACCGTTTTAAAAACGTGGAATTTAAAAAAAAATAATTTTAGTCTGGTAATTATTAAAATTTAACTCTATGTTTCGATAGTACTACTGAGGGCAAATCGTTCTGCTGCGGGAAAACAACCACTAAAATTTCATGTTGTATTTTAGATTTTCACTTCGTTACGACTCTGAGCCAGTGAGGATCGGCCCTTACTAGCCGAGTTGTGGCAGCATTACACTTTGAGTATAATTAGTGGATGTTCTGGAGCTCATATTACATACACTGGGGTCATTAACCTATTTGTTGATGTTGATACCGCACGTTATACAGGGTGGAATAATAAACAGCCGGTATGGCAAGCAAGTGTGAAAAACGGTAGGTTTTTTCAAGAAGTTATCTTTGAATAAACTTAGCTTTTCTTCGATATTAACAATTTTCCTTCAGGTGGTTGATGGTTCAGGTCAGCCTATCTATCTGTACCGACACGCCGCGTGATATCACCGCGAGAACTCCCAATTTGTTTGCGAACCTGCCACGGAGAATATCACGATAAGATTCTCCCTCGAACGTTCGCAAACAAATTGACACTTCTCAATGATATCCACGTGGCGTATCGGTACAGAAAAGATAGGTTAGTAATAAAAAATAAGGCTATCCACAAACCTGTCCGATAGGCTCCAGTAACCTGTACTGATTGAGCTGCACATATCCCGAGGCCTGTGCCAGCGATACGCGGCGCGACTCGCGCGGCGCACGGCGCGGCCGCGGCGACCCCTGCCCGCTGCATTCTGCCGACTTAGCCGCGTGCGACCGTAGTAATGTCGAGCGGTCGCCCGTCGCCGGGTATGTAGACAGCCTAAGACAGAAAGAATTTATTGTAAGAAAATTATCTATAGATATTAAAATTATTTCACTGTATGAAAAATATATTTAATGTTTTGTATTTTTATGGATGAACCTAAGAAAAATAATAAAAACATCATCGCATAAAAAGACATTTGTGTTGTATCTGGAACTCTTGAATGATTATTTCCTCATGAACGTTAATCATAATTAACAGCGAATCACCAAACGCAATACTTTGAATCACGGTACTTATCTACTAACATCAAAAATATTTGCACAGTTACAGCACATAGCATACTTCCGCCTGGCCTCCTTCTTACCCATACAGTGTGAGTACACCACAAATTGATCGTTACACAGACCACAGTTCGTGGTTGAGCTGTGCACGCGGCAACGCGTACGCTGACCTAATCGTTTTGACACTTGCACTACCTACTTAATTTGTTTCAAGGAATTTTAGTAGTTAATATGCATTGGAAACACTTTGAAAAACCATTAAATATAACTGTCTACCTATTAATGGATGTAATATTTTAGTCGTTGTTGTAAAATTAATAATTAATATTTTGTTTGTCGCATTAGACAGCAAAGATTACATAATTCAAAAAACATAAATATCTGGTTTCGATATCTTTTGGAAAATAAGTAAGCAAGCTGTAAAAATTGTTATTAAAATATGTATAAGACATTAAAAAATGTCTCTGTCATACCGTGGCGTCGCTTTAACCAAAAAAATATTTTGTTTAAATAAATTATGGCAGATATAACCAGAACTTATTTGAAATTAAAATAAGATTGCAACATTAAAAGCGGACTACAAAAAACAATTACGGAAAGATACATATTTGTATCCTCAATTTAAATTACCATTCATACAAATAATTCAAAGTCATTATATCATCAGACAACAATTCAAGTAATATTTTTTATACTACGAACATAAGTCTTGACACTTGAACGTGACTCGATTATAGTGACTATAATTAAATGTCTGGATTTTTTTGCGACCACAAATAGGTGAAGTCGTTAATCTCTGTAACAAGCATGACAGACTTGCAAAAACATTCTTTGAAATAACAACCTTATTGTTAAACTTGAATCTATTTGATACTGTCTGAATTTCTGTATGGGCTCATAAATTATGACTCTTGAGCAAGGCTGGGGCAAAAACATGGGTCTGTTTGGTGACAGCTTTAATTAACGATTTTATGCCAAGCACGTTTTACAGGCGAATAAGCTGAGTCCAGAGGTATGCCAGTAATGGCTACTCACGTAATTTTTTATCCTAAAATTAATTAAAACTAAGTAAATTACACTAGATACTAGTTGTAGACCTTACGTGTGCGACTATGTGCGTGCGTAGATTTATAATATGACCACACTAATCGTCCACAAAGAGCATAACTGATTAACATAATATTCTAATTAGCGTGTTTGAGAAGGGTGTGCGTTAATTTTGTTAAATGTTGTATAATTATACCGCATGACTTATTTTACTGTCTGGAAAAAAATAGGGTGTAATAGAGTGAACTAAGTAGAAGCCATAACTATAAAAAAATGTATTTTTTTTCATCATCGTAATTGATAAATAGACACTATTAATTTGATCGCAAAATCTAATTTACGCGCAGGAATTTATAGCGCGTTAAGCTACATTAGCAATTATTAGTTTAACTTTGCCGTAGGATTTATTGTTTTTGAATAATCAGAACTTTTGCAATCTAAACGGTACTAAGCAAATACTCTCGAATCACGAACCAACGAATGTACGTGATAACGAATCACGAAACAACGAATGCACGTGATAAGTAGGACGAACAGAAACTGGTCTCCCTCGTGGTCCTACTAGTAGGACAAAATAGAAGGACCACGAGAAAACGCTCTGTATGGGAGCGTATTGCTTCTATTTTACTTACACAACACACCATGTTTATTATTTTCAAATGGTAAAAAAGTCATCCGGTATAGTATGAACATGAAGACATTCTGCACACTGCACGTGTTGGTATGTAACTGTAAGTGTGGAGAGTAATATTGAAATAATAAATAAATAAGTAAATAACATAAATAAATAAGTAAATAAAATAAATAATTAAGTCAATAAAATAAATAAATAAGTGTCCGTACCTGTCGCCATCGGCAGTCTGCCACCGATTCCTCTCATGCTCTCTGTTGCCGCCATTAGACACGTCCACAGCAGAGTGTCTGCAACAATACATCGGCAGTTAGATACTGTATGACAACGAATAACCTCCACCCGTCTCAGTTCCGTCTGACAACGAATAGCCTCCACTCGTCTTAGTTCCGTATGACAACGAATAGCCTCCACTCGTCTTAGTTCCGTATGACAACGAATAGCTTCCACTCGTCTAAGTTCCGTATGACAACGAATAGCCTCCACCCGTCTTTAGCCGTGAATATCATAAAGAACTAATTGTAGCCCACAGCACAATACTGCTAAATTGGGTTTGTAAAACCACATTCAATCTGCAGTCTGACAGTTTCTTAGAGCCTATATGCAGGCTTATCTTGAAAAATGAAAATGTTCTTTTTTGTAAATATGTTTTTTTTAAACCCGACCGCGGTTTGCCCTACCTAGGTCTTATCTGGTATTAGCAGGCTTAGACCTTAGATTTAAAGTGGTATAGGAACGACCGAACTTGACCGATCTTTAAAACCGATCAGAGCGTCTAACATGCGCACCGCGACAAAATGTTGTCGACGCTTTTATCGTGCATTTGTCTCGTATTCGCACGAGTAAGAGCGAGACAAAACAGTCGATAAAATTTGTCGCGGCGCGCATGTTAGCCCGGCTGGTCTCGATAGATTGACACGTGAATATTAGCTCAACTCTATTCACGTGCCAATCTGTTGAGACTGGCCTGGATCTAATCAGATCGGATGTCAGGTTGGGTCATTCATACTCTCCTTATAACACGCTTTTATTTTGCGCCTAGAAGTAAAAGACACGTTTCATTTTATTATGAAACATTAAACGACATACGTGCTCCTGTGACAATCATATTCAATTCGTACGCGATTATTTCCCACAAAAAACAATATTTTTTCTACACTCGCACAATTCTCATGTCACGGCCTACAGATATTAATCCCAACAGCACGTGCCAGTGAATTAGATTCGCTTACACGTTAGTTATACAAAGGGTAGGCATAGTTGTAGCTACGTGACGCACCTACGAGATGAGAGTCGAATTCAGGACCGGACAGAATGATAATATCACGTCAAAATATTTCATGGTGTACGGACGGTCGGACGTGTCTTGTAGTAAATTAGGTCGTGTCGGAATGGCCTGGGAGATAAGCAAGCATTGTTAGTGAATTTTGACCTGTTGTTGAGCACTAGGTATGGTATGAAGGAAACTGACAGTGTAACTGTAAGGATTCTAAAACAGATATAAGTAGGTAAAAACCTGACAAGTGCGAGTATTACTCGCGCCCTGAGGGTTCCGAAATATGCAATAGCACCATCTATGCCGCTATTACATCATAGAAGATATATCATCTTGATCATAGATGGCGGTATTGCATACTTCTACTGGCGCCATCTATGAGCAGATGGCTCCACTCACAGTCATGACAGACGGACAACAAAGTGATCCTATAAGGGTTCCGTTTTTCCTTTTGAGGTACGGAACCCTAAAAATGTGCAAAACATAGCCCCACCTCCCTGTTCTCCCAGGTTTTAAAAGTTATTTTTTTTTTAAATCGGGGTTAGTAGTTATTAGGCCATAGATTACAGGAACACTGCAGATTTTTCTACAATTATTGTCAATAAATATGTTATAAATGTATATTTTTTGTGAATTTGAAACATGTTAAAGCCATGTTATGCTTCTATTAAGTTATTATATAAGTTATATATATTAAGTTATATATAAGTGATTCTCTAAAATCATATGACCCAATCGGGATTTGAACCCGCGACCTCTGCCGTGGCTAGTGCTCTGAACCAACTGAGCTACCGGGTCTTGCCCGACTCATTTGAAATTTAAGACCCCTTTGTAATACGCTTCTTAGGAGCGTTTGGCGACATCTATTGGAAAACTTATGCAGTTATGCTTCTATTAAGTTATTAAATATGGTGGCAGGTTAGACAGTGAAAATATTTTAAGGGGTCATTGTACTCATCATTATGAACAACTTTTACTATGGGACCAACCCTGAAATCGCGAAAAAAAAATCTGCTGTTCCATACATTTATGTTCACATAACTCAACAAAATGTATGGAACAGCTGAATTTTTTTTCGCGATTTCAGGGTTGGTCCCATACTAAAAGTTGTTCATAATGATGATTACAATGAGTCCCCTAAAAAATATTTCCACTGTCTAACCTGCCACCCTGTATAAGTTTAGTGATTCTCAAAAATCATATGACCCGAACGGGATTTTTGAGAATGACATAAATATTTAATAACTTAATAAATATGTAACAACGTTTTTTCATTAGTTTAACACATAAATCTACAAAAAACCCAAAGACGTTAAGACCTAAGAGTGACAGACAGGGGTGCCAACATAGCATTGAAGAGAACCTTTACGTAAAACTATCTATAGCACCCCTCTATGTCAAAAAGTCAAAACTAATCACATCCATTTTGCAAGCAAGCTTCACGATGGAACATGGCGTTTTAATAACTCCTCAAATAAATATCCTTTACATACCCTCCCACATTCAGTTAGAAATTGATACAGCATGTGGGTGAGATTCTGTTATATGTCGCCATTGTAGGGAAGGAGGTGGGCAGGGCTATTAGGTGACTGTCGCCTGTCAGTCAACATTTTTGAAAAAAATAAATAAATAAATATGTGCCGTATCGTGTATCATGAAAACAGATCCGTGTAATAGGTTAATATAATACACATTACTCTTTTTAAGGCTTCGTCGTAGTCGGGTAAAGTGAACACTGAAAAATTGCATATGAGTATCGAAAACGTGGGTGGAACTCGCAAAATATTAGTGCCCCACTCTACCCCGGTCACAAAAAAATTCAAAAATGTATATCAAAATTTTATTGTATTTTGGTCTAATTAATTATTCGTAAAACATTATTTTTGCTTCCTGTGAAATGTTGAAATGTCAGTTTATCTTTTAGAAATAAAATTAAATGTTGCATTTTCAAAATGACTGGTGGTCATAGATTGTTTACGTCTTGATGTCTTTAATAAAGCTTTGTTTGCGAATGAAACGTCGAAAAAATGTTGCTTGTGAAATGGTAATTTTCTAATGAAATAGGTATGTGTAAAATATTATTATTATTATGGATCATAAAATATAGCTTGATCTCTGTGACAGATGTCAAATCCGTAAATGTTTAATGCATTTTGACATTATTTGTTCGTATTTGACATCTGTCGCAGAGATCAAGCTATGTTTTACGTATAACTATAGTTCTCTGCTATCATGAGTTTTTTTTGACGTATAGTTTCGTTAACGTAAGCATAATATTTTGAATTGAAAACACAACAGTTCTATCACATTTTGATAAAATTTTATGCAATTTGCACATTTTAAAAAATACAGAGAAATTAATTAAGTATTTAATTTATACAAATATTGTGTAATAAACGTATATTTTCAATATTCAAAATATGCTTACGTTAACGAAACTATACGTCAAAAAAACTCATGATAGGGGTACTGATTCAGGTCAAAATCAATTGTGTTTTTCAATTGTGACAGTTGAAGGGTGAACCAGAATATACAAATGATAGGTTAAAGTCGGCATTGTATTGCACAGGCACAGTCTACCTAATTGCCCCGCTGTGCACAACTGTGTTAACAGGTTGACATTTGGCGTAGCGGCTGATTGCGTCCGGTACCAAAACTATAGAGAATTTCTGCCTATTTTCAGTGCTCAGTGTAGATTCCAGTTCGAAAATGTGATTAAAAAAGTTGAATAGGAAAGTGACAAAAACCCACACTCATATATGAAACCCTTTGAATCGTCCATAGGTCAATGATGGTAAGCAATTACCGTAGTCTATGAAACGCAGACAACATCGAGTATCACATGCGCGTTGCCCACCCTCAGTCGCTCTGCCGACAGCTTAAGGGACAAGCAGGTCCCCCACTGTCAACACAGCGCATCCTCGGGAGCTCTGGCGACCTTAGGTACTCACCACAGGAACATGGCTGTGATATTTTGTAAGGTGGAGATACAGATTTGAGCGAGCTATCCCGATGTGCCCTACCTTCTTTCATTTCTACCAGTGACCTTACAGATTCTAAAGATATAATTATTTTTAATAAGAAAACATGACCTTCCCATTTTGCTCCTTATGAAGCGACAATTGGAACCGTTAACTATTTTTGTAACATTTTATATGCCTTTGTACGAACTTCATTTACCGCACATACATGTTAAATTATGTTTGTTACTATACTTATTTTCTTATTTCGTTTATTTATTTTAAAACAAAAAAAAAACATAAAGAATGTGGGCGTCGTGGGACGCCCGGCAGACTTGAAACATCGAAACGCATACACAAGGGAGTAAATAGCGGCGGCAAAGAGGGAGCATGGCGGCATAAGCGAGCGTCATGCCGTTTGCCGTCACGGCATACGAGCTGGTCTCACCCTTATGGCGCGCCAATAGATGTTTCATATTAAAAATACTCCACCGGCATCGGGAACAGGGTCCAAGCTACCGGTGGTTAGGGCTCCAGAGAGAGGAACCTCCTAACAATACGCGTCATGAGCGCCTAACATGCGCGCCGCGACAAAATTTTGTCGACGCTTTTATCGTGCATTTGTCTCGTATTGGCACGAGTAAGAGCGAGACAAAATTTTGTCGACGCTTTTATTGTGCATTTGTCTCGTATTTGCACGAGAAAGAGCGAGACAAAACAGTCGACAAAATTTGTCGTGGTGCGCATGTTAGCCCCGCCCGGCAGGACTACCGTTTTCTCGATCCAACTGCGTATCGAGAGCCTCCTCAGTGGTTAATTAGGTTTTATTATTGTTATGTTAAGATAGAATCTATTGAATCTATATGTATAGTTTCTTTTAGTTACCTATGTAATTATAAATTAAATTTATTTGACTACTTATTGAATCTATTGATCAATCGATAAACATTTTATAAACGTACCATGTGCGACGTTGTCGCATATCTTTGATGCGTTATCGGCTCATTACGAATTCCTTCTTTACTTCTAGTATTTCCCAGTAAAAGTATAATTTAGTTATAATCATAGACAACTAACTGCAAAGAAATGTGCTTTAATAATTGTGTGCTGCATTGAATAGTCTGAGAACTGGCTCAGGAGCGCCAGCTGACTCGGCAAAAAAGGAAAATGCTTAGTACACACGTATGTCGCCAAGTATTGTTAAAACTCACATAGGGGACCATTTATGAATAAAAGAAAATAAAGACAAAGGCATTGCAGATGCGTTGTCCGCAAAGTTGAAATGTCTCACGTGCCCGTAATTACACCAGCACCCATACCCTTCAAACTGAAATACAGCCACACGTTTGGCAGTAGATTTCAGAAACTTCTTTAACCTAGGTTCAATATTAGTGGTTTTTGTTATTTTAATAAGGTTTCAAGAAACCAACTAACGCGGGCGGGATTTGAACCTGCGACCTCTAACTACTGAGTTACTGCGTCCCGCCTGCTTCAGATGAAATTTTTGGGGTTTTTTGAATTCAAAGGTCACAAGTAAATATTTTTTTATATCTATGTCAAAGCTAACAAAAATTAACTATTTGTTTAATCCATTTAACTAGTCAGTTAAATCTAAACCTGACGACATTTGACGCGAGTTTACAGCTATTTTACGATCTCTCTATGTGCTCACACCCCGACGGTGACATCGTAAAGATATCCGAGAGACAACCAAGTTTTATGGCCACGGGTTTTAAAATGGCTAATATTTCGATGTATTTCTTAGTTCTGCGTTTTAAGGAGACAATATGCACAAAATTTGATTGGTCTGTGGGCCTAGCACGATCAATTTTGACGTATCGTATCGTAAACGTAAGCTCGAATCTAAAACACAACAATCGTAGAACATTTAGATAAAATTTTAGGCAATTTGCGCATTTTTTTTTTTTTTTTTTTTTTTTTTTTTTTTTTTTTTTATTAAAAAAAAAACGTTGCCCCACACTAGGATTTCTCCTGTATCGTGGGTGCGTTTACAAACACAGATTTCACATACACAAACAGCCAGACCTATGTGCAATGCGGGAATCGAACCCGCGACACGTTGCGCAGCAGCCAATCTCTCAGCCACTGCGACAACCGTGCGGTCGAACTACATTACATTTTTAATACAATCGAATTACATTTTTGATACAGAGATTTAAATAAAATACCTACTTATATAATTTATATGTATAAATATTGTATTGTTTTAAAGTTCCATGGTTATTGACGTTAGTGCGCCATGATCACGGAAGAACGACTGTTCTTCCGTGATCATGGCGCATGCAACTGCGCCGAAATATCGGAGTCTCAAAAATAAACAGGTACATGGTGTAAATCCCGACATAGTTTATTCTACTAATGTATAAATATTGTGTAGCGAACGTGTATTTTCCATTCAAAATATGCTCACGTTTACGATACGCAACGTCAAAATCGTTCGTGCTAGGCCCTGTGATGATACCGTGCTCTCCACAGAAGCAACGCTAAGTGAAAACCTCAGATCATAGAAACAATGATCTGAGGCGAAAACGAAGTAATAGCGTGGGTAGATAAATACTACGATTTCTTTTAAATTAAAAGGCTGGCAAAACCGGGGCGCGCAGCTAGTGTATAGATATAGCATATTAAGGCCCAAATTCACCGACAAGATAACGCCCGAAAGAATAGATGATGCAGTTGTTATAATGATGCATTCGAGTGCACTTGACACAGATACGACTGTTAACATAATAAATATAATACAAATGTAAATATAATACAAATCAAACATAATAAAACTGCATGCGCAACAAAATTCAATAACTTCATACTTAATTCCATAATTATAAATATGAGCGATAGAAACTATGATAGCAATTGATGTATTTCGATACGTAATAAGACCATTGCGCTGTCGCTGCTCAATGTTTTCATGTAAATATTTTCAACTTACTATTTGCATTGCATGTATAATAATTCTTAATGCACCTACAATAATAATCATGTACTCGTAATTAATATGATTGTCTATTTTGTGTGAATAATTTTGTATACTGCTCCAGCACTTGTCTACTTGTTTAAATATGTACCTACTTATACGTTTACTCGTATGTCAATCTTGTGTTTCTCAGACAAATTAATGAGAAATAAATGTCTTAAACCAGAACAGTAAGCGGTCCCGTTAAAATATGTAGTTATGCCCAGAGTACATTTTCTTATTTGCAGAGCACTAGAATAGTGCAGCTATGCTAGGTAAAAGCAACCGCAGAGTTAGGGCAAGTTAACCGAAAAATAACAGTCCGATAAATTGAAAACGGCCGATTAACATGACTTTTTATTAGGGCCAAGTTCACCGACAAGATAACAGTCCGTTAAATTGAAAACGGGTGTTTATCACATCTTTTTCTATACAAAAAGTCATGTTAAACGGCCGTTTTCAATTTATCGGACCGTTATCTTGTCGGTGAACTAGGCCCTAAGGCCTTAGAAAAAGATATGTTAAACGGCCGTTTACAATTTATCGGACTGTTATCTTGTCGGTGAACTAGGCCCTAAGGCCTTAGAAAAAGATATGTTAAACGGCCGTTTACAATTTATCGGACTGTTATCTTGTCGGTGAACTAGGCCCTAAGGCCTTAGAAAAAGATATGTTAAACGGGCGTTTTTAATTTATCGGACTGTTATCTTGTCGGTGAATTTGGTCCTAAGTGGGTAGTGACTTTGTGTAGTAAAGCATCGCATGTGCACGCGCATGTTAGTCACCAAACAGACCGCTTGTGATTGAACAAGTGTGCACAAAGACACGTTGATGCAAGTGTTGATCTTATCGCGTCAGCTGTCAATAAGTTGTTGATACATGAACATACGTTCATGTAAATCGGGTTATATTGCAGCTACTTCAATAAATGATTTGTAACAATGGGTAGCAGAATAATTTGAATAACCTCTTTTCAATGCCTATAAATTATAGGTACTATAATTATACTGTATACTTCAGTATATTATTAGTATCTACTGGGTGTGAGTTTAATCAGTCGCAATCGCAATACGAAAAGGAGTCATTGTACCTATTCATCATTATGAACAACTTTTACTGTGGGACCAACCCTGAAATTGCAAAAAAATCTGCGGTTCCATACATTTTGTTGATTTATGTGAACACAATATGGAACAGCTGTTTTTTTCGCGATTTCAAGGTTAGTCCCAAAAACTAGTTCATATTATAATGATGAATACAATGACCTCTTTTCATAATTCGATTGACTAAAATTACACCTTGTATATTAACCTTTTTATGGGACCAACTCTGAAATTGCAAAAAAGCTGCAGTACCATACATTTGTGTTCATATAAATCGACGAAATGTATAGAACAGTTGATTTTTTTTTGCGATTCAAGTTTGTTCCCATTCCCCTTTGAGGAATTAATATCGCCAATTGGGAGACATGTTTTACCTATACCACGAATGACTAGTAGGTACGTATGACTATACAATTCAAATTCAAATTCAAAAATCATTTATTCAAAGTGGGCTAACGAATTAGCACTACACTACATAAGACAGCTCCCAAAAACGCCTGCCCTTCACCGCTTCCTAGTGTTTTAGCTGCGAAGAAGAAACGGCGCAACAAACTCCGCAGCAACACAATTCTGTCTGTCAGTTACTTTGTGTACGAAAATATATAAATCAAAAAGCATAAACTTAATCACAAAAGAAAAACTACAAATACTTACTTAATAGTAAAAAAACCGGCCAAGTGCGAGTCGTACTCGCGCACCGAGGGTTCCGTATCATTTTTGGACGTATAAAGCGAAAAATCCGGACCGCATAACTAAGTTTGTTTGTGAAGGAATTTTGATGGTTTTAAAAAAACTGTACTAGTTAGGAACATCGTTTTATTTTTGGTGCCATATTTGGGTTAATTCCTATCAACTCTAATTATTTCAGATTTTTCGCCCCGCAAACTTCGGAGATAAGGGGGGGGATGGTATTTTTTTGGACATTTTTCATCATATGTCGAAAACTGTGAGACATAAAATAAAATAAAAATATATTTTGAAATGTGCAGATCAAGTCAGTCAGTCAATATTTTATATTGTGACGGAGTCATCCTTCTTTCATCATTTAGTGCTGGCAATCTTCCATTGCTGGCCACTTCATTCATCCCATTCTTTTAAATTCGGTTTAGATTTTAACTTTAAATTTCAAAATTAGAACATCTCATATTTTTTTTGCATTGTTTCGTCATTCTTTGTCTGGTCTCCAACGACATCACTTGTGACCGCTGAACCGCTGTACTGTTATTATTTATTACCTACTACCTATTTATCAAGTGTGCAAAGCTATAAGCAAATAGTCTCTTTATAACATGATGAAAGAAGGATGACTCCGTCACAATATGATATGTCACTTGACCTAGTAACCCAACTTTAAAATTTCGGACCCCCACTCCGGCCCCTTTTGCAATGAAAATTATTATTTTTTTATTTATTTCATTTGCAATAAAGTTGAACAAGCATTTTTTATAACTGTTCCAAATTTCGAGTCGATAGCATAAGTAGTTGCTGAAATAAGCAGGTGTGACAGACAGACAGCCAGACAGACGAAGTCGCACCATAAGGGTTCCTTTTTTATCATTTTGGTACGGAACCCTAAAAATTATATAAAAATGTAACCTAACACGCGCCGATACACCTGATCAAAGAAAATAAATAGGATGTAAGTACTTACTCATTACGTGCCAATAACATTACAAAAAAAAAACAGTCGCAATAAGATGCTTTAAAAGTTAAGTTACCATTCGGTGTAAAGACCTGTGCCAGGGTACAGGTGCAATTCATAAAATAAATATTTGACAGTCAAGGGTCATGCATAATCTAGGACTTACTAGGATTCGGCGTAGAAACCATTTTAAACATTAATATTCTACTAGATTGAAACAAAGAGACTATGTAGGAGTATCTGTACAATCTATTTACATATTTTATCATTTCAGGATTGTTAGGTAGGACTATGAAAGTAAGTGCTGAATTATAAACAGAATTCATTTGACGGCGGAAATTAGCGGTGAATATATTTAGAGGATCACGGGCAAAGGGGTTACGAAAATTTGAGTAGTAGTTCGCAGTTTTTAAGGGATTAAATAAAGTTTTATTTATATTAAGGAATTTGTCGACAGCTGACGAGGAAGAAATAATTAAAGTAAGTACTGGCCGATGTATGACACTCACGATCGGTTGCAGAAAGATAATTAAATTTTAAAGGAGACATTAACCATACATATCGTTAAAGTCTCCTTTAAAACCTAATGACCTTTTCTGCAACTCAGCAATAATTTTGTTATTGTTTTGTTTCTAATTCTAATCCGGGAGCCGTCCGCCTGGGGAAGTACCTCCACCTTGCAGAATACCACAGCTAAATAACGCTACTCGTCGGTAGTGTTGTGTTCCTGTGGTGAGTAAGGTCGCCAGAGCTCCTGAGGATGCGCTGTGTTGACAGCGGGGGACCTGTTTGTCACCCAAGCTGTCCTGTGAGTCGTCATTTTAAAGGATCAGCAAAAAAAATAATCTGTTCCATACATTTATGTTGACATAACTCAACAAAATGTATGGGGCAGCTGTTATTTTTTGTCGCGATTTCAGGGTTGGTCCAATAGTAAAAGTTGTTCATAATGATGAGTATAATGACCCCTTGGACGTTTAAAAGTAAAAAAAACTGGACCGCATAACTAAGTTTGTTTGTGAAGGAATTTTGATGATTTTGAAAAAACTGTACTAGTTAGGAACATCGTTTTATTTTTGGTGCAATATTTGGGTCAATTTCTATCAGCTCTATTTCAAATTTTTCGCTCCGCAAACTTCGGAGATAAGGAGGGGGAATGGTATTTTTTCAGACATTTTTCATCATATGTCGAAAACTGTGAGACATAAAATTAAGTGAAAATATATTTTGAAATGTGCAGAGCAAGGCCTTTCATATGATATGTCACTTGACCTAGTAACCCCACTTTGAAATTTTGGACCCCCACTCCGGCCCCGTTTGCAATGAAAATAAAAATATTTTTTGACTTTTTTTTATTTGATATAAAGTTTGACAAGCTTTCTTTATAACTGTTCCAAATTTCAAGTCGATAGCATTAGTAGTTGCTGAAATAAGCAGCTGTGACAGATAGACAGACAGACAGACGAAGTCGCACCATAAGGGTTCCTTTTTTTACCATTTTGGTACGGAACCCTAAAAATGAACGCAAATCTAATTGCACATACACCTTGGCCTAATCTGTGCTTACCCCTATACCCGCTCCGTGGGTCACAGTGTGTCACGGTGTGACACGTACCCACATCTCATTACGTGCCCCACATTATAAACATTTCAGAGAGCGTTTAATCTGTAGGGTGAGAGCACCTGTTATCGACAGCCGACATCCTTTGTAATCAGGATTTTTGGTTGTTAATTTAATTCGGCTCATAATTATGATTTGTTTACTGGTTGAAGCTTTGAGATTCTGAATTCGATTATCACGTTAAGCAAAAGCGAAGTTATTGTGATGTTAACTTAAAATTATGTTTGGTGATTCGAAAGTAAATTTTATACATCTATGACTACTTTCGAATCACCACACATAATTTTGCGATTCAAGTAAGAATATAGGAACGTCAATGATCTCGAACTGTCAATTATTAACTTGCAAAGAAAATTTATTTTTAAATAAATAAAAACGCTTTATTTAACTGAGTCATAGTTTTACCAAATCTATTGCAATAGGTAGATTTTTTAAAACAAATGTACAGCTAAGACGTCACAATATGGCGCAAGGTCATTCCTATTCTTATCGGGAAAGTAACTGTAATAATAAAGACATTGTTACCCATTTACATTTTGACCGTAGCACACTTGCTACGGTCAAAATGTGAGGTCAAGCTACACTTAGCTTGACCTCACAGACAGTTTCCCGATTGTTATTTACCCGCAAAGTAAAGGTTTATACGTGGTACATTCAATTATTTACGAACACTGGACCCACTGCATTGCTGTAGCATTAATAATTCGTAGTATTAAGGCTGCTAATTGCTGTGGTGGAGTTACAAACGCATTAGATGGATTAACTTCTCAACGAGTGACTGTGAAATTACCTGTGAGGTTGAATTCATGAAATCAAAAAAATCAAAAATTCAAAAATCTAAAAAAATCTATAGGGGTAAGAGCAGCGGGTTGAGTAAATAAAAGTTTTTGTTTGTAATTTTTAAGCTGAATCATTGCTACTCATTAATTATATCAGCGTTTTTATTTTGTCGTGAAAATTTTTAGAGATAGGTACCTACCTACCTACATTATTTTCCTGTTACAAAAAACAACGACTAGTCCATCGACTTTAAAAAAAACTATGTTGTTTATGCTAGTTTCTATGTAAAGATACCTTTTTTATTTCAGACTATCGATAAAAATAATTCTTAATTTCCGGAAAAAGAAGGAAACAGAAGGTAATCATATCGTATTTATTATACCTCGGAACAACTACGAGATTACTAATAAGTTATAACTTTTGTCTCAAGAAGAATTCGGGGCAAAAGTGAATAAAAATTTAAATAACATTCTAGGCACGCAGTAGACAACAACGGTTGCCACCCCACTTCATGTATCATTACTCGTAAGCATAACAGACAAGTATTGCACAATAATTTGCATGAATATGTCCTGTAATCATAGGCACACAGCCTGACACACTCATAAAAATTAACATACAAAGTGGATGAGGGCTTGTATGATCACTCTCAGAATCGAGGTTGTAAATAATACCAGCATCAGGACGCGTAGCAAGACTACCTATAGAAACGGATTTTGTCGACGGTAGAGTAGACAAAATTACACATAGTAGAAAGATTTACGCTTCGATGTTAGGGCTCTCGCATTCGGCACCTCTCTCGCTCGCACAAAACCATATATTTTAAGAAAGTTAAATGAAAAGATGCATTTTTGAAAAATGTAATCTGATACATATTAAAACTAATAATATTATAAACTCCAATTTAATTATTAAAAACATATGAGTTAAACATGTCTCAAAAACACATCGTAATCGTTTTTTAACCTTGTTTATTAGATATCACAGTAGAAATGTGTTTTAATTATTTACCTGTAAAATAAATATTATTTTGTAGTTCTGTATCAGATTACATTTTTCAAAAATGCATCTTTTCATTTAACATTCTTAAAAATGGTTCTGTGCGAGCGAGAGAGGATACAAAATTCCGAGAGCCCCCTTAAAAATTAAGAGAAGAAATGTTTATATTCTTCATTCGACAAAAGTCTGCAACGCTAAGCGCGGGTCGCCGCGTGCTCGGGCAGAAGAGATAAGGAGTTGGATAGAATGAATTTTGTCTATTGGTAGAAAAGAGAGACTGAATTAGCAATGAGGCAAAAAACAACGACAAAAGCGTTGTTGTCGTTCCCCCCGAAAATTGAAATCGATTATTCTGTTGGTTTTGAACAAACTATACAGGTTTCGTATTGAATTGTTGTAGCTAAGAAAGCCTTTAGCAAACTTCACAGAATAAATGATTTTGGCTTCTCATCTGATCAAATCTTCCAATATCTATGCTAATATTACAAAGCTGAAGAGTTTGTTGGTTTGTTTGTTTGAACGCGCTAATCTCTGGAACTACCAGTCGGATTCGAAAAAATCGTTTTGTATACAATAGCCAGATACATGAGGAATAGTATAGGTTATTTAACATCATGCTGCGACTCTTAGGAGCTGAGCAACTGGCGTAAAACCGCGGGTAACAGCTAGTCCCTCGTAAAATATTCAACTACCCGCCGTTTCACATAGGCTCGGAATCAAGACCGCAAACCGATATTACCGCTACTAAATATTTAACTAAACTACCCTCATTCTATGATATTCGTTGATGAGTGTGTATTATAAATGTGAAAGGTATGTGCTGCGGTTGAGATTTGGATGGGTGGCTGTGTAAATTTGATGTTGGGTGGTTTAGGTAGGAGCTAACGGCACTTAAGATGATCACAGATAGCGCATGTACATTTTCGGCACAATAGACAATAGACAGGTGACAATAGACAGTTGCTGTGTCCCTAGCGGCTTTGCCAAATAAGTCCAGTTCAGCATAAATGCTAGACCACTAGTGCCCGGCGCTGGTTTTCAACTGGACCCATTGCGAGTTGGACGTGACGGATGTAAACCAGCTACTCTATTCTCTAACGATATGCCGCGCCGCGTGATCTCACGGTGAGAACTGCCAATTTGTTTGCGAACGCTTGAGGGAGAATCTCACTGTGACATTCTCACATTAAAATGCACGGAAAATGTTGCATTGCAGGTTGTGTTGCAAATAATGCAAATATAGTACCCGCCCTATAGGGCGTCCCTTATAGGCTTTTCCACAAACATCCGCCTTATAAAACCTTTATTCCCCATTCATTCAATTACGTTCATCTCTTATCCAGAAAATTGAAAGTAAATGGTTTTCTTCCCTCAACATTTAAAAGTTAATATAATGTGTTTATGCAGAGCGCCGCAATATCCGGCCGGGACACTTTGTATGATGTTCTAAATATTCCGCCGGGAAATATTTACCAAATCTATTGGATATTTAAGATTTTTTATAGCTACTGGATTTTTAAAAAGATGGGACCTCTTTTGTGATAATAATGATTGAAAATTAATCTGTTGGTTTGATTTTTTTTGCTGTTCCCGAATATTAATAGCCTTAGGCCTAAGTTCACCGACAAAATAACAGTCCGTTAAATTGAAAACGGCTGTTTATCATATTTTTTTCTGTACAAAAAGTTATGTTGAACGGCCGTTTTTAATTTATCGGACTGTTATCTTGTCGGTGAACTTAGCCCTTAATAGGATATAAGAAGCTGATCTTCCTATGTGGTGGGGCTAAGCGCTAAGTTTTTTTAGGTTGTCAACATAGGCCATCCTCAGGAGCTCTGGCGACCTTACTCACCACAGGAACACAACACTCCTGAAGAGTAGCGTAGTAGGGTCCCTGGGTGGACCATAGGTCGCGCTGCGATCGGGTTCTAGAAAATGTTGCCGAACCCGCTAACAGAAGGCAAGCAAACCTTCCGGCAGGTCCGCTAGTATATTATAATCATCATTTTTGGTGAGAGAGAGATAACACAAAATACCATATCTTTTTAAAAACGATACGTATGATACAATTCTGGGCCTGCAGTCTCGACATAGTTAACGATGCCATCGCAAACTACCGATCGCTAAATAATAACGAAAAAATTGGTTGCCGTAACGATGTTTACAATAAATACAACAGAGATAACGAGCAAACCATATCGCACTATTAACTAATGTTGCTTTTTACTGTTGTTGATTTTAAAAACAACAGCTGCGAACACATAACGAATACTTAGCGGGCTATCAAAAATGGTCGCAAAGATATTCGCAAACATTACGAGAAATCGTAAAGTTAGTTAAAAAGTTCGCTATGATACTTAACAATGATAGATTTGACAGTAGAGACTATCAAAATCGTTATAATCGGATCGTTAGGACTTTGCGACCGATTTCGGTCGTAAAGAGATTGCTATGTCGAGACTGCAGGCCCTGGTTTTAACATTTCATAGTAACTCTTCAACCATCTATTTTAGTTATCTTTCATTCCATTATCAAAACAAAATACGAGACTGAAATTATTGTAGTCTTCAATAAAGGCACTCGATGTACAGTACATCATTAAGTGATGCATCATTATGTATCACTTAGGCTGCTTCCTGATTTGTGAGTGGTATTTGTATTCTCGGTACTTTCGTACTGAATCTTTTTACCGAGCGCTTTTATTTCATTCAATGAGTGCTTCCTAACTTATGCGGAAACGATGAGGGTGCTAGCATAAGCATAGCATAATGGGCCTATAATGTTCCCACTGCTGGGACACTGGCCTCCTCTGTGAGAGGGAGTGGGCCGTAGTCCACCACGCGGGCCCAGTGCGGGTTGGTGGACGTCACATGTCTTCGAGTTTTTGGTTCTAGGACATGCCGGTTTCCTCACGATGTTTTCCTTCACCGTTAGAGCAAGTGATAATTAATTTCTAATACGCACATGACTTCGAAAAGTCAGCGGTGCGTGCCCCGGGATCGAACTCGAACCATTCGCCGTGGGAGGCACATGGTTAAACCACTAGGCTATCACTGCTTTTATATAATAGCCAAATTCATGAGGAATAATTTAGGTTATTTAAGATCAAGCAGTGAGGGTGCTATAATCTGTCAATATTAAACCCTCTCTAAACAAATAAAAAAACTTATTTTTAGAGGTATCTTCGTGATTTTTTTCTATCGTTGTATTATGTTTTCAACACACTATCTAACTAGCATAATATCCAGGGGGGTGATTCTTGCGGGTTCGATATTGATATCGAATTCGATATATATTGCAACAACTGTCAAAATCCCTACCATTTTGACATTTTTTGCGATATATATCGAATTCGATATCAATATATCACCCGCGAGAATCACCACCCTGAAGAATTATCATAATTATATTTATCTGATTTTGTTGACTGCAGTGGATCATATAGGTATTTTAGGGCATTATAAAACTTTGTTTAGCTCCTGTCATAGTCCACTTAATAATGTATCACTCAAGTACCAAGTGAGCATCTTCTAGTGATTTCTTCGAAAATATATGATCTGTCATCTTGTTCCCCCAGAGGTACAAAACATTATATTTGTCTTAGTATATAAATAATTGTTCTTTGTCTTTCTTTTAGATGATATCATGTTTTAAGGTTGTCGAGTGGGACGAAATAATATTTATAGAAAAGCAGAATTATTATGTAACAGGCATACCTAGGTACTAACAAATATTTTGTTGGGAGGCAAAACGTATTAGTTACCTATTATTATTTAACCCTGAAATAATAAATTGCTTTTGGACCCATGTACCGACTTTTTCGATATTTTATTTGCTTACCTAAAAATATCTGTTTGTTATTTTATATATTTACAATACCAGTCGGTAGATATTAAAATATCTTCGTCTTTTAAAATCAATATCGAAAAATTATGAATAGGCTGATGTTTGGCCGCCATTTCGTCTGATGATGCGGTCTACGATGGAGCACGCTTGCCTAGAACAAACCGATTCACTCGCGACTTGAACACACCCAGATTATAACTAACTATCGGGGAACACCGACTCCGTGATTTTCACAATGAAATGAATGACACATCCTTTCGGAATCAAAGCACTTCCTTTGGGTTTTTGGTATTTATATCAACCATGAAACCATGGCGCTTTTTCGTGCTTCTGATATTCCGATAAAAACCGGCCAAGTGCGAGTCGTACTCGCGTACCGAGGGTTCCGTATCGGTTTTGGACGTATAAAGTGAAAAAAAACCGGACCGCATAACTTTGTTTGTAAAGGAATTTTGATGATTTTGAAAAAACTGCACTAGTTAGGAACATCGTTTTATTTTTGGTGCAATAGTTGGGTCAATTCCTATCAACTCTAATTATTTCAGATTTTTCGCTCCGCAAACTTCGGAGATAAGGGGGGGGAATGGTATTTTTTCAGAAAATTTTCATCATATGTCGAAAACTGTGAAACATAAAATAAAATGAAAATATATTTTGAAATGTGCAGATCAAGCCCTTTCATATGATATGTCACTTGACCTAGAAACCCCACTTTAAAATTTCGGACCCCCACTCCGGCCCCTTTTGCAATGAAAATAAAAACATTTTTTGACTTTTTTTCATTTTCAATAAAGTTTGGCAAGCATTTTTTATAACTGTTCCAAATTTCAAGTCGATAGCATTAGTAGTTGCTGAAATAAGCAGATGTGACAGACAGACAGACAGACGAAGTCGCACCATAAGGGTTCCTTTTTTACCATTTTGGTACGGAACGGAACCCTAAAAAGGGTAGGAGGGAATTAGATCATGTAGATCCGAAGCACTCTCTCCGAAATGTACCTATCCGATAAAAACCGATAACTAACAACTTTGCGTCGATGTTCAAGACTTTTGAGCATTTTCGATCCTGCACAAGGTAGCCATGTTATCCTACTAATATTATAAACGTGAAAGTTTGTGAGGATGTATAGATGGATGGATGTTTGTTACTCTTTCACGCAAAAACTACTGAACGGATTTTGATGAAACTTTACAGTAGGTAATACCTGTAGCTTATAAGTACATCAGAATAACACTTATTATATGCTACTTTTTATCCCAAAAACCTCTTCCACTGTTTTAATGTTCACTCAAACAACCACTATTATTTTTTCAGTCCAAAACTGAGCATGTGAATTTAAGTTTCCAAATTAAAAAATACTTTTGGCCTTTAAGCTGAGATTTTACATTTTACATAACAAGGACCGTCAGTGTCCATAAAATCCTCCGCCTTTTCCCCCCAGATACCCCGTTTCACCCCCTGTTACCCCGTTTCGCCCCCGTTTTAATATTTACATTTGTACAATCTCGAACACTGAATTTTCAGTTACTCATGTTTTTAGAGTAAACATGAACATTTTATGCCCGTTTTAAAGCGTAAAATTCAGTTATGTACTACCCTTCACAGTCAAGTGTTTAACTTGTATAGCACTTGACTGCTTTAAACATGTTTGATTGAGTTGGTTTTCCCCTTAAAATTGGTAGGTAATAAAAAGTTGCTAAAGTAATTTGGTGGGTTAAAAATAAAGGTTGAACTTTTTGAATTTTCTTGCATGTGCTTGTGCTTGCTATATGCTTCTCCAGGTTCCAGGCTACCTCTTTGACAAATTTCATCGAAATCCGTCCAGCCGTTTTAGCCTGAAGGAGTATCAAACACGTACACAAACATTCTCATTTATAGTTTTAGTGTGATGAATGGCAAAAGTCAGAAATACCTACTATAATCCAAGTTTTGGATGCTTCAATTTATAAATGACTAGCTGTTCCCCTCGGTTTCACCCCCGTTGCTCGGCTCCTAAGGGTCGTAGCGTGATGTTAAATAGCCTTCACTATTCCTCATGAATCTGGCTATCATGCACAAAAATAGTTTTTCGAACCCGACTAGTAGTTCCAGAGATTAGCGCGTTCAAACAAACTCTTCAGCTTTATAACATTAGTAGGTATAGATTAGTATAGAATAATATAGTATAAAATAATCAGTAAGCATGTATTTTTAAAAAAATAGAAAAAACAGAAAGGCTTGTCCACATTATTTTTTCGTTGAAATAAAAGTAGGTAATGTTTAGGTAAATATGCATCCGATTATCCGATCTCTAATTATGAATGTAGTAATATTATGTTACGAGCATGTGTAAGTGGTGTATTTGCAAACGTTTGACAAATTGCTGCTGTTGTGTGGGCGATTACTGTAAATTATCTGGCATTAGATTAACTACGTAAGAGGCCATAAGACAATCATGATATTACTGTCATGGAAGAACCTTGTACCTTTTTATAGTATAGTAAGTATGGCTGTGCCCCGCGATTTCACCCCTGTTGCTCGGCTCCTAAGGATCGTAGCGTGATTATAAATAGCCTATACTATTCCTCATGAATCTGGCTATCATACACAAAAATATTTTATCGTATCCGACTGGTAGTTACAGAGATTTTCGCGTTCAAACAAACAAACTCTTCAGCTTTATTATATTACAATAGATTTGCACAAAGTGACAGCTCATGTATCTAATATTAATCCACAGAATGATATACAAACTTATGCGGTTAGAAATGAATCATGATAACCCTATATTGCATTCTGTTGCTCGTCATGTTGTCTACTTAGTGGCAGCGACTACGGGTTAGGACTACTAATGCTAAACATTCTGGGCCGTACAGAACTTCGGATTGTATTAGCTTAGTTATTTTGCCTTATTAGCAGGGTTCGAACCTGATAATATTATTAACATTGAGAATTATCTTGACAATTGGCTAATTATTTCATCTTGATAATTTTCTTATCTTGATAAATACAAAAAACAAGAGTTAAAAAAACTAAACTAAACCAGGTTATAGCCGTAGTCGCATGCTGCCATTAAGCAGCCATCACAGGTCATAGCGGCATGCGACCACGGCTATAACCTGGACACCACTGTACCGATGTGTTGATTATTTTCTTATTTTATGCTTTTCAGTTGGTTTATTTCCGTAGTTGGGTTTTAGTTTTTTTAACTCTTGTTTTATTTGACACTTTTTTGGTGGCTTGGGTCAATTACTGCATTTACTTTCAGACTAAGTGTCGCTTAATTAACGAGATGGCGCTAGTTAGTAGCAAGAAAGTCACAGATTGTACACTTTAAAATTTCCAGTGTTTGCTATATTGGATTTCTTGTAACGCCATATACCTCACGATACTCTTTGAATCAAGACGAATCCAAGGACACCCCATTTGTTAAAATCTTGTAAACTTTATTTTTTTTGGTCCTCTCTTTTTACGTTTTGTAGGCCATTTTGATTTTTTTTTTCAAAAAAACATAGCTTATGACTCTCATAATGTAAATACGAATCAACCAATACCTCATTTGTCAAAATCTGACCAGTAGTTTTTGAGCTACGATCGAACATTAGACGGACACATCATACATACATACATAGGCTGTTAAAGTCATTATCCTTCCTTTTTCGTAGTTGGGTAAAAAAAATTAAATACCGTACCGCGTTGGTACTGTAAAACTTGGTAAAAATATGGTCTTGACAGACGGACAGACGGACATCAAAGTGATCCTACATGGGCTCCATGTTTTAGGGTTCCGTACCTCAAAAGGAAACACGGAACCCTTATAGGATCCCTTTGTTGTCCGCCGTCAGTCACCGGACCATAAGTGGAGCCATCTGCTCATAGATGGCGCCATTGGAAGTATACAGTAGCGCCATCTATGATCATATTTCGGAACCCTTAGGGCGCGAGGCATACTCGCACTTGTCCGGTTTTTTTGAGGTACGGAACCCTAATAACCCTCCTTCTGACGCAGTCGGGTAAAAATCACATAAAATAAACCAGTAATCATATTGGGATTGTGTCATTTATTTACAAATTATGAAATGGCGGTGTGGAAGCCGTGAAATGAATGCCGTGAATTCGGAGTCTATGATTACAGATCAAGGGGTTGGATTACGTATCAAAGGGTAAGATTACGGCGCAGATAGGAATATCTGTGACGGAGGAAAAGCTCCAACTCAATGCAAAAAAAAATCTGTTGAAATTCCCGTATTTTGGTAATGAAAATAACGTTATAAAGAATTTCTCGTCGGCATAGGATTTTGACATTAAATTAAGAAGGAAATCTCTCGTCTATAGGTACACTCGACGTCATTGACGGTCGACCACTTTTCACCCTTATGGTCTTAGTAATAAGGGTGAAAAGTGGTCGACCGTCAATGACGTTGAGTGTACCTACAGTTCGCGGCAGCAGGTAAATATTACACAAATACTCATCGAGGTTTAGAAAGATATAATCGGCTAGCTTCGGCTTTGTAGAGCGTCGTCTCCGTCACTCTTAACTATGTGACGTTTTTCGCTGACTTTAGATACCGGACTGTTAGTGCTTCGTGCGACAGAGATGACGCTCTACAAAGCCGAAGCTAGCCGATATTTCTTTCTAAAGCTCACTATGCTATGCTATTTACCGGGTGTAAATCCAAAACCCCATAACACTTTGCTCGACCCGAGAATCGAACTCAGGACGATTCTCAGGTCGCAAAAGTTGCGCTTGCAACTACGACACCAACGTGGCAGTTCCATTCGCAAAATCATTTGTTATGTTTACGAAAAACCTGTCAATTCGAATTCAATTAATTGTAATTTATATCCCAATTCCGCAAAGCCGTATCACATGCGATTATCCAAACAATAATTCACAATATTATCAGAATACCACAATTTATAGCCGTAGGGTGAACGCACCAATTATTGACAAAGCCTTTAAAACTCTATTAAAGTATTTGTGGTGTCAATCAAGCTTTTGTTGGACGTTTCGAGATCGTTAATCCAGAGCTGAATATGAGTGCAGATACCCTGCGGTTTTGTGAACGAGCTTTATCGTTTTAATTTAAAAATGGATGAAAATATTGTTTATTGAAATGTTTTTTGAAATTTAAAATGTCACTTACGGGATATCTTCCGTGATTATTGATTTGTTTGAGTTCCCGATATCCCGATATCCCGTAAGTGACATTTTAAATTTAGAGACAAACCGTGAAAGCTTAAAACAGTGTTTTTTGAAAATTTTAAATGATAAATGCATATTACGCTCATTAATCAATGCAGTAAAATGAGACTCAATTATAATTCTGTTAAGGCTTTGCGGTCGCAGGAGTTCGCTAGCACGAAACTTTGCTAGAGAGGTTATCCACGCCGACTTTGTAGTGATTGCAGTGATTTAGTAGCGATATTGCACGTCGGCATTAATCGCTATGACCCTCCAAAGTCTTCAGCCACGTTATGACCCTCCAAAGTCTTCAGCCACGGTATGACCCTCCAAAGTCTTCAGCCACGGTATGACTCTCCAAAGTCTTCAGCCACGGTATGACCCTCCAAAGTCTTCAGCCACGGTATGACCCTCCAAAGTCTTCAGCCACGGTATGACCCCCCCAAAGTCTCAGCCACGGTATGACCCCCCCAAAGTCATCGGCTGCGACCGCGCCTAGTGTGCATTCAAAATAAACCCCTTTAAACAACGAATTACACATCACTAACAAAATAATTAATTAAACACGCAAAATTACCCTCCATAAGAAAACAATTCGACATACAAGACGTTCCAGTACATTGCTGCCTACAACCCGCCTCATTCCCGAGATGAAAGGAACCGCATTAAATATTAACCGCTACGTAGCGCTGCCTACATACTGAGTAAGACCCAAGTCTACGGCACGTAAAGGTAGGTGGATTTGCCCCAAGTTAGGTAGAATAAATATCGGGCACGCCGCAATAGCGGCGGTAAGGCCCGTGATGAGGGAGTGGCTCGGGAGACGGCATCGCGCCCTTAGCTTCCGGCTTACACAGGTGCTTTCTGGACATGGGTGCTTCGGAAAGTACCTGTGCCGTATAGGCCGGGAGCCGACGCCCGGTTGCCACCATTGCGGTGACTGCCCCGACGACACGGCGCAGCACACACTGGAGGAGTGCCCAGCTTGGGCAGTGCAGCGCCGTGACCTCGTCGCGACGGTCGGTGCTGCGGGTGGCCTCTCGCTCCCGGCCGTGGTTGAGGCCATGGTCGGCAGCGAGAGCGCTTGGAACGCCGTCGCCTCCTTCTGCGAGGAGGTGATGGACGCCAAGGAGGCGGCGGAAAGGGAGAGGGAGGCGGTGTCCTCTCTCCCCATCCGCAGCAGACGCACCGGGCGCCGTAGGGCGGCCAACGATCTCTGGCCAACATAGGGTGTGGCCTGCGGGCGGCGGACTTGGGGCGTCCGTCGCCCGAACGGAAACAGGCCCGAGACGGTGGCGCGACGTGTTCCGCGCGCGCCTCTCCAGAGGAATTGCGGCCGTACATGACGGCCGCATAGGGTGATGGGGCCCGCCTTTCATTTGGCGGGTCAATACCTGCCGGGGGTGCGGACGAATGCGCAAGCGACTCCCGTGCCCCCGGCGTAAGGTAGTTGGAGGAACACCGGGGTGGTTTTAGTCAGTAAGAGTCTGACAGACCCCCTCGCCCTCCCCAGGGCGGGGGACATCCATGAGGATTTCCACCTCGAAAAAAAAAAAAAAAAGGTAGAATAAATATGTCCAGTGGAGAGGTAGGGCAGAGCGGGATATTTCGCTCTTTGGAGCAGCCTGACTGGAGAAGTACATACCTACCTCCAGTTTACAGAATACCAAATACGGTAATATTAATCTGCTGACACGGTAGTTTGCAATTTTCATCTGGTAACACCCCAACAAACATTTTGGCGCTAAGGGCAACCTTTTTTAGTGCTCATAGGGCTCCAAATCCATTATATCATTTATATTACTATGAGTCAAAACCAAAGCCCTTATCTATAATTTATATTATTATGAGCGCTAAAAAAGGGTTGCCCCTTGCGAAAAAATGTTTGTTCCAAATGGCGTTATTTTTGTGTGTCGGGGCCGGCAGCGGAGTCACTCCCTTTATATTTTAATTTTTTGCTATAAAGCACCTCCTACCTCCCAAAATATTTCCCATTATTAAAATTAATAAGACCTCGGGATACCTAGATACCTACCACATGATTTTTTTTTGCGTTTATAAACTTACATTTCATACGGAACCCTCAGGGTACGAATCCTACTCGCATTTATGCGGTTTTTTATATACAGTGGCAGAATTGTTTTTTTTATGTAGGATTCCCGATTAAATTGCAGGTTGAATATTTTATGAAGGCATGTGGGTTTTAATTTTTTCAGAATACACATTTAGTACCGTACCTACTTACATAATTAAATCTACATGGGTAAAGTAGGTAGATTACTTGAGTGTAAGAGGAAAATGTAGGTACCTACCTAATTAGAAAGTATACTTAAATGGTTTTACTGGTTTACTCCGTTTATTCATAATAGCTTTAGCGTCTTCTTCATAAACAGTTTTTTACTAATTTTGTCTGCACCATACATTTAATTTCAAAAAGCGCCTGCCAGAAATGTGACAGCAATATCGCACACGGACAAAATTAAGGCGCTCTTATTTCAAGAAAAGCCTCGGGCAACGGATAGCGTATCATACTGTCGAGAAAACAATTCTTATAAATACTCTCTTATCTAAAAATAAAACAGTAGGTATGTTTTTATGAAGATATTTTTCCCTTACAAGCAATTGTGTCGATAAATAATCGGTATTTGAATAATAAATAAAAAAATATTAAAATACCGCGATATAGGTAAGTAAGATGAAAAGGTCATCGTTTAGCCGTTTTCGAAACATTGGGTTCGGTTTTCACTTTAGCCAGATGAGAATGAATACAAATAATATTTTTTAGGCACTACTAATATTATCGTCAGGGTTGCTTCTTAAAAAGGAAATATATAAAAGTTGTTCATATCTATTGAAACTAATTTAAAGTACTATGATTCTCTAAATATTTTTTGTACCTCAATGTTACAGTCTGTTTAGGTATATAAACTCACTATCTCCTTGTCCAATTATTATTATAAAATATTCAATCGATTACAAATAACAAATCGAGATCGCTATAAATCACATTCCCATATCGAAGCTAAAATAAATAGGTTTAAAACTATTTCAGCTCCCAAGGGACAATTTAGATCCCTATCTAACCCAATATCCAGCCAATTTGATCACGAATTACGTTAATTTGCATATCCAAACATCGTTTTCCTAACACAACTACTAAGAATTTAATTAGTAGACTGTTTGCTAACCCTTGGGGTTACACTAAGAAAATAACCCGAACAACGGCAAATAGGGGTTGGTTATCACAAAAAATATATTTGAATAGTTGTATGATAATGTTTTTACAGGGGTCGTTTCAGTAAGGGTCGGTTTTGACCTCAGATCATAGAAACAAGGGAGATGTGCCAAGGCGCTATCGAGCTTGATGCCTGATTTTGAGCAAATTGCTCGTACTAAAAAAGTACGCGCTGCAGGCGACGAACCGAACACGATCGATGGTATAAATACAGTGTTGTAGTTTAGTGCTAGTGTTGAGTGACGATTAACAGTGTTAGATGGAGGGTGTGCGGAATGTTTAATGCGTGGGAGATCTTTTTATTCACAAGGAGCACTTAATTATGCGCGTAGTTGTGTCGAAAAATGTACCTACTAAAAGTGGCTACAGTTGTTTCCGTACTAATTTGCTATGATGGCATATCTCCTTGTTTCTATGATCTGAGGTTTTGACTGTCTACGGTAAGGCGAAAATGTTTTGTTACATTTTGGTGTTTTTGTAAGTGTAATCTGAAACGTCCATTGTTGGACATGGGTTTAGTTATGACCGCTGCAAAAAGCTACCACAGTATATATATTAATTCTGTAGTAGAGCCCTTTGTGAAAGAGCTCGTCTTGGGCATTACTGCCATCATACCTATCTGCCGCTAACCAGCATTGCTGTATACACTTTTCAGCCCCGGATCTTGAATTATTTCGAGGCGGGGCGGAAATGAAAAATGCCGCGCCCGCCTGACAATATTTTGACCTTTATCATCATTATTTCAGCCATAACAGCCACTGCTCCTGTTGGACATAGGCCTGTCCCAAAGAACGCCACAACGACCGGTCTAGCGCTGCTCTTTGCGATTACTACGCTTGGTAGACGAATAAATTACTCAGTGTATTCGTCTACCAAGCTTGAATTTGCCGCCCATTGAATTTGCCGCCCGGGGCACGAACCCCGGCTAGCCCACCTCCCCCCCTAGATCCGGGGCTGACACTTTTGTCTCTAGGGTGAACACAGTTGAAAGTTTTTCAGTTGATCAGGTCAAGCAACACGTTTTCCCATACAAAATTTGCCACCCCTTTTTACCTTCTTGGGGGTGGGATTTTCAAAAATCTTTTCTTATCGGATGCCTACACCTAAGAAATATGTTCTGAAAATTTCACGTTTCTACGACGAGTAGTTTAGGCTGTGCATTGATCGTTGATCCATCAGTCAGTCAGTCAGTCAGTCAGGGTTTTAGTTTAATCTAAGATTTAAACTAAGATTAAACTAGATTAAACTAACACACACTCATTGAAAGTAGAAGGTAGGTTTTAGTGTGCCAAGTGACATATATTCCTACCAGTACATTACAATAAACTGTATGTAATGTATGTATAGCTAATGTTTGGGCTCGTAACTGCATCGTGCGCACGCGCAGCAATCACGTCGACCGCATGTAAACACCATGCTTTGTACTTTTCACGTTTATAAGCTTTAAAACAAACAGTTTGGTGAACTGTGATTTATGACAGATTTTGGCACGATATGCAGGATTCAATACAAAGAACATCTGGTTCATTATGAAAGACCAGAATCATCAATCTAATCATTAAGTATATATTTATCTTTGTCTCAAAATTCTTCTAAATCCTTCCAGCTGTTTCAGGATGGAGTAACACACACACACTTAAACTTTCGCATTTATAATATTGGTGTGATAGTGTGAAGCTTAGATCATAGAAAATAGAATATACTTATGCCATCCTCAGATCATAGAAACAAGGAGATGTGCCAAGGCGCTATCGAGCTTGATGCCTGATCTTGAGCAAATTGCTCATATTATAAACGTTCGCGCTGGCGACGAACCGAACACGATCGATGGTATAAATACAGTGTTTTAGTTTAGTGCTAGTGTTGAGTGACGATTAACAGTGTTAGATTGAGGGTGTGCGGAATGTTCAATGCGTGGGAGATCTTTTTATTCACAAGGAACGCTTAATTATGCGCGTAATTGTGTCGAAAAATGTACTAAAAGTGGCATCAGTTGTTCCCGTACTAATTTGCTATGATGGCATAATCTCCTTGTTTCTATGATCTGAGATGCCATCATAGCAAATTAGTAGGTACAGGAACCACTGTCGCCACTTTTAGAATAATTTGCGGCACAATTACAAGCGCTCCTTGTGAAAAGATCTCGCACACCACACATTAAAAATTCCGCACATCCTCAATTTAACACTGTTATTCGTCACTCATCACTAACAATAAACTAAAACACTGTATTTATGCGATGCGTTCGATCCGTCGCGTCGGTCGCTACTTATAGTATCTGTGCCAGCGTGTACGTTTTAATTATAGTCAAATTAAACATTATTCCTTGCAGATTTTACAATATTGACACTGTAACCTTCTACAAGATCTCATAGAATTTCAGGATATTTACGAACACACAGCAACTTTTGTTTCCCAAAAGTTGCCCCAAAGTTGCCAGTCTGCTCGTCACCTAATTCCCATGTGCCGCATTGTTTACGTACAACTGTTTGCTTCCGTCTCTTGGTTAATTGACGTGTTCTCTGTGGAACAACTCGCTCCTAGACTATTCATATACACAATGAGGAAGGAAAGCTGTTTGACTAATTGTCATCAATCCATAGTGAATTACTTGCGAAGTAACTCTGTTTATTACGTTTTCACCGTTAAACTACTGAACCGATTTTGATTAAATTTGGTGTGAATATAGCTTGAACTATAGGTAAGGATGTAGAATACTTTTTATTCGGATACATATAGTAATTCTTCTAGGATTCGAGGTAAGCCGCGGGGAACAGCTGTATGCGGAGTATGCCAAGAATTTACGCGATTCTACCATATCAATTAGCAATTAAGTATGTCTTCTAGTATTCTTTAGTGTGGATTTTATGACAGTTAAGAAAATAAATTAGATCTTTGGCGATGGTCTATCTATACTGTTTAGCTTATCTATACTAATATTATAAAGCTGAAGAGTTTGTTTGAACGCGCTAATCTCTGGAACTACCAGTTGGATTCAAAAAAATCTTTTTGTGTATGATAGCCAGATTCATGAGGAATAGTATAGGCTATTTAACATCACGCTACAACCTATAAGAGCCGAGCAACGGGGGTGAACAGCTGGTACTTCTGCAATATCTTTCAGCAGCCTTCTTTATCTATGATTAAATAAACCCTGTATCTCATACCGTTATTCTGAACCAAGGTTATTGCAGGCAGTTAACTAATATTTCATGAACTCAACATGCAATGCAGTCGGTATTCTAGCTGTGAAACTACCGCTGCATCGCAGTCGTAACATAAATCATGTCTAAAACAGATGCAGCATTAAGTGAAGTTTCAGGGAACCCTGGGGCTAAGGTGGTTTACGAATCTGTATTTTAGCTAAGTGCTGAGAAGCCCTGGTATACGCCAACGGTCTTGAGTGGTTAGTGGTGTAGCTTGAGCGTTCTGTGTTGAGCTCACGCATCATTTTGAGAAGTTGTCATTTTGCGAATTTGTCATTGTGAGAAGTGGACATTTTGCGAATTTGTCATTTTGAGAAGATGTCATTGTGAGAAGTGGACATTTTGCGAATTTGTCATTTTGAGAAGTTGTCATATTGAGCTGATACGAACGTAACTCACCAAGCAATACGACGGGACGAGTCGTGTTGCTTCTCAGATCATAGAAACAAAGGAGGTGTGCCAAGACGCTATTGAGCTTGACGATTTAGTTTGACCACATTGACCATAATTAAAACGTACACGCTGGCAACGGGCTGAACGCGACCGATAATATTAATAAAATACAGTGTTTTAGTTTAGTGCTAGTGATGAGTGAAGAATAACAGTGTTACATTGAGGGTTTGTGGAAATTTTTATGTGTGGGAGATCTGTATATTCACAAGAAGCGCATGTGAATATACTACTGTTCTAAAAGTGGCGACAGTGGTACCCGTACTAACTTGCTATGGGCAATATCTCCTTAACAATAGGTGACATTACCCACAAACAAGTGAAGACGGTAGTGAAATGAATACATACCATTATGTATTGTTGTAAGTTGTAATGTATTGTTATACAGCTGAACGTACCTGAAACATACAATAATAGGTTACAATGTGAAGTAATGTTATGTTGTACTAGTTCGTAAATATACGTCTGTTTAAAAAAGGTGCGACTGTGAGCGGGAGGCGGGCGCGTGTAAAACTTTTGTTTTCACTATAAAAGGACGGGATGTTGTAAATTGTACAATCTATACTTTTGTAGTGATTTTATATGTAGTAAGAATTTGTATAAAGTTCGAGCTAAGTTGTTTAAAACTCATTTTCCTTGGAACTTTAGTTTTTTTTACTATAAATCTGATCCTAGCTGTTCTCCACGGTTTCACCCCCATTGCTCGGCTCCTAAGGGTCGTAGCGTGATGTTAAATAGCCTATACTATTCCACATTTATCTGACTACCATATAAAAAAATATTTTTTGAATCCGACTGGTGGTTCTAGAGATTAGCGCGTTCAAACAAACAAACAAACATACTCTTCAGTTTTATAATAATAGTATAGATAGGTTTAGGATTAGTGGCAGCTTCAATACTACCTAGAAATTACATAGAAGCTGCAAATATCCCATTCCAGTTTTACACCTTTTTATCACTTTTAGTAAAATGAATATAGCTTTTCATGACACCACCTGCCGTCTTAGCATGACCAATTCAATCTCTATTCTACCAAAGAATAGACAAAGTTCTTTCTATCAAATAGCTATCTCTTCTGCCGAGCACGCGGCGACCCGTGCTTAGTTTATCAGAATTTCGTCCACTGAAGAATAGAAACATTTCTTCTCTTCATTGTTTGCATAAAACGGTAGAAATCTTTCTACAATTCTTCTGTAGACAAAACCCGTTTCTATCGTGGTCAGGCAGAAACGCATATCGCTGAATATTGTCTACCTACTAATTGTTTTGCATTTTGGACTACGCTAATTAACCTAACTACTAATCCCGCAACTAACTAATAAGTCCATTTCAATTATGATTAATTCATTAACAATTTATACTCGTTTATTATCCCTAATTTTGTTAAACTGGGTTTTAGGTAATGTGTTTTAATTTACATAATTTATTGCCTACCAGCATTAATTTTTCCTCAGTGTAATTTCATGAGATGAATAGCAAAATCCTAACAATTCTATTATTTTAATCAAATAACTAGATTAAGTAAGTTTTCATTTTTAACCGACTTCCAAAAAGGAGGAGGTTCTGCATTCGGTTGGTTTTTTTTTTTTTTTTTTTTTTTTTTTTTTAATGTATGTACACCGATTACTCCGTGATTTCTGAGCCGATTTACGTGATTCTTTTTTCATATGGTAGATAAACCTCGCGCGGTGGTCCCATATAAATTTTATTAACTTTGGTTGAGTAGATTTTTAACCAGGTGTAATAAACGGTATTTTTGGTGTATCTCGATGACATCATGACGAAGATGAAAAAGTGATATTGTGTAGGTACATGAATTCCTGAACGCAATCGATCTCGATATTATGCATACATAACATCACGCCGATATTTCCCGCAAGGTTAGACAGAGGTGTATAGTACACACATTTTTAACCGACTTCCAAAAAGGAGGAGGTTCTGCATTCGGTTGGTTTTTTTTTTTTTTTTTTTTTTTTTTTAATGTATGTACACCGATTACTCTGTGATCTGTGTGCCGATTTACGTGATTTTTTTTTCATATGGTAGAAGAAGCTCGCGAGGTGGTCCCATATAAATTGTATTAACTTAGGTTGAATAGTTTTGTAACCAGCTTCAATAAACGGAATTTTTCGTGTATATCGATGACATCATGACGATAATAAAAAAGTCATATTATGTAGGTACACGAATTCCTGGACGCAATCGATCTCGATATTATACATGCATAACATCACGCTAGTATTTTCCGCAAGGTTAGGCAGAGGTGTATAGTACACACAGTTTTTTTTATGTTCAAGTCTTATTTGATAGAAAGTTAGGGAAAGAGCCTATTGCTGAAAAAACATTGTTTTCGATTACTGAAACGTACTTATCCATAAATATCTTAGAAGGTAAGTACCTATTTAAATTCGTGAAAGCAATCTATCTCGGTAAAAGTACATATACAAAATGTGTGTCAAAGGCAGTATATTATTAAAGTCGCTCTATCCATGATTGTATGGTACTTTTATATACGTAAGGTATTATTATAAAAAAAAACATGACATGTTACACTACACTAAAAAGTTAAAAATAAAAAACAGGTTTTAAAAAAACCGACTTCCAAAAACTACACTAAAAACTATGAAATAAAAAGTTTAAACTTCCATAATTAAAAATCTAAATGTATATTGAAGTCGGCGGGGCCTAGCATGAAAATAAGCAAAATTGCAGATGAACAAGGAATAAAAGGAAATCTTAATTTCCACGTGCACACACTGCGCACACCCTTCCTGTTTAAAGACTGAGAGGCAAAAACCTGAAAAGGCCCCGTCGGCTTCAATATACGTTTAGATTTTTAATTATGGAAGTTTAAACTTTTTATTTCATAGTTTTTAGTGTAGTTTTTGGAAGTCGGTTTTTTTAATTTTCATGCTTAAGTCGCATTTGATAGCAGGCTAGTGAGCGAGCCTATTTCTATTACAAACTGAAAAAACACTGTTTTTAGGGTTCCGTAGTAAAACTAGGAACCCTTATAGTTTCGTCATGTCCATCTGTCTGTCCGTCTGTCTGTCCGTCTGTCCGTCTGTCACACCCTCGTCAAATCTACAGTTCATAACCAATTTGTATCAAACTTCGTAAGTAGATGTCTTTTATAAGCCGCCATTAAGGCCTATAGTGAAATTACGAAAAATAAAATTATTAGGGGGCCCCCCATACATGAAACTGAGGGATGAAAAAAAATATTTTCGCGCACCCCACCATGTGGGGTATCGTTGGATAGGTCTTTGAAAATAACATGAAGGTTTCTAAATACCTTTTTTATTTAAGTGCATATTGAGTGAACTAGGAGCGCCCAAAGTCGTTAACAATGTGTCCCCCCCCTGTAATTTTCCAACCGAGCTTATAGCACATAATAAATACTTTCGATTGAAATTAGTTTGAACAAGATACGTCAATAAATTTTTGTAATATTTGAGTTTGACAACCGTAAAAATAATAATATTTCATAATAATATTATGAAATACAAACTTGTATTTGCGGTCGGAACACTGAAATACTTCTTGCTACGGAACCCTACACTGTGCGTGGTCCGACACGCTCTTGCCCGGTTTTTGTTTACTGAAATGCTCTCATCCACCAACATCTATGAATATAAGTACCTATT
Organism: Thalpophila matura; assembly: GCA_948465475.1. Taxonomy (NCBI): domain Eukaryota; kingdom Metazoa; phylum Arthropoda; class Insecta; order Lepidoptera; family Noctuidae; genus Thalpophila; species Thalpophila matura. Next base: position 587,435 of record OX419196.1, read on the forward strand.
TAAATTCGTGGAAGTAATCGATCTCGGTAAAAGTACATAAATGATCAAAGTCGCTCTGTCCATGATTTTATGGTACTTTATTGTAATAAATTAACAACAACAAAAATGGTTACACTACACTAAAAAGATAAAAATAAAAACAGGTTTAAAAAAAACCGACTTCCAAAAACTACACTAAAAACTATGAAATAAAAATTTTAAACTTCCATAAATAAAAATCTAAATGAATTGAAGTCGGCGGGGCCTAAGCATAAATATAGGAATGAAAGGAAATTTTAATTTGTCGAGGCGCAAAGCAAGCTGCACGTTCGCTGCACACACTGCGCACGTTCTTCCTGTTCAAAGGCTGAGAGGTAAAAACCTGAAGAAGAGGCCCCGCCGACTTCAATATACATTTAGATTTTTATTTATGGAAGTTTAAAATTTTTATTTCATAGTTTTTAGTGTAGTTTTTGGAAGTCGGTTTTTTTTAAACCTGTTTTTATAACTAGTGTTGTTATTCGCTCCTCCAAATCCGACCTTCTAAGTGCCAGTCCGGTTTTCCAGCCAAGCGTAGCTATGTTTGCTTCGTTGAATAGTATAATTATACTCGTATTTTATGTAGTTTATACAAGAAAACTCATAATAATCAATGTGTTATGTGCGTTAGTCTAGTTAAGCTGTCATCATGACATATTTTTCTTCAGGTTTCTGAACGGAGAGATCCTGTTATTCGTTCATCAGTAGGTATCAGTCTTACAATCCGAGTTTACCAATAAAGGTGGATACAAATGAGGCATGCGCAGCGCACGGTGCTCATCGCATGATTCGCAATGTGTGGACGTTCATATTCGTGGCGAGGTATCGAGTAATTTATTCAAAGCGTGCCTTACAAGGCGTGCGCGGCGCATGCCTCGCAGTGTCTGTATCCACCTTAAGGTTTAACAAACTTTTCACTTTTGTTTCGTTAGGATACAAGATACGATCTCTCAATCTAGACCTTAGACGCACATGTGTTAATGAGATGTCATTACTGTGATCTTTAGGAAATACCTAATTAAAGTGTCCCCGAAATGACCAATTGCGATTGTCGATGTTTACGTGTTTACGATTATTGACACATTTGAGCAATTTTTAAAATTCGTTAGATTAATTTTTGTGTGTAATCTAATCAGTTCTAGTGATGAAAAATACTTTTCATAAAACAAACGTATCTCGCATCTCGCTGTCGGTGCGACCACAGCCCACACGTCCGCACTTGGTCGGCCAAGTGCGACAATGTCAAGTCTGAGGAGGCAACGCGGAAGATGAGCACATATCATGGCATAATAATACCATGAACGTGCACTTAGTGCTATTTATATCTTCGTTCTACGGCTCATGAAGCGTAATAATAGGTTTGGTGAATAGATCTCCTTTGCATCTCGAATCGTTACTTCCCGCGTGTTAGGTACCTAAATTATTATTATGACAAGTTATCACGGTAGTTGAAACTATAAATTGATACTTATTTATTTAGCCAAATGGCGAAATAAAAAACTTTTAATTAGCGCTGCGTCTTAGAACTTAAAACTTTCATAATATATCATTAATTATCTTAAATTGTAATTTCCGAGTGAAGTAGGTATCATAATGATAATAATTTACCTCATATAAACGGCTTTCTACGCTTGAGAGCAAGTTATATCGAGCATAACTGTGCTCAACGATGCATCCAAAGGTTTAAAGTGTCCCCGAAATGATCATTTGCGATTTATCAATGTTTAGGTGACTACAAAGTAAAAAAGAAATTGACAATCGCTTCAGTCATCCTGCGACCACGAACACTGCAAAGTGCTCGAAACTTCGGGAAAACAAAAATCGATAATATACGCGATGTAATCCGTTAAAACTTGTTTTTATTATACCTAATAAAAACAAGTTTCAGTTGGTTAAAATTTATTTTAACGATTAAAAGCCAGACTAATAAATGCAATCAATCTTATTTTTTGTTAGATTATTCTACAAGCAACTTTACGTATAGATATAGTGTTTTAGATTTCTCATAATATTTTCGCCGCAATTACAAATTTTAATCAATTACATATTATTTTACCGTATTTTTGAACACCTTTTGACAGTTTTCCGTTCACTCTATTGTGAATTTGTGACCCGTACTTGTTATAGCTTTTACGGGCGGGAATTGTGTGAATCGACAGAATTAGGTCTTGTAAGCCCCTTGAATGAACATAAAGTTTTTCACCGTTTACTAAATTCAGTTTACATTTTCAGCTGTACACACTTACACAGTTTGAATAGCAATCTCAGTGTCGCAGCTGAGAGGTATAATTTTATTGGCATCGATACATTACAATAATTGGGTCGGCACAGCCCTAGCGATTAGATAGCACGCATGAATTCAATCTGTGAGCCTCAAGCATTACAATTATGTGTAGGTATTGATTTTAGATTACTAACTGTAGACTTTTGCCCGCGACTCTGTCCACGTGGCCATTTTAAATGACCTCTTTAGTGTAGGGTGGCTAGTACTACGAAGAGGTCAAGCTGTATCTCTGGTTCATCCCACCGGAATTAAATGAAAAGTTGCTTAGATTTTAAGTTGGACTCCGAGCTACGAATCTGTGAAATCCACTTCAAAATCCGTTCAGTACTTTTTGCGTGGTGCGCGCACATATAGACAAAAATTCCAAAATTTTATTTTTTTTGTCTGGTTACGTTCCAATGCCCAGTACCCTATCCCGACTGTTTTTTCTGGAATATCTTCGATGCACAGACACGGCTGTTTTACAGTTTAATAGTTAAATATTAGTCCATTTATAATGTTCATGTTTCGTAAGGATGAGTGAGATAAGTGATCTCACAGTTGCGCTGACCGCCAGCCAACGTGGGCGGCCAGCGCGGCTCGTAAGCTATACAATCGTACGTGTTTCGTACGCGTCTCACTATGACACGGTACAAGACACGTCTATCCCGTGGCCCGCGGCCGCTTACCATCCGCGCTGGAGTAAGCGCGACTGTGTAATCACCCTAAGGGCCTGTGCAGACCACGTTTTTTAAACGCGCCGTCGACGCGCGTTTGTAGCGATACAGACGCGATACGCACGCAAGTCAGACGCAGCCTGTAGACCTCTGTAGGATAGCGCGGTCGACGCGTCGTCGACGCGCGTTTTAGAAACGCGCGTCGACGGCGCGCTTAAAAAAACGTGGTCGCACAGGCCTTAAGATCGGCAGAAAACACCTTTGTAACTATTTGTAATGAAGGTAATTCAGAAAAGCAATTTACTAAATAGGAGTACCTACATATGAACGTGCCAAAAATGAACAAGAGAAAATATTTCTGCAAAACTACTCTTCATTTCTATATAACCCTTCAAAAGCTAGTACAAGATCGTACTATGTGTAGGCAACGGCTAGGATGTCCATTTGTAGCCCCAAGCCACGTACGGAACTGTCTTCGTCCCGAATGGAGTTACAAAGCCCAGTATAACTTGACACTCCATGGTAACGAGCGATGGCGTTGCTTGTAAAGGCAAATTCCACTGATATGCCTAAACCAGTACATTTAAAATTAGTTCTGTATTTCGCCGCGGGTCAAGATATACTGGGCAGTGTGTCTACACTGCCCAGTATATCTTGACCCGCGGCGATATCTTGGTACGATTTTGAGTAGGGTTGGCAGGGGTGAATATTTTTTGTTACTAAAAATTTGAAAGTAAAATCTACTTTTCAGAGTGAGTGGGGTCCTGAAATCAGGTCATGTTTTTTTGTATGTTTTTAGGCTACTTAAGGATTCTCATAAATAATGAGAGGGCTGCTTAGAGCTTGGTGAAAGGAGAATGTGTAAGTGAATTCTACATAATTCCATGTAGTGTAGTAGTGGCTCAGCTGGTGAGGCTCTTCGTTCCTGTTGTGCCCAAATACCATCTCAGACCGAGACGACACCAGTTGTTGGCAGTCCCATCAGCTCGTACAGTGTCCCACACTAACTCGCCCCTTGTTTGTGTGCTTGCGATGCAGAATGCTCTTCTGGCATCAACACTGGAGTGTGACTTGTTTGCCGCGAGATGGATAGACGTATGTCATGAAGTTTAAGGTTTTGTGAGATGATGGACGCAAGATGAAGACAAAATAATTGTATTTGTCAGTATTTTGTTCGTGTTTGCCTTTTTGCTTATGTTATTTATTTCTTCGTTTTTGTGTGTGTTTGACCACCGCACAAAGGCAGAGCATGGCTAGACTCCCCACAAGGTAGATTGTTTTCTGTTATGGGGGTGACATTATCACTAAGTGATAAACGGTCGGTTGCAGAAAGATAATTAAATTTTAAAGGAGACATTAACCATACAATTTCTATCGTTAAAGTCTCCTTTAAAACTTAACGACCCTTTCTGCAACTCAGTGAAAGCGGGCAAAAATAAATAAAGATTAAAAAAAAAGGTAGACTGACGACCTAGTGCAGGTTGCACGTCTAATTAAATGAGGCTGAATATCAATATTTTACGTGGAGCGACTGCCATCTGACCTCCACAACCCTATTGGGTAATACCGGTATTCGAAAGCTAGACCAGTTGTTAGACTATCGGGCGTCTGACCACCCGTAACAACTCTCATAGATATTCGTATGACAACCGGGACCGATTGTTTAACGTGCTCTCTGAGGCACGGAGGGGTCTCGGTGTGTAAAAAATGTTCACCCATCTATAGACTGACCGCAGCAAGCGCAGCTTAACCTCGCAGATCGATTGATCGTGCCTCTCTTTTTCAATGATAATATTTATTTTTATTTACTTGCTTAAGCACAGCCCTAGAATTCTATTTCACATTTTACTCCGAGTCAACAAAACAATATTCATACGTTGTCGGAATCCGAACAAATTGTGAAATAAAATAAAATGGTACACCTGTCCGCACGACACAATGTGGTGCGAAACGAATTTATTTTATGGAATCATACATTTTATTACGACATTGCGAAATAATTTCTGTTTTATTGATTTAAAATGTATAGGAAATGTAAACTTGATAAAGACAATTTTTATGGGTGTCACACACGATCTAGTTGATGTCAAGTGACTTAAATCATGTGAAGGCTCAATCAAGTAAACCTGACCGTGTGAAGCAGCATTGCTGTGTTCCTGCACGCGTAGCATGACCAATTTTATTTCTATTCTACCAAAGAATAGACAAAGATCTTCCTATCCAACTCATTATCTCTTTGCCTGAACACGCGGCGACCCGTTTTTGGCTTATTAGGATTTTACCTACCTAAGAACATTTCTTCTCTTCATTGTAGGCATAAAACGGTTGAAATTTTTCTACAATCGTCACGTCTTCTTCTGTAGATAAAACCCTTTTCTATCGTGGGCATGTTAGGCTGGCCGAGGAGGCTCTCGTTAGGTAGTAGGAACAAGGCTTTGCTACAGAAAGCGGTACTCCTGGACACGGCTCGTATTTTTAGGAAGTTGCTCTCTCTGAGGCCTTGACCGCTGGTAGCTTGGACCTTGTTCCCGATGCCGGTGGAGTACCTACCTATTTGTAAATGTTAGTTTTTATTGAAATTTAAAGAAATATAAAAATTATGCATGTATTCAATAAAAAACTATATTATAATAAACGTTTATTGGTTCAAACATTATAATTTTTTTTATGAACAAGTATTCAGGCTGTAATTTCGCATAACGATCTCACTTTTTCATTCAAACCTTCTGCTAGGGAATTGTAGACAAATTATAGGCTTTTAATATCTAAATATCGATTACGTGATAGTCAATCAATTATTTCTAATCGGTATCGAAATTCTCCAAACTAATGCTGCATACATACTGATAGATAAAATGTTCTTTTATCGGGGTTTTCCCTTGGACCACTACGAACGGGACACCCTGTATATTTTGGTGTACCTAATTCGTGCTGACATGAGAGTAGAATACTGCTAATTGAATTACCATCTAATGCTATAAATTAATTGATATTGAACGTGAACTCGATATCATGAGTAATGGGTGTCGTCTAGATGTAATTGGTTGTTCGGTAATGGTAGGGCTAAAGTAGGTTATATTATCGAAGTTGAGTTTAAAATGATTTACGTAGTACTTTATTGACTGTGGTGATATTATCATGTTTTACGACTATTGGCCATTTCTAATAACGATCCATCGGCTCTTTTCCCCACTAGAGATCGATTTTAGAGGAATAATTTTAGAGCATAGGTATATTACGTACCTATACCTAACTAGGGCTGCCATCACCTAAATTGCTGACGCCGGACAAAAATTTAAAAAACCCCGGACATTTGGGTGAAATAGAGGAATTTTCCAGGACGCCCCCGAAAAAAAATTTTCACCAGTCAGGATTTCCCTGACACCAAGTGTCCGGGTTTCCCCCGGACACTTTCTGAAACCCCTACCGGACGCCCGGACGCCCTCTAAACTAGGACAAATCCGGGGAACCCCGGACGAAAGGCAGCCCTACCTATAACCAATATGGTGCTAAGCGATGATTCATCGAATAAATTTTCTGCCACTTTTTGCGAGGGGCGAGGTGAACATGTATAGCACGGCGACAATCACACACAGATATAGAACGTTTCTCATAAGTCCCTTCGACGCTATGTTGATTCCCTGTCTGTCACTCCTGTTTATATTATATTTTTTATAAAAAAATTTATAACTGTTCCAAATTTCAAGTCGATAGCATTAGTAGTTGCTGAAATAAGCAGGTGTGACAGACAGACAGACAGGCAGACGAAGTCGCACCATAAGGGTTCCTTTTTTACCATTTTGGTACGGAACCCTAAAAACGTTGTGAACACGCCAGTGGCGAAGGGTCCCTACAATACGATTCCTACCGGTTTCCCTTTGAAAAATTGCACAGACAGTATTGCCTACTATTATCAAATAGTATAGTCACACAACACACTACAGGTATTTAATACATCATAATAACATTAAAACTTTACATAAACGCCAAAATATTTTTTTTTAAAGCAAGCATTTGTAGCTCCGACTTACCTCTTACAAAAACTGACCCTTCGCCACTGGTACACGCACAAACCCAGACACAACACAATCTTAGAGCTTTCAATCTGATCAGACAAATCAAAGTTCGTTCTACATATCGCTGACAAAAGGACAGAAAATCTATGAATACGTAATCGGACAATATCATGTTGATCTAGAAAAGGAGCAAACGCTAGATTTACATATCTAGCTATTTCTTAGTCCTACTGAAATACCTAAGTGTCTACAATGCAGACAACTAATAACTACAAATGAATAAAATTGATGTGCATGTCTGTTATTTCCAAATAACTGCCTTTTCATGGTTATTTGCACGTTATCAAAAACAAAAAAAACCGTTATTAACATTTTGTTTGTCCGTCTGCTTGTACGCAAAGACAGACAAACAGAAAAACGACAAACGGACTACAGAAAACAGACAAAAAAAAATGTTCGTCATGGTTAACACTACAGTCCCCTACCCCAACTGTTTTTTTCTGGAATATCTCCAATGTATTTAACAGACACGGCTTTTTATCCGACTGCGGCGAAGCCCAAAAGGACGGTATAGTGTTTCACCTGTATGTTAGTATGTATGTATGTGGGTATGTATTTCCGTTTCTGTGTTCCCTCCTAGAGACTAAACGAGCAAACGGATTTTAACATATGGCATATCATTAGATTCGTATTGACGTCGCGAGTAACATAGGAATATAATATATAATAATAAAAGGAAAACAAGATATTGCAGTCGGGACCCAGTGATTCCGGGTAATAGTCATATAATGGGTCCCGACTGCAATATCTTAATTTCCTTTTCTTTTTGGTGGGTCTATAACAACAGATAAGACGTAAGGCAGACCGCAGTCGGGTTTTGATAAAAAAAAATAATTTTCTATTTTTACAGTTTTATAATATTAAAGTTTATTTTCAGATCCTACATTATCCTCAAGTAGTTTCAGACTTCCAGTGTTATTCAACTCTGTTCCAACTCCAAGTAGTTATTTCCAGCGCACGCGATCGCAGTCAACACGTTACGTTCATGTTTTGAATACAATTACCACATTGTTTGAATGAGTACGGAAACTTAAAGTATGATAATTGAGTGAATCGGTTTCTTCTAGGCAAGCGTGCTCCATCGTAGACTGCATCAGGCGAGATGGCGGTCAAACGTAAGCCTATATCATTTTTAGGGTTCCGTACCTCAAAAGGAAAAACGGAACCCTTATAGGACCACTTTGTTGTCCGCCGTCAGTCACCGGACCATAAGTGGAGCTATCTGCTCATAGATGACACCACTAGAAGTATGCAGTAGCGCCATCTATGATCATATTTCGGAACCCTTAGGGCGCGAGGCATACTCGCACTTGTCCGGTTTTTTTTTTGTGTATTATGTAGTGCCAGTATTTCTGAGGTCTATTTGAGTTGAGTGGGGTAAAAGAGGCCGACCATACACGGACTGCTTGAAGCAGCCAGTATCGACTGCTTCAAGCTGCGACTGCATAGCAAACTACAGTCTTCTACGTACACACGTACACCGCTCGAGCAGTCCGACTGCTTCGGGCGGTCGTGCGGTCAAGCAGTCGCCAGGCATACTCTGACTGCTCGAGCTGTCGACTGCTACTTGTCGAGCAAGGAGCAGTTGATACCGACTGCTGCAGCAGTTACCTAATATAGCTTCAAGCGGTTGAATTAGATTGCTCGAGCAGTTGATCACCGGCTTCTTTACATATCTAGGCCCCTCCGTGTCTCTGAGAGCACGTTAAGCAGTCGGTCCTGGTTGTCATAGGAATATCTTTGACAGTCGTTACGGATAATCAGGAGCTTAAAAATATGACTAGTCTATAACTTTCGAATACCGGTATTCCCCAATAATTGGGTTGTGGAGGTCAGATGGCAGTCGCTCCACGTAAAATATTGATATTCAGCCGCAACCAGTTAGCCTGGAAGCCGACGCCAATCTAATTTGGGAAAAGGCTAGGCGGATGATGATATTAATACAAATTTATTCCCACCTATACCGTTACTAAAACTGCCTGAACATACTCCACTAAGTAGGTATGTACTTGTTAGTATGTTTAACGTCTCGATCGCGAGGGCGACGACCCGTAACATAATGGACCGGTTACACTTGCGTACGGCGGTAATGCGGCCCGGATCCGTGATCGTGCCGTTATTACGGTTTGAAGATGTTTTGAGATAGTTGATGCTTTGGGGAAACCGTGCATGTGAGATTATTTGTACTAAAGATATAATATAGCAGGGATCTTAGTAAGAGATAGCGTTTTTATAGCATTTTATTATCCTGAGCGGTGTTGCCTAGTTGGGTACTAGGTTGTGGAGGTCAGATTGCAATCGCTCTATGTAAAATATTTAAATAAGGTCTTACTTTAATAATGGCAAATATTTTAGGAGGTAAATCTATAGGGTACCAAGATTTATTTTTGGCAAAAATAAAAAATATCAAACTTGTTATTATACATTTTCAAAATTTGCATAGATCCTTTATTCCTATAGCCATTTCTAAAGCCAAAAAAATATTCGTAGGTACGTTGGGCTTGCCTCTAGGCACTGGTAGTAGAGTATTTAATACATCATGAATACATTCACTCACTTTCAATGACTCATACGACACACGAAATAAATGTAGGTACCTACTCGTATTTCCTTGCTTTATGACTATCCGCTGAATAATCTGCGTTTGTTTCATATCAATGTATTAGTTTATTTACATAAAATAAACATATCAATCGTTTCCCTTCATTTGCTACGTAAAAGTCATTCAATTCTACATTAAGGCCCCGGTATACGCCAACGGCCTTGAGTGATTTGGGCGGTATAGCTTGAGTGTTCTGCGCTGAGCTCAAGCAACGCGACATACATCCACCGAGCAATACGACTCGCCTATCAAGGAGCGCGCTGTGTAGAATTAGACGTATTATTACTTTTTAGTATCTAAAATATAAAATAAAAAAAAAGTAACAGGCAATATTATAGGTAGTAACATAGTCTTTTCACACAAAACAAATCATGAAAATATCTTAAGCGATTTGAAAGTAATTACGTTTTTATGTTTTGGGTAGACACGAATTCATGAATTTATTTCATTTAGTATTTTACTACAATAGTTAAATATTCACAGGTACGATTGATGTATATATGTTCTAGTTTAACATAAAAAAATTGCACAACTAACCTGCATTATTTGACGGCGAAATAAGAGATTTAAAACTGGCCGTTACCATTTACCTTCGCCTTAAGCAGTTCAGCTGTTTTCGAGGTGAATACGCATAAAATTAAATAAAATGAAACAGCTGTTTATGCAAATGTGTTGGAAGTAAACAAACGTAACGGTGTTTAACTTACGACCACAGTTCTGGTTGTATTTATTTACAACGCGTTTATGTTAAAAATAGTAATCGTTTTTGTAAGAAAGTAAAAACAGAGATTTATGGTTTGGAAACGTAAATGCCATATCCAAAAATAAATATGTTTTCTTAAAGGAGCGTTGCGTACGTTGTATAGGGTTAAAGATTCTTTAATTTATCCAAAAGAACAATGTTCACTTACCAATAAATAAAAGATTAAATAAGTTACAATGTTATAGCTAGAGTAACCAATTAGAGGTTTTTTGTATGAGGAAAGTAAGTCTTTAATTGAAACATGTAAACAACAAAATAAAAAGTTAAGTTGACCACAAATAAGCTAAGAAAACTAGAACCAGACACCGCACCATACAAGAAGTAAGAATTCCCAACAGAGTTGGTTCTCTACAAAAATCTCATAGGTACCTCCCCGCAAGGTACAATCTAAGTCTGGCTTTAAATATATCTGTAGATGATGCGTTTAGCAAGCTTAGCATGACTAATTCTATCTCTATTCTACTAAAGAATAGACAAAGTTATTTCTATCAAATCGTTATCTCTTCTGCCGAGCACGCGGCGACACGTGCTTATGGTTTATCAGAATTTTGTCTACTGAAGAATAGATACATTTTTTCCTCTTCCCTGTATGCATAAAACGGTAGAAATCTTTCTACAATATGTCACTATGTCTATTCTTCCGTAGATAAAACCGTTTCTATCGTGGTCATGCTAGGCCAGCTGATGTCGATTGGAAGAGCATTATATCACAGTATCACAGTTAGTCTCAATCTTGAAATGTACCTACATTATAATAAGCAATCTTTGATAGATTGATTGCTTTTTTAGGTTTTATGCAATAACCGCTGGTTGACCTCCGCAGCCTTGTGACTGTGAGAAACTAGTTTTTTAATGACTCCATTAATATACAGGAATGTTGCTTAGCCTCTTTTTTATTAGGTCAAATAACATATTAAATTTTATTTTTAATAATAACAGATTTATTTAAAAAATCTGGCGTTTGGGCCACTTACAATTATGCGGTAACGTTATTCTTAGTTAATGCGAATGCCGAAAAGTGGGTTATTGTACTCAACATTATGAACAACTTTTACGATGGGACCAACCCTGAAATCGCGAAAAAAAATCAGCAGCAATATTTTGTATTTGCGTGATATTATTTAAGTATGTAAAACTGCTTAAAAGGTGACAAAATACCACATAACACTAGCTCTTAAATTAGACGCAGTTAATACGCGTTTGTCAAGAGTAAATATGCACACAATAAATACCTATATACCTAGGTAGACGTTACATTACGTCATTATTTGCACATCTGAAGCACTGACACTGACATTTGACATAGCTACAATGTTTACCTACAGTGTAATCACATAATTTAGATAGATACATGTTCTTTATCAACGGTAATAATAAATTATTATTGGTTGACGAGTATGGGCGAAGATATTATAATAATAGGTACTATAGTTAGCGTCAAAGTAAAGTATTATTCCTAACTAAACCAATAAAACTGTTTTTTTTTCTGTTACTCTAAAAGAAAACTTTGTACCCCAAGCATATTCCGCGCACGGAAGAATGTCATATTTGGTATACTTCGTTAAAGTTATGGAAAAAGAGTGCAGAAAGCTATTTATATATAATATTTTTTTACAATTAATCCCCATCATGACCCGAGTCCGCCGCCGAGTATGACTCAGTCCCCTAACCGACCCTTGCTCGAACCAGCCCGCGCTGAGCTTGTAGATTTAAATATATCCCTAAATCATATTGAACCGTTCCAGCTAGTAGTTCCCTCTAGTTGCCCTCTCCCCAGTGACGCCCTAAGCCGAGGCCCGTACCCCAGTAGGGGGTGCCCTTAGCGTGTAGTCGCTTAGTTTGTAGTTTAGTTTTAAGCCTGGCTGGAGGCATTTGTAAGTCCTCACCAGAAGTCCGGGTTAAGCAGTGACGGCTGACGGCTGTTAGAAGACAAATGTGAGAGACCAAACAAAAAAAAATACAATTAATCTCACCGTGACATTCTCCTCGAACGTTCGCAAACAAGTTGGCAGTTCTCGTGGCGTGTCGGGACGGAATATACAGGCTGGCGATACGAATAAACATAGTTTACTGAATAAACTATTAATATAATTTCTATTTACATTTAAATTGCATAAATTGAATGTCTGTACATCAAAATAGCTTCTAAATAAAAACCGGACGGTAAGTACAGTGTAAACACTCCGCAATAGTACGTATTGGGATCTGTTTCACATTAAGAGGTCAAAACCTTTGGTCTGCATGATATCTTGTTTTTTGTATGAATGTGCATTTTTGTTCGGATCCTATTGATTAAACGAATCGTGACTTGGCTTTTATTTTGAAGTTAATGCGTTCTTGGTGCCGGCTTGGCGGGTACTTTGCAAAATAAAGAGTAAGTACTATTCGATTTTATGGCCCCATAGGTACTTCAAAAGGAAAAAGATAAGATCACTTTGTTGTTCGTCTGTCTGTCTGTGTTTTTCTCTGCAACGCGTGGAGGTATCAAGTAGAAATTATTATCAAATACTTAAGTCTATAGTCCCTTGAAGTTGTAATAAAATAAAGCTTCTAAGTGAACGCAATATAATAATACGGCCATTTGTCGCATATTTTGACACTCGCAAAGGGATCAAAAACTAGAATCGTGAAAGGCAAAAAGCAAGGTCTCATAGCACAAGTAAAAATCCGAATATCGTTAATTTATAGATAGTTATATCATATGAAAAATCATTTTTTTACCCGACTGCGAGACGCAAAGGAGGGTAATGTGTTTATCAGTCTATGTATGTATGTATGTATGTATGTATGTATGTATGTTTGTTTCTATGTGGCGTTCTAGAGACCAAATGCGTAGGCCGATTTTGATAATTCTTACGTCAATCGATTCGTCTTAACCTTGCAAGTGTCACTAAAGACATAACAGTAATCAAAATTCACCACAGCGACAACCAGACGCCATATTGTCAAAATGAAAAAAAAAAAAGTTGATGAACTATGTCAAGTGGGGTGTCGTTGAATAGGTATTTTAAAATCATCTTTAGGTTCCTTTTATGATTTTTCATTTTAAATAATAGTTTAGGATATATAACGATTTAAAGTTGTTCAACAAAGCAATCATTCTCGCTAATTCTTACATCCTCAAAACCTATCATGTGGGGTATCAAAATGAAGGGCTCGAAAAGAAGATTACGAAAACATTAAAAACTAAAAAGTGAAAAATAAAAATAGTAAATTAAAAATTAAAAAAACCCGACTGCCAAAAAACAACTAAAAAGTTCAAAACAAGAGCACTTTTCAAGCAGTCTGATGCAGTTGGTGGCATAAAATCTAAGATTTAACACAAATAATTGCCACCAACTGCATCAGACTGCTTGAAAAGTGCTCTTGTTTTGAACTTTTTAGTTGTTTTTTGGCAGTCGGGTTTTTTTAATTTTTAATTTACTATTTTTATTGCGATTACAAACTGGGTGGTGGTGGGATTGGGATGGTGGAATTTTTGAAATTTTGAAAGTGGTCCGCGCCAACAATAAATTTAAGAACCCCTGATATACCATGTCATAGTCACATCCCTACTGAGATAGTTTTATGGACGCTCGCGTACAACTATCATCCGGAATATGACTAAATTACTGGGGATATAATTATATCACGGCTTACTTTTCTCTTCATGTGACATAAAAATTAGAAAAAGAAAACTATTAGGGCCGTACCACAAAAAAGATAAACACGTGTTCAACACGAATGCTACCAAAAATAATCCGCACTTGTTTTAGCACCAGCTTGTCTAAAACAAGTGTGTATTATTTTTGGTAACATTCGCGTTTAACACGTGTTATCTTTTTTGTGGTAAGGGTGTTAAAGTTTATTTTTTTTATTATAAACGTTGCTAAACTATTAAAGTTCAATATAACAATGAAATAACTTCAACAACTTTAGGATTCAAGTTAAAATATTCAAAGCGTGGGTAGTAAATTGTATCTTAATACATAAACTTTTATACTAGGTTGTGTGTAAAACTTCGCAAGAGATTTATGTAGTTTCTCATTCAGAAAGTAACTGGGAGAATGAATCAGAGGTAAATATACAGGATGAATTTTTCAAGTGGGCGTGGACGGCCAAATCCGAAACTATAAGAAATAGCGAAAAACACTTATAGGAGTCTCGGGGCCGATTTTGATAAAACTAAAACTGCAGCATTCGATTTTTTTTAAATCAAATTTCCTAGCCAGAAATCGAACCCTTTGATTTTGGATACAAAAATACACACACTGTATTATGGCACCGTTTGATAGTGTCACTAATCAGGATCAAATTCTGGGAAGTAATGATATACGGGAAATTAGAGGAAAGTGTTGATTTTACGAGAGAATCTCAGCGTGACATTCTCACGTAAAATCAACACTTTCCTTTAATATTGGCAGTTCTCGCGGTGAGTCGGTACCTCAGATCATAGAAACAAGGAGATGTGCCAAGGCGCTATCGAGCTTGATGCCTGATCTTGAGCAAATTGCTCATATTAAAAACGTACGCGCTGGCGACGAACCGGACACGATCGATGGTATAAATACAGTGTTTTGGTTTAGTGCTAGTGTTGACTGACGATTAACAGTGTTAGATTGAGGGTGTGCGGAATGTTCAATGCGTGGGAGATCTTTTTATTCACAAGGAGCGCTTAATTATGCGCGTAATTGTGTCGAAAACTGTACTAAAAGTGGCAACAGTTGTTCCCGTACTAATTTGCTATGATGGCATATCTCCTTGTTTCTATGATCTGAGGTCGGTACAGTCGGCAGGCGTGATACTATGTTACTGGAAGGTAGACTGATCCAATCCTATTTCACAAAGGCATGCAGGACACGTTGTACATAAAACCAAAGGCTTCTCAATATATCGAGACCACAATTCTACGTCTGTCTGAATTCGTGACTAGATTTCTGGGAACTGAGATCAGTATTAAAGGGAATTCGGAACCGGAAATGTACTTTGATAAACTGACGCAGTCGTGTATGCTGTTAGCACACAAAACGTATATACGTAGTTACTAACGAGTTACTCGGTAGCAATCTCCAAAGGGGACGTCCATTAATCACGTGATGTTTTTTAGCAACTTTTTGACCCCCCCCCTCCCCCCTGGTGATACGTGGTGAGGTTTTTAACTAACCCTTCCTCCCCACCCAAGATCACGTGTATTTTTTTGATACAAATTATCTTAATTTTTTTCAGAATATTGTCTTTAAATACAGTAATTTTTTTTTTTCGGTTTAAAAATCTCGCGTCCAACGAATAAATTAATACGCGTGATATCTCACTACACCCCCCTCCCCTCCCCCTCGTGATATTTTGTGATTTTTTCCGAACCCCCTCCCCCCCTTTCAAACCTCACGTGATTAATGGACGGCCCCAAATATTGTCGTTGGTTCAAACCTGGGCGGGTATGCAATTTACTTTGTGCAATTTGTTACCTCATACAGGAACGGAAAAGGTGTGTAGGTCCTAGGCAACCAAGAAATAGAGCGCCGATTTTTTTTATCACATGAAAAAGTTTTCAGTTTTTCGATAATACCTAATGTGTCCATTATTATTAGGGTTGCCATCCGTTGTTTTCCCAGCACATGTCCTATTTTTTGGGGTGTCCTGGGGCGTCCTGGATAGTTTTCAGGGAGCGTCCTGGGGTTTCTAATAAGTCTAGTGTGCCTAGCACGAATAATTTTGACGCATAGTATCGTAAACATACTTAAGCGAATTTTTAATCTAAACTACAACAGTCATAGAACATTTTGATAAAATTTTATACAATTTGCGCATTTTAATAAATTAATACAGAGATTTAAAAAAAGTATTTCATTTTTAGGGTTTCGTACCCAAAGGGTAAAAACGGAACCCTATTACTGAGACTTCGCTGTCCGTCCGTCTGTCTGTCTGTCTGTCTGTCTGTCTGTGTGTCTCCAGGCTCTATCTCATGAACCGTGATAGCTAGACAGTTGAAATTTTCACAGATGATGAATTTCTGTTGCCGCTATAACAACAAATACTAAAAACAGAATAAAAAAAATATTTAAGGGGGGGTTCCATACAACATGATTTTTTTTACCGTTTTTATAGATAATAATGGTACGAAACCCTTCATGCGCGATCTGTTTTGAAGACAAGCGAATTATTTTCTAAAAGTATAGTTTTACAAAGTGTGGGCGTCAAGTTATATTGGATTTGTTTCTTAGAAACAGGTTTACTGATATTCTAGAGGAAGACCTTTGACACTTGAATCATAATTAACAATGGAAAATCTGTAGTACGTAGAGTGAGTATTACGTAATTTATTGATAAACGAATAGACAATCTATTGTTAGTGGCTTTAAAAGTGTTTTTTTAAGTTTTTTTTTTCTATTTTGAGTGACTTATACACACAATCAACTGCTATTTTGTATATGCGCTCATCGCATGCTTCGCAATGTGTGGACGTTCATATTCATGTCATTCGTTCAGCGCATGCCTCGAAGTGCGCAGCGGATGCCTCGCAGTGCGCAGCGCATGCCTCGTAATGTCTGGACCCCCCCTTACAAGTCCCATGTAATAGGTTGTATTTTTGCAAAATTATTTAATATCATCTTATTGTGTTTCAGTAATAAATGGAAGACGCACATACAAGTTATTTTCAGCTATGCATATAGAAGATTGCGTCATCACTACTTCCTATCTATCAACTAGTATTATTAACCATTTATTAATTTGTTAGACAGTATAACATTAAGGTCTTAAATCTTACAAATTATGAAATTACCCATCACTATGACCTCCCGACGACGGCGACGCTGTAATATCTAGGTACATAAATAGCAATAATTATAAAACGTATGGTTCAATTACGGAACTACTACTACTGTAAATGTAACTACGGAACCCTAATTATAGTAAGCGATCAAAATGTAAAGCAGAATTACAGCAAGTTTCTGGTGTAGGAGCCCAAGACTTTTAGTTCAAAGGATAGACACAGGTGGCTCCACTGTATCGAGTCGTTCGACATTAAACGAAGGCAAAGGAAATAGTCGTGCGCTCTCTAATGAGCCTTTGACCAGCTCCTTTGAGGAAAGGTGAACACTGTCAAAGGACGACCATCTTCCGAAGAAGAAAATCTAATACATTACCTTTAACTGGTGACAAGCGGTCTCACAGGCCGAGCGGTAACAGTGAAACATCATTTCACCCCCTTCCCCGCGTTTCCTTTGTTTCAACGCCTGAGTAGCTTCGACTTTAGTCGCGTCCACGCCGTAGAGGTGGTGTATTCTCAAATCGGTAAGTAACATCGATTTAAAGTTCGGCAGCGGTCTCTCAGACCTTATGTCACCACTTACGTAACTTTTAAAAGTAATTTTGTTACAGTTTTTTTCGTATTTTTACAGTTATTACTTGCAATGTATAATTCCGCACCTCCAAAAAAGAAGCGTAGGGAGTCGGGAGTTCGGAATATAGTGCCACACACTAGAGAACGGCTTGAAAATTTACAAATTGAAAAGTTTTTGGCACAGGAAGACTTAAGTGGATCGGAAGCTGAAAATGTTCCCGAAAACTTCGTACCGGAGCAAAGTGATCATGACTCGGAAACCGAAGAAAGTGCTTCTGAAGATGAAGAACAAATTCAGGAGAATCAACAATCAGAAAGTGACAATGATCATGAACCTTTATCAAGATTTGTTAGATGCAGTGTGCCAAACAATTATGCCCTGACTGCCAATAAAAATAACCAAAGTATGACCATTGTCAGTTTTGTAAAATGATACCTGTGATTAAAGCATTTTTTATTTTTTTATTAATTAGTATCTTAACTATAAGGAAAAATAGTATTTTTGTTATAATATGTTGATTTAATTTTTTTTGTTTATGATTATTGATCTCATCTCTAGTTTTTTGATTTTAGTTACTACAAACATTGTAATAGCAAGTTCTTCATTAAAAATACATTTAGAGTTTATTGGTTAGTTTTATTTTATCCTTTTATATGTTATTAAACTGTTTTTAAAGACAGCCCTAAACTATCTTATCGAATTTCTATATCAGATAAGGCAGCGGCCTCTCAGGCCGTTCGTCACCAGTTACTTTACTCAAAAACCATGTCACCAGTCAAATGTTAAATGTATAACCAATTATTGTAGCACCCAAAAGGTCAAGTAAATAAGAATGTTCAAAATATAATTCGGATTTGCTTTCGATATAATCTCAATGCCATTTATGTCACAAATGGTGTTCTCATGTACTAAATGACAACGTCAAACGCATAAGCGAATACCATTTCTGACATTTATGGCACTGAGATTATATCGAAACCAAATCGGAACTCATTTTTATTTACGAGAATTGGGCTTCATATTGTAAGTCATTCGATGGTTTCAGATATCTTTTGATTTGTGAGCCAAAGGCCTCATAAGATTTTTTATGAAATTTCACCACGTGCTCTTGCCTGCTATTCTGCTAATGTTTATACTTAGACTCTAATAATAATCTACAACAGAGTTCCGCAAACTTTTGAAGTTGGTACACCTAGGAAATCAGAAAATTTTGGAGGTATACCTACTGCAAATAAAAAAAACCGGCCAAGTGCGAGTCGTACTCGCGCACCGAGGGTTCCGTATCATTTCTGGACGTATAAAGTGAAAAAAACCGGACCGCATAACTGTTTGTTTGTGAAGGAATTTTGATGATTTTGAAAAAACTATACTAGTTAGGAACATCGTTTTATTTTTGTTGCAATATTTGGGTCAATTCCTATCAGATCTAATTATTTCAGATTGTTCGCTCCGCAAACTTCGGAGATAAGGGGGGGGGGGGAATGGTATTTTTTCAGACATTTTTCATCATATGTCTCACAACATAAAATTAAATAAAATATATTTTGAAATGTGCAGATCAAGCCCTTTCATCTGATATGCCACTTGACCTAGTAACCCCGCTTTAAAATTTCGGACCCCCACTCCAGCCACTTTTGCAATGAAAATAAAAATATTTTTTGACTTTTTTCATTTGCTATAAAATATGGCAAGCATTCTTTATAACTGTTCCAAATTTCAAGTCGATCGCATTAGTAGTTGCTGAAATAAGCATGTGTGACAGACAGACAGACAGACAGACAGACAGACGAAGTCGCACCATAAGGGTTCCTTTTTTACCATTTTGGTACGGAACCCTAAAAACAATTTTTGCATACACATAATACAACATAACAATAAGCGACGAAACAAAAGCGCGTTGTGAATTTAACTTTATGAGATAATCTTATTTTTCCGAGGCACACCAACTGACCAATTGACCACGACACCAGTGTGCCGCAGCACACCCTTTGTGGAACACTGATCTACTAGATTCTAGAAGGATAGAATAACAAACTTATGAATGTATATTTGCTTTAGCAAGGTATTATAAATCCTAGGCTCATAAAACACAGATCTTCGACCCACAATAATAGCTTTATAAAACCAAAATCATAATTCTAAAACATCATAAAATAAAACGAAAACTTCATAATATTTTCGTTTTGAAACACCGCATTCCTTTGTATGAATACATTACACTAGTGTTGGGCTTTAGTCCACAAAGTTAGTTATTTTTCGACGAACTAGTTTGCCGTAGTTCGTTTGCTCCTAGACCGTAACCTAATGTTTGTAATAGAGTTGGGCAAAAATATGAGCTAGACTACGATAGTAATTTTATTATTCTGTCATTATTTTTATAGCGATAGTTGTGAAGAAAAACAGAAGGCCTTTTCCAAATTAAAATGTTCAAAATATAGGTAGTTCTGATCTATTCTAAGTATCCACTCGTAGTCCACTAAAAAACGAAACTAAACAAACCAAGAACGATGAACATAGTTCACATCTCTTAGTTCGATAGAACCGTTCTTTCGAACTAATTTATTCCTAGCATTTTACGAGCGTCACACTGCACTGGGCATGACGGATCGCACGCATGAACTATTGATAAGCCGCTGTTTCATAAACGTACTAAAAGTACGTACATTACTACGTTTACTTATAGTGTGGGCTAAACTGGGATTCAGACTAAAAATAGCAACTTTTATTCCTCCTGTGGGTGTTTCTGGATTATCAGATCAATGGGCGACTGAATAGGAATTATATTTTAGTAGAAGTTTTCGTGAAAGATTTCGTCTAGGGAAGTGGGAAAATTATACGGATTTGTTCAAGGTAACGTTGCTAGTCTGACCAACGTATGCTGTCCACACGAAAGGGCAATTTTGAAAATCGACTATATCAGTAGGTACCCGGAAAACCAAGTTGATACTAGAAAAACTGATTTTATATCATTGGAAAAAGAAACAGTATCATTTCAGTTTATTCTGTTTAAAGTCGGAGTTTTCGGCTGCTACTATCGCGTCTATTTAGTGAACAGCGAATCTGTCAAAGACAATAAGATTAATCTTGTGTTTGCTATTTCTAACTCTTCAAAGATTTAACCTGCATTAATACCATCTGGTATTATCGCCATGATTAGTAAAAGTACCAAATCACCCAATAGTCAAAAATTGTAAATGATGCGTGTACAAAACAAATGGATTCGGTCTACCGAAGCCCCTGAGTGCCGCCAGGATTAGGAGCTGAAGGTCAGGGTCGCTGTCAATCACGCGGAAATAAAAAATTAGGAGGTTGTTACGTGTGGCTGTGGATGTAATTAGATAATGATATAGGTACTTAGGTGAGGAGTTGAGGCCTGTGGCAAAATGGCTCGGATAGTGAAAAACCGTAAGTATTAATTTCTAGGCTCGCGTTTGACCATTATCTCATCTGGGCCCCAATTTTGCTATTGCAATTATTGTTAAGAATCAAAACCTAAGCGGTCATTGGCTTAGAGTAAAGCTGTCTTCAGACAACGCTATACTATATAGTATTATAGCATATAATGAAGAAGTGATGTAGCGACATCTGCCAACAATAGCAAAGACTACCTACACAGCTGTCACTACATGACGACTATTGGCTGAATCCTACATCAGAGTTTTCACAGCGATATAACATATATACAGAAACCCGACATCAACTGTCGGGGGCAGTGGCCCGCCAGACCATAACACCCGGTCTGGTAGGAGGATCCTCCCTTTTCAATGGAGGAACATTCCATCTCGTTCCTCCATTCCCCCAAAACACGATTAAGACAATTGCATTAGCAGACTTGGGGCCCTGATGTTAAGCGATGAAGCGGTCGGCGATGGTGCACGCTTGCCTAGAAGAAATCGATTTACTCGCGACTTCAAGACACTTAGGTTGTAACTACCGGGGAACATGGTACACTCTTTATTTCAATTTACACTACACTACACATATTTTTCCCCAGTTTCTTTCTGTTCTTGTAAAATGACGTATGCAATCACGGGGTTTTCAGTGTGGGTGACGATATATTAACACAAAGGAATTTAAGGCCAGGATATCCGAAATCAACGTATTTTTGATTCAATGGTAAACAGTCAAATATTCTTTGTTTTGATCAGATAAAAATATATGTTGTAGTTTCATAAACATTCTTGATTATTCTATGGTTCAAAACACGATATGTACAACTTCACTCGATCTTAAAATATTACGAAAACAGGGATTTTTTTATCGTTTTTCAGGTCATACGTGAAGTATATCAAACTTATAGTCATCAAAATTATGTCAAAAAATAGTCAATAACGTTTAGAAGATTATTCTATGGTTACTTTTTCTCAAAACAGTTTTAATTTTTTTTAATACAATATTATTTAACAAAAGGGATGAGCGCGAGCGCGCGGCTCGCTTTAGTAGCCCGCGAGGCCTCTCCGAGGTAGGATCTGTGTTCCTTTTGCTGGCTCGCTGCGTTCGAATAAATCGACCGAAATATCAGTTTATCGTTATTCCGTGATCGCAATAGTTTGAAAAATCTGTCTGTAAATAATATTGTAGTTTCTAGTACCTATTAATAATTAAATTGTAAATATTAGTTTAAGTAGTAAGTAAATAGTTAATATAGTGATCTAGTATTTACCTATTTAAGAATATAAAAATAAAATATGGGGAATAAAAACAGAAAAAAGAAAAAAAATCAAAATTTGAACTACGGAAGCTTAAAAAAAAACCAGCCAAGTGCGAGTCGTACTCGTGCACTAAGTTTGTTTGTAAAGGAATTTTGATGATATTGAAAAAACTGTACTAGTTAGGATATACAATAAAATTGGACAAGCATTCTTTATAATTGTTCCAAATTTGAAGTCGATAGCATTAGTAGTTTCTGAAATAACCAGCTGTGACAGACAGTCGGACAGACAGACGAAGTCGCACCATAAGGGTTCCTTTTTTACCATTTTGGTACGGAACCCTAAAAACAAAAGGTAAGTTTGATTACTAGTAGGTACCTAACCTATTTATAACTACCTACCTACCTTCAATCAACAATATATTAGGTATTATTGCTGATCGTAACTATCCTTGACACGACAGAGCAATATTGTAGTTGTATTTATTGACTACCTACCTACTTGCTTTCATCACAGTACTAGCTAAGCCTATCTATAGCTGGGTACCAGTGGCGAAGGGTCAATTTTTGTAAGAGGTAAGCCGGAGCTAGAAATGCTTCTACCTGGCCACGAAAAGCTAATTATAAATATTTGACAATAAATAGTCAATACTGCCTGTGCTACTTTTCAAAGGAAAGTCGGTAGGAATCGTATTGTGGGGACCCTTCGCCACTGCTGGGTACTCACTTAGCAGTGTAGCATGTAATGTATCAGATACGGTATCAAGTGAGTACCTAAGTAGGCACGAGCCCGCTGCGAGCCGCACGCGCTTGGCCCGTCGAGTGGCGGTATCACTGCGAACCAGGGACTTGAAAACGAAATGAATTTCGTTTCGTTACACTAAATGTTCCCTCATAACATTCCAAAGTTTGTAACGATTAGTATCGTTACAAACCGAAAAATAACAATAACGTTATAAAAAAATAACGTTACAAAATAACATTTTCGTGGCACAATATTATAAGTAATGTTATGCTTACATCCGCTATAATAACGTTATAGGTAAAACGTTACAGATTCACTTGTAACGTTATTCATAAGAAGTTTTCTTTCTCATTGACCACCACGGCGCCGCGGCCGTCGCACCCCGTAGGTATAAGTCACCGTCGTATTCAAGAGAGAGTGCGTAGGGTAGGTGCGCCTGTTTGCCGACCACCGCCTATTTTCGACCATTTGACGGCACGTAGCTACAGAACTCCGAAAAATTGCAAAACTAAGCCGATTCTTTTTTAAAACTGTGTTTCCGTAGAAACTTTAACCCGGCGTCATGGGTGTTGGGTCTGTGAGACCCGGCACATTTTATTTTGCTTGAATTTCGGTTACTTACTACCTTTCCGACGTTGCTGTTGTTCTCAGTAGCTGGAGGTATTGAGTTGTTCTAAGCGTCGCAGGCAACACATTGGTTGTGCGACAGCCGCACTGCGAGTTACACGTGCGCAAAGTTGAAAAAGGTCACTAAGACCCACCCCCGCACTTAGTGTAACAATTTTGCGCCATTTTTCACATATTACTTTTACCATACTATGCTGACTGTATCAATGATAATGATGCGGAGTGTTTTTTTTTTAGATATCCTAGTTTCCTATTAAAATGTGCTATTAAAACATTAAGACTGATTGTTTATTACTATTATACGATATTTTTCTTTTATTTATTTACATGAATACCTAAAAAAATAAACCCGAACAAATTTGATCTTTTTAATTTATGAAGTACTAGATTATTTCATATTTAATAAGCGGGTCTGTATGACCCACCCCCTACGTCCATGTTACACTTTTTCACCCCCATGACGCCGGGTTAATATATTAGTAGTTTATACACAAGCACTCAAAGTAATTTGTACGCATCTTACATCGAAAGTAATTAAATCATTCTGTGGCTCCGAACGAACGCGAATAAACGGGTCGTTTTCTAATAAAAAATAGTGCGCGTCGTAACATTAATAGTAAGTTTGTAATGTTTTCTAGCACTTTTTAGTTTGTTTGTTGGTTAAACAACATTGTTTAACATGTATTGAATATGAAAAACGACATTGTTACTTCCAATTTTGATATTATAATCATAAAATAAAGCGGTCGAGAAACAGAACGACGGTTTTAAATTGTCTAGTTTTCGACCGGATGGTCGAAAATAGGCATAATATGGTCTACCTAGGCTGTTTAAGATAGGTAATAAAATAATGTATGGAAAATAATAAAATTAAATTCATGAGTTTGAATCTAATGCACGCAATAAACATTTTGAAGGCCAGTTTTCGTCCACATTATTATTATGATTTAATTAATTACAGGTGCCCAAAATATCACGATGTCGAGAATTGGACACGCACTAGAGATAAAGCCAATTTTCGACCGCAGTTTTTTCTTACAAAATTAATAATATTTAATGCTCAAATTAGACTTATTTATTGGTAAATAATAATACCTATCTACTTATGTGTTTATTTAACAGGAAGAAGGAGTTTAACAAGACTGGCAAGTGGCAAGTCCTGCAAAAAGTTCTTGAGAGGGCTCGATTTGACCACATTGGTCGAATAGGCAACAAACATGGTTCCGTACCTTGCGAGTAGTAAAGCGTGTTGGTCCCTAGCTAAATCAGTCGAATCGAACTTCTGCCACCCCTCACCACCTACTGAAACCTGATGGGACGCTGGCTCACACCGCTAAGGAGAAAGCAAACTTGTTTGCGGAGTCTTCACGTCTAGATGCTGGTAGTGCCATACCTCGAACTCCGCCTGGCAGCACGACATTTATGTCGGAAATTAGCATTCGCCAAATGGAGGCTGGCAAAACGCTTCGCAATCTTAACGTGAACAAGGCCTGTGGCCCAAATGGTATCCCAGTCATAGTTCTAAGGACATATGCGCTTGAGTTGTCTCCTGTGCTGACACGCCTCTTTTGTGTCTCACATGAAACTGGTCAAGTGCCGAAATCATGGAAGCTTGCCAACGTGCAACCCGTGCCTGAAACAGGCAGCTGTGCCGACCCTGCTAACTACAGGCCCATCTCGGTCACGTCCATAGTCTGAAAGAGCATGGAACGTGTCTTCAACAGCAGGTTTCTGGCGAAACAAGAAACTAATGACCTTCTCAGTGACCTGTAATATGAATTCTGCAGAAACCAGTCTACTGGATACCTTCTAGCGTACGCCCGCCGTTCTTCTGGACATCTCAAAGGGTTTTGACGGGTTTGGCATGACGACCTTATACACAAGCTTTTGTCCACCGCTTTCATTGCGTGGATACTGGATACCTATCGGATTTCTTGAAGAATCGTTCGATTCGAGTAATCAGTGAGGACTGCTCGCCCGATCGAATGGCTATTAATGCCGTTGTCCCCCAGGGGTCAGTGCTCCCTGCGACGCTCTTCTTGCTGCATAGCAATGATCTACTAAAGCCTCAAAATATTAACATTCACAGTTTTCGATTAGGGCGATTCCGACGTGGTCAAGTTAAATGCAGCTAAGACTTAGCCCTATCTGTTCTCTGCCAAAAGGAGGCCATTCCAGCCCACTTCTACTTTTCGAGACGTATCATACCGATAGCTAACCATCTTGAGCTTCTGGGCCACCTGGACCTATATTGAGGCCAAGGCTCAATTGGCAGCTAAAAAGCTGGGTATCATCTCAATGGTGCGGCGGTACTTCACGTCTGGTCAGTTGCTTTTATTTTACTAGGCACAAGTTCGTTTGTGCATGAAAAACTGCGCGTAACTATGGGATGGCTCAGCCAAGTACCAGCTTGAGGCGTTAGAGTTGGAGTCCTTTGAGAAAGGTGCCAAAAGCTCATCAACAACAAATTCCTTTTTCAGACTAACCTCCAAAGTCTTGAACATCGACGCAAAGTTTCTAGTCTATCGGTTTTTTTATCGCATACGTTTCAGAGAATGTGCTTCGTATCAACATGATTTAATTCTTTCCTGCCCTTCTTTCTATCGGACGATCAGAAGCACGAAAATGCGACATAACTTCATGGTTGCCATATCAATAACCCGAACCAAGCGCTTTGATTCCACTTTCATTGTGAAAACCACCCAAACAGTGGAGTGCGCTGCCGAAGTGGGTGTTCCCCATTAGTTATAATCTGGGTGTCGTCAAATAGCGAGTGAATGGATTTCTTCTAGGCAAGCGTGCTCCATCGTAGACCGCATCATCGCGAATTCTTAGGAAGTTTTATGTCATTTTAATTAAATTCGACGAATTATTAAATTCTAGCTGTGCCCTACGGTTTCACCCCCGTTGCTTGTTTTCGAAGGATAGTTGGGTTTCTACCCATGAATTTGGCTATCATATACAAAAAGATCGAACTCGACTAGTAGTTCCAGAGATTAGCGAGTTCAAACAAACAAACTCTTCAGCTTTATTATATTAGTATAGATGAATTGATATATGATACATGAATTTTTAGATGATTTTGTCATTTGAATTATAAAGAGAGGTTGATAATTTACTCGTTCAATTTTGTATGCTTACTTTTCTCCACTGAATGCTTTACTTTCAGTAATTTCAGTAAGTGGTGGAAAACTGGGTACTAGGTGGTCGAAAACTGAATTTTCCGGTCGAAAACTGGGAGAAACGGCATTTTGAGACATTTAATTATTTTAAAAATAACCAGCATTCTAAATTAACTAAGACTTTAACTTAAATGAAAGAGTATATTAAGAATACATTACTTAATATTATTTTTTGTACTTGTTAGCAGAAATATTATTTTTTGAATTTTGATTTGACAACTCCACTAATTGGTCGAGAACAGGCACAATTACCCTATATTATTTGAAGAAAGTTTGCAGAGGTATTCCGGTTTCGCAGTCGCGTTGGTGGTAAAATAACATAGGTACTATTTTTCAATATGCAACTGACATGATGACTTGATCAATAATAATTCGTAGTAATATATAGGATAGTAGGTATTTAGGCACCTGAAGAGTTTTATTACAACCTGGAACTTCACACTTCGACGATTGTTTGTCATCGCTCAATGAAAAATCTCTGAATACAAAATTTTTCTTCTTACGGCTCATGATTTAATAAACTCAAATTATACGATTGAAATCAGATGTAAATAAAAATAAACACGGCGAAATGCTAGGTTGCCGTTGTTGCCAATACTGCGTTCGGGGAATCGCCGCAGATCTCAAGGTCAAGGCTAGCTGGCAACGTTGCGTATCGAAATGAATGATATCGAAATGAATAAACGTTATTATATTATATCGTTATAATATTAATAACGTTATTATATCGTTATATTAATAATATCGTTATTAAATAGTTGTAGATTTCGTTCCGTTTGTAAGTATCGTTATATACAAAGAATTAATTATGTCACGTTTCTGGTGGAACGGTACAAATTATCGTTACTGGAACGAATCGTAACGTTATTTTCAATAACGTTTCAAGTCCCTGCTGCGAACACAAAGGCGGCTCGCAGTGTGATCCGGCAGCTCGTAGCTAGATACGCGGTGGATCGTGGACGAGCCGTACCCACTTGCAGGTTGATACAGTATCTGATACGTTACATGCTACACTGCTAAGTGAGTACCCAGCTTATTATTATTAGGTATCTACAGATTTCAAGCAAAGTCCCCATAGTCCCCTTAGTCCTCATCGTCCCCATTGCCCCCATAGTCCCCATCGTCCCCGTAGTCCCCTTAGTCCCCATAGTCCCCAAAGTCCCCTCAGTCCCCATAGTCCCCTTAGTCCCCACAGTTCCCTTAATCCCCATAGTCCCCTTGTCCCCATAGTCCCCTTAGTCCCCATTGTCCTATAGTCCCCATAGACCCCTTAGTCTCTATCGTCCCCATAGTCCCCTTAGTCCCAGTCCCCTTAGTCCCAGTCCCTTTAGTCCCAGTCCTCTTAGTCCCCTTAGCCCCCTTTCCCCCTTACAAAAACACTACAGTTCATTGGTTATTAGTCAGATTCAATAAGTGCGCCGCACTATTGAATTTGAAACATCTAAAGAGGATTAAAAACTCATTACTGCCCGCTAAAAGTTTCTTATAGAAAACACTACTTTGGACGCACTTAAAGGCGAACCAAGTCGTCCTTTTCGAATAGATGGGATGAAAAATATTTGACAATAGTAGGCAATACTGCCCATGCTATTTTTTAAAGGGTAGCCGGTAGGAATCGTATTGTAGGGACCCTTCGCCACTGTAAGATAGATATAGATAGTGTAATATCCACCATAGCCGCATAGCTAGCCATAATCCATAGACCATACTCATAAATAAAAGAAGAGAGATTCGTCGAAAATAAGAAAAAAAAACAATTATTATTAATAAAATAAATTGTGTAAGGTGCTTTATAAATGTATTTACAACGTTTTACATAAACCTAGCTACAAACGAAACCCCAATTTTTGAGGGCTTCGTTTCTTAACGAACGAAATTAATGTTAATATTTTGAGGCTGGTAGAATTTATACTGTGACGCAAAATTTTTGTTCAGCGGGGTCAGCGAGTTCATTTGAACTGCGCTTCCGCGTAATTCGCCGCGCGGGGAGGAAGGGAGCGCTAAATGCCTATCGCACTCGGATATCGTGGCCTTAAATGAGGAAAAATGTTCTGTGCCTATAATGTAATAATTAATGTTTGTGTACTATTGTGTACAGTATAAGAATAACTAATTGGATAATGATGTAATGAAATAAACAAGAATTATTCAAATGAAGTAGATATTTACTAAGCTTAACTTTACTTGTCTAAATATTTTGTACTTATTTGACAGCAGCCTTGGAACTTTGGAATGAACCGGTCTGACATTCCTTTGTTTAGCTTCACGCACGAATGTCCTTTGGATAAGTAGAATCGTGACAACTGACAATTTTTTTTAGAACCTTGCAAGAGGAGTTGACTAGGAGAAATTATCACGTAATGATATAAGCGTCACGGCCTTCCATAAATCTAAAGCTCACGGCAATCTCGCTCGCGGTCTCCGACCAGTACCCGTTGAGACGTCAGAGCAGGATTAGACGACGAGCAGACGAGAGAGTTCGTCAGTCGATACTGACGAACCAATTGCGTACAGCCTCAGCGTCCCCCGCAGATCATAGAAACAAGGGAGATGTGCCAAGGCGCTATTGAGCTTGACGCTTTCATACGGTCACATTGACCGTATATAAAAAGTACACGCTGGCGACGAACCGAACACGATCAAAGATATAAATACAGTGTTTTAGTTTAGTGCTAGTGTTGAGTGACGATTAACAGTGTTAGATTGAGGGTATGCGGAATTTTTAATGTGTGGGAGATCTTTATATTCACGAGGGGCGCTTGTAATTGTGTTAAAAAATGTACTAAAAGTGGCGACAGTTGTTCCCGTACTAATTTGCTATGATGGCATATCTCCTTGTTTCTATGATCTGAGGCGTCCCCCGTCTTCAGACCGAAAAATCTGCTAAAGCGCAGGTGACATTTGTGCTCATAACTGCTGCCGCTAGTTATACATACTGTAAAAGAACTTGAAGCAATAAAAACTTAATATTGCTTAAATCGGTCCCTAAGGGCAAGGCCAATTACCACTAAGTAAATAACAATAAATAAATAGTCAAGTATATAAATAACTAAATAATACATAATTCGCGTGTTCGCGCCAACGAATTGGGTCTATGACCATTTTATTTGCTCTGGTCACACAAGACCCTGTAATGGTCAATTGTTTGTTTGAGCCACGCGAGCCACCGCCCGGTTTACCGAGAATTAGCGAATTAAACTTATAAACCTAGTTTTGTTGATAACAATCTGGGGCTAAAAGCTTTATTGGTGTTTTGGTAACGAGAATTAAGATTCCTTATCTAAAGGTTTGGATAAAAAGTCGTGATGGCATAAAGGTTGAAGAGCACGTTTTTGAAAAACGTAGACGCGGGTTTGAGATTAGATTTTATAGTGACAAAAAATTTATATTCTGTTCGAGAATACCAATTTTATTTATGTTCAGACCAGAAGCCCAATTCTTGTAAATAAAAATGTTCAAAATACCTACCTACGTATAGTTCCGATTTGGTTCCGATCTAGTTTCAATGTCATAATAATATTAGGACATTGAAACTAAATACCTACCTATGTCAGAAATGGTATTCTGTTATCTGTTTGACATTGTCATTTAGTACATGAAAAGAACTCAATTTGTGACATATAGTTATATAATATGGCATTGAGATTTTTCGTAACCAAATCGGAAATACACACATCAAAAGTATCTAGGGATCAACATATATTTTTGCAATAACTTTTCTCCTGATTGATATTAATTAAAATTTTCTTTAAGGATTCATCAAATAAAGTGTTTTCGTTTGTCACAGTAACGATAAACCAAGTCACCTTTGCATTAATAAAGAAATTTGCCATTTTCCTAATAAAGGGATTTTTGACATTTGAACCACTAACATTAAAGTTCGAAAAAAAGACTGAAATAACAGTTTTCTTTAAAATTTTATTGGGTAACTTAAACAATTAATAATCCGTGTTTCTACCGCGAACACTAACAACACAAGAACATCGGTTTGGCATACTCAAAATGAGTTCATCCAAATCACGCTGTGGAATGGCCGCCCATGTTCGTTGCAACAACAAAAAAAGGTCTTCTTGCGACTGGATACCCTCCATATTCGGCAGAGCTCTTCTCTGTAGCATATCCCATGCATGCTCAATCGGGTTCAAGTCTGGCGACTGAGCAGGCCAGGGCAGGACATTGATGTTAGCTGCGGCGAGAGTCTGTCTTACAACTCTTGCGGTGTGCGGTCGTGCATTATCATGCATTAACTGAAATAAGGGACCGATTTGCACTTGTAGAGGAACGATGACGTCTGATACAATCGTCTCAGCATAAATTTGAGCGTTGAGGTTGCCTCTGATCCAAATCAACTCAGTTCTTCCGCCGATCCAAATACCCGCCCATACCATGATGGTTCCACCACTATAAGGATGGACTTCCTGGCAGGATTTTAATCGCTGTTGGCGTCCAGGGGTTCTCCAGTGTCGTATACGTCTTGTATCCGGTCTCATACCAAAACGAGACTCATCAGAAAAGCACACGAAACGCGATTGTTCTTCTGCCCAATTTCTGTGTTCAAGAGCCCATTGATATCGAATCCTACGATTGTGCATTGCTATAGGTGGTACCCGTAGCGGTCTTCGGGAATGAAGGTTCACTTCATGCAAGCGGTTTCTGACTGTTTGGTCGCTAATTAAGTTCCCTGAAGAGTGATGAAGCCTCACGGCTAACATCATGGCGGTTATTGTTGGAGCTCTTCGAGTTAAGATTTGAATGTATCGGCCTTGTCTCCGTGTGGTGCAGCGATACCGTCCTCCATGGCGCTCAGCCACGGTACCAGTGCTTCGGTAACGTGTCCAAAGTCGACTGATAACACTCTGACTTGTATTCAGAGCTAAAGCTACAGTACGTTGCCGGGAACCAGCTTCTATCATTCCCACGGCTCTGAGCATTTCTTCCCTGCTTAAATGACGTCGCCGCTCCATAATAACGTTGGTTTTAATCAGTAGTAGGGAAACAGTAGCACTAATAATGTCTTCAATGCGTTGTATGTTTTTATAGGGAAAATATTGACAGCTTATTTTCATCTTTTACTCGAATTTGATTGAGAGTTCCTGATTCAAATTATGAAATGCACCAAAAAGGATCCATATAAATTTATAAAATCATAAATTTATTACAAAGCCACATCTCAATCTCAAGAAATCCGCATAAAAATGCTTGATCCCTAGACACTTTTGATGTGTGTAGGTACCTATATTTTGAACATTTTTATTTACGGGAATTAGGCTTCAGAATGTTAGCTTTGATCAATGGTCAATTTTCTATCACGTACGTCATCTATATGTAGGTATGTACCGATAGTTATACAAGATATTGAACTGTAAGAGTGAGGTTGAATATTTGATAGATCAAACAAAAAAAATTGGTAATTTTTTTTTCGACTCTATACAAAATGGCATCGTCTTATCGGGTCAATTCGTATGAAAAGTCGAAAAGATATGGCTATTTTTTATTCCTACCTACCAGACGTTGTCTTACTAGTCAATTATACAGCATGGAACAAATACCCTGTTCGATCCCAAAGATCCCCTTATGCTCATCATTACGAATAATTTTTACTATGGGACCAACCTTAAAAGAGTGAAAAAAAATTGCTGTTCCACACATTTGTGTTCACGTAAATCGATAAAATGTATGGAACAGCAGACTTTTTTTAGCGATTTCGGGGTTATTTCATACAAAATATTGTTCATAACCATGAGTATAATGGCTTCCTTTGGGATCGAACAAGGTTTTTAAATGCTGTATTGCGCGTATTGTTTAAGTATGTCATTAAAAAAAATGTTAGGTGCTGAATATCGCACGCTATCATGAATTAACTACGCATAAAAATAAGAACCACTGAACTTTACCCTTGTGTTGTTTTCGCTTGAATTGACTTCAGTACAGTCGAGATAAGTATATACCTAAGGCTGAGTCCACATAAGGCCGCGATTTGCAATGCCACTGGTAGTGAAACCAGGGCCTCAAGTCTGCTATTGCAATTGTCATAATCGTGTCAGAATGGTCTCATAGTGACATCGTTATTGTTGGTTTTGACCAATAACCAAAGTCTTACTCTAAGCCAATGACGAAAGGTTTTGACTTAAGTTTTGACAGTTATGATAACATTATGAGACCATTCTTACACAATCGCAACAGCAGACAGCAGGCTCAGATAAACATGTTGTGGCTACATTATACCTACGCCAAAGTCTGGGGATCACGTGTCTAAAGGTATTAGATTAGGTACACAAACTTTTACTGCGATCAAATCGCCCATCGCGCATCGACTGAACGCACAATGTAGCCACAAAGATAATTTGTGGTATTGTTATGCTTATCATGCGATTGATGGCAGTGATTTTTTTCTAATAATTTCGATGATAAAATGATGTAGCCGATGCCGTGGTTAATAATATTGTTTCTATCGATTTAAAAACTCTAAAAGCTGCTAGCGATATATTTTGTTGTGCAGTGTAGCCATATATGAGAATTTTATTTGTTTGTATCGCAGTTTGCGGCCTAATGTAGCTTCAGCCTAATATTCACAAATGTATTGACCCAGTGGATACGGTATCGGCATACATATTTCATGGGTAATAATACTATGTCAATAGATATCGGTCAAGGTCTGTCCTATTCTGGCATACACAGGAACACTTTTTCCACCAATTGCACGTCTTTCTGGTCTACTCCAATCTGGAATTCAGTAGAGTAGAGTATCAGCGTTAGGTATACAGGGTGGCAGGTTAAACAGTGGAAATATTTTAAGGGGTCATTGTACTCATCATTACGAATAACTTTTATTATGGGACCAACCCTGAAATCGCGAAAAAAAATCAGCTGTTCCATACATTTTGTTGAGTTATGTGAACATAAATGTATGGAACAGCTGTTTTTTTTTTAGCTATTTCAGGGTTGGCCCCATAGTAAAAGTTGTTCACAATGATGAGTACAATGACCTCTTAAAATATTTCCACTGTCTAACCTGCCACCCTGTATACCTGGCACAAAACCGGACATCTATTTGGTGCAATCTAGCGCATCGCGCGTAGCCTTAGATTTATGTTGTTTTTTTTTCTGACAGTTGCAAAATAGTCGTAGATTTATATTTTATTCATTTTAAAATGTGCCTTTAATTTGTAAGTTTAATATGTTTTTTATTACATTTAATAATATTTTGGTTTATGTATTTTATCGATCTGTTCTCATGTAGGTAAGCATACAAAAACGGAAGTATTATAAAATCTGTAGGTACCATAAATATTTCCACAGCAGAATAATCAGTACAGATTTAAATATTTTCAATCTCTGTTCACACACGCATTGTCATTACAAAAATAACATCCCAACGTCATCACTCCATAAGTCATAGATTTATCAATAGGTTATCGGCTGATATTAGGCGACTCATTTAAATACAATCCCTATTATTGACAATGTTCAAGAAAATTGTGTTTTCGAATTTGGTCGGGTAATCGGGTTATAGCACCATTTGGTTTTAAAATAGGTCGACAGAAACAGGATATTATTGTATTGATGTGATTGAGTGTACTGGATAGATTATCTTGACTATATTTTTAATTTTTATCAACTAAATTTATTATAATAAATTAAAATAAATTATTATAATTATTAACTTGAAGTGAAGAATATTGAGATCTTTAGAGATACTTTTATAATTCAACTAGACTTGCTCGCAACTCCGCGTGGATAACATAAACCTTAATAAACATGAGAACTATCTATCACCAGAGAACTATCTATAATAACCATGGGAACAACAAACTGTAAATAAAAAAAATCTTAAAACCTGTGTATTATGCAAAGATAATGTTCATAAAAAAATTTCAAACAAGCGTCAAGATATTTATACTTAAAGAAGATTAGTAATTAAGATTTTTTCTATAGTTTCTGCCTACCCCCCATGGGAACAAGGCGTGTGTATATGTATGTAGAGTATGTAGTAATTTAAGATTGCAATTTTGACGAGTGTTTGCGTCGAGCCGGGGCATATCTCGAAGATGTCATTTTAAAACATAACCTTCCTTCTGGCGCAGTCGGGTAAAAAATAGATTGCATTAGATGTGTGCTACGTTGATTATAAATGATCAACTAAATAGGTACCTATATTATCATTTGTAGTATTATATAGTATAGTATATTTCGTGGTCCAAATGTAAAAAAAAAATTTGGCCCACCTTTAAAAGAAATTTTCTGTGTCTCGCCTGAATCAGTTGAAATTTGAAATCTCTATAATACGCCTCTTATCTCTCTATAAAATGTTAAAAACATCGCAAAATATACATTTTTAGTAACAAATAATACAGATTTAAGTAAATATTCGAACCATCATTAATTTGTGCTAGCGCGAGGTGCCACTAAAACCACGTTTCGCACGTGTGTCTATTGCCACATAAGCCGGCAATTACGCAACTAACGACATGTCATTACAAATTACACGTTAGACATACACGTTGAGGGAATTAATTTTTCATATCAGAATATTAGCGTTGCGGCATTTATTTTTGAATGTCGCGGCACTATGCTGAGTTGGGAGCCTTTTGGCCTCGTATAGGTATTACATATCTTTTTATTAGGGTTCCGTAGTAAAACTAGGAACCCTTATAGTTTCGTCATGCCGTCTGTCCGTCTATCTGTCCGTCTGTCACACCCTCGCCAAATCTACAGTTCGTAACCAATTTGTATGAAATTTCGCAGGCAGATGTCTTCTGTGAGAAGGTACAGGCCTTCTCACAGAAGACATCTGCCTGCGAAATTACAAAAAATAAAATAATTAGGTGTGTCCCCCATACATGAAACTGGGGGCTGAAAAAAATTTTTTTCACGCACCCCTTCATGTAGGATCGTTAGATAGGTCTTTGAAAATAACATAAAGGTTTCTAAATAACTTTTTTATTTAAGTGCATATTTTATGAACTAGGAGCTCCGAAAGTCGTTAACAATGTGTCCCCCCCCCTGTAATTTTCCAACCACGTTATGAAAAATCTGAAAAAATTCAAGCTTATGGCATCTAATAAATACTCTCGATTAAAATGATTTGAACAAGATACGTTAATATCTTTTTGAAATATTCACTATTTTCAGTTTTGAGTTTTGACAACCGTAAAAATAATCTTGTATTTCATAATATATTTGCGGTTGGAAATACTTCTTGCTACGGAACCCTAGACTGAGCGTGGTCTGCCACGCTCTTGCCCGGTTTTGTTTATTTTCACACTTTAGTTTTTTCTTTTTAGAGAGGCAGTGATAGCCTAGTGGATTAACCATGTGCCTCCCACGGCGAATGGTTCGAGTTCGATCACGAGGCAAGCACCGCTGACTTTTCGAAGTCATGTGCGTATTAAAAATGAATTATCACTTGCTTCAAACCGGCATGTCCTAGAACCAAAAAATTCGAAGACATGTGACGTCCACCAACCCGCACTGGGCCCGCGTGGTGGACTACGGCCCACTCCCTCTCACAGACAGAGGAGGCCTGTGTCCCAGCAGTGGGAACATTATAGGCCGATTATGCTTATGCTAGTTTTTTCTTTTTATATGTTTGTAATTTCCTGTGCGAGTCCCAATAAACAATTTTTCTTTCTTTCTCTTCTTCTTCTAATTTCTAGTCAAATGTATTTTCTTGTATTTGGTATTGCTACACAGACACGGAAATAGTTGATATAATGTAGATGTATGGAAGATCGAGACAAAATAAACCATAAGTACTTAATGAAATTGTTTTCGTAACTTGAAAAGTTATTAAGTACCTACCTAGCTATAATGAGTTTTACAAACATTCACTTAAATTATACGAGTAAATAAGTATTACAAAATAACAGTGTAGATACCCACTAAGTAATATTACCTACAAGAATTTCCGTGAAAACAACAAAATTTTCCGTAAACTTTAAAATAATTTAGTTAACATAACGTGATTATTGAATCGTTAATGACATTTAAATGGCATTAATTCAATCTCAATTTAATGTTATTTTAACGTATTTCCTCATCTACACAACGTTATTAATATAGAGTGGCAATGGACGGTGGGCTTTCGATATTCATGGTCGCGGGGTCAATGACCGCAGGCTATACTAAGATCAATCTTTTGTTGGCAAGCCGCTTCAAGCGGCTATCAATCACAGAAAAAATGCGTAGGATACCTCTAAAGGCCCGGCTACACGCAATGACTTGCATGCACAAATATCTTGTGCAAAAGTTTAGGAGTTTGCGCGAAATATGCAGAGCAGGATTAATCTAAAGGTAAGTAGGAAAATGCCTAACGGCCCCGCAACGGTTATGAGCCAGTTAGGCTAGAAATAAGTGAGTTTTTTTTTTAATATTCCTCAGCGTTATTTAATTTCATGCTTTCATTTTACAAAGGCTAAGTTCTAAACGAGATATTATTTTATTAAAAGCTTCAAATAATTTTAGTAAAAATTGAATCCACAACCTTTTTGAAAGTATTATTTTGATTTGAAAAACAATAGAAGAACTAATAAAATCTGGCTCTCTCTCCCCTAGACTTGCTTTGTCTAGGCTCTAGCTAGAGTCTAGGAGCTTCTACATGGCCTAATCCGGCCCAGAAAATATGATACCTACCTATGTAGTGTACATAGGTATCATATTTTCTTGTGCATCTGGATAAACTAGCTGTGAAAAGTTGTTTAAGCGGTAAACAGTTTTGTCATATTGCTTGCTTGTGCAAATTATAATTTGTGCAAATAAGATTGAGCGTGTAGTCGGACCTTTAGTTATTAAAAATCGCAGCAAGTGAACTTGTTATGAGTGTTTACACTGTGCGAGTCGGTTGTCACTTGCACAATAACGGGTAACTACTTGTTAGTGAGCGATTAGTCATTATTTTACAAATTAGCTGATTTGATATTCATCCAGTTACGTAATAAGGGCGGGTTGCTTCAAACCATCTGTATCCGTAAGTCAGTACGTAATCGTTAAGTCAGTATGAAATTGTCGTACAAGCCGCCATATTTGACGGTTACAGATACGTAACTGTAAGATGAAACAACATGGCCTAAGATTACTAAATTGATACCGGATTAGCGTGTAAATAATATTTTTTCTATAAATAGGCAGGTACCTACATTCTAATCGAGTTATTTGATTAAAATAAATAAAATATAACATTGTTTACATACTATTCTAAAAAGTTATTTAAAGGACAAGTCTTTTAACTTTAACTGTTTATTTTTTCCGGTTTTTTATTTATTGTTTTTAAATTAATATGCTGTATTTACAGGACGTAACGGTAATAATAAGGTTAGGTCTGTAACTCAGATCATAGAAACAAGGAGATGTGCCAAGGCGCTATCGAGCTTGATGCCTGATCTTGAGCAAATTGCTCAAATTAAAAACGTACGCGCTGGCGACGAACCGATCACGATCGATGGTATAAATACAGTGTTTTAGTTTAGTGCTAGTGTTGAGTGACGATTAACAGTGTTAGATTGAGGGTGTGCGGAATGTTCAATGCGTGGGAGATCTTTTTATTCACAAGGAGCGCTTAATTATGCGCATAATTGTGTCGAAAAATGTACTAAAAGTGGCATCAGTTGTTCCCGTACTAATTTGCTATGATGGCATATCTCCTTGTTTCTATGATCTGAGGTCTGTAATAATGTTTAGGTTTTAATATTAAGAGTTTTATAGCACTAGCCCTTGGCCCGCGACTTCGTCAGCGTGGCCGAAAGGGTAGTGCCCGACTATATGTATGTTTTTGCCCTGCACGCACATTCATTTATCTCTAGTACCTGCCGGTCAGTTTTATTATTAGACTAGATGTTGGCCGCGACTTCGTCTGCATGAAAAGTAGCTTACTTATGCGTTTGTCCAGCACCCTAATTGCGAAACTCAATTTCTATCACCACGGCTTTCATTGCGACAGTTCAACAACATCCATTGCAGCGTTGAGCTAGAGTTATCGGAAATACGGACTAAGAAACATACGGCGTAATGGATGTCAAAATTAATGCCACGGTGATAGTAACTGAGTTACGCGGTGCTGCTCCCAGGCTATCTTTTTGTCGAAGTTCATCCATTTCCGTCCAGCTGTTTCAACGTAAAAGAGTAACAAACAGCCACACGAACACACACACAACCTTTCTCATTTAAAATATTAGTGTGATATCCATTGCATAAAGGTTACATAAAAAAGCAGTTTAATATCAGTTTGCGTTAAAAAAACTCAATTTCCGTACTAGTTTTGAGCCAAGTTTTTTTATTACTTTGTTAAAGTATGGTTTATTACCAAGTTTAATGACGGTAATTTGTAACGTAGTTTTGCCAATTAAGTGGAGATCTTTGAACTCCGTTATGACTTCATAAAAAACTAAGTATAACTGTTATTTGCGTGAGATTTGATTAGGTACTAACGTTTTTGTGGTATTATTTAAGAGATTTCAAAAAAACCAACTGATGCGGACGGAATTTGCACCCACGATCTTTGCCAAACCGTGGAAACCTTGGATGGGTGACCGTTCTTTACACATCGAGACCCCTCCGTGCCTCGGAGAGCACGTTAAGCAGTCGATCCCGGTTGTCATATGAATGTCTTTGACAATCGTTACGGAGTCAGGAGCCCGAAAGTCTGACAACCGGTCTAACATTCGAATACCGGTATTACCCAATAATTGGGTTGGGGAGGTCAGATGGCAGTCGCTCCACGTAAAATACTGATATTCAGCCGCAACCAGTTAGACTGGAAGCCGACCCCAATCTAGTTTGGGAAAAGGCTAGGCGGATGATCTTTGCCAAACCGTGGCATTGAGCTAGCGCGTCCCGCCAGGTTCAGTTCGAACATATACAGGGTGGCAGGTTAAACAGTGGAAATATTTTAAGGGGTCATTGTACTCACCATTGTAAACAACTTTTGCTATGGGTCCAACCCGGAAATCGCAAAAAAAAATCAGCTGTTCCATACATTTATGTTCCCTTAGCTCAACAAAATGTATGGAACAGCTGATTTTTTTTTCGAGATTTCATGGTTGCTCCCATAGTAAAAGTTGTTCATAACGAAGAGTACAATGACCCCTTAAAATATTTCCACTGTTTAACCTGCCACCCTGTATATTTGATTATAGATTTTTTTATACGACAATGGTGGTAAAAAGGTACGGCCTGCCTGATTGTAAGCGGTTCCCGTAGCTATGTATGAAACGTACGCAACATGGAGTAGGTGAAAAGGTATGGTAGTCTGTCGGAAGAATCATATTTTTTTAAGTTACGATGATGCCATTTTGTGAATAGGTATGTATAGATTTTCTTCTTAAATTCCTATTAACGAGCGCAGCCGTGATGGCGGAAACCTATATCTATCTATGCTAATATTATAAAGAGGAAAGATTTTTTTTTGTTTGTTTGTCTGTACCGAATAGGCTCCGAAACCACTGGACCGATTTTAAAAATTCTTTCACTAATAGAAAGCTACATTATCACTGAGTAACATAGGCTACTTTTTATCCCGAAAAAATGCACAGTTCCTGTGGGACACGCGAACGAAGTCGCGGTTGAAGTGCTAGTAGTTTATACAATGGTAAAAAATCGGACAAGTGCGAGTATGCCTCGCGCCCTAAGGGTTCCGATATATGATCATAGATGGCGCTACTGCATACTTCTAGTGGTGTCATCTATGAGCAGATGGCTCCACTTATGGTCCGGTGACTGACGGCGGACAACAAAGTGATCCTATAAGGGTTCCGTATTTCCTTTTGAGGTACGAAACTCTAAAAAACAGTTATCAAAATCA
This sequence comes from Thalpophila matura, assembly GCA_948465475.1. Taxonomy (NCBI): domain Eukaryota; kingdom Metazoa; phylum Arthropoda; class Insecta; order Lepidoptera; family Noctuidae; genus Thalpophila; species Thalpophila matura. The sequence goes on from OX419196.1 coordinate 628,156, forward strand.
GTCAAGATTAGTGAAGGAGCTGACAGTACGTATTTAAATATCGCCGCTTTTAGAGGCAACTGATGTAACTTATATTATACTGAGTGAGTAGATGGTAACTTATATTATACTTATATTATAACTTATATAATGGTGTGCTATAAGTGAGAATTTATAGGGAGAGTTTACTACCTAAGCCTCCTAGAGGCTATTTTAATTAAAGCACACATAATAGGAATGTTGACCACTTTTTTTTATTGTGAATCTGTAAACTATTTGAAAAAAGACAATTATCACCAAAAAAACCGATGAAACATCTACAAAATTGGCAAAGTTATAAGCGTTTTAAATGATTTGCTAGACACGGACGGCACTACGTACTAGTGACGTAACACCACCTACGTCCGCTTCCTAGTGTTTTAGCTGCGAAGAAGAAACGGCGCAACAAACTCCGCGGCAACACAATTCTGTCTGTCAATTTGTAGTTTATTTAATCTTATCAAATCCTCTAAACATAAAACCGGAGCTGGCAACCCTAGTTATAACCATCACCGTCCAAAATATTCCTGCCGACCTCCTCCGGGAATACAGGCGTTATGTGAAAACAAAATCAAATCAAAAAGTTAAATTACAATCATCTAACAATATCCTATGGGATATTGCAAGGAGAGGACGTAACGTGACGTAACTGTATGTTAGGCTGGCTACAACAACGACGGCACCGGCTTGGAACCACCGCTCTAGTTGGTCTGAATTTCATGCATTTTTCCTCGGCTTATAATACGGTAGTGGACTACTATTAAAAAAGTACAAATAAATTATTTTATTCCAAAGAAGGAATAGGAATAACAAAAAAGTAAAAAAAAAATAAAAATAATTTATCACAAAATGGAAAACATAGACGCTTTTAAAGTTTTTGGAGGGAGTATCGCTCCGTCTTTGTCGCGCGAAGCGGACATAGGTGGTGTTACGTCACTTATCATGCATGCCGTCCGTGTCTAGCAAATCATTTTAAAACGCTTATAACTTTGCTAATTTTGTAGATGTTTCATCGATTTTTTTGGAGTTAATTATCTTTTTTCAAATAGTTTACAGATTCACAATAAAAAAATATATACAACATCTCTATTTGCATTCTTGACATAATAAATTATGACAAAGTAACATATACGTACCTACCATAAGTAATTGTTATTAACAATAAATCATGTTATCGATGCAATGTAATCATTACGTGCCTATCAGCCAATTGCAACATACGATGTCTCATTATTCATTATCATTTTTGCTAACAACGATAATACCTACCTATAATTATAATGTTCTCAGATCATGGAAAGAAGGAGATTATGTTATCATGGTAGTAAATCATTATGGGAACCGCTGTCGCCACTTTTAAAGCACTGTGCATTACAACTAGAGTGATTCACATAAGAAGTTCGACGCAATGTTGGCTGCTCTGAATGTCACTCTTATTTAAGTCTTAACGTTTTATATTTTTGTAGATTTATGTGTTAATTCAATGCCTAGGAGACCATACAGAGGTGAACGAGAATTGGTACTGAAAGAAAACATCCAACACCGTTAAAAACGTTGTAACATATTGAAATTCAGGGCAGCCAACATAGCGTCTAAGAGACTTTTTAAGTGAAACGCTCTCTACAGGGTGGCAGGTTAGACAGTGGAAATATTTAAAGGGGTCATTGTACTCATAATTATGAACAACTTTTACTATGGGACCAACCCCGAAAACGCGAAGAAAAAACAGCTGTTCCATACATTTTGTTGAGTTAAGTGAACATAATGTATGGAACAGCTGTTTTTTTTTTGGTTGGTCTCATAGTAAAAGTTGTTCATAATGATGAGTACAATGACCCCTTAAAATATTTCGACTGTCTAACCTGCCACCCTGTATTAATGCTCTTTAGTAAATATAGAGATCTCCCACACATTAAGAATGCCGCACACCCTCAATCTATCACTGTTATTTGTCACGGCACAAAACGTTCCAATTTCACAAGCAAATACAACAATTTTATTCATATTTTGACTCTGATACTGTCAGGTAATCAAATATTGTTCGCGTATAGTGTGAATGAGTTGGTCGTCGGTATCATCTAATAAAATAAAAGTGCGCTAAGAAATATTATCAACATTTGGACCAGATAGTGTACAATCCTACCCGTAATAACGTGTTTTAAAGATTTTTTCCCAAAAACGGTGATTCAAAGGTCATTTGAGCAGCTTGGACTCGTAGAAACAAGTTTTTTAAAAAGGTTTGGTTACCTTTTTAAAAAAACTTGTTTCTACGAGTCCAAGCTGCAACAGTCAGCAACAGTTTTAACTTAAAGCTTTTAACAAACTAGTTATTTTGTGAGAACGCGTTTAAAAATAATACTTAGGTAGTTTTGTCAATTTGATTGGAAGATAATTTTCTGCGATAAAACTCACAGAAAATTATTTTCCTTATGTTGTTTTGCTTGAAAATTTGATATAAGGCTATAAAGTAGACTATGGGTAGTTAGGAGACTTATTTAAAACGAACACTTTTCTCGCTACTTCATCTGCGTGACCCACAGGAACAGTGCAAAAAAACTTAATTGTTTTTGTATGTTTTAAATGCATTGCAATTTGCGATGCACCTTATAATATTCTGTTTTATGTATTTATGTCTTTGCAGGTATAATTTATGACTCTGGATACCAGAAATGATGATACTGTTTTTAACAGTAGGTAAGTATATGGTTGATGATAGGAGACTAACAAACAAACAAACATAATTTTTATATGTCAAATAATGGAAATGTAATGTAGTTTCTGTTTACCCCTATTAGGAGAAGGGTGTGAGTTTATTTAAGTTTGTTAAGTAGGCATGCTTATCTCAAAAATTGCGTGTACCTATCGAAAGAAAAATTCAACGGTAGTGAGACCATTTATCACTGAAAAACCTTCAATACTTCGGCTATTCGAAGCATAAACAAAGTTTGTTGGGGATTAACCAAAGTTTGTTGGGGATTAACCAAAGTTTGTTGAGAATGAACCAAAGTTGAGTTGACTATTAAAAAAAAATATTGATAAACTATTAGATTATTTCTTTAAGTTAGTAATCTTATGTTGCTACATACCGCTTGAGTTTTGATTAAAATTTATTATTATGCGATTAATATAAAATTTCACGCCTTCATTTTTGGAGAAGGAGTGCAGGAAGGTAAAATTTTAATATAATACCTATGTGTTACTAAATACATTAAATTACGGTTGAATTCTGACCTCTAGTCTTAATAAATAAATCTTATTTTAAAACGCTGCATTTGTGGATCTCAATTTAAATCTAGCTCAAATAGAGAATAGTTTCAAATTAACCTCCTTAAAGCAACTTTTAGTTTTCCTCAATATTTTGTTTAGCAAAATCTTAATCCTTTTAAGATGTGAATGTTTGACAGAAACCCGCTAAACCTGTTGTAACGTAAGAGAAACTTTGATTTCGATAAGTGTGTATTGTTTAATGCGGAATAATTGTTACGGTAATTTTCATAGCGATAATAACGCAATGCATTTTTGTGATATATTTTGTCATTTATTTATAACCCTATAAAAATAAAGACGGAATAAAGTTATGCAATGAATAACGTCGGTATAACCATAATATATTTTTTTATGATTATTCTTGACATAACTTCTTATTCCGAGTATTTCATATATTTTTTTAATATTTTGCTGTGCCCTACAGGGTCCATGATTGTGCCTAGCTCAAAGCCATTATTTCAAGACCATGTAAACATTGTGGAATGCAAATAAATGATATATGCACTTTATTCCGTGTTTATTATGTATTTTAATTGTTCGCCTTACCTTTCGACAAGACCAGCATCTTTCCCATCAGTATTGACTACAACACCATTCATAATTGCATCACATCACTTCAAAACCTTATCACTATAAAGGCACTTCTTCACTATAATTTACGATATAAAAAATATTTTCTTGTTTTGTAAAAAAGTTTGTAAAGTTCGCGAGAGTAGAAAGGTGTGGTGTTTTGACGTCTGTGCTGGCTCGAGGTGTGGTGCCAACTGGTTATAGTAGCTGGGATCGTGGAGTAAAGTCAAAGAATATGATATACAAAGAACAGATGCGACATCTGTTTGGTACATGTGAAATATGGTTAAGTCTTTTTATGTGGTGGTGTAAGTATCAGGAGGGACGTTTGTTATTCTTTTTCTTAAAAATAAAGAAGTAAGAAGATGAAATATAAAGAAGACTTGTAGCTTATTAATATAGTTATAATAAAATCTATTTTACATAAGCTATTGACTTAACCGAATTTAATAATACTTAGTATCTCAATATGAGGAAAAATATTACACAATAACAAATACCTACTGTAAATAGAATCCACAATAAATACTGACCTAAATAATGTGTTGTTTAGATAATTTCTTTATATTGTATTTTATTAATGGTTAAAATAATGTTTTCAAACTTATTAAAGATAAGCTACTAAATAGGTACCAAAGTTTACTAATAACAGCTGCTAATTTAATAAAAATTTAATATTTTAATAATTTTCTGTTCATTTAAATAATTTAATAAAGTACATAATTAGGTTAATATTTTTATTTGCCTGTGCCATTAAATAAACGTTTTTTCCTTACTTTTGCTATTCATCTCTATCAGCTGTCATATTTACATAACATTTCTGCCTACAGTCTGCTCTACAAACCAGACCAAGTTACTCTATGATAGAGACCAGTTGCTTGAGTAGAGCGTGTTGCGCGCGCAATCTCTACACGTTCTACAATACGGCCATTCATAGGATTGTTAGAGAGCTTACACACCTTCAGAGCAGGTGCTAGGAAACGTTTTAGGAAGGATAACACAGGTGTAAACAGTCTATTAGTTAAAATAGTGCTGAAAGTTATTTTTTTTGTGACATTAATTTTAGGGACGATGGTTAATCTTTATAAATCTTGTTTTATTTGTTATTGGTAATTTTTTTTTGAGACGTGTACCTACTTGGTTCTTTATTTATTTGTTTGCGTAACGATATCGTCAAGTCAAAGGAAGTAATTAAGTGAATCTTGAATAGATATTATTAAGTATAATAATATTATCTAATCAACAATAACAGATATATTGGAAGATTGATTATTTAACACAATCAGTGTTTGCAATAAAATATCTAGATTTTTTATTACGTTGTGGTAGAACTTACACAATATAATAATTATTTGATACAAGGAATATTAAAGTTCATAATATTATTGCAAAATCACTATTTATTATAACCGAAATTCCGTAATCTTCGCCAATATAATAAAGTTGAAGAGTTTGTTTGTTTGAACGCGCTAATCTCTGGAACTACCAGTCGGATTTGAAAAATTCCTTTTGCATTTGATAGCCAAATTCTTGAAGAAGATTAAAGGCTATTTGACATAACGCCACAACCCTTAGGAGTCGGGCAAAAATAAAAAAAGTCAATGAACGCTAAGCGAAATCGAAGTATAAGCGGGTGAGTAAATAATCCGATTTATTATAAACTAGCACTTTTCCCGCGACTTCGTCCGCGTGGCCCGCAGGAACTGTTCATTTTTTCGGGATATAAAGTAGCCTATGTTACTCAGTGATAATGTAGCTTCCTATTGGTGAAAAAATTGTTAAAATCGGTCCAGTCGTTTCGGAGCCTATTCGGTACAAACAAAAAAATCTTTCTTCTTCATAATATTAGTATAGATTAAACAGCGAGTGAGACCGCGGGACACAATTAATTATTTATAAACTTGTTCACATTAACAAACCAGATCACTCAAAAACCAGTTGCTAAACCGGTTGCAAGAGCAATCATTGCAGATTGCTAAACCATTATTAGGCTCTAACTTCCGGTTTGCATCTACTAATATATCTCCCCATAATATATAATACTAGCTTCCGCCCGCGGTTTTGGGATAAAAAGTAGCCTATGTGTTATTCTGATGTATAAGCTATAATACTGTAAAGTTTCATCAAAATCCGTTCAGTAGTTTTTGCGTGAAAGAGTAACAAACATCCATACATACATACATCCATCCTCACAAACTTTCACATTTATAATATTAGTAGGATAGGATAGGATTAGGACAATTTCGGTCTATTTGTTTTTTTTTTTAAAAACGATGGTGGCAAACGGCGTACAGTCTGCCTGATGGCAAGCAGTTACCGTAGCCTAAGAGACGGGATAGGCCATAGTCCACCACGCTGGCCAAGTGCGGGGTGGCAGACTTCACACACTTTCAAGAACTTTATATAGAACTCTCGGGCATGCAGGTTTCCTCACGATGTTTTCCTTCACCGTTAAAGCAAGTGATAATTAATTTCTAATACGCACATGAATTCGAAAAGTCAGCGGTGCGTGCCTCGGGATCGAACTCGAACCTTCGCATGGTTATACGTACCACTGTTTAATTATAAGTTACGTTAGTATTAAATCAAGGAAAAACCGACCTACTGTTATAAATACAAAATGGTATAAGTAGGTATAACCTGTTGGATTAGTTCTCAAACGCGTGGGTTTAATCTTTTCCTTAACTGAGAGTTTGTTGATCGTTATTAATATTTAGTAAATATGATCTTAGAAGGGATTCGAAACCGCAGGAATATGTACTTTTTCTGTAACATAAAAAATATTTTATGTCTTATACAGGGTAAAATTAAAACCAGTGCGGATATTTTAGGAGGTGAAAGTACTCATAAATATTATCAACTTTTATTATGGGACCGACACTGAAATATGAAAAAAAAATCTGCTGTTCCATACATTTTGATCGTGTTGTACCTACCTAGTGCATTTTTGTAGGGAACAGCTGATATGTTTTTTCATATTTCAGTGTCGGTCCCATAATAAAAGTTGATCATATTCATGAGTACTGTCACCTCCTTAAATATCCGCACTGGTTTTAATTTTACCCTGTATAATGCTCTAAGCATCTGGGCATGAATACAGCAAAGAGTATTTATGGAGTCAAGCAAGAAGTGCGGTCACAAAAGGGGCACACAAACAAGCGCCATCTGATGGTGTAGGGCGGGTGGAGTCATCCATGGTGGAGTTTAGGTTGAGACATCAAACATAACACGAAAATGACATGAATCTAAAAATATTTGAAAAAAAAAACACATTTTTAAAACGGACTAAGGGCCGATTTCACCAACGTCGGATAATATTTCGTCCCCGTAGAGCGAAAAGTCACTAAGTCGGAATTGACCATTTTGAGTTACGACGGTTTAAAGTTTTAAAAAAGAAAAAAAATCGTAGCTTGATATTACTGGTACATATTCCTGATTTTATAATTTTATATTTTAGGGAATTTATCACAATTTATGAGACAAGTAATAAAATATAATAAAATAAATGTTTTACAAAGATATGAAGAAAAACCAAAATAGTTAGTTTTATCTCTTAGAATCTGCACAGAGTCATGAGTTAATGTTTTTTCACTTTTCGAACGATGTTAATAATTTCTTTTCAACCTTTACCGTTAGGTAAAAAAATCGAAAATAACTCAATTTAGTTAGAATGAGACTAACTTGTTGCAAATAAAAAACATATCTGAAAATACTTCTTAACTGATTTTTTCATGTTTTTAACTTGATGATTTCTCGCTTTATAGATACTCGGCACAACAGTGCAAATAATCACTAAAGATTTAGTTAGTTTTCGATTTCATAATTTTTGCATTTTTACAACTCTTGAACTTAAAACAACTGGTGAAAAGTAATTAAGTGAATTTAGGTAATTGTTCCTAAAATAATATTAGTCAAAATGCAAAATTATTGATTTTTCGCACTTTCTAAAACAAAAACTATGATAGCTATGGACATGACAATAAGATTGAAAATTAAAGAAAAAAAATGCGATTTTGATGACATTCTTAACTCGATATGGCCATTTTATGACTTAGTGACTTTTCGCTCTACGGGGACGATTTATCCAAGGAATAAAGTTGAGATTTGACAGATGTTCTATACAAAATATGTATTATTAGTATATTAACATGTAACATGTGTAACATGTTAGTATTAATATATTAACATAAACTTTATTCCTTAGATAAATGTTATCTGACGTTGATGAAATCGGCCCTAAAAAGTATAAAATAATATCTAATGAAATGAAAAACGTGGGGCGCTTGCAATAGATGATTAACATGAGATGTTACTGAGAATTTCCTAAAAGAAACACTTTGCCCGACTCGGGAATCGAACTTTGGACCCCACGCTCAGCAGTTGCGTACCTACTAAACCAACGCCACAGTTATGTTGCTACGTTATCTAAAACTGTATATAACACAGATTACAGTTAACTCTCAGTTAAAAGGAGAAGGCTTAAGCTCCACCCACGATCTCCCACGGACGGTTAAGGATAACAAACGTTTAAATAAATACTTTGACCTTATCTGGTTAATAGTCACGATTTAAACGGAAGATTATAATATAAACTTGAAGACAAACTAAAAAAAAAACGAATCAGCTTTTTAAAAAAACTTAATACTTACAAAAGTTAAGTGTTTTTTTTACATTATATTTTTTGTTAATTTGAAACATGTCAAAGCTATGTTATGCTTCTCTTATGTCGGCAGAGAGAGGTCGCGAGTGCAATCCTGCTCGTGTCAGTTGATTTTTGAAATCTCTTAATACCTAATATATTTCTTTTTACATTTTTTTTCTATTTTATGTGACATAAACACACGCAATTAAGTGAATTCATTACCACTAAGCTAACATACATACCAATTTTTGCTGTGAATGAATATTATCGTCTACTCAAGCAAAGTAAACGTACCGTTTATTGAAGCTAGTTAAAAATCAACCAAAGTTAATAAAATTTTAATGGGACCACCAGACGAGCTTTAACAATCTAATAAAACAACAACAATTAAAATCGTTTCATAATTAGCAAAGATGTCACGTACCTAACAGTACTTAGACAAAATAAAAATGCAGACAAATTGTACCTATATCTCCTTTTTGAAGTCGGTTAAATAAACATTAAGTTATTTTCCGACTTCCAAGTGAATGATTTCGTACATATTGTTTACAATGTTTACATTTTGATCTTAACTTCTGTGCTATTTGACATTCAACGATAACCTTTACTGATACATTACAAAAAAAATGCGATAAGAATTCGATACGCTGTCTACTCGAGTGTCGATTTATTAACGAATGGCGATTGGCGCATCACTAATTTATCCCACAGGGAGTCTATGTGATGCCAGATTTATTTTGTAACTAGCTTCCGCCCGCGGCTTCGCCCGCGTTTTCCGGGATAAAAGGTAGCCTATGTGTTATTCTGATGTATAAGCTATATTACTGTAAAGTTTAATCAAAATCCGTTTAGTAGTTTTTGGGTGAAAGAGTAACAAACTCACAAACTTTCACATTTATAATATTAGTAGGAAGTAGGAAGAAGGGCTAGCTCACCCGCCCCCTACAAATATTGGATTTCATGGGTTTGATTTATTTTGTGCGAACTTATAATATTAGCTATCTGCCAGTAAAAGTCTCGCCAAAATTGGTCCAGCCGTTTCGGTGATTAGCCGGAACAAACAGACAGACAATTTTTTTTTAAAGTGCTGTATGTTGCATTTAGTAAAAATCTGTTATTTTGGCATTACAAACAGATACTTCAGTTTTATTTATTTGTATAGAAGCCGAGAATGCCGGTTATCGCCGAAAATTAGTGCTGTGGCTCTGCTCCATGCAATCGTGCATGTCGACTAACAGGACTATAAAATCAAACAAAGACCCAGAACATTTGTAGTTTTACAAATATTGCTTCCTTAAGTGAATGGAACCCGCGGACCGCAGCGTAGAAGCCAACCAACCACTTTGCAAATAGACCTCAAATAGAGTCATGATAAATTATTTCGTTTAATTACTTTTACGTGATCATAAAATTAGAATTCATACAAAATATCTTTTGCAGCAAAATCCATGTTTTATTTCCGTCATAAATCAAAGATGATGTCGGAATTTAAATGACCTACTAATAAAAATGTTGCAAATGCACAGTCCGTGGGTACAGTCACGTACGTCAGTGATGACTGATGATTAAAATATTCTCCCTTATAGACGATGGTTAAATTAAATAGCTCATAAGTCATTCTCATCTGAGCTCTGTTCATTGTCATACAAATGACAAGGATAGTTGTATATTTAATGTGTTTAAAATTAAGAGACGTCTTTAAGGAAAGGGGATTGTGACATCATAAACAAAATCACATTATTTCATCAAACCTACCATTAAATTAACTAAAGCAGTGGTTCTTAACCTGTGGTCCGCGGACCCCTGGGGGTCCGCGTGTATATGTATGGGGTCCGCGGTCTCATCTCTAGACTATTTAACAATAATACATAGATACCATCAAAAGTCTCGTAATCTCGTAAAGTAACACCGTATGATAACGCATTTATGATTTACGAAAAAAAATACGTATTTTTTATAAAAAACGTTTTTTTTATATATTTTTAGTACTAAAACAAATAGTACGAGTGTTTTTTTATTAAGTGCCTTGATAACTGCACTTGATTTCCTATAATTATGGGCTATGGGCTTGTATCCATATTTTTAGGGTTCCGTACCAAAATGGTAAAAAAGGAACCCTTATGGTGCGACTTCGTCTGTCTGTCTGTTTTAAGTGACTGTACACCTCGTACCTACACAATATAAGTACTTACCTACTCAAAGTTTAATTTATACTCGTGTCACGTAAATCAATTAATTTAAATGCAGTGTTTATCGGAATGTATGTAATAAAATTGCTATGACAAGCTACGATAAAAATAGGTAATTTATATGAACGAATATCATAAAGCTAGCTTGAAGGGTTTGTTTGCTTGTTTGAACCCGCTAATCTCTGGAACTACCAGTCAGATTCGAAAAATTCTTTTTGTATATGATAGCCAGATTTATGAGGAATAGTTTAGGCTCTTAAGGTTCATAACATGATATTTAACATCACGCTATGACCAGTGGCGTAGCGTGGGGGGGGCTGGGGGAGCCATGGCCCCGGGCGGCATACGAAAGGGGGCGGTGGCAAGCGCCACGAATTTTTCAATTGGAAATAAAAAAAAATACTCCAAATCGTTATAAAAAAAAAATTTACTCCAAATCGAAATTAATAAAGGGGGGGCGGCGAATTACCGGTCGGCCCCTGGCGGCGAAAACCCACGCTACGCCACTGGCTATGACCTTTAGGAGCTGAGCAACGGGGGTGAACCGCGAGGCGCAGCTAATATAATAAATATAATATGACATCACTTTATACATGCTTGAATAAACTTTTTTCAACATTTTAATTAGATCCAACCCTTTGAAACATAATACGCGAATTGAAAAAGTTGGAAAAGGTCAAACTGGTTGAGGGTTCGATAAGTTAATGGAAAGGTCATGGTTAATTTTTAACTTATTAGCTTAATTATTGACTGCTTTTTAACCAGCCAAGATAAAGCTTTATTAGTAGAGTCCGTCAATCTTCAGTCACATTTCATATGGGACTGGGAACCTTTTTTAGGGTTCCGTACCAAAATGGTAAAAAAGGAACCCTTTTGGTGCGACTTCGTCTGTCTGTCTGTCTGTCACACCTGCTTATTTCAGCAACTACTAATGCTATCGACTTGAAATTTGGGACAGTTATAAAGAATGCTTGTCCAACTTTATTGCAAATGAAAAAAGTAAATAAATATTTTTATTTTCATTGCAAAAGGGGCCGGAGTGAGGGTCCAAAATTTCAAAGTGGGGTTATTAGGTCATGTGACATATCATATGAAAGGGATCTGCAAATTTCAAAATATATTTTTATTTAATTTTATGTTTCACAGTTTTCGACATATGATGAAAAATGTCCGAAAAAATACCATTCCCCCTTATCTCCGAAGTTTGCGGAGCGAAAAATCTGATAATTAGAGTTGATAGGAATTGATCCAAATATTGCACCAAAAATAAAACGATGTTCCTAACTACTACAGTTTTTTCAAAATCATCGAAATTTCTTCACAAACAAACTTTTATGCGGTCCGGTTTTTTTCACTTTATACGTCCAAAAATGATACGGAACCCTCGGTGCGCGAGTACGACTCGCACTTGGCCGGTTTTTTTTTGTTTTCGCCATCTCGCCTAATGTTTAGCGATGATACGGTCTACGATGGTGCACGCTTGTCTAAAAGAAACCGATTCACACGTGGCTTGAAGACACCCAGATTATAACTATCGGGGAACACACACTCGGGCAGCGCATTCCACTGTTTGGCGGTTCTTACGATGAAAGTGGAATCAAAGTGCTTCGTTCGGGTTTTTGGTATATTCAACCATAAAACGATGGCGCTTTTAATGGTTCTGCCTGTCCAATAGAAGAAAGGGTAGGAGAGAATTAAATCATGCAGGGGTACCAAACTACATTTTTAAAATTATATGTAGGTACAATATTATATTCGTCCTTAGTTAAAATATATTTTCAATTTTGTCGTTTCTAGCACTTCGTGTGACCTCAGCCGAATTACCTAATAAAGATTCAAATTGGTTTTCGTATTAATATGGATAGTCAGTTATCGTGTAACCATTAAATGAAATACTAACTAACGGCAATTAAATACAAAACTAATTAGCTGTTTCATTAAGATACTTCAACACCTATTTTGGAGAACCTAGTTTGCGCTTTGATAATTATTTATTTTATAATGTTTACGAATAGGTACTTATACCTTATACGGGGTCCAAATTAAAACTAATGAACGTCAAAATACTCGCTTGTATAGTGGTCATGTGCGACTTTTTTTTTGGACATGACCAACTTGAACTGTAAGCATTTCATAAGCTACGGTAACCCGGTAAGGGTTAACGTAAATGCTTACAGTTTAGGGGACAAGCAGGTCCCCCGCTGTCAACACAGCGCGTCCTCAGGAGCTCTGGCGACCTGACTCACCACAGGAACACAACACTACCGAAGAGAAGCGTTATTTGGCTGTGCTATTCTGTAATTTGAGGTATTTCTCCAGTCGGGATGCTCCAGATTTGAGCGAGATATCTCGCTGTGCCCTATTTCTTTGATTCTAGGGTCCTGGTTTGATTCCAGAGTTGGGTAAAGTGTTACAGGGTTTATGCAATAAGTAATCATTATATTACGCGGACGGTGGAGTATGAAATGCATAGTTAAAGTTTACATGGAGGAGTGCAGAAAGTTAATATTTTTATATAATAATATGCATTAAAAATAAATTAAATTAGTAAAGAATACATTACACCCACTACCATGCGTTTGACACACACAGGATAAACAAACTATGTCTATGACATTATGTTTGATATATTCAGTAAAAATAGAGACATTTAAGACAAATAATAGTTAATTTCTTCTCAGTATGACCTTTTAACTGTTCAAAAACAACTCTTTAACACCAGTTACAGGAATAAGCGGCCTATATTTAGCCTGTTTGTCCTATATAACTTAAGAGGTAAATATGTTAATGCGTGCGTGGGCCCGCCTAGTAAATTGTAGCTACTTATGCAATGATGTGACCTTTAGACCTATTACGATGTCCCTGGTGACCTTACGTGGTTGGAGTAGGGTTGCCACATGAAGTGCTGGTCACGTGTTGCCGTTTTAGAGAATATACCCCTGGAGACGGTATAGCGGTCTCACCGAATAACAATTTCTACCACTTTTTGCGGGGGGCGAGGTGAACACGTATAGCACACTACGAAAATTTGACCACCACGCACAGATACAGGCATACAGATTGTACTTAAATAAAACTATGCTAGTGCGTAATTACTTACATGTGATTGGAAATTCCATGATTTCGCAGATTTGAAGCAGCAGACCGCCTTTTACAAGAGGAAACTACACAATAATTAACCATTTTCAAAATGACAATACAAAATGACAGATGTCGCGCATGTGCATGACTTAGTTTTCATATGGCCAAATCGGTTAGATTGCCAGTGTTTTTTGGTAGATGGGTTCGCCCGGTTTTGGCAGCACCATATAAAAATATATGCTCTAAGGTTGCCATGCATCGCGAAGGCTGGAGTATTGAGGGTAATGACATAGCTTCGTCGTGAAATCGGTGTTTGGGGTATGGAGGAATGAGATGGAATGTCCCTCCATTGAAAAGGGAGGATCCTCCCACCAGACTGGGTGGTATTGTCAGGCGAGCCACTGCCCCACTTCGACTCACTGGAGCATCAGCAGCATCGTAAAGAGATAGATATAAGTATGAAACCTTTAGTTTCATGCAAACATAAAAAACGTAAATATGACCACTAAAATGTAAGTGCTTTGGTCGTTACTGTAAACTTATATTTAATTAAACAAATAAATAAACATTAATTATTTTGATTAGGTATTTTGGAAATGTATAAAAAAAGTTGATATTTTAAAAACTTTTTTTTTGCTAAAAAGCATCTTTGTAACCTATACATTTATCCCCTAAAATATTTTCCATTATAAAGTAAGACCTTAATATTAATATACCTATTATTAAATGTTCATTGCCGAATATTAACCTCCCCTCAGATCATAGAAACAAGGAGATAGGCCATCATAGCAAATTAGTACGGGAACAACTGTCGCCACTTTTAGTACATTTTTCAACACAATTACAAGCGCCCCTCGTGAATATTAAGATCTCCCACACATTAAAAATTCCGCATACCCTCAATCTAACACTGTTAATCGTCACTCAACACTAGCACTAAACTAAAACACTGTATTTATATCATCGATCGTGTTCGGTTCGTCGCCAGCGTGTACTTTTTATATACGGTCAATGTGACCGTATGAAAGCGTCAAGCTCAATAGCGCCTTGGCACATCTCCCTTGTTTCTATGATCTGAGGACCTCCCAGTATCCGCTACAATGACAAACTTTTGCTAACTTTTTTACTAATAATCGTTTTCAATTATAAAAGAAAAATATTTTTTTTACAAAAAAAGTGTTCGATTGTTAAACCAGTCTGCATCGCTTCTCAAGGGCACTTGTAAAGTAAATGTTTGTGTTTGAACTACGAAGTCGTGTCAATAGCGAGCTGTGTTTGTATTGCGATTGTTGGGTGTTTGAGACGATTGCAGTGTAACGTTTTATCGATATCCTAATATAAATAAGTATAAAGTAAAATACATATATTTATATATTATTGTATGTATGTACATATGTAAGTATATATATTTGTATGTATGTATGTATTTTAATAGTGTATGTAGTTTATTTTGTAGTGGCATTGTATCTAATTTATTTTATCATATTTTTACACACTGTGTCTACATATTTTCTAATCCAACTTTCCTGTCGCAGGTCTGCTGGAAGAAATTTCTTTAGAAATAAGCAGTACTTTTGTGCTCAATTATCTGTTTATTCTTATACTTTTATGTGTTTTTTGTGTGTACATAAATAAATACAAGTTACCAAAAAGCTGAAAAATTAAAGCATTAGGTAAGTATATTGTGTACTGATGCCCTGTGGTATCCTGTAATTTGAGGTAACTTCCTCAGTCGAGCTGCTCTAGATTTGAGCGAGATATTCGCCGTGCCCTATCTCTCTTCAAGACATAGTCCCATCAACATAGTTACCCATACTGACGCCCACACAAATTGACGGGGTTATTATTTCGATGAACATTGTTGGTGATGTATGCGAGCGGCTACTTTTCGGGGAACTTTGTGAAAATAATTGCGAACAAAATAATACACCAATGTAGCGAAGAAAATTCTTGACATATATATTTACTTTTTTTAGAGTACAACTAAAAAGATGTAAAAACCATAGATGAAAATAACTATAGTAAAAATAAGGTTAAACCACTATGTAACCTGCGTCGCCAACATTCCACCCCCTTAGTGATGAAGAGTCATCACTAAAAATTCTGTGGTTCCAGTAGGGCGACGCGTGTCACTGGTCGTCTCACTAATCCGGCGCGCGTGCGCACGTCTACAATGCGTATGCGCCCATCATCCCCGGGGAGGGTCGCACTCACCACCCCGTGCCTCCACGAACCACGCTCTAGATTTGGTTCTACCAACAAGACATAATCTCCTACCTGTAAGGATCTCTGTTCACCTACCCACTTCGGTCGTGGTAATAGAGTCGGCAAATATTCTTTTAGCCATCGCGACCAAAACATATCCGTAAGCCTTTGCGTTATTCGCCATTGCTTTCTTAGGTGTAGATCAATGTCACTGTATTTTCCACAGCTTGGTCCATTGGATGACGTACCAATCAAAAAATGATTAGGCGACAAAGCCTCGGGGTAGTTCGGGTCCGTCGAAACATGTGTGATGGGTTTACTGTTAACATTTTTCTGCTCACAGATAGTCTCATCTGATTGCTTAAAACTTGTAAAATCTTTAGGCCATTTACTTTCAGGCTCCCTTAAAAAACTAGGCCCCTGAAACCACACGTCCTGAAACTTCAGTGGCGGTGCATCATCACGAGTGGCTACGTCAGCCGCATTCAGACCGGACGGTACATGTCGCCATTCCGTGGTGACGGTCAGTTCGTCAATCTCTCCTAGCCTATGTGCAACATATGGCTTATAGTCCCTAGGGTCACCACGAATCCACTGAAGAACAGTATTAGAATTAGTCCAAAAGTATCGCTTGTCTGCCTTTATATCTTTATGTTCGCTTTGTACAGTGTTGACAAGGCGTGTAGCAAGTAAGGCTCCTTGTAGTTCAAGCCTCGGGACTGATACAGGGCGCAGAGGTGTTACTCTGCTTTTACCCGCAACGAAACAAACCGATACTGTTCCGTCTGAGCGAATAAATCGCCAATAAATCACAGCAGCGAAAGCCTTAATACTCGAATCACAAAATGCGTGCAATTCAGTAGTAATAATGTTAGGTTCACTTACCGCATTATTCATGCCGGTATAACATTGTGTCCAAATTCCCGCGTTAGCATAGCACCGTGGTATGCGTAATGAGCCTAGAAGCTTTAATTCATCGAGCCACCTTACCCATCTCGTATGTTCATCGGGTTGAATGCGGCAGTTCCAATCTATGCCACTACGATGGACATTCTGAAAAATAATTTTACTCTTTATAATAAAAGGTGACAAGAAACCATGAATGTCATAAACTGACATGATTACACTAAGCATTCTGGCTTTAGTAGGTACTTCTGTACCGTTTAATATCGCGTCTGGAACCCGATTAAACGATATTTTAAACCCAAATGTGTCATCTGACGGATGCCACGTCAAACCCAAGGTGCGCTCAGTTACATTCATAACTCCATCTTTAAACTGAACAGCTGTTTGTGCGAGCGCATCGGGTGGTATTTTTTCTAAAACCTTTTCATCGTTACTCGACCAACCTCTCATCTCAAATCCCCCGTTCTTATGAATTTGAGTGATTTCTTGTACTAATTTAATAGCATTATTAGTATCGTAAGTCGAATACAAACAGTCATCCATGTAATGATTTTTTAGAATTACCTGGACGGCTTCCGGGTACAAATCCTCATACCTTAATGCATTTTTATTTTTTATATATTGAGCAATAAAAGGCGAACATGTTGCACCAAATATCAAACTTTGCATGACACATGTTTTGATTGGTGAGCTGGGTGATTCTTGCCATAAGAATCTAAGTACGTGTTGATCTTGTGGTCGTATTTTAACCCTTAAGAACATGTCCTTGATGTCACCAATAATGACAATTTTATTCTCACGGAATCTTAACATAATTCCCATAAGTGAATTATATAAATCCGGACCTGTTAGTAAATAGCTATTAAGACAGGATCCTTTTACCTTAGCGGCTGCATCAAAAACAAGTCGTAACTTACCAGGTTTATTAGGGTTCTGAACCCCAAAATGCGAAAGGTACCAAATGCGATCAGCTGAGAGTTCATTTTCCCTTAGTTCTCGAGCATAACCGTCGGCAAACAGTTTGTTTACTTCCTTCCTGTACCGGTCGGCGTACGCAGCGTCTTTGACGAATTTTCGCTTTAAAATCTGCAGTCGCGAAAACGCAGCTTCATAAGAATCAGGCATGGTGAATACGTCCTTCTTGAATGGCAAGCCTGCTTCCCATTGTTCTCCGACGAGACGTGACGTATCATCCAATATTTGTAGCGCCCTTAAATGATCACTATTCTCACGACGAGAAGTTGAGATTCCAATAGAATCTAAGGAAAAATAATGTTTGATTAAGTCGTTTAATTCATCAACATTTCCATCTGTGTGAGTGAGGTGGAACACATCGGCAGCGTTGGAGTGAGCGCGACCACAATAACCGTGAATTGACCAACCTAATTTACAACGAGAAGCATAAGGCTCATGTTTGTTCCCATGGATAATTTCAAGCGGCGCAATCAACACATAGTTATCCTCCCCGATAAGTACGCGTGGCACTACGCGGCTTTTACAAACGTAATCCTTAACATTAGACAAATTCTTGTAATCTAACTGAGTAATTACAGACAAATCTTGTGCTGGCAAATTCAACGTAGACACTTTACGTAACCTAATGTCATAATAATTGTGATAGTCTTGTTCACTTATCTGAGCACTCACGGTCGGCGCATCCGATTGGTACACTTCGAGTCCAAACGCATCGATGAACTTGATGGCATTTGATTGTTCACACTTAAGTCCTAGCTCCGTAGCTAGATCGGAGTCGATGATAGACACTGAGGCCGCATCGTCTAATAAGGCATAGGTACACACTACGCCCTTAGGTCCACTCAATCTTACTGCAACCACTTTTAACATAATGTGATCCGAAGAGGATGGTTTATCACAGTCCGCAGCGACGTGCGCCACTGTAGTTCGTACAGGGGGCGCAGGCGGTGGCGGCGGCGGTGACGGTTGCGCTCGGGTTGGCTCAGCCGGCTCGGGCGACGAGTTCTCCGCGTTAGCTGATGATGACGTAGGCTTCTTCCAGTGCAGCAGCTTGTGGTGCGCATGTCCACAATTATCTATGTCGCATACAGGCGCAGGGCATGCATCTCTATCGTGTCGCGACGTCAGGCAACAATAACATAACCCATTTGTTTTTACAAACCTCCATCTGTCACGGCGCATGGCACGTTTGAAAACACGACACTCAGGCAGCGAATGGTTGAGTTTCGTACAAAATTTACATTTGTTGCCTTCCTCAGTGGCACTAGTTACGAGTATGGGTCGCTTAGAGCGTTTGTCATCATCTCTACGTTTTGCTGGCACTGATAGCTCGATGGGCTTCTTTTGCTCACGAAACTGAGGTATTCCGATTAGTGACAACATTTCCGCCTCATGTTTGAGAAATGCTGCTAGTAGCTCCAACTTTGGCATGTTTTCACTTAGCTTCTGATAGGCAAAGTCGGTCCATTTTCCAGTCAAGGTGCTCGGCAGTTTAGATAAAACAGCTGATGCGAGCTCAGGGCTGTGTAGGTAATCTACTTTATTTAGTGCACGTATAGTTGCTACACAATTATTAATTTTAATTGAAAAATTAATCAGGTCGTGCTGGTATGAAGAAGGTAACGCAGGTTGCTTCTTCAATTGCGTCGTAAGGTTTAGTATAATCACTTCCGGTCGACCAAACCTTAAGTCGAGAGCTTCCATTACAACTGCGGGCGGGGTATTACCAATTAGCAAGTCGGTAACTGCCTCCTTAGCGTCGCCTCGCAATGCTTTACGCAATCTCCACAGGTTCTCAGACTCGCTGAATTTGCACACTCGTGTGGATTCATCGTACGCACTCTTAAAATGCAACCACTCTACACAGTCACCACTGAAGACCGGTAAGTCACGCGGTGTAGACAAGCGGCTGAGTAGACGGTCCTCGCGCTGAGTCGACGAGCCTGTCATCATATCTTTTAAGGTGCGTGCCAGTTGTTGAATACTGTCACTAGGAAGATCAGTGCGTTGAGCTGGGCTGACGTGAGCACAGCCAGTTGATGGTGCCATCGGCTGTTGATGACTGCAGGTAGGTTCGGCGTGATCGTGAATGAGCCAATCCTCGACGTTAGACCGCGCTTGGTCATCGAGAATGCCATGAGTACGATCTATGCTGCCGTTCTCATCCTGGGAGTCTTCAGCATCAGCTTGTGCTAGGTCAGCTTCTAATCGTTTATCAATAAGCGCCAGCTGAATCTGCGCCTTTGCTTCAGCGGCTTTCAATTCAATTTGCTTACGTCTAGCAATAGATGACGTTGTAGATCGAACTGATTGGGTACCTTTTGCAGACGTAAACTGCGTCCGTGCCACAGTCTGCGCCTCCGTTTGTGCCAAGTCCTTAGGCGGTTCCGCTGGTACATTGGCCGAAGTGCTCGCGATTTTCAATTGTTCTTGGTCCCGATGCTGTTTGCGCGTTCGCGGCGGTGTTGTGAACATCGTACTGGTGAATTATCCGGCTCGAAGGACCAAAATTGTTGGTGATGTATGCGAGCGGCTACGTTTCGGGGAACTTTGTGAAAATAATTGCGAACAAAATAATACACCAATGTAGCGAAGAAAATTCTTGACATATATTATATATTTACTTTTTTTAGAGTACAACTAAAAAGATGTAAAAACCATAGATGAAAATAACTATAGTAAAAATAAGGTTAAACCACTATGTAACCTGCGTCGCCAACAAACAACAAACAACAAACATGTTAATAAAATAACCATTAAGCAACAATACCGCATTGTAAGAACCAAAACAATAATAAAATTAAATAACCATTCATCTTACACTGTCTCGGAACACTATAAATTGTTAATTAACGAACTTTAGTGTTGGGAAAACTTACGGCTTAGCATAAGCATAGCATAATCGGCCTATAATGTTCCCCACTGCTGGGACACTGGCCTCCTCTGTGAGAGGGAGTGGGCCGTAGTCCACCACGCGGGCCCAGTGCGGGTTGGTGGATGTCACATGTCTTCAAATTTTGTGGATCTAGGACATGCCGGTTTCCTCACGATGTTTTCCTTCACCGTTAAAGCAAGTGATAATTAATTTCTAATACGCACATGACTTCGAAAAGTCAGCGGTGCGTGTCTCGGGATCGAACTCGAACCATTCGCCGTGGGAGGCACATGGTTATTCCACTAGGCTATCACTGCTTACGGTTAACTTGTTAACTTACGGCTTAACGAGTAACGAGAGTTACTCAAATGAAATCTTTTTATTATGGGCATAGATTATACAGATGTTAATAAATATAATAGCTCCATTATGTCCTGCCTACTAAGTACTAGGCAGGACATTTATTAATATTGTATATAGGTACAACTAGCCTGACTTCCGTCTATAGAAGAATTTCAAGCTTTCAGACAGGAATTTTTTTTTGTTTCATGCTTATCAATTTGATTTTTGTCGTAGTCAGGATTTAGTTTTTAACTAGTTAGGTACCTACCTCAGATCATAGAAACAAGGAGATATGCCATCATATCAAATTAGTACGGGAACAACTGATGCCACTTTTAGTACATTTTTCGACACAATTACGCGCATCCTTGTGAATAAAAAGATCTCCCACGCATTGAACATTCCGCACACCCTCAATCGTCACTCAACACTAGCACTAAACTAAAACACTCTATTTATTATATACTATCGATCGTGTTCGGTTCGTCGCCAGCGCGTACGTTTTTAATATGAGCAATTTGCTCAAGATCAGGCATCAAACTCGATAGCGCCTTGGCACATCTCCTTGTTTCTATGATCTGAGGTACCTACCTATTTTTTTTTGATTGATGGACTGTAAAATATGGTGTTAAAAATATCGTCGAAGTGTAATATTTTACTGCTTCGTGCTGTAAGGCCGCGGCCGAACTGGTACGGCGACAGCGACACGAAGGCGATTATGTGAACAAATAAATGTCAAATTCAAATCAAGGTTCAAATCTCGCTCGGGTCGTTCGATTTTTGAAGATCTCTTATATATCTATACTAATATTATAAAGAGGAAAGATTTTTTTGTTTGTTTGTACCGAATAGGCTTCGAAACTACTGGACCGATTTTAAAAATTCTTTCACTAATAGAAAGCTACATTATCACTGAGTAACATAGGCTACTTTTTATCCCGAAAAAACGCACAGTTCCTGTGGGACACGCGGACGAAGTCGCGGGCGAAGTGCTAGTACATTATAAATGTATATTTTTGTGAATTTGAAACATGTCAA
This sequence comes from Thalpophila matura, assembly GCA_948465475.1. NCBI lineage: Eukaryota > Metazoa > Arthropoda > Insecta > Lepidoptera > Noctuidae > Thalpophila > Thalpophila matura. The sequence continues at coordinate 650,264 of OX419196.1, forward strand.
AGCCATGTTATGCTTCTCTTATATATTAAACTAGCACTTCGCCCGCGACTTTGTCCGCGTGTCCCACAGGAACTGTGCATTTTTTCGGGATAAAATGTAGCCTATGCTACTCAGTGATATAGCTTTCTATTAGTGAAAGAATTTTTAAAATCGGTCCAGTAGTTTCGGAGCCTATTCGGTACAAAAAAAACAAAAACAAAAATAATCTTTCCTCTTTAAAATATTAGTATAGATAGATGGTGATACCACATCAAATATCCATTATCTACAAAGAAAATGTATTTGAGTTGGAAGTCTACATAGCTTCTGATACATGTCGCCACTCGCTCATATGAAGCGTTAAAGAGGTATTCAAATTTCGAATGATTTGAGCGTGACCCGGTAGCTCAGTTGGAAATCAGAGCAATGCCACGGATCGGCAGAGGTCGCGGGTTCAAATCCCGCTTGGGTCGTTCGATTTTTAAAGATCTCTTATATATTTAATATCATAAATAAATGTCGCTTGTCGCTTCAGCAGTGCGGCCGCCGACATACGCTTATGAGTTTGTTTTCACGAAATCGCCGTCGCATCGCTGTCGCTGTACAGTGCGGCTGCGGCCTAAGTACTAATAAAATGAACTGTGTGTTGAACTCTTGTTTAGTCTACTAACACTATCCATTACTTGGCAGCACTTATTCATTCGTCTGATAGCTAATATAACTATTTATAATTAAATAACGATTCATCTTGCGACTGAGCGCGGCGCTAACAAGAATTAATTAATGTACTCAACACGTATAATGTAGTGATGGGACACGTAATGACACGTTAGTCACACGTGTTAGTCGCCGGAGTGTATGGAGAATTTCAATAATTTAGCAATCACATTGACAATCGGGAAAAAACGAAATATGCTAATTTTTTATGCTTAAGTAGAACTGTATTTGACAAATTATGTGAATGTTTACAACCATAGTAGCCCCTTTTTGAAGTCGGTTAAAAATACAGCGGTCCACATGAAGACCGGTTAGATTCACAGCAGTGGCGAAGGGTGAGGGGAAGCCGGTACTACTGTTTTATGTATTACCCTTTTGTACGTGTGAAAATAAATAAATAAAATAAAAAACATAGGTATATTATTTAAGTATGTAGTTGTTCCCTCCGGCATCGATCATATACAAACAACCCTCTGTTTCACTCTTTTGAGTTTTTGAATTTCAAAAACTCCCTTAACGAATAAAATACTAAAGAATATCTCAAGATTGAACACTTCATACTATTACAAAATGTTCTAACCAGTAGTGAGTTCTCCTTTTTAAATACAAGCTACGGTACTAGCTATTGAAGAATTTTACTTTAGAAAAACTAAAAGGTCGGGCTCTCGCCGCGTCCCGACTTTAACACGCGATCCTGTCAGAAGACTCCGATATCCAATAATTTGGTGACACCTGAGAACTTCAAGTGCCTACGCCAGACGTACTCAACATTTTTAGGGTCGTATACATAAAGCAATAATAAAAAGCTGTAAGTTTGAAGTAATTTTAGTTTATAAATGTATATTTTTGCGAATTTTAAACATGTTTGCTTATTAAATGTTATTAAATATAAGAGATTCCCAATAACAACTGACACAGGCAGGATCCTGCCTGTGTCAGTTGTTTTTGGGAATCTCTTATATTTAATAATTTTAGTTTCTATAAACATATAATCAAACTATTAAAGGTATTCACGCCGCCGTGGAAAGGAATGGGCTGTAATCTCAGATCATAGAAACAAGGAGATATGCCATCATAGCAAATTAGTACAACTGATGCCACTTTTAGTACATTTTTCGACACAATTACGCGCATAATTAAGCGCTCCTTGTGAATAAAAAGATCTCCCACGCATTAAACATTGGGTATCATTTAAGCTATCACCAATTTAATTAGTTTTGTGTTTCTTAAATAATAGGGTTTGTCCTCAAAATAGTAGATCTGTCACCAAAATGTAGTCACCAAACAATGCAAAATCAGTTCCACAATAAATCACCTAAAATCCTGAGATATAAGGTCTAGTACCGAATATTTCACCTGAAATTTAAATCTACAGCAATAAGGAAGGAAGGTGGTCGACGGAGCCCCGCTACGCGGGGCTCCTATTTCTGTCTGCAAGGTTAAAAGTAACCTAACACGAAGGGGTTGACGGGGGCTTCGTTCGCTCGCTTTGCTCGCTCACTGAAGCCCCCGTCAACCCCTTCGAACCTAACCTGTCCGTGTCGGGGTGCCCAAGTTCCCGAGCTCGCTTCGCTCGCTCTTGGATCCTAATGTTATTTTTATGCTAACCGATTTTCTCAATCCAACTAATCTGTATTAGGCATTTTTTCATAAAATTATGGAACTGATCTATTTATTAGGTGACAGATCTATCATTTTGATGATAGAACAAATTTTTTGAGCATAGAACTTCTATTTGGGCTATAGAAAAAAGTGATCAAACTATAATTTAAGTTACATATTTACATTAACTTCATGATTTATACTTAGAGACCGTTTTAATTAAAATGATGACTAATATATTTCTTGGGAACAGATATATTAATTAGGGTATCGCAGATTGGTGACCAATCTAAACTTAGATGACAGAAAATATAGTTCCCTTAAACATTCCGCACACCCAAAATCTAACACTGTTAATCGTCAACACTAGCACTAAACTAAAACACTGTATTTATACCATCGATCGTGTTCGGTTCGTCGCCAGCGCGTACGTTTTTAATATGAGCAATTTGCTCAAGATCAGGCATCAAGCTCGATAGCGCCTTGGCACATCTCCTTGTTTCTATGATCTGAGGCTGTAATACACCACGCGGGTACAACGCGCGTTGATCGAAAGTTGCGGTCCACACAGAATCCCTGACGTGGTTTGAGCACCTCTGGCCTAGTAACGAGCGTGGAAAGTTAGTATACTTTTGCCTTTGCGCTACTAACTGGCTATAAGTAGTTTTTTATGGTGAAGTTAAGATTTGAGTAGGTACTACATTACTAAGAAGAGCGCTGAGGATATTTTTCAAAGATAAAGCATTTTTATAGATTTTTAGGAACCCGTGCCTCAAAAGGAAAATCGGAACCTTTATTTTCGGAATATTTATAAATATTTTGTCTGTCTGTCTGTCTGCCAAGACCCTTTCTCAGGTATCAAGTTGAAATTGATATCAAATAATTTGGTCTCGGTCCCTTGGTGCTGTAAGAAACCAAGCTTCTAAGTCAACGCATTCAAATAATACGGCCATTTATGCCATTGAGGTATAACACTATAACATTGAGGTATAACACTATAACATTGAGGTATAACACTTTAACAATGAGGTATTGTGTTATACCTCAATTATTTATGCTACATATTTTGACACTCGCAAATAAGTCAAAACGTATGGGTACTTCCCTCAGATCATAGAAACAAGGAGATATGCCATCATAGCAAATTAGTACGGGAACAACTGTCGCCACTTTCAGTACATTTTTCAACACAATTACAAGCGCCCCTCGTGAATATAAAGATCTCCCACGCATTAAACATTCCACACACCCTCAATCTAACACTGTTAATCGTCACTCAACACTAGCACTAAACTAAAACACTTTATTTATATCATCGATCGTGTTCGGTTCGTCGCCAGCGTGTACATTTTATATACGGTCAATGTGACCATATCAAAGCGTCAATTTTAGTAGCGCCTTGGCACATCTCCCTTGTTTCTATGATCTGAGGTACTTCCCGTTGCTACGGTAATCGCTTACCACAAGGCGGGCCATACGCTTGTTTGTCCTCATCTATACTAATATTATAAAGCTGGAGAGTTTGTTTGTTTGTTTGTTTGAACGCGCTAATCTCTGGAACTACCAGTTGGATTCGAAAAATTCTTTTTGTATATGATAGTCAGATCCATGAGGAATAGTATAGGCTATTTAACATAACGCTATAACCGTTAGGACCCGAGCAACGGGGGTGAAACCGCGGGGAACAGCTAGTCGTCGTTTAAAAGAAAAAGTCACACAATACTTGTGACGTGACTGTACGTTACCCGTCACTAGACGCTGTTTACGCCGATGATCTCAGCGAGTAATAAATTGTAACATTAACTGCGACACCACTGACAACAGAGATTCCTTGTAATTCGCGACACAGATTCAAATTACTAAACACATTTGCTGCATGGTTCCCCACGGTTTCGATAATGATAAAGAGGCTTCTGACATACCTAAACACTAACTATAGACTTTGCTTCGAATTAGTTATTTTCTCGAACTTAAACTTAAAATATTAAGTAGGTAAATTACAAATAAATATAAATTGCGGGACTCCACCCAAATAAAGTTAGCAATACAGAAAGTAACATTTAATTTTCCTCCAAATTCTGTTGGTTTGGTCGTGATACAAAGACTTGAGTTTTGGAACGGGGCTCCCTATTTGGACTCCTTTGAATTTACGCAGGTGAAGCCACGGGAAAAAGCTACATAGTATATCAATAATACGAATGATAAATGATATTTATTTTGTAAATTGGTTAAAAATAACATCACTTTTACACGTCAAAACATTTTTTTAAGCTAGATTAGTTCGGTGTTTCCTATATGATAATCACCTTTGAGAAGAAACACCGAAACAAACTCAGGTTAAATGAAGAATTAAATAAGTATAACAGTAGATTATTCATTCAAAAAATCAAAACATAACGGCGCGTACGTGTTCCACGCGCGCCTCAAAGAGATGTCAGCATCGAAGAGGGAGGGCTAAGGAAGGAACATGGGTGGGTTTTAGTCAGTAAGAATCTGACACTCCCTTCCGCTCCGCCCAGAGCGGGAGGGGTCATTTGATGATTTCCCATCCTCAAAAAAAAAAAAAAAAAAAAAAAAAGCATCGAAGAGGGGGCCCACTAGGGCCCAAGCCTGCCGGGAAAGCGGGATTGTCTGAAAGGGATACCGCTGACCCGGAACATTAAGGGCTAAGGAAGGAACACGGGTGGGTTTTAGTCAGTAAGAATCTGACACTCCCTTCCGCTCCACCCAGAGCGGGAGGGGTCATTTGAATATTTCCCATCCTCAAAAAAAAAAAATACAATCGCAGACTATACCCAACTAATTTGTATAAATCAGAAACCTGTTGCTAATTGATTAATTAAGTAAAACGAAGTCACGAGTTAACGACTGACGTAAATCTAAGACAATTATTCAAGCGATCAAGTTAACTAAGATTAGTTTATTATTTACTTAGTGATCTTTATTAGTTCACGGATCCGGGAGTTATTAACGTTCTTTATTTTAACTTAGCCAAGGCCTGCAGTCTCGACATATATAGCGATCGCTTTACGACCGAAATTGGTGGCAAAATTCTAGACTATTTGTCCAAATAATATGCTGTGAACTGCAAAAAACATCTCCATTAAATATCAAGTCGTTGTGTATATATCTAATATTAAACTATTAACATTATTACCCTTCATGTCATTGAAACTGGTTTTTTATCTAGCATAATAAGGATACGTCAAATTTAAAATTCAAACAAAGTTATTTAATATTAATATAGAATAATCGTTATTATGTCTGTTTAGCGGGAGACTGTTAAGTGGTTGACCACGAGATGGCGTTGTTAAGTAATGGACAGGATAGTGTCATAATAAATAGACCTAACACGAAAGGAACACATTGCACTAGTATGTGTAATGTTTTATTTTCTAAGCTATTTATAATAGTCATGTACTAAGAAAAGCAATTACTTTAATAACCACTACTAAGTAGGTACTAACTTATATCAATTACATAATAGCTTAAAATAATTCTGCTGTAAACTTGTGACGGATTACCACTGCTCTTCGTAAATCGAAAATTATGCATGTGTGTGTTATTTGTATGTTTTTAGGGTTCCGTACCAAAATGGTAAAAAAGGAACCCTTATGGTGCGACTTCGTCTGTCTGTCTGTCTGTCTGTCTGTCTGTCTGTCTGTCTGTCTGTCTGTCACACCTGCTTATTTCAGCAACTACTTATGCTATCGACTTGAAATTTGGAACAGTTATAAAGAATGCTTGTTCAACTTTATTGCAAATGAAAAAAGTCCAAAAATATTTTTATTTTCATTGCAAAAGGGGCCGGAGTGGGGGTCCGAAATTTAAAAGTGGGGTTACTAGGTCAAGTGACATATCATATGAAAGGGCTTGATCTGCAAATTTCAAAATATATTTTCATTTTATTTTATGTCTCACAGTTTTCGACATATGATGAAAAATGTCCAAAAAATACCATTCCCCCCCCCCTTATCTCCGAAGTTTGCGGGGCGAAAAATCTGAAATAATTAGAGCTGATAGGAATTGACCCAAATATGGCACCAAAAATAAAACGATGTTCCTAACTAGTACAGTTTTTTCAGAATCATCAAAATTCCTTCACAAACAAACTTAGTTATGCGGTCCGGATTTTTTCACTTTATACGTCCAAATATGATACGGAACCCTCGGTGCGCGAGTACGACTCGCACTTGGCCGGTTTTTTTTATTTGTAAATAGGCTTGCTTTTGACTGCCATCTCGCTTGATGTTAAGCGATGATGCGGTCTACGATAAAGCACGCTTGCCTAAAAGAAACCGATTCACTCGTGACTTGAAGATACCCAGATTGTAACTATCGGGGAACACCCACTCGGGCAGCGCATTCCACTGATTGGCGGTTTTCACAATGAAAATAGAATCAAAGCGCTTCGTTCGGGTTTTTCGTATATCAACCATGAACCAATGGCGCTTTTTCGTGCTTCTGGCCGTCCGATAGAAGAAAGGGCAGGATGGAATTAGATCATGCAGATCTGAGGCACACTCTCCGAAATGTATCCGATAAAAAACCGATAGGCTAGCAACTTTGCGCCGATGCTCAAGACTTAGGAGCTCGGTCTGAACAAGGGAGTCGTTGTTGATGAGCTTCTTGGCACGCTTCTCAATGGACTCAATGGACATTTGTAAACGCACTTAAGAAGGCGTGTTTTTAGGGTTCCGTACCAAAATGGTAAAAAAGGAACCCTTATGGTGCGACTTCGTCTGTCTGTCTGTCTGTCTGTCTGTCTGTCTGTCTGTCTGTCTGTCACACCTGTTTATTTCAGCAACTACTTATGCTATCGACTTGAAATTTGGAACAGTTATAAAGAATGCTTGTTCAACTTTATTACAAAAGAAAAAAGTCCAAAAATATTTTTATTTTTATTGCAAAAGGGGTCGGAGTGGGGGTCCGAAATTTCAAAGTGGGGTTACTAGGTCAAGTGACATATCATATGAAAGGGCTTGATCTGCACATTTCAAAATATATTTTTATTTTATTTTATGTCTCACAGTTTTCGACATATGATGAAAAATGTCCAAAAAATACCATTCCCCCCCCCTTATCTCCGAAGTTTGCGGGGCGAAAAATCTCAAATAATTAGAGTTGATAGGAATTGACCCAAATATGGCACCAAAAATAAAACGATGTTCCTAACTAGTACAGTTTTTTCAAAATCATCAAAATTCCTTCACAAACAAACTTAGTTATGCGGTCCGGATTTTTTCACTTTATACGTCCAAAAATTATACGGAACCCTCGGTGCGCGAGTACGACTCGCACTTGGCCGGTTTTTTAAGCCTAAAAACTGTCGGGCTTGGCCTAATGTTAAACCCTAGGCATGCCACGGTATCTAGGGTATGGCAACCATGGTCGCATACCAGAGTATTACTGACTAAAGGTGCTGTTAAACGGGCTAGTTTTTAGGGTTCCGTACCAAAATGGTAAAAAAGGAACCCTTATGGTGCGACTTCGTCTGTCTGTCTGTCTGTCACACCTGCTTATTTCAGCAACTGCTAATGCTATCGACTTGAAATTTGGAACAGTTATAAAGAATGTTTGTCCAACTTTATTGCAAATGAAAAAAGTCAAAAAATATTTTTATTTTAATTGCAAAAGGGGCCGGAGTGGGGGTCCAAAATTTCAATGTGGGGTTACTAGGTCATGTGACATATCATATGAAAGGACTTGATCTGCATATTTCAAAATATATTTTTATTTAATTTTATGTCTCACAGTTTTCGACATATGATGAAAAATGTCTGAAAAAATACCATTCCCTTCCCCTTATCTCCGAAGTTTGCGGAGCGAAAAATCTGAAATAATTAGAGTTGATAGGAATTGATCCAAATATTGCACCAAAAATAAAACGATATTCCTAAATACCACAGTTTTTTCAAAATCATCAAAATTCCTTCACAAACAAACTTAGTTATGCGGTTTGGTTTTTTTCACTTAATACGTTCAAAAATGATACGGAACCCTCGGTGCGCGAGTACGACTCGCACTTGGCCGTTTTTTTTGACAATTTCTTGTTGCAATTGTATAGCCGTGAGTTGAGATCTATATGTTGAGGTCAATAATATGTCAAACGCGGTGATTATTAGTTACTAATAACATAATTTGTTGTCTCCGTGTCCTGGATTTGATCCTTGAGTCGGGCAATGTGCTATTGGATGTTTCCATTAAGTAATTCTCAGTAACAAACGAATATTTTGGTTTTGTGCCCGATTGATAGCAAAAGGCTGACCCCATAATACATGGGACTTGAAACATAACTGGCGAAATAATTATGTGCGTACTATACATCTCTGTCTAACCTTTCGGGAAATACAAGCGTGAAACAATTATTTTCAGAAAATTGTTATAGTGTCCGCCCATAACTTATACAGGAATAGGGATTGCACTATCGCTACGGCGTAGCTTCCGTAATGATGCCACAGCTACGCCCGCTACGCTCGTAGCAGAATGCCGTCGCGTTGCTACGCATAGAAAATTGTTGAAACTGCTACGACAAGTTCATTGCGCAAGTGGGTTTGCAACTTTCACTGTAGTAGTGTTGTCGTAGTGCAAGTTTACTCATGAAACCAGCGCTTTGGATTATGTACGTGTACCGAACAATATATTCAAATTCAAATTCAAAAATAATTTATTCAAAGTGGGCTAAAGAATTAGCACTTTTTGAACGTCAATATACCTACATAAGACAGCCCCCAAAAACGCCTGCCCTTCACCGCTTCCTAGTGTTTTAGCTGCGAAGAAGAAACGGCGCAACAAACTCCGCAGCAAACGATTCTGTCTGTCAATTACTTTTATGTAAAAATTATATAAATTAAAACAGAAAAACTGAGATTTGAAACAAAAAAACTATACAATAAAAAAAATCCAAAAAAACGATTATTTGGAATACTAACAATACTTTCAAGTTTCAAGTAACTAATTGGCCAACAGTCGTTTTTAGGGTTCCGTACCAAAATGGTAAAAAGGGAACCCTTATGGCGCGACTTCGTCTGTCTGTCTGTCTGTCACACCTGCTTATTTCAGCAACTACTAATGCTATCGACTTGAAATTTGGAACAGCTATAAAGAATGCTTGTTCAATTGTATTGCAAATGAAAAAAGTCAAAAAATATTTTGATTTTCATTGCAAAAGGGGCCGGAGTGGGGGTCCAAAATTTCAAAGTGGAGTTACTAGATCAAGTGACATCATATGAAAGGGCTTAATCTGCACATTTTAAAATATATTTTATGTCTCTCAGTTTTTGACATATGATGAAAAATGGCCGAAAAAATACCATTCCCCCCCCCTTATCTCCGAAGTTTGCGGAGCGAAAAATCTGAAATACTTAGAGTTGATAGGAATTGACCCAAATATTGCATCAAAATAACACAATGATCCTAACTAGTACAGTTTTTTCAAAATCATCAAAATTCCTTCACAAACAAACTTAGTTATGCGGTCCGGTATTATTCACTTTATATGTCCAAAAATTATACGGAACCCTCGGTAAGCGAGTACGACTCGCACTTGGCCGGTTTTTTTAATTAAGTATAAATTAATGTTTTTGATAATGCAAAGGTTTTGAATGAAAGACATTTTGAATGCGAAATTATGCTGGTGAGTAAAATACATATTACAGAACATTCATAGTCCTAAAATTCGACAGCACATAGTCATCATGTATCTCATACAATATGTAGTCTGTGAATCATTACATCTGCACACCACACAAGGATATAAGCGTGGAATTAACTCATTTGACTGTTACAAATCTCTTTAATGTACCTTTACTGTCAGCCTCGAGTTCTGCGAGATATCAGATAAAGATTTTAGTACCTACGTATGGTATAGGTACGATAAGCGACGGTAAATATTACACATCGAGTTTGAGAAAGAGATAATCGGCTAGCTTCTGCTTTGTAGAGCGTCGTATCCGTCACTCATACCTGTGTGACGTTTTGTCGCTGACTTGATTATTAGATACCCGACTGTGTGTTTCGTGCGACAGAGATATAAAGCCGAAGCTAGCCAATTATCTTTCTAAAGCTCTTACCCAGATTTGTTTAGATATCTACACATGTTTTGGGTTTATATGCAAGTTTACTTCTGAGAGAATAGTGATTATTTTGCCATAATCATCCTAGTCTTTCCAAAACACCACTAATTTTATAGTTCCGTACTTAAAAATAAAAAATCGGTAAAGTGCGAGTACCTACGACTATGGCGCCTTAAAGGTTTCGAAATATGTTATAGCGCCATCTATGAGAAAGATGCTGCTATTACATCTTAGTAGATAGTGTATATAGTAGATAATGTAGATAAAATATCATAATCTTGATCATAGATGACGCTATTGCATACTTCTAGTGGCGCCATCTATGAGCAGATGGCTCGACCTGTTAGGTATATCTTGATATACGGACAGAGGGACAACAAAGTGATTCTATAAGGGTTCTGTTTTTCCTTTTGAGGTAAGGAACCCTAAAAAGCAACCCCTATTTAGGGCTTGCCCGGGGTATTATATGGGACTTAAATAACTGGCAAAATGTGGGCTCCTTAGGGAACAAGCGTGATGTTAAAATTATATGCCAAATGCACAGACAAAAACAACATTTCGTATTAAAATATTATTACAGTCATATAAAGTATGGTATTATGACGCTCCTCACATTTCTATTGACCCCGTTTCTAGAACTTTCCAGATCGCATTCCTTTGCAATGAAAATGGTGAAACTTTAACTAACTATAAATAATTTAATGTGTAAGTCCCTGAACAAAGTCTTCGGAGAATTTCATGAATATGATTTGGTTAAGATATTGAAACATTTGAAACTGACTGAATGTTATCTATATTATTTTGTGTCAGTAATTATGCATAGTGGCTGTGCCCCGCGGTTTGCCCCCCGTTGCTCGGCTCCTAAGTGTCGTAGTGTGATGTTAAATAGCCTATACTATTGTCATGAATCTGGCTATTTTTCGAATCCGAAAAAATAATTAACACATATGCGAGTACATTTGTCCGACATACGATATCAAGTTCATCATCTGTCATGCCAATTGACATGGTTAAGTTTACCTCAAGCCCATGCAAATTGGACGACAATCTTATCGTGTGCATCACACATTTGTGCCAGAAAGGTAATGACTTGCAAATACCTATTGAAACTGCAGCTGAACGAAATACTCTGCGGACGTATCACGTGTTAGTTCAGTGGTCTGAAAAGCGCCTGAATTTAGGTTACCGAAGCATTTCCACCAAATGAAAATATAGCGTAGTATAATAGCGTAGTTGTTCAGAATATGGCCCTAATGATTATTCTGTCTTGTGCGTCAAAAAACAGGTTTTATTGTTGTCCCTCAGTGACCACCACAGTGCGGAACTGCCTAATGCCTGGAATGCTACTGGAAGAATATGAATCGGACATTAATCGTCATTGGTGGCAGATGGATTGTTTTTTATAGACTTCTAGCTGGCTAGCCACAGCTTTCTACACGTATTCAATTATTAATAATAAATAAATAAACAAAGGATTTTCATACAACCTCCCAAAACCCTGCTAGGAGTGGATTTTCTTAAAATCTTTGTTAACTTACCTGCAAAATATGTTTAAATAAACTAAATAGTCACTGAATAAGTGGTGGTACTGATTTTACTTGGTAATAATACATCTATTTGTTGCTTTTCCAAATGATATAAATAACTAGCGGTGGAGGGTCAGGGAAGCCAGTACAATAACTAGCGGCGGAGGGTCAGGGAAGCCGGTACAATAACTAGCGGCGGAGGGTCAGGGAAGCCGGTACAATAACTAGCGGCGGAGGGTCAGGGAAGCCGGTACAATAAAATAGTAACAAAACTATAAATATTTCCGTTTTACTTGTGTCATATCTTAGATCGTCTATTCACTGTATTTACATAATATTTTGAATAGCTGACGGATTTATTTATCTAAAGGCGAGATGCGGTAGGTACACTCAAATTGCGACAAAATTATATCGTACATTTTGTCACTATTTTAGTGTAGGTACCGCCTTATTTCGCCACCCTTCGCCACTGATCTTTATAATAATATTTTATTTGCACTTCACATTGAACATAGCAAAAAAATAATATTTATCAAAACTAAAATATTATTTTTTTACATAAAAGTCTCATCTTGTATTTTTAATTTCATAATATTCATGATCAAAAGGCGTCTCTTTGCGTACAAAATTTATATTTTACATCTATCTTCAAACACGCATAATAATAATTGTATAGGTACTACCTACCTACTTGTAACTTTTTATTTAACTTGGCAACTTGATCTCGCGTTTCATCATACAATATTAATTATGTAAATACTTAACTATACGTACCTTTAAGCTCAGATCATAGAAACAAGGAGATATGCCATCATAGCAAATTAGTACGGGAACAACTGATGCCACTTTTAGTACATTTTTCGACACAATTACGCGCATAATTAAGCGCTCCTTGTGAATAAAAAGATCTCCCACGCATTGAACATTCCGCACACCCTCAATCTAACACTGTTAATCGTCACTCAACACTAGCACTAAAGTAAAACCTTACTATTATACCACCGATCGTGTTCGGTTCATCGCCAGCGCGTAAGTTTTTAATATGAGCAATTTGCTCAAGATCAGGCATCAAGCTCGATAGCGCCTTGGTACATCTCCTTGTTGCTATGATCTGAGCCTTTAAGAGGGCTCTGGCATTTGGCTCGCATAGGACCAAATTTTTTTAAGAAAACATGCACTGATAGCCAACTACAATATGATATTAAGTTTAATATTATAAACTCATTATTAAAAACACATGAGTTGAACACGTATCAAAAACAGATCATAATTGTTTTTAACTGAGTTTATTAGATAACTCAGTAGAATTGTGTTTTAATTATTTACCTGATAAACTAATACCTAGTACCTACCTAGTTTGGTATCTGATTACATTTTTCAAAAATGCATTTTTTCATTCAACATTCTTAAAATTATGGTTCGTGCGAGCGAGAGAGGTGGCAAATTGCGAGAACTCCCTTAGGGTCTACATAATGGAAGGGAGCTGCCTCCTACAGATCACTCGCTATCTCATCTTATGTCCCGTCACTCTTATCTGACAGCTTTTACAAAGAAACTAATTATTTTATAATGGTTCTGTTGAATTTTTATTCAAGGACGATCTTTATTAAACATCAAGTATGAACATAGAAATATCAAAAGAGGGTATGAAGCTTTCATTTGAGGATATAAAGTAATAAAACTAGCTGAGTCCGCAACTTCGTTCGCGCTAGACTTTTGGCGCGGTGTGTTGGTCATGAATATGATACGATGGTAATAGGAATGAGGAGAGACCCTTTTGCAAAGAACAGCCGCTCTATTCTGTTCCGACACGCTGCGTGATATCATATGTTTGTGAACGTTCGACGGAGAGTGTCACGGTGAGATTCTCCCTCGAACAAATTGATGACGAATATTTTCCTCGCAAAAAGCATTTTGTGGAGCTATAAATGTGACTGTTACGGGGCGCCCAGCAGATAAATGTGAAGCATCGAAGCGCACACACAAGGGAGTGGAGAGCAGCGGCGGAGAGGGGCATGACGGCATAAGAGAGGGTTATGCCCCTTGTCGTCACGGCATATGAGCCAGTCTTACCCCAAGGCGCGTTAATACCTAGTTGTTTCACATCTAAAATTACATACAACCAAACTTCAACATCATAATTAAGTTACACAACAATTTCCTGTCTCCAATTTTCTCTCATTTAAAGAAAACCGAGTTTTATGTAATAAAACGTATTTCTCGTAAAAGTAACACATTTTATTTCCCCTTATTTATCCCTGCTTGCAAATTGTTAACTAAGTTAACTAAGTTTCAGCGGTAACAAGTTCTAACTTTTTATATTATTTTCGGGCCAGTTTCGAAACAGGATTAGGTATTCGTTTAGGGAATAGATAGGGGATATATAAAAGGAACATAAAAGCGTTACCTGTATACAGAAATAATAATTTCAACCCAAAGCTGTCTTACAAGGCGTCGCGGTCATAGTTGTACACTGAAAAAAAAAAAATATTTATACACATTACTTTGGCTATTTAAGGAATATACTTAAGACAAGACATATTAACTTAAGAATAACCAGTTTGACAAGACTTAACTTAAAGTTAACTTGATCTACCAAGGTTTGATTCTTTAATGTATAAAATTATGTGGTCACTTTTTACCCGACTGCGGCGAAGCCTCAAAGGAGGGTATAGTTTTTGCGTCCATTTTTCTCATCACCTCACAGCAATTTTCTCAGCGGAACTGATCACGAAAACATCTATGTTACATTATGTAAACTAAGTTAACAAGTTGTAACTTTTTACATTAACCTGGAACTAGCGACTGATCACGTATTCGTTTAGCCTCCAGTTTGTAAACTAACTGTTAATGCTATTTGTTAGTTTAGTGTCGGGAGTTAACGAAGTTCGTTAATTTAGTTTTTAGTAAAGTGAGCTTTGGGAATGGATCACGCTTAGTCTGTGACTTGTTTTTGAAACGAAAATAAAATTAGATTGTCACAGAAAAAGTTACTAAACAGCTACACAACTTAACTTTATTGAAACCGAGAATTGAACACTTTTTAAGCATCGAAACCACTTTTATCGGTTGTTACACTTTCACGCAAAAACGACTGAACGGATTTGGATGAAACTTTACAGTAATATAGCTTATACATCAACATAATACATAGGCTTCTTATCCCGAACAAGCGGACGAAGCCGCGGGCGAAAGATCGTTGTCTATAATGATATGCATTTACAACATTGCCGTTAAAAACTAACGAACCGAAAACACGTTGTATCAGAAACGAGAGAACACGTGAGAATATTTTTGCAAGCATCCCCTTGAAAACATTTCTACTCCCTATTTTATTTCTTTTAACACAAAGACATTCTTAAAGAACCCAATGAAACTCCGGAAAATTGCGAAAACGAATTTTCTTCGTGAATTTCCCCCTCAGAAGCTTACATCAGCATTCTGATAGGCATACGAACACAAGTATGCTTGCTCATAAAGTAAATGTCTTCATAAAATACTTCTACGTTGCTTAGTAAAATTAAAAAATATATATAAAAACCCGACCGCGATTTGCGTTACATCTTAGCAGTTGTTATAGAACCACCAAAATAGAAAAGGAAAACAAGACATTGCAGTCGTCGGGACCCATTATATGACTATTAATACCCGGAAACACTGGGTCCCGACTGCAATGTCTTGTTTTCCTTTTCTATTTTGGTGGTTCTATAACAACAGGTAAGACGTAACGCAAACCGCGGTCGGGTTATTATAACATTTTTAATTTTCTCTTTTTAGTTTTTGATGTTTATGACATAGGTATATTATATATTTTCGGAATTGTCTCTTTAAGTCCTTCACTTTGATACCCCATATGACCATGTCAGATTTTGTTAATTTTTTACGACATCACATAATGGCGATTAAAATCCGCCATGTTGGTTTTTTTCATAATCCATATAGCCTATGTTACTTGCGTCGTCAATACGAATCTAATAATATGTCATATGTTAAAATCCGTTCGCTCGTTTAGTCTAGCAGGGAACACAGAAACGGAAATACATACATACATACCCACATACTAACATACAGGTGAAACACTATACCCTCCTTTTGGGCTTCGCCGCAGTCGGGTAAAAATATGTATAATTATATTTTGGAAAACTAATTGCATTGTAAATATTTCCGAAGCTCGAAATCTAATTATTTTTATGAGACCAAAACTCACGTGGCATCATATTTCGTAAATTTTCCTTCACTCATATATAGCACATTTATATCCCCAACATCAGATTTCAAAAGTTTTGAAAGAAGCCAAAGAAACTTCGCAATACTAGGAAAATATGAATTTGCAAGACTTGGAAGTTTCGTAAAAGATATAAGTAGGTAGGAGAGTAATGCAAAAATGTTACTTTGAGTTGTATCACTTCTAGTTCGTTTTATATTCGTCCCTTTGAAGACGACCTTTGATATATTCTAGTTTTCAATTTGGTGTAACGTAGCAGGCATTTTTATATATTAGTACAATCTATTTTGCCCGAGAAAGAAATCAAACTAAGGACCTTATAAATCAAACTGTTAAGAGAAAGTCTATGACATTTACGCAGAGTTGCAGAAAAGGTCATTAAATTGAGACTTTAACGATAGAAATTGTGTGGTTAATGCCTCCTTTAATTATCTTTCTGTAGCTGACTGTTAAACCATTTAAATAAGTAATTTATTTGGTCACACATATCTCAACACAGACTTGAAAAAAATAACATTTATTTTACGTTTGATTGCATGCAAAATTCGGGAAAAATATTTTCTTAAATAAATACCTACTTATTTTAGCAACCTACTTATTTTTCCATTCCTACTGTAATTTATTTAGCCCCTAAAAACCCCCTAAAAGATTCCTGCCTATATAAAAATCCTCCTTGAAACATTTGTGCCTCCAACATTTAGGGGGAAAACCCCAAAGTTGGCAACACTGGGCATTCGTTTGAAATCTCGCAACTATGTGTACGTGCGCTTGTCATCGTTCGTTGTACGGAACCAGACTTCGGTATCTCTTTATTTTGTGCCATCAAGAGATATTCAATGCTCGTACAAAGCATTCTGCCATTTTCATATTATGAACGTTTTCAATATTCCAGTTTGATCTAGAAACCTATTTCTTTGAAGGATACGACCTTATTTATACTAATATTAATGCTTGAGGGTTTGTTTGTTTGAACGCGCTAACCTCTGGAACTACCAGTCGGTTCGAAAAAATATTTTTGTATATATCAGCCAGACTCATGAGAAGTAGTATAGGCTTTTTAACTTTACGCTACGACTCTTAGGCTCGTATTACAGAATGACGCTCGAGCACAGATCTCTGCTTATACGAGCCTTAGAAGCTGAGCAACGGGGGTGAAACCGGGGGGCACAGGAATGTATTTCTTTAACCGACTTCCAAAAAGGAAAGGGTTATGTTCTCGGATCGTTTTTCTAATATTAACTTTGGTTGAATAGTTTTTATCTTACTTCGAAAATAGGAATAATTAGTTCACTTCGTCGATATAGATGACATTCTTATAACAAGTAGAAATCATTGTATTTGTCAAAGTAATTAATCTCAGAAATAGTCATTTTTTTTTTGGAAATTTAGTAACCGATTTAAGAAAAAACTACTAAATAGAGAATGTTCTTATCTGAAATTGCACGCCTGCCAAAATTTTCTCACAAATGTGTATAAATGTGTATGTGACAAGCTGGAGCGGGGTACAGTCTTAAATTAGTCGGACTCTACTAATATTGTAATAATAGCCCGGGAGCCATAGCGATAATGTCACCCCTCACCTAACACTCTCAAAATAACCCCCGACCTAGGGGTCAAGGTCCCTTTTAAAGTCCAGATATTCCAATGAATGGTTCGAGTTCGATCCCGAGGCATGCACCGCTGACTTTTCGAAATCATGTGCATATTAGAAATTAATTATCACTTGCTTTAACGGTGAAGGAAAGCATTGTGAGGTACCCGGCATGTCCTAGAACCAAAAATTCGAAGACATGTGACGTCCACCAACCCACACTGGGCCCGCGTGGTGGACTACGGCCCACTCCCTCTCACAGAGGAGGCCTGTGTCCCAGCAGTGGGAACATTATAGGCCGAATATGCTAATGCAAGCTAATCTGGAATGTCTTTTTGAGGAATGAGCCATACAGATTTGGGTTCGAAGATTCTTTCTTTTTCAATTTAATTGACGTTTAATATTAATATTAGTATGTTTACAAAATCGATAACGTAATATCGAGGCCCATGGGACATGTAATGTATTACGTTGGAGGTTACAATACCATCAGTTCTAGATAGGCGTGGATGTCGAATATCGTTCAGGAGGGGGCGATTTTTGTGTGATTTTACCTATCTTCTAGGAAATTCGTTCTAAATAAAATCAAATGTTAGTTTATCTATGATTTAGGGGGAGGGGGAGGATTTGCCACCATATCCCCCTGCGCCTGATTTAGATAGAAAGTAATCAACATACGATTTCATTTTTTCATACGTATTTTTAAAAGGACTCAAAGTTAATACTTTACTCCTTATGAGTGGTTTATGATCAGGGAGGTGATTCTCGCGGGTTCGATATGATATCACCTTCGATATATATTGCAACAACTGTCAAAATCCCTACCATTTTGACAGTTGTTGCAATATATATCGAAGGTGATATCCATATCGAACCCACGAGAATCACCTCCCTGTAACGCTGCGTCAAACCGTAGATGGTGACTTTTTTTTTAAACATAATATTACACACATTGAGTATCCTTCAGCAAATCCGGCTAGACGGCTATATTTTAGCTTAAAGTTGCCATTTGGCAACAGCGGACCCAGTAACTGATGTCTTGTGATTTGTATAGGCTTGACGTCGGCCTCTGAGGTCGAAAGCTCCCATTATCCCATTATGAATGTAAAATATATACTTACATAGTACATGCAGATACCCATAGTTACACTTCGTTACACATATCTAGTTATTACATTAAATAATATGTTTTTTATTTTTATGTTTTACAATCATTATTTTATTTTCTTGCTTTAAACTAATATCTATAATATACTTTGTTATTGGTACTACCTTTAAATGTCATAAGTATTTTATTTTTATTTATTTAATATTATTTATTTTATCAATTCAAGCATGGTATTTATCTATTTAGAACTGGTTTACATCGGTCACGTCACAATAGGTTCAGTTGAAAACCAGCGTCAGGCACTAGTGGTCTGACATATTATGCTGAACTGAACCTATTTGGCACAGCCGCTAGACACACAGTGACTTTAGTAACTTTGTTCTTTTTTTTTGTAGGTATCTTTGTAAATGATGTCTGTGTGGCTGACTGTTGTCGTGATAAATTTCTTTCTTTCTTATTACTATGTTGTTTATTTATGTAACAATTCGACCTCGCCCCAAGATGCCACCGGCGAAATTTTGTCCCTAGGTTGCGGTACGGAGACATGGGAGAACTGTTCAGCCTGTATTTCTGTACCGACTCGCCGCGTGATGTCACCGCGAGAACTGCCAATTTGTTTGCAAACGTTCGAGGGAGAATGTCACGGTGACATTCTCCCGCGAACGTTCGAAAACGAAATGGGTAGTTCTCGCGCTAATATCACACGTCGTGTCGTTTTTTCCTGTCAAGCCAGCTTTATGAATAATACAATATGTGTGTACCTGGGTATGTCCGCGAGGCGTGGCGGTCGCGTGCGACGCACGGGAGGCAGCACGCCCACCTGTGAACAACAGACAGATTAATGTATATTTTTGCGAATTTTAAACATGTTAAAGCCATGTTATGCTTATTTAATAACATTATATAAGTATAACATGGCTTTAACATATTTAAAATTCGCAAAAATATACATTTATAATGTGCCTATAGATGGTGATATCATAATAATAAAATAGATATAGATCGATTAGAGCGCCGTGCAATGATTGTTGATATCACTGTTCCCCATGACGAGAACCTCGTGAAAGCTGAAAAAGATAAACAAATCAAATATCTTGACTTGGCACACGAGGTTGTTGACATGTGGGATGTTGACTCTGCAGTCATTGTACCGATAGTCGTTACGGTCAATGGACTAATACCTAAGAGCCTCGATCAACATCTTTGGAGGCTCTCATTGGGCGGCTGGATCAAGGGCTTGATACAGAAAGCAGTACTTCTAGACACGGCACGCATCGTGAGGAGATTCCTCTCTCTGGAGCCTTGACCACCGGTAGCTTGGACTCTGTTCCCGATATCGGTGGGGCACTAATTTTTATATTTTTAAATGTTTTTTTTTTATTTTTTTTTAAGAAATATTTAAAAATGTAATTTTTATGTTCAACTAACAAATAGATATAATAATTAGTCTCCGATAGACGTCACAAACGCTCCTGAGAGGCGTAAAAAGAGGTTTCCAATTACAACTGATCCAGACACGACACTGTAGCTCAGTGGTTAAGAGCATTGCCCCGGTTTAGGCAGAGGTCGCAGGTTCCTGCCTGTGTCAGTTGTTTTTGGGAATGTCTTATATATTTAATAACAACAGACAGATTGTATAGCGTTATACATGTAAGTACTGTGGTTAGTTATAAAGAGTGGTAGTTAGTTTTCTTCTAGTTTAAGTATCTACAAGTTTCCAACGGCAATGGCGCTCTCTGACCGTAAAAAGTTTAATGCTGCAGTTAAAATAACGTACCAAGTAGGGATGCATCCAATACCGATACGGAGACCTGATTTTTTCGATATATCGGTATCGGCAATATTTATTTGCCGATACACCGATACATTTAAAATTCTGTCAAATGAGTTAGATATGTCGCATCCGAGAGACTATTTTCTGCAGCATGTCTCATTCAAATGGACTTGTGAAATTGCTTTTTCCCGCATAATTTGACAATTATTATTAGTCGATACATAATATTCATAAATATCGGTATCGGTTTCGGTATCGTATCGACCAAAATGCGTATCGATGCATCCTAGTAAGCTAACTAAGCTTGGAATGACTTGGCGTTTGTTATAGTCATTAAGCAAATAAACCATTAAACCACCCATACCTACTATCAGAGCTGTTGGTTAAGAGATGCAGATATAGTACCTAGCAGTGCCATAACTATACTTGGACTTTTAATTGTTTGCAGTGACTTGACAGTTCCAAGCAAAATAATGATACCATATTTACATTAATAGTGTTGGGACACGGAACGAATTTACGAAAAGAACTAATGATATAAGTAGTTGAATTAAATAAATATTAACAAATCTATATTTTTGTGAATTTTAAACATGCCAAAGTCATGCTTAGCATATATTTTACCATAAATAAGCGTAACGTATTTTAAATCATAACAAATCAATGAAAAGTGAATTTCATAAGTGCATAATTCAGTTTGGTTCATTCTTTTTTTCCCATCACTTCCTTTTTATTGTTAAAAAGTGGTATCCCTCCAGTTGTCAAGTCACTGCAAACAATTAAAAGTCCAAGTATAGCATTTTATGCGCCCGGTGCGAGCTTCTACATAATACAACTGCGTCCTTGAAAACTGCTCTAATCTGATAGTAGGGCGCGTCTACACCGATATTACGCGATAAATAATATGTATTGTATGTATGCTACTCTAACTACCATAGCATAAGCATAGCATAGCATAATCGGCCTATAATGTTCCTACTGCTGGGACACAGGCCTCTTCTGTGAGAGGGAGTGGGCCGTAGGCCACCATGCGGGCCCAGGGCGGGTTGGTGGACGTCGCATGTCTTCGAATTTTTGGTTCTAGGACATGCCGGTTTCCTCTCGATGTTTTCCTTCACCGTTAAAGCAAGTGATAAATTAATTTCTAATACGCACATGACTTCGAAAAGTCAGCGGTGAGTGTCTCGGGATCGAACTCGAACCATTCGCCGTGGGATGGGCGTGGGACATGGCGCCACTAGGCACCACTAGGCTATCACTGCTTACTAACTACCATGCATGCTCCAAAACTTGGTTCTGCAAGCCGTGCAAAGGTAACATACATACTATATATACAGATTTAGTTTTATATTTATAATGATTATGTAGGTATTAGTTTAGAAGTTTGGCTTTGAATCCATTCATGACATTCTCTCACAATCCAGCAAGGAGAAATGACTGAATATAACAAAGGTTACATTTTACCATAATTAAGTACCATCCTTTCTTTTAAACCCCATATCCTTAATATTTTTCCACACACTTCACGTATTAAGCTCAAAGACGCATACTATTACAAAACAACACTCAATTTACACAAAAACATTTACACTGGCGTGACAAAGGGAATAAAGTGCTCGCTTTCGGCGCTACATGTGTTGTGTTGTGTTGTGCATGAACAGCGCGGAATGTTCCCACGCTCCGCGACTTTAATGACAGACTAGTTGTGCTGTACGGTTTCACTCACCTCATTGATATATTGTATATTATTATGTTTAGTGTGACCAGTAAAAAATGAAAGGAAACTTAGGGCCGGAAGATCAATCGTAGCTTAAACCACGGAAGAGAGCTTAAACTCCCGTCTTAGATTGTTTCCTGTTGTTTCATGCTTAGAAAACAATCTCAAACGCGAGATTAAACTCTCTTCCGTGGTTTAAGCAACGATTGATCTTACGGCCCTTAGAGTTTCGTGTCCCGTCAAATTAAGTGTGACCAGTTAAAATTAAAGGAAGAGTCTCCAGTAGCGCGTCGGAGTTGACACGCACTTTTTTTTTTTTTTTGCTCGGCTCTAGTGTGATGTTAAATAGCCTACTATAACCTTTCTCAAGAATTGGGCTATAAAAAGTAAAAAGTTTTTTTCAAATCCGACCATTCCGACCTCGCCGACGAGGCCCGTCGCGACGTCCCCATCATGACCCGAGTCCGCCGCCGAGTATGACTCAGTCCCCTAACCGACCCTTGCTCGAGCCAGCCCGCGCTGAGCCTGTAGATTTAAATTCGACCCAAAATAATGAACCGATCCAGCTAGTAGTCCCTCCTTCTAGTTGCCCTCCCCCCAGCGACGCCCTAAGCCGAGGCCCGTACCCCAGTAGGGGGTGCCTTTAGCGTGTGGTCGCTTAGTTTGTGGTTTTATTTAGTTTTAAGCCTGGCTGGAGGCATTTGTAAGTCCTCACCAGATTACCGGTTAAGCAGTGACGGCTGTTAGAAGCCAACTGCGAGAGGCCATTGAAAAAAAAAAAAAAAATTCAAATCCGACTGAAAGTTTCAGAGATTAGCGCGTTCAAACAAACAAACTCTTCAGTTTTATTATATTAGTATAGATGTGTTTGAAGGGACGATAGAGGAGTGGTGATGTTTGTGGGTTATTTTTGGAGTAACTGGTTTGATTCTGAAGACATATGTGTTGATAATTATTTTGTTTTGAATATTGATTGATGAGGGGTGCTTTACTCGTAAAATCAACTTATTTCCAAACTAAACATGGCGCATCTTTGTCTAACTATTATCTATTGTATGCGCCCCACGTTTTTCATTTCATTAGAAATAATTTTATTGTTTTTAGTCCGTTTTAAAAACGTAGTTTTAATGTTTTTTTTTTCAAATATATTCCCGTAAATGTTGGTGTAGACTAATTTGACAGTTCTTAATATTTACTATCTCTATTCAATAATATTTTAGTGACTAAAATAAGTTTAGTACGACGTACGATTACGATACGACTTAGCACCACTATCTACAGTAATATATCTAGCTTTAAACATAAAAATAAAGTAGTTGAGTAAATTGTCAGATTAGCTTAAAGAAATACTTCTTAGGCTTAAGTTTTCAGATGTGACTGAGTTAAAGGCGCAAGTGCTTGACATTTTTATCCAAAAACATTTTCTCGGTGAACTCGGCCCGTTGCCTGTCGCACTTTCGCTAAAAGGTCGGCTGCATTAAGACTAAGGTCTGTAATAAACGGAGGATTTCTACTAATCCGATACTTTATACGTTTAGATATTGAATTTGATATTTTAAAAGTAGATTTGTGAACTACATTGTGCTTCATTAAGCAGAAATATTTATTGAAACGATTTCGCGGCTTGCGGTACGAGTTGACTGAGAGAAATTATCACGTAATATATATATATTTTTTTAAACGGACTAAAAAGTGTAAAACGTGTTTTTTTAATTTGAAATTAATCCACAATAAAGATTTGATTGATTTATTGATTGAAAATAAGAGCCCATAAATACTAGTTCCCATGACTCTGTCGCGGAGTGCCTCCCTCCCTCTGTCCTCTCAGCCTCGGCTAGCTATGAGAGGGAGTCTCCGGACACAAATCTTGATAGGAATAAAACAGCAGGATTGGGAGAGTTGGAATTGTGATGTAGATGGTTTATTAGCACTTAATAACTGTACACAGAAGTTATAAAAATAACTGTTACAAAAGACTTTTGCTTATAGCATTGAGCACTTTATAAATTGGTAATATTATAACAGATAAGCGGTTCAGCGGTCCACAAGTGATGTCGTTGGAGACCAGACAAAGAGTGACGAAACAATGAAATAAATGCATAAAAATATGAGATGTTCTAATTTTGAAATTTGAAGTTCAAATCTGGAAGAATGGAGTGGATGAAGTGGCCAGTAATGGAAGATTGCCAGCACTAAATGATGAAGGAAGGATGACTCCGTCACAACTCTAACATCAAAATTACCGGTACTTCCATACAAAGTTTTACCTCCCTTTTCTCCCCGTTAAGGCCACGATATCCGAGTGCGATAGGCATTTAGCGCTCCCTTCCTCCCCGCGCGGCGAATTACGCGGAAGCGCAGTTCAAATGAACTCGCTGACCCCGCTGAACAAAAATTTTGCGTCACAGTATAAATTCTACCAGCCTCAAAATATTAACATTAATTTCGTTCGTTAAGAAACGAAGCCCTCAAAAATTGGGGTTTCGTTTGTAGCTAGGTTTATGTAAAACGTTGTAAATACATTTATAAAGCACCTTACACAATTTATTTTATTAATAATAATTGTTTTTTTTATTATTTTCGACGAATCTCTCTTCTTTTATTTATGAGTATGGTCTATGGATTATGGCTAGCTATGCGGCTATGGTGGATATTACACTATCTATATCTATCTTACAGTGGCGAAGGGTCCCTACAATACGATTCCTACCGGCTACCCTTTAAAAAATAGCATGGGCAGTATTGCCTACTATTGTCAAATATTTTTCATCCCATCTATTCGAAAAGGACGACTTGGTTCGCCTTTAAGTGCGTCCAAAGGTAGTGTTTTCTATAAGAAACTTTTAGCGGGCAGTAATGAGTTTTTAATCCACTTTAGATGTTTCAAATTCAATAGTGCGGCGCACTTATTGAATCTGACTAATAACCAATGAACTGTAGTGTTTTTGTAAAGGGGAAAGGGGGCTAAGGGGACTAAGAGGACTGGGACTAAAGGGACAGGGACTAAGGGGACTATGGGGACGATAGAGACTAAGGGGACTATGGGGACTATAGGACAATGGGGACTAAGGGGACTATGGGGACAAGGGGACTATGGGGATTAAGGGAACTGTGGGGACTAAGGGGACTATGGGGACTGAGGGGACTTTGGGGACTATGGGGACTAAGGGGACTACGGGGACGATGGGGACTATGGGGGCAATGGGGACGATGGGGACAATGAGGACTAAGGGGACTATGGGGACTTTGCTTGAAATCTGTAGATACCTAATAATAATAAGCTGGGTACTCACTTAGCAGTGTAGCATGTAACGTATCAGATACTGTATGAACCTGCAAGTGGGTACGGCTCGTCCACGGTCCACCGCGTATCTAGCTACGAGCTGCCGGATCACACTGCGAGCCGCCTTTGTGTTCGCAGCAGGGACTTGAAACGTTATTCAAAATAACGTTACGATTCGTTCCAGTAACGATAATTTGTACCGTTCCACCAGAAACGTAACATAATTAATTCTTTGTATATAACGATACTTACAAACGGAACGAAATCTACAACTATTTAATAACGATATTATTAATATAACGATATAATAACGTTATTAATATAACGATATAATATAATAACGTTTATTCATTTCGATATCATTCATTTCGATACGCAACGTTGCCAGCTAGCCTTGACCTTGAGATCTGCGGCGATTCCCCGAGCGCAGTATTGGCAACAACGGCAACCTAGCATTTCGCCGTGTTTATTTTTATTTACATCTGATTTCAATCGTATAATTTGAGTTTATTAAATCATGAGCCGTAAGAAGAAAAATTTTGTATTCAGAGATTTTTCATTGAGCGATGACAAACAATCGTCGAAGTGTGAAGTTCCAGGTTGTAATAAAACTCTTCAGGTGCCTAAATACCTACTATCCTATATATTACTACGAATTATTATTGATCAAGTCATCATGTCAGTTGCATATTGAAAAATAGTACCTATGTTATTTTACCACCAACGCGACTGCGAAACCGGAATACCTCTGCAAACTTTCTTCAAATAATATAGGGTAATTGTGCCTGTTCTCGACCAATTAGTGGAGTTGTCAAATCAAAATTCAAAAAATAATATTTCTGCTAACAAGTACAAAAAATAATATTAAGTAATGTATTCTTAATATACTCTTTCATTTAAGTTAAAGTCTTAGTTAATTTAGAATGCTGGTTATTTTTAAAATAATTAAATGTCCCAAAATGCCGTTTCTCCCAGTTTTCGACCGGAAAATTCAGTTTTCGACCACCTAGTACCCAGTTTTCCACCACTTACTGAAATTACTGAAAGTAAAGCATTCAGTGGAGAAAAGTAAGCATACAAAATTGAACGAGTAAATTATCAACCTCTCTTTATAATTCAAATTACAAAATCATCTAAAAATTCATGTATCAATATCTATACTAATATAATAAAGCTGAAGAGTTTGTTTGTTTGAACTCGCTAATCTCTGGAACTACTAGTCGAGTTCGATCTTTTTGTATATGATAGCCAAATTCATGGGTAGAAACCCAACTATCTATGTATGTTCTCTCTCTGTTATATCTACTATATATGTTCAAGACTTTGGAGGTTAGTCTGAAAAAGGAATTTGTTGTTGATGAGCTTTTGGCACCTTTCTCAAAGGACTCCAACTCTAACGCCTCAAGCTGGTACTTGGCTGAGCCATCCCATAGTTACGCGCAGTTTTTCATGCACAAACGAACTTGTGCTTAGTACAATAAAAGCAACTGTCCAGACGTGAAGTACCGCCGCACCATTGAGATGATACCCAGCTTTTTAGCTGCCAATTGAGCCTTGGCCTCAATATAGGTCCAGGTGGCCCAGAAGCTCAAGATGGTTAGCTATCGGTATGATACGTCTCGAAAAGTAGAAGTGGGCTGGAATGGCCTCCTTTTGGCAGAGAACAGATAGGCCTAAGTCTTAGCTGCATTTAACTTGACCACGTCGGCATCGCCCTAATCGAAAACTGCAATGTTAATATTTTGAGGCTTTAGTAGATCATTAAACAGCCTAGGTAGACCATATTATGCCTATTTTCGACCATCCGATCGAAAACTAGACAATTTAAAACCGTAGTTCTGTTTCTCGACCGCTTTATTTTATGATTATAATATCAAAATTGGAAGTAACAATGTCGTTTTTCATATTCAATACATGTTAAACAATGTTGTTTAACCAACAAACAAACTAAAAAGTGCTAGAAAACATTACAAACTTACTATTAATGTTACGACGCGCACTATTTTTTATTAGAAAACGACCCGTTTATTCGCGTTCGTTCGGAGCCACAGAATGATTTAATTACTTTCGATGTAAGATGCGTACAAATTACTTTGAGTGCTTGTGTATAAACTACTAATATATTAACCCGGCGTCATGGGGGTGAAAAAGTGTAACATGGACGTAGGGGGTGGGTCATACAGACCCGCTTATTAAATATGAAATAATCTAGTACTTCATAAATTAAAAAGATCAAATTTGTTCGGGTTTATTTTTTTAGGTATTCATGTAAATAAATAAAAGAAAAATATCGTATAATAGTAATAAACAATCAGTCTTAATGTTTTAATAGCACATTTTAATAGGAAACTAGGATATCTAAAAAAAAAAAAAAAACACTCCGCATCATTATCATTGATACAGTCAGCATAGTATGGTAAAAGTCATATGTGAAAAATGACGCAAAATTGTTACACTAAGTGCGGGGGTGGGTCTTAGTGACCTTTTTCAACTTTGCGCACGTGTAACTCGCAGTGCGGCTGTCGCACGACCAATGTGTTGCCTGCGACGCTTAGAACAACTCAATACCTCCAGCTACTGAGAACAACAGCAACGTCGGAAAGGTAGTAGGTAACCGAAATTCAAGCAAAATAAAATGTGCCGGGTCTCACAGACCCAACCCCCATGACGCCGGGTTAAAGTTTCTACGGAAACACAGTTTTAAAAAAGAATCGGCTTAGTTTTGCAATTTTTCGGAGTTCTGTAGCTACGTGCCGTCAAATGGTCGAAAATAGGCGGTGGTCGGCAAACAGGCGCACCTACCCTACGCACTCTCTCTTGAATACGATGGTGACTTATACCTACGGGGTGCGACGGCCGCGGCGCCGTGGTGGTCAATGAGAAAGAAAACTTCTTATGAATAACGTTACAAGTGAATCTGTAACGTTTTACCTATAACGTTATTATAGCGGATATAAGCATAAGTATAACATTACTTATAATATTGTGCCACGAAAATGTTATTTTATAACGTTATTTTTTTATAACGTTATTGTTATTTTTCGGTTTGTAATGATACTAATCGTAAACCCTAAACTTTGGAATGTTATGAGGGAACATTTAGTGTAACGGAACGAAATTCATTTCGTTTTCAAGTCCCTGGTTCGCAGTGATACCGCCACTCGACGGGCCACGCGCGTGCGGCTCGCAGCGGGCTCGTGCCTACGTAGGTACTCACTTGATACCGTATCTGATACATTACATGCTACACTGCTAAGTGAGTACCCAGCAGTGGCGAAGGGTCCCCACAATACGATTCCTACCGACTTTCCTTTGAAAAGTAGCACAGGCAGTATTGACTATTGTCAAATATTTATAATTAGCTTTTCGTGGCCAGGTAGAAGCATTTCTAGCTCCGGCTTACCTCTTACAAAAATTGACCCTTCGCCACTGGTACCCAGCTATAGATAGGCTTAGCTAGTACTGTGATGAAAGCAAGTAGGTAGGTAGGTATATAAATACAACTACAATATTGCTCTGTCGTGTCAAGGATAGTTACGATCAGCAATAATACCTATTATATTGTTGATTGAAGGTAGGTAGGTAGTTATAAATAGGTTAGGTACCTACTAGTAATCAAACTTACCTTATGTTTTTAGGGTTCCGTACCAAAATGGTAAAAAAGGAACCCTTATGGTGCGACTTCGTCTGTCTGTCCGTCTGTCTGTCACAGCTGGTTATTTCAGAAACTACTAATGCTATCGACTTCAAATTTGGAACAATCATAAAGAATGCTTGTCCAATTTTATTGTATATCCTAACTAGTACAGTTTTTTCAATATCATCAAAATTCCTTTACAAACAAACTTAGTGCACGAGTACGACTCGCACTTGGCTGGTTTTTTTTTAAGCTTCCGTAGTTCAAATTTTAATTTTTTTTCTTATTTCTGTTTTTATTCCCCATATTTTATTTTTATATTCTTAAATACCTAGGTAAATACTAGATCACTATATTAACTATTTACTTACTACTTAAACTAATATTTACAATTTAATTATTAATAGGTACTAGAAACTACAATATTATTTACAGACAGATTTTTCAAACTATTGCGATCACGGAATAACGATAAACTGATATTTCGGTCGATTTATTATTCGAACGCAGCGAGCCAGCAAAAGGAACACAGGTCCTACCTCGGAGAGGCCTCGCGGGCTACTAAAGCGAGCCGCGCGCTCGCGCTCCTCCCTTTTGTTAAATAATATTGTATTAAAAAAAATTAAAACTGTTTTGAGAAAAAGTAACCATAGAATAATCTTCTAAACGTTATTGACTATTTTTTGACATAATTTTGATGAATATAAGTTTGATATACTTTAAGTATGACCTGAAAAACGATAAAAAAATCCCTGTTTTCGTAATATTTTAAGATCGAGTGAAGTTGTACATATCGTGTTTTGAACCATAGAATAATCAAGAATGTTTATGAAACTACAACATATATTTTTATCTGATCAAAACAAAGAATATTTGACTGTTTACCATTGAATCAAAAATACGTTGATTTCGGATATCCTGGCCTTAAGGTTGAAATTTCAAAAATCCTTAGTGCAGCCAAGACTTGTAATTTTATATGTATACTTAGTTTATTTTAATACTGCTATACAATCACTCTCCCAGTATAAACTCGTCCTTATATTTTCTTCCATTCTTATGCTACATTATTTTATCAACATGTCCCGCATACCGAACATGTTCCCTCCTTTTATTACAACCTGACGCGGCTGAGAACGTGCCCACACAACGACAGCAATGTTTTAATTTTAATTCAATAAACGCAAGTCGAGTAAGGCGTAGTCAAAGGAAGTCTTATTAGCTGTGTGTATTTTTAGCGGTGGGCTTTTCAAGTATGTAAGTGGGCCGGGAAAAATAATTAATTTGAATTAGGTATTTATTTTATGTGTTTAGTGAGGGAGTTTTAAAATACTGGTTGATATTACGCTTATATTATCGTCTACTTTGAAATCTATACTAATATTTTAAAGAGAGATTGCGAATTTTGTGAGTTTGTGTATAATATATGTGGAGGGTAATCTCTGGAACTACTGATTCGATTCTAAAAGTTATTTTACTAATAGAAAGCTACATTATTCTTGATTGCTATAGGCTTCCTTTTTCCAAAAAAAATGCAGATATGTCACGCGGACGAAGTCACGCGCAAATTGCTAGTATAGGATAAAATATTCTAGTCAGAGCGTTTTCATATCACTAACCTATGATATTTTTCTTGATTACTTCGTAGAACGGTACATTTTATTTTCTTTTCTCCTTCTAAGTTGAATAAAATCGTCACGTAATGTGTCTTCCAATTTCATTTATTTATTTATTTACCTACACATAAAGAATAGAATATAAAAAGTAATAAATTTAAAAGTCATTCGAGTACAAAGGTACCTACTACTTATTTTAATAGAAATTTCTGCTAGCACACCTGCGAAAGAATAGATGAGTAAAAATAATGCAGACATATTTGTGAAACCATGAAAAAAGAGAAAGCATTTTATAGTAAGAACATTCCCAGCAGCATAATCCTTTTATTCTACATCTGAACATGTAATATCCATACGTTACTTACCCCTAACATAATACAAATAATAAAGTCCCACTAAACCCGTGTAAACAAGACTTTATGTAGGCAGCAGAATTATTTGGTACATAAACAAATGGAACATTATCGCGGGAGAAGGGGCTGTATTGATAACATCTTACTTATATGCCAGTGGGGTCGCTACCCTTGTCTGAAATCCCAGTTTATTGCTTTACAAGAAAATTGTTTTAGAAGAATATACTTACCTAAGTATATATTTTTACATGGTCAATAAAATTTTGGGTAAACAAAAATTATTGATCTATTATTTTTTTTGGCTTCCTTACGTTATGCCGCCCTGTTGGGACAGTTTTTAGTCAGTAATGTGGTGACGTGCGACCGATGGACTCGTAAAACATTAAATTAACAGTGTTTTACGAGTCCATCGGTTTGGAAAGCATATAGTCATAGTCGAACAAGTGTCATTTCTGACACAAAAGCTTGTCGAATGGTTGTGAATACCGTGAATACCTATGCTATTGTCGAACTTTCGGGCTCCTTACTACCCGTAACGACTGTCAAAGATATTTCTATGACAACCGGGAGCGACTGTTTAACGTGCTCTCCGAGGCAAGGAGTCACCGGTAAAGAACGGTCACCCATCCAAGGACTGACCGCGGCAAGCGCAGCTTAACCTCACAGATCGATCAATCAGCGCGGCTGTCATTTAGTCATGAGCCCCTTTCTTATCAAAATATACGATAAAGGAATGAATAATATACTTATCATTTCAATAGGCATTCATCGACCGGATTCATTATAAAACCGAATAGATTCAAACACCGTCGTTCACAAATTCAATCGAATGGTTACCGGAAAACTTTCAATTGAAAATTGAATTATATATCCGAGTTCCAATCAAGCTTTTATTGATCGGTTGAAAATAGTAGGATTCGTCCGGGAACATTGCAATCAGTCCGAAACTGAGGAAGTAGAACGCCATTTTGGGCTATCACTTTTTGCTCATTATCGTCCACTGTTAGGCATAAATTGAAGTAATCATATCTTATGAGGCGTAAAAAGAGGTTTCCAATTTCAACTGATTCAGGCATGACACTGTAGCTCAGTTGGTTAGAGCAATGGTGAAGTAGAGGTCGCGAGTTCAAACCCCGCCTGTGTCAGTTGCTTTTGAAAATCTATACAGGGTGGCAGGTTAAACAGTGGAAATATTTTAAGGGGTCATTGTACTCATCATTATGAACAACTTTCACTATGGGACCAACCCTGAAATCGCGAAAAATAAATCAGCTGTTCCATACATTTATGTTCACATAACTCAACAAAATGTATGGAACAGCTGATTTTTTTTTCGCGATTTCACGGTTGGTCCCATAGTAAAAGTTGTTCATAATGATGAGAACAATGAACCCTTAAAATATTTCCACTGTTTAACCTGCCACCCTGTATATATATCGCCGCGCTTGCGTAGCTATCGTGAGGTATTACCTACTATTGGTTTGAGATTTTGTTTTTCACATCATTCTCATCACACCATTCTGCCATTTTTTGATTCTATTTTTTTTTTATATTTCAATCGAATGTACTGCCAAGACAAAATCATTTCGCTACGGGAGAACAACCACTAACATTTCGCCGTGTAGATTAGTTTGCATTACGTATAACCTGAAAAACAAAATGTTTTTCCAGGACACTCCTGTACTGCCCCAGGCTAACAGCTATTTTTGTTTTTCAACCCACTTACGGATTAGTTACATATTGGGGTTGAATGTTTCACTCCAAACAAAGTTATTGTCGAGTCATAACGTTATGGTGTCTGGTACCTCAGGTCAATCACCTTGTTTGTTTGTAAGTTCTTTTTAGCACAGTTTCGACCTAGGCTTGACCTTCACTTGTTCTTCACATGTAATTAAGGCTGAAACTAATAGTCATAATAATACCTATTTTATTCTACCCTTGTTTCATAATAATGGATCTTAGTTTTTTTAGGGTTCCTTGCCTCAAAGTGCAGTGATAGCCTAGTGGTTTAACCATGTGCCTGCCACGGCGAATGGTTCGAGTTCGATCCCGAGGCACGCACCGCTGACTTTTCGGAATAATGTGCGTATTAGAAATTAATTATCACTTGCTTTAACGGTGAAGGAAAACATCGTGAGGAAACCGGCATGTCTTAGAACCAAAAATTCGAAGACATGTGACGTCCACCAACCCGCACTGGGCCCGCGTGGTGGACTACGGCCCCTCACTACTCCCTCTCACAGAGAGGAGTCCTGTGTCCCAGCAGTGGGAACATTATAGGCCGATTATGCTATGCTATGCTTATGTGCCTCAAAAAATAACCGACTTCAAAAATCCACTACAAAGAAAATAATAATTTTGGTTTCGGAAGTCGGTGGCTTTGGTTTTTGTTTGCTTTTTTTTGCCACCGACTTCCGAAACCAAAATTGTTAATTTTCTTTGTAGTGGATTTTTGAAGTCGGTTATTTTTTGTTAAAAAAGTTTTTTATTTTTCCCTTTTTAGTTCTTTATCCCGTGTTAGATTACTTTCACGAATTCGTTCAACAGTAAATCTTCTACGGAGGGTGTACATTTATTCCTATAACTTTGTACATATGAATGATTACATAATGTATTATATACTAAAACCTTCCTGAAAGTATGTAGATTACGTTAGTGAAAACCCCATCCAAATCGAATCAGTAGTTTTTGAGAAAATTGCGCACATACAAACATACATACATACGGGACGAATACAGAACCTCCTTTTTTGAAGTCGGTTAAAAAGAAAAAGGAAGGAGAGATTTTTAAGAAAAGCCATCCCTATAGGAGTTAATACGTGTGGATAAGGCTTGTATGAAGAAAATAACGACATAATATTGTTTTCCGACTTCCAAGCAGACGGAATCGCGGGCACAGCTAGTTTATGCTAATATAATAAATCTGAAGAGTTTGTTTGACCGTGCTAATCACTGGAACTACCAGTCGGATTCGAAAAAATATTTTTGTTTATGATAGCCAGATTTATGAGGAATAGTATAGGCTATTTAACATCACACTTTGACCCTTAGGAGCCGAGCAAAGGGGGTGAAACCGCGGGGCATAACTAGTGTACATACAATTATAATTATTACTATCAAGTATTTGTGAAATGTGTACCGTCTGCAAACTTGTGCCGAGGACGTACAGTTTTATTAACCCCTAGGGGAAATAGGATTCAGCAATAGTTATGTAGATGCGAGAGAATGTACAGAATCATCTGGGTATTTTGTCTAACTGGTATAGGGAAATTCCCTTTAAGTAAATAATATTAAAATAATATGAGTAGGCAAAAAAATACACACTCAATAAACAGAGTGTGAATATAAGATAAATACTGTGTTCGAGTTCGATCCCGAGGCACGCACCGCTGACTTTTCGAAGTCATGTGCGTATTAGAAATTAATTGTCACTTGCTTTAACGGTGAAGGAAAGCATTATGAGGAAACCTGCATGCCTGAGACCTCTCCATAAAGTTCTTGAAGGTGTGTGAAGTCTGCCAATCCGCCAGCGTGGTGGACTATGGCTTAACCCCTCTCATTATGAGAAGAGGCCCGTGCCCAGCAGTGGGACCGATTATATACAGGGCTGATATTATTATTGTGTTTATTAGGCAATTACCTAAATGAAAAGCTCCTTCCAAAAATAAATCTACTCTTTTTGGTTTACTTTGGTTAACATTCATTAGTCACAGTTTACCAAATATGCTAAGCACTTAAACCAAGTATTAAAAAAACTTCGGAACCTACACCAATTTTAACCTTTTAGAAAATTAATTAACACTTATGCTTTTTAAAATCTGTGAATGCACACATTGTTATTCACGCAAGATTTGAGCAAGACATACAAATGCAACATGGAAACTCGTACACGTAAACGTGTACACACACCCTAACTCACAGACATAAAGGAAGAACGAACGAATGAGTTAATTAGCATTCCGTATCGCACACTGTCCGTACGTCGATCCAACGATGAATTAAAAAGGAATAAAAACAGGCGAGAGAAAGAGAAATCAATTAACTAGGAATAACGATTTGTTTTTTGTATGACAATTTGTGAGTCTACAGACGAGTGACCAGTTTTTTTAGACCTATTGCTGTTAGAGTAGGTTATAAACTCAGATCATAGAAAAAAGGAGATATGCCAGCATAGCAAATTAGTACGGGAACCACTGTCGCCACTTTTAGTACAGTTTGCGACACAATTCGGTTCTTGACAACATTGAAAATATGCTACAGATTGTGGTCATCCTATCAGTTCATAGCGTAAATAAACTTATTTCACTTGATTTTTAACTAAAATATGTATATTTTTTGCAAATTACACGAAAATAAAATGCAATATTTTTTGTTATTGTAGCTGTCACAAGAACGGCCTGTCGCACTCTGTTGACGTCACACGCTAGTAAGCCAGTGTTGCCAACTTATTTTTAGGGTAAAGAATTCTTGGAGTAGCAGTGATACCAGAAGAAAATAATTGCAAACTACCGTAGCAGCAGATTAATGTTGCCGTGTTTTAAGTTGAATTAAATACCTTAGACTGACTTTTAAATAACAAAATACAACTTTTTTGGACTTACAAGGGGGATGGAGGTGGTCGACGGAGCCCCGGTACGCGGAGCTCCTATTTCTATCTGCAAGGTTAAAAGTAACATAACACGAACCTAACCTGTCCGTGTCGGGGTGTCCAAGTTCCCGAGCTCGCTTCGCTCGCTCTTGGACCCTAATTAGGTATGTTACTCAAATGAAACATGAAATGTTTTTTTAATTATGACAAATTGCCAACTCCCTTTCCCGCTTTTTTTTTCAAAAGTCAGCGCCGGCTGCCAATTTAGCAACCAGTGCCGGCTGCAAATAGAGGTCACGGCGGCGGTCGCGGAGTCACTTCCAAAATTTTAAGGTTCGATTTCGTATTTTGTTATGATTACTAAAGTTTATGGGCTTTTTGGTAAGCTATGTAGGTACCTAAGTATTTGAATTGAATTTGAGTTAAACAAATTCAGCATATTTTTATTGTGAAACATGACCATTGATTAAGAAAGAACTTGTTTTATTGTATATCTAAAACCAAAACTTTAGCCAGGTATTTTTGTATAAATAGTTATGATTTTAGAGTAAAATTAATCAGGCATTGGGGTAAAATGAAAATCTAGCTTGGCAACATTGGAGTAAGCACGGCTTTGACAGATTGTAGTTTGCGTTTTATGTTTTCTGGGTGCTATATTTGATCTTAGAGCTATTTCTGAAGCTGTTTTCATAGAAATCTTCTATCTAGTGGCATAAATATTCATATCGAATCTCAAAATGGAGTCAAATTTTGTGCAAGCTGATACAACCTACCTAAGATAGATGCATTTATGGTTGCACTTTTCTTTAAGAATACCTAACGCTGATTATTATGCTGCGGAACTTAATAATGTAAAAACAGCAGTGTAAGTACCTACCTGCATACATATTTATTTACAAATCTTTTGTATAATCATTCAGAAGTTTTGTGAAATCTCATTTTAGGTTATGTTGATAAAAACTTAGAAACATTACCTATAAATTCTTTTGTGTCATGAATCATGATGGACTACTTAAAGACGTATTTGTACATTGTGGAACTACACACCATTTATATACGCCATTATAGCCAATAAAAATGATTTATTGATGAAATTAATTTCAGCTGCACCGTCTGTCTTGTTGACAAAGCTCGTTTACTAGCGTGTTACGTCACTTCCGCAGAAACAGCGTTTTTGGAGCGGTTTTGGAAATTTATACTTTATCACTGATTTTTATTGATAAATACAGTAGATCTCCCTGAAATATTAATGTAGTGTGCTTATAATATAATGAAGATTAATATAAACCATTTCCCAAAATCAGTCAAATACCTAATTACAAGCGCTCCTTGTGAATATAAAGATCTCCCACACATTACAAATTCCGCACACCCTCAATCTAATACTGATAATCATCACTCAGCAAGTCAGCACTAGCACTAAACTAAAACACTGTATTTATACGTTTTAATTATTGTCAATGCGACTATACTAAGGCCTCAAGCTCAATATCGCCCCCTTGTTTCTATGATCTGAGGTTACAAAGTTGTAGGATGGATTGTTTCACTTGCTATTCGTAAGTTACCTTTGTTTAAAGGAGATATTTCAGTCTAAATGTTACTGTAGGTACATAATACAAGTTACTGTTTTTGAAAGATTGTTTTCTATAATATTACTTATCCAGCTTAAGTATGGGAAAACATCCGAAAATCGTAAATTTTTAGTTACATCACATCTGTACGGAACCTTCAGGGCGCGAGTCCTATTCAAATTTGTCCGGTTTTATGTATGCAAAGTTCCAAATAGTTTCCTATGGCAAAAACAGACCAGTCTGTCTATTTGTTTGCGAACGTTCGAGGGAGAATGTCACGGTGAGATTCTCCCTCGAACGTTCGTAAACAAATAGACAGACAGGTCTGTTTGCAACCGGACAAATTCGAATAGGACTCGCGCCCTGAAGGTTCCGTACAGATGTGATGTAACTAAAACTTTACGATTTTCGGATGTTTTCCCATACTTAAGATTATAGAAAACAATCTTTCAAAAACAGTAACTTGTATTATGTACCTACAGTAACATTTAGACTGAAATATCTCCTTTAAACAAACGTAACTTACGAATAGCAAAATTGTGAAACAAACCATCCTACAACTTTGTAACCTCAGATCATAGAAACAAGGGGGCGCTGTTTAGCTTGAGGCCTTAGTATAGTCGCATTGACCATAATTAAAACGTATAAATACAGTGTTTTAGTTTAGTGCTAGTGCTGAGTGATGATTATCAGTATTAGATTGAGGGTGTGCGGAATTTGTAATGTGTGGGAGATCTTTATATTCACAAGGAGCGCTTGTAATTGCGTCGCAAACTGTACTAAAAGTGGCGACAGTGGTTCCCGTACTAAGCTATGCTGGCATATCTCCTTTTTTCTATGATCTGTCGAGATGTCGGTACAAAATAGACATGGTGAAACCTCATCATAGCCTTTAAACTGTAGGAGTTACTTACAGTTCTATTTTTATTAGGAGTTTATTTCTAACTCACTGTGCAGGTAACTTCACCCACACAATTTTTGTTATTAAATTTTCTGATACGTAAATACTGTGACCTTTTCGGATATAACATTATATCTATGCTTACTTTCAAAGTTTATCCAGAAGATACATACAGGTAACATTTTAATCACCATACTATTTTTTTACCCGACTGCGCCAGAAGGAGGGTTATTCTAGGCATTAGCATTGATCAAAGACACGATTTTTGCAAAAAAATAGGAAGGTAAAATTTTCGTAAGAAAATATTTTTTCTGAAATTTTCCGATTTCACACAGATTTTTTTAAATAACTAATTTGGATGGTGATTAAAATGTCACCTATTATAGACAGAAACCACTTTAGCATTAAAATGAGTTCACAAGCACTTACTTGATAACTTCTGTGATTCTTGTTTGGATTGAGTTCATGATATTTCGACGCTGTCGCAAGCGCCATGTTCGCGGGTAAACTGGAGAATGCAGGTGGATGAACACTTAAAATAAAATAATTGTTAGGAGCAGACAAATCTGTCTACCCTCTTTCTTAGTCTTTTGCTACGCTCACTACTGGAACTCGCACTCGATTGAAAGTCACGGCAAAAGAACAGCAACTTGCAACAGCGTCGAAATATTGGGAACTCAATCCAAACAAGAATCACGGAAGTTATCACGTAAATGAATAAAAACCGTGAAAGTTTAAAACAGTGTTTCCACTTATTGTTTCGCAGTCACTTCTGCTGTTACCTTGTAGATATGTAGGTTTAATACCAAGTTTCATCTCGCTTTACGTGATTGTAATACATAAAGTTCATACCGTTCCCATAGAGCGAAAAGTCACTAAGTCGTAAAATGGCCAAAATCAAGTTATGAACTTAAGACGTCATCATAATCGTTATTGTTTTCTTTAATTTTCAGTCTTATTGCCATGTCCATAGTAACATAGTTTTAGAATGTGAGAAAAACCGATGTGACTAAATGAAAATAAACAGAATATTATTGACAATTTATACTACAAAGAAAGCAGAAGATTTTTTTTGGTTGACTGTTTGTTTGTTTAAACGCGCTAATCTCTGGAACTACCAGTCGGATCCGAAAAAATATTTTTGTATAATGATAGCCAGATTTATATGAAACAGTATAGGTTATTTAACATCACGCTACAATCCTTAGGAGCCGAGCAACGGGCGTGAAACCGCGGGGAACAGCTAGTTTCTTATAAAAAAGGAGTTCAAATTAATAGACTTGTTGTTTTACAAAAAAACCAAAAACCTTTGCGTCCACTACTGACAATTAGCCTAAACCAACAATGAGAATCCATTGTACTTTTACTCTATTAGTCTTGGCCTCTTGGCATAATATTATTATTATAGACAAATTACTTGGCCAAACCGCTCCTAACTAGCGAGGCTTGGCAATGGGCCAAGATATGAAAGAAAGGCATTGATAACTTACAGTTTATAGGCCTGCATGTTTTAAACAAGGAAATATTAAACTAATTTATATGCATTCAAATTCCGGTCTAAATTTTTTGACGTTTCTTAGTAGTTTATGCTCACGACTTCGCTTGCTTTAAACTTCGAACATAGGAATGAAATAATACAGTTTTTTTAGTGTTCCATAGCCAAATGACAAAAACGGAACCCTTATAATTTTGTCCTGTCCTGCCATCCGTCCGTATGTCACAGATTCACAGCCATTTTATTCGGAAACCGTTAACACCTTATATGTAGATGAAACTTCGTAGGTAGGTGTCTTGATGAACCGCCTCAAAGGAGTGTAATAAAAACACGAAAAAATAAAATTTAGGGGGGGGCATCACTTACATGTAGTGTCCGACCGAAGCTTCGGCTTCGGCTTCGGCTTCGGCTACCTTCGGCCAAAAAAGCACCTTCGGCCAAATCTTCGGCTTCGGCCAAAAATTTGCCGAAGGTTTGGCCGAAGCCGAAGGTTTGCTAGTTGTCAAAATTTGAAATTTACTGAACGATGCTAGAGCGAGACGGAGAGTGTGCAGAGCAGCAGAGTTTCGCCGCGCCGCCGCACCGGACCAAACGAATCGCAGTTAGTAAATTAAATGAGTCAAAACAAGTTTGAGAGCGCGTCTTAAAATTCTAAGTGTTTTGTTTTTAAATATTTCATATTTGTTATTACTGTCAGTAGTACCTGTGGTGATACGTTCATTATTGTGAGGCACTCTAAGAACCAAAAAATCGTAAGTATTGTCTGGTTTAAAATATTTTATGTTATCTAACGTTAGGTAGGAAACTAGATGGAAACAATGTTGGTATGTTTTTTTATGCAATTTTGATAATTAAAAAAATGTGACTTTATTTATTATTTGATTATTTTTGTTAAAATTACTTTAAGTAAATAAATAACATTGTATATTTGAAACTTTTATTTTAGACAATATTTTATTACCTACTTGTATAATGTTGGTCACTCGGCTCGTTATTGGGCTAAATCTCTAAAGCTCTCACAATATGTATCTAGTATATTCTGAGATCAAAGTAACTATCGTATTTCTCAAGGTCAATGACACCTTCGGCTTCGGCTTCGGCTTCGGCCGAAGGTTTTGGTGAATACCGATTAATCGGCTTCGGCTTCGGCTTCGGCCAGAATTGCACCTTCGGTCGGACACTACTTACATGAAACTGAGGGATGAACAAATTTTTTTTCGCGCACAGCTTTATGTTGTTGTCGGATCGTCGTTTTTTACTGGAAACACTGACATGTCAAAGTTAGGGCGCCGTCAAATTAGAGGCGTGAGTAAGCGCTGCAGTGGCGCCACTGTGGTCACGTGACGTGCGTGTATCACGGTAGTAAGGGGTCGTCCATTAATCACGTGAGGCTCGAAGGGGGTGGGAGGGGGTTCGGAAAAAAATACGAAATATCACAAGGGGGGAGGGGGGGCGTAGTGAGATATCACGTGTATTTATTTTTTCGTTGGACGTGCGATTTCTAAACCGAAAAAAAAAATTGTGTATTTAAAGATAATATTCTGAAATAAATTAAGATTATTTGTACCAAAAAAATACACGTGATCTTGGGTAGGGGGGGAGGGGTTAGTTAAAAATCTCACCACGTATCACCAGGGGGGAGGGGGGGGTCAAAAAGTGGCTAAAAAAACATCACGTGATCCCCTAAGAGCGCGTGAACACATATAAAAAAAATATGTAACTATACATATCTACAAATTGGGAATCTTTTTGAAGTCGGTTAAAAAGAGACAAAATAATATACAGTACCGATTACTTGCAACACAGATGTTTCGATACAATCGCGTGTCCAATATCGCGTGATTTAGCCCCATATATCACTGTTTGTATCTTATTTACGGCTAAGTACCTGCCTTACCATTTACTGCCACGTTCTAAACCAGCAATGTATTGCGGGGTAATAATTTAAACTGTTGCAGCAGTGTTTATGGTATTGCATGTCATTAATTGCATGTCTCGAACAAATTGTGTGATTTAGTCGTAGTAAGGTGTTATTACAGCGGCGAGGCGAGGCCATGTAAAACAAGTATTACACACACACTCGTCACCTCCTTTCTGACCATATCATCTTTCACACAGCCCTTTTGTTTTCTTGCTTTGATTTTGAGTTCAGACAATATAAACATTTTATAATATAATAATTCAGCTCGGAAAACGAAATAAAATTTTCTTTCAAACTAGCACTTTGCCCGCGATTTCGTCCGCGTGACGTACAGGAACTGACCATTTCGTCCGCGTGACGTACAGGAACTGAGCATTTCATCCGCGTGACGTACAGGAACTGACCATTTCGTCCGCGTGACGTACAGGAACTGACCATTTTGTCCGCGTGACGTACAGGAACTGAGCATTTCGTCCGCGTGACGTACAGGAACTGACCATTTCGTCCGCGTGACGTACAGGAACTGACCATTTCGTCCGCGTGACGTACAGGAACTGACCATTTCGTCCGCGTGACGTACAGGAACTGACCATTTCGTCCGCGTGACGTATAGGAACTGACCCTTTCGTCCGCGTGACGTACACGCGTGACGTACAGGAACTGACCATTTCGTCCGCGTGACGTATAGGAACTGACCCTTTCGTCCGCGTGACGTACAGGAACTGACCATTTTGTCCGCGTGACGTACAGGAACTGAGCATTTTTCCGGAATTAAAAATTGCACTCAAGGATAATGTAGATTTTAGCTTTCAATTAACAAAAGAATTTTCAGAATCAAAGCAGTAGTTTCG
Source organism: Thalpophila matura (assembly GCA_948465475.1). Taxonomy (NCBI): domain Eukaryota; kingdom Metazoa; phylum Arthropoda; class Insecta; order Lepidoptera; family Noctuidae; genus Thalpophila; species Thalpophila matura. The sequence goes on from OX419196.1 coordinate 692,790, forward strand.
GAGATTACCCTCCACATATGAACAGACAATTTGCACTTGTAGTGATATACTCGTACATAGATTGATATACAACACAGTTGACTCTAATTGACACAATAGAGAAAATAATACCGGCGTCTGTTAATCCAAGAACCCGTAACCCGGATAATAAACGGACAAGGTCATCCTTTTAAGTCTGTTGGTCAAGGTCAAACGCTGTATCCGGGAGTTACACGTGCATTTAATCGTCTCATCTACCGGCTTGGTATGTTTAACATCAGACTTTATTATAGTCTGATGTTTCAGACCGGGTAAACTGAAATTAATTTATATATACTTAGGGGCTATTTCACCAAGCATAATCGGCCTATAATGTTCCCACTGCTGGGACACAGGCTTCCTCTGTGAGAGGGAGTGGGCCGCAGTAAACCGGCATGTCCTAGAACCAAAAATTCGAAGACATGTGACGTCCACCAACCCGCACTGGGCCCGCGTGGTGGACGCGGGTCCAGTGCGGGTTGGTGGACGTCACATGTCTTCGAATTTTTGGTTCTAGGACATGCCGGTTTCCTCACGATGTTTTCCTTCACCGTTAGAGCAAGTGATAATTAATTTCTAATACGCACATGACTCCGAAAAGTCAGCGGTGCGTGCCTCGGGATCGAACTTGAACCATTCGCCGTGGGAGGCACATGGTTAAACCACTAGGCTATCACTGCTTATTTCACCAACCTATCAATAAAGTAATCCGTAACTAATCACGATAAGCTAAAGGTGACTTTTAGTTAAAATAAATAAGGTCCGATGATCGCCATATCGTCGACATGAAGTACCTACGGCTCCTTTAGGAATACTCTTGATGATTGTAAACTTTGGAGTTCTGAATCTGGTTCTTGAAACTTAAGGAATGATGTGACAAATTAAAGTGATCCGGGTGATCAAATCTCGCACTTGGCTGGTTTTATTATACAGATGTAACACAGAGACAAAATATCAACCCAACATCCCCTTTATATCCGCAGTAACTTCGCATGTCGAAGCATATGAACAAACTTTCTGATGAATGGACATTCCTAAAGTACCCTCATATTTTGAGGGTACGCTGCCTATTTATAACGCGGCGTAGCCAGACATTATATTATCGCGTACCGGAAGTGAGTGCCGCAAGGTCAGGGCGCCGCCCTACTTCTTGGGCAGACGGAGTTTAGTCTAAGTTTGAGTCGGAGAAGGTTTTGAAATATTTTTGATACATTTCGGAGAGTGTGCTTCAGTAATGTTATTAAATGTATAAGGCATTTCAAAAACAACTGAGACAGGCAGGGTTTGAACCCGCGACCTCTGCCGTACCGTGGCAAGCGCTCTAACCAACTGAGCTACTGTGTCTTCGCCTGAATTAGTCGAAATTTGAAATTCCTTTTATTTATTTAAATGCCTCCTGTGAGAGTTGCTGACACCAGAACAGACAAAAGAGGCGTATTATAAGGGATTTCAAAGGACACAGCAGACGCCCATAGAACGCTGGGCTTCAGATTGTGTATGTCGGTACAGATATGAAATTAGTTTGGTGTGATCGAGTATTTCAAGAGTATTTAAATTCATTTTTTATTTGTTTTTGTACGTTTGGGTTAAAGAGAAATCTTCGTATTTGTGACAGTAAGGTTAAGTATGGTGTGAATGATCCAATAAAGTACAACCCGACTAATGAGTTCTCAATTCAAAGGTTTTAGTTGCTGTCGACATGATATTCTGTGGAGGCACGCGCCAGCCAGCATGCACCCGTTTTTGTTTTATTGATTTATTCAAAATGTCAACGGCATAATCATTTTATTTCTTATTTATTTCGATTTTTTATTCCAATTCTTAATCTCCAAGATAAATTAGGCAAAGAACAATTAAAATATATTTGTATTTTTGGTTAAGCTTTTATTACTGTACCATATCAAGCCCAAAACTGCCAACGTCCTTTCAATTAGAGTTCATGCATTATTAATAATATTCAGTATGAAGGTTGGTTTTGTTTTGCATTCACAAGCGTTTTAATGTTAGGTTTAGTTTTTATAACGATTATAAAATGTATTATATTACCCGCCTTATTACCCCGCAGAATAGCTGTTTTACCTCCGAGGGGGTAATTATCCCCAGGTTAGGAACCCAGGGATTACAGCAACGTCCTTTATCGTTTACCTACAGTAATGGGAACAGCAGATTTTTTTGTTTTCATATTTCAGTGTCGGTCCCATGATAAAAGTTGATCATATTCATGAGTACTTTCACCTCCTAAAATATCCGCACTGGTTTTAATTTTATTTTACGCTATATATGACAGCCAGATTCATTAGGAATAGTATAAGCTATTTATCATCACGCTATGACGCTTGGGAGCTGAATTGTCTAGAATACGTATTCATTTGTACGAATAGAGCTCTAATTTACGAGGGTTACTTAACTTAATCTAACTTCGATTAGTTTATATCGCGTTATTCTAACTTCAAATTACGTGTGTTGCCTAAATTATTAGATTAGAACTAAATTACGTAAAGTTAGTTATAGTTGAGCTGAATACACAGATAGGTTAATCTAATTTGTTATTTACACTTATCTAGGCAGGGAATGGCGTAAAGTTAGGCAAGTTAGTTAAGACAGGCACATAAGACGTTTCACCCCTACATGCCTCTGAATTTAACCACTGATTAAATATACAACTATCCTTGTCATTTCTATGCCAATGAATAGAGATGGCAATTGAATATGAGCAACTAGCTGTTCGCCGCGGTTTCACCCCCGTTGCTCGGCTCCTAAGGCTCGTAGCGTGATGTTAAATAGCCTTTACTATTCCTCATGAATCTGGCTATCATATACAACATTTTTTTTCGAATCAGACTGGTAGTTTCAGAGGTTAGCGCGTTCAAACAAACAAACAAATAAACTCTTCAGCTTATAATATTAGTATAGATTTAATAAGTAGGTTAATTTTCAACTAACTAATGCAAATTATGCTTAGGTCTACGAATGTCCGATGAGATTCTCCCTCGAACGTTCGCAAACAAATTGGCAGTTCTCACGGTGATAACACGCGTAGTGTCGGTACAGTAGTATTATTATTATTATTAAACGAGTTTGTCACTTTTTATGCCATTCATAGACATATGGACATAGGTTGTATGCTAAATAACATTCCGTTTCTCGTGAGCCGCGTGCTGCGGATGTGTCGCGCATAATAACGGATATTACATTAATTTCGTTGTTCACGTTGTAAGCACTGGCGCGGCGGTATGTTTGTATATTAACATGTAATAAAATTGTTTTGTAATGAACTCATAAAATTCGGCAAACAATATTGTTCTCGTTTATTTTGTTATGGTTATTAGATAAGTTTTTAGTAAGTATCTCAGATCATAGAAACAAGGAGATGTGCCAAGGCGCTATCGAGCTTGATGCCTGATCTTGAGCAAATTGCTCATATTAAAAACGTACGCGCTGGCGACGAACCGAACACGATCGATGGTATAAATACAGTGTTTTAGTTTAGTGCTAGTGTTGAGTGACGATTAACAGTGTTAGATTGAGGGTGTGCGGAATGTTCAATGCGTGGGAGATCTTTTTATTCACAAGGAGCGCTTAATTATGCGCGTAATTGTGTCGAAAAATGTACTAAAAATGGCATCAGTTGTTCCCATACTAATTTGCTATGATGGCATATCTCCTTGTTTCTATGATCTGAGGTAAGTATTCATAAAAAAGAATGATGTTATCAAGGACTTTGGCATTTAAGAAATGGCCAAAAGACGGTAATTAATTTGTCAGACCTTGGAAGTAGTGTCTTCCTTCTGTTTGAAGTAGTTCGGGCAGGAAATAAGGGAGGAAAGAATGAAGGGAAAAAGGAAGGGCTTAATGAGCGGTTTTTCGTTGAAAGGCGGAAAAAAACTTTAACAAGGGTAAGTAGGTACTATTATAATTCAGAAACAATTCAGTATCGACCACAAGTTCATACGGTCCAAATTTGTTGCAAACGAGCTCTAGTATAACCGCATTCAAGCAATAGGCCGAATTACCAATCATCCTGTATATGCAGGTCTGTATATCAGTGGCGAAGGGTAAGGGAAACCGGGTACGGTAAAATAGTAACTTTTAGTGTCCAACCGAAAACTTACGGCCGAAACCGAAACTTCCATATAAGGTCATATATATGACCTTATAATAATGTAATAGAATGGAAATTTCGGTCTTGGTTTCGGCCGTAAGTTTCGGTTTTGGTCGGACACTATTCCTTTTATAATTCATACACTATTCCTAATTCCTTTTATGTCATACCTATTCGCCTATTCAAAATATATAAATACAGTAAATAAAGTTAGGGAACGTGTAAATGGAATCTATATTTCTATACTAATATTATAAAGCTGAAAAGTTTGTTTGTTTGAACGCGATAATCTCAGGAACTACCAGTCGGATTCGAATAATTATTTTTGTATATGATAGCCAAATTTATGAGGAATAGTATAGGCTACTTAACATCACGCTACGACCCTTAGGAGCCGAGCAACGGGGGTGAAACCGCGGGGAACAGCTAGTAATTTATAATTTGTTACTATTTTACTGTACCGGCTTCCCCTCACCCTTTGCCATTACTGTACCATAAGTTAAACCGATAGGTATTTATTTATCCCTTCACGTATATTTTAGGCGGAGGAAGATATACGTTATTGTGGATTTAGCAAACTGACACTGTTTACACAATTTGTGAGAGTAAATACTACATCTCAAGTGTTTATTGAGAATAGTGGTTTGTTCAACCGAACACTGGTGCCGATTCTGTTGAGCACCAACTAAGGACCGAGTTCAACGAAAAAATAACAGTCCGATAAATTGAAAACAGCCGTTTAACATATCTTTTTCTATAGAAAAAGTCACGTTGAACGGCCGTTTTCAATATAACGGACTGTTATCTTGTTGGTAAACTTGGTCGTAAACATATTCTAAGCTATTGTTAACTTTTTCTTTCTGATAAAACAAGAAAAATATTCTCCTATATCAAAGCATCCAGATTTTCGTCACGCAAACGTCAATCATCACATTACACAGTAGGTTATCCGTCAGTCACACCTTGACTGTGTTTAACTGATAGCAAAATGTACCGTGTGATGAACGCCTAAGAGTTAACGAAGTATTTATGTGAACGAGACAGGTACTGCACCAAATTCAACACCATAGATCAACATTTGTCTGCCAAGCATGGCATTGATTATAGCAGTCATGGCGAGGCCATGTTCAATATTGGACGTTTACGGTCTAATACGAACATAAATCCAATTGGGTCAAGCAAGCACTTCACAATGACAGATTTATTGCAACGAGGATTAAGGCCGACTTAGTTTCGGCTTTCGGCCAAACATTTGGTTGTGAACAGCAAAACTAACAAGAGCATTAACCTTAGGTTTCGACGAAACTTAGTTTTATAAATAACTAGCTGTTCCCTGCGGCTTCCCGTTTCTCGGCTCTCAAGGGTTGTAGCGTGATTTTAAATAGCATATACTATTTCTCATGAATTTGGCTATCATATACAAAAATAATTGATCGAATACGACTGGTAGTTCCAGAGATTAGCGCGTTCAAACAAACAAACTCTTCATCAGCATGATATTAGTCTTCATATAGTATAGTATAGATTGTAGATGGTATCTTTTCGCCACGTTATGGAATCACATAAATTAATTGCCAAGTAAAACACTGAGGTATCTTTTTTATTACTTTTTATTTATTTTCACTGTATTTACTCTTTATTAAAGTATTTATACCTGTATTTTTTTTGTTATTGTGCCTCCCTAATAATTATATTTTGAAATATCCTGCTTTAGGCTGCTTCACCAAGTTATTTTTTATCTAATTTTCCTTATTTTTTCACGTAAATATTGTAATTTCCAAACTAATCTTGTAAACAGAAACGCAGTTTGCTCGTGTACACATCAGGCTCTAATATCGCAACATAATTACGACTGATCAATCTAATTGGGGCGAGCGGGCGCTGTCCGCCCGGCAGATTGATTGCAGGCGCAGATACAGGGGGGGGCGGGGTAGTGCAATTGCCCCCCTTGACTCAAAGAATTTTCCGGAAGATATAGAATCACAATCACAAAAAAAATTCCCCCCTTGACCGGAACAAAATGCTATATTGGCCCCTCTTCTGAACAAAATGCTGTATCCGTGCTTGATTGATTGCACCAACTTCTGAACGCATTTTTTTGTGATTTGGCTGGTATCGAAAAATATATGGTTTCGGCCACAGAACAGAAGATTGTTTCGGTTTTCGCATTTTGCAACTTTGACCTTTAACCCCATTTTAATATGCACGGGAAAAGATTTTTCGATGTACACTCGACAACATTGACCGTCGACCACTTCTGACCCTTATTACTAAGAACATAAGGGTGAAAAGTGGTCGACCGTCAATGTTGTCGAGTGTACCTATTATAACGCGATTGGTGTCGTTTTTAATTAGTTAAACTACGGAAATAGGCTAAAATCTCTTTTTACGGTCTCAAAAAATATGAGAGAAAATGTCAAGGACAAACGCTATAGCTCTTTTTCGTATGATATTCATATTTTTTAGGTACTATTTTATTAAAAATGCATTTTATTTGGTGATTTATATCATGAACTAGCTGTTCCCCTCGGTTTCGCCTGCCGGAAGAAATTGGGTTATTTACCCACCCGCGCTGTTACTTCGTTCTTGCTTAGCGTTCTTTCTGACTTTTTTTCTTTTTACTCGGCTCCTAAGTATCATAGCGTCATGTTAAATAACTTATACTTTTCCTCATAAATCTGGCTATCATACACAAAAAGAATTTTTCAAATCCGGCTGGTAGTTTTAGAGATTAGCGCGTTCAAACAACAAACTCTTCAGCTTTATTCATTTAGTAGTCTGTAATAATACAAAATAGTAATATACAGGGTGGCAGGTTAGACAGTGGAAATATTTTAAGGGGTCATTGTACTCATCATTATGAACAACTTTTATTATGGGACCATCCCTGAAATCGCAAAAAAAAATCTGCCGTTCCATACATTTATGTTCACATAACAATGTATGGAACAGCTATTTTTTTTTTCGCGATTTCAGGGTTGGTCCCATAGTAAAAGTTGTTCATAATGATGAGTACAATGACCCCTTAAAATATTTCCACTGTTTAACCTGCCACCCTGTATAACAATATTCAGAACCTTGATTTGCTGGAATACTATGACAATCGGCTTAAAATGGCTTTATTATTATGCAAACTCGATCACTGTTGTTTGCTTAAACAACGTGCTAGTACTATCGTACATACATAAGAATTATATTCTACTCAACCTAATTAGGTCAAAATAGTCCTTTGTCTTACAAAATTCATTGTTTTTATAAGAAAAGAAGTCGGTTTCGGCCTTCGAATAATTTTTTGAATTCAGCAACGGCAGTCCAGAATCAAATCTTGGTCTTTGTTTTTGTTCTGACAAAGTGTTTATCATCAATGTTTTCGGTATAAAAATGATCAGCTCTCTGTCTTATGTTGTGATTTTTTTTTCTTCTGGCTGGTTTTGATTGCTTTTTTGCCACCGACTTTATTATTCTTCACTTTGTGGTGTTTTTATTAAGTCAGTTAGTTTTTTTATTTTTAGTAGGTAGGTACTTTCCCGAGTTCGATTACTAAACGGAAACTACAAATGCTTACCTGGTCACGAAAAGCTAATTAATAGAAAAAAGCAATACTGTCTGTGCTATTTTTGAAAGGGAAGCCGGTAGGAATCGTATTGTAGGGACACTTCGCCACTGTTACCTACCTAACTAATACTTTTCTAAAAGTTCATAGATTACGTTATATAAAAAATCATTAGAATCGATCCAGTAGTTTTTGAGAAAATCGTGGACATACAAACATACAGACAAAGGGGGCGGATATAGAACTTTCTTTTTTTGAAGGCGATTAAAACTACTAAACTTCATTCCTATGTTCAAGCTATCTCCATACTTTTCATCAAAATACGTTCATCAGTTTAACCGTAAAAAGGTATCTACATTTCAGTCAAACACAGAGTTATTTTCTCATTTAAAATATTAACTTCGGGATAGAAGTAAACAATTATGCAATACAAGTAGTGATTTAAAAAGTACATACCGTACATAAAAAGTAGAACAAAACTGTTAAAAATAATTTCGTAGAGGAAAACTTTTAATAAAATCGCAAGTCGCAGCTTTAAAGCGAAAACAACTTACAGTTTTACACAAAGTCTCGTCGTCTCGTACTTTCTGCACTTCACTACTAACATTTCTTTGGTATATTCACAGAATATGACAGAAAGACGACTTCGAAAAGACGTTAAATAAATAGCGACTCTTGCAGTAACGCAATAAAGTGTAATTCAGCTCGCACAGCGCTGCGTGCCTACAATTATATTATTTTATTAACCTACAAGGATGTCTCTCTCTATTGCGTAACTCTGTCTCTTCTGACGCAGCGTAAACTCACTGAATTGGCCTCTCCGGGAAGGAAGGAAGGCTACTACCTAAGTACCTACTTCTTCTTCTTCAGCTATCGGCTGGTGGAAGTTCCGTCAAAATCGATTTACCCGTTTCGGATGTTAGCCGGAACAAACACAGACAAAATAATTACTTAAATAATATTTTTTTTGTTATATGTACCGTGTAAACTTTCTGCATTTAGTGAAAAACTGTGCATTTGACATTAGAAACAGCCACTTTGATTTTATATATAAATCAATCAAAAACAACATTTTCTGATCACAAGTTATATCTAATCATAACATCTTCGGAAACTTTTCTCATCCGTATCCAACGCCCGATGATGGAACGAGTAATTTCTAATTAAAAATAGATGAAAGTATTTGTAACTTTATCATATCCTTATATCCTGCCTAGCAGTAGCGAAGGGTGAGGAGAAACCGGTACAATATAAATAATACAGTTAAAAACTGAAACCCGACTGCGACAAAAATCGATCTGAACTGTTTCGTACGTTTTGATCAACCTCAAATCCTTGCAAAGGAGAACGGATATGTATCTAGAATGCTCCGTGAGGCTATTGAAATTAAAAAACATCCCAATTTTAATAGAGAGGATTCCAAACACTTGATCCCAGATACTTGCCAACCGGCAAGTACCTACCACCTGTTTGGAATCCTGTCCATAAGATAATCAAGTCCCAAACATCACACCGCATCGCGAAACATCAAGACCATGTTCCATCATTCGGCCAAGAACGCTACAAAGTGTTTGAAACGTCAGGAAAACAAAAATTAAAACTTGTTTTATTAAAATGTGTAGTGATTGTGAAAACCTAAGACGAGTGATATGATATGCTATATAGGTAGATAAGGTAGTACCTACCTATAGCATATGCCGCTGTCCTGCTGTCCCGGGGGAAATAAAGTTGTCCCCAATACTGTCACGGTGCGAGACAACACGTAACTACAACTGGTGCTGTCCTCCCCAAGGGGTTGCTTGACGGAACCTTTAAGTCCCCATACCTAACTTTCGATAGTATAAACCTAGTTCAAAATTATATTCAAGATAACAGTGGCTTTACCCATAATTATTTTAGAAATGTAGCATGTATATGTGTAATGTACAGCAATTTCTTTAATTATGAGCAGATGGCCCCACCCGTTATGGTCTTGACATACCAACAGATGGACAACGAAGTGTAAGGGTTCCGTTTTTCCTTTTGAGGTATGGAACCCTAAAAATTACGACCACTTTCCACCCGCACCGAGTCAATTAAAAATAATGTTTCACAGTGTGATTACGCGGGTTCACGCCCTTGTCAGTTGTTTTTAACCCTCTTTATTTAATAACAATAAGATAAGCATAAGCTAAGAAGCTAGCTAGCTAAGAAGATAAGATAAGTAGGTAAGCAAAAAAAAAGCAGTGATAGTGGGTTTAACCATGTGCCTTACACGGCAAATGGTTCGAGTTCAATCCCGAGGCACGCACCACTGACTTTTTGAAGTCATGTGCGTATTAGAAATCAATTATCACTTGCTGTAACGGTGAAGAAAAACATCGAGAGGAAACCTGTATACCTAAGTCCTCCATAAACTTCTTGAAGGTGTGTGAAGTCTGCCAACCCGCACTTGGCCGGCGTGGTGGACTATGGCCTATCCCTCTCATTCTGAGTGGAGGCCCGTGCCCAGCAGTGGGACAGTTTATAAACAGGGCTAATATATTATTATTTTAAGATAAGCATTATCATGGCTTTGGCATGTTTGTCACAAAGATATACATTTGTAAGCACTCTAATATAATTATTACTTTGAAAACCAAACAATTAGCTAATCCACCTCCCAACTTCTAGCCAATCTGCATCAAATACACCTAAGTTTCAATACACGAAATCTAAGTTAGCCTCAATCGAAACCTAGTTAGTAGCACACACAAACATTTCCACCAACCGGGAATTGAATTCCGGACTTGAGCCACAACTTTAATTACGTGTCATGAGCGCTGACTCCATCAATACACTTGAACTAAGTTCTAAGTTAGAACTAAGCTAGCTTAAGTTAGGTCTAAGTAATTCTGATTGAACAAAAGATGAAGTAGACTATTATTTGGGTTTAAAACTCAAGTCATAGTAACAAGGATGCCATCATGGCAAATTAGTACGGGGGTTGTCCCCGTACCACTTTTAGTACATTTTTCGACACAATCACGACCGCTCCTTGTGAAAGATCTCCCACACAATAAAATTCTGCACGCCCTCAATCTCAACACTAGCACTAAACTAAAACACTGTATTAATTGATATCATCGATCGTGTTCGGTTCGTCGCCAGCGTGTACGTTTTTATTACGACCAATGTGGTCAAATTAAAGCGTCAAGCTCAATAGCGCCTTGGCACATCTCCCTTGGTTCTATGAATTGAGGTTTAAAAACTACGTTACATGACTACCAAGTTCTTAAACTATATTTTGTTATAAGGAAAGTTAATTAGGGTTCCGTACCAAAATGGTAAAAACGCACCGTAAGGGTTCCTCCCTTACGGTGCGACTTCGTCTGTCTGTCTGTCTGTCTGTCACACCTGCTTATTTCAGCAACTACTTAAGCTATCGACTTGAAATTTGGAACAGTTATACTATACAGGGTGTTTTTTTTTTTCAAAATTAACAGGTTCGATTCCTGGCTAGGAAAACTGATTTTTCAAGAATCTAATGATGTAGTTTATCAAAATCGGCCTCGAGACTCCTTTGAGCGTTTTTCGCTATTTCTTATAGTTTCGGATTTGACCATCCAACCCGACTTGAAAAATTCACCGTGTATATACTATACTTAGTAACTTTAAAATTTTTAAGTTCCTTGTTTTACTAAGTACAAAAAATCTTTTGAAATATTGCGATGATCTAAATAAAACCATTTTCACTAGGTAGGCATATTATCAAAATCAGTTACTGTCAGTTATCTTCTCAGTAAAATATTATTCCAAAACTGTATCCACACATTTCAAAGGGATGTGTGTGACAATCCACTTGTGACGGGCCCTTAAAGCCGGTCGGTATAAGCGCGCCCTTATAAAGGCATGTTCACACAATGTTATCTGAAGCTCGTCAACCGTCACGCCACGGGGTGTCGACGTTTCACTTGCAGACTTACTAATTAGGGTTGTAGGTTTTTGTTGGGTAAAATAAATAAATATTTTTTGGAAAGTAGGTAATTTTGGTCGCCAAAATAAGTCTGTCAGATAATTTATCTTTTTTCTCGAAGGGGTTGATTGTCACTATCTAAGCGTTGATTCCTTCCACGAATATTTAATAGGAGGATTTTTAGTTAGATACAGGATTTATAATCATCTGCAAACCGCACAATGGACTGCACAATTATTCGTAAATAATTATGAAGATATTTTCTTATGTAGGTATAATGTTAGGTCACACGCAACAAAAGTTTTGCTAAAAATGATAGACTTTTTTTTTTTTAAATAGCCTCTCGCAGTTTGCTTCTAACAGCCGTCACTGCTTAACGCGGACTTCTGGTGAGGACTTACAAATGCCTCCAGCCAGGCTTAAAACTAAATAAAAACCACAAACTAAGCGACCACACGCTAAGGGCACCCCCTAGTGGGGTACGGGCCTCGGCTTAGGGCGTCGCTGGGGGGAGGGCAACTAGAGGGAGGGACTACTAGCTGGATCGGTTCATTATTTTGGGTCGAATTTAAATCTACAGGCTCAGCGCGGGCTGGCTCGAGCAAGGGTCGGTTTGGGGTCTGAGTCATACTCGGCGGCGGACTCGGGTCATGATGGGGACGTCGCGACGGGCCTCGTCGGCGAGGTCGGAATGGCGCCGGTCTGTGTTTGTACCTACGCATAGTGCTGGTCTCCCTGCTGCTCTCTTGCAGTAAGGTGATAGCATCATCGGGAGTATTTAAATCATGCCTCAGGCGGCCAATTTTGCTAATCTGAGAGGGGGTGTATCGGGCGGCCTTCATATAATTCTGTGAAACTCTAAGTTTTTACTACGAACTCGCCAACATTGGGCAGCTTTGAGGCAAGTTGGCACTTCACCCCGCCAGGCGGCGCGCGACGCGCTGACTGCGAATTAGATCGCGAAAACCGAGATGAGGCTTAAATACACTTTAAGAGTAAGGTATCGCTTTTAAGCGTATCGTTTGACATATTATGAGGCTGATAAGATCCAATTTTATCAATTCTCGCCCATTAATAACTAACACTTACGAGGTCATAATAACATGAACGGAAAACTGACAAAACGTGTTCAGGATCATTTCATTACACTTATAAGTAGACCGTCCTATGCTTCTCTGCACATAAAAAAATCGGCCCGGTTGTCTTATTTATGAATATCTATGACAGTCGTTACAGGTAGTCAGGAGCCCGAAAGTCTGACTACTCTTTTTATCCAACTATGACGGCAAACAGCCGGCCTAGCATGACCACGATAGAAACGGGTTTTGTCTACATAGAAATAGACAAAGTGACAGATTGTAGAAACCTTTCTACGTTTTATGAATGAAACGGTAGAAATGTTTCTACAATCTGTCACTTTGTCTATTTCTATGTAGACAAAACCCGTTTCTATCGTGGTCATGCTAGGCCGGCAGGCGTATAGCTCGCGTGATAGTAAGCGGAGATACCGTATCCTATGAAACCGCTTATGGGACAAGCAGGTCCCCCGGTGTCAACACAGCGCATCTTCACAAGCTCTGGCGACCTTACTCACCACAGGAACACAACACTAGCTAAGAGTTGCGTTATTTGGCTGTTTATTCTGTAAGGTGGAGGTACTTCCCCATAGTCGGACTCCTCTAGATCCGGTCGCTCCAGATTTGAGCAAGTTATCCTGTTGTGCCCTGGTTCAAAAAAATCTCTACTCTTAGAATCAGGCCCCTCTTTACTATTGGGCACTCTGGGCAAGTGCCCAGGCCCCTGCAATGGAAGGGGGCCCCGACCCCCTTTCAAAAAAATCATTTTACGCATTATTACTACTAAAGGTATAAGAATACTCCCAAATCTCAACAATACCTCAAGTACAAGTAATAAAGTAGTGAATAGTCCATTCAACCCTTACAAGTAACCCTTACGATCCATCGGCCTTTACCCGGCAGTATCACAACCCTCTAATTTCTATAGCAGGCTTTTAGGCTCAATTCAGTGTGAAATCGCTGCGATACCGGCGACTTTCTCAGGTATAGTAGTTTTAATGGAAACATTATTTTAATGTATGGGAAGAAACACAGATCATACAAAACCGGACAAGTGCGAGTAGGTCTCGCATCCTGCGGGTTCTATTTTAATCATAGTAGATATATCTATCACGTCTTGATGATAGATGGCGCCCAGTGCATATACCTACTTCTAGTGGCGCCATTTATTAGTAGATGGTTCCACTCGTGGTCATGCGGCAGACGGACAACAAAGGAGTTTACAACAGAGTTAGAGTAGGACAACAACAGAGTTCCGGACCTCAAAATGAAAAACGGAACCCTTAAAGGATCGGTTCCGTTTTTCCTTTTGAGGTCCGGAACTCTAAAACAAGGAAGATGTTCCAAGGGTTTGACGCTTTGAATCAATGTGGACATGTTGCCTACAGACCGAACGCGATCGACGATATATCTACAGTGTTTCAAAGTGGCGACAGTGGTTCCTGTACTACTAATATTATATCTCTATCTACTAATATTATAAAGCTGAAGAGTTTGTTTGAACGCGCTAATCTCTGGAACTACCACTCAGAGTCGAAAAAATATTTTTGGACATGATAGCCAAATTAGTGAGGAATAGTACCTATAGGCTATTCAACATCACGCTATAACCCTTACGAGCCGAGCAAAAGAACGCTCGAATCGAATCGAAGCAATAGCACGGGCAAGTAAATAATCCGACTTCTTTTAAATTAAACGACAGGTAAAACCATGAGGCACAACTAGTTCGTAGAATGGAAAACATTTATTTGTTTATTTATTCGACCCAAACTTAAATCTATCATTACAGGTAAGCACTTAAACCTAATGCGATAGATAAGTTAAATATTATTAACAGTCTGCTGAAATTAAATAATTACCTACTTATAATGTTACAAATGAAAATTGAAATCTTTAACAACATACAAATTAAAGTTAACCATAATATTTACTATTCTTCTATATAATTTATTGCTACTATTCAACTATTTTAACATACATGTTAAATTCTTGTTATTTCAATGAGATTACCTAAAAACTATTAAAATTACATATATGAAGTCAATATTAGGTATACATTCACCATTAGCAATTAAGCACTGATACATGTCCAAAAGATATACATATAACAATATGTACGTGGCCGTTGTGAATCCACTCAAAGTACAATCAAAAAGATATGTTGAGACACCGCATTGAGCGCACGCTGAGCAACATGAACCCCCTTGTTTCAACCTCTTTTAATTTAACCACTGATTAAATATACAACTATCCTTGTCATTTGTGTGACAATTAATAGAGAGGACAATTGATATGCCTACCCAAGAGCTGTTTAATTTAATCATCGTTTATAAGTAAGGGGGATTAAGCCTGCAGCGATATCCATAAATTGAGGAGTCTTTCCAATTATTATAACAAAAGCTGTAGGTATTCTTCAAAAAAACCAACAGCGAAATGAAAGAAAAACAATACACGACCGTTCGAATTTGAACCCAAATCAACAAAAGTTCAAGAGAGGATTGTTTTAAATATTCGTAGATAATATCGCTGCCTTGAGGCAAGGTCACGCTGGGGACGCGATGACCTTGTCCCAATTAGTGACCTTCGATCCGAGGGTCGGTTTCAGATGGTGTTGATTAGGCACGGAGGTGTGACGGAGTGGTGAAATATAATAGGTAGGTGTAGGGGTCCCGTGCCTGTATTGTTTTGTCTTTGGTTGTATGATAGGCGTATTATTTAGTTTGTGTTTACTGAAAGGGTAGATATAAATATTTTGTTACATTATAAAACCTTTATTTAACAGCTTATTTAACAGCGTTAGTTTACAGCGATTAAACAGTAAATACTGTTTGATCGCTGTAAACTAACGCTGTTAACTCCATTTATTTCAGCAAAAAACGGTTATCAGCAATAAAATATAATACTTCGCTTTATATATAATAATTTAAAGTTGCGAAAGCAACCTTGCAAACTCGTTCACATCAAGAAAGTTCTCACACATCTTCGTAATTTCTAACAAGGGTTGCCTCAGATCATAGAAACAAGGAGATGTGCCAAGGCGCTATCGAGCTTGATGCCTGATCTTGAGCAAATTGCTCATATTAAAAACGTACGCGCTGGCGACGAACCGAACAAGATCGATGGTATAAATACAATGTTTTAGTTTAGTGCTATTGTTGAGTGACGATTAACAGTGTTAGATTGAGGGTGTGCGGAATGTTCAATGCGTGGGAGATCTTTTTATTCACAAGGAGCGCTTAATTATGCGCGTAATTGTGTCGAAAAATGTACTAAAAGTGGCATCAGTTGTTCCCGTACTAATTTGCTATGATGGCATATCTCCTTGTTTCTATGATCTGAGAGGGTTGCCAACCCTATAGCATGCTACTGTAAAATAGTAGGCAAAATTACTAGGTAGGTATATGTATTTTAGTTGGATAAAAAATTAAGCAATCCGTTTCAAAATATTGAAGCGTAAAATGGAATTAAAAAAATAAAGACTCAAAGCAGTAAAAAAATATTCCTTTATAAACATACACAGACTGCTAGTCAGAAGCCTTCCTTTTGGTTTTGTCGTAGTCAGGTAAAACATAAAATATTAATATAAAATACCTAGGTACTATTTATTTTTTCGTCATACACTATATTTTTCTGATAATATCCTCTAAAATACTAAACTTGTTAAAAAAATTGTTGGCACCCCTATTTATAACCCTCAAATACTGCGCGTGCCTTCACATTAGACACGCCGATATGTCTGGGGCATCCATAACATGCAATAGTCTTGTAAACAAGCATTCGTTTGCCCAACAAATGGAGCTCAGTCACGCATATGATACGCTTCACGAGTAAACTGAGGGAAAGGCTCACTTAGTGACGGGGTAATGTGAAGGTCAAGGTCGCGGGGTAAAACGGGTGAGGGTAATTGTTTGTTGTGGTGATTGCTGAAGGGTTAGGTAATGCATCTGATGGATGTTTTTGTCGATTTTATAGGGGTTAATTTAGTCTGAAAGATTGTATTTTAAACTGAGTCACTGATATTAGCTGTATGTCTTTATATGTATTGTCATTATTAGTTAAATTAGCCTACTATTGTATAATTATTGGTGTCCCAATGACTAAGTATTAGTAACAGTGAATATTATTCAAGTCAAGAAAAGTTATTCAGCTCTATTCTTATTAATTAATTTATTCTTATACAACGTGTCTCCAGTTATGTATATTTATGTTATGTATAGTAATCGCGAAAAAAAAAATCTGCTGTTCCATACATTTTGTCGATTTATGTGAACACAAATGTATGGAACAGCAGTTTATTTTTTCGCGATTTCAGGGTTAGTCCCATAGTAAAAGTTGCTTATAATGATAGTATAATTCCCCCTTTGAGGAATGTTGCCTAAATGAGAGACATGATGCATAGTTCGGGCCAAATCGAGAAAACAAGATTGCCATAATCATCGCCGATGAAGAAAAGGATGCTGCTTTTTGTTCCCTATAGAAGTAATATCAAAAATCTATCTCTAGTAGGCGAAAGAACCGGTAGATTAGTTATTGGGGACGGCCACAAGAGTATTTTACAACAACGTCGCGTGTTGGATTGAAACCTTATTCTTTGCTCACGATATTTCTTGTTACAAACATACAAAGTTACAAAAAGTCCTACTAATACATTTAAGCTACAACTTTTCTCTCCTCAGAGAGATTTAGCGACAAAGTTCTTAAAAACTTTTATCGAAAATCTTAACCCTGTCCCTCCGGTGTGGGTAAACACATGGTCCCAAATCATAAATTACCCTCAACTGTAATAAGTGTCTTGGGTTTAGGAGGGACAGTCGCTCTGATTGATCGATGTGTGAGATGGGTGACCATTCTTAACACATCGAGATCCCTCTGTGCCTCGGAGAGAACGTTAAACAGTAGGTCTTGGTTGTCATACAAATATCTATAACAATAGTTACGAGTATTCAGAAGCCCGAAAGTCTAAGAACTGGTCTAACTTTAGAATACCAGTATTACCTAATAATTGTGAAGGTGTAATGGCAGTTGCTCCACTGAATAAGGTCTGATATTCAGCCGTATCTAGGTAGACTAAAAGTCGACCCCAACCTAGTTTGAGAAAAAGGGCTGGGCAGAAGAGTAATACGTGTTTTGGGAACAGCCGGAAAGGAAGAATTGGAAGGATCGAACGAAATCGACCGAACTAAAGTTATTGCACTGGTTGCTTACAGTATCCGGCAATAAATATCAGCGATGTTAAGGAGGTGGTTTTATCGGAACCGAAGTCGGAGTCGGAGTCGAAACCGGAGTCGGAGTTAGAGTCGGGGGTGAAGTCGGAAGTGGTGGCGGAAGAGAGGTGTGTTAACAGTTAGATCTAATAAAATAAAATAGTAAAAACAATATTTTGTCAGCCTCTTTAATTTCAATAAATAAATACCTACCTACTTAATTGAAATTATTTCCACCGCGCGCTATGCTTCGCCGATTAAAACCTCCGATTTAAAAGTGTCGGAGAGCCGAAGTCGGAACCGGAGGTGTAATATCAATCGGAAGGTCCGACTTATCAACGTAAAAACTCGATTCAACTATACACTAAAAATAATATTTGTTCATAATAACTCTGACGGTGTAGGGTAACTTCGGCAAATGAGGGGGTAAGTTGGGGAACAGAGGCCAATTAAACCACGATTTGACTGCGACTTAAGTTCACAGGATTACCAAGTTTAAATAGGGCTTCTTGATTAAGCCAGCCCTATTATGTTCATTCGTTATTGTTTTAACTGATTATTATTGGACGTTATTATTATTAGGTAAAATACCTAATGATTGATAGAAATTATTGTTGATTTTTATTTGATTTTATCGAAGAGGCTCTTTGATATTGTTTTATTGCATTTTTTAACAATAAAAAATACCTATTACTCTCCTTTGGGCTTCGCCGCAGTGGGGTAAAAATAAAAATCGGTCTGAATAGTTTTGCTTCAGGACAAAAATGTTCAGCATATAAAAAATATTCAAAAAATGATGTCGCACGAATTCGTAAACATATTTTTTTAAACGTCCCACATTTTTGTTTTCTCCAGGGGATGCGTTCAAAAACACAAATCTCACATACACAACAACAACAAGCCCAGAACAACTAACTGTAGACCATTTGTCTGTTCATCCGTCCCGCACGCAACAAATGGTCTACAGCAGTGATTCCCAAAGTGGTTCAGGTGGATCCCCAGGGTCCAAGGGAGACTCAACGGAGGTCTATGTCGGCGCGAAAAAAATGGGACTTCACAAGTTGTAAGTGGTCGGACCACGAAAACTTATCAATTGTGATAAGTTTTGCATTGCATTGCATTGTTAAGCAAGTGGAATCAAAGCGCTTCATTAAAGTTGACATAAATGCATAGCATAATCGGCCTATAATGTTCCCACTGCTGGGACACAGGCGTCCTCTCTGTGAGAGGGAGTGGGCCGTAGTACACCACGCAGGTCCAGTGCGGGTTGGTGGACATCACATGTCTTCGAATTTTTGGTTCTAGGACATGCCGGTTTCCTCACGATGTTTTCCTTCACCGTTAAAGCAAGTGATAATTAATTTATAATACGCACATGACTTCGAAAAGTCAACGGTGCGTGCCTCGGGATCGAATTCGAACCATTCGCCGTGGGAGGCACATGGTTAAACCACTAGGCTATCACTGCTGATTGACATAAATGGCCTCTACATAAATTGGCTTCGGTCCCACACACACTTTCTAAAGGTCCGGGACTCTTTAGTTCCGTGCAACAAAAGAGACAAAATAATTAAATAAAAATATTTTAAATTCCAAAACATCTGAAATAAATGAAATTCTAAATTGGTATTGGATCCTTGCGAGCGTGGCTCGAAGTAAATGTGATTGGTAAGCTTGGTCCAAGGACGACCCTTGCCGGTCGTAAGGCGTAGTTTCACGTACGGTTGTCCGTCAGACACTTTGTATTTGTATTTTTTTGTTTTTCTTTCTTTCTCGGGCACATAGACTTTCTATCGCTGTCGTTATTGGACAAACAGACAAATTACTGTATTTTATTCGTTTGGACAACTTTTTGTTTATTCTATTACTAAGTTGTAGCAATTACCATGTGGTTGATCAATTCTTAGAGATACGAATTGAATAAAATGAGCTTAAATTACCAAGGTTTTCTTCTACCACTTGTGCGTCTGACCTTGACACAATTATCGTGATAACCAAAGTCCATATTATTGGTTGTTTTCCAAAAAAGTCCCCGACCTCAGCGTATCCTCACTGAAACAAAGCTATTCGATTTTATTTTAATTAGGAATAGGTCCAGTCAAGGACGATTTCAAGGAACAACTGAGAATACAATTTATGGGGGTTAGTCTGAAAAAAAAAGGCTTTAAAAAAGGATTTTGTAGAAAGCAAACATAAAAGAAAATAATAACCTGACTATCCTGCTTTTCGATAAGATTTACAAGTTTTAACAAGTCTTTTTCGGTAGGTACCATTCATATAAATTTGAGACCTCTAATGAATGTTTAATAAATAATTGTATGTAAATCTAATACTGCATTAATAAGTATTTAGTACATAAGCGACCGAGCTTCGCTCGAAATTTTCTCAAGGATGACACCTATCTAGAAAAACTTAGAAAGCAAAGCATTATCTTAGTATACAACACCTCATCAAAATCGTTAGAGCCGTTTCCGAGAAACCAATTATATACATATAGGGTGAATTTTTCAAGTGGGCGTGGATGGCCAATTCCGAAACTGTAAGAAATAGCGAAAAACACTCAAAGGAGTCTCGAGGCCGATTTTAATAAAAACTAAAACTCATCGTGCTCATTCACTCAAACGCATCATTAGATTTTTGAAAAATAATTTTTAATTTCAGGGAATCGAACCCGTTGATTTCGAAATAAATATTATTGTAGGCGCCGAGCAACGGGGTTGAAACCGTGGGGCACAGCCTTAGAAATACAAGAATTGTTCACTTAAAGTAATTTAATAACCAAAACATTCGTCGAAATATTCAATTATTTTTTTCGAATAAATTCCGATGAAAAAAGTTATGGTGTCATGAGAAGTATTACCATAGCCAAGGGTACGTTTATGACCTTAAGCCTTGGTTAAAGGTCACGGTTTGACCTTTAGCTAGCTTGATTTCATGGCCAGTTGAGGGTTAAGCGCAGGAAGGGTTTAAAATAAACGAAATTTTGTGTTTGTGATTATTTTCATGGCGTGTTTGATAAGCCGATTGTTTATTTTATAAGAATTGGTTTAATTATGTACCTACTACTGGCTTGTCCCGCGGTTTCGCCCCCGTTGCGCAACGTTTAAAGGTTGCAGCGTGATGTTAAATAGCTTATACTATCCCTCATGAATCTGGCTATCATATACGTATCTACAAAAATATTTTTTCGAATCTGACTG
This sequence comes from Thalpophila matura, assembly GCA_948465475.1. NCBI lineage: Eukaryota > Metazoa > Arthropoda > Insecta > Lepidoptera > Noctuidae > Thalpophila > Thalpophila matura. The sequence goes on from OX419196.1 coordinate 713,877, forward strand.
GTAGTTTCAAAGATTAGCGCGTTCAAACAAACTAACTCTTCAGCTTTATTATATTTAGTCTAGATATGGAAGTTGTTTTTTAGGGTTCCGTACCAAAATGGTAAAAAAGGAACCCTTATGGTGCGACTTCGTCTGTCTGTCTGTCTGTCTGTCACACCTGCTTATTTCAGCAACTACTGAAGCTATCGACTTGAAATTTGGAACAGTTATAAAAAATGCTTGCCCAACTTTATTGCAAATGAAAAAAGTCTGTTTTTTTTAATTTTCATTGCTAAAGGGGCCGAAGTGGGGGTCCGAAATTTTAAAGTGAGGTTACTAGGTAAAGTGACATATCATATGAAAGGGCTTGATTTGTACATTTCAAAATATATTTTCATTTTATTTTATGTCTCATAGTTTTCGACATATGATGAAAAATGTCTGAAAAAATACCATTCCCCCCCCTTATCTCCGAAGTTTGCGGAGCGAAAAATCTGAAATAATTAGAGTTGATAGAAATTGACCCAAATATTGCACTAAAAATAAAACGATGTTCCTAACTATTACAGTTTTTTCAAAATCATCAAAATTCCTTGACAAACTTAGTTATGCGGTCCGGTTTTTTTCACTTTATACGTCTAAAATTGATACGGAACCCTCGATGCGCGAGTACGACTCGCACTTGGCCGGTTTTTTTTTTTGTTATAATTGACTAGCACATTGCTCGCGATGTGCTCGCGCGCTCGTACGCGTGGACCACAGGAATTGTGCATTTTTTTCGGGATATAAAATGTAACAATGTTACTCAGTGATAATGTAGCTTTCTACTGGTGAATGAATATCAGTCCAGTAGTTTTTATTTGAGTTTATTCATTACAAACAAAAACAAAAAAAAAATTCTCTTTACAATTTACACTAATATTAGTGAAGGTATTATTTGTTAAGGCTCGCGTTAGATCACTATCTGCCCTATTGTGTAAACGTATCTCAGAAGGGAGTCATAGAATTAAAAGAACAAATCAATCAACGCAATAACAACATTTATTATGAGCTTAATCAATGGCACAGCATGGCACCGTTCATTAAAATATAAATTCACAAAGCAATTCACTAACCTTACGCGTCTCTCAAAAGAATCATAACTGACAATTTATTTAAAAACTGACAATTCACTGGATGTCAAAATGACTTGACGACTGACAGTAATATTAACAATGAAAAAGTATTTTATCTGACATAACAAGACTTATAATCCTTAAACTCTTTAGTACGAAAGCATGAAACTAGATGTCTTGAAGCATGTAAGTAGATGTCTTGTTACAATTGATAAGCTCTAATGCGGTGGATGATGGTGCATGCTCCCCTAGAAGTAACCTAATAACTCTCGACTTGAAGACAAGACTATTTAAAATGTAAAAAGAAATCTTGCACAAAAAATACTAAACTGTGCTTACATGTATAAAACGATTCTTAACTTCTTTGAAAGACTCAAGCAAAGTGCTAAATTGCTACTTAAAAAGTAACGACCGACATAAACGGTTATAAAAACCTTAAAATTGTCTTTACTAAGGGCGGGTTGCTTCAAACCATCTGTATTCGTAAGTCAGTACGTAATCGTTAAGTCAGTATGAAATTGTCGTACAAGCCGCCATATTTGACGAAGCTAATAAAATGTATCTACCTAGTGTCCGTGGCGTAAATGTGCGTAACATTAACGCCGGCTCCACACGTTGGCCCCAATATAGGCCCCAACGCTACTCGTCCAACGTGTGGATCTAGAAAATTGCATTGGCCCCAACGTTCGGGCGAGCATTGGTAGTTGGCCGGCTCGTGTCGGTTTCATCAAAGGAATCTGCGCGCCAACGTTCGCGAGCTGTCCACACGTTGGCACTTTGCTCAGTTCTGTTGCAACACGCAGCGAGTGCGTACGTCGAGCGACAATGGCTTCCTCATCCGCAAAATCGTCACCGGCATGGACAAATGAAAAAGTTATTGAGTTTATTGAACTTTATCAAGCACATCCAACAATATGGGACGCATCTCGAAAGGATCATAAAAATAAAAATTTAATAGCTGATGCATGGCGCACCATACAACAAAATATGGGAACGATTTTTTCAATTGAAGATTTAAAAAAAAGCGGGAATCATTAATGAGCACATATCGCTTTTATAGAAAGAAAATTAGTGACTCTACTCGATCTGGATCATCAACAGACGATTTTTTTTTTTCAGAGTAACAAGCATAAATGTGCACTCAGTACTGTAAAAGCGCTCAGAGCAGTTTCAATATCTGTATCGGACATCTTCACATTGGCCCTGACGGGACAGAACTAGTTTATTCGCCAACGTGTGTACGCCTCACCGAATTTGCGCTCCAACGTTGGTACGAGCGTTGGGGCCAACGTGTGGAACCGGCCTAACATTGTAATAATTCTGTGACACCTTGATTGTAATTTTAATTTTAGATAACTTCTTCACATTGTTTTTTATAAATTTTGCGTGCCTATTTCTAGGCAGAATGTACCTACATGGCTCACTCTCCTGTCTACTCCACTTGTATTTTAATGTAACCAACATTCTTTGCAAATAAATGATTTGATTTGATTAATTAAAATACACCAAAGCGAATTGTTTCTTTTTGTCATTTTGTTTGTCCTACTAATATTATATGCGCGAAAGTTTGTTAGGACGGATGTATGGATGGATGCATGTATGGATGTTTGTTACTCTTTCACGCAAAAACCACTGAACGGATTTTGGTGAAACTTTACCATCAGAATAACACGTCGACTACTTTTTGTCCCAAAAATGCTGGCAAAGCCACGGGTGGAAGCTAGTAATGAATAAACTCAAAAACTACCTACTGTACGGAATAAAAAAAAACTTTCACCAGTAGAAAGCTACATTACAACATAGGTATTTTTTTATCCAGAAAAAGTGCCCAATTCCTGTGGGCCACGCGGACGAAGTCACGGGCATAGTGCTAGTATATTATACAAGAGTTGTGGTAGCCCATTGGAACGGCCCCGATTTACAAGTAGGTCGTGGGTTGAACCCCGGCAGACGCACACTTTCAAAAACTTTATGGAAAACTCTCACGATGTTTTCCTTCACCGTTAAAGCAAGTGATCATTAATTTCTAATACGCACATGAATCAAAAACTTAGCGTTGCGTGCCTCGGGATCGAACTCGAACCTTCGCCGTGGGAGACGCATGGTTATACCACTACGTTATCACGGCAAATAGATAAAAAATCCGGCCAAGTGCGAGTCGTACTCGCGCACCGAGGGTTCCGTATCATTTTTAGACGTATAAAGTGAAAAAAAACCGGACCGCATAACTAAGTTTGTTTTGAAGGAATTTTGATGATTTTGAAAAAACTGTACTAGTTAGGAACATCGTTTTATTTTTGGTGCAATATTTGGGTCAATTCCTATCAGCTCTAATTATTTCAGATTTTTCGCTCCGCAAACTTCGGAGATAAGGGGGGGGGAATGGTATTTTTTCAGACATTTTTCTTCATATGTCGAAAACTGTGAGACATAAAATAAAATAAAAATATATTTTGAAATGTGCAGATCAAGCCCTTTCATATGATATGCCATTTGACCTAGTAGCCCCACTTTAAAATTACGGACCCCCACTCCGGCCCCTTTTGCAATGAAAATAAAAATATTTTTTGACTTTTTTCATTAGCAATAAAGTTAAGCAAGCATTCTTTATAACTGTTTCAAATTTCAAGTCGACAGCATTAGTAGTTGCTGAAATAAGCAGGTGTGACAGACAGACAGACAGACGAAGTCGCACCATAAGGGTTCCTTTTTTACCATTTTGGTACGGAACCCTAAAAAAGAAAAAACCCTTATTTCCACAAATTGCAAGACAGCCAGATCGTATTTCTTTTCTTTAATTACTCTTGCTTTACTAGTACTCGTGAATCAGTTGGAAACAAAACAAAGATTAAACAAAAGAAATCTTAAACAAACAAATGAAATCTATCTTTTCTTTTTGTTTCACGTCGGAATGTTGCTACTACAAAATTCACTTATCTTTTAATTCCAAGTGAACTACATTAATTATATTGGCGGAGTTCCAACTCCGTGGCACTGTTCCTTTTTTTTAATACCTTTGTTTTTAAAGGAGGAACCTGGATATGTGTACTTTGTAATTAGTTCGTAAACATAAGATTCTAATTGTTTTGCTTTGTAAGTTTGCATTGCTTTTGCGCTAAGTTCGCGTACCTAATTATAATAATTAATGAAGTTTTAAACTTTGACATTGTGGATAAATAGACTCAACATAGAGTCATAAAATGGTGTGGATAATGGGACCGAATATGGAGCCTTCGAACTTTCTTCCTTTCTTTATCATGCATCTGCAAACATAGAGGGCCTTACCACAAAAAAGATAAACATCTGTTGAACACGAATGATACCAAAAATAATACACACTTGTTTTAGACAAGTTAGGGCTAAAACCAGTGCGTATTATTTTTGGTAGCATTCGTGTTGAACCGATGTTTATGTTTTTTGTAGTACGTTTAAGACCTAAACAGAGTGACAGACAAGGGAGCAAACTGAGTGTTGAAGGGAATACTTATGATGTGAAATGCTCAATACTGTATTTTTAAGATCAGAAACATTTCTGCTAAGTTTGGACCACTTAACGATCAGCTGACCGAGTCAAGTCATCGTGAAGAGTCTGGAACCTCGCCAAACCGCAATATGGATTACTGTAGTCAACAAGTGCTTCAGCTTTCGCTGATGCAGACTTGAAAGAAAGCATTCCTGCTTTAGAGAACTTAATGAGAATTTTTGCACATCTATTTTGGTCTTGAGTAACGGAAAACAAAATTAATTTAAGTTCTCAAACGTGAATCTTGATTCTAAACTGACAGATGTCTTAATAAATCTATAGGTACTCAAATCTCTGGCTTTTATAGAAGTGTTATGTACCCCGATCATGAGTTTTTTTGGCGTGTAGTATCGTTAACGTAAGCATATTTTGAATTGAAAATACCTACACGTTTTTTACACAATATTGAAATAAATTAAATACTTAATTAATTTCTCTGTATTTTTTAAAATGTGCAAATTATATAAAATTTTATCAAAATAATCCAGGACTGCTGTATTTTAAATTCAAAATATGCTTACGTTAACGAAACTATACGTCAAAAAACTCATGGTACTGGCTTCTCCACTTTCAGATAATGCTAGGCTGCTTTACAGAATGACCATAGTGTGTCTAGAGTACACCATTCACTGCCATTCGCGCCGTACAAATCCGTGGACAAATCCGTTATCGGTCACACATTACACGAGCGCTAAGTTGCAGTATACAGTCGATTGTGTACTTTCGGTAAATGCTTCAGGATTCGGATTTGTCCTCGCTCGCGTTTTCGAGTGGCGAACATGCCGAACCGCGGAACCTATCATTCACATGCAGATTTGTCCGCGGACTTATCGCCAGCGACAAATCCGGCGGATGAGTGCGCGTGTGAATGGTGTCCATAAGATAGCGGAAAGGCAGTTTTCGTGATATGAACCGTTCAACAATATTTCAACCACTACCAAATGATTTTAAACACATGTTAATAATCAACCAATCAACGCCTAATGCAGTCACTCTCAGACCAGCTGCTCTCAAGACAGTAATACTATTACAATGCAACGGTCCAATTAAGCTGATTCAATTACTCCGTATCGGTCGGAAGCTTACCAATAATTCGGTGTGAAGCACCAAGCGATGCCAATTCAATTAGAAATTGATTCATCAATTGCTTGTACTCTCAGATCATAGAAACAAGGAGGTATGCCATCATAGCAAATTAGTACGGGAATAACTGTCACCACTTTTAGAACATTTTTCGACATAATTACAAGCGCTCTTTGTGAAGAAAAAGACCTCCCACGCCTAAAAAATTCCGCACACCCTCAATCTAGCTGTTAATCGTCACTCAATATTAGCACTAAACTAAAACACTGTATTTATATCATCATCGCATTCGGTTCGTCGCCAGCGTGTACGTTTTAATTACGATCAATGTGACCATACCAAAGCGTCAAGCTCAATAGCACCTTGGCATCTCCCTTGTTTCTATGATCTGAGCTTGTATTGTACTTAACAGATAGCGGTATATCAGAACATCTTAGACTGCATTGATAGAGAGAAATTGAATAATGGATACGATCGGTAGATCGTTGTACTGTCTGGTTACATTAGTGTCCAATCGTTCATAGATGATCTGGGATAATACAATTCGAAAGATGCTTCGGTTTTCCTGCAGTATTCATAAGAGAAATCTTGTCTATCATAGTTAGGGCTACCACCACTTAAACTGCCGACGTCTGACAAAGACTCAAACACCCTGGACATTTGGTAGAAATCGCGATTTTTCCGCGGACGCCTTTAAAAATAGGTATTCAACGATATGTCGCCCGAATGAAACCCATCTCATATTAAAATGGAGTGCATTTGAATGCTCAAGTGATGAATTTGTAGAGCCTCCAGTGAATTATAGGTGTTTTAAAACTTAAATTTCATATTGTCCGTTTAATTGCTCAACTAAATGCACAGTATTATTAGTAAAATTCACAAGACTGATATATTTACAATTAGACTCTGCCTTTACTAAAATCGTCTACATTTTTAAACAGCAAAGCAAGTCGTTCAACAAAGTCTTCAGTCCAATAAGTCATTAGTTACTGAAGCAACTGTTCAAGATTGGAAGAAAAACTCCACAGCGAGGAGCTGCTAGCAAAAACTATTTAAGTAGACAGTCAACTAAAGATAGGGTTGCCATACGTCCGGAATTTCCCGGACAAGTCCGGAAATATAGGTCTTTGTTCGGAATGCGGGGGGAATCTTAAACCGTCCGGAATTTCTACAAATAAGTGAAGTGCATCATGTGCGCGGGCGAACGCGGGCGACAGAGGCGCTTCCCCCTCATCCCTCACCATGTCACCGCGCGCGTGTCAAAACTCGAACGATTTGTCAATCGATTTGGTTTGTTTATTCACTTGCACGATGCGTAACGATTTTAATATAAAATTGACAAGAAAGTCCGGAAATTTCATCAAATGTCAGGAATTTTCTCCGGATTTTTGATATTTTGATCTGGGAACCCTAACTAAAGTCAAAGCGACCCGAGCAGCAGCCATCTTTTATTTTTCACTCGCGAACGTTTTGTGGTAAGGACTCTTTGCATAAGATTTTTACTTTCATTGTGAACTCATTCCAATTTTAAAGCTAGTTATTTTTTAATGTTCTAGGTATATTTTGTTGATGGTCTCTGGAGTTGAAAGCTTGTCCGATATTTTTTTCTTAAATGGACTCGCTATGTACATATTAGTATCGGCAGGGATCTTAATCACAGATCGCGCATGTACATTTTTGGCCCAATAGACAGTTGACAATACGTAATAGAGAATAGTCCAATAGACGACGAGCATCGACTGACGAACCAATCGCGTGCAGCTTCGGCGCCCCCGTTTTCTTCATTCCGCCAAAGAGATCGAAAAACCAGCTAATGCGCAGGTGACGTTTGTGATCATAATTCAGGCCGCTACCCATACCTTATTTTCTAAATGTAAATATACCTACATATAAGAATTGCGTACAATCTACAATCTAGGTCCTGTTTTCGTCAATAGATACGCGTGACTGACAGCATTAGGGTTCGATCCTGCGACCGCCCAGTTGTCAGCAGCACCCATTGTTGACTGACGATCGACGTGAACGCGATTTATGACCTTGCCTTCCATACTAATGTACCTACAAGATTTATGGCAAAAAGTGCTTGGACTTTTTAGAATAATGTGTGGTATAAAGTAGTAGTAGGTATAAGCAGTTTGTGCTCTATACTAATATCAAGAGAGAGTGCGAATTGCTGAAGCTGAAGAATTTGTTTGTTTGTTTAAACGCGCTAATTTCTCAAACTACCGGTCGGCTTTGAAAAATTCTTTTTGTATATGATAGCCCGATTTATGAGGAATAGTATAGGCTATATAACATCACGCTATGACCCTTAGAAGCCGAACAATGGAGGTGAAGCCGCGGGGAACAGCTAGTAACAAATAAAATAACGTTTCCCATTATCTACAGAAGACTTATTTTAAAGACTTGAGACGTTGGCACATAGCATAATCGGCGTATAATGTTCCCACTGCTGGGACACAGGCCTCCTCTGTGAGAGGGAGTGGGCCGTAGTCCACCACGCGGGCCCAGTGTGGGTTGGTGGACGTCACATGTCTTCGAATCTGGTTCTAGGACATGCCGGTTTCCTCACGATGTTTTCCTTCACCGTTAAAGCAAGTGATAATTAATTTCTAATACGCACATGACTTCGAAAAGTCATCGGTGCGTGCCTCGGGATCGAACTCGAACCATTCGCCGTGGGAGGCACATGGTTAACCCACTAGGCTATCACTGTACTCACGACACTGACGTTGGCACGTTAGGAAAGATTTATCTTTTCACCCACCGCTATTCACAGCCAAGCTGGCAAGCTGTTCCTAGTAAATATTCATTAAAAACTTGCAGTATCTACATAATAGGCGTCCCGGAACGTTTTCTTCTTCATTTCTTTTAAAAAGAACTTTGTAGGTTATAATAAGCGTTCCTTTGAAACCGCCATCAATAGTGAAATATAAATTATTAAGTATAAAACACGCCGCTGTCCCATTTCTCTTTCCATTGCGCATTATGTGTTGTTATTGAAACGTCAGTCGAGTGTGAAAGCGGCAATGGTGTGGTTAGATAGCGTTGACATGTTGAATAGATGGAACACAAATATAGGGTTGGTTTTCACTGTGTTTTAGCGAGAATGTGTTTTGATTGAAAACCTTTGTCAGTTGTTTGATTTATTTCTTCTAGGTAACTTTTGCAATTTACTTTGGAATGAAAAATATGTGAAGATTGTTCGCTATTTCTCCTTTCTCTGTTCCCCGCGGTTTCACCCCCGTGGCTCGGTTCCTAAGGATCATAGCGTGATGTTAAATAGTTTATACTCTTTCTCATGAACCTGGCGATCATATGCAAAAAGATTTTTTCGAATCCGACTGGTAGTTCCAGAGATTAGCGCGTTCGAACAAACAAACTCTTCACTTTTATAATATTAGTATAAACATTACGTTATAGGTATCAGGGTTTATTCCTCACATAGGGTTTATTACTCACATCAAAAAAAAAAAAACCGGCCAAGTGCGAGTCGTACTCGCGCACCGAGGGTTCCGAGGTCAGTTTTGGACGTATAAAGTGAAAAAAACCGGACCGCATAACTAAGTTTGTTTGTGAAAGAATTTTGATGATTTTGAAAAAACGTTTTATTTTTGGTGCCATATTTGGGTCAATTCCTATCAACTATAATTATTTCAGATTTTTCACTCCGCAAACTTCGGAGATAAGGGGGAGGAATGGTATTTTTTCATCATTATGTCGAAAACTGTGAGACATAAAATTAAATAAAAATATATTTTGAAATGTGCAGATCAAGCCCTTTCATATGATATGTCACTTGACCTAGTAACCCCACTTTGAAATTTTGGACCCCCACTCCGGCCCCATTTGCAATGAAAATAAAAATATATTTTTTTATTTTTTTCATTTGCCATAAAGTTGGACAAGCATTTTTTTATATTTGTTCCAAATTTCAAGTCGATAGCATTAGTAGTTGCTGAAATAAGCAGGTGTGACGTGTGACAGACAGACAGACAGACGAAGTCACACCATAAGGGTTCCTTTTTTACCATTTTGGTACGGAACCCTAACAAGGCGCTATTGAACTTGACGGTGTGACAATAAATCAATGTGATCATGTTTACGACGCGACGAACGCGATCGATGATTTTATAAACGGTGGTTCATTTTAGCGCAAGTGACGAATGACAAATAACAGTGTTAGGCTGCGTTTCCACCAGAGATGTGTGCTAGGGATGTGTTTGTTAAGAACCAATCGAATCGCTTCATCTACCTGAGGCGAGGTAAATGAAGCGATTCGATTGGTTTTTAACAAACACATCCCTCGCACACATCTCTGGTGGAAACGCAGCCTTAAGGTTGAGGTTTTGAGTTGGTATATAGCCTATAGCCGGGCAAATCCCTCTGGCACCATTCCGACCTCGCCGACGAGGCCCGTCGCGACGTCCCCATCATGACCCGAGTCCGCCGCCGCGTATGACTCAGTCCCCTAACCAACCCTTGCTCGAGCCAGCCCGCGCTGAGCCTGTAGATTTAAATATGTCCCTAAATCATATTAATCCGTTCCAGCTAGTAGCCCCTCCCTCTAGTTGTCCTCCCCCCAGCGACGCCCTAAGCCGAGGTCCGTACCCCAGTAGGGGGTGCCCTTAGCGTGTGGTCGCTTAGTTTGTAGTTTTTATTTAGTTTTAAGTCTGGCTGGAGGCATTTGTAAGTCCTCACCAGAAGTCCGCGTTAAGCAGTGACGGCTGTTAGAAGCCAACTGCGAGAGGCCCTTCAAAAAAAAAAAAAGAAGCCCTCTGGCAGAGTACAGTCAGGGAAAGGGATTCTCTAGCAGGTTCATTATCATTCATAATAGATCATTTAATCAAACTTCGAAGCAAATCCGAATTGCTTCGTATGAATATACGACCAATTATTGAATAATTAGTGTAAGTACCTGCTAAAAAATCTATTTCCCTGACCGTACACATGGCCATCGAACCTATACAAACAGCAAACTCTGAAAATAAAGTTGCATTGTGCGAAGCTTAAAAAAAATAGCCTTTGCAAAAACATTGCTTCCACTGAAAAAGTTTCAAAAAAAAATCTAAAATCGGAAATACTTACTGGAAACAAAAGAACAATTTAGTACTCACACAATTAATTGTACGCCGCTCCAAATATTTAACACTACTTAAGAGCGGAACATTTTTATTTTATTTTATTTTGAGCGGAACAACATAAATACGATTAAAAAAACCGGCCAAGTGCGAGTCGTACTCGCGCACCGAGGGTTCCGCACCATCCTTGGATGTTTAAAAGTAAAAAAAACCGGATCGCATAACTAAGTTTGTTTGTGAAGGAATTTTGATGATATTTTGAAAAAACTGTTCTAGTTAGGAACATTGTTTTATTTTTAGTGCAATATTTGGGTCAATTCCTATCAACTCTAATTATTTCAGATTTTTGGCTCTGCAAACTTCGGAGATAAGGGGGGGGGGAATGGTATTTTTTCAGACATTTTTCATCATATGTCGAAAACTAAAATACATAAAAGAAAATGAAAATATATTTTGAAATGTGCAGATCAAGCCCTTTCATATGATACGCCACTTGACCTAATGACCCCACTTTTAAATTTCGAACCCCCACTTCAGCCCCCTTTTTCAATGAAACTAAAAACATTTTTTAACTTCATTCACTTGCAATAAACCTGGGCAAGCATTTTTTTATAATTGTTCCAAATTTGAAGTCGATAGCATTAGTAGTTTCTGAAATAACCAGCTGTGACAGACAGACGGACAGACAGACGGACGAAGTCGCACCATAAGGGTTCCTTTTTTACCATTTTGGTACGGAACCCTAAAAAAGAGCTTTACAAATTACAGCGCTTCACATAAATACTGAGGGTTGCCTTCAAAATAACAAGCCCATTATGTACGAAAAGATTACGGCTTCTTTTAAATTTCTTGCCGACTTCCCCCAGCTTCCTCCGCCGGGAATTAATTTCAATCTGGCTGTGGTTTGATACTTAAATTATTTCAAGTGTTTTATTTTAGGCTATGTTGAAGAGTATATTGCAAAATAATTAATTAATTTATTAGAAGAGCGCCAAATCCTCTGTTTTGAAACTTTTTCTATCTAGTTTACATAGAGGGAGGAATTTCTCGCCCCCCCCCAAAATTATGGATAGCAAACAAAATATTTATACATTTTGTGGCAGATCCGCGCCTGTCGAAGTAGTAGGTACGCAAACATTGGATGGACTTTTTGCAATTTACAGTGTTCAATGTTCATGTATTGTCAATTTACCAGGTAAATAATAAAAATTTAACATGAAATGAAATGAAATGAAATTGAAACAGAGTAGGTAACTTTAAAAAGAAACAAAATGTTATCAAAGTCAAACGGAACTTAAACATGGAAGGTGGTGAAACGGCCGTAAATGAAATAAACCGAAACAATTGTCTAAATTATTCAAGAAACATCTAATAGATACTTTAAATATTCCCAATCTATGGATTCGAGAAGTAAGATAGGCATAAGTAAATACAAATAATGTATTAAGACGACCCTAATTTAACGGGAAAAGGGGTACCATGATAATCAAAGGATCTAAACCTACCGTAATAATGTATCCGTATCCCCCTCAGATCATAGAAACAAGGAGATATGCCATCATAGCAAATTAGTATGGGAACTACTGATGCCACTTTTAGTACATTTTTCGACACAATTACGCGCATAATTAAGCGCTCCTTGTGAATAAAATGATCTCCCACGCATTAAACATTCCGTACACCCTCAATCTAACACTGTTAATCGTCACTCAACACTAGCACTAAACTAAAACACTGTATTTATACCATCGATCGTGTTCGGTTCGTCGCCAGCGCGTACGTTTTTACTATGAGCAATTTGCTCAAGTTCAGGCATCAAGCTCGATAGCGCCTTGGCACATCTCCCTTGTTTCTATGATCTGAGGTATCCCCACATGTAGGGATATACTCGGGTCGGCATTGTCATTTAAATTGTATGAGTAAGGGTATGGAGGGATTAAATTAATTGTTTCCGGGATGTTACAATGTCAATTAGTAACATTTACGTTTTCCTTTCTTTTTGACTTTCATTTGTTTAAGTGTTGAACTAAATGGTATTGGTGTTCATGTCTGAAGGGTGTTTATCTATTTATCAATATGTGAAGAGAAAACTTTGTACCAGAAAAGCGTGAAATTTTGTATGATTAAAGTTTATATGGAGGAGTACAGGAAACTAATAATTATTATGTTATAAATAGATCAAATGAATTAATTATAGTCGACTGGCAACCATTTCGGCAACCAATAAATAATATTTCAATAATGCAGGCTCTGAACAGTAACGACTTTAATTGTATTAGATATTCTTTTTTGGAAAATACTTTTACGAAAGTAAGATATTTCTCGATTGATTTTTGAGATTTGTGTCTTATTATACTTAAATTCGACCACAATTGTAAAAAAATGTAGCTTCTGATTGACCATATAACTGTTTGAATACAATCTTTGTAATTTTTTGAGCAAAAGATAAATATCTGCCAAAGTGAGAAAAAATCACGGTTTCGGCTAAGTGTAAAAGTGAGCTTATGAATATATTTACTAGATTATATGTAGTAGTAAAGTCTAGTAAAATACTAGGAGATATAAAAAACTCCCGTGTGAGGTGAGGCGAGGTCATATTTTGTTCATGTTGAGTGGACGAAAATAGGTTGGACACAATTTATGAGTCGCTGGAGGCGTAGGCGTGAGCAGTAGGTTAAGTCTCTGTCTGTGGAATAAGATCTGTTTCTTTTTATTAAATGTTGTATGAAGATATGGAATAAAAACATTAATACATTGAAAACAGTACATTCCAAACGATCGTTAACAGTGTAATGAACATTTAAAAGACTTCAATTAGTTTTGTTTGAAATATTTACATGATGCCGAAAGTATGATTTTACTAAAGCATATGATTGTGTTAGTCACAAAACATTAAATAAATAAGACAATACAATAAACTTTACTACGTATTTACGCGCATTTTTTTTTGTTTCCTAATATTAACCTACTTAGTAACATGCTAAAAAAGCGATATCTAGAATCTGTCATAAATTTTTGAAATTGTAATTGGCGTTCTGCAAGGAGCCAATTTTGGCCCACATTTGTAAAAGATATTATTATATTTATTTCATAACATGCCATTATCTGCGAAAAATTGATGATTAAAGTTATTTGAAAATTAAAATATAAAATTAAACGAGTAACTCATTACAAGAAGTAGACTTACAAAAAATTAAAGTCCTTCAACAACCGCTAAGATATTTTCCTTAGATTATTTTTTCAAGTTCGCGTCACTCAAGCTAGACAGTCTTAGTACTTGGCTATTAAAATCTTGAGGAGCTAGAAAGGAAAAATATTTTCTGAAGAATCCCACCACTCAAAATGCCTTAGTAGGTGCCTATTTATTATATTTTTAGTAATCTTTGATCTATGTCTATCATGAATTCTTGACGCTCTTTGATGAAAAATCACTTTTTTGGATTATATGTATAAGATTCGCAATCTTTCTGGATAATTCTTGCTTTTATTTATTTTAGTATCTGGTAAACATGAGATTGCCAACCACCTTTAGGGCCGCGCTTACAGTGGTCAGCCAAAAGAGATCAAATCTCTATTGGTAAAAAAAGAAAACGTGCTTTATAAATCCTACTAATTATAGTAATTATATTATAAATGCGAAAGTTTGTGAGGATGGATGTATGGCTGGATGTATGGATGTTTGTTACTCTTTCACGCAAAAACTACTGAACGAATTTTGATGAAACTTTACACTAATACCTATAGCTACATCAGAATAACACATAGGCTACTTTTTATCCCAAAAACGCGGGCGAAGCCGCGGGCAGAAACTAGTATTTTAAAAAATTCGTGCTTTTGGACCAGTGAAAGCAATTTCTAGAAATCACACTAATACTTTACGGACATGCATAATCGTTAGCCAATTCAAAACAAAACCAATCCCAGACTTTAATATAGTTAATGGTTTATAACCGAGACTGACGTGACCGAAAAAGTATATCGAAATAAATAAAATCCACTCCAGTACTAATTGTTTCAGTCCAAATCTGATGTGGACCGAGAAATACAGATAAAAATAGCTTTTTATATCGATTGTGAGTATAAATAGTAGGTTAAACTGTGACAGTGGGCCCAAATCTTTGTCGATAACCAGCTGAATTATTTAGTTGTCCACGACTGGAGTAATGGTTTCTTTTGTGTCTATTATTGGTACAGCATTGTATATGGATTGGGTAAACGGATTTTCGAAGGTTGTCATAAGATATTAAGGAGCTGTTTCTGATAGTTATGTGACTGTTTTGTGTAGGTATTATATTAGGGTCATCAGTATCTTAATATTTGATAGCTACCAGTGGTCAAGGGTGAGGGGATACAATAAAATAGTAACAAAATTATAAATGGTTCTGTTTATTTATGTCATACCTAGTCGTTTATTCACTGTATTTCCAAATTTGGATAGGCAAAAGTTATGACAAGCAAAACGGAATTATTTATAACTATTTTATTTTACCGGCTTCCCTTCACCCTTCGCCACTAATATCTACCCAAATTCAACTATAAATTCAATTTTGTGGATGAACAATAGGCACAAAAACCACAATTAAGTCGTTTGTGTCCATAAAGTACTGTATTTATACACTGAGAAAATGGTGACAGTAATTACACAACTTGATGGATATTCAAACGCCATAACAGTCACTGACCCTGGGTCAACTTTACTGTATACTTCTACGTTTTTTGCTTCATTAACGATAGTGGTTTTACTTATAAGAGCTGCTCTAATTGACATACTATTTTTACCTGACAAACACAAAAATAGGGTAATGTTTTTTGAATGTATATTTCTTTGGCAAGCTCTTTAGTTTCATCACATTTCGGATATCCGATTATAATCTTGATAGAAAACATATTTTGATAATGGTGAATGTTAGGATCCGTCCGATATTTTTCTTCAAAGAAAGTAATAGAATTGCAATAAAATCAGGGACCGAAAAGGTCACCCGTATAGGGGCTAACCCGGGTTATTTTTTGGGTTAGGTGAAAAATCTTGCATAAAGGTTAACCCGTATTCTGGGTTAATCTGCCTAATAATAACCGGTTCACGCATAGAGTTCATTTTTGTTCCTTTTTTTTCATTTTTGTTCTATTTCATTCGGGTTAATCAGCAATATTAACCGGTAACGGTATCCGTATTAAAGGGTTAACCGGGTTACCCTGCATTAAGATTAACCAAAAATATGAGTTAGAGATTTAACCGGTAACCTTTTAACCCGATTAATCGGTCCCTGAATAAAATTCTAAATTGTCGAAAGTTTTAAAACCTCTAAAAGGGTACTAGGCCATTTGTCTCCTATAATAATTCTCTGCTTCAATTTAATAATAATTTATAAATAAATTAAAATAATTTCAACTAGCTGTGTGCCGCGGTTTCGCCTATCATTGCTCGGCTCCTAACAGTCATAGCGTAATGTTAAGCCTATAACCTTCCTAGATAATTAGGCTATCAAATGCCAAAAGATTTTTTCAAATCCAACTGGTAGTTCCAGAGATTAGCGCTGTTTAAACAAACAAAAAAACTCTACAGCTATAATAAATAAAAATTCTCATAATACACGAACCGATTCCCCTAAAGGACACGGCGGACGCCCATGGAACGCTGGGCTTCAGATTGTGTATGTCGGTACAGATATGAAATTAGTTTGATGTGATCGAGTATTTCAAGAGTATTTAAATTCATTTTTTATTTGTTTTTGTACGTAATTGGATTAAAGAGAAATCATTGTATTTGTGACAGTGAGGTTAAGTATGGTGTGAATGATCCAATGAAGTACAGTCCAACTAATGAGTTCTCAATTCAAAGGTTTTAGTTGCTGTTGACATGATATTCTACGGAGGCACGCGCCAGCCAGCATGCACCCGTTTTTGTTTTATTGGTTTTTTCAAAATGTCAACGGCATAATCATTTTATTTCTTATTTATTTCGATTTTTGATTCCAATTCTTAATCTCTAAGATAAATTAGGCAAAGAACAATTAAAATATTTTTTTATTTTTGGTTACGCTTTTATTACTGTACCATATCAAGCCCAAAACTACCAACGTCCTTTCATAAGTACATTACGATCTCCCCAAACCAATTTCAAATGATAAGTGGCACTTCCTAAACTGCAGGTTTCGGGAACATCTGAACATCAGCTGCTTAATGATCGTAAGTGGGGGGGGGGGGGGTCTGGCGCGCTGCCTAGCCTCTAAGCGATATATTTCCCCCATTTACCCCCAACTTGTGTGCTTGATATAAATTATAGTAGTTTTCTGTTTAGTAGCTTCATTTTAAACCGGTGTTCGGAAATATGAGAATCGGAAACATAATTATATTAGCTGGGGATATAATGTTATCCTAAGTTAGTTATCCATATTTTTTTTAATTTCCTAGTCTACTTTGGTAAAGAGTAAAACAAGGCATAACTTTTAATGGCATAATATATTTCGGCATAATATTTTTTGGCATAACAGTGTAGATAGGGATAATTTGGGCCAGATTTTTTCGGGTACCTACTACACTCTGACAATAGGTTAAGGTGTAGCGAGAGCCCTTGAGCCACCCCTAAGCCACGACCATGATTACTTACATAAAAAAACATGTGTAATTAATATTATGCGTAACGATCGAACGAACGAACGATTAGGTGTAAAAGTATGCCATGATAAATTATGACATTAAATTTTATGCGAATCAATAATGAAGCGTTTATAACTGGAGTGGTCATTGACCTATATGTCTGGACAAGCAGTTCCGAACATTAAACATGTCACACTCAAGTGTTGTGCGGGCACAACACAAGCCTCACATTCACTTTGACGTTTGATGCGGTGAGCAACAGACAAGTACTCGCGTGTGGGGCATGATTTTTGTTCAGAACTGCTTGTCTAGGGACATCTTCATTGGGAGTGGTAGATAATGTTGTGGAAACATCAACGCTTACCAATTTCTTGAAGACTGATCAAGAAATCATTCTCGACATCAGAAGCGTCAGATCGGATGTACACTCGACGTCATTGACGGTCGACCACTTTTCACCCTTATGTTCTTAGTAATAAGGGTGAAAATTGGTCGACCGTCAATGACGTCGAGTGTACAATTACATACACATCCGACCAAAATAACTTTTTAACACTGGGCTTTTATGGTTTCGTTTCTCTTTGAACCTACTGATTCTGGTTTTCCTATTTCTATCTATTAAGGAAAAAATAGTGATGATAAGGTACTAAAAGTGGAATAAGTTAATTGCCTTAGGATTTTAATATTAAGTACATTCAACCCAACTAGCGAAACTACGCTGAAACATTTTCTGTAAAAAGGTCTACCAATCTATAGGTTGTATATGAAAATACTTTGATACAAGTTGAAACTAGGTAAGGCCGGAAAAATTAATGCCCGCGCCAGCATCTGCGGATTTCATTAAAAAAATAAACTTTACTGATTATAATCGAGAAACAATTTTGTTAAAAATTCCTTCGAGGGCGGCCTTCATAGCGTTGTGAAATTATTACGATTTTATTACTTTAAGCGAGCAATTCTTGTTTAATATTATATTTAATTAGTTTCTCGGGAACGGCTCTAATGACTAAGATGTTATTTTTTCAACTCAACTTTCAAAATTTATCTGTGTGCCGATCACCAATAATTTTGCCGTTAGGTATCGTACATTATACATAAACATATTATTTTGAATTTCAAATTCCTTTGAAATCGCTCGTGCCGCGCGCCTTCGGAGCGCGGCGGGTCGTCCGGTGTGGATCCGGCTAGTTATGAATACAGTCGCGAGTTTGCATCGATGCAGCGTTGCAAATGCGATAAACAGCCAAAAGTAGCGATGCAGATGCGCACACTACTGAATCGCTACAAAAAGTCGCCGTGTGCGACCTCCCTTACATAATATTCCATTCCATTGTAATGCAGTACCTATACATATTAGTGCATTCATCCATATAGGTATGCCTTCAAAGCTACAACCGTATTTTCAAATTCAACGGACGGCGCGCAGTGCGTTGCCTGAATTTAAATCCAACATGGCGTTCGTCAATATTTGACGATGGAAACATGTAACTCTGTATTCTGTCTACCTATACAGGGTGGCAGGTTAGACAGTGGAAATATTTTAAGGGGTCATTGTACTCATCATTATGAACAACTTTTACTATGGGGCCAACACTGAAAACGCGAAAAAAAAAATCAGCTGTTCCATACATTTATGCTCACATAATTCAACAAAATATATGGAACAGCAGATTTTTTTTTTCGCGATTTCAGGGTTGGCCCCATAGTAAAAGTTGTTCATAATGATGAGTACAATGACCTCTTAAAATATTTCCACTATCTAACCTGCCACCCTGTATACATTGCATTGTTATATTTGTTATATTGAGTAGAGCTCTTACAATATCATCATTAGCATATAGGTAGTAATCCTTACATCATAACTAGCATATAGTAGTCCAGTGTTGGACATAGCTTTTTATGACTAGAATTAACGTAGGTAGGTACAGTTTCAGTTTTAATCATGAGTAACACTTTGCCCAACTTCGTCCGCGTGACCCACAGGATTTGTAATTTTTTTCGGTACAAAAAGTAGCTATATAACATATAACACTCAGAAATAACGTCGTAGCAGTGAAAAAAAAATCCGAATCGGATTAGTAGTTCTGAAGATTACCTACCTTATACATAATACAAACATACAAATTTAGAGCATAGATTTAATGTTGCTTGCACAGCAATGCTGCTTGGTGCCAGTAGTAGATAATTATTAATAGTGGTGTATCGTTCTCCCTTCGAAAACTTGTTTACAAGGTGCTATAAACAATATTCTTTCAATATACAGCGATATTACTTTTATTTTCTATCATTAAAAATATAATGTAGTGAAACTTCTTATGATCTACTTAAAAGAGCATAATAAACTCACGCAAAACTGCTCGTTTCAAAAAACAAAAAAAAAACGATTATTTTTTTGCAATTTAGAATGATAAACTTAAAAAAAGCGTAGAAATAAAAGCTGGAAATTTTCTACACCTGCTATATTTAAATTCTTCAAAAAGTTTGAAGTTGAATGTTTGGGGTTGAAACATTATTTTGTTTCAACCCTTTTGCAAGTTGACGATTAATTAATGTAGTCATTTTATTTCAGTAAGAAAAACTTTCAACATAATATAATTTTACATCACTTTTATAATATTTTACTACAACGCTTTATATTCATATCATAACGTGGAACACATTCACGTCAGAGAATTACGCTAAGGCTTTATTTATTGCTCAGTCTGTGAGTCAAGATTTCTACCTACGAAATGGCCCTAAACTGAGATCATAGAAACAAGGAGATATGCCATCATAGCAAATTAGTACGGGAACAACTGATGCCAATTTTAGTACATTTTTCGACACAATTACGCGCGTAATTAAGCGCGCCTTGTGAATAAAAAGATCTCCCACGCATTGAACATTCCGCACACCCTCAATCTAACACTGTTAATCGTCACTCAACACTAGCACTAAACTAAAACACTGTATTTATACCATCGATCGTGTTCGGTTCATCGCGAGCGCGTAAGTTTTTAATATGAGCAATTTGCTCAAGATCAGGCATCAAGCTCGATAGCGCCTTGGCACATCTCTTTGTTTCTATGATCTGAGGCCCAAAACTTTACCTAGCTAGCCCTTAAGTTATTTCAAAAGCTAATGAATGGCAGCCCCGACGGATTTTCTGTCATATAATCAACCCTTTTTAAAACACTTTTAATTTTTCGTTACTTAAGTACACGAAAGTTTTATTTAAGTAAACTTTTTTCGATTACAACGTTTATAACAACCTTTTGGGCTTTGCCACAGTCGGGTAAAAAGCTATAACTTACGCAATAATAAAGAATATTGCCTGCGAAGTGGAAAGATGATAATTTTTGCCTGTACACTTAATTACTTTGTTGACTTAGTACAAAATATTACGCTGACTTCTACGTCACCCGTGGGAAATTACACACTGTATTTTCCATTCGTGGCGAGACCGCATTCTTTCCTTTCACTATAAAATGTAGGGATACAGTGCGCCTTGCATTCAACAGGCCACAGGGTTGCTGTGTAAATCTAAATTTTAAATGCCACTTCTCTATGTATATTTAAAGTGGTTTCTGCTTTGTACATTTTGCGAGATATCTCCATCTTTATTTTTTGTAGATTAAAATTGTAACAAAAACAAACAAGAAACATAAAGTGCGGGAGTGTTTCATGTTTCAACCCCAAAACATCCCTTAAACTCTGCCAACCGTTTGAGATCTATCAATAACATGAACTGTGATATCGCTCGCTGCTGTTACACACATCTGTTACGTCATAGCAAGCGAAAACCTTTGCTACTCCTTCGACCCAGGAAATAATAAATCAAACAAATTGACGGCTGTCAAATATGTCTGAGGCAAAATGAATCAAGTGCCCATGACCTCTGTTTATGTCTTTGACAGAAGCTTTCTTGTTTTGTTTGGCATTTCAATAAATACTGACGGCCTCGTTGTTGTCGCGAAGGTGACTGCTGAGCTTGGGGTCCTGGGTCCCCCAGGTATCCCCAGGTCTAGCAAATTGTTATTTAATTTTCAGAAGCAGTCCAAAGTCTCGTGCTCGATTAATGGAAATGAATTCGCCCCCTGTTACGTGAAGTGTCAATTTATTGTTGAACATGGGCCTTTGGCCCTATATAGTATCTAAGAAGAGCAGTGACGGTAACACAACAGTCTAGCTACTATGATACTCGTTACAATCGTTCGACGCGAGGGTTTTTGCAGGTCTATTATAAATTGTGCGGGGAATGCGGAGGGCTTAGGCCCCCAGCTATACATGCAGTCCGGGACCTTGACACATTGTCATTTAGATATGTAACTTTTGACATTTCTCAAGTCCTGTCAAATGTAAGTACACAGTGTTAACACTACGATTACTTAATTTTATTACACTAGCTTAACAACTATTAACTCAATCAAAATAGCACTCGTGTAGTTAAATAGGTAAGAACTGCACGCAACAAACTAAACCAGCGCAAATAAACTTTCCTTACACCTGTCCAAAGCCCCGGATCACCGAACGGGCGTTTCAATTAAAACTCAACCCCTCTTTCAATTTCACCCCTCCCGGTTTTAGTTTCACCCCCATGGCTTATTGACGGACTTTGCATACTCGAGCCTTCTGACTGTGTTGACCGAGTTGATTTGATGGCACTTGGTTTGTTTGGCGAGCCAATGAAGATGCAGGGAGAATGTTTAGTATGATTGAATTTTGATTAGATTGAGATAAATGTAAAGATTTAAATAGTGATTTTTGATTCTCAGAGATTGCTCATATCAAGATGGATGGAAGAGTAAAGGGGAGACTTTTTCCCAAAATTAGGACAGCTTAGATTTAAAAAAAAGTATTGGTCAAGGTGTCATCAGCAAATATGATGAGCTGCCTATTTTGATGACACTCATTTTGACAATTTTATTCCAGAATTCTGCTCTTGGAAAATTGATTAATTTATTTTTATCTGGAGATCAATTTCACCTGCAATTTCATGCATATAGTTAATCGATATTTAAATTGTTTTTACGTAAAACCTATTTTTTTTCGAATCGGTTCAAACGTTTTAAATTGTTCTCATTACGTCAGCTGACACGAATTATTCGGAATGCGTAACGATGTCTGACTAATGATATTTAATTGTATAAGTAAACATAATATTAGCAATATTAACGCTTCGTCTACTCTCAATTATGGGGTTGACATAATATAATCTAATTAGTTTAGAATAGAGACTATTCATGTTTCACTCATACTTAATTATTAGGAAGTGACTCCGCGACCGCCACCGTGACCTGAATTTGCAGCTGGCACCGGTTGCTAAATTGGCAGCCAGCGCTGACTTTGGAAAAAAAGCGAGAAATGGGGTTGGCAATTTGGCATAATTCAAAAAACATTATATGTTTCATTTGAGTAACATACCTAACTAGGGCCCAAGAGCGAGCGAAGCGAGCTCGGGAACTTGGACACCCCAACACGGACAGGTTAGGTTCGTGTTAGGTTACTTTTAACTTTGCAGACAGAAATAGGAGCCCCGCGTAGCGGAGCTCCGTCGACCACCTCCCTCCCCCTTGTAAGTCCAAAAAAGTTGTATTTTGTTTTACATTGACACTGTAATTTAAAAGTCAGTCTAAGGTAGATAATTCAACTTAAAACACGGCAACATTAATCTGCTGCTACGGTAGTTTGCAATTATTTTCGTCTGGTATCACTGCTACTCCAAAGCTAGTCCGGTTCCCAACAGCGTTATTTTTAGGAGCCGGCGCCGGCTGCGGAGGCATTCCCTAATTATTATAAAATAATCTCCGAGCTGCCAAGCGCGGCTATTGCAACGTTTCCACATTATCCTATCCGATATCGATATCGGATCCGGTACGAAAGAATTTTCGAAATCGGATCAGTAGTTTCGGAGATTACCTCATACATAATAAGTACAAACTTTACCTCTATATAATATTAGAGATTAGAATAAGTAAGTACATCTTTATCAGCTTACATAAGACTTAAATCCGTTATCTCTACGTCTACTAATTATGTCAATATCCATAACATTACCTCCAAACAAAAGGTTTAAAATAACTCATCATAAATGGCAGTCTAAATCTGTTTAGAGGACACAAAAGGTCTATATTTAGAGCTGAAATAACTTCCGTGTAATTCGGTTCTTGACAACATTGAAAATATGCTACAGATTGTGGTCATCCTATCAGTTCATAGCGTAAATAAACTTATTTCACTTGATTTTTAACTAAAATATGTATATTTTTTGCAAATTACACGAAAATAAAATGCAATATTTTTTGTTATTGTAGCTGTCGCAAGAACGGCCTGTCGCACTCTGTTGACGTCACACGCTCGTAAGCCAGTGTTGCCAACTTATTTTTAGGGTAAAAAATTCTTTAGGGTAAATTTGAGGGTAAAATTTTAGGGAGCGCCTCCGCAGCCGGCGCCGACTAGGCTCCCAAAAATAATGCCGTTAGGAACCGGAGTAGCCTTGAAGTAGCAGTGATACCAGACGAAAATAATTGCAAACTACCGTAGCAGCAGATTAATGTTGCCGTGTTTTAAGTTGAATTAAATACCTTAGACTGACTTTTAAATAACAGTGTTAATGTAAAACAAAATACAACTTTTTTGGACTTACAAGGGGGATGGAGGTGGTCGACGGAGCCCCGGTACGCGGAGCTCCTATTTCTATCTGCAAGGTTAAAAGTAACATAACACGAAGGGGTTACCCCTTCGAACCTAACCTGTCCGTGTCGGGGTGTCCAAGTTCCCGAGCTCGCTTCGCTCGCTCTTGGACCCTAATTAGGTATGTTACTCAAATGAAACATGAAATGTTTTTTTTAATTATGACAAATTGCCAACTCCCTTTCCCGCTTTTTTTTCAAAAGTCAGCGCCGGCTGCCAATTTAGCAACCAGTGCCGGCTGCAAATTCAGGTCACGGCGGCGGTCGCGGAGTCACTTCCAAAATTTTAAGGTTAGATTTCGTATTGTTGTTATGATTACTATAGTTTATGGGCTTTTTGGTAAGCAATACATGTAGGTAGGTACCTAAGTATTTGAATTGAATTTGAATTAAACAAATTCAGCATATTTTTATTGTGAAACATGACCATTGATTAAGAAAGAACTTATTTTATTGTATATCTAAAACCAAAACTTTAGCCAGGTATTTTTGTATAAATAGTTATGATTTTAGAGTAAAATTAATCAGGCATTGGGGTAAAATGAAAATCTAGCTTGGCAACACTGGAGTAAGCACGGCTTTGACAGATTGTAGTTTGCGTTTTATGGTTTCTGGGTGCTATATTTGATCTTAGAGCTATTTCTGAAGCTGTTTTCATAGAAATCTTCTATCTAGTAGCATAAATATTCATATCGAATCTCAAAATGGAGTCAAATTTTGTGCAAGCTGATACAACCTACCTAAGATAGACGCATTTATGGTTGCACTTTTCTTTAAGAATACCTAACGCTGATTATTATGCTGCGGAACTTAAAAATGTAAAAACAGCAGTGTAAGTACCTACCTGCCACATATTTATTTACAAATCTTTTGTATAATCATTCAGAAGTTTTGTGAAATCTCATTTTAGGTTATGTTGATAAAAACTTAGAAACATTACCTATAAATTCTTTTGTGTCATGAATCATGATGGACTGCTTTAAGACGTATTTGTACATTGTGGAACTACACACCATTTATATACGCCATTATAGCCAATAAAAATGATTTATTGATGAAATTAATTTCAGCTGCACCGTCTGTCTTGTTGACAAAGCTCGTTTACTAGCGTGTTACGTCACTTCCGCAGAAACAGCGTTTTTGGAGCGGTTTTGGAAATTTATACTTTATCACTGATTTTTATTGATAAATACAGTAGATCTCCCTGAAATATCAATGTAGTGTGCTTATAATATAATGAAGATTAATATAAACCATTTCCCAAAATCAGTCAAATACCGAATTGTATGGGGATATAACTGGACCGGATAATAGATAAGTACGGGGTGGGCAACTTAGAGGTATTATGTATTTCACATAAGAACGCCATTCGACGCTATTTGTTATCTCCCCTAAATGTCAATACGTAACAACGTTTTTAACGGTCTTGGAAGTTTTTTTTAATTATAAATATATATTTTTGAAAATTTTAAACATTTAAACTGCCAAGCAGTGGAATGCGCTGCCCGAGTGGGTGTTTCCCAGCAGTTACAATCTGGGCATCTTCAAGTCACGAGTGAATCGGTTTCTTCTAGGCAAGCGTGCTCCATCGTAGACCGCAGCGAGATGGCGGTCAACCACAAGGCTATCAATGAATAAAAATAAAAAAAATGTTAAAGCCATGTTAAGCTTTTTTAATGTTTTATTATTCGTTTGTCTGTCGCACTTGACAAACACAATTTATTTCGACCTGAATGAGGCGGATTTTTTAAACGAGACAAATGGCGGGATGTATATGAGATTTTCAAAAACAACTGACACATGCGAGGTTTGAACCCGCGACCTCTACCTCACCGTGGTATCGTTCTAACCAACTGCAATATTGCTCAGTTAGTCAATTTAGCTAATTGACTAACTGAGCAATATTGCTTGACATAATTGGACCAAAGTTACCCTAAGCGGAATTTGGCAGATGTTATATTCCATACGTGATTACCAACCCCAAATAAAGTATTTTTGGAAAAATTTATATTTTTCATTTCATAATTCATTATTACAGACACATCAATTTAATTTATTGGTACTTATAGATATGGGTCGTTCAGTCGTAAGTAATAGTCATTATACACGAGTCAACGAAGCAGAATAATTGTTAAAACGTCTTAGTAGAAACAACCATTTTCAATGATTCATCAGAATTATACAGGGTGGCAGGTTAGGCAGTGGAAATATTTTAAGGGGTCATTGTACTCATCATTATGAACAACTTTTACTATGGGACCAACCCTGAAATCGCGGAAAAAAATCAGCTGTTCCATACATTTTGTTCAGTTATGTGAACATAAATGCTGATTATTTTTATCATTTTTTTAAGATTCCTTAACAAGCCGCCTTTAAGTCCGTCCGTCCATCACATGACTCTATCATAAGAACCGTATTAGCAAGACAATTGGCACAAAATTGGTTGTATGACCGGTTAACCGGTATCATAGTACTTAAATAATAAAACATTTTTTTTTTACTTTATTTGTTAGAAATAAAGTCAAAGGCAAGTAAAAAGGGCCATGTTAAATATTATACCACCCCCACATAATATCACTGACACATAACTTATTCATCTGGGTACTGAATTAAAACCGACATTTCGCGAGTTCTCGACATTTTGCATGAATATTCAACGGCTACCGTCAATTTGTTAACATCGTGAACTCAATCCAGTGTTAAAGGTTAAGCTTATGTCGCTAAGGACTGGAAATGGATTGATTACATTAAGACCATTTTGAATTGTGGAGACAGTACAAAAACCCTCCAAAATGGCGTTAGTTTATGCAAAGGGTATGGTATAAATCTAGCAGTTGTTGACGGATTGAATTTTTTGATTCCATGGAACTTTTGGCGCTTTCTTTGAAATCCCTCTTGCTACTTTAGCGCTACCCTAATTTAACGCATTTTGACGGACACTTTTCATACACAGAGTTCCTCGTCACCTCTACCCTGCATACTCGTACTTATAGTCTTTAATTTTTCTCGTTAATATACAAAAGTATAGATACCTATAAGATGCGTTATATCCTTTTATCGATGAAGAGTTGTATTTTAAGGTGTTATTACCACCTTAAAGTACGAGTTTATACCGAACAACGTGTCGTTGCAGCAGACGACGTGTCGTGGCGTCATGTCACTGCAGTCATGATTCCGGACCCAACAGCAGACGGCAGCAGAATCTCCGGCTACTACGATCTCGAAACACATTACAGTTCAAGAATAATTGGACAAGTCTATAATTATGAAAGTGTCCAGGTGTCAATCCACTGCTAAGTGCTACTGATTTGAGGTCGGACGACAGTGTCGTTTGCCGCTCGGCCCGTAGCGGCAAATGGTGTCATTAGCTACGGAAGGTATTTCATAGAAATACATAGAAACCAGCAGTATCGCGACGACACGTCGCTGCGTCGCCGGGTACCAACTCGTACCTTTAGAGATAGAAGTATGCCAGATATACAGGGTGGCAGGTTAGACAGTGGAAATATTTTAAGGGGTCATTGTACTCATCATTATGAACAACTTTTACTATGGGACCGAACCTGAAATCGCGAAAAAAAATCTGCTGTTCCATACATTTATGTTCACATAACTCAACAAAATGTATGAAACAGCTGTTTTTTTTGCGATTTCAGGGTTGGTCCTATAATAAAAGTTGTTCATAATGATGAGTACAATGACCCCTCTAAATATTTCCACTGTCTAACCTGCCAACCCTGTATAACATCATCCCTTTTCCGGACCGAAATAATGCTGATTTTGACACTTAAAAGTACGGGCACTGACCTATAAGAGCGCCTCAGGTCATCAAAACTGTCATCATCCATGATGAATTACTAAGAATATCCTTTATCCATATACTTAGTTAGCTTTATTACCCCAATATAATAGTCGTTCTACTATGATGAGTAGGTACTAACATTTATCACATAATATAAAAGGTCACTAAGGGTTAGAGTATATACGGAATAAGCAGTCAAGATCGAATACATCCAATTACTTAAGGAAAATCAATTTATATAGTTCTTTTTGATATTCTACTCTCAAGTGCCATATTAGCCTGCCTAGAACGATACTCAAATTAAACGTCATCAGAATCTAAAAACATAAATACATTTATGGGTTTTTATATCACACAGCTAATAGATATTTCCCAAAATATTTCAGGTAATAAATTAATGATCAATGCGCTTTGATACTTAAACATACACACATTCTCACGGAGACTCCTGCCCACCCCCTTTCTCAACGACACAATACACTCCAGTGTATCCTAAGTAATTGCAACCTATAACATTGTAGCGGCGCACATTCGCTCCAGAAAGAATGCCCCATTCCAAGGATAATAAACGGGATATATTGCCAGTGAAGATAAAGAAAATGGAAGGAGCCTATCTATACTTCTTGCGAGGATATTGAAGAAATTATGGATAGAAGGGTAGAAAAGATTTGTGCAGAAAAACCGACACCGCTCCGAAGTAAGGCAAGTGATCGCGAGCGACAGCCAATTGTGGCAAGCTACGTCAAATGAGGTCTATACACGTTGGCGCTTGTCTATACTCGACCAACTAGGCAAGTGACACCGAGCGATAGCAAGACAAGGCAAATATACCGTCTACATGTTGGTATTGGCCTTCACTCGACAACGCTCGGCCAACGTGTATTATATAGGACGATGGTGGCAAAAAGGCCAGCTCACCTATTCTATAGGACACGCCGCATGATATCACCCCAAGAACCGCCAATTTGTTTGCGAACGTTTCGAATGTCACGGTGAGATTCTCTCTCGAAAGTTCGCAAACAAATTGGCAGCATTCGCGGTGATATCACGCTCGTGTCCTTACAGAATAGACTAGTACATGTTATCTAAGCGGTTACCGAAACCTATAAAACGCTTGCAACACCGAGTATCACATGTGCGTATTCGTTGTGCCGACAGCTTAGGGGACAGGCAGGTCCCCCGCTGTCAACACAGCGCATCCTCAAGAGCTCTGGCGACCTTACTCACCACAGGAGCACAACACTACCGAAGAGTAGCGTTATTTGGCTGTGGTAATATTCTGTGAGGTGGAGGTACTTCCCCAGTCGGGCTGCTCTTTATTTTTAAAACCAGTAATAAACAGACTAGGCACCTTAAAGAAACCTGTGCGGTAGGGGGACCCCCGTCAGAAACGAAGTTCCTTTAGCCTTAGCTGTACCCCGCAGTTTCACCCCGTTGCTCGGCTCCTAAGGGTCGTAGCGTGATGTTAAATAGCCTATAGGTACTATTTTTCATGAATCTGGCTAACATCATATAGAAAAAAAAACGAATCCGACTGGTAGTTCCAGAGATTAGCGCGTTTAAGCAAACAAACTCTTCAGTTTTATAATAGAAAGAGACAGACAGAGAGAGAGAGAAAGTCACATAGACGTGGCATAACGCTTTTTCATTACGTGACGATTTCTACCAAGTAACTCATACCGCAAGCTGCGTTAAGGAACTTCGTTCCAAAAAATGTGTAGCTATATTTATCCATACAATACCCTCGTGTGGTAATGGACCCCAATAAATACGGTTAAATTGGTGGCCATCATTCTTTGTCGCCAACAAATGTGTTTGTGACAGTTTGGTTTAGTAGCTCCAATTACAAGCGCCGCTACTGAGCTTGCGGTTGCCACGCGAGAGGGTAGGTAGGAGGCAGTGGCGGTCTGTGGGGGGGTCGTGGGGGGCATGACCCCCCCCCAAATCGTACAAAAATGTGCGTAACACGGTAATTCACGGCATAGCACGTCGGCATTAATTGGTATGACCCCTCCCAAAGTCTTCAGTTACGGGTGAGATGTGCGGTGAGGTGCGAGAGATGATGTTAGACTTGCGGTAACAAGTCGTGAAACTTGAAGATGAAAATTCAAACAAGGTTTCGATGTCGAGATTGACGCTGTCGACAAGAGACCAAAGCGCCTAACATGCGCGCCGCGACAAAATTTTGTCGACGCTTTTATCGTGCATTTGTCTCGTATTCGCACGAGTAAGAGCGAGACAAAACAGTCGACAATATTTGACGCGGCGCGCATGTTAGCCCGACAAGTAGGTATATTCCAGTCCCTTCGCTCACGTCGTTTTTAAAAAAAAACACACCTAATATCCCTGTGTCAAAATTTTACTAGGCACCGCGGGCCTGAGGTGCCCGATAGATTTTAACCATCGATTCCGGCGCCTAATACGGTAGTGGACTACTATTAAAAAAGTACAAATAAATTATTTTATTCCAAAGAAGGAATAGGAACAACAAAAAAGTAAAAAAAAAATAATAATATCACAAAATGGAAAACATAGACGCTTTTAAAGTTTTTGGAGGGAGTATCGCTCCGTCTTTGTCGCGCGAAGCGGACATAGGTGGCGTTACGTCACTGCATGATAGTGCCATCCGTGTCTAGCAAATCATTTTAAAACGCTTATAACTTTGCCAATTTTGTAGATGTTTCATCGGTTTTTTTGGTGTTAATTATCTTTTTTCAAATAGTTTACGGATTCACAATAATATAAAAATAGTCCGGTACCGTATTGTAGACGAAAAAGTAGTACCTATGTAGATTTTCTAGATATTCATTATTTAAGGAAGCGACATAGGATTTTATATTTAAATATTACACAGTATTATACACATGCCACAACCATTGACCTATGTCCCTAGACAAGCAGTTCCGAACAAAAATCATGCCCCACACGCGGGTACTTGTCTGTTGCTCACCGCATCAAACGTCAAAGTGAATGTGAGGCTTGTGTTGTGCCCGCACAACACTTGAGTGTGACATGTTTAATGTTCGGAACTGCTTTTCTAGACATATAGGTCAATGGCCACAACAAAAAGAGTGTACCTACTCGTATGTTGCCATTAAAATAGGTAAAGTAAACATACCTACATACTCGTACATGATTTTTCACACAAAACGCTTTAACAAATACAATACAATTTGGTCGAATTTCCACCACAGGCAATAATAATAGAAATAACTAGACTATTGCCCGCGACTCCGTCCGCGTGGACTACAGTAAAATGACCAGCTTAAATGACCTCCGTAGTGTAGGGTGGCTAGTACCTACTACCAAGAGGTCAAGCTGTATATCTGGTTTATCCCACCGGAATTAGATGAAACGTAGCTTAGATTTTAAGTTGGACCCCAAGCTATCGAACTGTGAAAACCACATCAAAATCCGTTCAGTACTTTTTGCGTGATGCGCGCACAAACAGACAAATATTCCAAAAAAAATACTTTCGGGCATAGTTACGTACCCTATCCCGACATTTTTTTCTGGAATATCTTCTATGTACAGACACGGCTTTTTTACAATTTTATAATAGTAATAACTTGTAATTCCAAAAATAAATAGGAATGACGCCTGTTCGAAAGTTCTATAGAAGAACTGATTCAATAATAGAATTAGTTCACAATAGAACTTTGTTGAGCCGTTTGGAGTTCAAACTATTGAACTTATTATATTGGAAGAGAATTACTCTTTATTCTCGGCTCCCTTGTGTATGCTGACAGCAGCTCGGCAGAGTCTCGTAAGGAACAAAGGAACATTTGTATATTTTTTGTGCATTTGAAGCATGTCAAAGCCATGTTATGCTTCTCTTATTATATAAATTTAATATATCAAAGGAACATTTGCTCAAATAACTCTCAATAGATGGCGTTATATGTATCGATTTCTTATTAGGGCGTATGGTCAAAAAGATAAATTCCGTCGCCGTTGTGGTCATACTATTCTTAAACTAACATAAAAATCTAGAAAAAATATGTAATAAACATTGATATGTTACCTTTATTTCGAACTAATAAAAATATTGTAGCTTAAAAATTACTGTATGAAAATAATTATTGAAATGAGGTCGTTTTTAGAACTAAATTCGATACTGCTCCTAAACTGTGATAATTTTTCGGTTTTTGCTGGAGAATATAGGCAATCCATTTATCTTGAAACGGAACTTGTCTCATTTCAAAATACGTTTTGCAGTATAAGCAGGAAATATTTTTGCTAATTTTCGCGTGCGTCTTTGCGTCTCCGCGCAGATCAGCGACTAAGTATAGAAAAGGTCTTTAGCGTTACCAGGCGCCTTAAAGCCTGTGTAAAACTTAGAACATGAAAAAATAGTCCATGAAAAATATTTTATTTATTTAAAAAAAAACCGGCCAAGTGCGAGTCGTACTCGCGTACCGAGGGTTCCGTATCATTTTTGGACGTATAAAGTGAAAAAATCCGGACCGCATAACTAAGTTTGTTTGTGAAGGAATTTTGATGATTTTGAAAAAACTGTACTAGTTAGGAACATCGTTTTATTTTTGGTGCCATATTTGGGTCAATTCCTATCAACTCTAATTATTTCAGATTTTTCGCCCCGCAAACTTCGGAGATAAGGGGGGAATGGTATTTTTTTGGACATTTTACATCATATCTCGAAAACTGTGAGACATAAAATAAAAATAAAATATATATTGAAATGTGCAGATCAAGCCCTTTCATATGATATGTCATTTGACCTAGTAACCCCACTTTAAAATTTCGGACCCCCACTCCGGCCCCTTTTGCAATGAAAATAAAAATATTTTTGGACTTTTTTCATTTGCAATAAAATTGAACAAGCATTTTTTATAACTGTTCCAAATTTCAAGTCGATGGCATAAGTAGTTGCTGAAATAAGCAGGTGTGACAGACAGCCAGACTCACAGACAGACAGACAGACAGACAGACAGACAGACAGACAGACGAAGTCGCACCATAAGGGTTCCTTTTTTACCATTTTGGTACGGAACCCTAATAGTCCATGAAAAATATATGTTTTAATTTTAAAAAATCATTCAAGCACGAAACAATGTATAGCCCGAAGATAGCCCGCGTTACGGCGGTCATGTTTCTTTGTATGAGATGAGGCCATCTGTACGCGTATAGGATTATAGTATCTGTGGCTTTGGTTTTGTTTAACTTTTGCTCAATTTTCATGTTTTTTAGAAATATGACTTTCGCTAACATCTAGATTAGAACTAAATTTTGACCATTTTTAACCGACTTCCAAAAAGGAAGAGGTTCTGCATTCGGTTGTTTTTTTTTTTTTTTTTTTTTTTTCATGTATGTACACCGATTACTCCGCGGTGTATAAGCCGATTTACGTGATTCTTTTTTCATATGGTAGAAGTACCTCGCGCGGTGGTCCCATATAAATTTTATTAACTTTGGTTGAGTAGATTTTTAACCGTAATAAATGGTATTTTTGGTGTATCACACAATTTTTTCATGTTTGATAGAAGGCTAGGGAGCGAGCCTATTGCTATTACAAACTGAAAAAAACACTGTTTTAGGGTTCCGTAGTAAAACTAGGAACCCTTATAGTTTCGTCATGTCCGTCTATCTGTCCGTCTGTCTGTCCGTCTGTCCGTCTGTCACACCCTCGTCAAATCTACAGTTCATAACCAATATGAAACTTCATAGGTAGATGTCTTTTATAAGCCGCCATTAATGCCTATAGTGAAATTACGAAAAATAAAATTATTAGGGGGGGCTCCCATACATGAAACTGAGGGATGAAAAAAAATATTTTCGCACACCCCACCATGTGGGGTATTGTTGGATAGGTCTTTGAAAATAACATGAAGGTTTCTAAATACTTTTTTTGTTTAAGTGCATATTGAGTGAACTAGGAGCTCCCAAAGTCGTTAATAATGTGTCCCCCCCCCCCTGTAATTTTCCAACCGCGCTATCGAAAAATCTGAAAAAAATCAAGCTTATAGCACTTAATAAATACTTTCGATTGAAATTAGTTTGAACAAGATACGTCAATATTTTTTTGAAATATTCACTATTTTCCATTTTGAGTTTGACAACCGTAAAAATAATAATATTTGATAATAATATTATGAAATACAAACTTGTATTTGCGGTCGGAACACTGAAATACTTCTTGCTACGGAACCCTACACTGTGCGTGGTCCGATACGCTCTTGCCCGGTTTTTGTTTACTGAAATGCTCTCATCCACCAACATCTATGAATATAAGTACCTACCTATTTAAATTCGTGGAAGTAATCGATCTCGGTAAAAGTACATAAATGATCAAAGTCGCTCTGTCCATGATTTTATGGTACTTTATTGTAATAAATTAACAACAACAAAAACACTACACTAAAAAGATAAAAATAAAAACAGGTTTAAAAAAAACCGACTTCCAAAAACTACACTAAAAACTATGAAATAAAAATGTTAAACTTCCATAAATAAAAATCTAAATGTATATTGAAGTCGGCGGGGCCTAGCATAAATATAGGAATGAAAGGTAATGTTAATTTGTCGAGGCCTAAAGCAAGCGGCACGTTCGCTGCACACACTGCGCACGTTCTTCCTGTTCAAAGGCTGAGAGGTAAAAACCTGAAGAAGAGGCCCCGCCGACTTCAATATACATTAAGATTTTTATTTATGGAAGTTTAACATTTTTTAACCGACTTCCAAAAAGGAGGAGGTTCTGCATTCGGATGGTTTTTTTTTTTTTTGTTTTTTTTTTTTTTTCATGTATGTACACCGATTACTCCGTGGTCTATGAGCCGATTTACGTGATTATTTTTTAATAAACGGTATTTTTCGTGTATGTCGATGACATCATGACGATCGTATAAAAATCATATTATGTAGTTACATGAATTCCTGAAAGCAGTCGATCTCGATATTATGCATACATAACATCACGCCGATATTTCCCGCAAGGTAAGACAGAGGTGTATAGTACACACAATTTTTTCATGCTTAAGTCGCATTTGATAGAAGGCTAGGGAGCGAGCCTATTGCTATTACAAACTGATGAAAAAACAATATTTTTAGGGTTCCGTAGTAAAACTAGGAACCCTTATAGTTTCGTCATGTCCGTCTGGCTGTCCGTCTGTTTGTCTGTCTGTCTGTCCGTCTGTCCGTCTGTCACACCCTCGTCAAATCTACAGTTCATAACCAATTTGTATGAAACTTCGTAGGTAGATGTCTTTTATAAGCCGCCATTAAGGCTTATAGTGAAATTACGAAAAATAAAATTATTAGGGGGGGCTCCCATACATGAAACTGAGGGATGAAAAAAAAATTTTTCGCGCACCCCACCATGTTGGGTGTCGTTGAATAGGTCTTTGAAAATAATATGAATGTTTTTAAATACCTTTTTTATTTAAGTGCATATTGAGTGAACTAGGAGCTCCCAAAGTCGTTAACAATGTGTCCCCCCCCTGTAATTTTCCAACCGCGCTATCGAAAAATCTGAAAAAATTCAAGCTTATAGGATTTAATAAATACTTTCGATTGAAATTGGTTTGAACAAGATACGTCACAAAATTTTTGAAATATTCACTATTTTCCATTTTGAGTTTGACAACCGTAAAAATAATAATATTTCATCATCATCATCATCTGCCTAGCCTTTTCCCAAATTATATTGGGGTCGGCTTCCAGTCTAACTAGTTTCGGCTGAATATCAATATTTTACGTGGAGCGACTGCCATCTGACCTCCACAACCCATTAATGGGTAATATCGGTATTCGAATGTTAGACCAGCTGTCAGACTTTTAGGGCTTCTGACTACCCGTAACGATTGTCAAAGATATTCCTATGACAACCGGGACCGACTGCTTAACGTGCTCTCTGAGGCACGGAGGGGTCTCGATGTGTAAAGAACGTTCACCCATCCAAGGACTGACCGCGGCAAGCGCAGCATAACCTCGCAGATCTATCGATCAGCGCGGCTGTCATTTAGCCACGAGCCCCTCAAAAATAATAATATTTCATAATAATATTATGAAATACAAACTAGTATTTGCGGTCAGAACACTGAAATACTTCTTGCTACGGAACCCTACACTGTGCGTGGTCCGATACGCTCTTGCCCGGTTTTTGTTTACTGAAATGCTCTCATCCACCAACATCTATGAATATAAGTAGGTACCTATTTAAATTCGTGGAAGTAATCGATCTCGGTAAAAGTACTTAAATGATCAAAGTCGCTCGGTCCATGATTTTATGGTACTTTATTGTAATTATTAACAACAACAAATGGTTACACTACACTAAAAAGATAAAAATAAAAACAGGTTTAAAAAAAACCGACTTCCAAAAACTACACTAAAAACTATGAAATAAAAATGTTAAACTTCCATAAATAAAAATCTAAATGTATATTGAAGTCGGCGGGGCCTAGCATAAAAATAAGCAACATTTTAGATTAAGGAGGAATGAAAGGAAATGTTAATTTGTCAAAGCGCAAAGCAAGCTGCATGTGAACACACTGCGCACGTTCTTCCTGTTCAAAGGCTGAGGGGTAAAAACCTGCAGAGGAAGCCCCGCCGACTTCAATATACATTTAGATTTTTATTTATGGAAGTTTAACATTTTTATTTCATAGTTTTTAGTGTAGTTTTTGGAAGTCGGTTTTTTTTAAACCTGTTTTTGTGTTAAATTATTGGTAGGAACTGTTAATAAATCTAAAAAATAACGATATACCTATACATTTTTTTTATGAAATGATCCTATCATTTGCGGCACACACAGCGGCAGCTGGATGAGATTGGCCTATAAATAATATCCAGCAGTGAACTACTACAGGATTAGGATTACTACTACTAGGATTACCACTACTAGGGTTACCACGACTAGGGTTACCACTACTAGGATAACCACTACTAGGATTACCACTACTAGGATAACCACTACTAGGATTACCACTACTAGGATTACCACTACTAGGATTACCACTACTAGGCGATTAGGATTACTACCTTCAGGATTATTACTACCATTAGGATAACGATACTAAGATAAGGATTAATTGTGATTAGGATTACTACTACTAGGATTACTACTACTAGGATAACTACTACTAGGATTACTACTACTAGGATTACTACTAGGATTACTACTACTAGGATTACCACTTCTAGGATTACCACTTCTAGGATTACCACTTCTAGGATTACCACTTCTAGGATTACCACTTCTAGGATTACCACTTCTAGGATTACCACTATTAGGATTACCACTATTAGGATTACCACTACTAGCATTACTACAATTAGGATTAGGATTACTACTATTAGGATTGATTAGGATAAGGATTACTACTACGATTGAATTATTATTTGTCTTTATTAATTTTATTCACATATTAATCTCATTTTTAAATATTTCATCGTAAAAAAATTAACCAAAAAAAATAGTGATTATGATTAGGATTACGATTACAATTAGGATTAGTTTAAGGATTACGATTAGAATTACTATTAGGATTGATTAGGATTACTAGTACTATGATTACCACTACTAGGATTACCACTATTAGAATTACCACTATTAGAATTACCACTACTAGGATTACCACTTCTAGGATTACCACTTCTAGGATAACCACTATTAGGATTACCACTACTAGGATTACCACTACTAGGATTACCACTACCAGGCGATTAGGATTACTACCTTCAGGATTACTACTACCATTAGGATAACGATACTAAGATAAGGATTAATTGTGATTAGGATTACTACTACTAGGATTACTACTGCTAGGATTACTACTACTAGGATTACTTCTAGGATTACTACTACTATGATTACCACTACTAGGATTACCTCTATTAGAATTACCACTATTAGAATTACCACTATTAGAATTACCACTACTAGGATTACCACTTCTAGGATTACCACTTCTAGGATAACCACTATTAGGATTACCACTACTAGGATTATCACTACCAGGCGATTAGGATTACTACCTTCAGGATTACTACTACCATTAGGATAACGATACTAAGATGAGGATTAATTGTGATTAGGATTACTACTACTAGGATTACTAATGCTAGGATTACTACTACTAGAATTACTACTATTAGGATTGCCACTGTTAGGATTACTACTACTAGGATTACTACTACTAGTATTACTACTATTAGGATTGCTAGTTTTAGAATTACTACTTTTAGGATTTCTATTACGATTACTACTGTTGGGATTACTACTGATTGGATTACTACTATTATCATTATCACTATTAGGATTACCACGGTTAGGATTACTACTACTAGGATTACTACGACTAGGATTACTACTACTAAGATTACTACTACTAGGATTACTACTACTAGGATTACTACTACTAGGAATAGGATTACTACTTTTAGGATTACTATTACCATTAGGATTATGATTAAGACTTGGATTAAGATAAGGTTTAATAAGGATTAGGATTACGGTTACGATAACATATATGATTACTATTACGATTACTACTGTTGGGATTACATATTTCATCATTCATTCATCATTTCATTTTTAAATATTTCATCGTAAAAAAATAACAAAATAAAACATTTAAAAATGTAAAAAATTGTAATTATTTAATAGGAAGAATTTTAGGATAACTATTACCATAAGGGTTACGATTAAGACTGGGTTTAACATTAGGATCTTAATCCAAATCCTAATTTGTTGGAATATTATGGCAATGTAATTACTTTCAGTAGTTTAGTTTTCTTTGTTGTCACTGGTGTGTAGATGTTACAGTAGTAATCTTATCAGTAGGAATCCCAACAGTAGTAATCGTAATAGTTATCATATATGTTATCGTAATCCTAATTTTAGTCGTAACCGTAATCCTAATCCTGATTAATCCTTATCTTAGTCCGAATCTTAATCATAATCCTAATGGTAATAGTAATCCTAAAAGTAGTAATCCTATTCCTAGTAGTAATAATCCTAGTAGTAGTAATCCTATTAGTAGTAATCCTAGTAGTAGTAATCCTAATAGTAATCCCAGTAGATTGTAATAGTAATCATATATGTTATCGCAACCGTAATCCTAATCCTGATTAATCCTTATCTTAATCCGAGTCTTAATCATAATCCTAATGGTAATAGTAATCCTTAAAGTAGTAATCCTAATCCTAGTAGTAGTAATCATAGTAGCAGTAACCCTAGTAGTAGAATTCCTAGTAGTAGTAATCCTAATAGTAATCCCCGTAGTAGTAATCATAGTAGTAGCAATCCTAGTAGTAGTAATCCTAACAGTGGCAATCCTAATAGTAGTAATTCTAGTAGTAGTAATCCTAGTAGTAGCAATCCTAACAGTAGTAATCCTATCAGTAGGAATCCCAACAGTAGTAATCGTAATAGTTATCATATATGTTTTCGTAATCCTAATTTTAGTCGTAACCGTAATCCTAATCCTGATTAATCCTTATCTTAGTCCGATTCTTAATCATAATCCTAATGATAATAGTAATCCTAAAAGTAGTAATCCTATTCCTAGTAGTAGTAATCCTAATAGTCGTATTCCTAGTAGTAGTAATCCTAGTAGTAGTAATCCTAGTAGTAGTAATCCTAGTAGTAGTAATCCTAGTAGTAGTAATCCTAGTAGTAGTAATCCTAGTAGTAGTAATCCTAGTAGTAGTAATCCTAGTAGTAGTAATCCTAGTAGTAGTAATCCTAGTAGTAGTAATCCTAGTAGTAGTAATCCTAGTAGTAGTAATCCTAGTAGTAGTAATCCTAGTAGTAGTAATCCTAGTAGTAGTAATCCTAGTAGTAGTAATCCTAGTAGTAGTAATCCTAGTAGTAGTATACCTAGTAGTAGTAATCCTAGTAGTAGTTATCCTAATAGTAATCCCTGTAGTAGTAATCCCTGTAGTAGTAATCCTAGTAGTAGCAATCCTAGTAGTAGTAATCCTAACAGTGGTAATCCTAATAGTGATAATGATAATAGTAGTAATCCAATCAGTAGTAATCGTAATAGTAATCGTAAAAGTAGTGTTTGACCAATTATTTACTTTTTGTGCCGATAGATGGCGTTGTTAGTTTTTCGACGATTTCTGAATCGCGGTGTCAAGATTCTCGGGTCATTGACCTAGTCTCGGCGAATGTAGAGTTATTACAAGAATTAAGAGTTATCAATATACCAGTACAAAACAGAAGAAGTTTCATTTATCCTCATCCTTGCTACGATCGTGGGTGTTACAGTTGTGCAAGTAGTAGTGGTGTGTCAGTGAGTCAGCAAGTTGTTTAGTGGTGAATGAACGGTTGTTCATTTTGGTCCTT
The DNA here is from genome assembly GCA_948465475.1 of Thalpophila matura. Taxonomy (NCBI): domain Eukaryota; kingdom Metazoa; phylum Arthropoda; class Insecta; order Lepidoptera; family Noctuidae; genus Thalpophila; species Thalpophila matura. The sequence goes on from OX419196.1 coordinate 754,041, forward strand.
CGAGCTGGATGGAGCGACTTGTCCAGAGGTTTTTGATCACTTCTTGGCTGGGCAAGTGGACTGCTTGCGCAAACTAGCCAGATCCTTGCTGCTGCAGCAGCAGCAGGAGGAACGGCAAGCAGCAGCACCAGCAAACAGCAGTAGCTGCAAGGTGCAGCAAGCTACTGCAGACGGTGATGGTTGGCATCATCGTAAGGGATCAGCAGTGAGGGTGATTGGAGGAGGTGACGAGAGGGAAACAGCGTCATCAACCAGAGGAATCTTCAGGTGGTATATCTGGAGCGAAAACTGTGAGCGAACCTTTTATTTAATAGTAATATCTACCAGTGCAACTTTCATTTCAATTTTGAACCTTATTTACTTGGTGATTTTATCTTTGAAAAAAAATTGGAATTTGGAACAAACTTTGACATAAAATTTTGAAGTGCTTAAAATTGGAATTTCGAACATATACTTTGACATAGAATTTGAATTTTTTGAAGTGCTTTTAGAAACTCTTTTGTGTCGGAACCTTTAAAGAATTTGTTTTTCATACTTTATTGTTTTTAAAAAAACACTTGGCAATTTTCTAATTTCAAATTGACACTTAGCTTGCGAATTAAGTTGATAATCTGGTTCAAGTCTTTCAATAATTTAATGATAATATACGGTATCTTTAATTAACATGGAGTCTATGATTAATAAATTGGAAGATATTTGTACTAGAATCAACAAAGCTTGCATTAACTTTAAAAAGTCGCCTAAGGAACGAATAACTCGTCCTTATGTAAAAGTCAGATTAGAGAATTTAGAGTCATTATGGACTCAGTTAACAGAAGGTCATAGTAAATTATATGAAGAGTTTGAACCGGATAAAGTAAAACAGAGTTCTTATGTTAAAAAAGATGTGTTTGATGTTATTGAAGAAATCTACATTGATTATAAAACTGAACTGGAAACTATTTTGGAATCATTTGATATGTATGAAAGGAGTCAAAAAGAAAGTTCTAAAGATGTTGTGGGACTTGTGGGTAATATAAAACAGTGTCATGTTAAACTGCCTAAAATTGTTATTCCAGTATTTTCTGGTAAATATACTGACTGGATTACCTTTCGAGATTTATTTCTATCGCTTATACATAATAATAAGTCTTTGGATAATGTGCAACGGATGCAATATTTAAAGGGCTGTTTGTCTGGAGAAGCGGAACAGCTTTTGAGACAAATACCTATTTCAAATGCAAATTATGAACGATGCTGGGAACAACTAAACGCGCGGTATAATAATAAAAGATATTTATCACATTACATCTTGAAAAGGTTACTCAGTCAAAGAAATCTGAATAATGAATCGGCTGTAGGTCTTAAGGAATTAATCGATAATACCAACGATTGTTTAAAGTCATTGTCTAATCTGAATATCGATGTTAGTTCATGGGACATCATAGTAATTCATATAATTACTTTGAAGTTGGATCCAGAAACCAGAAAACAGTGGGAGTTAAAAGTGACCAGCGATAATTCTTCTGATAGTTTACCATCTTTTGAACAATTTACAGATTTTTTAACAAGTCGTTATCGCGCCTTAGAATTTCTGGATGCTGGATCCTATACAAATAAAGTGAGACAAACCGAGAAACCTAAAACATTACATGTGTCCACTTTACAATGTAAATTCTGTAATGAGGATCACAAAATAATAAATTGCAAGAAGTTTATAAAAACCGATGTAAATGCCAGGCGGGAATTTATCGGGCAAAATGGATTATGTTTCAACTGTTTAGGGTTTAACCATTCGGCCAAGCAGTGTTTGAGTTCAGCCTCATGCCGCGTTTGCAAACGCAAACACCATTCCTTGCTCCATCCTGTTGGTCAAGATAATACTGATACCAGTTCAGAAAATACAGCAAAAAGTTGTAACGTAGCTCGGAATGATGACGACGGTAGTACACCAGCTGAACAGAACGCTGCATCATCTAAATTGGTGAATCCTGAAACACTGGCGACATTTTATTCATCAAATAAAATAAAAAATAATCATCAAGTGTTACTAGCCACGGCTCTAGTAAGCGCTTTTGCCAGAAATGGTACGAGTCATACAATCAGGGCGTTGCTTGATCAAGGGTCTCAAGCGTCCTTTGTGACAGAAGCAACTGCTCAGTACTTGGGTCTCAAAAAGACACCGGTAAGGGGACTCGTATCAGGGCTGGGGGAAAATATCAACATTAATTCGAAGTTTATGGTAAAAGTTATACTTACATCTATTCGTAATCCAAACGTAAAGGTGTCAGTTAACGCTTATGTGTTAAAAACAATAACAACGTTTCTTCCTTGTCAAGAAATCGTATCTGTGGACTGGGTATTTGACATACCTCTGGCAGATCCACAATATAACACGCCAAACAAAATAGACATTTTGCTTGGTGCCGAGGTCTACGGGCAAGTTATTCAAGAAGGAATAAGAAAGGGACCTCAGGGAGCTTTAGTAGCGCAAGCTACTTTGTTCGGGTGGATTATTTCGGGTGTGGTAGATAAATCACATCAACCTCATAGGAATGTGATAGCTATGCATTCTTATGTGGAGGAAAACGACTTACTAAAAAATTTCAGGGAAATAGAGGTGGATACTGTTACAAAAAAACATATCCAAACTGAGGAAGAAAAAGAATGTCAACGCTTTTTTGCTGAAACAACCAGTAGAGATGAATATGGGAGGTATATCGTACGGTTGCCATTCAAAACCGTAAATCCTGAAATGAAAATAAAGAATTCAAAACAAATTGCTGAAGCTGCTAGAAAGGTGAAGGGAGATTTTAATATGGATGATCTACTTACAGGTGTTGATACAGTGGAAGAAGGTTATCACGCGTATAATGAGGTCAACGGGTTAGTAGAAGAAGGGGGATTTTCTTTACAAAAATGGTCTAGCAATAGTGAAGAGTTGTTGAAGAAAATAAACAAAGATCATGATAAGATTAAAGAAGAACTAAGAAAGTTTAAATTAGACGAAGTAATGAAGTTACCGGGACTGACGTGGAATCGGATGATTGATGCCTTCCGCTACACGGTGACACTGCCGCCAACAAAAGAACCTGTAACAAAAAGAATAATTATATCGGACATATCGCGTTTGTTTGATTCACTTGGATGGGTTGCGCCAAGCGTCATAGTAGCAAAAAATATAATTCAGAAGCTATGGTTATCAGGCATAAGCTGGAACGATGAAGTACCAAGTAAAATATTAAAAGAGTGGCTTACTTACCGAGATGACCTGTATCAATTGTCTGAATTACAGATACCTCGCTGGATTAACGCGAAACGTAATGATGCTCTCGTGGAACTTCTTGGGTTATGTGATGAATCGAAGTCAGAATACGCTGCGGCTGCTGTTGTATATATCCGGGTAATCAACGGACAGGATCATGTAGCTGTAAATTTCGTGACAACGAAGACGAAGGGAGCTCCTATCAAACAAATATCGATTCCAAGACTGGAGTTCTGTGGAGCTGTTCTTAGTAGATTGATGATGGAATTAAACAAATTATTCTTGGTGGAAAAGAACAATTTAAGCAAAGCGTTAGCGGATTGTTTAACGTCTCAAGAAGTCAGGACACGAAGTGGCGTGAAGTCTGCCTCAACTCGCGACGCGACCGCTGTCAAGATTGGATGACGATTTGGATGAATTAGAAGCTTTGTCCCCGAATCGTTTACTCGTAGGCGAGCCGTTAGTTGCTGTTCCGGACTACAATTTTGAAACTTCTACTATAAGCAGCTTACGCCGATGGCAATTAACACAACGGATGATGCACAAGTTTTTGTCGCCACTGGTCGCAGGAGTATTATCTATGTTTTTGAATCGGTATGAGATTTATTTTTAATCAAAGAGAATGTTTTACCGCCTTCTCGATGGCTGCTTGGTCGTGTGGTTACTAAACATCCTGGCACAGATGGAATAACTAGAGCTGTATCTTTACGCACAAAAGGCTCTGTAACAAAGAGGTGTATTTCTAAGATTTGTATTTTACCTGTAAAATCCACATAGCCTGAGTTCGTATTTTTTTGTATGATACCTATTGTTTTTGTTAATTACTTTATAGTGCCATGGTGGGCGGTACCATAGATGTGGTACTTAATGGAAGGCCAAATTACTGAATTTGTCCTTAGTGGGCGGAATGTTTGACCAATTATTTACTTTTTGTGCCGATAGATGGCGTTGTTAGTTTTTCGACGATTTCTGAATCGCGGTGTCAAGATTCTCGGGTCATTGACCTAGTCTCGGCGAATGTAGAGTTATTACAAGAATTAAGAGTTATCAATATACCAGTACAAAACAGAAGAAGTTTCATTTATCCTCATCCTTGCTACGATCGTGGGTGTTACAGTTGTGCAAGTAGTAGTGGTGTGTCAGTGAGTCAGCAAGTTGTTTAGTGGTGAATGAACGGTTGTTCAAGTAGTAATTCTAAAACTAGCAATCCTAATAGTAGTAATTCTAGTAGTAGTAATCCTAGTAGTAGCAATCCTAACAGTAGTAATCCTATCAGTAGGAATCCCAACAGTAGTAATCGTAATAGTTATCATATAATATGTTTCCGTAATCCTAATTTTAGTCGTAACCGTAATCCTAATCCTGATTAATCCTTATCTTAGTCCGATTCTTAATCATAATCCTAATGGTAATAGTAATCCTAAAAGTAGTAATCCTATTCCTAGTAGTAGTAATCCTAGTAGTAGTAATCCTAATAGTAATCCCAGTAGATTGTAATAGTAATCATATATGTTATCGCAACCGTAATCCTAATCCTGATTAATCCTTATCTTAATCCAAGTCTTAATCATAATCCTAATGGTAATAGTAATCCTAAAAGTAGTAATCCTAATCCTAGTAGTAGTAATCCTAGTAGTCGTATTCCTAGTAGTAGTAATCCTAGTAGTAGTAATCCTAGTAGTAGTAATCCTAGTAGTAGTAATCCTAGTAGTAGTAATCCTAGTAGTAGTAATCCTAGTAGTAGTAATCCTAGTAGTAGTAATCCTAGTAGTAGTAATCCTAGTAGTAGTAATCCTAGTAGTAGTAATCCTAGTAGTAGTAATCCTAGTAGTAGTAATCCTAGTAGTAGTAATCCTAGTAGTAGTAATCCTAGTAGTAGTAATCCTAGTAGTAGAATTCCTAGTAGTAGTAATCCTAGCAGTAGTAATCCTTGCAATAGTAATCGTAGCAGTAGTAATCGTAGCAGTAGTAATCCTAGTAGTAGTCATCCTAGCAGTAGTAATTCTAGCAATAGTAATCCTAGTAGTAGTCATCCTAGCAGTAGTAATCGTAGAAGTAGTAATCCTAGTAGTAGTTAGCAGTAGTAATCCTAGCAGTAGTAATCCTAGTAGTAGTCATCCTAGCAGTAGTAATCGTAGAAGTAGTAATCCTAGTAGTAGTAATCCTAGTAGTAATCGTAGCAGTAGTAATCCTAGTAGTAGTAATACTAGTAGTAATCCTAGTAGTAGTAATCCTAGCAGTAGTCATCCTAGCAGTAGTAATCGTAGAAGTAGTAATCCTAGTAGTAGTAATCCTAGTAGTAATCGTAGCAGTAGTAATCCTAGTAGTAGTAATCCTAGTAGTAATCCTAGTAGTAGTAATCCTAGTAGTCTTATTCCTAGTAGTAGTAATCCTAGTAGTAGTAATCCTAGTAGTAGTAATCATAGTAGTTGGATGGACACTGGATTCCACATGCTCTCCTTCTCGACTTCCAACTGCATTCGGTTGGTTTTTTTTTTTTTTTTTTTATGTATGTACACCGATTACTTCGTGATTTTTGAGCCGATTTACGTGATTCTTTTTTCATATGGTAGAAGAACCTCGCGCGGTGGTCCCATATAAATTTTATTAACTTTGGTTGAGTAGATTTTTAACCAGGTGTAATAAACGGTATTTTTGGTGTATCTCGATGACATCATGACCATGCTGAAAAAGTGATATTGTGTAAGTACTTGAATTCCTGAACGCAATCGATCTCGATATTATACATACATAACATCACGCCGATATTTCTCGCAAGGTTAGACAGAGGTGTATAGTACACACAATTTTTTTATGCTTAAGTCACATTTGATAGAAGGCTAGGGTGCGAGCCTATTGCTATTACAAACTAAAAAAATCACTGTTTTTGTTTACTGAAACGCTCTTATCCACCAACATCTATGAATAAAAGTACCTATTTAAATTCGTGGAAGTAATCGATCTCGGTAAAAGTACATACAAAATGTGTGGCAAAGGCAGTACATAAATGATTAAAGTCGCTCTGTCCATGATTTTATGGTACTTTATTGTAATAATTAACAACAACAAAAAATGGTTACACTACACTAAAAAGATAAAAATAAAAACAGGTTTAAAAAAAACCGTCTTCCAAAAACTAAACTAAAAATTATAAAATAAAAATGTTAAACTTCCATAAATAAAAATCTAAATGTATATTGAAGTCGGCGGGGCCTAGCATAAAAATAAGCAACATTGTACATTAAGGAGGAATGAAAGGAAATGTTAATTTGTCGAGACGCAAAGCAAGCTGCACGTGCACACACTGCGTACGTTCTTCCTGTTCAAAAGCTGAGAGGTAAAAACCTGAATAAGAGGCCCCGCCGACTTCAATATACATTTAGATTTTTATTTATGGAAGTTTAACATTTTTATTTCATATTTTTTAGTGTAGTTTTTGGAAGTCGGTTTTTATTTAAGAGAATTACTTTCCTGCTCTCAAACCCTTATGACTGATTATGATGACGTTATTAGGTAAGATTACCAATAAATCACACGGCATTCACAAATTTCTGAATGATTGATTACCCTAAAGGTAAGACTCCCGTCAGAATTTTGAGTGCCTACCCGCAAAAACTTCGAGTATTATAGAATTATATTTTTACCCTAGCGACCCGCTCTGGCTTCGCACGGGTAGCAGAACATATACGCCTGGTAGTTCTGGCATGACTGGTAGTTCTAGAGATTAACGCGTTCAAAGAAACAAACAAACTCTTCAGCTTTTTAATATTACGGCATAATCTGCCTATAATGTTCCCACTGCTGGGACACAGGCCTCCTCTCTGTGAGAGGGAGTGAGCCGTAGTCCACCACGCGGGTCCAGTGCGGGTTGGTGGACGTCACAAGTCTTCGAATTTTTGGTTCTAGGACATGCCGGTTTCCTCACGATGTTTTCCTTCACCGTTAAAGCAAGTGATAATTAATTTCTAATACGCACATGACTTCGAAAAGTCAGCGGTGCGTGCCTCGGGATCGAACTCGAACCATTCGCCGTGGGAGGCACATGGTTAAACCACTAGGCTATCACTGCTCAATATTACGGCGAAATCCAGTAAAGCTCCCAGTCGCGTCGCCGTCGGCATGATTTTTCCCGACATCTTCAACAATCATCATCATATTTTAGCTAATTTAGACAAAACCTTATTGAATTATACACTTAAACCTTCCTCATGAATCACTGCATCCATTGGTGAAAACCGTATGAAAATCTGTACAGTAGTTTTCGAGTTTATCGCATTAGACTGACAGTGGCGGAGGGACTTTGTTTTATAATATTTGAGGATGTAGTAAAAATAGCGGCTTTTGAAGCCTGGTCATCCATTCCCAGACTGACCGCGGCGAGGATCGACCGACATCAACCAATTTAACCTCGAACCATTTCTGGAATGTTATCTAACTACTAGAAGATTCAAATAAAAGTACAATCCCGTCCCGGATTCTATCCACATTTGTATACAATCGTTGCGTCTGTGATCTAAAAATAAACATTTTATCAAAGCGGATCCGTTTATTTACTTCAAACTATTGTATAAACAGTTTGCTGAATTTTTCAGCGAGATTGTGTGTGCTAAAAGCTGCAGATTGAGGTAAAAATTATTAAAAAATACCGGTCAAGAGCGAGTTAGGCAAGCACAATAAATAGACCCTGTTAAGCAGAAAAGATCCAACCTCAGATCATAGAAACAAGGAGATATGCCATCATAGCAAATTAGTACCGGAACAACTGTCGCCACTTCTAGAACATTTTTCTACACAATTATAAGCGCTCCTTCTGAATAAAAAGATCTCCCACACATAAAAAATTCCGCACACCCTCAATCTAACACTGTTAATCGTCACTGAACACTAGCACTAAACTAAAACACTGTATTTATATCATCGACCGTGTTCGGTTCGTCGCCAGCGTGTACGTTTGTTATGCGGTCAATGTGACCGTATCAAAGCGTCAAGCTCAATAGCGTCTTGGCACATCTCCCTTTTTTCTATGACCTGAGGATCTAACCAAATTTTTTTGTAAAATCGAGTTATCTACGTTAGATAACTGGATATTACAAAAACTGTTGGTTGGATCTTTTCTGCTTAACAGGGTCCAATTAAGGTTTCGTATCTACTAAATAAAGGTTTTTTTATTTAGGTTTACTTTGTTAATACAGGTTAAAAGGCCAGCGTTAGGGTGCTTTTCCACCAGAGATGTGCTATGCAACGTTGCTTTGGATGCGTTTGATATCCACCAATCATATAAAATTAGTTACCTATAAAATACAAAACCGGCCAAGTGCGAGTCGTACTCACGCACCGAGGGTTCCGTATCATTTTTGGACGTATAAAGTGACAAAATCCGGACCGCATAACTAAGTTTGTTTGTGAAGGAATTTTGATGATTTTGAAAAAACTGTACTAGTTAGGAACATTGTTTTATTTTTGGTGCCATATTTGGGTCAATTCCTATCAACCCTAATTATTTCAGATTTTTCGCCCCGCAAACTTCGGATATAAGAGGGGTGGGGGGGGGGGAATGGTATTTTTTCAGACATTTTTCATCATATGTCGAAAACTGTGAGACATAAAATTAAATGAAAATATATTTGGAAATGTGCAGATCAAGCCCTTTCATATGATATACCACTTGACCTAGTAACCCCACTTTAAAATTTCGGACCCCCACTCCGGCACCTTTTGCAATGAAAATAAAAATATTTTTTTATTTTATTCATTTGCAATAAAGTTGGACAAGCATTCTTTATAACTGTTCCAAATTTCAAGTCGATAGCATTAGTAGTTGCTGAAATTAGCAGGTGTGACAGACGACAGACAGACGAATTCGCACCATAAGGGTTTCTTTTTTACCATTTTGGTACGGAACCCTAAAAATAGTGAACTGGCGACGATTGTGGCAGCGTTTTGTCACTGTCGCGATTTGCCCGTGTGTGCCCGGTTTAATATAACTATCACGATAATTTCTGGGCGAGTGTTATCATTGTCAAAGGATTCGATATCGTTATCGGTTCACGTATTGCGACTATCGAGTATCGATAAGCTTTCGTTTGATAAGTTTACTCAAGTGCAAGCGGCTTATTAGTATAGTAGCTTATTTTTAGGGTTCCGTACCAAAATGGTAAAAAAGGAACCCTTATGGTGCGACTTCGTCTGTCTGTCTGTCTGTCACACCTGTTTATTTCAGCAACTACTAATGCTATCGACTTGAAATTTGGAACAATTATAAAGAATGCTTGTTCAACTTTATTGCAAATGAAAAACGTGCAAAAATATTTTTATTTTCATTGCAAAAGGGGCCGGAGTGGGTGTCCGAAATTTAAAAGTGAGGTTACTAGGTCAAGTGACATATCATATGAAAGGGCTTAATCTGCACATTTCAAAATATATTTTTATTTTATTTTATATCTCACAGTTTTCGACATATGATGAAAAATGTCCAAAAAAATACCATTCCCCCCCCTTATCTCCGAAGTTTGCGGGGCGAAAAATCTGAAATAATTAGAGTTGATAGGAATTGATCCAAATATGGCACCAAAAATAAAACCATGTTCCTAACTAGTACAGTTTTTTCAAAATCATCAAAATTCTTTCACAAACAAACTTAGTTTTGCGGTCCGGTTTTTTTCACTTTGTACATCCAAAACTGATACGGAACCCTCGGTGCGCGAGTACGACTCGCACTTGGCCGGTTTTTTTTTCTTTGTGATGCTGGCTAAATAACAGTCGCGATCTGTGAGGTTAAACTGCGCTTGCCACGGTCAGTCTAGGGAGGGGTGATCATTAATTCGATACCTACCCACACATTGAGACTCCTTCGTGCCTTGGAGTCTAGGGATCTACTCTGTAAGTCCGTCAACGAAGATACGGGCCCGTCCGAAATCGGTGGTGGGGACAACTGTCAAATCGTGCTATCATTCATTCTTAGTTCGGGGCCCGAACTAATCTTAAGTCCGTAGGTGATACGGAGTAAGAAACGCCCGTAACTAAGGTCGAAACTACGGATTTTGTGCTTAGAGAGTAGACCCTCTGTCCTTGGAGTCCTTCGCAGTTGTCATTTGAATGTCTATGGCTCGTATTACAGAACCATACTCGAGCATAGATTGAAACTAGTTTCAACCAATCAAATGGCTTTAAATCTATGCTCAAGCAGAGACCCCTATCATGAGTTTTTTTGATGTGTAGTATCGTTAACGTAAGCATATTTTGAATTGAAAATACACGTTTGTTACCCAATATTTACATAAATTAAATACATAATTAATTTCTCTGTATTTTTTAAAATGTGCAAAATGTATAAAATTTCATCAAAATGTTCCAGAACTGCTGTATTTTAAATTCAAAATATGCTTACGTTAACGAAACTATACGTCAAAAAAACTCATGATATTGTATTATTATATTAATATACATGATATACTGGGCTCGAACATCGTTCTGTAATACGAGCCTATGACAGTCGTTACGGGTAGTCAGAAGCTCGAAAGTCTTACAGCTGGTCTAACTTTAGAATACTGGTATTACCCAGTTATCTATACTAATATTATAAATAGGAAATATTTTTTTGTTTGTTTGTTTGTTTGTACAGAATAGGCTCCGAAACTACTGGCCCGATTTTAAAAATTCTTTCACTAATAGAAAGCTACATTATCACTGAGTAACATAGGCTACTTTATATCCGGAAAAAATGCACAGTTTCTGTGGGACACGCGGACGAAGTCGCGGGCGAAGTGCTAGTTACAAATAAAACAGTAGGGCACAGCGGGATATTTTGCTCAAATCTGGAACCGCCCGACTGGGGAAATACCTTCACCTTACAGAATATCACAGCCATACAACACTACTCTTCGGTAGTGTTGTGTTCCTGTGGAGAGGAAGGTCGCCAGAGCTCCTGAGGATGCGCTGTATTGACAGCAGAGGACCTGCTTGTCCCCTAAGCTATCGGCACAGGGAATCCAAGGTTCGGCAAGGCTCATGATAAACTCGGGGTTGCGCACGTTTCATAGGCTACGGTAGTCGCTTACTATCAGGCGGGCCGTACGCCTGATTGCCACCCTCAGATCATAGAAACAAGGAGATATGCCATCATAGCAAATTAGTACGGTAACAACTGATGCCACTTTTAGTACATTTTTCGACACAATTACGCGCATAATTAAGCGCTCCTTGTGAATGAAAAGATCTCCCACGCATTGAACATTCCGCACACCCTCAATCTAACACTGTTAATCGTCACTCAACACTAGCACTAAACTAAAACACTGTATTTATACCATCGATCGTGTTCGGTTCGTCGCCAGCGAAGTTTTTAATATGAGCAATTTGCTCAAGATCAGGCATCAAGCTCGATAGCGCCTTGGCACATCTCCGTGTTTCTATGATCTGAGTTGCCACCATTGTGAGATAAAATAAAAACCGGCCAAGTGCGAGTCGGACTCGCGCACGAAGGGTTTCGTACCATTATCTATAAAAACGGCAAAAAAATCATGTCTGTTGTATGCGAGCCCCCCTTAAATATTTGTTTTATTTTGATTTAATTATTTATTTTTAAATTGAATGTATAATTAAATATTCACAGAATATTTAATTATTATTGCCGTTATCAATATCGAGCAAAAACGACCAAAAAAATCACGTTTGTTGTACGGGAGCCCCCTTAAATATTGCTTTTATTCTGTTTTTATTTGTTGTTATAGCGGCAACAGACATACATCATCTGTGAAAATTTCAACTGTCTAGCTACACACATCAAAAGTATCTAGGGATCAACATATATTTTTGCAATAACTTTTCTCCTGATTGATATTAATTAAAATTTTCTTTAAGGATTCATCAAATAAAGTGTTTTCGTTTGTCACAGTAACGATAAACCAAGTCACCTTTGCATTAATAAAGAAATTTGCCATTTTCCTAATAAAGGGATTTTTGACATTTGAACCACTAACATTAAAGTTCGAAAAAAAGACTGAAATAACAGTTTTCTTTAAAATTTTATTGGGTAACTTAAACAATTAATAATCCGTGTTTCTACCGCGAACACTAACAACACAAGAACATCGGTTTGGCATACTCAAAATGAGTTCATCCAAATCACGCTGTGGAATGGCCGCCCATGTTCGTTGCAACAACAAAAAAAGTTCTTCTTGCGACTGGATACCCTCCATATTCGGCAGAGCTCTTCTCTGTAGCATATCCCATGCATGCTCAATCGGGTTCAAGTCTGGCGACTGAGCAGGCCAGGGCAGGACATTGATGTTAGCTGCGGCGAGAGTCTGTCTTACAACTCTTGCGGTGTGCGGTCGTGCATTATCATGCATTAACTGAAATAAGGGACCGATTTGCACTTGTAGAGGAACGATGACGTCTGATACAATCGTCTCAGCATAAATTTGAGCGTTGAGGTTGCCTCTGATCCAAATCAACTCAGTTCTTCCGCCGATCCAAATACCCGCCCATACCATGATGGTTCCACCACTATAAGGATGGACTTCCTGGCAGGATTTTAATCGCTGTTGGCGTCCAGGGGTTCTCCAGTGTCGTATACGTCTTGTATCCGGTCTCATACCAAAACGAGACTCATCAGAAAAGCACACGAAACGCCATTGTTCTTCTGCCCAATTTCTGTGTTCAAGAGCCCATTGATATCGAATCCTACGATTGTGCATTGCTATAGGTGGTACCCGTAGCGGTCTTCGGGAATGAAGGTTCACTTCATGCAAGCGGTTTCTGACTGTTTGGTCGCTAATTAAGTTCCCTGAAGAGTGATGAAGCCTCACGGCTAACATCATGGCGGTTATTGTTGGAGCTCTTCGAGTTAAGATTTGAATGTATCGGTCTTGTCTCCGTGTGGTGCAGCGATACCGTCCTCCATGGCGCTCAGCCACGGTACCAGTGCTTCGGTAACGTGTCCAAAGTCGACTGATAACACTCTGACTTGTATTCAGAGCTAAAGCTACAGTACGTTGCCGGGAACCAGCTTCTATCATTCCCACGGCTCTGAGCATTTCTTCCCTGCTTAAATGACGTCGCCGCTCCATAATAACGTTGGTTTTAATCAGTAGTAGGGAAACAGTAGCACTAATAATGTCTTCAATGCGTTGTATGTTTTTATAGGGAAAATATTGACAGCTTATTTTCATCTTTTACTCGAATTTGATTGAGAGTTCCTGATTCAAATTATGAAATGCACCAAAAAGGATCCATATAAATTTATAAAATCATAAATTTATTACAAAGCCACATCTCAATCTCAAGAAATCCGCATAAAAATGCTTGATCCCTAGACACTTTTGATGTGTGTATAACGGTTCATGAGATACAGCCTGGAGACATACAGACAGACAGACAGACAGACGGACGGACAGCGAAGTCTCAGTAATAGGGTTCCGTTTTTACCCTTTGGGTACGAAACCCTAAAAACAGTGTAATTTAGCATGTTATCATCAATCTAGGTAGAAAGTTTATCCTAACTTAGTTGAGAAAATGCTTGGTGAATGATGGAAGCTAAGAAAATAGAACTAGGAATGTGGCTTGTATAATTATTACCAGATTTCCTAGTATACATTCTAATTAAGCTGACTAAGGCTTCGCAACAAACAGTGCAACGGCTGAGTTCAAACGTTCGACCTCTTACTTGGAATTTCAACGCTTTAGTTATTGTGCAAATGCCTGTATATGACGTACTTAATATTGAATGCCTAGGAGTTATATAAACGCAGTTGAAGGAAAGTCGCTTAGTTTGTAGTTTTATTTAGCTTTAAGCCTGGCTGGAGGCATTTGTAAGTCCTCACCAGAAGTCCGCGTTAAGCAGTGACGGCTGTTAAAAGCCAACTGCGAGAGGCCATTTAAAAAAAAAAGAAATAAAAGCTTTCTTCGAAGTGCTTTCTTTTTAAAACAGAATCAATAAATCGTTTATTTAAAGTGGGCTAAAGCTAATCGGCACTTTTTGAACGTTAATATAAAAAAATCTGTCGCTCAGAATGAACTCTTCGCCGCTTCCCTGTGTTTAAGATGCAAATCTATACTTATAATAAGAATGTAAATTCCACGTGTCTGTACATTGCATATATTTGCATAAAAATAATATGGGGGACTAAGAATAAGTAATATAGTAAATTTCTATCATTTTTAGAATTAATGTCTGTCTGTTTGTCTGTGTGTTTGAACACGCATCAAATCAATACTACTGAATTGATTATGAGGAAATAGAAAGAATTGTATAGGCAATATCTTGAGGTAACATTTAGTCTTTATTTCATTAAAATCGGTCCATTCTATCAAAAGTTATTACAAAAAATCTATCAGTCAGGAGTAACTTTGCTAACATGTCGCTATGCCGGGTCCACATATATATTTGTATTGGTAATAGGTTAGTGATAGGTTAATTGCGTGGTGGTGATTGGTGATAGATGATATCAGATATGTGTCGTTACGATTGGTGAAACATTAAGGGTAAGATTGGTACTGATCGATTCTGTGTGCTGCATGGTGTTTGCATAATATTATTATTGTTTGTCGATTTTTATGCGGATGATGAAGTAGCATAGCCATTACCTACATATTATAATTGTTCTATAATGAAATAACGACCTCATGCTATTTTCCGACTTCCACGCGGACGGAGTCGCGCGCACAGCTAGTCTATACTAATATTATAAAGCTGAAGAGGTTGTTTCTTTGGACGCGCTAATCTCTGAAACTTCCAGTCGAATTCGAAATATTCTTTTTCTATGTGATAGCCAGATTCATGAGAAATAGTATAGGCTATTTAACATCACGCTACAACCATTAAGAGCTGAGCAATGGGGGTGGAACCGCGGAGAACAGCTAGTAATAAGCTGAAGAGTGTGTTTGTTTAAACGCGCTAATCTCTAGAACTACCAGTCGGATTCGAAAAAATCTTTTTGTAATAGCTAGATTCACGAGAAATAAATAGTATAGGCTATGTAACATCACGCTATGACTATTAGGAGCCGAGAAACGGCGCGGGAAACAGCTAGCAATATAATATGCTGACGAGTTTGTTTGTTTGAACACGCCAATCTTTGGAACTACCAGTTCGATTTGAAAAATTCTTTCTGTATGTGATAGCCAGATTTATGAGGAATAGTTTAAGATGTAACATCACGCTATGACCCTTAGGAGCCATGCAACAGGGGTGAAACACAATCTCTTCACTGAAATCGTTGTATTTTTATTTTAGTGCTTTTTACTTTTACCTAGCTTACGACAGCGACCCCCCCTTGTCCTAGAGTAGGTACCTACGAGTGAACCAAAGCAATAGGGCATATTACAAAACATTGGCTAATAAATTTCATAAAGGTCTTTTTAGGGTTCCGTAGTAAAACTAGGAACCCTTATAGTTTCGTCATGTCCGTCTGTCTGTCCGTCTGTCTGCCCGTCTGTCTGTCCGTCTGTCTGTCCGTCTGTCTGTCCGTCTGTCCGTCTGTCACACCCTCGTCAAATCTACAGTTCATAACCAATTTGTATGTAACTTCGCAAGTAGATGTCATTTATAGGCCGCCATAGGGGCCTGTAATGAAATAATGAAAAATAAAATAATTAGGGGGGGGGCTCCCATACATAAAACTGAAGCCTGAAAAAAAATATTTTCCTGTACCCCGTCATGTGGGGTATAATTGAATAGGTCTTTAAAAATAATATAGAGGTTTCTCAATGTATTTTTTATTTAAGTTCATATTGAGTGAACTAGGAGCTCCGAAAGTGGTTAATAATGTGTCCCCCCCCTGTAATTTTCCAACCGCGCTATCGAAAAATCTGGAAAAAATCAAGTTTATGGCATCTAATAAATACTCTCGATTAAAATTGGTTTGAACAAGATACGTCAATAACTTTTTGAAATATTCACTTTTTTCAGTTTTGAGTTCGACAACCGAGAAAATAACTTTGTATTTCAAAATAATACTGAAATGCTTCTTGCTACGGAACCCTACACTGTGCGTGGTCCGACACGCTCTTGCCCAGTTTTTTTATTCTTTTAGTAGGTAGAACTCCAATTCATTAATAAATTAATGACCACGCGTTCTCATTTCATATTACGTGAAAATAAAGAGGACATTTCTAGAACAATAGCCACAGTTGATCCAGCCACTGGAAGCGCCCCATGCATAATTCACTACGTTCCACGAATTGAGCTTCACTGTATAAGAGAATTTTTGAACTGCAGATTGTATAAATGCATAAATGCTCTGCAAACGGTAGTTAACGGGCGATAACTTTTCAGCTTTGTGTGTTGGTAGACGTTTATTCAAAAGGTTTTTTTTATGCTTAAATCGACGGTCCCTACGTACAATCCCATAAGTGGTAGATACGTGATACAAGTTTTTGATTGAATGGAACTTTTGGCGCTTTATTTGAAATTCACCTCTATTGTAGTGGCATCCACCACCCCTAATTTTGCGCATTTTGACGGACACATTTCATGCACCTCTGTGTATGAAAAGTGTCCGTCAAAATGCGCTTGTTCCGCCATAATCTATTCTCCGTGAATTGTAGGTCCCCTCACGATTTTTCCTTTGTCATAATTATTAAGTCAGTGTGGGTAGTAGCATACGGAGGCTCGTGGCTAAATGACGGCCGCGCTGATCGATCGATCTGCGAGGTTAAGCTGCGCTTGCCGCGGTCAGTCCTTGGATGGGTGACCGTTCTTTACACATCGAGACCCCTCCGTGCCTCGGAGAGCACGTTAAGCAGTCGGTCCCGGTTGTCATAGGAATATCTTTGACAATCGTTACGGGTAGTCAGAAGCCCTAAAAGTCTGACAGCTGGTCTAGCATTCGAATACCGGTATTACCCATTAATTGGGTTGTGGAGGTCAGATGGCAGTCGCTCCACGTAAAATATTGATATTCAGCTAAAACTACATAGTTAGACTGGATGCCGACCCCAATATAATTTGGGAAAAAGGCTAGGCAGATGATGATGTGGGTAGTAGCATACGCTTTTTAAAAATACCGGTTCTCAAATAATATCTTCCATAATTACACACGATTCTTGTAAACCCTTGTTATGTAGTACCTACTCACGTTAGAATATTCTATCAGTTGGTAATTATTCCAGGTTTAGGAGCTCTTCTGAGCATCAGCGGCAGTAAATAATTAACGAAGATAAATTACTTTACAAAGTCAAGGACAGACGCCGCTATAAACACGTTAACGCACGTGTATACGAGCTTTGGTGTTAAATCGACCCTGAAAGAAGAAAAAGGGACCAATTTCGGGATTTTTATGGAAGAAAAAAGACGTGGAATTTATTTTATAGAGGGCTTTCATAATCGGCCTATAATGTTCCCACTGCTGGGACACAGGTCTCCTCTGTAAGAGGGAGTGGGCCGTAGTCCACCACGCGGGCCCAGTGCGGGTTGGTGGACGTCGCATGTCTTCGAATTTTTGGTTCTAGGACATGCCGGTTTCCTCTAGATGTTTTCCTTCACCGTTATAGCAAGTGATAATTAATTTCTAATACGCACATGACTTCGAAAAGTCAGCGGTGCGTGCCTCGGGTTCGAACTCGAACCATTCGCCGTGGAAGGCACAAATGGTTAAACCACTAGGCTATCACTGCACTGCTAGAGGGCTTTCACGGCGACTTTTTGCCGCGCGTCTGTATCGCTACTTTTAGCCGTTTGTCGCATTTGCAACGCGCGACTATATTGATTTATGTACATGATTGATCCATGCTGTATCGCGATAGTAGCGGTGCAGAATCGTGGTTCTGTGGACGAAGGTATACGACAGTGATTCCCAAAGTGGTCCAGGTGGACCCCCAGGGGTCCATGCCTCGACGTATCGTATCGACGGATCTACGATGGCGTGAAAAAAATGGGGATTCACAAGTTGTAAGTGGGGGTCCACGAAAAATCTGGTTTCGATAGTAAAGAACAAAAATGTTGGCTTGGCTTTAACTATCAATGTAGGCAAAAACTAGGTCAAAAATAAAGACAGCAAAATAAATCCTTTTTCGGTGATTTTTGACTGTTCTGTTTTTGTATTTTGGTGAAAAATGGTCGTATTGGGACTTTAAAGAGCATTTTAAAGCATAAAGATTCTAATTTGCTGACCTTTTGGCTAAGTTTTTGTAGGAGCTACGGTTCTCGTGCAATCTTATCAGATAGCGCGAAATAATAATATTGACGGTAGAAATGTAGCAGAAGAGGGACCTCTGGTATACCAGCGACAGCATTACGACTGTATCGCGGTCATATTGCGATTGTACCTATCGCTTGTGAATTGCTGAAAAAGTCGCCGCTGCCGACCTCCCTTCCCTTATAGATCAATAAATAGGTGCCATGAATCTTCTACGGATCCTAGAAATACAACCTATCTTTAGGTACATCATACATGTCCATATTGTCCATGTTTATATACCTATAACTACCTACTTAGTTGGTTTTTCAGGCACACAAAAATTTGACAATGTAGGTATCACATTAATAAGTTATGTAAACAAAATAATTTTGCCAAAGTTTTTTATAATGTCAAATTTTTCACAGCTACTTCCTGAAAGTTTAGTTTTCATATAAATACTTCTGAATTTTCAAGTTTTAAAGCATTTACTAACTTATGCGTAGCAGAAAGTTGAAACGACAAAAGCTTTTCAGAACTATAAACAAAAACATAGGCCTTTGTTTACATTCTGAATAATTTATCTACAGCGCCAACGGTGCTCAAAAACTGGTAAAAAACTGCCTTAAATAAGGCTCCTTTTTCTGCCGAACAAGATACGAAAAGCGTGTAGCTTACATGTGTAATAAAAAAACTTAGCACTAACTCACCGTGCCTCCTCCGCAGCTAACGTCTTCTGCCATAACCGATCACCTGTCACTACCATTCCACTACACCACAGCACACATTCAAAAAAAGAACGCAAATCCAACCGTCATTATTCAAAACACTGTAAAATTACAGACCATGCAAAGAATTTCTTGAACCGCGATTCGAAAAAGGAATGTTTATTTTCGAAAATTGAACGGACGCGTCCAGTCGGCATCGAGGCGTTGAGGGGACTGGGTGCGCGCGCTGCTGCCGTTTCCATGGAAACGCAGGTTTGCGTACAGTACCTTATATCGAGAAGATAAGTGAGTCCTGTCTAATGGAAAACTTTGCTTGTAAGCGAAGAAGGGATGTTTAATAAGTATGCTAAGTTCCGCAGAATGCATAGTAAAAAAAACTAAGATCGGTATCTTAGGGGTACAAACGTTTCAGTTTTTTTTTTATTACGTGTATGCAATGGAAATGTAATGTTAGTGATTGTATTGAAGTTTGAGAATCTTATGATACTTTGTGTCATCTTTACCTAGAATTGCCATAAAATTCTGCGCTAATCGATCTATCTGAGAGGTTAAGCTGCGCTTGCCGTGGTCACCTTGGATCGATTCCGGTTATCATAGGAATATAGCCAGAAGGCCGAAAGTCTGGTCTAACATTCGAATTATTAGGTACCCAACAGTGGCGAAGGGTCAGTTTTTGTAAGAGGTAAGCCGGAGCTACAAATGCTTACCTGGCCACGAAAAGCTAATTAATAAAAATAGGCAATACTGCCTGTCCTATTTTTCAAAGGGAAGCTGGTAGGAATCGTATTGTAGGTACCCTTCGCCACGGGTACCCAATAATTGTGTGGAGATCAGATTGCAGTCGCTCCACGTAAATAGACTGGAAGCCGAGCTCAATCTAGTTTAGGAAGAGGCTAGGCGGATGATGAATAATACTAGTCAAGTAGGTACAGTCCGCACTATTTTACTTGGGCAGGTAAAAATTAGTAACGAGTAGCTGCTAAATACAATCGGTTGGTTTTTGATTTGTTTTGATTAAGCATCGACTTCCGAAACTGTTTCAAACAACATTGTTATGATTTTTGAAGTCGATTAAAAAATGAAAAAGAATTTGTATTATGAAATTATCTCCCAAATAATTAAACGGAAGCATACAAATTCTTTTTCATTTTTTAATCGACTTCAAAAATCATAACAGATTTTTTATGAAATTATCTGCCAAATAATTAAACGGAAGCTCCGTTCAATTATTTGGCAGATAATTTCATAAAAATTCTGTTATGATTTTTTAATCGACTTCATAAATTATAACAATGTTGTGTGAAACAGTTTCGGAAGTCGGTGTTCAATCAAAACAAATCAAAAACCAAAGAAATCGACTTCCAAAACTTTTTGAAGGCGGTTTTTTTAAATTATCTGGTAAAGTGCTAATTCGGGACTCTGAAATAGCCTAAACGACCTTTAGGCTAGAAAATATTGCAAAAATCTTTAAAATTCAGCACTAAAATTATCTAGATTCTTTCATCCTGACAAAACCATAAAATCCAACAAACAAAATCAAATAGCCGAACAAAGAAAAACATACCTATTGAAGGCACATTCTAGCAAAATTGGACTGGGAACAACAATTCCGATTTATGTATAAAAAAAAGAAGATCCATAAAAACTATATGGAATAAGGTCAGCAAAAAAATAAAGGGATCGTTCCCGTCGTGTTTGCGTTTATTCTGCTGATTGTACAGTTGTACTACAAGGGAGGGGTGAATTGCGAGTGCGACGTCTCTTAGTTTCCGGATTTTGTAAGAGACGCTTATTCTGTAAATGTGGCTAGCAACTAGCAATTGCTGCTGTCAATTTATTTTTCGATACGTTTTAATGGTGCGTAAATGGAATCTCGGAAAAAGATTGAAGCGTGTGCAGATTATTTTAATTGAAATCTTGAAGTGTTTGGAATAGGGAATTGTTTTACGAAGAGTAAAAATATTAAAAAGTCGTATTTGGAACACAATTACCTAATTGTTAGTCTGTTGGAACAAGAGTTTAGACTCCTCTTATATTTTTAGGTTAGGATTACACTGTCACTCATAATAATTATCATAATAGGAATTAGGAAGCTTTAATTAGGATAACAAAGAAGTTCAACATCAATTTATCGCTAAGCAAATAGAAAT
Organism: Thalpophila matura; assembly: GCA_948465475.1. NCBI lineage: Eukaryota > Metazoa > Arthropoda > Insecta > Lepidoptera > Noctuidae > Thalpophila > Thalpophila matura. The sequence continues at coordinate 775,279 of OX419196.1, forward strand.
AAATAACATTAGCAAATAGATAACATTGGTCATATTTACATACATACAACATTTTGAGTAGAAACTAATTTTGTGCTTCCAAATTGCAGTATCACCACGCAATAAAAAAAAGTTTTAATCGCCTTAACCTATAACTCAATTAAAGCTTAATACTTTTATCAATTTCACTGTTAACCTACATTTTCTATATTCCATTACTCCAAATAAATTGTACCATAACCTGCACAATTACAAATATAGTCGTAAAAAATGGAAGTGAACGATAATTGCGCGATGGTTGCGTGACGACCGCTCCCCCGGTCTGCATGGACGAGCGCCTTCATTAGATGTTTGTGACTACGTTACTACAACTCTTCGTAATTTTCTTTTACGAGTACTCTACAAAGTGCTAATCTAATTCTCTGGGCGAATGTTTTTAGATGTTTCAAAGAAATAAAATGTTGCAGCGTTTGGGAACTGGGCATTGTTGTCTTCTCTCGTGGTAAAAATATTAGCCAACAAGGCTATTAATCCGGCTTTTTAGTGATGGTAAAATGCTCGCAGCATTTCAACCGTTTTCTGATGGGAAAATTATTATAAAGGACAGTAAAAATTTTTTTTTTTATTATTAAAATATAAATGATAGGTTAATGTTTAATGATAATGTGCAAAAGTTTATAAATAATACCTACTTTTACACGTCAATATTTTTGGAACTAGATGAGGTATTGGATTTTGAACCATTTTTTTATTGAGATGACAAAGGTTTTTTTAATCAACGTTCCGTGTTCCTTCATATAATTACTTTCTGTCCATTTTTTTTAAATATAAAAGAAAGAGATACATAACCTGTGATTCAAATTAGTGTTCGATGTATTCCAACGAGATAAAAAAAATGAAAGAGATATCTATAGTGTGATTCAAATTAGTCTAGTGTGATGTATCCCAACGATATAGAAAAAAAAACCGGCCAAGTGCGAGTCCACAGTGTGTTAAGAACCCGAATTTTGTGTCATCATGTTTTTATTCCAGTAATCGATAGTTTATATAATTTCTAGTACTAGAGTTCAACTCCCGCTTCGCTACGACTTGTAGATTATTTTTTAAAAAATGTCAAAGTTTCGTAATATTCGCGTCATGAAAAATGAAAAAAAAATCTTATTTAAAAAACGGAACCACGTATTCCAGTTTCTATGTATTCCATTAATTGTACGTACAATAACCTACCCTTCCACCATTTTTTATTGCTTTAGCATGAATGGGACGCGTGATATGATTTTTTTTCTCATTTTTCGTTTTTATTTTTTTATTCACCTATAACACCGTATTAGTTCATGATTTCTACATCAAACTATAGCTTATACATTCTATTATGTATAGTATTAAAACCACAACCTAATTCTTTGTTATGCTGGACTTATTGCAAATTTTAGTAAAATCCGAAATATCCGCACTTAGGGCTGTCACTTCAACTAAAATGTAAATATTATTTTTATTATTTAATATTTTTGTTTATTTATCACGTCGATGACTAGATATCGTTACGTTGTCGCTTGTTGTTGTTAGTTGGCCAATATTGGCTAATATTGTGTCAATGTTAAACGAAAATTTAAAAAACCGGACAAGCGCGTGTAAAATATTAGATAGTTCATATATCCCGGGAATTGATTCTCAACGATTTTTGCCTGTTTCTAAAACCGATGCTGGCAAAATATCGGTCTTTCAGAATCCGATATTTAAGTTTAAATATTTTGTGTAAATTCGTATTCGGTATAATAAATATAATTTCTTACTTATTTAATTCATTTGGGAATTATATTATTACTATTTATCATGCTATGCGAATTAGCAACGCCGAATCACCGATTGAGTTAGCTGAATCAAAGATCAGTGCCTCAGTGGTGGACCGTGGACCCTAGCCAAGTAACATTTCTGTTAGCGTTAACGCCAAACGCTGCGGATAAAATGTATGGAAGTGACTTTTGTGAGTCACGTGACTTTTCCGAGTCACGTGACTTTTCCGCAGGTAATGTCATTGCCAGACATTTTGTGGTTATCGTTTGGCGTAAACGCTAACAGAAAAGCTACTTGTCTAGGGTCTCTGCGCCGATACGCTTATAGCAGTGGTGTTCTGTCAGCGTGAGTTTTTTAAATAGAACGAGGTACGAGGTAGGAGGTCTGCCGATGCACCTTACTACAAGCTGGAATAGCTAGTGATATTGTAAAAAACTACTTGACAAAAGTAATAAAATATGGGACCACCGCGCGAGTTTCCTCATAAAAGATTCACGTAAATCGAAATCGCTCATAAATCACAGAGAAATTTGTCTACATACTTACATGGAAAAAAAAAGAACCGAATGCATAACTTTCTTCTTTTATTGAAGTCGGTTAAAAACTGCTATGTTCTGAGGAGAGTCGTTAAGTCACGGAGAATTTTAACACCGCGATTCAGAAAAAGTGAGTATTTGGAGTAAATAAAAAATTGAAATTCAAATATCTCGAAAACGGTGCATCCTAGGCAAAAAATAACCAAAATTTTACCACCCTTTATAAAACCCCCCCACCCACGCAAGCAGTACTCCCACATCGTTATTTTATTTTTTTTCCGATTTTTCTCTGGATTAAAAAAATAAATAAATTCAAATATCTCGAAAACTATGCATCCTAGAAAATATTTAACCAAATTTTTATTGCTCTTTATAACCCCCCCCCCTCCCCCCACGCAAGCAGCACTCCAACTACTTTTCTTTTTTTTTAAGATTATCTGTTTTTTTTTACATCATCTCATGGTTTTTCGATTAAAGATATATTTAAATATAATTTATATTCTCTTATTTAAGGGTGACTGTTTCAATCGCCATGAAAAGTTTATTATGATAACTATATGAATTAATAATAATATGTATGTTTCACTCTAACACCTATTGTTTTATGAGATCGATATAGTTTTTCCTAGGAATAAATTTATCTGCCGGCCTAGCAGGACCACGATAGAAACTCGTTTTTCTAGTGGCGGTAGAATTCTAGGTCGACTTCTTCCACGACTGCTCAACGGCTACTGGCCCTTTTTTGGATATGTGCGAAGGAAATGGTATCATGTTGGGCTGGTACACCTTCTTGGGCAACTGTCAATAAATTCTTATCCGAAGGACATAAATAAGTTGTAGCTAATATATCTATACTATTAAAAAGCTGAAGTTTGTTTGTTTGTAGTACATACATACATAGTAAAGTTTGTAGTAGTACAGTAGAAATGTGTTTCAATTACTTATCTGTAAAATTAATATTATTATCTAAAACATTAATAAAATACATTTTTCAAAACACATTTGAAGAATACATTTGTGACAAAAATGTAATAGGCGGGCTATGCTATTACATTTTTGTCACAAATGTATTCTTCTTGTTAATAAAATAAAAACCGGGCAAGAGCGTGTCGGACTTACGCCCAGACTAGAGTTCCGTAGCAAGAAGTATTTCAGTCTTCCGAACGGGAATTTTTTATTATTTTTTTAATAATTTCATAATATTATTTTGAAATATATTTGGTTATGTAGGTACCTATACCCGGATTTCCTGGCATCCCGGGATTTATTTAAAAATATGTATATTTTAAGAAGCCACTTCCATAATTTTTAGCCAAAATTAACTTGGGGTAAATATGCATCCGATTATCCGATCTATAGTTATAACACAGTTAACTACCTACTTAATATAAATTCGAAAGAAATTGTTTTTTTGTCGGATAAAATATTTATTATAGTTAATTTTTTTCGGATACGCGAAAGTGACAGCCCTGAAGAAAATATAAAATTAACAATAACTGCAGCATAACACGGAATTAGGTTGTGGTTTTAATACTATACATAAAAGAAAGTATAAGCTATAGTTTGATGTAGAAATCACGAACTAATACGGTGTTATAGGTGAATAAAAAAATAAAAACCAAAAATGAGAAAAAAAATCATATCCCATGTCCCATTCATACTAAAGAAATAAAAAATGGTGGAAGGGTAGGTTATTGTACGTACAATTAATGGAATATATAGAAACTGGAATACGTGGTTCCGTTTTTTAAATAAGATTTTTTTTTTTCATTTTTCGTGACGCGGATATTACGAAACTTTGACATTTTTTAAAAAATAATCTACAAGTCGTAGCGAAGCGGGAGTTGAACTCTAGTACTAGAAATGATATAAACTATCGATTACTTGAATAAAAACATGATGACACAAAAATCGGGTTCTTAACACACTGTGGAGTCGTACTCCCGCACCGAGGGTACCGTATAATTTTCAGACGTATAAAGTGAAAAAAACCGGACCGCATAACTAAGTTTGTTTGTGAAGGAATTTTGATGATTTTGAAAAGACTGTACTAGTTAGGAACATCGTTTTATTTTTGGTGCCATATTTGGGTCAATTCCTATCAACTCTAATTATTTCAGATTTTTCGTCTCGCAAACTTCGAAGATAAGGGGGGGGGGAATGGTATTTTTGGTCATTTTTCATCATTATGTCGAAAACTGTGAGACATAAAATAAAAATATATTTTGAAATGTGCAGATCAAGCCCTTTCATATGATATGTCATTTGTCCTAGTAAAACTAAAACTTTAAAATTTCGGACCCCCACTCCGGCCCCTTTTGCAATGAAAATAAAAATATTTTTGAACTTTTTTCATTTGCAATAAAGTTGAACAAGCATTCTTTATAACTGTTCAAGTCGATAGCATAAGTGGTTGCTGAAATAAGCAGCTGTGTGACAGACAGACAGACAGACCCCGAGACGGTGGCGCGACGTGTTCCGCGCGAGCCTCTCCAGAGGAATTGCGGCGGGCCAATACCTGCCGGGGGTGCGGACGAATGCGTGAGCGACTCCCGTGCCCCCGGCGTAAGGTAATTGGAGGAACACCGGGGTGGTTTTAGTCAGTAAGAGTCTGACAGACCCCCTCGCCCTCCCCAGGGCGGGGACATCCATGAGGATTTCCACCTCGAAAAAAAAAAAAAGACAGACAGACGAAGTCGCACCATAAGGGTTCCTTTTTTACCATTTTGGTACGGAACCCTAAAAAAGATAATAATCTATTTATCTTTAGTAAAATTTTTCTCAGACAAGTTAAAGTTTTATAGAAACGAAGTCACTAGCAAACGTTAACAAGAAGTAAAAGAAAAATGTTGTTACCTTCGTCTCAGTACACGGGGCTAGTATTATATTATCTGTGACGGGGCGAAGCTTCTGTCGAAGTAAAATTGAGTTAACAGGTGAGTTAGCGGAGAAACAAACTTTTAACTAACAAGGTTACTGTGTGACTGACATAGTGGTGGAGGAGTTAGGTTAACAGATTTGAGCTCAGGGTCGGGAGTTTAGAATCCCTTTGGGGTTGAAACTTGGTTCTTACAAGGTTGATTGAGTTTATGGTCTTAAATTTTATTGAAAAACTATTTCTCCACCACGGCTTCGCTCGCTAACGAGATGAAAAAAAAAATGTTTCGTCTTACAAATGTTACCACCCCTTTTTCACCCCTTTAGGGATGAAATTTAAAAAAAAATCTCCTTAGGTACGCATGATTGGATTTCATTGGATTTGCTAAAAAAGAGTAATCATGTAGTTTCTTGTCCATTATTCTCCATAGATATAAGAATCTACTTTTTGGAACAGGCAATCAACTTCAAGACTGACAAATATTTCTTGACAATTTTAAATGTATATTTATGCGAATTTTTAAACATATTAAAGCCGTGATATGCTTACTTTAATGTTATTAAAGATTAAACATTGAGGGCCGTATCACAAAAAAGATAGACACGCGTTAAACGCGAATGCTACCAAAAATAATACGCACTTGTTTTAGCACTAACTTGTCTAAAACAAGTGTGTATTATTTTTGGTAGCATTCCCGTTTAACGCGTGTCTATCTTTTTTGTGGTATAGGGTGTGAAAATTTTACTATCAACTATTGAAAAAAATATTATCTTTATAATATTATCTTTATAATAATGGTGGATATTGTGTTAGGTACTAAAAAGTGAGCTTTTGTAGCCACATTGAATATATTCTAAGTATTGTATTATCCTTGTTTCACTGCATTTCTTATAAAAATATAAGTAAGCCAGTTCTATAAATAGAAACACTCAGCTTCTAGCAACTTGTTCAGTAAGAACCGGCAAATTGCGTGTCGGATCACGCACGTATAGGGTTCCGTAGCAAGGAGTAGGTATTTTAGTTTTCCAACCGCAAATATAATTTGGCAAACTCAAGGCTGAAAATAGTAATCTTGTTCAAAGCAATTTTTATCAAATATGTTTATTACTAGGTGCTCGTACATGACCGACATGAAGGTGTCGGCGAAAATATATTTTTTAATCCCTCCGTTTCATATATTTCATAATTTTACATCACTTATTTATAGCGGTTCACAGAAGAAGCGAAAGTGCCAATAGTCCTCAAATAAAATGACTGTGACATACGGATGTACAGACAGATAGGACGAAATTAAGCTAAGAAACAAGAATTAAGGCGCGGGCCCACCTCGGCGCATGCTGTGCACGGGCACGCGGCGCATTTTAGCTGCATGTATTAATTTGTTTGACAACGTGGGTCTACGTTTCCACTGGAGTACCTAAACAAAGACCCACGGCTATGTTTAGCGTGGCACGGCGCACAGAACATTAAAACGCGTCCGTTCCACAAGGTGTAGTTGTGACTGAAAACTGCGCTGCGATAAGCGAGCTTTACGTAGTCGTGGGTCATATTCGTGTACCCCAGTAGAAACGTAGACCCACGTTGACAGCGTTGAGCTATGTAACCGCATCTTCGAGCAAGCCACGCATGTATCAATGACGGCAATTCATGCGTAGCCTCTCCGTGGGTTGCAGTTGCAGTGGACACAACCACATACGTTTTCTTACAAAGCGAAGCATAATACACATGCGTAGCCTCTCCGTGCGCCGCGGTGGGCCCGCGCCTTAAAATCGTGCATGTGAGATGAAATAAAATATAAAAGTTTCTGATTCTGACATGTTTATTGTTTGCCTCATACTATCAAGGGCGGATCCAGCCTTCGAGTCAGGCGGGGTCACGTAATCAACGTCCAGCCAGGACAAGCTTCAAATATTATCAGAGGTCACCCTAGGCCCAATCCAGGGAGGGTCATGACATGACCCCCATGACCCCCTCCCTCCCCTGTATTTGCCCTTGTATATTATAGCGTGCAAATATTATAAACTAGCTATTGCTCGCGACTTTTTCTGCGTGAAAATGGATAAAAAGTGGTCTTTATGTTTTTCCAGGTCTCAGACTAACAACAACATAAATATACACACAAAGGACACGGCAGACGCCCATAGAACGCTGGGCTTCAGATTGTGTATGTCGGTACAAATATGAAATTAGTTTGGTGTGATCGAGTATTTCAAGAGTATTTAAATTCATTTTTTATTAGTTTTTGTACGTAATTGGGTTAAAGAGAAATTTTCGTATTAGTGACAGTGAGGTTAAGTATGGTGTGAATGATCCAATGAAGTACAGCCCGACTAATGAGTTCTCAATTCAAAGGTTTTAGTTGCTGTCGACATGATATTCTGTGGAGGCACGCGCCAGCCAGCATGTACCCGTTTATGTTTTATTGGTTTTTTCAAAATGTCAACGGCATTATCATTTTATTTCTTATTTATTTCGATTTTTGATTCCAATTCTTAATCTCTAAGATAAATTAGGCAAAGAACAATTAAAATATGTTTTTATTTTTGGTTAAGCTTTTATTACTGTACCATGTCAAGCCCAAAACTACCAACGTCCTTTTCACATTTATAATATTAATGTGATGTAAACTTGTTAATGATTTGAAATTATAAGGTTTCCGTTTTGGCTATTGGCTACGGAACCTGAAAAAAGAAAATTCCTCCGGCTATTATGTTCAAAGCGCCTTGCAGAAAAATGATACCAAAGACGCCGTCATGAGTTTCTTTATATTACTTATTTAAGTTTACAATCTTCTGCTGTTTCTGAGAAAACAGCTCGCCTGGTTTATGTATTTCATAAGAGATCTTGGTTATTATTAAATAAAATGGAAGATCCATTACGATTTAAGTCCAAAATTCTAGTCATGTCCAATTGAATTGACAATAAAAAGTTACAAATTACTTTGGCATTGCGTAGTTCTACTCAACAAATCTGTTGTTGGAAATTCAAAATGTTTATTTAATTTTAGTCTGGTTACTTCGAGACATTTATAAAAACATCAGCTTTGTAAAAATAATTAAGCCTCAAAAAGCATTACCTATGCAAATAACATAAAATCTTGTTGCTAGTTATGTACCTACCTATCTTTCTTTTGGGGTTGACATTTGACATTCAACCCCTTAAAAATATCTACAAAAATATCTAAACCTTCGTATCTCTCTCAGATCATAGAAACAAGGGAGATGTGACAAGGCGCTATTGAGCTTGACGCTTTAGTTTGATCACATTGATCAACATGAAAGCGTACACGCTGGCGACGGACCGAACGCGATCGATGATATAAATACAGTGTTTTAGTTTAGTGTTAGTGATGAGTGACGACTGACGACTAACAGTGTTAGATTGAGAGTGTGCGGATTTTTTTTTATGTGTGGGAAATCTCTATATTCTCAAAGAGGCGTTTGTAATTGTGTCGCAAACTGTTCTAAAAGTGGCGACAGTGGTTCCCGTACTAATTTGCTATGATGACATATCTCCTTTTTTCTATGATCTAAGGTATCTCTATTCCAAATAAAAGGTGACCCAGTCACGCCTCTCATTGGTCACGTACGTTGTATAAACCAATTCCTACAGTACTTATCGACTCTGTTTACCGACTTACCCAACATAATTCCTACTTGGATGTGATAGTAATCTCTTATTTTTGGGTTGAAATTACTTTTACTTCGGGACTGGGGGGTGAAATGAAAAAATATAAGGGATGTATGTATTAAGTTCTTAGTACAAGATTATTTTCTCATTTTATGGAAATATAGGTAATAGGTACTAGTTAGAAACTAGTACCTATTACCTATATTTGTGTTGTATGTTGCAAAATTACTTTTTGGTTTTCTTTCGTGTTGATGACACGTACCTACTTACAATATTATCTTGTTAGCCCACACAGACAGCGCTTTATATATTGTATTGTACACGAACTTCGAACACGGAACATTTGGTTCGTACTTATGGACGTAAATTAGCAAAGCGAACACGAACACCATACGAACATTTGTAACATGATATGAACACTGTTCGACTTGTGTTCACGCTCAACCATCCCGCTCTCTATAGTAGCCATGGATTCGCCATTGGAAGTAGTCGACAGAGAATTTCTTCGAACATCCTCCACACAGAACAATGAAATTCGCCACGAACATTTTCGACGAACACAGTGTTCGTTGTTTGTTAGTGATACACAGATGCGAACAAAGTGTTCGTTGTTCGTGTTCACTATGTTTGAGTTCGATCGTGTGTACACGACTTTTTAGGTTTATTATCATCGATCACTAATTAGTGATCGGTGTTTATTATGTTATTTTTTATGTAATGGAATCAAATTAGTGAAGTGACATTTGCAAATTACTGTTAGTCAGTTAGTTGTTATATTTTGCTATTTGAACCCGAATATTCTGTAGCTATCCTGTTCATATACAAGTTTGTTGATTAAAATATTGTTAGCCGTCATGTTTCAGCTTATCCTTAATTAAAATACTAACGCATTGCGCTCAAAAACATCAAAAAATTCCACGAATTTGATGTGGCAGTGCAAACTTTTAACAAACCTAATTATTATTAAATGTGTAGAGCCAGGTAGGGTGCTCAAACTTTATGTTTTAATTTGTTATCGTCAGGATTATGTGACTTCTCAGTAAAAGAACAAAATAATGTACCTACCTACTTTCCAACCATGTTGCCTTCCTCACATCGTGATTAAATCAGTTGTATAATAAATTGATTATTATGAGCTTTGTGGTCTTCTGATGACGGTGATAACCTTTATTGCTACCTACCCATCCAGAGAGTTAAGATTTTTTGAAAACATACTGTAATATAGGATGCGCTTGTGAAACGCATAGATTTCAGCACCATTCATAAACAAGATCAACACGATTAAAACTGGTTTCAGCGGTCAAAGACATTCGCGGTACGAGTTCAATTATTTCTTCCGAATACCTATAATAATGACGCTATGTAATTACGAAAAACGTGCAGTGATAGCCTAGTGGATTAACCATATGCCTCCCACGGCGAATGGTTCGAGTTCGATCCCGAGGCACGCACCGCTGACTTTTCGAAGTCATGTGCGTATTAGAAATTAATTAACACTTGCTTTAACGGTGAAACCGGAAACCGGCATGTGCTAGAACCAAAAATTCGAAGACATGTGACGTCCACCAACCCGCACTGGGCCCGCGTGGTGGACTACAGTCCACTTCCTCTCACAGAGGAGGCCTGTGTCCCAGCAGTGGGAACATTATAGGCCGATTATGCTATGCTTATGCTATGTAATTACGGGAAGGAACGAATGACTAATAAATTCAAAGCTTTGTCTTGCATAAAAAACTTATGGACCTATTATTTCTATTAAATCGTGACAAACTACAAAACCTGTATGTAATTTGTCACGATTTATTAGAACTGTGAAAGGAATTGTATTTTATTCAGTGTGGTTATGTGTCACTGCCTTATTTGTATTTGTAATGTGCCTAGCCGATTGTACAATACCTACACAAGACTGCTACAGATAAATAATTACAGAAGATTTTTTTAAACTACGGTAATGCCTCCCACGGCGAATGGTTCGAGTTCGATCTCGAGGCACGCACCGCTGATTTTTCGAAACTGTTTGCGTATTAGAAATTAATTATCACTTGCTATAACGATGAAGGAAACATCGTGAGGAAATCTGCATGCCTGAGAGTTCTCCAAAAAGTTCTTGAAGGTGTGTGAAACTGCCAACCCGCACTTGGCCAGCGTGGTGGATTACGGCCCACTCCCTCTCATTCTGAGAGGAGATCCGTGCCCAGCAGTGGGGACATGCAGTTTATAAAACAGGGCTGATATTACAATTGTCCAGCGCGACTTGCCTCTTTTGCTTCTTACAAACAATACATTTCTTATTTATTACCAAAGGTCCATCAAACTGCTGACCAAACTAATAATATATTAGGTACTAGAAGCCAAAATCCTTGATGAAGATATACTAGAGTGCGTAAGGATGGGGTGACTGACCACATGGTTTCCTGAGATCCTGGCCATGGATGCGGTCATCTACAATGAAACATAACAATGGAATGATAATACAAACTAAAGGATTTCCCGGTCGCAGTCCCACGCTGTGACTGATGCATTTTTTGTAGTAAAGTTTAAGGTGTGGTCTGGGTGCATGCAACATACTCATTTATTCCTAGGTCCTACCCTCAGATCATAGAAACAAGGAGATATGCCATCATAGCAAATTAGTACGGGAACAACTGATGCCACTTTTAGTACATTTTTCGACACAATTACGCGCATAATTAAGCGCTCCTTGTGAATTAAAAGATCACCCACGCATTAAACATTCCGCACACCTTCAATCTAACACTGTTAATCGTCACTCAAGACTAACACTAAACTAAAACACTGTATTATACCATCGATCGTGTTCGGTTCGTCGCCAGCGCGTACGTTTTTATTATGAGCAATTTGCTCAAGTTCAGGCATCAAGCTCAATAGCGCCTTGGCACATCTCTTGTTTCTATGATCTGAGGTCCTACCCCTAACTGATAAATAAATAATAAGTTTGTTGTTACCTTTTCACTGACCCGATCATCATGAAATTTTACTTATACGTTGTCAGGGGTACCGAAAAGGATGTAAACCTTTCATCTAGAAAAAACCGGCCAAGTGCGAGTCGTACTCGCGCACCGAGGGTTCCGTATCATTTTTGGACGTATAAAGTGAAAAAAACCGGACCGCATAATTAAGTTTGTTTGTGAAGAAATTTTGATGATTTTGAAAAAACTGTACTAATTAGGAACATCGTTTTATTTTTGGTGCCATATTTGGGTCAATTCCTATCAACTCTAATTATTTCAGATTTTTTGCTCCGCAAATTTCGGAGATAAGGGGGGGGGGGAATGGTTTTTTTCAGAATTTTTTCATCATATTATGTCGAAAACTGTGAGACATAAAATAAAATGAAAATATATTTTGAAATGTGCAGATCAAGCCCTTTCATATGATATGTCACTTGACCTAGTAACGCCACTTTGAAATTTTGGACCCCGGCCCATTTTGCAATGAAAATAAAAATATTTTTGACTTTTTTCATTTGCAATATAGTTGAGCATTCTTTATAACTGTTCCAAATTTCAAGTCGATAGCATTAGTAGTTGCTGAAATAAACAGGTGTGACAGACAGACAGACAAACAGACAGACAGACAGACAGACAGACGAAGTCGCACCATAAGGGTTCCTTTTTTACCATTTTGGTACGGAACCCTAAAAAAGAACAATAACTTTCGACGGTCACAATTGCTTTAAGACGCTAGATGGCACTTTGCCCGTGACTTCGTCCGCGTGACATACACATGTATGTCACGCGGACGAAGTCACGGGCAAAGTGCTAGCTAGTATGTAAATGTTACATTTGACGACATTCTCTGATTTACATTCTTAATCCAATGTTGAGAAATGAAATGAGTTGATCGGACTCTGATAAAAGGTGACAAAGTAGGATTATATCTAAGTAGACCGCAAGCTTCTTTGAAAGTTTTGATGACCAAAAGAGCAGTGTATTCTACGAGACTCGATCTGGTGCCTGTGAACTATACTATTGAGTAAAGAACTACCTAGGTACTGAATAAATCAAAGATCATAGGGATAAACAAGGAAGGCAAAGAAATTAAAGAAGATAGAATTTGATGAAATACGACAAAATTATTTGATATCACGAACGAAAAAAAATAGGAAGTAATTACCTACCTAAATTGTAATCAAGGAACGTCATTGCACTAAAATAAACTGCACTTTTTTGTGAACAACAAAAACTTCAATGTAAGCGATTAAAAAACTGCTCTTTTTTATAACCGATCCACTCAATTGATCGGCTCAACTTTTTTTTTATATTTTTTGTAATTGACCGTAACTTCATCTGACCTAACATTGTTCAAACTGTCTTTATCTTGTTCTAACGTAATTAGTGGTTAAATTGGGAGCTCTCATTAAAATATTATTATCTACGACTTTGCGATTTTTTTTAAAGTCGTGTGTATGGAAACCTCACTTTAACTCGTGAGCAACCTGACTCATGTCCATAGTGTCTCTTATAAAAACCAAAAGCGACCTCAGTTTGCGTTCCCTAACTAAAGTGAAAAGTGAATTTATTTAATTCACAGATAATGCCCGCATTTTTTGTTCGTTAACCATTTGATTGTGTACGAATTTAGTTCTATCAGTTTGAAACGGTTCTTGGAGGTGTCTGGTCTAATTATAGTGCCTGGAAAATGTATGTTATATTATTTGTTTGTTTGGTGAGTTCATTTTAGAATATTATTATTTTGTTGTGTAGTTTTTAAGGTGAATGTCATCACCATTAGCTATAATATTTATGTGTTAGTATAGAGTCCTTTGCAGTAGCGAAGGGTGAGGGTAAGCCGGTACAATAAAATAGTAACAAAATTATAAATAATTTCTTTTTAATTATGTCCTACTTATTCGCCTATTCAGATTATGTAAATACAACAAAGGAATGATGTATAATTTTGTTACTATTTTATTGTATTCCTCTCACCTTTTGCCACTGATCCTTTGGTCCGGCTTACTCTCACCTTTCGCCACTTTCCACGTTCCACGTTCCCAAAGTTTTACTTGTGTTTTAATAATTTTGTTACAAAAATCAAGTTAACGCCGTATAAAATTATCTTCCTCTATGTTAGATCCCAAAAGTTGGATTTTTTTACCGAACTTTAATAGAAATGGTAACATAGCAAATTGTTTCTTGTGGTCTTAGTTATTAGTATAAATAATTTAACTGAAACATTGATTTTTTTTCGTGATTTCAAGGTTGATTCCGTAGTTATTCGAACAAGTATCGAATACCGAATACTCTCTTATACATCCCTCGTTTTGAAGTCTAACAGACTGTATAACTTACGTTATTTGCTACAAACATATATATGAATTAAGTACCTATACAAGTAATACGAAAATTATGTTGCAAACGCATATTACCCGTTAAAAATTTCCTTACGTAGGCCCTCTGAAGCCCATAATTATACGAGTAGGTATAATTATAGCAAATTCAAAAGAAGTGACACTCGACAAAGCTATAAGTACCTATTGCACCGTAAATAAAGTTAAGATTTGAAGATCATAACTTATAGTCACTCCACCAACGAACAAATAACAAATCCTGACGTAGGTACATCTTGAATCAACTTATAAAGTTATACCTCTTGAGTGATCTCCAAATGTTATTCACCTTAGGCCTAAGTTCACCGACAAGATAACAGTCCGATAAATTGTAAACAGCCGTTTAACATGACTTTTTGTATAGAAAAAGATATGATAAACAGCCGTTTTCAATTTAACGGACTGTTATCTTGTCGGTGAACTTGGCCCTTAGTAATCAAAGGATGTACGATATAATGTGTATAATCTCGTAAATAATTCAATTGGTGTGTGTTGCTTTTGATGTTTAGCAAGTCTGGTGTACGAAATCATTTTAATCAAATAATTTGTTCATAAAGTCTATTTGGTTATCAATTTATGAATGAAATGTGTTTTATATTTCACTGTATTCAAGTGATTGCAATTAATATTTATCATTTACTTACAGGTTTTTACAACGACAATCATAGCAAACGATTTGACTACCTCACAATATGAGTCCTCATTGAGAAACATAATTTATAATCAAGGAAGCATTAGAAAACTTGTTACAGACAGGTTAAATGAACCGTTAGGTGGTGTGGCACAAAGTATGAATATTACTGAAAATAAAACAAATGCCACAGGAAACATCACTAAAGAACCAATAATTAAAGAACAGGATAAAAATGGAACGACTACTAAAAAACCTACTACAGAAATAGAAAGATTGACTGCAGAAAGTTCCCAGACAGTAATTTCATACCCACCATACTCGACATATGAAGTGACTGAAAATGTTATAGACATACCTGATAACAGATTTCCAGCAGGACCCATAGATACTAATTTTAATGCAAGACCACTTATTTTTAATCTAGGAAAACCTAATAATAAAACAGACACAACTATAGACAAAACCACAGAAGCTGATATAAAAACCAAAAAGAATCGCATAAGCATACTGCACTTCGATGCTGAATTTGACGATAAAGTACATGTAGTACATGAAAACAAAGTTACCGGTGTTTTCAAAGGGATAAAGGAATATCTCCATAGTTTTAAAAGAGGTATTGTCAAAGGTTTCCACAACTTTTTCCATAAACATCAGGATGTCCATGATCATGGGGAGGTGTTTAAAAGAGCTGTTGATGGGATAGACAGTCTTGGTGAAAGTCATGGTGTTCAGAATGTAGATAAAACTGAGCATTTTATAAATCGACGACATTATTAGTGATTTGTTAATAAATTATTAGTTTGTTGAAAGCTTTTTTGTTACTATTTGTCTGATACAACATGTAACCTTATTTTTACTTTTGTTCAATTCCAATAATAATATTATAGAATATACAGAAACTATCGACAGGTTATAAAAGAAATAAGCAAAAGAGCTGGGTATATACACATGACGCATAACATAGTACACATCAGGCAATCCTATATCACTCTGTCAAACCTAGGTAATGAATTTAAGACCTCAGATGATACCCTTCTATCAACTACTATACCAATGTGAAATAAATAAACTTTTAAAATTTAACTCGGTGCACTAGTTCTCAAAGACAGGGATGAATATTTAATTCTACGTGGTATTTAAATGAGAGTACAGCCATCTGCCGAGGCATGGTAATTAGAAAACATAGGGTGTTGAAACAATGTTATTTTATTTAAAAAAATAATGAATTAGTTCAACTTAGACATGATATCACGCCTTCCCCGAAGGGTGAGGCAGGGGTGTCTAGTACACCCACATTACGCCAGTTATGTTTAAGTCGTATGTAATAGGGCAAGCCTTTTGCCATCAACGGGCACAAATCCAGGCCATTCCAAGCTCTAGGTTGCTACTGAAAATTTCCCAATGACAAAAACCAAATAACACTGCCGGAAACAGGGATCAAGCAGGGTTATTGGCCTGAGGAGACCTGTGTCCCAGCAGTGCTGCAGTATGCTACGGAAACCGCCACTGCACGAGCATTGACCGCACGGTTGTCGCAGTGGCTGAGAGATTTGCTGCTGCGCAACGTGTCGCGGGTTCGATTCCCGCATTGCACATAGGTCTGGCTGTTTGTGTATGTGAAATTTGTGTTTGTAAACGCACCCACGATACAGGAGAAATCCTAGTGTGGGGCAACGTTTTTTTATAAAAAAAAAATATATTGGTCAGTATTTTTATTGCAGCAAAACAAAATAAAAGTCTAGGTATTGTGAAACACCTTACTACCCTACTGGCAGTATCGATCTAGGAATCGTTAAGTTTCTTTAAACCAATTTCTTTATTCTGTCCTAGAAATGCAAGCAGGGTACCTACTGGCTATCGATCAGTGTGAAAAGTGTGCTATTGTTATGTATCGGTAAACTATCGCGAATTCTTTGCATGCAATTCTACGTAGATTCTATATCTACGTAGAATTGCATGCAAAGAATTGGGAAAAAGATCAAAGAGGGTTTCATATCACACCTTCTCTTGGGTATATGACGCATGATAGTGTCATTGGTAATATGTATTTTACCATTCAACCAAGTTCCTAAATAGTGAATTCACAAGTGAACAGCAGAAAATCATTCAAATTTTCCAATAATTGGAAAATTTCAAAAGCATCCTACACCTCTGAGTATTTCGTAACATGATGGTACTATTTTACCTTTTTAGGGTTCCGTACCAAAATGGTAAAAAAGGAACCCTTATGGTGCGACTTCGTCTGTCTGTCTGTCTGTCTGTCTGTCTGTCTGTCACACCTGCTTATTTCAGCAACTACTAATGCTATCGACTTGAAATTTGGAACAGTTATAAAAAATGCTTGTCCAACTTTACTGCAAATGAAAAAAGACAAAAAATATTTTTACTTTCATTGCAAAAGGGGCCGGAGTGGGGGTCCAAATTTTCAAAGTTATTACTGGGTTACTGGGGTTACTAGGTCAAGTGACATATCATATGAAAGAACTTGATCTGCACATTTCAAAATATATTTTTATTTAATTTTATGTTTCACAGTTTTTGACATATGATGAAAAATATCTGAAAAAATACCATTCCCCCCCCCCTTATCTCCGAAGTTTGCGGAGTGAAAAATCTGAAATAATTAGAGTTGATAGAAATGGACCCAAATATGGCACCAAAAATAAAAAGATGTTCCTAACTAGTACAGTTTTTTCAAAATCATCAAAATTCTTTCACAAACAAACATAGTTTTGCGGTCCGGTTTTTTTTCACTTTATACGTCCAAAACTGATACGGAACCCTCGGTGCGCGAGTACGACTCGCACTTGGCCGGTTTTATTTTAGTGAAATGGTAATACCACTCACCGAACATCGTCAATATAAATAGTGAATTCATAAATAAACATAGCAGATAACCATAATTCATTAGTTGCCTTTGTTTCGCTATATTCAAAATTTCCAATAATTAGCTTAATCATGCTGAGGATTTGACCTAATTATTGGAAAATTTTAAAGCTTCCTAATTATGGAAAACATGTCGAAATAATATGTAGTTGAAAATGTTGCCCTATATTTCGCCACGTAAAATTATTGATGACATAAATCTGTGTCTATTTCGCATTACCCCTCATACGGGTATGAATGTAATTATACACTTTCTGATTACATAGGCTCTACAAGTGGAGCCCATTATGCGGGCTTGCGATTTCTATGACTACGACTTGAACTGGAAGGCCAAAGTAATTACTGTGAGGGAGAAATTAGGACCTGTCAAACGTTGTGATTATAATAATATTGTATCCATTTGTACTGTAGTGATAACATAAGATAGCTCATATAGGTAATTTAATTCAGACTGACTTATCAATGATTGTGACTGCTGTTGGTGTAGTAAGTGGTTTGATTTCTGTGTCGGCAAAAGTGTAATTACATTTTGCGAAATCACGAATAAAATATAATTATCTGCTATTCCATACATTTTATCGAGTGATACCTATGTGATATTTTTGGATGGAACAGTTGATATTTTTTCGCGCTTTAAATGTTGGTCCCGTAGTTAATCAAACTAGTATCGATTTATTGAATACCCTCTTTTCTGCCACCCAGTATAAACAAAGCTGAGTAAACACAGATTTAGGCCCGTATGTCCAGAACGATACTCGAGCACCGATCTCTGCTTGAGCATAGATTTCAACCAATCAAATGGCTTTAAATCTATGCTCAAAGCAGAGATCTGTGCTCAAGCATCGTTCTGTAATACGGGCCTTAAAGTGTGTCACACAATGAATCTATGAACTATGATACTCAATAATAAGTAGGTATTTTGTCCTAAACCTTGGCCGTACGTTATTAAGGTTAATGACATATTAAGCGTTTCTCGGTTTTGATAGTTTTCTAGGACATTTGTGTAGTTAGGAAGTTACCACGTTGTAGGCTTTACGTACTTGCACTATTTCACAAAAATCAGATAGGTAGTCTGACTCGGTGGTCTCTCGACTCCCCGGGTCGTTCAAAGGCCTTGTAGCGATAGCGTCATCTATCGGCAACATTAAATACTATCCTAAATCGCGCAAGAAGAGTTTTCACAGCGATAAGCATCGGTATATACAGAAACCCTATGTCAATCCTTTCAATTTATGCAGTGCGGTAGTCGTGCGGCAGCAGTGCAGGGGTCGCACTGCACACCTCCGATTGTTTTTAGGGTTCCGTATATACTTCAAAAGAAAAACCCTAAAAACGGAATCCTTAAAAGATGACTTTGATCAATTCGATTAACTACGGGACCAATCTTTAACGCTGAGTTGCAGAAAAGGAGACTTTAACGAAGGAAATTGTAGGGTTAATGCCTCCATTAAAATTTAATTTTCTTTCTGCAACTGACCGTAAATCACAAAAAATCTGCTGTTTCATACATTTTGTCGCGTGGATTGATTTATTTTTCGTGATTTCAAAGTCAGTCCCGTAGAGAATCGAACTAGTATCGAATGCTGAATATCTCTTTCAATACGCCCTTATTTTAATATTACACCCTGTATAAACGAACGATTGATACAAAGAAATTCATAGTGTACCTAACCTACCCTTGTACGCACGGCTACAGATCAAGCTATACATTTCCAGTATAAGCTGATCTCGCATTGTATAGGATTTCCTTACAGTGAGAGGTCAGTGTAAACTGGGAATGTATAGCTTGATGTGTAGCCGTGTGTACCTAAGGCAAAAATAAAAAAACAAATTCAAAGTAATTTTACCTATTCAAAGATGGCTAAAAAGCACATTAGCACTTTCTGAAAGTCAAAATACAAAAGACAGCCTACAAAAACACCTAAAATATTACCTACCCAAAAAATACAAAAAGATTGGCCAGTCTTAAGATATTATTCGCGATAATCTAAAGAGTGCCTCTAAAGTGAATGACGACTAAATTTTACCTGTATGCTAAAACTTGGTCGATGAACCAGAGTTTGTACTTCTTTGGCGCTAGAGCTGTTGATACCACCGACAAATAGTTTATGATTTAGGTATTTATTGGGGGCAATACATTTTTATACAGGATATAATATACTTATTTATAATAATAAACAAATAAAACGAACATAATCTAAATATTAATACGTGCAGCGAAAACTTTTTATCCCTTTTTACCCAACTACGGCAAAGGCAAAAGGAAGGGTTATGATTTTAGTTTAGTCTATGTATGTATGTTTGTATTTAATTACGTATATTGCGTGCACGAAGGGGTGTGAAATTTTACATAGGTAGTTCAAGTTTAAACTTAATTACGAAAAAAAGTGCAGAAAGCTATTTTTTTTATTTTTTCCATAAAAAAACGCTATAATAAACAAAATTGGTCGAATTTCGACCACAGGCGGTACTAGTATTCATGTAATATTATAATATAAGTATCACGATGAAACTCTAATTTATTTTAATTAATATTCATGTACTGTTTGCTTTCTTATTGAAGATATATTATAAAAAAAAACTAAGTACTTGTATCGTACATGCATTACATTTTTCATGCTAAAACATATTGATTGATTACACAAAACACAAAATTGAATATACTTACTTGTGTACAAATATACTTGTATGTGAGAATTGCACCTACTCGTAATTTTTGCATACGGTGGGTATCCATGAATATTTTCCGTTATAAAAGGCGTCCATACATTAAATACTTTTGTAGATTTCATTTTGCAGAATTGTTAACTTGTAAGCAATTCATTAGAAGTACCGAAGTACCTCATATCAAATGAAGTAATAAACAACAAAAGTCTTTGTAATCTCTCAAACAGGTTGTCAATAATTGACGTGATGGGTATCATCAGCTTTGTGCACATACACTGATCGGGGCGGGGTCACTAGCCGGGGATGCTGCGCAGTGCGAAGCTGCGCCGGCGCACGACGCACGCGCGCGAACGTTCGAAAATTTCGAAATTAAAATCTGAGTGATTTTTTTGTGTGAAAATAAAAGGTTTGTACTGTATTTTATGTTGATAAATTGATTTTTATTGTGGGTATTTATAACTCCATAAAATTTATTAATGTTTTGTATTAATGATTTTATGATAACTTTATGCTAATCATTATAAATCTTTCTAATGTTGTAAAAATGTCAAGTTAATAGAATTATTATGTTAAGAGTCAATACTTTTTGTGTGATTCATCGCATTTCTGTTTACATTTTCGTTTAGCTTATTCGCGTGTATATTAACTAACGGTTTTAGAAAGAGTGACAAAGCTTTTGCTAACTTTAAATTTAGGTATGCATACATTTTCAATTTTTTGTTTGAGTTTCCTTAACGAAGGTCTTATGACTCTCATGGGTTTTATGACCCTCTCAACTTATCTATACTAATAAGTATAATATAAAGCTGAAGAGTTTTTTTGTTTGTTTAAACGCGCTCTGGACTAGTCGGATTCGAAAAAATATTTTTGTATATGATAGCCAGATTCATGAGAATCAGTATAGGCTATTTAACATCACGCTACGACTCTTACGATACAATGGCGAGAGAAACCGCGAGGCACAGCTAGTCATTTGCGCATGCGATATTATCGACGATATTACCTTCGGACCCGTGCGGGTGAGCCTGTACACACGTGGGACACACAGGAAAATATTGGACGATAAAAACGCAGCTTTGTGGACAGGACAAGGCATTATCGCAATAACGCATGTGATATTATCGGATCTGTGAGGGTGAGCCTGTACATATGCGGGACACACACGAAAATATCTAACGATAAAAACGCAGCTTTGTGGAGAGGAGAAGGACGCATTATCGCAATAACGCATGCGATATTATCGCACCTACCTTAAAACTTATAAATTAGAAATACTTAGATCTCTGCTGATGTCATTGCGGAAAGAAAGCGAGAAAGGTATGTAAATAACAATTGTTCAACTAAACGCAATATTGGCAAAGAAGTAAAGTGCTATTCTTTGCACATTCTTTAAAAACTGCTGTACGAATTTTAATGAGACTTTCGCTTGGTTTAGGTACTCAGGATCTGTGTTATGACGCTATGTAGTCATGCTTATTTGATAATGGGATATTTTTACAGAATGTAACAAAAACCCTGTTCGATCCCAAAAGGGTTAATTATACTCATCATTATAAAAAAACTTTTACTATGGGACCAACACTGAAATCGCCAAAAAAAAAAATCTGCTGTTCCATACATTTTGTTGAGTTATGTGAACATAAATGTATGGAACAGCTGATTGTTTTCGCAATTTCAGCGTTGGTCCCATAGTAAAATGAGTATAATGACCTTTTTTGGGACCGGACAGATTTTTTGCTACATGCTGTATATTATTTCATTTATTCATTTTTAGGGTTCCGTACCAAAATGGTAAAAAAGGAACCCTTATGGTGTGACTTTGTCTGTCTGTCAGTTATAAAAAATGCTTGTTCAACTTTATTGCAAATGAAAAAAGTCCAAAAATATTTTAATTTTCATTGCAAAAGGGGCCGGAGTGGGGGTCCGAAATTTCAAAGTGGGGTTACTAGGGCAAGTGACATATCCCATGAAAGGGCTTGATCTGCACATTTCAAAATATATTTTTATTTTATTTTATGTCTCACAGTTTTCGACATATGATGAAAAATGTCCAAAAAAATACCATTCCCCCCCCCCTTATCTCCGAAGTTTGCGGAGCGAAAAATCTGAAATAATTAGAGTTGATAGGAATTGACCCAAATATGGCACCAAAAATAAAACGATGTTCCTAACTAGTACAGTTTTTTCAAAATCATCAAAATTTCTTCATAAACAAACTTAGTTATGCGGTCCGGATTTTTTCACTTTATACGTCCAATAATGATACGGAACCCTCGGTGCGCGAGTACGACTCGCACTTGGCCGGTTTTTTAATTAACACTTAAAAATAATCCTAATTCAGAACATGATCTATTTGCATGCCTTTCATCCAAATCTGTTCAGTCGTTTATGCGTAGGTAATTGCGATTAGAACATTCAAATTATCTTTCACATAAATCCCGATCTCTTCAAGAAATTGTCTTTGTAAGTAAAAGTACCTACTTAGTTACTCTAGCACTTTTCATGAGCATAAGTTTAGCATTTACATATTAATGGTAAATTACAATGCATACGTATTAAAGTCTTAAAAAGTACTTAATAAAATACTTCAACTTATCGAGACTTTGCCACCTAATTTAAATATTTATGATATTACGAGTAGTATGGAAAGATCTACAACCTTAAGGTCGATTTAAACCAAACGAACAAAGAGCTAGATAGAACAAGAGCATTGCTTCTCGATCTTTTAGTGTAAACAAAAGTTCGTTTTCAGCGTTTACACCGAAATATCAATGAGCAAAAATGAGAACCAAGAACTAGAATAAATTTTTTGCACAATAGAACAACGAAAGAATGCTCTACGTCTGTTTACACTAAAAAAAATTGATAGAGTGGGGATAGAATGAGCATTCGCTCGTCTGATATAAATCGGCCTTTAGAAGAAAAATTCTTACACGATTTTACGCCAAAATTTACTAACATATTTTGCGGGTAAATACGATTTACAAAGTACTTACATAATATTTAATCAACGTGTCGTTAAATTAAAACAATTTTACGCAACAAAAGCTTTACTAAAAGCTTCATTAAAAACAAAATTACGTTTCGTTACAGCAGTAAGTATTTTCGCAAAACAAAATTATTGATGTTGGCATAAAATTAATTAATAATTGGCAGTACGGAATTTTGCCGATGGCGCAATATTTTGGGCAAACGAAATAAAAACAAATATTGAAATTCGGCATTTTAATTTGAGGCAGGGATAAGGTATTCTTAATACCGTCCGGCTGTAATTAGGGGATCTCTGTTAATTGGCCTGCATTTGCTGTCGTCATTTTAGTTAATAAAAAAGCAATAAGGCTGTCAACGACCCAGAAATTAGGTTTAGTGATCTCTGGGAGGATTAAGAGGTAGTACTTTTACTTTTTAAATGGCTGGATAAAGATGTAGGAGGTTTTATTTGTGATTTTTGGGGGGCGCTAAAAGGTAAAAATCAAAACACTAAATAACTAATCTATTCTGAAATGTGTCAGAACTTAAGAATTAGGTGGGACTTTAGCAAAAAATATATTCAGTATTTCTATCACTAAAACAATGTTTCTTTTGGTCTCAAACTAGGCTAAGCCTGTATCTTGGGCACCTTAATATGTTGTAACAATTTGGTCATTTACGTGTTGACATTGCGACAGTTAAGTTCTTTTTAAACTGTATGAAATATAAACTAACGTATTAGGGACTTTAGAGGTGCCATAAAGAATGAAGACATTACCTATACCGGTGAATCACTCATGTTTACATTTTTATAGTGTGAATCAGTCCGATTGTAGACACCATAAAAATACCACGGACTATTATGGTATTTTTATACTGTGTTTATTGGTTAGCGCGACTAACATCAGTGTAGGAGAACTGGCCTTAGGGCACAATATTAAGCTTTAAACAAACCCCATAAATAAGGATTAATTCCCAAGAAAATCCTGATTAACATAAACGCTATCGGAAACAAGCTACATTGCTAGTACAATGGCATTAACAAGGAGTGTTCCACTTCGCTAGAACCGGATTTGTCTAACGGTCGGCACAGGAATCGCTAGATACAGCCTTGTTTATATACAAACTTGTTTGAGAATATGACCTAGAATATGTTCGTACTTTGTACGGAATTGCTTTTCGCTGTTTCGAAATGATAACAGGACATTCCTGTGTATTTATTTATTGGTATTGCCAATTAATTTAAAACATAGAGGGTTTAAGTAGGCGTGGAAACAGTCGAAGCAGTCTCGGGGCCGATTTTGTTAAAAACTAAAACTGTTCTAGCTGGGAATTGAACCTGTTGATTTTGAAAAAGAAAATAATAATGTATTATTACACCGGCTAATAGTATCGCATAATCAAAATCTGTATGTACCTAAATAATGTGAAAATTGTAAGCATGATGGTATCTACCAATATCATAAAGTTAAAGAGTTTGTTTGAACGCGCTAATCTCTGGAACTACCAGTCGGTTTCGAAAAAGTCTTTTTGTATATGATAGCCAAATTCATTAGGAATAATATAAGCTATTTAACATCACGCTACGACCCTTAGGAACCGAGCAATGCGGAGAACAGCCAGAATTAAGATATTCTGAAAAACATAACCTAAATATCCACCATCTCATTAGGTACTCCGTAACAATATAAACATGAAATACTGAGTTAACTGCGTACAAATAAAGGGCAACATTATGTGTTCTGTTTCATCACATTAGGGTTGTTTGTAACCCGACCGACGCGGACGGACGGATAGGTGGACTCATACGTGCCATATAAATTCGTGACAATTTTTACCTAGTAGGTATTTATCTACCATGAATAAAATTGAAGTGTCTGTTTTTAATGTCAAAATAACAGTTTTATACTTAATACATTATGAAAGTCTATACGGTTTACCTACTTATAACAAAAAAACATTTTTAAAGTTTTTGTCAGTCTGTCTGTTTGTTCTGGCTAATCTCCCAAATGGCTGGACCGACTCTGACGGGACTTTCACTGGCAGATAGCTGATATTATAAGGAGTAACTTAAGCTACTTTTTTTTAGAAAAATAATTAGGGTTCCGCACAAAGAAATTAAAACCCATGAAATTCAATATTTGTAAAGACTACATTTTATCCGTGCGAATTTAAGGCGGAGCGGGTCAGCTAGTATATTGTAAAGCTGAAAAGTTTGTTTGTTTGAACGCGCTAATCTCTGAAACTGCAAGTCGGATTCGAAATATTCTTTTTGTATATGATAGCCAGATTCATGAGAAATAGTATAGGCTATTTAACATCACGCTACGACCCTTAGGAGTCGAGCAACGGGGCTGAAACTGCGAAGAACAGTGTTAGTATGAGAATACAAAGCAACGAAAGTTTGTATAGGATTTAGGGAAATCTTTTCATCGAGCGATTCCTCTAACACCTGGGTTCCTAACCTGGGGGTAACTACCCCCTTGGGGGTAAAACAGCTTTTTTGCGGGGGTAATAGGACTGTTAATGGATAATAAGATTTTGTGCAATTAGGTCAATTAATTGTCATCTTTATTCATTGTCAAACAAATGACAAGGATAGCTGTATGTTTAATCAGTGGTTAAAGTTAAGAGGCATCTATAAGTAAGTGAGATAATGTACAAATAAGAAATATTGGAATAACGCGATAATACAATATTATTACGTAACAAAAAATCAAGATATCTCGATTGAAATACTCCCCTAACTTAAGCTTGACCATCAAATGTGAGTTCTCCTAACTCTCACTTAGACATTGTCTTATTTTTACGTGTTCCTTTACGGGTTATAAAGTTTACGAGCGAGGCTTTACGAGGCCCTCACACAATGTCGGCACAAGTACAGGTTAAGACTGCCGACACGAAGATTAACAATCCACAGTTATATGTTACTAGCTGTTCCACGCGGTTTTACCCCGATTGCTCGGCTTCTACGGGTCATAGCGTTATGATAAAAAGCCTATACTATTTCTCATGAATCTGGCTATCATATACAAAAAGAATTTTTCGAATCCGACTGGTAGTTCCAGAGATTAGCGCGTTCAAACAAACAAACTCTTCAGCTTTATAATAATATTAGTAGATTAGGTAAATATTTATGAATCAAACATTCGTCAATCAAGTTATAGTAAAGGATGTCTGAAAATGTCGGATGTAATGTTATTATGGTCAGTATTGTGCATTTCACATAACTGCCTTCAACGCTATGTTGGCTACCCTGAACGTCAATAAATTCCCAACCAATTCTCGTTTACCACTCATTCCGACCTCGCCGACGAGGCCCGTCGCGACGTCCCCATCATGACCCGAGTCCGCCGCCGAGTATGACTCAGACCCCAAACCGACCCTTGCTCGAGCCAGCCCGCGCTGAGCCTATAGATTTAAATTCGACCCAAAATAATGAACCGATCCAGCTAGTAGTCCCTCCCTCTAGTTGCCCTCCCCCCAGCGACGACCTAAGCCGAGGCCTGTACCTCAGTAGGGGGTGCCCTTAGCGTGTGGTTGCTTAGTTTGTAGTTTTTATTTAGTTTTAAGCCTGGCTGGAGGCATTTGTAAGTCCTCACCAGAAGTCCGCGTTAAGCAGTGACGGCTGTTAGAAGCCAACTGCGAGAGGCAATAAAAAAAAAAAAAAATCGTTTATCACTTCTCTGTCGCTGTCACACGACTGTCAAAATAAAAGTGCAAGACAGAAACGGGAACATAGCTAAAGCACGTGGTAGTATTTTTTATTTAACTCGGCCTAAATCTTTTTAACATTGTCTCTAAGGTTGGAAAAACATCGGAAACCTCTTTGGTGTTGCAAACGTCCTAGCTAGTTAGACAAGCACTGGCAACTTACGAAAAAAAAATTATTGACAGGACATAAATTGGCGGGATTTTTGAATTATATTTCTAGGTAAATTAAATCATAATTATGTTATTTATTCATTTGTTTTGTTTCAGATAACAATATGATTCGACACGCGGTTTTTCTTGTGCTCTCTCTATGTTCGCTGAACCAGGTAAGTTGAACTCTTTATAAATTTGCCGATAGATAATGCACACCCATAATTTATTATGCACTCTTAGATAAAACAGCCGTCCATCAACGCAAATCGGAATAAAATAGCTATATACAGGGTAACTTGTAAAACACTAACAACCTCGCATGACTATACAGGGTGGCAGGATAAACAGTGGAAATATTTTAAGGGGTCATTGTACTCATCATTATGAACAACTTTTACTATGGGACCAAACCTGAAATCGCGAAAAAAAAATCAGCTGTTCCATACATTTATATTCACATAACTCAACAAAATGTATGGAACAGCTGATTTTTTTTTCACGATTTCAGGGTTTGTCCCATAGTAAAAGTTGTTCACAATGATGAGTACAATGACCCCTTAAAATATTTCCACTGTTTAACCTGCCACCCTGTATTGCTAACATCATAAACAACAATTTTTGTTTTACGACTTTTAATAATTCATCAGATTTTACATTCATACAAAATTAAAAATATATGACAGCGCATGGAAGCCATCCAAATTAAAGATCTAAAAAGTGTCAGAGAATTCTATTTTCGGTAATTAAGTTTTGTAAAAGGTCACAAAACAAAAGTTGTTGTATAAGATGTTAGTAATACAGTTCTGCGAGGTTATTAGTGTATTACAAGTTATCTTGTATAGCTATGCTAGCCAATATTTAAGAACTAACGGTTGTCACAAAAACTGTATCTGTAGATGAATTATTCATAAAATGTCACTTTCGTTCACTTAGTGCCTTTGTTTTGCACACCTCAATGGTTTCACTTTTACTTGTGACTTGTGACACACTTATTTTTACATGGTAGGTAATTAGTGTATTTAATTATATATTAAATAGGTATCAAGGTACATGAAATATTTAGAAGTAGCGGTATTTTGTAAGCGTGAGGAATTTATTGGTTTACCTAATGTACCTATTCTATTTTTATTTTTTTACTGGCCGGGCATTTGTTTCTTTAGAAATTTTGGAGTTGGGCTAACAAATTAAAAGATAGCCTTTTCGAAATACTGTCTCCATGTCTATTCTACTAATAGACAAAGTACTTTCTTATCTTCTTTTTTATCATGGAAATCTTTCTACAACCTGTTATTTTGTCTAATCTTCTTACAAAACTTGTTTACGTATACAGGGTGGCAGGTTAGATATTGGAAATATTTAAAGGGGTCATTGTACTCATCATTATGAACAACTTTTACTTTGGGACCAACCCCGAAATCGCGAAAAAAAAATCTGCTGTTTCATACATTTTGTTGAGTTATGTGAACATAAATGTATGGAACAGCTGATTTTTTTTTCGCGATTTCAGGGTTGGTCCCATAGTAAAAGTTGTTCATAATAATGGGTACAATGACCCCTTTAAATATTTCCACTGTCTAACCTGCCACCCTGTATAATGATCATGCTACGCGTGCAAGTTGAAAGAATCATAATACTTAATAAAGGTGACATAGATGACATTCATTGACTGTTATAAAATGCCTAGGCTGAATCATACTGCCTTTGTAAAGACATAATAATCCAGACATGTTATCTCCACAGGTTTACTCAGCAAAACAGCAAGTCCAGCTATCAGACTCCTACCTCCCAGTGGCGATGCAGATCATAGCCCACCTCACCGACCAGATGGCGTTCGAAGTCAGGGACGAAGTCACCCCGAGGCCTACATCTAAGCCTACCCCTAAGCCTACTACTAGGCCCACCACTAGGCCTACAACTAGGCCCACAACTTCCTCTTGGTTCACGACTTCGAAGCCGTATGTGACCTTCAAGCCTATTAACAGCTGGTGGAATGGTTTTACAACTAAGAGGTTACTTTGGCTTTGTATATAGCTTGTGACTCTTTTTAACTGACTTCGAAAAGAATGATAATATTGTAGGCAGGGCCAGCTTTAAAGGCATGAAGGCTCTGGGGCAACCAAAAATTAGAGACCCCGAAAAATGTAGGAATCGGACGAAAAACAAAAATAATCTGACGAAACAAAAATTTCACAGTTTTATGCTAGTGGGCACTTAAGTACCAATTAGTTTCAGTAAAAAAATCTCTTAGCGAGCAGAATGAAACAAATTGTTCATGTTTGTTTAATCCATTAGTTTTCATAGGAAAAATTAGATTTTTTTTTTCAAAAGAATCCCATTTGAATGTGAACTTTTTATCTCTTTGACATACAAATTTTACTGTTCTTATCTAAAAATATCAAGTTGTGGAGGCTCTTTTCTTGAGGCCCTTTTTTTGTCGAGGCCCCAGGGCCACTGCTCTTGTTGCCCTGTCCTAAATCCGGACCTAATTATTGGAATAGGTTAGAGAGCTCCCTCTTGACTTCGACATTATTGAGAGGTGATTTTTTTTCTCGGTCAAAGATTAAACAACACACACGCCATTGTGAATAGAAGGAAAGAAATAAAAGTCACTGGAAACAATCAATTATTTCATAGTGTCCCTTTTCGAAGTCAGTTGTGTACATAATTATAGGCTAAGTATATTTAATTTTAAATTATTAATAGGAGTGGCTGAATAAACTACTGGTAGGTTTTCTATCGAATTTATTAATATTTTTATAAAAAAGGAAAATAGTGTTTTCTGGTAAAAGGTGAAAGTGCCGATTCGGGCATCAAAAAGTGATTGAATAAAATACGACGAATATCACAAAATAATTTATATATTACAAGAAAAAAAGGCAGTCGGCAGTTTCACCTTTCAAAAGTTAATATTTTCTGTTAGGTAATATTTTAATTTGATTTCTATAAATTGGTTTCTGCTTTCTATAAATTGCTTTTCTAGGAATGGAAAAAAAATGAAAATAATTAACTGGGAAATGGGAAATACGTTTTCAACGTGATTTAGGACAAAATTAAACAGTCTTCGGTAGGTATTATAATTTGTATTTTATTTTACAGAAAAGTGTCGTATTTTGTGATAGAAAAATCATAACTGTAAAGAATGAAAATTTTACATAATTTCTCATTTGGTTTAATAAATTTCTTACACCTGTAAAAATATATCTACAGTAGGACGAGTTGCTATATAAATATTAAGATAATTACGTGTTATTGAATTTATCCAAAGTCAAAATCAAAGTCAACACCATTTATTTCAATTAGACCATTTACAAGCACTTTTAAATTGTCAAGCAATAGTGTCAGTTTGTTTGTCCCTAAGTTGAAACTTGCCCGTTCCAAAACGTAGATTCCTAGGGAGAAGAACTGACAAGAAATTTCATGGTTACACCAACCAACTAAAGACAAACCTTTTAACCTTTTAAACAGAAATATAGCAATGAAGCTTGTAAAGTAATACCTACTTGTCTCATCACAAAAAAAGCATTGACAACACAATCTCTCAGTACGGTGTTTTACTTTTTAAATTCGCATCACGTATCGACAAAGGTAACGGTAGAAATGAACAGGTATTATCAAAGTAGACTGTGACGTCATGGTTTGTGATCAAATGCTATTCTTTACTTCACTTAAGTGGAACACTTGTATTGAAATTGAAAAAGGGGTGAACAGAATTCCTGGTGGTGTTTGGTTGATGGTATTGTTAAATATACAGGGTGAATTTTTGAAATGGGTATGGTTGGCCAAATCCTAAACTATTAGAAAAAGCGATTAATGCTCTAGGGAACCCCGCGGCCGATTTTAATAAAAACTAACAGTCTTATTCATAAAAGATATTGAACCGTTATAAGTCCCATATAGCAGCTTTATATCATGATCATAAAAAATACTATTCATAAACACACGATAACTGTCTAATAGTGAGCAAATAATAAAGAGACCTATAAGCAGTCCATAAACCTCTCATAAACCTATTATAGTAAATAAAAATATACATAAACGTTCAATAACAGTCCAATAGAGCTAAAGTGTTCTAGAAAGTTATAGAAGGCCTTCTATAAACCTCTTATAAGGAGTATAAATCTATGGAGTACTATCTCATGTGAGAGACAAGTTGAAAAGTGTCTAGCTCTATTTAGTAATTAATAACTAAAAAAAACCTTCCATATGTAGTGGCGCTAGCATAAGAAAGGGTATGCTATGAATGTAGCACGGTAGCACCACGCTAATTTAACCCATTTAGACGGACACCTTTCATGCACAGAGATGTTCCTCTTTTTTTACACTCCATAAATGTGACATCGATCTGACACCTTTGTTGTTTCCTTGACAACGGCCAAGAGTGAGTCGTCAAAATGCCTGTATTATGACAGATGACAACATTACCACGCAAATCCTCCAATAAACCTATTTTAGCTATAGGAGCTTTATTGAGCGTTTATGAGTGTGTTATTAAACGTCAAATAGCACTATTGAACGTTTTAACTAAAGAACGTTATAAACCTCCAATAAGATACTTTTTATGAATAAGACAGTAAAACTGCACCATTAGATTTAAATAAAAAAAAAATTCCTAGCCAGGATTCGAACCTGTGAATTTTGGAAAAAAATACACAGACTATCGCAGATTATTGCAAGAAAAATTAAATAGAATATGGTTAAAAATTAACCCTTCTTATCTAATGATGCAGTTTTGGTTTGTATCAAAATCAGCTCCGATACGCCTTTAAGTGTTTCTCGCAATTTTTTAAGTTTCTGATCTATCCACACCAACTGGAAAAATTCTGGTGGCTATAAAACATGTCCTCCATTATGACACATTCCTCAAAGAGGATCATTATACTCATCATTTTGAGCAACTTTTACTATAGAACCAACCATGAAATCGCGAATCTTTTTTTTTTAATGGCCTCTCGCAGTTGGCTTCTAACAGCCGTCACTGCTTAACGCGGACTTCTGGTGAGGACTTACAAATGCCTCCAGCCAGGCTTAAAGCTAAATAAAAACTACAAACTAAGCGACCATACGCTAAGGGAACCCCCTAGTGGGGTACGGGCTTCGGCTTAGGGCGTCGCTGGGGGGAGGGCAACTAGAGGGAGGGACTACTAGCTGGATCGGTTCATTATTTGGGTCGAATTTAAATCTACAGGCTTAGCGCGGGCTGGCTCGAGCAAGGGTCGGTTAGGGGACTGAGTCATACTCGGCGGCGGACTCGGGTCATGATGGGTCGCGACGACATCAGCTGTTGCATACATTTGTATGGAGATTTCACGGTTGGTCCCATAATAAAAGTTGCTTATAATGATGAGTATAATACCCCTTTGAGGAATGTTGCATAGTGGGAGGCACGTTGTATAGGCATTCTTGAATAATATAGAGGTGTGTGTGCAGTGCAGTGATAGCCTACTGGATTAACCATGTGCCTCCCACGGCGAATGGTTCGAGGTCGATCCCGAGGCACGCACCGCTGACTTTTCGAAGTCATGTGCGTATTAGAAATTAATTATCACTTGCTTTAACGGTGAAGGAAAACATCGTGAGGAAACCGGCATGTCCTTGAACCAAAAATTCGAAGACATATGACGTCCACCAACCCGCACTGGGCCCGCGTGGTGGACTACGGCCCACTCCCTCTCACAGAGGAGGCCTGTGTCCCAGCAGTGGGAACATTATAGGCCGATTATGCTTATGCTATAGAGGTGTGTCAAGTTTTGTCTAGCTTCGGCTAGAAATGTAAATGTCTGCATAAAGTTTTAGGTGTAAATATTAATCTAGTAACAAAATTGTAAATATGAAACTAAGTCTGGGTTGGATCTTTTTTAGGGTTCCGCAGTAAAACTATACCTACCCTTATAGTTGTAATTGAAATTTAAAGTTCAAATCTGGAAGGATGGTGTGAATGAAGTGGCCAGTAATGGAAGATTGCCAGCACTAAATGATGAAAGAGGATGACTCCGTCACATAGTTTCGTCATGTCCGTCCATCTGTCTGTCCGTCTGTCCGTCTATCTGTCCGTCTGTCACACCCTCGTCAAATCTACAGTTCATAACCAATTTGTATGAAACTCCGCAAGTAGATTTCTTGTGTGTGCCGCCATAAAGACCTGCCGGCCTAGCATGACCACGATAGAAACGGGTTTTGTCTACATAGAAATAGACAAAGTGACAGATTGTACAAACATTTCTACCGTTTCATTCATAAAACGTAGAAATGTTTCTACAATCTGTCACTTTGTCTATTTCTATGTAGACAAAACCCGTTTCTATCGTAGTCATGCTAGGCCGGCTGTAGTGAAATTAGAAAAAATAAAATAATTAGGGGTGGCCCCTATACATGAAACTGAGGAATGAAAAAAAAATATTTACACGCACTCCTTGGTGTGGGGGTATCGTTGGATAGGTCTTTAAAAATAACATAAAGGTTTCTAAGTGACTTTTTTATTTAAGCGCATATTTAGTGAACTACAAGCTCCGAAAATGGTTAAAACAATGTGTCCCCCCCCCCTGTAATTTTCCAACCACGTTATCTAACAATGTGAAAAAAATTAAGCTTATAGCATCTAATAAATACTCTTGATTAAAATTGGTTTGGTTTGACGACCGCAAAAATAACTTTGTATTTCATAATAATGTTATGAAATACAAATATATATTTGCGGTCGGAAGACTGAAATACTTCTTGCTATGGAACCCTAGATTGAGCGTGGTCCGACACGCTCTTGCCAGGGTTTTTTATATTTTTTTAGTATTTCTAAAATAGAATAAATTATAAAAATATTTTACAATACAGAAAAAAATCGATGCAATATATACTTCGATTTTGCTCCCTTCTTGATATATATTCTTGCCCTACAATTTATTTTCAAATCAATACTTAGATAATGGTGCCGACTCTGTTGTTTACGAACTAAACTAATTAAGTCTTATTATGTCTCTTTCTAATAAAAAACATGAGAGAGGGATAGCAGATATTTAATCCTGTCAAATTAGTCCACTTGAACAGTTTTAACGTCAATTTAAGTAATCGGAATTGCAAAAGGTCACGATTATTTTCCCGTAAATGACAAAGGCGTAGACTAATTTGACAGTTCTAAATATTTTGTGTCTTTTTTCAATTATATTTGTAAGAAAGAGATATAATGTGATTAAAATTAGTTTAGTGCGATGTTCAACAGAATCAGCACCAATGCCAAAAAACATGATGGCAATAAGCGGGAAATCTATGAAACAACATTTACAAACGAAAGTGATATCGGTACTACATTACTATAAAATACCTTCATTTCCAACCACTAACAATTACCAATTCAAATTTCAGATCAGAAATGACAACCCCCCATCACAAGCCAGGCCTCTACGCCCCATACTCCCCCCCAAAACCTATAACCAGATTCACCTGGCATCCGCAGCAGCATCGCTTCGTTCTCCTCCCAGTCGAGAACCACGCCCAATACACCATCTTACAACCACACCAGACAAGGACAGAGGAACCTCTGCTCTCTTTCCACCACGAACAGATCAAACCCCTAATAGAGCCAAGTCCTCAGTCAGCTCCATATTTACCCCCTCACTATGACGTCAAAGTTTCCAGTAGATCCGATGGTTACGACTTCGATGATGTCAGTGAGGAGAATCTTCAGTATTTGTCTGATGATGTTAGGGAGATGATTAAAATGGCGAAGGATCCTCATGATGATAAGGTGGTGGATGTGTGGGATGGATTGAGGCAGGGGAACCACCCGGCGATGGCGAAGGCGAAGCTTTCAGCGTCGAATTTGAGGCTGTTATTGCTGTATGATCTTCTGAGCAGGGATGCTAAGAGGCAGAGGCTGTCGGATTACAGCGTGAGTATTTTTTTATATTAGTTCAGAAAATATCAGTATTTTGACTAACCTCGACGTTTCGATCAAGTTGCATTGACCGCGGTCACAAGAAGACTGTGAGTTCTGCTGTTGCCTCGACTGAGCTCTTGAACTCGAGCAGTTGGACTGCTCGAGCGCTTCGGTGTACTTGTGTACGTAGAAGACTGTAGTTTGCTATGCAGTCGCTGCTTGAAGCAGTCAATACTGACTGCTTCAAGCAGTCCGTGTATGGTCGGCCTATCACTTTGCCCACGAATGCGTTCGCATGACCCGTAGGAACATTTTTCTGGATAAAAAAAGTAGTTTATAAGTACTCAGGGATTATGTAGCTTTCTAATAAAGAAAGAATTTTAAGATCGGATCAGTAGTTCTGGAGATTACCAAACTCACAAAATTCGCACTCGCTCTTTGTAATATTATTAGCACTGCCCGCAACTTAGTCTGCGTGACAAACACGTAGCGCCATCTAGCGTCCTAAACTCCTAAGGCAATTGTGACTATCGAAAGTTATTGTTTTTCCCTCGGGAACAGCGCTTTTTTTAAATGGTAAAAAAGGAACCCTTATGGTGCGACTTCGTCTGTCTGTCTGTCTGTCACACCTGCTTATTTCAGCAACTACTTATGCTATTGACTTAAAATTTGGAACAGTTATAAAGAATAATTGTTCAATTTTATTGCAAATGAAAAAAATCCAAAAATATTTTTATTTTCATTGCAAAAGGGGCCGGAGTGGGGGTCCAAAATTTTAAAGTGGGGTTACTAGGTCAAGTGACATATCATATGAAAGGGCTTGATCTGCAAATTTCAAAATATATTTTCATTTTATTTTATGTTTCACAGTTTTCGACATATGATGAAAAATGTCAAAAAAAATACCATTCCCCCCCCTTATCTCCGAAGTTTGCGGGGCGAAAAATCTGAAATAATTAGGGTTGATAGGAATAGACCCAAATATGGCACCAAAAATAAAACGATATTCCTAACTAGTACAGTTTTTTCAAAATCATCAAAATTCCTTCACAAACAAACTTAGTGATGCGGTCCGGATTTTTTCACTTTATACGTCCAAAAATGATACGGAACCCTCGGTGCGTGAGTACGACTCGCACTTGGCCGGTTTTTTTTTGACAATTTATTGCTGCGATTGTATAGCCGTGAGTTCAGATCTATATCGTACAGCTGTTATTGTGATGTACCATCCAATGTACCAATTTCATTGCAATAAAGCCGAGTTATACTGCAAGATTGCGTAAATTGTTCTACTGAGTTGCACGATATAAGATCTCAACTCACGGCAAATTGCAGCAAGAAAGTGGCAAAAAATTAGCCCGTTTAACCGCACCTTTAAAGACTATAAACTGTTATATGGTCGTCCATAACAATACAGTCGTCGACGAAATATCACTAACGGTATTGCATCTGACAGACACGTCTTTGCCAGACAACGTCTAAGACCGTTCTACCGCTTCACTCAAATGAAGGCTTATGTAATTGGAGAGAAAACCATGACCTTTCCAAAGCAATGGCTATTTATAGCATTTCTGTCAGAATTTTCACCCACGATACGGGAGAAATCCTAGTGGGAACCGTTTAAAAAATAAAAAATAAAACCTGACTACGACAAAAATTGCTCTGAAAAGCATGAAATAAGAAAATATTCCTGTCTGATAGCCTGGAATTGTGATATCCAGGGTATAGCCGTGGTTTCATGCTGTCCTGTTGGACCGGCCTATTGTCAAAAATACTAAATACTTGCAGTGTTAGCAGTGATAGCCTAGTGGTTTAACCATGTACCTCCCACGGCGAATGGTTCGAGTTCGATCCCGAGGCACGCACCGCTGACTTTTCGAAGTCATGTGCGTATTAGAAATTAATTATCACTTGCTTTAACGGTGAAGGAAAACATCGTGAGGATACCGGCATGTCCTAGAACCAAAAATTCGAAGACATGTGACGTCCGCCAACCCGCACTGGGCCCGCCTCACAGACAGAGGAGGCCTGTGTCCCAGCAGTGGGAACATTATAGGCCGATTATGCTATTATGCTACTAAATACTTACCAATACCACATACCACTACCACTACCTAAAACCAGCTGACGATCAAGACGCTTCAAATGATACCTCATTTGTCAAATTATGTTAAGTAGTTTAGAACTTAAGAGGGAACAGATAAACAAACATACCTACATATCGGTCAAACACATAACCCTCCGTAGTCTGGTAAAAAAAAACCCGGATAAGTACGAGTACGACTCGTGCCCTAAGGGTTCCGAAATACGCAATAGCGCCATCTATACCGCTATTACACTAACTATAGTGTAATAGCGGTATAGATGGCGCTATTGCGTATTTCGGAACCCTGGAAAAAAAAATACTCTTCGCCACTGATATCTATAGATATCAGTGGCGAAGGGTATTTTTTTTTAAGAGGTAAGCCGAAACTTCAAATGCTTACCTGGCCACGAAAAGATAATTATAAATATGTGACAATCAATAGTAGTCAATACTGCATGTGCTATTTTTCAAAGGGAAGCCGGTAGGAATCGTATTGTAGGGACCCTTCGCCACTGGTAGATATACATCTTTGATCAAGATATGAATCTTGATCAAAGATGGCGTTCATACTTCTATTAGCGCCATCTATGAGCAGATGGCTCCACTTATGGTCCGGTGACAGACGGACAGCAAATGGCAAAGTGATCCTGTATAGGTACCGTTTTTCCTCTTGATGTATGAAACCCTAATAACAAGCTTTGTAATGAGCGTTTGTTCAGCAGTGGGACGGGCTTGCCCATCCCAGTAACGTAAAATATTATCGCAATTAGTAAACAAAGCGCGGTCTACGTTCCAATTCTTTTATTTCTGTAATTTATTAGTACAATCGCCGTTTCATTTAAAAATATGCAAATTACACGACGACCCACAGCCATTATTTAAATAACGTAGATATGCAATTATGTAACACTAGACACTTCCTGTGGATTGGCTTGTGCAAAAAAAAATATACCTATGATTAAAATAAATAATCTACCTACAGTCTACACTAATAATATTAGTGTAGACTTCATTACAAAAAAAAACTTTTGTCTTTATTATAAAACTATTGAACCAATTTTAAAAATTCTTTTACCGATAGAAAGCTACATTATCAATTTAATTATCACTGAGTAATATGGGCTACTTTTTATTAAAAGTAACAAAATAAACATCGCGCTCGACCTTCAATGTTAGTAACACGCCTGCCACACACTCGACGAGTGGCATGGGAAGTAGCGAGGAAAGGAGGCAGAGACATAGTGTGGCAACATTACTCGTCATGCCACACGTCATGCTCCTCGTCCTCTCTCTCTCTCTCTCTCTCTCTTGTCTCGTCCGGCAGAGAGGGCAACATCGCGGCAAATCACGGCAGCGCGTGGAACATAGCGATGAGCAGCGCAAGGAGCATAGTCTGGCAGGGCCATAAAAGAATGCCTAGAACGACAAGGGCGCAGGCAAGGTCTTACGCATATTGTTTATTATTTTTAATATTTTAAGAAAAAAAATGTTTACAAACATTTGCTAACACTAATACATTTACTAACAAATGTTAGGAATTGTTACATTCTGTTAGGAATTGTTAGAAGATTACAATTTTGTTTAGAAATGTTTACTAACATTACCTAACATGACAACATTTCGTAACATTGTGATCAATCTAAAAGCAATGTTCAGCACCAATAGACAGACAAACATTTTTGTATTTATTTATCGATCCGGTCTGGTGATATGATTTGCTATTCTTGTAAATACATAAATACCTAGTTTTGAATACAGAACATTCAATAATCATTTGTTTTGATGATGTTATTGACATCAAACATTCGTTATGGAAATCTGTGTTAATGACTAAAACATTTAAATGTCAATTGACACTATAAGTAGGTATTATAGGAATGGCGAATCATAGATCTATTTTGGCTCCAAAAAAATTAAAAACTAAATGATTCATTATTTATGCTAAATGTGATGCTTATCAGTGCATTAAAAATACTTAGGTTATTTTTATTAAAGAAAAATATTATGCTATTAATGCTTCGAAAAACGGAATAAGATAATATTAGTACATGTATACGATATTTCAATTATTCATTCGTTTTATGATATTACGACATTTTAATTTAGAACTTTCAACAAATTCAAATTCAAATTCAAAAGTCATTTATTCAAACTGGGCTAAAGTCAATTAGCACTTTTTGAACGTCAAAATATACATAAGACAGCCCCCAAAAACGCCCGCCCTTCACCGCTTCCTAGTGTTTTAGCTGCGAAGAAGAAAATCACAATTCAAAACCGATATTTGCTGTTTTTTTCTTTACATAAATATAACTAACTTACCAAGCCTAGTTAAATTTAGAATAGAAGCTCTAAATTCTATAAAACAAATTGTTCGCTCCATCACTAAAGACCTAATTGGTGGACCAAGTTAATTTATTCGGACTACGTCAAGACCAATAAAGCCTTCATTCTCTCAGATTTCTATCCCTAACTTTATCTTTTAAAAATAAAACGTGGAATATAAAATATTAGATTTGTATCTGTCTGATTGCGAGGAGTTAGATCTAATTTGTAGCGCTCACATTCTGGGACTGAACAAGATTGCCTGATCAAACACAGAAGTATCAGAAGTAAAGGTTTTCATTGAAATTGTATTTTATTATCTACCCGATTTTAACTCACTTTGTCTAATGATTACTTTCTTTTCAAATAAAACATAATTTAGAAGTAGAAAGTGATGAGTGACGAAAAAAGTATCCCATACTTGCTACATAGTTTTTGGGGTACTTTTTCGTTCACCATAACTTTACAATTTATTATTAGTGGTTGCCCAGTGGTCGAAATTCGAGCGTAGCATTCTCACTCAAAAGTGATTAAAACATATACCAAAGCCTCTTTTTGCTTCAACATCAAAGTTATCGTCGGCCAAGTAGGTAATAACTTTGACTTATCCTTCGGTCAATGGACACAGACCCTTGGCGACGCGATAAACTTTTGCAACAATATCGTAAAATATTTTATTTTTATTGTTCTCTTGTTATTACAGTATTCTTGTTAGGTGTTCCAGTATTTTCGTAAGCTACTTGAAGGCATTTCCAAGAACTCGGTTTCCTTGGCTATGAAATTGGGTTTATTGTGACAACCGTTTGATTTTCTTATTAACGTTTGCATTGTTCTTCCTGACAATTTAGTTCCATCTGTAAAGTCGGCCGATCCGACAGATTGGCGCGTTAATATTAGCCCAACTTACCTATAACGTGTCAATCAGGTTTCAAGTTAAGTCATTCGCACGCACCTTTTGACTGTACGAAATTTTGCGCGAAAGAGACCATGGACAAAAATAACATTAGTAAGTATTTCTGTCCATGGAATAGATCTTCGAACACAAAGTACTCCTAGGTCCTGGTAATGACCGATGTCGCTTTACGATTCCATACCAACTATAAGCACAGTAGTGTTTGAGTGAGTTTTTTTGACGTATAGTTTCGTTAACGTAAGCACATTTTGAATTTAAAATACAGCAGTCCTGGAACATTTTGATAAAATTTTATACAATTTGCACATTTTAAAAAATAGAGAGAAATTAATTAAGTATTTAATTTATATAAATATTGTGTAACAAACGTCTATTTTCAATTCAAAATATGCTTACGTTAAAGATACTACACGTCAAAAAAACATGATAGGGGTACAGAACTCACCTACTAAACAAAATAAGGTTTAATTTAACATCACCATCATCGTATAAGCCGAAAGACATCCATATCATGGTATAGATCTTCCAAATCGCTACTATACCCAATCCTGCACAGCCTGAATCCAATGGTTGGTTTTATTTATGTAAAAACAACATAATAAAATTTGATGCCCTAAATCGTGAACGCAAACAAGCCAATCTTTTACTTAGTCATAGTTGGGCCAATTTTATTTCTTTACGACGTCTTAAATCCTGCTCCCCATACATTGACCTCATGAATATCTTTATAATCCTATAAATAACATGTTTTAGGACGTATCTGAGGAGCTCTGATACAAAATAAGAAGGTTCGGTGGGCTCAGACTTACGTACCTACAACCAGAAATTCTCAATAATGCCTAAAGGGCAAGCCAGACGCATTTAGTTATTTTTTCATGAATTGAAGTTATTTTTAATGTCCGTATTGCGTAATATCGACATAGCATAAGCATAGCATAGCATGCATGCATGCATGCTTAATCAGCCTATAATGTTCCCACTACTGGGACACAGGCCTCCTCTGTGAGAGGGAGTGGGCCGTAATCCACCACGCGGGCCCAGTGCGGATTGGTGGACGTCGCATGTCTTCGAATTTTTGGTTCTAGGACATGCCGGTTTCCTCACAATGTTTTCCTTCACCGTTAAAGCAAGTGATAATTCATTTCTAATACGCATATGACTTCGAAAAGTCAGCGGTGCGTGCGTGGATCGAATTCGAACCATTCACCGTGGAAGGCACATGGTGAAACCACTAGGCTATCACTGCTTTTATATCGACATCACTCACTTAAATTCATTTAAAATGAACACAAATACTCTCTGAAACGAAAAAAAACATGCTTGCCCTCTAGGCACGCCACTGGGACGTAGGTTTAATTGAATTGCAGTGTACCTACCTAAAACTAAAATAGATCAAGCGGAGACTGATTCTCCTTCAAAGCTAGACAAAGGCTTCTTTCAAACGAACACATTATACAACGTGGCAGGTTAAACAGTGGAAATATTTAAAGGGGTCATTGTACTCATCATTATGAACAACTGTTACTATCCAGGGACCAATCTTGAAATTGCAAAGAAAATCAGCTGTTCCATACATTTTCTTGAGTTATGTGAACATAAATCTATGGAACAGCTGATTATTTTTTCGCGAATTCAGGGTTGGTCCTATAGTAAAAGTTGTTCATATTGATGAGTACAATGACCCCTTAAAATATTTCCACTGTCTAACCTGCCACCCTGTAGAAAGAGTCAGTGCAATAGCAGTCGTTCACCGTTCTGGCATAATAGGGACCTCTCTAAAGTGAATAGCTGTGAGATAGCAAGGATAGGTAGAAGGTAATGCGTGCAAAGGACGCAATCCTATAAGAGTATGGAAGTCACTGGAAAGTCAAGCGCATTTATTTCAACAAAATCAATCGAAAAGGCTCTATTTCAAAATTCCGTTTCCCATGGAAATGAAGCTCTCTTCTTTAAGGTTCCGTTCCTCAAAAGGAAAAACGGAACCCTTATAGGATCACTTTGTTGTCCGTTTATCATAACGGTTGGAGGCATCTGCTCATAGATGGTGCCACTAGAAGAAGTATGTAATAGCAGCATCTTGCTCATAGATGATGTATGAATATTTCTAGTGAAATATATTATTTTATTTATTATATCTACATACATAACTAAGTTTGTACGGAACCCTCAGGGTGCGAGTCCTACTCGCACTGGTCCGGTTTTCTTTTTCAAAGTAAGCATCTCTTTATTATCATTCAGTAACTTTCTTGGAAAAGTCTTCACCACAATAATTGAGCGTGTTGTATTTTTCCGTGCTGTAATTTTTTGTTGCTGGTGTTATGACGCAACTTAGGAGTGGCTTATATCCAGAGTGGACGGTGATAGGCTATGCTGATTAAGCTGATTGATACTTTACCGACCATACCTTCTGTCTCAACTCTTTTGGGTTTTAAGGTCTTGTCGTGATAAAAATAAACCCTCAGACATATTTACGAATGTTTTCCCCGATATATGGTACTAATAAAGTCGTTTAGGGTGTAATAACTTGTTCTAAAATATGGTCTGTTTAATGGTGGTTTTATGACGTAATCTCAGGCTGTTTTATTGGAATTTTAGTACTTTTGGCAAAAATATCAACTTGGGATCGTTCGATT
This sequence comes from Thalpophila matura, assembly GCA_948465475.1. Lineage (NCBI taxonomy): Eukaryota > Metazoa > Arthropoda > Insecta > Lepidoptera > Noctuidae > Thalpophila > Thalpophila matura. The sequence continues at coordinate 818,291 of OX419196.1, forward strand.
TGAAGGTTTTAATTGGTGATATATTCCAATTTCTTTCGAGTGAGTCAAGATTTTTCTTTGTATGTATTTATTAGCTTCGCCCCCGCGGTTCCGCACGTGTATACTATAAGATTTGTAAAAATACAAACTTTCAACGTCCATTTCGCCCCTTCAGGGGTATACCCCTAATACTAGTTTTTTTATTAGAAAATAAGAGCTTAAATACCAATTTCTACGACTAACTTCAAAACTAATGAGGGGCTCGTGGCTAAATGACAGCCGCGCTGATCGATCGATCTGCGAGGTTAAGCTGCGCTTGCCGCGGTCAGTCAGTGGATAGGTGACCGTTCTTTACACATCGAGACCCCTCCGTGCTTTGGAGAGCACGTTAAGCAGTCGGTCCCGGTTGTCATAGGAATATCTTTGACAGTCGTTACGGGTAGTCAGGAGCCCAAAAGTCTGACAACTGGTCTAACATTCGAATACCGGTATTCCCCAATAATTGGGTTGTGGAGGTCAGATAGCAGTCGCTCCATGTAAAATATTGATATTCAGCCGCAACCAGTTAGACTGGAAGCCGACCCCAATCATGTTTGGGAAAAGGCTAAGCGGATGATGAACTTCAAAACGAATGGTACTTCAATACATATTTTCATCGCCCTTTTCATCCCTTTATGGATAGAATTTCAAAAAATCCTTCCTTAGTGCGCCTCAACCTCGACTTGACCTTGACTTTGACTTCAAGGGTAGGTATATTTCCCACAAATTTGAAACCTCTAGGTAGCGGTTTGGTCTGGGCGTTGATTAATCAGTCAGGACATGTAATTTTACTGTACTTATACATTGATTCCGATTACTTATGTGACATAATTATTCAAAGCAAACACCCATACCAATTATGTTGCAGCCAAAGACTTTGAAGGGGGTCATACCATTACCTATTAGTGTTGATGTGATATACTGTTAATGACTGGTTTGTCAATTTGACGTCTACGATTTTGGGAGGTTCATGATCCCTACGACTCCCTCGGACCGCCACAGGAAAACACCTTCCTTTATCTTATAAACATCAAAAATTACAAACTCATCCCAAGATTGAATTATCCGTAGGATAGACTGTAATTCAATCTAGCAATGTACGGGGCAGTTCTATTAAAACCATCAACAATAGAGCAGATAGAAAATATAATAATTAGGGCATAATAAGCAGCAAACAAACATTATCTGGAACTTGTTTTTGTTTTGCACCCCATTTCAAGCTTTGTTGCCAAAACAGCTTTTTGAGGCTTGATTTTCGTAAACACCCATTCACCAAAACTTATTTTGTTCAGGGTGTTTACGTGATGATATTATTAATTTATTATCATCATAAATATCTTCTTGCGAAGAAACAAGTAATTATTTTCATACGTAATTCAGTATTCATTGTTTAATATTGTTTATACAAGATGTTTTTGATCTATAACCGTGCCATATTTCTATCAAACGCTACGGATAAAATGTATGGAAGTGACATTTGTGAGTCACGTGACTTTTCCGCAGGTAATGTCATTGCCATACATTTTGTGCTTATCGTTTGGCGTGAACGCTAACAGAAAAGCAACTTGTCTAGGACCTCTGTACCGACACGCCGCGTTTTCTGAATTGGATATGGGTGTCATGACGGGTAGAATCACTCTATTAAAAGTTGCAGATGACTAAATCAACGACCTGTATTTAAGTTTTTTCTCCACAATTTCCAGGGATTCTCCCCAGACGTGATGAAGGCCCTCGTCGATTCTTCAAGCGGCAGTGCGCGGGAGCAGCTCAAGATGGCGCTATCCAAGATGGTGGAGCGTCACGACTGTGGCCACGAGTACGCTAACAACAGAGCCAAGGAGATGGTCGGGGAACTCGCTAAAGACGAGTCGGGGATGTCCAGGGATCTGAGATACTTGCAGCCGCTTGAGTATAGCTTTTAGATGATTTGAGTTGTCTGTCTTTGTTGAAATGTGGAGTACAGGACCCTATGTGTATGTTTTTAAGGGATAGCTGATAAACACTTTATAAGTCAACGATCCCTACGTAGGTACGCACGGCTATACAGATCAAGCTATACATTTTCAGTATAAGCTGATCTCGCATTGTATAGGATTTCCTTACAGTGAGAGGTCAGTGTAAACTGGGAATGTATAGCTTGATGTGTAACCGTGTGTACAATCCACTAAGTGGTAGATACGTGATTTGTGTTTCTGTGGCCTTCAAGCTGCCCTAAACTATCGTTTAGTTTAATAAAAATAATTCTAATGATCGGTTGCAGAAATATAATAAACTGGGCAAGTAAGATCGTGCGGACAAGGTTCCTTCAAATAAAAACATGTTATATTTTATATTTAATACCCATTAAATAATAATCAAAATGAGATCGAAAAACTGTACAAATGGCTATTTATTAAAAATAACATTCAACAAAGACATACATGTAACTTTCCACGAGACACCATGACATGACGTCACACACTTGTATTAGATAAGATGAGCTAAGCCAGAAATGAGCTGAATCGGTGAAGCCTGGAGAATAAAGGTGCATTTATATTTAAACGAAATAAAGTATTTATCATAGACATAATTAAGTGATAATAAAAATATTTATAAGAAAAAAAAATATACATAGTATACTCATTTTAGTTAGTAGACATAAAATGCGTTGAGATAAATGTAGTGCATTTATATTACCAGCTAATTAAATCCATCTACAAGCTAACTCACTGACAGCAATGAAAGTTAATGAACCATTAACTTATGATAATAATCTGCCCGTACACAATCATGCTGATAATAATAGTACGATCAATAGTGTCATTTATCATACTTCAAATAAGCATGCTCCTTTTTCTTACACATGCTTTATATTTATACACATGCTAGCAGGTAGCATTAGCTATATATTAGTGATGCAACAGACCTCTGTTTCCGTTTCCGCAACTGCGGAAGTTCCGCATGCTTTTTGACATCCGTTTCCGTTTCTGTTTCCGCAAATTTTTTAACGGAAATCTGAACGGAAGTTTAAGGTTGACAGTTGAGTGGGAGCGCGCGTGTGGCGGACGAGACGCGCGCGGGAGGGTTGTTCCAACAGCAAGCCTGGCGCGGACTTTCGGCACTTGTCACAATGCAACGCGTTTGTTTACAAACATACTTTTTTGACGATCATTTAAACGGTCAGCTTATTAAAGAGGCGTATTTTGTCAGCAAACAAAGTGAACTGAGCTGCTTTTAGTGCTTATAGTATTTAACGTGATATTCGGCAGCCTTAAAATTGATGTCATATGAAATAAAAAATACATCTGCAGTATGTAATAGAGCAGCAAATCGTAATTTGGATTTAATAAAATTTTCGCAAGCTGTAAAATTAATTTTGATATGCTAACTATAGAAGTAAGGTAAATAGTAGGTTATGGGCGTAATATTTCTGTTGTTGTTTGTTTAGTACTTTTGTGTCGTGTTTGTAAATTAAGTGCAATTATGAAACCTAAAACAATTACTTATAAGACAGTGTGAACAAAAAAATTAATCGTCATTTTCAACGAAATATTTCCAACAATTTCATTGAAATATACGTTTTTTTTTTTTTTCGCATATCCGTTTCCGCATCCGTTTCTGTTCCGTTTCCGCAAAAAAATACTTTTAACATCTGTTTCCGTTTCTGCTTCCGCTAAGACACGTCCGTTGCATCACTACTATACACCGTGTAATTGACAGGTTGGCAAAAACTGAAACTGTAGCTTCATGACCATGATTATGACTGAAAAACGTTGGAATTTTCTTCAGGAAAATTGTCGAATTTTCCGACCGTTTTTCAACTAGATTTGTGTTCTATTCATTTGTTACAACAAAATCCAGCCCTAAAAACACAATTTTAGTGAAAAAAAGCAAAAAACTTAAATTCGGCAATGTAATCGTAAAAGAAAATTCATACAACCCGCGCGGAATCAGCAGTTAACTGTAAAAGTTTACTGGCCTCCGTAGTACCTACATCATTTCTGGGAAAATATTTCACTATCAAAATATTAACAATACCAGTCTGAATTCATACTTTTCGTTTTTGCCAACCTGTCAATTACACGCTGTATATTATACATTAGGAATATTAGCATGTTTTTGTGCCACTACAAATGAACATGTGTAACGGAACCAAGTAAGAATTTAAATGCTAAATCTTTTTGACATATTAGATTGTGGAACATTGTGTTGATCACCCATGTGATCGTTGGTTAATGTTTCATTAACTTTTATTGCTGACGTATAAGAATGCACTTCATTTAACTGCGCTTTAGTTTTCCTATTCGGATTTTAAATTACCTTGTAATAAACCAATCAAAAGCGTTACAGGGCCTAGTTTATTTAAAAACGAATGTTCGAAACTTGTTAGGGATTTAAATTACATTTTTGACAGCATCAATTCTGTAATATATTGGAAATTAACATCCAGTCTTGGTAGATAATGGAAGATAAAAATAATGATATCTGCAAAACCACTGTATTCACCAATTTATTGTTAATGAATTTTACGAATAGATTTTGTTTGCTCGCCCTAAATACGAAATTAATCAAAATTCAATTACTGCGAATATTAGGTAGGTACATTAATTCAATGAATAACAATATTCAATCAATAAATTAAAGTTAGGACTTAGGCAAAACTGTATTTTGAAATAATATTTTTATTAAAATACTTAACGTTTGTGTCAAGTTGACACAAACGTTAAGTAAGTAACTAACGCATAATTACACGACCATAATGAAAGTTTATATGATAAGATAACAATATACTACTACAAACTACACTACAAATAAATAAGACATAGATACTACTACCAAATAAAAAAAAATTAAATAAATATGGGTTGATTTTTTTTTATCTAACTTCATGTGACCTTTGAAATACTTCCCTTCCCTTGGGTGTCGTGAAATGACTAATATCCATACACTGTACTTACTGTATAACAATCATTATAAAATGATACAAAGTCTCAAAGTATTAATGTGAATGTAATTATTGCCAGTGTCTCTGTTACACAATAATATTTATGCTTATTAGCACGAAAGCATGCTAATTTTAAGCAAATAATGCGATCTACCAGCAGGAGTACAAAGTCAAGTCAAAGCATTTATTTCAATTAGACCAATTACAGGTACTTTTGAATTGTCAAGGAGTCTGTCAGTTAGTCATAATGATGAAGCTAGATGCCCGTTCCAAAGCGTAGATTCCTATGGAGAAGAACGGGTAAGAAACTCCATGGTTACTCTTTTAAATCAAATGATTACAATATCATGGTTACATTGTTTTTGTCGGAAATAACACAAATATGAGAGAACAATGTATAAGTCTAGAATAATAGTAAAAACAACTCCAAATATTAGCCATAGCAGTCCAGAAATTACCAGTCCCAACAGACGGCGCCCGTTCACGAACATGACACATGAATCAGCGCCATTTAGCTCAACCATTTTGAAGGGAACCGAATGACACAACGCATGCGCCACCATCAGCAAGACATTTTTAGTGAGCAGTACAGCAAGTGCTTTATGTTGATAGTGATGTACCAATGTTCATACTACTAACGAGCACGTGTAATCCGAAAGAGAGAAGAAGCTTTACAGGAATGACGGCACCATCTCTTTTTCACAACTAAATTGTATAAGACAATGAATGATTTAACACTTCATAATATTTTATAATACCTTTTTAAGTAATAGATGACAGTAACATTCTCCTTTGCAAAAATCACGCAGTATAAGTTTATAATGTCAGATGGATTAACAAGGATATGACGAAACTGCTCACAGAGTTTCTATTCATCATTAGACAAACGCAATTGAGAATGAAGCGACCGAACAATTTGTAAATCTTACTTCACTGATTGGTCGAGTGCTCTGTTCTCAATCGCGCAAAATGGACGTCGATCCGGCTCGAAGGACCAAATGATGTGTAGTTTTGCAGCTTGGTAAGACTTGTGGTTGTGTTGATTCTCCCTTCCTTGTGTGTATAGAGTTTAGGCTCCGATAGACAATGAAGTGAACTCCTTATTACTGCGGTTATAAAAAATGTGTTGTCTATAATAGTTACAGAAATTAAAAGGAATTGACACTCTCGGTCTGTTAAAAGCCTCACAGAACCATATAAATTATGGTGAAATCCGCTAGTAAGACAAATAAATTCACCAAACAAAGAATTATCAAAAAAGTAAATCAACAATAAAATTCGATTAGAAAATTGATCAAAACTAATCCTGTTTCAATCAACTGCGCCTTAGGCAGGAATCAATATTCCTAAATCCAATTACCGTGAACCAGTCAATCGAGGGAGGTTATACGATTAAAATAAATAGATTTCTTCTGCGACCAAGTAATTGGAGAATAGGGGCTTTTCAATTTATGCTTGTTTTATTGGGCATAAGGTAGGGCTTCCAAAAGCCTTATAGTCTAACTAGCTTCCGCCCGCAGCTTCGCCCGCGTTTTTGAGATAAAAAGTAGCCTATGTGTTATAAGCATATTACTGTAAAGTTTCATCAAAATCCGTTCAGTAGTTTTTGCGTGAAAGAGTAACAGACATCCATACATCTATACATCCTCACAAACTTTCACGTTTATAATATTAGTAGGATTACAGACATGTCTTAACAAAAACCGTTGTGCGGATAGAATCCTGTTGCTACACCTAAAAAAGTATAACTAGCGGCACCAGTCTTGATCACAAACTGATTGATTGATTGATTAGCTGATTTACGGTCTGAATGAAGAAGACGGAGGGCGCCGAGGCTGCACACGATTGGTTCGTCAACAGACTTTTTATCGCGGAAATATTTAGTAATAGGTATTATATTGTCGATGGCAACAAGACTGTTCCTATTTTGTTTGATATTCGTGCTCGATTCTTTGCAGTAAGTACTCTTTACATATAACCCTTGCCGGTACATTGACGAAACAAATCGTTTTAGACAGAGAAGCTAAATAAAACTGTCTGATGGCCTAGACGTCTGGGTTTGTATCTGTCCCTATATCTGTATCTGTAGCATGTACTTAGTCACTTTTGTCGCTAGATTTAGTTTTATGCATGTACCACTGTTATGGTTTTGTTTTGATTCTGAAAGGAAATTCTACCATACCAGTAGCGAAGGGTAAGGGGAAGCCGAAATAATAAAATAGTAACATTTTACTTATGTCATCCTATTCGTCTATTCAAATATACTAATATTATAACGCTGAAGAGTTTGTTTGAACGCGCTAACCTCTGGAACTACCGGTCCGATTCGAAAAAATATTTCTGTAGCCAAATTCATGAGAAATAGTAAAGACTGTTTAACATCACGCTACGATAGGGCTGCCATAAATACTGAGACGCCGACCGGGACATTTGGAAAATTGAAAAAAAAAATGTGGAATCAGACTCTTTTAGACCCAGGTTAGGAACTTTTATGTTTAATTTTGAGTAGAAATTTATTAAAACTTAATAAAATGCGAAAAATCGACAATGATCTATAGAAAAATTACATCCTAATTTTCTCAGGCTTTGTGTGCAACTTTTTTTTTCTCATTCATATTTTTTTGAAGTTCTGACTTTTTCAGTTAAATACCCTCTTCACCCATTTCGTTTCTATTCCACTGCTATGAGATCAACGAAAACACCCATTCCATATAATTGTAGGCTAGGATTGCAAAGAGAGATTGGCATATTTTTAGATTTGCTTTTCTTTCGTAAGTATATATGCTTGCCTAACTACCAAATCGGGACAACTGGCTTAATAACCGGGACACCGGGACGCGAGGCTTCAAACCGGGACATGTCCCGGTGTACCGGGGGGACGTATGGCAGCCCTACGCTACGACCATAAGGAGTCGAACAACTCGCCGCGTGAAACCACGGGGAACAGCTAGCAGTGAATGAACGAATAAGTATGACAAAGTACAATAGAATTATTTTTATTCTTTATTCTTTATTCTTTATTCTTTATTCTTTATTCTTTATTCTTTATTCTTTATTCTTTATTCTTTATTCTTTATTCTTTATTCTTTATTCTTTATTCTTTATTCTTTATTCTTTATTCTTTATTCTTTATTCTTTATTCTTTATTCTTTATTCTTTATTCTTTATTCTTTATTCTTTATTCTTTATTCTTTATTCTTTATTCTTTATTCTTTATTCTTTATTCTTTATTCTTTATTCTTTATTCTTTATTCTTTATTCTTTATTCTTTATTCTTTATTCTTTATTCTTTATTCTTTATTCTTTATTCTTTATTCTTTATTCTTTATTCTTTATTCTTTATTCTTTATTCTTTATTCTTTATTCTTTATTCTTTATTCTTTATTCTTTATTCTTTATTCTTTATTCTTTATTCTTTATTCTTTATTCTTTATTCTTTATTCTTTATTCTTTATTCTTTATTCTTTATTCTTTATTCTTTATTCTTTATTCTTTATTCTTTATTCTTTATTCTTTATTCTTTATTCTTTATTCTTTATTCTTTATTCTTTATTCTTTATTCTTTATTCTTTATTCTTTATTCTTTATTCTTTATTCTTTATTCTTTATTCTTTATTCTTTATTCTTTATTCTTTATTCTTTATTCTTTATTCTTTATTCTTTATTCTTTATTCTTTATTCTTTATTCTTTATTCTTTATTCTTTATTCTTTATTCTTTATTCTTTATTCTTTATTCTTTATTCTTTATTCTTTATTCTTTATTCTTTATTCTTTATTCTTTATTCTTTATTCTTTATTCTTTATTCTTTATTCTTTATTCTTTATTCTTTATTCTTTATTCTTTATTCTTTATTCTTTATTCTTTATTCTTTATTCTTTATTCTTTATTCTTTATTCTTTATTCTTTATTCTTTATTCTTTATTCTTTATTCTTTATTCTTTATTCTTTATTCTTTATTCTTTATTCTTTATTCTTTATTCTTTATTCTTTATTCTTTATTCTTTATTCTTTATTCTTTATTCTTTATTCTTTATTCTTTATTCTTTATTCTTTATTCTTTATTCTTTATTCTTTATTCTTTATTCTTTATTCTTTATTCTTTATTCTTTATTCTTTATTCTTTATTCTTTATTCTTTATTCTTTATTCTTTATTCTTTATTCTTTATTCTTTATTGTACACATAATAATATTTATACAAAGTTTTATATTGATATGGTATGTACAAAGGCGAGCTTAACTCAAAAATTTAGTTTTCTACCAGCAAACCTTTTTAATCTTGTTACTATTTTATTGTACCGATTTCCCCTTACCCTTCGCCACTGTACCGTAATAGTAGTAGCCCAAGAGATATATGGAATTTTGCCTCTTCTCTCGCTCGCACAGAACCATTTTTCAGAATGTTGAATGAAAGATGCATTTTTGAAAAATGTAATCTGATACAGAACTACAAAATAATATTAATTCTACAGGTAAATAATTAAAACACATTTCTACTGTGATATCTAATAAACAAGGTTAAAAAACGATTACGATGTGTTTTTGAGACATGTTTAACTCATTTGTTTTTAATCATTAAATTGGAGTTTAAAATATTATAATGAATATCATTTTGTAGTTCTGTATCAGATTACATTTTTCAAAAATGCATCTTTTCATTTAACTTTCTTAAAATATATGGTTTTGTGCGAGCGAGAGAGGTGCCGAATGCGAGAGCCCTCTTAACTTATCAATATAATATATTTTACTGCTTAGATTGTTCTCTCAAAGCCAGTTGTATGTTTTTAGTCCACTGTTCCCTTCTATCTATTCTGTGGCTCCTACTACACGTGTCCAAATCACGGCAGGTACACATTCATCTCATGAATATTCACAAAGAGCAAACAGTGTGCAAATGAGTCATGTCTATGTGTGTCCACGGCCTAAAAACCACAATAAACGGTTCGTTGCTATTGTTTTGTTCACAGGCACTAAACTGTGATAGTTACTCGCCGTTATAAGTTAATATTACGCTTTATGGGTTTGCTATAAATAATGAAGCATCATTTCCAAAGACGTAAGGGCAACCACATGTAATAATAATAATACTAAGCAGTGGCGAAGGGTGATACAATACGATTCCCACCGGCTTCCCTTTGAAAAACAGCACGGACAGTATTGCCTACTTTTATTAATCTTACCTCTTACAAAAACTGACCCTTCGCCACTGATACTAAGTAATTATTACATAAAACTTTTTTTATATCATCTATGACCAATTTGTGTGTATACGGCTATAAACTTACTTTGCATGTGAACGTAACATGGGACGGGCCTTCATTCAGTTTTAAATTAGACGATCTCTAACTTATTGAAATAAAAAGTGTTTTAAACGCGTTCGTCACGGGGGGAGTTCCACACGAGAAAAAAATAAGCACATAGTTGTATAATCAAAGGTACTTCGATTTAATTTACATAGTTATAAACATTTAATACAAATACAAATACCTAAATTATAAAATCTCAATTATTCTGTTAATACAAGACAAATAATTTCAAATAAATAAATAATTATGGTTTTGACTATGTTCATGGCACCTCCTCTTTTTACATTTTTACAATAAATGGGATATTCTCGTTAATAATATGATTAGATTTAATTAATTAATACATCTGTAGGTATACATATTTACAAAATAAAAAACAGGTACGAAAAAACCAACTTAAATCTAAACTATTTAAAAATAAAAAAAAACGCGCTCAACTAAGCAATTGAATTAAAATTATTTGTAGAAATTGTAAAAATATTATACTTAAATCATTTATTTTTAAAAACAACATATAGATGGCAGCACAGTTAATTGTTTCTTTTTCCTTATAGCTGACAATGTTATTAAAACCTGACTGTCCCTATTCAAAAATAGTGCCTTGCAGCGGCAAAGGGCGAGAAAAACCGGTAGGTACATTAAAATAATAACAAAATACCTATGTTTATTTCTTTCTGTATTTACCTATATATTTCGAATAGGCGAATAGGTGTGACATAAGTAAAACGGGATTATTTATAATTTTGTTACTATTTTATTGTACCTACCGGCTTCCCCTCACCCTTCACCACTGGTGCTTTGAAACTATTACCATTTTATTAAAGAAAAAAATATACGACACCCTACCTAAAGTATCATAATTATTAGCCTCACAATATGAAACAGACTATAACCTCACATACACCTAACGTTTTCAAAAAACTCAATTCTATATCATTAAGTTTATATCAACAATCCAGAATTAACAACACAAGTGCAGCACCACAGAGAGGCTACTTTACTACGTATACAGTTGCTCAATTTTTAAGGAAACTGTAAAAGCCAATAAGCCCTGATTACATATATTAAACAACTGTATGGAGTGGTTAGACTGTACCACAGAGCATTTTAAGGCAGAGCATGCCTTTTATTTTTTTTATAGAATCAGATTTGACCCGCTGTCCGTTCCCTTCTACCTATAATTTCACAACTATACATTTTCATAGTTTTATATTTAAGCATAGCATAAATTAGCCTTTACCTATATTTTTACCACTGCTGGGATTCAGGCTTAATCTCTGTGAGAGGGAGAAGGCCGTAGTCCACCACGCGGGCCCAGTAGATACGTTGTTGTTGGGTTGGTGGACGTCACATGTCTTTCAATTTTTTTTGTTCAAGACATGCCGGTTTCCTCTCGATGTTTTTCTTCACCGTTTTCGGCATGCCTGGTAGGGTCTGGTGGACTCACCCTGGTACATAAACCGTTGTATTTTATTCAAATTTCAGTTTTGCGCGCCATGGCTCTCAATAGCTGGGCGTAGTGAACTTCTCAAAAACTTCCGCCCGCTTCCTCAATCAAAAGAGTGCTCGCGAGGAAGAAAATGGTACTAATTATGTCTGAAACATGCATTTTTCTAATGTGAAAATGTTGATAGAAGTGACGTGGATTGATCATTTTATTTTTATTTATACCGTAACACCTTATATTCCTAAAGTTTGATTGTGATCTTTTTTACTTTAATAAATATACACCCCTAGAATAATTACAAATAGGTACAATAATACTACAAATTATATGAGAAATAGCAAGTTAAAAATTCGGGTCTGACAGACACACCAGGCATACCATGTAACTTTTTGCTACCAGGCATGCCAAAGGTTAAAGCAGTGCTGATGATACAAATTCCTTTTCCACTGGGCCATTCTTTTCTCTGTTTTGTATTTAAAATCTTCCAATCATGCGCCTACCGTAAAAAATATCCCAAGTGCTACAGTTTTTACAATTATTACTCTGGCATCTCTATCCTTATTCAATGCTCTGTGAACAATCCCAAAACTATAACTTCAATACCACCAAGTATTTTATAAGACCTTAACTTGACCCCGAACTGGAATTCGGTCTAAACAATGCCGTGATCCCGCCCCATAGCAGCTGAATGAAACTCCCAAATAGTTCTAGTATATAGATGAAAGGCCCTTCTTTGGGTTTGGCAACTTCTTCATCATCACTATCCCAGTCGAATGGGTCATCCAGCTCATTCCACGTAGCATTTTTGGCTTCAACTTGACTAGCTCTAGCTAAAACTGGTAAATAGCTTGAATATAGCGTTATTTTTTCCGGTTTCTTTTCAGATTTTGGACGTAAACCTTCAACTGATACTTCTTCGACATCTCTGTCTTTTGAGATGTCGTTGTCAATCGGTTTGACTTCGTGTTTGTTCGTTAAGTCTTGGTCGTCTTGTAGTTCGATCTTCCTCCAAGATTTGGTACTCTCTTCCGTCTTCGATCCATTGATGCCCAGGAATCTGGAAATTGTGTTTCAAATGTTTGTATTAAAATGTGTATTGCTAAAGCTAGGTTCCATGGTCAGGAATGGAAAGTTTATGTAAAGGGTGACAGGAATTATTTATTTTATTTTATTGATTTACACGGCATATACATACCAATTACATAAATCAAAGTATACAACTATAATAATTACAAACATAGACTGATCATAGAAATTATTCAAATATTTTCCCAAAAATGTAAGCACATAACCATTAAACTGGCGAATTTATTATAGAATAGATCGCAGTCCAGGTTGGCTTCCACGAGCTTGTTTAGTGCGGTCAATTATAGTGGTAGAAGAGAGGTAGGACTTTAAAAGAGTGGAGTAGGAGATAAAAACTGGCCGGGTCGGACTCACAAACCAGGGGTTTAATATTTATAATATTAGTGTGACTATGGGCCTTATCCCAGCAGCGACTTGCGAGACAGTTCAAGGCAAAGCGAGAATGCAACGGGCTCGCCGCGAATTCACAGTGAGTACACGCCGAACACGCCACGGGCACGAAACGCTATCGCTGAAGTGGGACAGGGTGTGCCGTCTGTCGTACGAGAGTATACAACATGGCGTCCACTGTGTTATGCGCGGCGTGTTCATTGCGCGCTTGCTACGAACTCGGGATGAGCTAGCTGTGCTTTCGCTACGAACTCATAATGAGCCAGCTGTGCTTTGGCTACGAACTTGCGGCGGGACCACTACTAGGCTCTTGCCTCGCCTTGAACTCGTTCTTAAATCGCCACTGCAATAAGGCTTTATGATAGTATAATCTCATATAGGATCTTTGGTCCTTATGCCATTATCTGTTATAAAATGAATTACTTGTAAATAGGTGATGTGATCCTCTCAGCAATGTTGTTGGCGATCTGGTGGTACACGTCTATCGGTGGGTTGGTCCCCATGGTGGTGGGATGAGTGGTGTACACCGACACCACCGTCTCCTCGAGTGGCAGGCTGGTGCATTGTGGGGACAACTGAAACAGGGTGAGAGAAAAGTGGTTTAATATAACAGTTTACATAACATGATTCTGTAAACTTCTGATGTTTTTGTGAAAGAATTTTCATGGGAAAGGCCCTATGTGTCTATTCTGTACCTCAAGACATCACGAGAACTGCCAATTTGTTTGATAACGTTCGCAAATAAATTGGCAGTTTTCGCGGTGTCGGTACGGAATAGCCAGGCTTTCGGGCCCACATGGGCGGGCCGTAAGCTTGTTTGGCACTTTGGCACCATCGTTTGCTACCTTTTGTTTAATTTCAACACTAGCTGTGCCCCGCGGTTTCATCCGCCGTTGCTCGGCTACCAAAGGTCGTAGCGTGATGCTAAATATATTTTTCATCCCACCATCTCGGAAAGAGTACTTTTGCTCTTCGATATCTGAGTGGAAAAGCCGTTTTTATCCGCTAGAGGTTAAAGTAAATTCTCTTCGATAGTTGAGTGCAAAAGCCGTTTTTAGTCTCTAGAGGATAAAGTGAATTTAGAACACCTATTTACTTCTACCTCCATGGTGCCGAATTTATAATATGTACAACCTTTTTTCCTCGCTGAGGTGGGATGAAAAGTTAGGTGTTGCACTCGAGTGCAAAGATTTTACACCTCGGGCTCTCTTGATTCCCTCGCTAACACTCAGGATTCTAATTTTTGAATCACTCGCTCCGCTCGTATTCAATTATAGAATCCTTCGCTTGCTCGGTCATCAAAATTGAGCACGCGGTTAAAAAGCAACTTTGCACTCTTGTATAACAAATAACTATTAACTTTCCTCGAGAATTGGGTTATCAAATGCTAAAATAATTTCTCAAATCCAACTGCTAGTTTCAGAGATTAGCGCGTTTAAACAAACATACAACAACACACTTCAGCTTAGATATTATTATTTATAAAATGATCATGATTGATCACGAACGAGTAAAATCATTGACCAATTTGGACTTCGCTATATGACCGGTCATTGCAATCATTGTCCTTATACTCCTGAGAAGTTCATTCGGTTGCACATCACGCTTCGTGATGTTGCGTCAATCGTCACCTTTGTATACTAAGTTTTAATAGTCGTTCGTGTATGATCAAAGGTAAGTTAAAGCACTAAATTAGAATACATTTTCTTGTCAACATACACTGAAAACAAATTGTAAGTATGTATATGGTATAACCAAACTTTTGTCTATGAATGAAAATGATAACTGCGCTGATCGATCGATCTGCGAGGTTAAGCTGCGCTTGCCACAGTCAGTCCTTGGATAGGTGACCGTTCTTTACACATCGAGACCCCTCCGTGCCTCGGAGAGCACGTTAAGCAGTCGGTCCCGGTCGTCACAGGAATATCTTTGACAGTCGTTACTACTCAGGAGCCCGAAAGTGTGACAACTGGTCTAACATTCGAATACGGGTATATTACCCAATAATTGGGTTGTGGAGGTCAGATGTTAGTCGCTCCACGTAAAATACTTATTCAGTCGCAACTAGTTAGACTGGAAGCCGACCCCATCTTGTTTGGGAAAAGGCTAGGCGAATGATGGCTTTGACATGTTTAAAATTCACAGAAATATACACATAGCTACATGTTATCCATCTAGATCAGGGGACGGCAACCCGCGGCCCGTGGGCCGCATGCGGCCCGCGTGGCTCCTTCTTGCAGCCCGCGATTGTTTTTAAATCAAGGTCGTATCTTTCTGAATTATTATAATTACGCGCCAAAAATGATACAAATAAAAACGGGCAAGAGCGTGTCGGAACACGCTGTTTTCCGACAGCAAATATAAGTTTGTATTTCATTTTGTATGTATTTCATATTATTATGAAATACAAAGTTATTTTTGCGGTTGTGAAACTCAAAACTGAAAATAGTGAATATTTCAGTTATTGACGTAGGTATCTTGTTCGAACCGATTTTAATAGAAAGTATTTATTAGATGTTACAAACTAGATTTTTTTCGTTTTTTTCAGAAGTTTTGATAACGCGCCCCCCTATAATTTTCCCTTTTTTTTCGATTTTCCCTGGACACACTTTGTTAACGACTTTCGGAGCTCCTAGTTTACTTAATATGCACTTTAAAAAAAGTCGTTTAAGAACCATAATTGTTAAATAACGACAGTTAAAAACCTATCCAACGATACCCCACATGAAGGGGTACGCCAAAATATTTTATGAACCTTTCCTGCTAAAAGGTTGCCGACTCCTGATCTAGATTGCTTAGCTGTGTTTCATCGATCCAAAAAAAAAGAATTTTCACCATTCAAATAGTCAAGGTCCGACACGTAGCTCAGAACCCTTCTCATTCCAAAATGTAGAATACAGCTAAAAAGCTTTCAACCCTAAAAATGTTTACCTACATAATGTACCCACGTAGTGGTGGGCGTTAACACATCACTATTCAAAAAAGGTAAAGTGTATCAAATGATAGAATCAGAACAACACAAAATATTAACACAGAAGTCCAACGAATTATCTACTTAAATTAAACTCACCTTTTTGGAAAAGGAAACTATAAGGAAATCGGTTTTGGAACGAAGTTCCTTAACGTGGCTTGCAGGAGAAATCATCACCTAATGAAAAAAGCGTCACGCCCCTTCATACAACTAAAACTCACGGCAATCACGATCGCGGTCTCCAACCAGTACCTACCCGTTGAGACGTCAGAGTGGTCGCGTCGCCGGTTTTGTAAATAATAATATGCGTAATTTTTACCCAACTATGGCAAAGAAAAAAGGAGGGTTATGATTCTGACCAGTATGTATGTTTGTGTTTTTCAAATCCGGTAGTTCCCGAGATTAGCGCATTCAAACCAACGAACTCTTCAGCTTTATTTTATTAGATTGGATATAAAACATGTGTGCTGCGAACCAGCGACAAGCGTTCGGTAGTAAAATGTAGTATTAGATAACATTTCTATTGACTTATTTATTTAGATTTTTGTGCTGAACACCCTTCTTTTCGAATCGGCATAAAGTTGTCCTTCTGCACCCTACTTATTTGACGTAACTGATGCCTCTGCCATCGCACGTACGAACTATAAAACAACAAAATAGTTGGCGCTAAAGGTGAATGCTTAAACACCTCTATAGTTTCTTAGGCTGTGTCCCTAATAGGCAAACTGTTAGCGGCCGACTGAGTTATCGGCGTATCGGTTTAGTACGCCCTTCCATACATTTGAAAAGAAGTGTCCACAGTTTGCTAGTTTTGCGCTACGCCGACCGATACGCCGCAAACTCAGTCGGCCGCTAACAGTTTGCCTACTGGAGACACAGCCTTAGTTTCGTTTTGACCTAACATTTTGGTTCGATCCGTGAATACGTTATTACGTGGGGGTCGAATTTTCGTACAATTTTCCCTGAAGTTATAAATCAAGTTTGGTATTTTTTGTCAGTGTTGTGAGACCGAGTTCTTGTTTTATTACTACGAGGTCCGAATTTGTGGATAATAACTAAGTTATTTTTCTGATAAATAAATAATACTAGCTGTTCCCCGCGGTTTCACCCCTGTTGCTCGGCTCCTAAGGGTCATCAACGGGTGGGCACCCGTTAGGTATTTTACTTACCACAAAAGAGTAAAGGAATTAGGTATGGAACCCAAATCAATGGACACTTAGCTCAAAACGGAAACTCAGCCTCCCGCGCCGACCAGTCTTGACCCCACCCATCAGTTTTCCAGCCGCGTCACGTTACTTAACGTGATCTAATCGATGCATCCTTGTGGCCAATGCCACCATATCGCAGTCTCGTCACGTACAGACAATGGCCCATTTTGTATAGGGATTAGTCGGTCCTTTTGTACTGGTTTTAATCCTTCGGGAATGTTATTGTTAATATTTTTCTTTTGTTGTTGTTTCCTTGTTGGAGGCATGTTTTAGCATTTGTTTTAATAAAAAAACCGGCCAAGTGCAAATCGTACTCACGCACCAAGGGCGTATAAAAGTAAAAAAAACTGGACCGCATAACTAAGTTTGTGAAGGAATTTTGATGATTTCTAAAAAGCTGTGCTAGTCATGATCATTGTTTTATTTAGGTAAATTTCTATTAACGCTAATTATATCAGATTTTTTGCATTGCAAACTTCGGAGTTATGGGAAGGAATGGCATTTTTAAGACATTTCTGATCATATGTCAAAACTGACAAAGATTTGGCACAGATTGTAGAAACATTTCTACCGTTTCATTCATAAAACGTAGAAATGTTTCTACAATCTGTCACTTTGTCTATTTCTATGTTGACAAAACCCGTTTCTATCGTGGTCATGCTAGGCCGGCTGTAGGGCATAAAAGAAAACTAAAATAATTATTTCGAATTGTGGAGATAAAGTCCTTTCATATGATATTCGGCGCCTTTTGCAATGAAAATAAAAATATTTTCATGAAATAAACAGCTGTGACAGACAGACGAAGTCGCACCATAACGGTTCCTTTTTTATTATTTTGGTACAGAACCCTAAAAATATGAAATCAAAGCATTTTAGTGTATTTAATAGCGATAACAAATTCTGGTTCTGAATTGTTTTTCTTTCATACGAGTAGATTCGCTGGCAATGTTGACTGTTGTAGTAGGTATGACAGAATATTGATACACCCAAATGATAAATACGCATAAGAAAATTTATTCTTATTCTGGCCTAGCTTCTGGGTCCTACTCAAAATTTTTGTGAGTACAAACAACAAGGAAAACAACAACAGCAAGGAAAAACGCTAGAAAAAATATTTTTTTTTAGGGTTCCGTACCCAAAGGATAAAACGGGACCCTATTACTAAGACTTCGCTGTCCGTCTGTCCGTCTGTCACCAAGCTATATCTCATGAACCGTGATAGTTATGACAGTTGACATTTTCACAGATGATGTATTTCTGTTGCCGCTATAACAACAAATAATTAAAACAGAATAAAATAAATATTTAAGGGGGGCTCCCATACAACAAACGTGATTACTTTGCTGCTTTTTCGATCGATCTTAAAAAAAGATTATAATATAGTGTCTAATGTTATATAGATAATGGTACGGACCCTTCGTGCGCGATTCCGACTCGCACTTAGCCGATTTTTTTGGTCACTTTCTCTAACATTTTTTTTATAAGCTAATAGATATTATTAGCCGATTTTTTTGTCACTTTCTCTAACATTTTTTTTATAAGCTAATAGATATTATATCCTGTCCGTTATTTGCAAACATTTTGAAAATGACTGAATTTTCAGAATGAATACTGTTATTTTCATATTATAGTCTACATGACTAAACGAATTTTCAATCGAAGATTTTAGATTTTGACAATTCATTTTCCTGTAGTCGTCTGGAACCCTTTAAGGCTTCGAAAATGTTCCTTCGTCACAGGTCAACGCTCATTGTTTTATTCATACATAAGTACACAATAAAATTAAACAAATCTGTAATAAATAATTATATTGACGCAGGACGCGGTGTTATACATAATGTAATGACGTACGTACTTTCATACATGTAGGGTATGTATTGGATCGTTATGAAGACCGTAAGTATGATCATCATCATCGTGTCAACCCGTAAACGTCCACTGTTGAGCATGGGAGTCATGTCCGTAACATTAAAAGTCATGGGAGATGTTGCCATGCTACTTTTGTTGTTGACTACAGCAAGTGACAACAGTCTACAGTAACCTCGCTAGAGTAATATTGTTCTGTGACAGTAACTGAACTTCGAGAGGACGTGGGATGAAGTCAGCGTAGCTTTCATCCTACGTTCTTCTGGCGTTCGTTTATCGGGCTTTATCGGCACTATGGATATTTGCATAATATTCTATTAGTTTAAATAATAACTGTTGTATATTAGGGTACTTATTTAGGCGTTAGGAAGTAAATGAGCGCAAATACAATCACTTGTTTTGTGTCTCAAATAAAATCGAATGAAGTAGGTACCGTTTCGCAACAAGTTTGACATAAAAGTGACAGTAGGTACTGATCATGGTCTTTTATGTTTTAATACTGTCATATGTCCCATCTGACAGTAAGTACAAAAAACACGGAAATTGAACAATTATCGCATTTAATAATTATGTGACATGTAACCGAGGGTGCGCTCAGAACCCATTTTAAAAAACTCTTCTGGCGCAGTCAGGTAAAAAGGCTAGGTATTTTTCCATGTCAAAACATATTCTACTTAAGTAGGTTTACCAAAATATTTAAATTCAAAGCTTTTTTGTCCATATTGTAATCAGCCTACTTTGGAACTTCATAAAAATACCTCTACAGTGCACAATCAAGTTTTATGTAATAAATTTTAATTTTAATTGCACTTTCACATATTATTTATTACTATTATACCGAGCGTTGGCGTCGTCTCGTGTGCTTCTTATTCTAAAATAGCTGTGCCCTGCGGTTTCAACTGACATTGCTCGGCTCCTAAAGGTAGTAGCGTGATGTTAATAAGCTTATAACCTTCCTCAAAAATTGGACTATCGAATGCAAAAATAATTTCTCTAATGCAACTGGTATTTCAGAGATTAGTGCGTTTAAACAAACAAATAAACAAAAAAAGCTCTTCAGCTTTATTTTATTAGTATAGATATGCCTAATCTATAAAATGTTATTATTAAGGAGACAAACAGCTGCAATAACTACTTAACCTATATTCTAAAATACAGGGTTGAGGAACTCATCGTTAGATCTTAAAAATGTTAATTTGTGTGTTTTATAAATAATTGTAAATGTTAATTTGTGTGTGTTTTATAAATACCGTGTATACTTACCTACCTAGATTTTATAATCTAAAAATAATGTGCAAATCAAAATAATTAATAAACAATTTACACTATTGTCACAATACATACAATAGAAACTACTCACCAAATTAGCGACGAAATTGCTATAATCACCTTGTTTGGAAGATGGTTTTGCGATTACAATACCGTTCGCAATTTCGTATCAGTGTAAGGAAAAAAGTGAAGATACATCATGTGACCTTGGAATATGAGTGACCTTGTACTGATACAAATTGCAGCTTTTTCCTTTACCAAACTTGTAAGGAAAAAAATATATGTTTATTTGGCGATAGGACATCTTAACACTTCGTCGAAAACGAATCATAATTGCGTTTTTTACCAGTAGTCTTACTGTATATTTTTCACTGAAATCATGTCAACAATAACGCGATTAATTTACTGATTACCGTGGCGAAGGGTGAGGGGAAGCCGGTACAATAAATAGTAACAGAATTATAAATTAATAATTTTGTTACTATTTTATTGTACCGGCTTCCCCTCATCCTTTGCCACTGCAGTTTACTAAATTAATAGGGTTATTTTTGCGAAACAAGACAAATAAAAGGCACTGGAATCTTGTGAACAACCACGCAGCTCTTTACTAAATTATAATTATTTACGAGATACATACCATACAGGCGCGTGCATTGCATATAGGCAAGTAGGCAGTGACTACCTCTTAAGGTTCAATAAAACCATTTTAACTATTACTACATCAATATACATTATTATATATTAATTATTAGTCATGATTGATATATTTTATCTATGTAGTAACAGTTAAAATAGTTTTATTGAATCATATGAGGTAGGCACTGCCTGCTTGCCTATACACACTGCACGCCACTGATACCATAATACCTATTTAAATTCATAATTAGTCATCAAATAAATTAAATGGGCCTTTAAAATAATTATAGTTTTCATAATATTATATTCATTTATGTTACCTACTATTTTTCAAAAACAAAATAAGAAAATAACAAGTTGGTAAAGTCAATAAAACTTTGTGAAACGCTTGCAACACCGAGTATCACATGCGACCGACCCCTTAAAATGAGAATTCAGCTTAGGAGACAGGCAGGTCCCCCGTTGTCAGCACAGCGCATCCTCAGGAGTTTTGGCGACCTTACTCACCACAGGAACACAACACTACCGAAGAGTAGCGTTGAAAATTCCGAAAAAAACAATTTTGTTTTTTTCCACGAAAAAAACAAATCGTGGTTTTTTTCCGTTTTTTTCGGAAAAAATCCGAAAAATTCACAGGACGTATCTTACCCGCCCCCTCACCCCACACCCGCACCCCCCCTCACCCACCCTAAAATGTGGTACATAAATAAAAACTTGGAAAATAACCGCCGTTTCTTTCGTATTTTTCGGTATTTTTCCGTTTTTTTTCGAAAAAAACATGAAATATATTCTGGCGAATCTTCTTGAACCTTTCGAATAAAACATGGAAAAAAAAGGGAATTTTCCCTGCTTTTTTCAACGCTACCTACCGAAGAGTAGCGTTATTTGGCTATGGTATTCTAAAGTAGATATTTCGTCATTCGAGCTGCTCCTTTGAGCGAGATATTCCGCTGTGCCCTACTTTTATAAAGGAAACTATACTAAATCCCTTGTTTGTTGATTGTTACACCAACCTAAGTAAATCTTCGGTGGGTCAACGAACTACATATGAAACAAGTTTACCAATCAGAGGCGAACTTTGGGATTTTCGATGGCAACAGCTTTTACGAACACATCAACTGTTGAGCAAAAGTTTCCGAGCCATTTGTCGGCACATTGCTAACAATACAAGATAACATTTTTTTCGGAAAAATACTCTTGGGGTTTGGCGAGATTCTGGAATGACAGGCCTGAAAGTGTTACGAGATGTTTTTATTAATAAAAACAACGTGTAAAAAAAACGATCAAGCGGACCCAATTACACTTGTCACATAAATAATAATAAGGCCTAATGATACGATGATGACGAATACCCTAATGATGATTTTGATTCTTCCTAATATTTTATTCACTGTTTGGTGGTTTTCACAATGAAAGTGGAATCAAAGCGCTTCGTTCAGATTTTTAGTTTTACCAACTATGAAACGATGGCGCTAAACGTTATCAAAAAAGCTTTCTGCACTCCAAAGCTCTTTCTGCAAAGCTTTCTCCATATAAACTTTAACTATGCCAAATCTCACACTTCTGTGTACGGGCAGTATGCTTAAAAAAGGGTACAAAGTTTTCTCTTCACATATTATTAAATAGATTTTTATCGTTACGGCTGACAGCTGGCAAACGAGAGGTTGTAAGTTCAAACCCTACTTGTTGCACTATTGGCGTGGACCCAGCACGCAGCTAAGTTGGAACAGTTGGCAATAATACTATTAGTAGAAGTCGGATAGTACCTAACCGCTAGTTTTTTTAATTCTATGACGAAACATCTCATTTTTAGCGCTTACTCTCCAGGTCTATGACGTCATCGCGGGGAGTGGAGGCAGGGTCAAACATATATTTTTGTGTTTCCGTCAGATGTATCTTCGCAACAATATAACTATGCTTTTTTGCTTTTTGTAACGTTTTGTAAAAGCGTTCAAAATTACATGTTTTTTGTTACACATTTTTTTGGAATGTCCGCTGGAAGCCTGGAATGACGAGGAAGACGTTCATCGAATTGACGCCATAAAGATAAGTCTGGTACAGATGACCTTTCGCACTTGACCATCTTTCTGCTGATGACTGATATGATGTAACTCCTGTCCATAACATAGAAATTAATAAAAATATGATTTTAGAAAATCCATAAGAGTGACGAAGCGTGAGGGGAAGCGGGTACAATAAAAAAATTGTAACAATATATTATAAATAAATAATCCGCTTTACTTATTACAAAATATGTAAATACAGTAAATAAACGAATAGGTAAGAGGTATGACATAAGTAAAACGAAATTATGTACAATTTGTTACTATTTTATTGTACCGACTTTCCCTCACCCTTCGTCACTCCTTTAGTGTGACTGACGAATGACGAATTACAGTGTTAGATTTAGGATGTGCGGCATTTTTAATCTGTGGGGGATCGTTATATTTTCCAGAGGCGCATTTAATGTAGCTTACTACTAAACTTTAAAAGTGGCGACAGCGGTTCTTGTACTAATTTGCTATGATAACATAAATATCCTCGCACACGGCAATGCAACGACAAAAATAGTTATGCTGGAAGTACTTCTACTACGTATTATAACATCTGTACATTGATAACATAATAATGATATAGCAGACATAATGGTTTCCCTGTTCCTTATCAAGGTTATTCGGCAGCCATGCTTTGTGTACAAAACTTATGGGTAAAGACAAATATTATGGACAGAGAGGCAAGGTGTTTGCTAATGAGCGGTGGACCAGTCTTAAACAAAGACGACCTAGAGACTAAGAAAACAATAGGACTAGCTCAGATTTTTTTATACGAGATGATGGTGGCAAACTATGACCTATGCAACTCATGCAACATGAAGTATTATATGCGCGTTGCCGACCCTTTATAATAAGGATTCGCTGTGCCGACAGGCAAGTGGACAAGCAGTTCTCCCAGCTGTCAACTAAGCTCAGGAGTTCTGATTGAGAGATTGCTGAATACCTTAAGTTTCTAAAAGCATAAACAATTCAAGTAGAATCATGTTAAGCTGCGGAGTTTGTTGCGCCGCTTCTTATCCGCAGCAAAAGCGGTGAAGGGTTCAGAAAGTGCTAATTGGCTTTCAAATTGAAGATTGCGAACGAGAAGAAAGACGTTGACGTAACACTAACACAACATTAACGATTCAACCCCGTCCTCCCCGCAGGCATACGCAGGGGTGATATTATTCAACCGCTTCAGATAACAAGTTTGAGTGTTTTTATTAAGCCTGCAATACATGTTGGCCGAGCGTTGTCGAGTGAAGACCAATACCAACATGTAGACGGTATATTTGCCTTGTCTTGCTATGGCTCGGTGTCACTTGCCTAGTTGGTTGAGTATAGACAAGCGCCAACGTGTGTAGACCTCATTTGACGTAGCTTGCCACAACTTGCAGTCGCTCGCGATCACTTGCCTCACTTCGGAGCGGTGTCGGTTTTTCTGCACAAATCAAAGGCGCTCGCGCGCGCTCGGCCCATAGTGTTCACATGTTTGTCCGCGCGCTATTATGCGCTTGACGTCAAACTTGCCAAACGTCTAGACAGTAGCGCTTGCCTTGTGTCAATTTGTCTAGGCTCGCGTTGGTCTAAGCTCGGCCAACATGTATTGCAGGCTTTAGATTAACTTCAAAGCCACGCCCATTTTTTCATCTAACTTAATAGATCATGGCTTCCCAATCAGTGGGTTCGCTTCTCTAGGAGGTATAGAGATCATAATGGAGGCTCCCAATATGTTCGGATTTACTTAAAAAATCCACTCAAATCGTAAATTATGCTTTCTTTTATTTCAATTACTTATTCATAGGAATGAATACGAAAGTGTTCATTTACTTGATCATGCTTATGAAGAATAATAAAATTGTATAATTGAGGAATAGGTGTGAAAAAACAAATTATACCTATGTTTTTAGGGTTCCGTACCAAAATGGTAAAAAAGGAACCCTTATGGTGCGACTTCGTCTGTCTGTCTGTCTGTCTGTCTGTCTGTCTGTCTGTCTGTCTGTGTCTGTCACACCTGCTTATTTCAGCAACTACTAATGCTATCGACTTGAAATTTGGAACAGTTATAAAAAATGCTTGTCCAACTTTATTGCAAATGGAAAAATTAAAAACAAAAAAATATTTTTATTGCAAAAGGGGCCGGAGTGGGGGTCCAAAATTTCAAAGTGGGGTTACTAGGTCAAGTGACATATCATATGAAAGGGCTTGATCTGCACATTTCAAAATATATTTTTATTTAATTTTATGTCTCACAGTTTTCGACATATGATGAAAAATGTCTGAAAAAATACCATTCCCCCCCCCTTATCTCCGAAGTTTGCGGAGTGAAAAATCTGAAATAATTAGAGTTGATAAGAATTGACCCAAATATGGCACCAAAAATAAAACGATGTTCCTAACTAGTATAGTTTTTCAAAATCATCAAAATTCTTTCACAAACAAACTTAGTTTTGCGGTCCGGTTTTTTTCACTTTATACGTCCAAAACTGATACGGAACCCTCGGTGCGCGAGTACGACTCGCACTTGGCTGGTTTTTTTTTATTATATCTACTAATGAAAAGGAAATAAGGGGCATGAGTACTACCTATTTTTTTTATAATCGGGGGAGGATCATCACAAAAAGACTAGGAATCCCTGGGAATTCACTTCTTATACCTATAATGTTTACTTTTTTCTGTCACGTCTATCGGTTTTGTCGGTCAATGGCGTGACGGATAAACGGTTAATGTTACCTAGAGTATTGAACTATGAAATAATATTGTTATGCAAGTACAACAAATATTTTAGCGTTTGAGTTAGACTTATCAAATAGGTAAGTTCTTAAAATAGTTGTAGTCATTTTTACGTGCTTAGTTCTTTAAAGTAATTGTTGGATCACAGTTCATTATGCCGTGATACGTAAAAATATGTATTCAGATTCAAAGCGTTTTTCTTAAACAGTATCGATTGAAATTATCAGCTATTCTGCTTGCAGTAGGTATCTATGATATAATATTCTACGGGACAAAAAAACTGATGTTCTTTAAATACCTAACCGCATCGCTATTCTTTCACTGACATCTCAAAATGATTAAACGTCACTATCTGGCATTATCAGAAGAGTAGGTACACTAAATAATCAATTATAACCGGAAAATTGTGCGCATTGTTTTCCTCAAAAATGGAATCATCACTGTAATATCCGGCAGGTCACATGATGTAAGAATTACTTCGAAAAGACGACGAAGGGCCGTAAGATCAATCGTAGTTTAAATCATAGAAGAGAGTTTAATCTCCCGTCTTCGATGGTTTCTTTGGGTTTTTGTATTAGAAAACAATCGAAGACGGGAGATTAAAATCTATTAAACCTATTAGGCTACAGAGGGTGCTAAAGAAACAGACATACACCAATTTTTTTTTTTTTTTTATAAAACGTTAATCCCACACTAGAACTTCTCCTGTATCGTGGGTGCATTTACAAACACACATTTCACATACACAAACACTCCAGATCCGGAAAAAATCCGCTCCGTGCGAGAATCGAACCCGCGACTTTTCGAGAATCGAACACGCAGCAGCCAATCGCTAAACCACTACGACAACCGAGCCGCCACTTAAAAAACATTACCTTACTTCTAGGGCAGTCGGATAAATACTACCTACTTATTCAAAGAAGAGTATTTTTAAGGTATGATTAATTTTATTGTTGGTACAGTGTTTAATAAGTGTAAGGACCATAGTTGCACAGTCTCCAGATTAACATTATCCACTAGATAAATTAAAAAAGGATAGAGATATTATGGAATAATATGAAGACAAAATGAAGACAGCCTGAACCCTGGGGAAGAATATCGGATACTTTTTATCCAAGTGACGACGGGTGAGGGCAAAATGGTACAATAAAATAGTAACAAAATTCCAGTGGCGAAGGGCGAGGGAAGAACGGTACAATAAAATAGTATGATAGTAATCATTTCGTTTTACTTATGTCAACTTATTGTTTAATGACTATTTACATATTTTGAATAAGCGAATCAGTATGACTTAAAACGGAATTATTTATAATTTTGTTACTATTTTATTGTACCGGCTTCTCCTCACCCTTTGCCACCGGTACTTATCAGCTGATATAAAAAACAGGTGTTCCATACATTTGTGTTTGCATTAATCGACAAAATTTAAAGAACAGCTGATTTTTTTTCGTGATTAAAGGGTTAGTAATAATGACGATAATGCCCCGTTTAAGAAATGAGGCATAATATGGAATACGTTGTATAGACATCTGTAATACTACATGCATCGCGTTGTCCACCCTAGAGACAAATTTGAAATGTCTCGTGTCTGTAATTACACCGGCACACGTACCCTTCAAACTGGAATACAGCAATGCTGCTTAGCGGCAGAAATAGGTATGGTAGTACCTAGTGGATGAGTTGTTTCACTACTAAATCCTAAGTTCAATGGGAAGATGTACTTAAGACCCTCATTATGCGGTTGTGTTACCAAATAGTATTTTATCTTCTCATCGTTAGGAACAATGATGTTTATAAGAATAAGTGAAACGCCAAAGTAGGTACTAATATTTTCTACTTTACAGCTTGATACACTATTAACTATTACATTATAGATAATAGAAGTAGCTTAGGTATAGGTCAGATAGGTAATTATAGTGCCTACTATTTAAAAGAAGATCCATGCATAATTAACTGAGTACCAAAATACTATCAGAAACAAACTTTATTGACTGATTTGAACCTTAAACAGAGCGTAAGATTAAACGAGGAACGTATTGAAGAAGGGTATTCAATACAAGATCGATTAACTACGGAACCAATCTTGAAATCTCGAGAAAAAAATCAGCTCTTCTATACAAAAATATGCATATCATTCGGCAAAATGTATGGAACAGCAGATTTTTTTGCAAAACGAGATCTATAAAAAAATAGTTTTCACAACAAAACAAAGAATTAAAGACTTACTCAATCTGGAAACCAAACCTACGTCTAATTACTATTCCACTTATCAACGACTAGGTGACTAGACCAATAACTTAATTAAGCAAAACGCCAAATAAAAAAAAATCTCACCAAAATCACAGCAAAAATCTCCAAAAATTTCCTCATGATTTTGAAAAACGGAAGACTTTTCTCAAAAATGTCCACTTCTTACTGCGTCTGAATCGAAACAGCCGGTATAGGCGGGTGGCTCGCGCGCACATTGAACTACAAGTGGTTGAATGCGCATGCGCCGGTCAACATGATGCGCGAGTAGGGCGGCCATGCGCGATGGGGCGATTTGGGAATTTACTAGGACGTGCGTTAGGTCATTGCTATAAACAGGATAAATGTAAGCATTTGTGTTGCATACACACAGGTTTTTTTCGGTAATGGTTCTTTTTTACGTGGGATGAGTTAATTTGATAGCTACTTCGAACATACCAGTTAACTAGTTTTACTCAAACATAAATAGGCAGGATAAAAATTCGACTTACTTTCTTAAGCATGTAACTTATGACACATAAATAAGCTTTCGAAATATGGGACAAAAACACAACTGTAGTTATGTATTAAAAAAAAATTAACAACCTGTTCTTATTGGTTTTTATACTAAAGCCTGTTTTTATTCACTGGTTTAATAATTACTCACTCAGTGACCGCTATAATAAACAGTTAGAAAAATATATTAACTTTTATAAATGCTATGACATTTTTTAAATATTGCAATCAAAACTAATTAAAAAATATTTATTTCCGCTATTTGATAAACTTTAGATAAATAAAACATAACTTTAGGGTTCTGTACCTCAAAAGGAAAAACGGAACCCTTATAGAATCACTTTGTTGTCCGTCTGTCATGACCATGAGTCATGAGTGGAGCCATCTGCTCATAGATGGCGCCACTGGAAGTATGCAGTAGCGCCATCTATGATCAAGATATTATGATATATCTACTATGATGTAACAGCGGCATAGGTGGTGCTATTGCATATTTCGGAACCCTTAGGGTGCGAGTCGTACTCGCACTTGTCCGGTTTATTTTTTCACTTACTACACCTGTTTAATGGGAATTTTATTACCCTCGTCAAGTGATGGACATGTCCCGTACTCAACTCATGGCCACCGCACTAGGCCGCGACCCTGCATCCGCGGCGGTCCGTGCCCAGCCAACCAATGAGATCCATTGTTCATTGACAACCATTACAGTATCGATATCTTCAATATAAACTAGTAACTTACAGGTATTATCTGATGAATAGTAGAACGGCTTTCTGTGTAGGGCTCGTTTGAGGAAGGTCAGCCAGAATCTGGTGGCAAAAGAAGAAATTATTTGTTGCTACCAGCACTGGGGTGAATAGATAAAAGAGTTTTTCAACACACTTGCTCATAAAATGGCTCTTATTTCACCGCAATTAGGCACATAATGACACCTATAATCAAACTATGACTTTTTCATTGCTATTACTCACAAGTGAGTTATAGGGTTTTTTTATTATTAAAAAAAATATATTTTTTTTTGTATTATTTTCTTCATAAGTGTGTTGAAAAACGTCGTGTGTTACACGTGTGTATGATGATTACCGTCCTCGGCTCTCTTAAGACCAATGGCGCCTTAGCGGTAATCACCAAGTACCAACATTACACATACTATTAGCTTGCACTAGGAATTTTATACGCAACTCGAATGTTTAAATATACAATGTCTTGTCAAAAGCATTACCTATATATTTTTATACCATTCCCCCTCTAAAAAGCTTATTTTATTCACTGAAAACAGTGAATAAAAAGCACTTTTACTCACTGTTTTGATGTTTGAAAATGGAACACACCAATGTATTCGACCACAGATTTAAAGAACCTATGCTAGATGCGGCACGTTATTAGATTGTATGAAAACCGAACGTGTCATCTTTTGTATACCTACGATAACTTCACCCCAGCCATTTAGTGATGTGCTCAGAGTAAACAGAATTGTTTCAATCACTAAGCGTCACTGATCTAACAGACTTTTTTTAGTACGAACAGTCGAACATGCAGGGCACGCTTGGTCGTGGCTTGCCGTATCTAGTGTAAGTGTAATCTGTGTATTCGACCTATATTGATGTGTTCTAAATTCAATTTGATTGGTCGACATTTTCGACAAGGAGTTTAGCATTAGAATAAAAACTGTTTTGTGTTCTTTGCTGTCCTTAGTAAATTGGCGCTATTTTGAATACCTACTGTAAGTTGTACGAACACAAAGTTTAGTGTTACTTTAATCTTTAATTTTGTGTTTGTTTAGTGTCGTTCTAATCGATTAAAAATGCATTCTAGTGATGAAGATGTGTTAACACCTGAGTTTGTGAAAGAGAGGGCGGCCGATATAGTGGAAAGGTGGAAAGCTTGCTACCCAAAAAATCACGGCTGGTTTACATCAAAGCCAATTTAACTTTACTTTTTCTTCATTATATGTATATTTTCACTTAAATCTTTCTTTTTCTCGTAGTCATGGTATAAAGTATAGTATGCAACTCTTGAATAAAACGGATTTATATCGAAGGCCATGAATCGCTCGCGTCGCTCAGGATTCTAACACTTGAATCACTACGGTCGTGATTCAATCGTTAGAATCCTTCACTAGCTCGTGATTCATCTATGGCCCTCGCTTTAAATCCGTCCTTTATTCACTAATTGCATAATATACTATTATTTTTTTATGCCCTAAAATTTTGGTTTACCTATAGCACAGATAACATAATGGTACTATACGTACAGATGCCTCATCTCATACAAAGAAATGTGACCGATTTAGCGCGGGCTATCTTCGGGCTATACATTTTTCTGTGCTTAAAGGATCAAATATTTATCATGATGTATTTTTTCATGTTCTCAATTTTACACAAACTTCAATAACAAATCGATACATATAACGCCATCTATTGAGTTATTTGAACAAATGTTGCTTTGTTCCTGATGAGACCCCGTGCCTATAGTAACGAGTGCCGAAGATTGTTTTACTTTGTCACACCTATTCGTTTATTTACTGTATTTATTGAATAGATGAACAGGTAATAATTATGTATTATTATATTATTATAGAAAGAAAGAAAGAAAAGAAAGAAAAATATTTATTTGGATACAGCACATAAAAGACACAGACATAATAATTATCAGTTCCTGCCTACACGTGTGCCTGCCCTTTCGATGAGAACAGGCGTAATGTTAAGTATATTCTATGTGCACAATTTTAACAGAAGCATGGAAATATAGGCAGATAATTATACCTAGATGTTGATGAATAAAAAAACATGAATAAGTTTGTTTTTACAAAATGTCAGGATTTATTACGTCAAAGACAGGTTCACTCCATTGTCCATTGAGTGATATACTTAGTATAAATATAGGTACCTACACATTATTATCATAACTAGACTTAAGTTACAATAAAAATCTAGTCTAAACAAATCATAAGACTTTCTCAGATATGGGAAATCATTCTGAGTGACAGATCAATTAAGACCAAACTTAAAATCACGAAAAAAACCAGCTGATCCATAGATTTTTTTGAGTGATATGAACATTTTCGTATGGAACACTTGATTTTTAATCGTGATTTCAAAGTTGGTTCCGTATTTAATCGAACTACTTAGTATCGAATATGAATTCTTTCCTCCTTTAATATGCCTTTCGTTTAATCTAACACCCTATACGAGATATTATTTCTGTAAAATATACATTCAAATTAAGATCCTCCTCCATCTTTTGAAGTCGGTTAATTAATTATGACCAGGTCCAGTACATAATATCATTACCTACTAATTTAATAAACTTGAATATTTTTTTGTTTTATTATTTGTTTGTTTAAACGCGCTAATCTCTAGTCCAGTCGAATTCGAAAAAATCTTTTTATATAATTATGATAGCCAGATTCATGAGGAATAGTATATGCTATTTAACATCACGCTACGACCCTTACGAGCTGAGCAACAGAGGTGAAACCGCGGGGCACAATTAGTGCATAAAGCAGATACTTTACCTACCTCTGTATGTACTTATGTCTTAGTTGCTTCATGCTCTACATGCTAATCGCAGAATAATTGCTTCTTCAAAAGGTTTTATTTTTTCACAATCACTTTAAGATCACAATCCATTGAGATTGCTTGAGAACCATAACATTCTAGCCTATGGGAATATTATTTCCCAACTGTACAAATAAAGGTATACCAAGTAGGTAATATAATTATGCTTTTAGATTAGCAAGAGAGCTAGGGCAAATCGGAAGCAGCCCAATTAGGGAAGTATCTCCACTTTACAGAATACCACAGCCAAATAACGCTACTCTTAGGTAGTGTTGTGTTCCTGTGGTGAGTAAGGTCGCCAGAGCTCCTGAGGATGCGCTGTGTTGACAGCGGGGGACCTGCTTGTCCCCTAACTTCTTACCTTATTTTATTTCTTGTTCCAAATTATGCGGCATACGTGGCCGTATTTTTTCATGGCATTGACTGAGAATTTCATTTTTTTTTCATTTTTCCATTTTTTTGGGACCACAGACCTAAGTATTTGATATAAATTATAACTTGATTCGTTCCTAAAAAAAGAGTTGACACAGTCATACAGACGGACAATAAAGTGATTCTATAAGCGTTCCTTTTTTTCCTTTTGAAGTACGGAACCCTAAAAACCACTTACTTAGAGGGCACAATCCTTAAAGCAAATCAGCTTGAGCTCACACAGGAGTTTAACGATAATAATAGCTCTTACAACCACTCTCCCGAGATTAGCATATTATTGACATTGGCTCAGATTTTGAGGTCATACTTTAAGATAAAGGTCACGTCAAACTACCAACATCTAGGTACTCAAAACTTGCACGTTTACGACGATAACACGATCGAAATGCGATAGGGTTACCATGAAGAATAGACTAGAATATCCACACTTAGGGTCTCTCCACAATTATCGACGCGGAATCGAATCGGCTAACGCCGCCGCCGCCGGTCATAAAAGCCTTTATGTCTACGAAATAAGGGTGTTACTAATACCATTCGCATCGGCTCGGATCCGACGACGCCGGCCGACGGCGAAACGAGCCGTTTGCCTATTAACTGATCGCAGTGTGGTGATACGCACTAGGCTTAAGCCGGTTCCGCGTCGATAAATGTGGGGAGACCCTTATAATTAACTAGCACTTTGCCCGCATCTTCGTCCACGTGACATACACGTAGCGCCATCTAGCGGCCTACAGTAATTGTGAACGTCGAAAGTTCTTTCCTTCGGGAACAGTACATTTTTTCTGGATAAAGGGTATTCTATGTCCTTTTCTGAACCCCTGACAACGTTTTCTTGATGATCGGTTGAGTCGTTTAGGCGTGAAAAGGTAACAAACAAACTTAGTAACGCATTTATAATACCTATTAGTTGAATTAATTATGCATAAGCATAGCATAATCGGCCTATAATGTTCCCACTGCTGAGACACAGGCCTCCTCTGTGAGAGGGAGAGGGCCGTAGTCCACCACGCGGGCTCAGTGCGGGTTGGTAGACGTCACGTGTCTTCGAATTTTTGGTTCTAGGACATGCCGGTTTCCTCACGATGTTTTTCCTTCACCGTTAAAGCAAGTGATAATTAATTTCTAATACGCACATGACTTCGAAAAGTCAGCGGTGCGTGCCTCGGGATCGAACTCGAACCATTCGCCGTGGAAGGCACATGGTTAATCAACTAGGCTATCACTGCACTTAATTATGGTGAAGGTGAAAATGAGTCACCCTTAAGGCTGCGTTTCCACCAGAGATGTGTGCCAGGGATGTGTTTGTTAAGAACCAATTTATAGAATCCCTTCATTTACCTGAGGCGAGGTAAATGAAGCGATCCTATTGGTTCTTAACAAACACATCCCTCGCACACATCTCTGGTGGAAACGCAGCCTTAAGCCGGTTTGGTCAGTATGTCACACACTTAGGTACCTACACACTGCCCCGCACCACAGATTACTACAGATAAATCACTCCCTTCGAAATCTTCCAAAACATACACGGCTCTAATCTATAGTCTATAGGATAGTAGGTATACTAATATTATAAGCTGAAGAGTTTATTTGTTTATACAATGGGGGTGAAACCGCGGGGAACAGCTAGTTTTCTATAATATTTAATACCACTGCATGAGTTATAATAAGAGGGAAAGTCCGAAGCCTCTCCACCCTTCAGCCACTCACGTTTCTGTTGCCCCCTTTGTTGCGACTCGAGCGACTTTTTTCAGGGGGCCCAGTGAGAGAGTTGGCAAGTCTCCGTCTGCTATTTTTACATGTGCACATACATTGTTCCGGCAGGCGCCATAGGTTCACATAGTTCCCTTATCTTAGTCCATTATCATCCCATCACAATAGCCCAAGTAGTTTCTTTTTTCCACATGTATTGCAATAGTCCTGCATAAGCTGGTGATTGTCCTTGGGTGTATTTCTGTGGTGCATGCAGGGGTGATCACCAGCTATGCCACCATTATATTCTATATTCAAATTGTAAAGGGCCTCTACGTGTTGGCTTCGGCCCCACGCAAGCCTTCGAAAGGTCCGGGACTCTTAAGTCCCGTGTAACAAAAACCATAATAAGAGAAAAAGTTTTTCATAATCTATAGTCACCCTACAAAATAAGCGATGCTATCGGAGAAATAACACTGAGTAGTTCAAACAACAGACATTATTGTAAGTTTGTGTCAAACGCGCTAAGTTTTGCTCATTCACTCAACTACTACTGAAGTTTCCACGTTTTACTGTTTGAGAGATGTTCCTTCTGAAATCCGAATTCGATAAGTTGTGGAAGATTAAGAATTATTTTTCTTCTTCATGAGAAAAATAATTCTTAATCTTCCACAACTTAAAAGAAATTCAGGTTTCATAACAAAATAGAATCAAAAAATATAGCGAAAAAATAATTTTCAATCATCAACATTTCGTCCCTGTGTGTGCCGCTATGACCTGTGATGGCTGCTTAATGGCGGCATGCAGCATATTTTGAATTGAAAATTCAACAGTCCTAGAACATTTTCAAAAAATTTTATACAAGACATAATATAGAGAACATTATAATAATTTTAACATCTTCCACACTGTTGTAACCTATGTTTACAAATAAAATTTTTGATTGATTGATTGATTGACAATTTACACTTTTTAAAAAATACAGAGAAATTAATTAAGTGTTTAATTTATATAAATAATGTGTAGTAAACGTATATTTTCAATTTAAAATATGCTTACGTTAACGAAACTATACGTCAAAAAAACTCATGATAGCCCACTGTACCGATGTGTTGAATATTTTCTTATTTTATGCTTTTCAGTTGGTTTTTTTCCGTAGTTGGGTTTTAGTTTTTTTAACTCTTGTTTTATTTGACACTTTTTTGGTGGCTTGGGTCAATCACTGCATTTACTTTCAGACTAAGTGTCGCTTAATTAACGAGATGGCGCTAGTTAGTAGCAAGAAAGTCACAGATTGTACACTTTAAAAATTCCAGTGTTTACTACATTGGATTTCTTGTAACACCATATACCTCACGATACTCTTTGGATCAAGACGAATCCAAGGACACCCCATTTGTTAAAATCGGGTAAACTTAATTTTTTTTGGTCCTCTTTTTTACGTTTTGTCGGCCATCTTGATTTTTTTTTTCAAAAAAACATTGCCTATGACACTCTTAATGTAAATACGAATCAACCGATACCTCATTTGTCAAAATCTGACCAGTAGTCTTTGAGCTATGATCGAACATCCATTCATAGACACTTACATACATACAAACAAACATACATACATAGGCTGTTAAACTCATTACCTTTCCTTTTTCGTAGTCGGGTAAAAACAGCGACTTTTGTACGCGCAGCGACGAAATGGTGATGATGATTGAAAAATAATTTTGTTCACATTTATCACCTGAAAAGGGCTATACGATACCTATTATTTATAGAGATTTTCAATTCACTGTGCCCAGTGTTTATTTTTTTTAATTCTGATAATAAATTTTATTACTGCAGGTATAGACAAGACCTGGAACTCCAGAAGATCTATCTTGATCAGTTCAACGAAAATAATAATTTGCTCTATGTCTATTTGCTAAAAAGCTTTTCAAGCTACATGTTTTCAAGTCTAATGTCTTAATACTTCACCCATTTATCACAACGCCATCTATACTAGCACATAGAAAATATTTTCCAACTTAGTTCTGCTACTCTCCGCTAGGTAGCACAAGTGGTCGGCATAAAATATCAGCTGGTTGATTAGATATCAACGCGTAACCATGGCGACGCTATGTTTACAAATCAGTAATTAATTGTCGACGGTATATTTACATAGTTATGTGTTTTTTCCATCAAGATGTCCACTAAGACAATCGGTTTAGTTCCCAAAAGCTCACTAATTGATCGGTGTATAAAAACTTCAAAGGGAACATCGCACAAAAGTGAGAAAACCCTTAAAAATGCGCCAAAAAAAATTATCCCTTCGAAGAAACCAATTACGGTTTGCACCGAGAGCAAAAGTTGTTCCAGCGGTATTAGTACCAAAAAGTGCACTGTGAAGCCAAACAAAACAACCAAGTCGGACTCAACAGTCACTAAAAAATACCAAAACACTGTTGTGGACTATTGCAAGAAGTGTGATGGCGATGGGAAAAAAAACGGTGAATCCAGGGAGAAAATCGGCTCAATACTAAGTGCGATGAACGTAAAATGCGTTAAAAACGATAACCATGTTAATAAAACTACCAAAAAAATATCAAAACCAGTCCAACAATATTATAAGAATGAAAATTTCTACACATATGAGGAATCGCTGCATGACACTACCAATAACAATAAGAAAGCATCACTAGACACTATTAAAGAGGTGTCTGAAATGCACACAATATCAGAAGACTCCATTTTCAGAATATTCACTGACTCCGATGAAGACGTCACTTTTATGGATCCCAGCAGCGATGAAAACATCAAAAAGCTAAAAGAATTCCGACAGAAGAACTATTTTGAGTGTCATTCAGCGAAATCCAGGATCAAAACCAGAGTCAGCGCTACAAGCTTGCATGACCACAAATGCGTTTACAGATTTTATCTAAACGAACGCTTGTTTCCCGTTCCATTGAACACTGACTACAACAATAAGGTTCGATGCGTCGAATGCCAGCTGCCAATGGATATCAAACAAGATTCTTCTATAGATAAAATCAATGGTACTATTCAAGCTAAAGTGAAACTTGGTACGGGGGATGCACAGGACATGCTACTTCTTCTCCCAGTCAAAGATTCTCTTATTATAGAAGAGAGACGAAAAGAGAATAAGCAGAGAGATGAATATGTGTATTTTGGAGTGGTGAAGCTGAGTGCTGATGGCAATTCCATTTTCAATAGGACTCTACCAGAGAATTCTTTGGCCCTGAAATATCAAAAAGGTTATCAGGAATATCAAGATGACGGAAGATATGAATATAAAGAAATAAAAGATAATGATGTCATAATAATTTGATTTACGTCAATGGAAATTTCTGGTAAGTTCAATCCTGCCATTCGCTATTTTAAAATTGCGATTCCAACAAATAAGTTGTTTGTGATCAAGGATGTTTTAAAGGTATCTAATTTCCTATGTATCAATTACCTGCTTTTATCTATAACCATTGATTTTAATTGTAATAAACTTGATGTTTTATAATTGCATTTTTTAATGCCCATTATTTCAGTCCTCAACTAAAATTACGTATACCTAAGTACATGGATCAAATCAACTTAATAAAATGTAAAAATGAGAATTTCTCCGTCTGTTTACTACGAATCTATAATATATAATCGTATCTTGAGAACGATTTAGGAAACCTTCCATCCTAGAAATACAGGTAGTCACTGAAAAACTTCATAGGTACTTATTTAAATATTAGCTTCTCCAATCTGCAATGGCTAGGTGAATATTTTAAGTTATTAGTGATTTCACTGAGGTTGAGATCTTACAGAGCGTACTTAGAATTTTGTCAGACTTAACTAACGAGTTATGAGAAATTCGGTTTTAGGTAGGTATCTAATAACGCAACCTTTGCATACCTACATCTGAATGCATGCTTAGCAAAGTTTTTCGTAAGTTGTCGATTTTGTAAACACTAAGCACACAAGAGGGACTCAATAATTGCATTATTTTGCGAGTTATGTTTAATAAAATAATAAATAGGCTTGCGTTTGACCACCATCTCGCACAATGGAGCACGCTCACCTAGAAGAACTGATTCACTCGCGACTTGAAGAAAACACCCAGATTGAAATTAATTGTCGGGGAACACCGACGGCAGCGCATTCCTCTGTTTGGCGGTTTTCACAATGAATATAGAATCATAGCGCTTCCTTCGGGTTTTTGGTAGTTACAGGTACCTAACCTATATCAATCATGAACCGATAGCGCTTTTTCATGCTTCTGGCCGTCCAATAGAAAAAAGGGCAGGAGAATAACCCAGGTTACCTTTTATCCCGAAAAACGCGGGCGAAGCCGCAGATGGAAGCTATATTATACCTAGTCATCATATAGGTACAATGTTATTCTGTTAACGATCTGCTCCGTTTAAGTGAATGCAGATAATAATAGATAAAAATTAAATTACCTACAGTATAGTTTATTGAAAGAGGAGAGGAGGGGCTCGTGGCTAAATGACAGCCGCGCTGATCGATCGATCTGCGAGGTTAAGCTGCGCTTGCCGCGGTCAGTCCTTGGATGGGTGACCGTTCTTTACACATCGAGACCCCTCCACGAGCAGAGCACGTTAAGCAGTCGGTCCCGGTTGTCATAGGAATATCTTTGACAATCGTTACGGGTAGTCAGAAGCCCTAAAAGTCTGACAGCTGGTCTAACATTCGAATACCTGTATTACCCATTAATTGGGTTGTGGAGGTCAGATGGCAGTCGCTCCACGTAAAATATTGATATTCAGCCGAAACTAGTTAGACTGGAAGCCGACCCCAATATAATTTGGGAAAAGGCTAGGCAGATGATGAGTATTGTTTATTGAAAACAATGATAAATTAAAAAAACCATGCGTGTATAACTATTACTTATTTACGTAACTTTGAAATATTTAATTGTTTAGCTAAGTACCTATACCTATGTGATTATCGCTGCACTCAGGATTCTAGTTTTAAGTGATTAATGTTAAATGAATACACATGGATTCATCGACAGTGAGTACATTTTTGTGATTACTATAAAGGCAAGCTCTGCTCACTAATATAGATTAAGTTACTGTAAGCATAATGTATCTCATAAAGTGATTTTTTTTGTAAATTTCTTTTGAGAATATAGTTTCTTTAACCACAAAATTAATAAGAATAGGTAACATTTCTTGTGTGTGGACAGTCTAAGTGCTTAATTAGGTACATTGCAAGCAGGTCTTGAAATACAAGTATTTTCAAGAACCGGTTCAAGATACCTTGACAAAATACCGGTATAAATGTATACCGGTATAATTTTATATCGTTATAAATTTAT
Organism: Thalpophila matura; assembly: GCA_948465475.1. Classification (NCBI taxonomy): domain Eukaryota; kingdom Metazoa; phylum Arthropoda; class Insecta; order Lepidoptera; family Noctuidae; genus Thalpophila; species Thalpophila matura. The sequence continues at coordinate 857,912 of OX419196.1, forward strand.
ACCGGTACTCAAGTAACCTAATTATATAAACTGTTAATAAATAGGTTTTTCTCAACCGGCATCAAACCCTGATTGCAGGTAGGTAATCCAGATACCTATACAAATTAGATAATAGGGTGACCGATATTTAAACACATGGTTGTACTCATGATAACAAACATTAATTATAGCTTTACATAATTAATTATGTAAATTAATAATTACACAGAATCAGGCTATCAAACGCAAAAAAAAAATTTCGAATCCAACTAGAAATTCCAGAGATTAGCGCGTTTAAACAAACAAACAATAAAAACTCTTCAGCTTTAGTTAGGTATTATAGTAAAGATAGGAAAATCTCTTGTAGCATCTTTACAAATAGGTCGATTTTCCTTTGATGGCACTGGCAGAGAAGACAAAGAGATGATAAAAACACAACACTTCAATGACTTTTTTATCCGAAGGTATTCAAACTTTTAACAATCATGCAATGTTAAAAATAGTACTTTGTACTAGGTATTTACGTTAAATAAAAAATCGTAGGTATGTCATAAACACGGAATCGTTTTTGTGTTTCTAAACAATTCTATCTTAAAAATTTTCCGATTAAAAATATAACTAAAAAAACGTTGTTATTGTTCGACGTCAAAAAAACAACGATAAAGCCAGTTTAGCTTGTAAAAACAAAATGCTTGGAATCAATAATTTTAACTCGGTTTTAAAACCGAATGTTTCCTTAAATATTTAATTTTATTAAAAGTTGCGATCTGTTAAAACAACATTCAAAATATTCCTTTTAGCCAGGGCTGGACTTAAGGCAGGGCAACAGGGGCTCTAAACCTGAGGCCTCCACAACTAGATTGTTTTTAGGGTTCCGTACCAAAATGGTAAAATATGGTTCGAATTCGTCTGTCTGTCTGTCTGTCTGTCTGTCACACCTGCTTATTTCGGCAACTACTTATGCTATCGACTTGAAATTTGGAACAGTTATAAAGAATGCTTGTTCAACTTTATTGCAAATGACAAAAGTCCAAAAATATTTTTATTTTCATTGCAAAAGGGGACGGAGTGGGGGTCCGAAATTTTAAAGTGGGGTTACTAGGTCAAGTGACATATCATATGAAAGGACTTGATCTGCACATTTCAAAATATATTTTTATTTTATTTTATGTCTCACAGTTTTCGACATATGATGAAAAATTTCCAAAAAAATACCATTCCACCCCCCCTTATCTCCGAAGTTAGCGGGGCGAAAAATCTGAAATAATTAGAGTTGATAGGAATTGACCCAAATATGGCACCAAAAATAAAACGATGTTCCTAACTAGTACAGTTTTTCAAAATCATCAAAATTCCTTCACAATTTCACAAACCAACTTAATTATGCGGTCCGGATTTTTTCACTTTATACGTCCAAAAATGATACGGAACCCTCGGTGCGCGAGTACGACTCGCACTTGGCTGGTTTTTTAAGAAAGCGTATTATGAAAAAACTGTGAATATAATTATTTTTTTCGTCTGATTTAAAATAAATTCGAGGGTTTTACTTCCTTGTTGCCCCAGGGCTTTGAATCCGGCCCTGCTTTTATTTAGCCTTCAATATTTTATAATACATTGGATAGGTACTTAATGCGAAAAACAAGTCCCATATTTTTGTCGTAACTATACCTACGGTAGCTGCCATTAATACAGCCATCTTCTTTTATTTTTCTAAAATCCTTTATTTTTGCGAGTAAATATTATTGGACCAGTACCCCGATCATGAGTTTTTTTGACGTGTAGTATCGTTAACGTAAGCATATTTTGAATTGAAAATACACGTTTGTTACACAATATTTATATAAATTAAATACCTCAATAATTTCTCTGTATTTTTTTAAATGTACAAACTGTATAAAATTTTATCAAAATGTCCCAGGACTGCTGTATTTTAAATTCAAAATATGCTTACGCTAACGAAACTATACGTCAAAAAAACTCATGATAGGGGTACAGTTACAATATCTGCTTTACAATACAGCTATACAATTAGACGAGTACCTATATGGAAAGTGTTTGATGGGTGTGAGATCTGAAACGATCAATTTCCATTTTCCCTTTGTAACCAAATATGTTAGTTACTCTGCTGAAATCTCAGATCATAGAAACAAGGGAGATGTGTCAAGGCGCTATATTGCCCACATTCGGCGTAGTACAAAAGTACACGCTGGCGACGAACCGAACACGATCGATGATATAAATACAGTGTTTTAGTTTAGTGCTAGTGTTGAGTGACGATTAACAGTCTTAGATTGAGGGTGTGTGGAATTTTTAATGTGTGAGAAACTTTTTTTCGCGATTTCAGGGTTGGTCCCATAGTAAAAGTTGTTCATAATGATGAGTACAATGACCCCTTTTCGTATTTCGACTAACTAAACTTACCTAGGTACTCCCCGTACAAAATAGAATACCGGGGAATTAGGTACAACGCTTCTTCGCCAGAGTAAAAATGCAAAAAGCGGTGAAGGGTTTGTCTGCAAAATTCAGGCTGTGCTGTAAGTAGTACATCGATTATCACGAAGACATATAAAAGTACGCAGAAATTAATATTTAACTAACCGACTTGAAAAAGGAGGTTATTTTAATTATTAAACATAGGAGTTAGGACCGGTTTATATTTCGAGTAAATGCTAGAATCCTAAAGATGAATCCATTGTGTAATAATTTGGTAAGTCTCATTCTTTAAGTAGTATGTAGGTATTCCAATAAATAAAACAAGTATGACACGCACTAACCCTTAAAATAATTCTGTCTTTAAAATTTACCCACCATGGAAAATTACAACAATAATTATGAGACGAAATTGAGAAGCAATCATTATTTCGAAACTTCTCCCGCGTTCGCAAATAAATATGGCGGGAGGTTCGCGCGCGCCTCAGTCACCACACGGCGCATGCGCGAGAACTGTCACTTTCGTTTGGAAACCGCAAATGTGCTGCAGAAAGTGAAAAAATAAGAAGAAACAAAAATGTTTGATTCATTACTCCTTGTGGTTTTTTTAACGGGTTTCGTGGCAGCGGAGAACTATAATTTACGTAAGTTTTTTACTTTTATTATTTTTAAGTGTAATTAATTATTACCGAATACTTTGGGTGTTATCGAATAAGCTGAATGGCATGAGTTGTGCATTTCCTGTGCTCGTCACAGTCGGTTAAGTTTAAAAACTTTATTTTGTGCACTTATTACCTAAAAGCAGGAACACACTTGAATCGTTGTGCGATAGTTTTACTGATCAGAGGAAAGTACTATGCGATCGCGATAAGAATAGGAACGTCAATGACCTCTAACTGTCAACTAAGTATTACTTGAAAAATAAATCTTATAAAGAAAATTAATTTGCGAATCAATATGTAACGTTATTTTTTTTCGCTCTAAACTAAGTCTTTAAGCTATTGTAATTAATAGATTTTTAACAAACAGCTCAATTTTCAATACAAAACGTCACAATAGCAAGGTCAGTCCTATTCTTATTTTGATCGTATAGAATAATCACTTTGCAACTTATTTCCATAGGAATAAATCCAAAAAACTTATTTACCTACTGTCCTCATTTACAAAGTTCCTCTATCGCACTGAAGTTTGCTGTTATAGAACCCAATTTTGGGTAAAACTCGCGATTTCAGTTTTGGTCCCTCCCATAGTAAAAGTTGTTCATAATGATGAGTACAATGACCCCTTTTCGTATTTCTACTGTCTAACCTGCCAGCCTGTATAACTATCCTTGTCATTTGTATGACAATGACGGTTTCCAAACACATAAGCAAATGGTGGTTCCTTTTATCGAATTCTAAAATATAGTCTTCATACAAAAAGAGTGTCTCAATGCCTCCTGTGAGAATTGAACTCACGACCCCTGGTTTACGAGACCAGTGCTCTGCCACTGAGCTAAAGAGGCTATAGTTATACCCAGTTATTTGCACACCTCTATTAAAAATAAAAATACATAAGTAACTTTCTTTCTTCTTTCTATTTATCTACTTAGGCCTGAGTTCACCGACAAGATAACAGTCCAATAAATTGAAAAGGGCCGTTTAACATGACTTTTTGTAGCTAGAAAAAGACAGGCAAAAGATATGACAAACAGCCGTTTTCAAAATAACGGACTGTTATCTTGTCGGTGAACTTGGCCCTTATACTATTAATTAATAAAACTGAAGTGTCTATCTGTGATATCAAAATAAATGCCAAAATGTAAGTGCAAACTGCTATTTATATTCATATAATCATAAATGACCGTTATTTAATCATATAATTATAAATGACCATATAATTTTCGTCTGTCTTTCTGTCAGCAAGTTTGTTTCAAATAGGCTCCGAAACGCACGCTATATTATCAGGCTATGTCCATTGAGGTATATGCTAGAGAAGACACCGCATGAGACGGCGGCGGCGCTGTCCCAATCATCTGCGGTAGAACAGCCGCACTTCACGTACTAAGGCCTAAGCTAGTTCACCGACAAAATAACAGTCCGATAAATTGAAAACGACCGTTTAACATGACTTTTTGAACAGAAAAAGATGTGATAAACAGTTTTCAATTTAACGGACTGTTATCTTGTCGGTGAACTTGTCCCTAAATGTCGCATCATTCTATTCTATTGTTTTTTGTCACGAGTTACACGGCGTTTGGAACATTGTTTGTTCAGAGTATCTCCCCTAGCATTTTATTTCAATGACTAGGTAAGTCCTAAATTCCCAAGCTGCCATGGTGCTGCTCGGGACATATTTTGAAGGCAAAACATTATATTTTATATCAAAACGTGAGTTCTGATATTAGTTCATTTGTCGAGCAACCTGATTCAGGTCGAAATCAATTGACATCGTCAATTACAACAGTCGAAGGGTTCAAAAATATAAGGTTTTTATGCAGTAACAATAATTCAAGATGATTTTAATCTTTTATATGTCATGGAACGACCTTTGACATTGACAGATCGCTTTTAATTTTGTCGTTTCTTTTGACTTTGACATTTCCGTGTAATGCTTATAAGGATGTCAAAGGTTTTATGTCAAAGGCAAGAACATTACCTACTTAGGTACTTACTTCGTGTGAAATTTTAATTGAATATAACTTTATGATATGTAATTACTTTCGTCAAAAAGTTAGAAATATCAAAAAGGGACTTAATTAAAAATACTCTTTGTTAAATGCAATGCCTCCTGTGAGGATTGAACTCACGACCCCTGATTAACGAGACCAGTGCTCTGCCACTGAGCTAAAGAGGCGATGGTTACACGATGTAAGTCTTACAACCCTATCGGAAGTTCTTACAATTTAGGGGTCTAAATTATCAAGATATCTAAGTACCTACATATTTTTTTAATAAATTGTATGCACTTGTTTTATTTTTACGATCAATTTTATAAATTACTTATCAATATAGGTGTAAGCATCGGCAGGGCTCTTGATCACAGATCGCGCATGTACATTTTTGGCCCAATAGACAATAGACAGTTGACAATACGTAATAAAAAAAGTCCAATAGACGACGAGCATCGACTGACGAACCAATCGCGTGCAGCCTCGGCGCCCCCCATCTTCTTCATTCCGCCAAAGATACCGAAAAACCAGCTAAGCGCAGGTGACGTTTGTGATCATAATTCACGCCGCGACCTATACCCTCTTACTTATTATAGACAATAAGACGATAATTAAATAAACAGCTTTAAATGTCAATTGTCATCTCTCTTCATTGTCATACAAATGATAGGGATAGTTGTAGGTATATTTTAATCAGTGGATAAAGTTAAGAGGCGTCTATAAGTAAGGAAGATAATATTAACGATATTTCTCAATCACTCAAATCATTGATTCAGTCAAATAGACACGAAAAGCAACTTAGTTTTATACTCACAGATTAATCAGTGATGTGATAAACCCGTCATTGTGCTATCTGGAAGACGTCCACCGCTGGACATAAGCCAAGGAGAGAAGGCCTGAATGTTGCCTTGAATAAAATGAGTTTTAAGTATTGATTAAGAGTAAATAAGTGATAGCGAGTAAAATAAATTATTACATAACGTAATATTACGCGCGTATTCTCGCGTGTGTATATAATAACTGCACCCAATAGGTATTATTAAAAAGAACCCTAAAAAGAACTAGATACAATTAAATAACACTAACTCTTGACAATTCCGAAATCAGTGTATCAAATTAATTCGATGGTGTATAGCATCGAATTATAATTTGATACGTGACATAGTTGTCGCTACAATTAAGAATTTGTTCAATTTTACACCCTGTTTTTCACCACGTTCTGACATTGTTCCGTTCACTCATTTCTGCTGCGCTAATGAAGAATACAATAACTCGATTTTTGGACGATTTTGAGTTATATAGGTACTTAAATCAACGAATCCAGCGGAATTTGAATAAGTTCACTCAAAATCGTCCAAAAATCGAGTTATTGTATTCTTCGTAAGCGCGGCAGTATTGTGTGTGACCCGTAGATATGTACATAATTTAGCTTTTACGGAAGTGAATCGATAAAATTGGGTCTTCTCAGCTTCATAAGTCGCTGTTTTGCTGGTAATCAAATTGCAATGTGAACTATATAATACAAGACACATAACTAGCATTATTAAATAGTGGATACTTACGTCGACGGTCATGTAATAACGCTCGTGTTTCCGTGTTCGTTGCGCCTGCGCAGCTGCGGTCGGGAGCGGTCGGCAGCATTCGGTAAACGTCTTCATGTACTGGGTTTGCTTTCACTAGATAAATAGAAGCCCTCGCTTTGGTTGCAGGTACCTATGTATAAGTAATCAGTCTTATTATGTGGTTTCACGACAATCCTTACCTACTTGTTATGTCAATTGACATCTCTGTTCATTGTCATAGAAATGACAAGGATAGTTGTATATTTAATCAGTGCTTAAAAGTGTCCATTTCACTGATATTTGCTGACTAATGGCCGTTCACAATATTCAATCAATTAGCTCTTTCATCTACTAGAGAGAAAGATCGATTTTTGATATTACTTCTATTAAAGCTTAAGTCAAAAATCGATATCTATTAGGCTGTATCCCCAATAGGCAAACTGTTAGCGGCCGAGTGAGTTTTCGCTAGCAGTTTGCATTAGCAAACTGTTAGCAAACTAGCAAATTGTGGACACTCTATTTCAAACACCTATAATTATGGAATTGGTATTAAACCAATACGCTGCAAATTCAGTCGGCCGCTAACAGTTTGCCTATTGGGGACACAGCCTTAGGGGAAGAAGAGCCGATGGATTGGTTATAAAATCCACTATTCCGATTCAAGTATCTGTTTTTTTAACTAAACTCCAAGATACTTGGAAGACCCTGTGGCTTCCAAGGCTACCTTTTTGCCCTTTAACACCCATCGCCAGTTCTACGATGCTCAACTTCCTTAATTAAATTACCCACCAGTGTGGTCCGGAGTCACATAAAACTAATAACCGCGGGGTCAATACAATAGGCGCTCAAGGTCGCCACGGTGCGCTCGCGCATACCAATGAGGTTGGAGCCAATACAATGCAACTATTTACATGCAGTGGCCACCGCAGTGCATGCCTTGACCTGCAACGATGTGTGGAAGGATTTTGGACATAGAGCTGGTTTAATTGCAAAAATGTCTATGGTATGGTAATCGGATAAGTTAGACGATGAGGAAAAACGACTGTAACAGATTTAAATTAGGTATCTGCTGTACTGAAAATTGAGGGGCTCGTGGCTAAATGACAGCCGCGCTGATCGGTCGATCTGCGAGGTTAAACTGCGCTTGCCGCGGTCAGTCCTTGGATGGGTAACCGTTCTTTACACATTGAGACCCCTCCGTGCCTCGGAGAGCATGTTAAACAGTCGGTCCCGGTTGTCATAGGAATATCTTTGACAGTCGTTACTGGTAGTCAGGAGCCCAAAAGTCTGACAACTGGTCTATCATTCGAATACCGGTATTCCCCAATAATTGGGTTGTGGAGGTTAGATGGCAGTCGCTCCATGTAAAATATTGATATTCAGCCGCAACCAGTTAGACTGGAAGCCGACCTCAATCATGTTTGGGAAAAGGCTAGGCAGATGATGATGATCTGCTGTACTGAAAATAAAAAGCATTTTAGCTATGTTTCCTCTAGAGATGTGTGGGAAAGCTGAGCGGTCTGATGATGCGTAGCAGTGGCGAAGGGTCCCTACAATACGATTCCTACCAGCTTCCCTTTGAAAAATAGCACAGGCATAATTGCCTACTATTGTCAAATATTTATAATTATCTTTTCTTGGCCAGGTAAGCATTAGTAGCTCGGCTTACCTCTTACAAAAATTTACTCTTCGCCACTGGAAACTGCTGTGTGAAGAAGCAGTGTGACAGTGTGAGGTTATTTGTACCGCCTGGCACACAATCCTCTCACAAATTCCTAGTTCGCATCCCTCGAACACATCTCTCGCTTGTTTTTGTCACTCCGCTAAGCCCTTTTCCAACAGAGCTGCGCTGAGTGAGGCTTGGAAAATGAACTAAAAATAATCATGAAATCATCCCAGAATTCTTGGAGAATCTATTTTGGAGAATCTATTTATCACACTTCACACTAATATTATAAATGCGAAAGTTTGTGCGTGTGTGTGTGTTTGTGTGTGTATATGTTTGTTACTTCTTCACGCTGAAACGGCTGGACGGATTTGGATGAAATTTGGCACACAGATAGATTATAGTCTGGAATAACACATAGGCTACCGTTTATCCCGAAAAATGCGGGCGAATCCGCGGGCGGAAGCTAGTATAATCTATTTTTCAAGTTGGTCAAAAATTGATTCACAACATTTGCATTTGACTAAGAACGAGTGTGTCAAGGATGCTGTTGACATGTTGTCATGTGGTCATGCTATTATCTTGAGCATCTCTGTCGTCGGTCTCGCATGACAGGTCAGGCTATATCTTAGCCTCGACCGAAATACTAACCGTTTTGTCGTTGGGAAAATTGATGTCTTTAATATGTTGAAGTACTTACTTAATAATGATGATAGTTTTATTTTAAATTGATTGTGTAGGATGTCTCCTATTATTGTGTAATATTACTTACTACCACTGTAAGTAAGATTTCACAATAAGAGGCGAGGAGAGCGAAGGGTGAGGGGAAGCCGGTACAATTAAATAGTAACAAAATTATAAATAATTCCGCTTTCCTATTGTTTATTAACTGTATTTACATATTTTGAATAAACGAATAGTGACATAAATAAAACGGAGTTATTCATAATTTTGTTACTATTATATTCTACCGGTTTCCCCTCACGCTTCGCCACTGAATTTATACTATTATACTTAAATGCGAAACCGGCGAAAGGTTGAGCGGATGAATGTTTGTTACTCAATCACGCTAGAACGGCTGAACGGATCTGGATGAAATTTAGCACACAGATAGATTATAATCAGGAAGAGCACATGGGTTACATTCCCGGAAAATTGTACGGTTTCGGTGGGATAGATTTGTAATTTCCACGCGAACGAAGTTGTGGGTAAATATCTGGAATTGAAATAAACATTAATTTATATTCATAGGTAGGTATATCCTCGTTGTGCTTAAATTTCATACAGTTAGTTTTCATAATTTAGGTAATAATTATTTTAATCTATGAAATCATGTAGACGTTATAGTCTAGTAGTTAGTGAGCTGCGCGTTGAAGGTTCAATTCCTTTACGGGAAACCTATTAATTTGCTATTGTCCTCAGATTTGTTCTGGGTCTAAGGGCTGTAAGATCAATCGTAGCTTAAACTTCGCAAGAGAGTTTAAACTCCCGTCTTCGATTGTTTCCTATAACAATCATAAAAGTATAAGAAACAATCGAAGACAGGAGATTAAACTTTCTTCTACGATTGTTATTACGGCCCTTAGTAGCTCTTTTTTTTCGCCATAAAAATACCAGTACAAAAACAACATGCAATAACATCTATATTTGTCTGTTTGTCAACGGTTGCAATCTCATGAGTGGCTCCCAAGGCCGACCGGCGCCGGCGCCTCTTTCACAACGATCCAAACACCTGCTTTTACCAACAACACTGCGAAATCACTCGCAACGACCAACGATATGGTTTTATTTCATGATGGGTTTCCAAATTGATGGAATTTGGTCAATATTGGTAATGTATGTGATCATCTTCGAGTTACGCTATCACAGCTGCCATCAAATTGCTATCAATTCAAGGGGCTTTTACTTAGGGTGATTTCATAGTCAACACGGGCGGCCAGCGCGGCTTAGAAGCCAGGAGGTCTACTCTCTAAGCACGAAATCCGTAGTTTCGACCTTAGTTACGGGCGTTTCTTACTCCGTATCACCTACGGACTTAAGATTAGTTCGGGGCCCGAACTAAGAATGAATGATAGCACGATCTGACATTTGTCCCTACTCCCGATGTGTGTTTATCCGTCCGAAAAATTGAATTTGACACTTGTTTTGACGGAATCTTATGTCTATTGTACTTTCGGACGGGCCCGTATCTTCGTTGACGGACTTACAGAGTAGACCCCCTGGTACAGTGACTGCCCGTATGGCATCACTGGGCCCCCTTTTAGATGTCTCGTACAGGTTTAACAATTTTTTTTTTATTCCATACTTTTGTTTTCCCTTTTTTTGTTTGTAAATTCCTGTGCGAGTCCCAAATAAACACTCTTTCTTTTCCTTCTTTCCATATTGCGGAAAGCTATTTTGTTTTTTACTATTGGTCGAATTTCGACTATAGGCGATAGTCATTATTATTTCAAAAGACATTCACATAATTGAACCTTGCCCTTCCTGGACTACTTCAATTTAAATACCACAAAGAACGCTGACAAATATAAATTATTAGTGTCTTGAAAATGCCAAATCTATTTTGGTACAATACTTTCAGAAATTCTATAACTGTGTAAATTAATTTAGATTCCAGATAAAAAGAAAACTGTCTAGACAAATCAATTGAAGATTAAAGGTAAAAGACTTGAAAGTCAAATCAAATCGGGAATCGAATCTTTGAATGACTTAATTTTATTAGATTAGATACCACGGGGTCTCATCAGAAACAAAGTAATATTTGTTGAAATAACTCATAATAGATGGCGTTATATGTATCGATTTGTTATTGAAGTTTGTGTAAAATTGAGAACATGAAAAAATACATCATGAAAAATATTTGTTCAAATTTTGAAAAATGCCTTACGCACGGAAAAATGTATAGCCCGAAGATAGCCCGCGCTAAATCGGTCACTTTTCTTTGTATGAGATGAGGCATCTGTACGTATAGTATTATATTATCTGTGGTTATACCTACTACTATGGGGTTTACGTTATAAATGTTGATAGTCACTTAATTTAATTACCATAGGACCTTACGTACCTAGTAAAAATGGTTCAACTAAGGATTTTAACTGCCAACAAAATATGGGTATCAGATGCGATTAAAAAAATATATATATTTTTAAATATATATATTTTTTTAATCGCATACTTTTTAGTCCGTTAAATAAAAACGTGGTTTTTAAACCACGTTTTTATTTAACGGACTAAAAAGTATAAAATAATTTGTAATGAAATGAAATACGTGTGCATGTGTATTGCATGCACCCCACGTTTTTCAATTAATTACAAATTATTTTCGTCGGTTACAAAAAGGTGATTAATTTTTTTTTTCCAATTACTTTTTTTTTTTCACTTTTTAGTCCATTGTCATTGTCATTGTGCATTGTCATCCAAATTACATAGGTATACCAAATTTCAGATTAATCCGATGACAGGAAGTGCTTGAAAAATGAATTGCAAAATTTGTACGGAACAGACAGACAGACAGACACGAAAGCGAGTTAATAAAAACATGGTAATAAAAATATAAGCTTATGCAAGCAATCGGATAAGGAGAAGCATCTATACCATGATCTATACCAATACATCGTCTACTACACCTAAACCAGTGCGTCAGTTTTCGAGATAGCGCCATGCAATTCTTTCTACACAGTTCTACCGAGGTAACCTTGGCCTCTCCTCAAATTTTTCGATGTTTCTACAATGTTATCGACTGTTCTATAACGTGCATACGGCTACATCTTTTTTTAAACATTGCTCTGCATCAGACTTTTCTCCCATATCCTGATCCCTGTATGAAATATTTAACTCTAACAAAAAAAAATATTGGTGTTATTCTACAAAACTGATCAGCAATACTATTATGCATAGTGTTAGTTACAATCTAGGTGTTTTTAAGTCGCGAGTGAATCGGTTGCTTCTAAGCAAGCGTGCTCCATCGCCGGCGAGATGGCGGTCAACAAGCCTATTACCAAATACAAAAATACAAAAAAAATGCGTGAATTATAATATAATTATGAGTGAAATGTCTTATGAATGCAACTGCCATTTCGTATTGACTTAAGTATTTGATCGCTAAATATGTGACCGGCCTTGGCCTTATCTACAGGTTGTTGTGCTTAAATGTACGTTACTTTACGAGCCCGAGTGTTACGCCAATGTTACGTAGTACCGTCGTCGTTACGTTCGGCTGCAAATAATAGGGTTGGCAACGGTACTAAAATAAGTTTTATAAAAAAAAAATATTGTGATACCTAAATATAAAATTGACCCACTTCATTCGAATGTCAGAAGAGCGGTTTTTTTATATTGATACAAAACATATAATAATATGATATGTGTGTATGATTGAAATAAATAAATATAGAAAAAAGAAGAAATTAATTTAAAAGAAGAAAAAAGAAAAAGAAAAAAATATATATTATAATTATGTATATAATTTTATATGGCAATACACAGGGTGGCAGGTTACACAGTGGAGATATTTAAAAGGGTAATTGTGCTCATCATTATGAACAACTTTTACTATGGGACCAACCCTGAAATCGCGAAAAAAAATCAGCTGTTCCATACATTTATGTTCACATAACTCAACAAAATGTATGGAACAGCTGATTTTTTGAGAGACCTCAAACTGTCAACTAACACTTGAAAAGTAAAGCTTACTGTAGTATATGGATGTCATTGATAATGACATTGTTGACATCTGTCATTCTGTCGTCTCGGCTATGCATTACGCGGGAAGCGCAAATTGAGGCGGTCACGAGGGTGGGCTGGCAGGCGCATTTAAAAGACGTTGTGCATGGCGGGAGCCGATATATAACATATAACGGAATACTTACCTCACCTGTGTGTTTTATGTGGTAGGAACACTACATTTTGGCGACGAGGATGGGATAATTATGTCCGTAAGTACCCAAACTTGTATTTTCATTAAGAAAAGAGGAAGAAGTGAGGATGAAGGGAGGAAACTGGGTGAATTATATCGGTCTAGCACGGTGCCGTAGTTTTATTAAAATTATATTAATGCTTTTATTGGGAATACCTATAAGTTTTTCATGCATTAGTGTTCATAATAACTAACTACCTAGGTACTATATCATGATGGAGTGAGTGAATAGATACTTGTTGGCCTGAGTAAGATTGGTTTGAGTATAATTAAAGTTTCATCGTTTATGCGGGGGCGGTGTTGTTCATAAATCTAGATGAAATTTCATCATAAATGGTGACATACAATTGTAGTAAAATGTTGGTAACATAGGTACAAAGCACAGAAATCTTATAAGAGCGGGAACTAATTAAAAAATAAAAGTAGGCACAGGAAATCATAAACAGCCTTAAAAGAGTTCGGATATCTTTACTAGGTTATACACGACCTCGGAACAATACAATAATTTATAGAAAAAAAAAAAGTAAAAGTAGGCACAGGAAATCATTGACAGCCTATAAAGGGGTTTGGCTATTTTTAAAACCATACGAGTTTAAATGTAAATTCCTTGCTCCGGGGTGATATCTGTGATCATTTCAGAAAAATCTTTCCTTCATCTTCCATCCTTAGGTATCTGCATTGTATGGCCTGTCCATGTATCTCACTCAGTAAAGATTTGCATTAAATTGCGTTGGGCTTAGCCGTGCATTAAATTGCGGTTGGCTAAGCTGTGCATTAAATTGCGTTGGGCTTAGCTGTGCATTAAATTGCGGTTGGCTAAGTTGTGCATTAAATTGCGTTGGGCTTAGCCGTGCATTAAATTGCGGTTGGCTAAGTTGTGCATTAAATTGCGTTGGGCTTAGCTGTGCATTAAATTGCGGTTGGCTAAGTTGTGCATTAAATTGCGTTGGGCTTAGCTGTGCATTAAATTGCGGTTGGCTAAGCTGTGCATTAAATTGCGTTGGGCTTAGCTTTGCATTAAATTGCGATTGGCTAAGTTGTGCATTAAATTGCGTTGGGCTTAGTTGTGCATTAAATTGCGGTTGGCTAAGCTGTGCATTAAATTGCGTATAATAAAAAAAAAAAATAATGTAAATTGTTAACAGGTAGCCCAAATTACGCTAGAGAAATTTGAATGTGAGGGAGAAACTAGTTCAGTCGCGATTAGATGGGAAAAATGGAAAAGAAGCCTCAAAATTTATTTATTAGCAGCAGGCATCGAAGAGGATACAAAGAAAAAAGCTTGTCTTTTACACTTTGGAGGGCCTGAGTTACAAGAAATTTTTTATAATATTCCGGAGACCGGTGAAAAGGAAAATAATAGTGACAATACATTCAACGTTGCAATCAAAAAATTAGACGACTACTTTGCCCCCAAGCAAAGCAAAATTTATGAGCGTCATCTATTTAGGCTTCTAAAACAAGAACCACAAGAAAAATTTGAAAAATTTCTAGTTAGACTCAGACAACAAGCGGCAAAATGTGATTTTTCACTCACTGATGAAAATATTATGGACCAAGTAACAGAAAAATGTTCATCAAACGATTTACGGAAGAAGATACTAAAACATGGAGACGCAATGAATCTTAATGATGTTATCAAAGAAGCAAATGCTTTGGAAGTAATGAATCGGCAATTACAAGATTTCGGTGGAAAAAGTGCAGATCCTCAAGATGTGAATCGAATAACATCCAAATTCAATCCGGATGTGAACCAAAGGCAGACAATGGGCTGTAGCAGATGCGGTAATATGAAACACTTTGCGCGGGATCTACGTTGTCCGGCTAGAAACAAATCATGCTTAAAATGCGGAGTGATCGGGCATTTTCAAAGACAATGTAGGTTTATGAAAAGGAAGGTAGAAGCAAACAATGGAACGGAAAAAGAGAGAAAAGAAAAAGAGGGTAGGAGAGCAAAATCGTTTAAAAGAATTAACAATGTTGGAGAAGCAGTGGATATAGCATACACTAATGAACTGTCAGGTTACATATTTAATATTAATAACGCTAGTTCTATCATGTGCAATGTAGCCGGGATTAATTTAAACATGCTAGTGGATTCAGGATGTAACGATAATCTAATAACTGACAAGACCTGGAAGACAATGAAAGAAAATAATGCAGTCGTTACAAAACAGGATGCTCACCCTCAAAAGAAGTTCATGCCATACGGTAGTGATGAGCCTCTACAGTTATTAGGATCTTTTCAAGCTGACATAGAAGTCAGCCGTAGAATAGAGAATGCGAAGTTTTACGTAGTTAAAGATGGTACTTGCGATTTATTAGGTCGAGTAACTGCAACTTCATTGGGAGTTCTCAAAATCAGTGTCGATATAAATTCTATAGATACACAAGAATTTCCCAAATTTAAAAATGTTTTAGTCAAAATACCTATCGATGATACAGTATCATCAGTTACTCAACCGTATCGGAGAATTCCAATACCTTTGGAGGAAAAGGTAAATAAAAAGATTGAGGAGTTA
Source organism: Thalpophila matura (assembly GCA_948465475.1). Classification (NCBI taxonomy): domain Eukaryota; kingdom Metazoa; phylum Arthropoda; class Insecta; order Lepidoptera; family Noctuidae; genus Thalpophila; species Thalpophila matura. The sequence continues at coordinate 873,636 of OX419196.1, forward strand.
CTTGCAAAGGATATTATAGAGGAAGTAACAAGTGCACCTAATTGGGTCTCACCAATTGTGCCAATTTTAAAGGACAGCGGAGATGTCCGTTTATGTGTAGACATGAGACGCGCGAACTTGGCAATCAAACGTGAAAATCATCCATTGCCAACAATGGATCAGTTACTTCCCCGAGTGAGAGGTGCTAAAATATTTAGCAAACTTGACATAAAAGATGCTTTCCATCACATAGAAATACACCCTGACTCCAGAGATATCACGACCTTCATATCTAACAAGGGATTATTCCGATACAAAAGAATGATGTTCGGCATAAGCTGCGCACCTGAAATATTCCAGAAGACCTTGGAAAGGATCCTTATAGAGTGTGAAGGAGTGATCAATTTCATTGACGATATTCTCGTATATGCAGAAGATTTACAGGAACATGACAAAAGGCTTAAAAAGGTTAATAATGTTTTGGAACAACATAATGTAGCGCTCAGACAAGATAAGTGCATTTACCGTGCAAGGAAAATACACTTTTTAGGCCACGAGCTTACCGAAAATGGTGTGAAACCTTTGGAGAAGTACAGTTCAGCAATTAAAAAATTCAGACCACCAACAAACATTTCAGAACTGCAAAGCTTCTTGGGCCTTATTAACTATGTGGGGAAATGGATTCCCCACCTAGCGACCATAACGGAACCTTTAAAAATACTTCTGCGTCAAAAGCGCGGAAGGAACTCTGACATAAAAGATATCTGGGGTGAGGCTCAACACACTGCCTTTAACAGATTAAAAACTGCATTGGCGGACGTGCCACACTTGGGATATTATGATCCTCAACACAAAACGGCTGTTTTAGCGGATGCAAGCCCAGTCGCTTTAGGAGCTGTACTTGTACAAATAGACAGTAGCGGTCCCCGTATAATTGCCTTTGGAAATAAGACATTGAGTAACTGTGAGCGCCGGTACTGCCAAACTGAGAAAGAGGCCCTTGCGTTAGTCTGGGCAGTGGAGCATTTTAATATGTTTCTCTACGGTAAAGAGTTTGATCTCATAACCGACCACAAGCCCCTAGAAGTAATTTTCGGCCCTAAGTCAAAGCCGTGTGCCCGCATTGAAAGATGGGTCTTGCGATTACAATCTTATAAATTTAAAGTCAAATACAGCCCTGGTAAAAACAACATCGCTGATCCTTTGTCAAGATTGTGCATGCTAACAGAAACACCATCAGCATTATACGGGGATCATGTTCAAAATATTGTTGATCATACAAGACCTGTTGCTATACCGTTAAGAGATATAATGGAACACTCTCGCAATGATCCTGAAATTCTAAAGGTAAAAGAGGGGCTGTACAACGACAAGTGGGATGACACAGTAACAAACTATAAGGTATTTCAAAACGAGCTATGTTTTCACGAAGACATATTGTTACGTGGAACACGAATAGTGATTCCAAGAAAGTTACGAGACCAAGTACTGAAAATAGCCCACGAAGGCCACCCGGGAATAGTAGGCATGAAATCAAGATTAAGAACAAAAGTTTGGTGGCCCAAATGTGACAAAGATGCTGAAACTGCATGTAAAGCTTGTAAAGGCTGCATTTTGGTATCAGCGCCTAACCCTCCAAATCCTTTAAAAAGGCGAGAGTTACCTACTGAGCCTTGGGTAGACGTAGCCATTGATTTAATGGGCCCATTGCCCAGTAATGATTACATTTTGGTTATAGTTGATTACTATACCAGATACAAGGAGGTAAAAATATGTAGATCAATAACTAGTGCAGAGATCATTGGACATTTAAAAGATATCTTCAGCCGACTGGGAAATCCCGTCTCTCTCACTGCAGATAATGGTAAACAATTTACCAGTGAAGAATTTAAAACATTTTGTGCAGAAAGAGATATAAGAATATTTAACACTGTCCCCTACTCACCTCAACAAAATGGCGAAGTAGAAAGGCAAAACCGCAGCATTTTAAAACGCTTAAAAATTGCCCAAGCTGAGAAAATAAACTGGAAGGAGGCTCTGCGTGAATACCTAGTAATGTACAATAGTACCCCACATACTGTCACCGGAAAAACACCAGGTGAACTTTTCTTTCGAAGGCAATTTCGTGATAAATTGCCAATGATTCAAGATATGACCTATAAACCGGAAGATCTGGAAATAAGAGATAAAGATAAAGAACATAAAGAAAAGGGAAAAGAGTATGCGGACAGAAAGAGAAGAGCTGTAGATAGTGATCTGATCATAGGTGATAAAGTCTACATAAAAAATATGAATAAAAGCAACAAACTTAGCCTAAATTATGAACCGATAACACACACCGTAGAATCTGTTAAAGATGGCGATATACAACTTAAAAATGACGAGACTGGACAACACATCCGACGTAATGTTGTACACCTTAAAAAAGTGGAAGGTCAGTGGCAAGTCGTAGATGACGATAATTCCAATAATACCTCAGAAGAAACTGAAACGGAATAAACTCAATACTACAATCTAGTAATATAAGTAAAAACAATTTGTATTTTTTAGGTTAGTGTTAAAATTATAAAACGCATGTTTAAGTAAATGAATATCCTAAAAAAATGTTCCTAGTATGTGTTGTGAAACTTATAAGTTAAATTTCACTATGTAATAATTTTATTTCATTACTACATAAGTATGTACTGATTAAACGTACCTAAATTAATTTGGAAATTATTTATTTTCTATAACATTGTGTTGCAACCCCAACAGACAGACCAATGTACCTATCAACAAATCAGTTATAGAGTAGATTAATATTATAAGAAATCAGTAGAAGTTTGTTTGAAATGGTACACAACAGTATAGTAAAAACAAGGAAGGGATGTAGTATATGGATGTCATTGATAATGACATTGTTGACATCTGTCATTCTGTCGTCTCGGCTATGCATTACGCGGGAAGCGCAAATTGAGGCGGTCACGAGGGTGGGCTGGCAGGCGCATTTAAAAGACGTTGTGCATGGCGGGAGCCGATATATAACATATAACGGAATACTTACCTCACCTGTGTGTTTTATGTGGTAGGAACACTACACTTACAAAGAAAATTAATTTGCGAAGTACTTAATAACATTTTTTTTCTCACTTTATTTAACTGAGTCCTAATCTCAGATCATAGAAGCAAGCGAGATGTGCCAAGGCGCTATCGAGCTTAATGCCTGACTTTGAGCAAATTGCTCATATTAAAAACGTACGCGCTGGCGACGAACCGAACAAGATCGATGGTATAAATACATTGTTTTAGTTTAGTGCTAGTGTTTTGTGACGATTAACAGTGTTAGATTGAGGGTGTGCGGAATGTTTAATGCGTGGGAGATCTTTTTATTCACAAGGAGCGCTTAATTATGCGCGTTAATTGTGTCGAAAAATGTACTAAAAGTGGCATCAGTTGTTCCGGTACTAATTTGCTATGATGGCATATCTCCTTGTTTCTATGATCTGAGGTCGTAATATGTTACCACATTGTAAGTTTTTTTAATACAAAGCTAAGACGTCACAATATTCCTATTCTTATTTGGATAGCATTGTACAGTTTTATGTCATAGAAAATAAATTAAAATAATAAATTATAATTTTTTGTTGAAAGCATTAAACATTAACTAACAGTCGGTTGCAGAAAAGGTCATTAAGTTTTAAAGGAGACTATAACCATACAATTTCTATGGTTGAAGTCTCCTTAAAGTGACTTTTTCTGCAACTAGCTTTTTAGGTATTTACCTAAAAAGCTAGTTATTATATAAGTAAGAAAGTAGCTAGCCCTTGCTTAGATAACAGTAGGTAAAGCTTCCTGATTTAAATACTAAACAAGGCGTGGTACAGTAAGGAAAAGCTAGATGATTATATTGTACTGTAGCTAGATAAAACGGGAAAGCGGGATTGTCCGAAAGGGATACCGCTGACCCGGAACATAAAGGGCTAAGGAAGGAACACGGGTGGGTTTTAGTCAGTAAGAGTCTGACACTCCCTTCCGCTCCGCCCAGAGCGGGAGGGGACATTTGATGATTTCCCATCGTCAAAAAAAAAAAAAAAACTAGATATAAAACACTTTGTAGATTGTTAATAAAATTACCTAAGAACAATCTATTTAACAGATAAGTAAATACAGTTGCTTAAAACTTCCTTATAACTTAAATCTTCCTAGATTATGTGATTTTTAGGGTTCCGTACCAAAATGGTAAAAAAGGAACCCTTATGGTGCGACTTCGTCTGTCTGTCTGTCTGTCTGTCACACCTGCTTATTTCAGCAACTACTAATGCTATCGACTTGAAATTTGGAACAGTTATAAAAAATGCTTGCCAAACTTTATTGCAAAAGGGGCCGGAGTGGTGGTCCGAAATTTCAAAGTGGGGTTACTAGGTCAAGTGGCATATCATATAAAAGGGTTTGATCTGCCCATTTCAATATATTTTTTTATTTAATTTTATGTCTCACAGTTTTTGATATATGATGAAAAATTACCGAAAAAATTGCATTCCCCCCCCCCCCCTTATCTCCGAAGTTTGCGGAGCGAAAAATCTGAAATAATTAGAGCTGATAGGAATTGACCCAAATATTGCACCAAAAATAAAACGATGTTCCTAACTAGTGCAGTTTTTTCAAAATCATCAAAATTCCTTCATAAACAAACTTAGTTATGCGGTCCGGTTTTTTTTCACTTTATACGACGAAAACTGATACGGAACCCTCGGTGCGCGCGTACGACTCGCACTTGGGCGGTTTTTTTTTCTTACTAAAGCATATAGGTATACATTTATTACAAACCCGGTAAGTCTGAGTCTGACTGAATTTTTATTTAAGAATTATAATTGTTTCCGTCGAAAATGAATGCATACAAATACAAATGAAAAACAAAAAATATTGTAGGTAAGTATATTATTTTTAATAAATCATTTTAATTGTCAACTATGTAGTTGCTTTTCATACTCACCATACGATCCCTATTCAAAGCTCTCCCTATACATAAACTAACTTAATAATATCGACACCTTTGGGTTCAAAGGGCGTAAAGGTCATTTTGGCCAAAATGAAATTTGGGCCTAAAGGTATCGATTATATGGCTCAAATCTCATTTTGGTCAAAATGGTCTTTACGCCCTTTGAACCCAAAGGTATCGAATTTATTTACTACACAATTATTTCACGTGGTAGTAGTTGCACTATTAGTTGCAGTTGCTGCGACTGGTTGCACAACTAACCACCGGGGCTGCGGAGGCTGCATCACGTGTGTCAGATGACACGATGCGTCGGCAGCAGGGATGTTACAGAAGTATAACTTAAAATGTAAATGTAGCCTATGGATGGGGCTCTATGGAGCAAGGAATTTCTATAGCAAAATTGTTTCTATAGGTGTATTCTATGCGATCCAGCAAAAAAAAACTAAGAAAAATTAAAAAAAAAAACGGAAATACAAAATAAAAACCGGGCAAGAGCGCGTCGGACCACGCTCAGTCTAGGGTTCCGTAGCAAGAAGTATTTCAGTCTTCCGACCGCAAATATAAGTTTGTATTTCATAATATTATTATGAAATACGTTATTTTTGCGGTTGTCCAAACTCAAAACTAAAAATAGGGAATATTTCAAAAAGTTATTAACGTATCTTGTTCAAACCAATTTTAATCGAAACTATTTATTAGATGCCATAAGCTTGAATCTTTTCAGATTTTTTGATAACGCGGTTGGAAAATTACAGGGAGGGGGACACATTGTTAACGACTTTTGGAGCTCCTAGTTCACTAAAAATGCACTTAAATAAAAAAGTCATTTAGGAACCGTTTCGGCTTATAAAAAACATCTACCTACGAAGTTTGATTCAAATTGGTTATGAACTGTAGATTTTACGAGGGTGTGACAGACGGACAGACAGACGGACATGACGAAACTATAAGGGTTCCTAGTTTAGTTTCTACGGAACCCTAAAAAGTAATAAAAACAAATTATTAGATATTTTTTTTTTTTTGCTTTAATAAATCGTTTTGTTTTTTCTTGACTGCTCAAATAACCTGCCAATGCGTAAGCAAGCATGGTAATCATTGATTACCATGCTTGCTTACGCATTCATCATCATGCACTTATCTGTATAAGCAGAGGTCTTTGTCATGCAGTGCGACAAATGAAATGTAATTATGTTTGTTTTGCGAATAGATTATTATGTAATACCTACATTTACGTTATTATTTTTTTTTCAACTAGATGTGGTTGGTTCAGACAATTATTGACTTATTATTCGTTGTGAACACAATCTGTTTTTCAGAATAAATAAACCAGCATTGTTTAATGCTGGTTATAGGATGCTCCCTAAAAAGGCTAGTAATTTGATGGAAATGGAACACAATGCTCCCTTTGAATGTCTAGTAAGAACCATACAAGACGAGAAATATGCGGGTAATACTTATGAATGTGCTTGTCACAGCTGGCCTTGGGTACGTGGTCATTCTTTAGTCATCAGGACATCTCCGACCCTCGGAGATCACCGTAAATCGGTCTCGATTATCATACTAGATATTATCAAAAGTCATATTGCAAAAAACCCCGTGAGTTAGTCTAACCTTCGGGTATCAGTGTCGCTTTATAAAGAACAAACTAGCACTTTGCCCGCGACTTCATCCGCGTGACATACACGTAGCGCCATCTAGCGTCCTAAAGCAATTGTCACCGTCGAAAGCTATTGTTTTTTCCCTCGGGAACAGTATTTTTTTTTCTGGATAAAAGGTATTTTATGTCCTTTAGTGTACCCTTGACAACGTATATGCAAAATTTCATGATTATATGTTCAGTGGTTAGGCGTGAAAAGGTAACAAACAAACAAACTCACTTTCCCACTTTTTTTTTTTTTTTGAGGATGGGAAATCATCAAATGACCCCTCCCGCTCTGGGCGGAGCGGAAGGGAGTGTCCGACTCTTACTGACTAAAACCCACCCATGTTCCTTCCTTAGCCCTTTTGTCCGGGTCAGCGGTATCCCTTCCGGACGATCCCGCTTTCCCGGCAGGTCACTTTCCCACTTATAATATTAGATAGGATTAAGATTGACTCGTGGTAAGAAGCTGAAATACTACTCAAAAGTCTGCCTCAATATCTACGCAGGTCTTCCTTGACCGAACCAACACAACAGTTTGCCCAAGATTATTTCAAAGACTAGACAAACTGGTATTTCTGCACGATACCGGCACGTTGTCACATCTGCAAGCCATCTATTTGTTACAAGGTCGGCACAGTCGTTGGCACCGGTTGCCAAACAATAATACAACCGGTGGAATTATTCCATAATATGTTGTTGGGTAACATTTATAAATAAATATTTCCATACTATAAATGGATGGAGGAAATTACTTTCTGACAAGGACGTTTATTAGCAACGGTGGACTTACAAGTTGTAGGTTGTAACTTGTAAGCTCGACTCCAGGCACTGGCACTTTATGCAATTAGTTACATCACCACTGCAAAACATTGTGAAGAATCCGGTATGTCCTATAACCACATACTCGATGATATGTGACGTCCACTAACCCACACTGGTCCTACGTGGTGGATTACAGCCCACTCTCTCGCAAGAAGCCTGAATCCCAGCAGTGGGAAGTGTGGGAACATTATAGACTCATTATAATGATCACTTAAGTTATTATCTGACATTGCTAAAAGTTTTGTATGCAGGGCAGAGAGAGAAACAAATACCTTCCTATTGACAATTTGTTGATTAAAATATAACGACTTTTAAAAGAGTTGTAGTGTTTGTGTATCTATTTAACACATTATCATTGTCTCATATACACAAGTACTAGTAGTACGGACCATGGAGGTATACAAACCTCCTTAGTACGGTCAGCTACACATTGGTCTATTGTGTGGTCTATGGTACATACGGTGTGTGAACCAGGGTACCATGCGGGAGACGTACATGTGGGTGTGATAGCTAAATACGTAAGTCTAGGTACTTGGTGTTACAGTGAGCCAGTGTAACTACTCCTGATAGAAACTAACAGATCCTACAAGAGTAACCATGAAGTTTCTTGCCCGTTTTTCCACAGGAATCTACGCTTTGGAATGGGCGGCATCTAGCTTCACTTTTTTATCTGACAATTCAAAAGTGTCCGTGATTTAAGTGAAATAAATTCTTCGACTTTGTTAATGCAATTACGTGATATTAAGGCGCTGATAACTGCCAACGGCCTTGAGTGATTTGGGTGGTATAGCTTGAGTGTTCTGCGCTGAACTCAAGCAACGCGACATACGTCCACCGAGCAATACGACTCGCCTATCAAGAAGCGCGCTGTGCCGAATTAGACGTATTATTAGTTTTTAGTAGGTATCTAAAATATAAAATAAAAAAAAAGTAACAGGCAATATTATAGGTAGTAACATAGTCTTTTCACACAAAACAAATTATGAAAATATATTAAGCGATTTGAAAGTAATTACGTTTTTATGTTTTGGGTAGATAGTAATTCATGAATTTATTTCATTAAGTATTTTACTACAATAGTTAAATATTCACAGGTACGATTGATGTACATATCTTCTAGTTTAACATAAAGAAATTGCACAACTAACCTGCATTATTTGACGCCGAAAAAAGAGATTTAAAACTTAAGATTTATGGCCGTTACCATTTACCGTCGCCTTAAGATTGCAATAAGACCCCATACTTGTTATGCTGAAAAGCATAACAATTTCTTGCAGATGATATTTCAGTCTCAACGAGTGTTTCATGATGACGACCGCAAGGCATTTTCACGTAGCAGTTAAAACGAGAGTATTTCAGTAGGCCGATCATGAGTTTTTGTCAAATCGAGATGGCTACGTTATAGATCCGTTTTCGACAAATTTTATATGAGAATTTTATTAGCGCCACGTGTGCGGATTTGGAACTAAAAATCGGTATCACGAGTTTTTGACAACACTTTCGTGTAGCTGCCGTGTAGCGCCGTGTATCGACAACGCGCCAAATGTATGAAAATCGGTATCACGAGTTTTAATTTTGACGTATAGTTTCGTTATGGCTCCGAGTTTCTCGGAAGCTGGGTCGCAAACCATCTCACCGACATTTTGTTGGTGAGAAAGGTAATTTTAATTATATTGGTGAATTGTATTGAGATCAAAGTTATTATTATGTGTTAAAACATGTGTTTCTATGACAAAATAACCTAGTGATTATGATATTTCCTGGAATTACATAATAATATTGATCATAATTCATGTGTGTTTACTGGGTAGGTAGGCACCTACCTAATGTTTGAATAAAATAAATATGTAGGGTATGCCTACGTACATAATTCACATCACATATAGTACCTACATACATAAATAAATATTAAACTCAAACACACTACATAATATAATAAATACATACATAACTATTAAATTTAGAGATGGGTAACTAGCCGAAATTCCAATAGCTCAGCTAGCCGGCTATTTGTGGTGAAATAGCCAGCTAGCTAGCCAGCTATTCAGCTATTTGGCTATTGGTTAGATGACTCACTAGCCGGCTGGCAGTTGATAGCGCTAGCGGCAATAGCTAGGTAGCCGTCTTGATTATCGTTCAACTGCCCCGCGAATCAGTTTGATTCAAGTTCGATCCTCGCCGCGGTAACAAATTTATTGATATTTTTTGATGTTAGGATTTCGTTTTTTATTACTTTTTATACTTTTTTATTATTTTTTGACTTAAAATTAAATGAATTTCCGTGATTATTAAATTTATTATAATAAATAATAAAAAACTGTTGAAAATATATCTACAGCGCCATCTCTATTCATCGCTATGAATTAAGAAGCATTTTGTTAAGTCAGTTCACACTTTTGTTATACAAATAAATTATAGATGGCGCGCTACGTTAGTTGATGAAATCGATTTATTTCTATCGACGCTATCGTCGTACAATTTTGAACCTAATATTTTAGAAAATTAGGCTTAAAATCGTAAATCGCGCGCGCCGCCGCTCGTACGTTGGCTAGTTGTCATTTGTCATAGCTAATATAGCTAGGTATATGAATCACCCACTCAGCTAGTCAGCTACGGCGGCTAGCCGGCTAGCCGGCTAGCGGCGGCTACCGGATAGCTGGCTAGCTGTAAACTGGCGTCGGTTGCGCGGTACGGTACAGCGCAAGCGCGATAGCTGACTAGCCGGCTAGTCAACTATCGCGCTTGCGCTGTACCGTACCGTTTTTTATTACTTTTTATACTTTTTTATTATTTTTTTGACTTAAAATTAAATGAATTTCCGTGATTATTAAATTTATTATAATAAATAATAAAAAACTGTTGAAAATATATCTACAGCGCCATCTCTATTCATCGCTATGAATTAAGAAGCATATTGTTAAGTCAGTTCACACTTTTGTTATACAAATAAATTATAGATGGCGCGCTACGTTAGTTGATGAAATCGATTTATTTCTATCGACGCTATCGTCGTACAATTTTGAACCTAATGTTTTACAAAATTAGGCTTAAAATCGTAAATCGCGCGCGCCGCGGCTCGTACGTTGGCTAGTTGTCATAGCTAATATAGCTAGGTATATGAATCACTCACTCAGCTAGTCAGCTACGGCGGCTAGCCGGCTAGCCGGCTAGCGGCGGCTACCGGATAGCTGGCTAGCTGTAAACTGGCGTCGGTTGCGCGGTACGGTACAGCGCAAGCGCGATAGCTGACTAGCCGACTAGCCAGCTATTGTGCTGATGAATATCATAGCCGTGGCTATCTCTTGGATAGCCGGTATTCAGCTAGTTATTAAAATAGCTACCCATCTCTAATTAAATTCATACATGATACGACACAGTACATACATACATATTCACACAACACATAATTACAAAAATATAAATACAGTAACTTACCTGACAACGGTGCGTGCACAGCCTTAACATTCCGCACGTTAGACACCGCCTTACCGAGCGACCGGCGACCGCTGGCCGCTAGCGGAGCCCTGCGCGAGCAGCCGGCGCTCTCTCAAAAAGTATCGGCGCCACCGCGGCCGCGTTCCGCGCCGCCCGCTGTGCCCCTCAGTCCGCGACAAGCCACCGTATAGACCGCATGTCAAATGGTACTCGCGCCGCGCATGTGGTTAACGCTCGCTATAATTATTGACTAGGTATTGTTTTGATAAATTCTTATGTAGACTACAGTGTTATTAGAAATAAACTTTGCTATTTACTCAAATCGTTAGTGAGTTTTATTATAAACCTCGGCCACCTACCTAACTCACTAAAAATACATTTGTTAAATACTGAGGTAGGTACCTACTTTATTATTTTATACATTCAGTCGATTAGGTACTTAGTCAAAGGAATTATTAAGCTAATGCTACTTCCCGCTTATCACTAGGTACCTATGGTATATCTACCTAGTCCCTGGCATTTAATGTCAATGAAAATATTTAAGTAGGTGCTTAGGTATTTTAGGTAGGAAATAAAGTAGCAGACTCAAAAAAATAAACAAGTGATAGGTACCTTCCTACAACATTGTATAAACTCAAGCAAACAAGTACCTAGGTAGGTATTTAGGTACTAGTTGAAAAGGTATAACATTAACATTATTAAATACCTATAACTAAGTAAGTAGTTAATCATATTTAAATACTACCTATGTACCTACCTATATACCTATTTCTAATAACTCCCAATAATTGAAATGTTAAGGACTAGGTACATAAACATTTTATGATAAAGAATCAATATCCTAGGTATTTGAATAGGTACTTACCTGTATTATGATATGATAGATACCTATCTATATTTATCTATTGTATCACAGTTCACAATACCTACTAAGTAACCATTTTGTTAAAAAATAATGACATGTATTTTATAAGTAGGTATAAGTTTTTGTAATAAAATAAATTATTAGGAATTGAGTTCAAATATGGATTTTTGTTACAGGTGATTCTAGTGATCTAGAAAATAATACTAGGTATGCTTCATTAGCACCAACTAGTAATAGTAATGACAGCATGATGTGTTTACACAATTTTGGCCATAAACTTGCCATACTTGATAAAAAATGATCATGACCCTAACATTTGAAGACAGTAACAACTGAAGCAGTTTCTGATGCACATACCAGAGGCAATGATGAACTGATTAGAGGTTGAGCACTGAGAAACTTACCAGTATTTGTATCATTAGAAATGAATGTAAGATTGTATTGATATAAATAAAAAAGAAAGGATAACTTAAAAAATATATTTTATTTCATATTACTGAATCTAGACCAAATAAATTTGCTTTCATCAAATCCAGAATGGCAGTGGATGTCTTCAGCTAATTATTAATTTTCATATTAAAAATTTCTTCTCATTCAAATATTTGACTCGCACAGGTCTAGCTTTGCATAAAGTTACAAATCTAAACATTGAATAAAATCACTTTCAACAATGTCATTGACTTCTTTCTTTTTGCAGCTTAGTTGTTTGTGTATTTGTCCTGTGAGGCATTATATGTAGACATATAAATGGAAGCGGGTATATCTTGGCCGAGCCGGAGTAGTTCAACCAATTGATGTAGCAGATTTTGGCAACAGTGGTGGAATATGGTGTTGGTGTATCAGGAATATATCACCCCTCATCTCCTGTTGGCAAAAGGCGTATATTTAGTCATATTTAATACAATTTCAGCGGTAATTTAGTGAATGTTAAGGATTGTTTTGAATAAATTAATCTAATAATTGAAATCCCTCTAAGATGTTTATCGTTTTAAATGTGTAAAACTCAAAATAATAATATTCTTGTACGCTAAAGCAATACATGTAGAGATTGATATTATGTACATACATGTATCACTACATACACATTTTAATAATAAATATTTTTTTGTGACTTCAATACTAGTACCTACTTATGTATTATTATTAGTAATAGGTACATAAATACTTTTAACGGCTAATGGAAATGCATTGTCATGGATTTCTAACCAATAAACTATAATTTTGTGTCAGTACTTACCTACTTACTTTTTGATCGAAAATAATCCATCATAGTGATATGTTAACTTGCCGGCATTATTATTTAGAACAACCACAGAGGCACAGACTGAGGGTAATGGTAGGTATTTAAAACTTTTGTAGTTTAAACTATAAAAATATATGTTTTTATTATCAAATGACGACCTAACCAGACAACAAACGTCATTGTCGGAATCACGAGTCCGTTCGGAAGTGCCGACAGACAGCTAAAATTGCAACTTTAGTATGACATAAATTTTCAATTAAATAGATCACAAATAAATCTAAAATATACATAACGCGTATATAATAACATTAATAAGTAATAATATTTACCTTTTAGTATTTTTAAAGTCTCCATTAATTTTTTAACAGCTTAGTCTATATTTTTGTTAAGGTTTCAAAACGGTTTTCGCCAGTGTATCCACAACCTAAATTACCTATAGGCTAGGCGCTGTATCGAGTAGTCGGAAGTCATTTTTTAAAACTCATGATCGCACAACATCATCGACTTTACTATTGTCTGGTAAATACATTACCGCAGCTACACGATTTTTCTAAAAACTCATGATCGGGGTACAGATGTTTGGTAGTAATAGGCAAATCAACTTTTTAACATTGTCTAACGCATCTGCCATGTCCATCCGCTTAAATACAACACAGTATTGTAATCATCTATTCGTCTTCACCCTAGATCTATCATAGTATTAGAAGACCCACGTATATTATTAAAGTCTGATAAATTATTTGTTTGGTTGCAGCTGAAGATTTTACAAAATGTCGACAGAAGGACTCAAAACTGAACGAGTGTCTCAAAATGGCTGTTCCAGACGCACTCAGAAGGATGAAGAAAGGTAATAAGAAACTTATATTACGGAATGATAACTTTCTGAAGCGATTCTCTCGCGACAGTTGATTTTTGTAATCTCTATACTTATACTTGCCTGTCTAATGACATTTTCTCCAAATTTCAAATCCTTAGGTCCACAGATTTAACCTGTATGTTATCAATCAGTCACAGTACTGTTTTATAGGCATAGATTTAGTGCAAGCTTGCATGTGTCCATTGTACAATTTTGCACAAATCTGCACAACGTAATCATCCATGCAAAACTGCACAAACAATTGACGAAGACTCCGTTACGTATCTGATGACATAACAGTAAATAAAACAAGTGATTTGCGAACAACGCACGTGCTTTTTTGCATTTTTTTGAATACCCTTCCGCGTTAATGTGGGACACACACGATTTTGATGGGTTTGTGGGTAAATAGCCATCGCACAGGTTAACATTGATATGCAAGGGCCACATCGATGATTTTGATACATCGAAAATGCGAAAGCCATCCATTCCTAAATGAATGCATTTAAAATTAGTAATCCCAGTTTTTTTTATAACATGATGAAAAAAAGAATATCCCTATATTTAAAAGTGTACGACATGATCCTCATAAGGAGAATGGAGTTTAAACGATAGCAATTCAACTGAATGCGAAATAATCACTTTATGATTTCTTTTTTTCTTTCCAAAATTACTGTTCGGTTCGGGAGCACTCCGACCGAGCGGCAAGTACTTACTTAATCCTTGCTGGGGGGGGAGGGGCAGCTACTTCTACCATGGCCTCCCGACTCACTGTACTTCTGCTGTGCCCTACCTTTCTCAATCCTATTCTAAGTTGATTCGTATATTTGCAGGCATACCCTCACTGTCAGTGCCTCAGATGGAGCCGCTACACGTGAACAGCATCAACGTGGACTCGGGCTCCGGGCCCGTCGTCATTACGCAGCAGTACAAGAATATCAAGCTGCATGGCCTGACTGACTCCGTCCTCACTTTGTACAAGTAAGTTGTTCCTTACAAGGTATAATTTTAGTCACTCGAAAAGAGGTCATCATTATGAACAACTTTTACTATAGGACCAACCATAAAATCGTGAAAAAAATAATCAGCTGTTCCATTGATTTATGTTCGCTTATCTCAACAAAATGTATGGAACAGCTGAGTTTTTTTCGCGATTTCAATGTTGGTCCCATAGTAAAAGTTGTTCACAATGATGAGTACAATGACCCCTTTTTATATTTCCACTGTCTAACCTGCCACTCTGTGTAGGCTTATTATCATAAGTACAATCATGTGTTTAAGTATCGGTCACTAATTACCAGTCACCCTATATACTCAACCGGGTATTGCCCGTGGTCCACCTGCTGTGTCCACCTGGGTGGACCACGGGCAGTTTTTTTTGCGCATCAGTCCACCTGAATAATAGGGAACAGGATTTTGCAGTGTGGCTGGTGGCAGCTGGATGAGAGTGACTGAGTATCGAGTTAGATGATGTGCAATTGGAGAGCCCTATGTCCAGCAATGGACTGCTAATTGCCATAGGCTGATAATAATAAGTCTAAGTGTATGTGTGTCACAGTGGACGATCATGAATGTGTGTAAACCGAACTTTTCTATATTTTTCAGGGCTGATCTCAAAAACTACAGACTTAGGACAGACTCGATCACACCTAAGATGGAGTTCATAGCTGACTACATCATGAGGGGCAGAATTCTGCTGCTGCCGATACAGGGGAAAGGCATAGCTAATATCACTATGGGTGAGTGTAACGCCATCTACCAGGTAATAACGAAATGAATTAGTAACGCCATCTAGCAGGGAGTGGCAGAACTAATAATTAACGTCATCTAGTAGGCAGTAGTGGAACTTATAATGGTAAAATTGTTCAAATAATATTGAAACAAACTTAAAATTTTAACATTTCAGTGAACCTCGTAGTAAAGCACGACCTCATAGGCGAGCCGGTGGTCAAAGACGGACAAACATACATGCACATCAAAGACTACAGAGTGAAGTTCATCCCCCAGCGGGTTCTGCTGTATTTCACCAACCTCTTCAACGGAGACAAGCGTCTCGGTGACAATATGAATGAGTAAGTAAACTTCAAATCAAGAACGAACAAAGAGCTAGAGTAGAACAAGCATTCTTTCTCGATCTTTTAGTGTAAACGAAGGCTCGTTATCAGCGTTTACACTACAATATCATCAAGAACCAAGAATTAGAACATAATTCTTGCACAATAGAACAACGAAAGAATGCTCTGCGTCTGTTCACACTAAAAGAATTTGATAGAGTCGGCAACGTGCATAATGTGCATCAACGATAATCCTTCTCCTAGGGACAAATCGCCAAATGTTCCGAAAGTTGTATTCAAGTGTGTTACTACTGTTACTAGTTTAGAGTGTGCGTTACATGTTCTGTTGTGTTATAAGTACAACTGGGACAACCCATACTTTATATGGGTTGTTGTTATAACACAGCAGAACATGTAACACACAATAACACACTCCAAATCAGTAACACACCAGAACACAACTTCGGCGATTTCATCAGTTAACGTTTAAGCCCAACGTTTCACGTAATAGCTGGTTTGGAAGTTCCGTGAAAAAATATTGATATGCATTAATTGTTTCAGATTCCTGAACTCCAATTCGGACCTGGTCTTCAATGAGCTGAAAGAATCCTACGAAAAATCACTCAGTTCAGTGTTCCAAAATGTTACCAATGAGATATTTGATAGAGTACCAATGAACAAAATATTCCTTGAAGAATAATTGATCAACACTAAAATAAGTGGGAATAGCAAGGCTAATCGCTCGTTGCAATAATAAAATTTAAAAACAATCCTTTTAGTTAAGCCTTAAATTCTAGAAGTAATACATCTTCAAGTATGTGGTATTTATTGAAGCTGCTTTAATTAGACTTCGTTACAATAAGTTACGATTATAATAATTTTGTTGTAAGTAAATAATTTTATGAAATCGAATGCCGTTTTCTTTCCCCTTTATAAATATTTAAAATTGTATCACAATAATTTTGATGGATGACTAATGGGTGGCTAATGTCGCACAATCTTCTGGCTATTAGAAACATCTTTATAACGGATATTAGCAACATTGTCTTAGTGTACTAGAAACTTTGCCTATAGGATGTCTTGTTCGGCTGGTGTAAGATCGGCTGCTCCTCCGTCTTTGAGGGTCTCCTCTCGTTCAGTTCCACGTCCGGCACCTCTCTGCTTAGTTGTATTTCCTGCGCGTTCTTTAAGCACACTGCTTTGCAGAATGCTTCGTTTATTATAACCACTGGAACAGCAATTATTAATTCTGTTATTTGCCGCAACAAATTGTTGTAAGTCTATTATCTTTCTAGGGTCTATTACATCCGCTGTGTTTGTAGATTTTCTATTTTCTTGAGGAGTCGAATGCTCCAAAAACTTAGCTAGATTTTTAGCAGTTATGACCTACCCTAGCTATTGTAACTTACTACAAGCACGCTGCGGCCGGCTGGAGTATGCTGCTGAGTCGTGACTCGTCTATCTGGGTCGTGGCCGCGGCTAGGCGCATTCACGTCTGGTCTTAGTTATTGACAAGCATTACCCCTATTTGCGAACCGGTACCCTTTTGATGACTTGTCGTAGATCAAAAAGCATAATATAAAAAAATGCAATGGTACTAACACACTCCTATTAAGAGCAAATAAATAATAATCCCCAATATTAGTGCATCGTACTCCATCATAGAACAATCTGAAAACAAAGAACAAATTATTTTTAATGAGAACGTATTTTTCCTTGATTCTACTACTAGTGCAATACTGGGTCATTTAATTTAAGTTAGAAGTAAGAACTTACTAGCAAGATCTCGGCCTTGTAGCCCTCACCAGTTCCCTGATCGACATGAACACAGCAAACATTATCATCAGGAAGAACGCAGTCTGCCAGAAGTGTCCCACCAGAACAGTTGAGCTCATCCTCTAGAGTTCTTCAAATCTTGAATGAGAGACCACTGTTTACACATTGAAATTTCTTCATGGCTTAGTGGGGTAACTCGCATCCACCCCCACCCCGTTAAACGGGATAGATGGGAAAAATTGTTTCATTGACCCCGGTAGTGTCGTACGTAACTACTAATAATGTTTCTGCCGTGATATTAACGATATTAAAATGCCAAAATTTGATTTGATATGATTCTAATTTCATAATTCTGGGCTTAACGTAAACGTAGGTACAGGCGTTCAAAGATCATCAATCATTGCTAAAAGTGGGAAAACCTCGCCTTAACCGACGGGGTCGGCACTACCGGGGTCGATTAAACCATTTTTCCCAGATGTCCCATTAACGGGGTGGGACGACCGGGGTGGATGGGAGTTACCCGCTCGGAGTATGGCAAGCTGGCTTGGAGCAGCACAGTCTCTCGTCCCGATCCCAAGGTTCTGTGTTCTTTATATTCTGTGCATCCATTTTTAAAACATAAAGATTGCTGCATTTAGTACGAAGAACACAGAACCTTGGGATTGGGACGAGAGACTGTGCTGAAGCCAGCATGCGTCTAAATTCGACCCAACTGTCAACATTGAAGACAATTGATTCAGAAATATTCTATTCCTCCCTGTTCTAAAGTCTCTCTGTTCTTCCTTATTTGCTATCATATGTTAAGAAGCCAGTTATGCGATCGTTACCATCTAAGGCGCCTTCCGTGAGTTAATCGGTACGTTTTCGTTTCTGTACTGAATCTATACAGATTATATTACCGAGTGCATGTAATTAAATGAGTGCTTACTGACACTCGTTACGGCAGTGGGTCCATGCTAGTATCTCTTTCATGGACGTGGACCTTTAATCGAAATAAAATACCATAAAGTATAAATAGAACTCACCAATTAAATGACCTGGTATGTCTAGTAATCCTGAACAGTTCTCTGATGGATAGGAACGTGGCAAATATAAGGACAAGGAAGATCGCGGTTTGCCAGAAATGTGCGACCAATGAAGGCGCGCTCACCATCAGGACTAGCCAGGTTTCTTCATGGGATCATCACGGGGATCACGGCAGATTTCGACTGATGAACTGACAGCAAAGAGATGACTGACAGAACTTGACGGATGGATAACATTTTTTTCCTTTTCAAAGATTGGTGTAGACTAAAGAGGTTCGGTTGTGTTCTGATTCAAGAAGTTTTCGTTGCTTTAAAGGGGGTTATCTATTGGCGCTGATGTCAGGCCGCTGGTACACCAATGAGCCCAAGAACCAAAACCCCAAAGGTGCTAGATATAAGCCTGACAATAAGCGGTTACCGTAGCCTATGAAACGCTTACAACACCGACAATCACATGCGCGTTTTCGACCCTTTAAAATGAGGATTCGCTATGCCGATAGCTTAGTGGACAAGCAGGTCCCCCGCTGTCAATACAGCGCATCCTCAGGAGCTCTGGCGACCATACTCACCACAGGAACACAACACTACCGACGAGTAGCGTTATTTGGCTGTAGTATTCTGTAAGGTGGAGGTACTTCTGCAGTCAGGCTGCTCCAGGTTTGAGCGAGGTTACCCACTGAGCTCTACATCTCTTTACTTTAGCCCCGTACTTTCTTTAGTCCGTAAAATCTTTTTACGGTTTTGGAAAACAAACCCAAGTTTTAATGCCGTCATGCGTTTGACGGTCAGATTTTTAAGGGATTTGTGTGTAAATTAAATAAAAATCAATGTTTTAAGATAAACTTATCGTTTATTCCGTGAATAATAACAGATATCTATGGCATAGTCACTGGTAACATTACGTCGAAGAGAAATGTTGTACGAGTAAATTAACTAAAATCTTAGCCTCTAACTTCTGTCATTGTTACACTATCATACAAAAAATTATAAGAATAATAGGCTAACATTTGAAAAATTGCATGAAATAGCCGCATTTTTTTTTGTATTTAATATATAATTTTTCAAGGTATTATTTTATGAATATTTTTTTATATGATAGTATAACAATGTTTATGCATTTATTTCGTTATGGACATCCTCACTTGATATTAAAGTTTATAAAGTTAATACAAAGTTTCAATGTATAATAATAATAAACTGGAGAATGTCCATTTTACGTCATCTGTGTACTAAATCACTTTTTTTTCAACTCTTTTTATTCAATGAACTGCTTATTTTTCAATATTTTTCGTGCCATTTTAAAAGAAAAATAAAACCAAAATAATGATTATAAATTATTTTTATTTATATTTTAGGTAAACAGATGACATATTTTTAAAGGCTGAGCGTTATAAATATTTTGTAGGTTTTGACACAAATATAAAAAAGAAAAAATCTTAATCCCGTTATGGAATATAACTACTACAAAAAAAAACAACTCAGTATATGTAAAGATATGAGAAAGACAGTGTGGTACCTATTTGAAAAATCTTGTTCATTGCGTAGAGCCATGACATTTAACTTAAGCATAGCATTACAACATAGAAGTAACATTTGTGACATCTTATTAAGGGTCTGCTTAAAGACCTAAAGATAAAAAATCGTAGTGATATTTTACTTAATACTCGTAATTATAATTACTTCAATCATTAATTTAATTAATATTAAATTATCTATTACAATGATAGAAGTAAAGTTTTGCAAAATGTTATTTTAACCATTGGAATTTGTGAAGTGATAAATACAATATAAGAAAATGTAAGATCTGCATTATTTATGGTATGAACATTTTTCATAAAAAAAACATTAGTTAATGGGTATATATAAAAAGTTATTTATTTAATTTGAAAATAAAAAAAATGGCCAAAATAACATTTTGCCGATGCCATTCTACAGCTATGTCTTTACTACACTTTGAAACGGACGGCTTTATGGCAACGAGTGACATCTAATGTTTTTTTTTTCATAAAGAGTGTAAAAATATCTCTTTTTTAAGTATACTACAATGAGGTATGCAAATGGATGTTTATGTTGTTTTTTGATTAATGTTATGCCATAATTACCATTCGGTTTTATTACAAAAAAGCTACGTGATGAACTATTTCTTTTTTATTAAAAACACTACAGATTTTATAAGCGTTACCCTTTACAACCTATACAAAATGAGATTACTTTTAAACAAAAATTGCTGCATATCCCGGCTACAATATAACTTGCTTGAATATTAGGAAATATGGAATGATATTTTTGTTAAAATGCATAATTTCGAATGTCGAATATTTAAGTAGGTAATTATCTTTTAATTCATTAGTAAAGTTTTACCGGGAAGTTACAAAAAAAGTAATTCTAAATCTTAAAAAATATAAACTTAACTATAACTTGTCATCTTGTAAAACAAAATATACTTGAGTACTTATGGTCGAATGATTACTATTAATAACATTTTTTTAATTTACATAGTAATGTAAATTAAAAAAAGTTATTAATAGTAAAAAATATTACTATTAGTAAATAGTAATATTTTTTAAAAGATTATTAGAAGTCTGTAAAAAATGATTGCACCAAAGTTTACCTTTAACAAAAAAAGTACACTTTATTCTGTGTTATCTACATAATCATTATGTTATTCTATATTCCAATTTTATGATAGTTTTAGTCCAATTTGTAAACTAAAAAACCTAAAATTGTTGGGGATCAAGTTTTACAGCTTATCTAACTAAAGGCTAAAAATTGTAAAACGCTTGTGATCGCATTTAGCCAAGATAATAATTAAATTAAAAATAACTAAACAACAAAAGCTAAAATTTTTATTGCTTAGCACCATATTTAACCGACTTTTTACAAAAATAGAGTGCTATTAACCGCTTCAGTTTCATTTAAACGCTAGAAGCTTTAGGCAATCAGTTTTATAATTTTATTTTAGGCTAATAAATTATAGATATTAGTGAAAAAAAACTCACAAAATATTAATATTTATCGCCGATCTTTGAATATACTATAAATAAATAAATTATATTTCTTAATAAAATGATCAGGTCCACATCCAATTTAAAAAAAGTCGGTTTTATAAGCAAATAGATGGAAAAATCGGATAAATTCAAAATGGTTTGTTACCATTGTGTTATTAAAATAATTGTTAGTACGAATTTTCTAATCGATAATTAGTACTAAACTATAATTAAAATTCTAAAAATCGTCATTATTTTGGGGCGGATTACACCAAACAAACTTAAGTTCTAGCTGACGTCTGGCGTAATCCACGTTTTGGACAAATTGACTGCTTCAGTCGTAGTTTAAGTCGAAGCCGAGTTTAAGCCGGTCTCATTTGCGAAGTACCACGATACCACAAAACGTAAAGGCTAACAAATTCTGGACTACAAAAACCAAGATTTGTTAAAACTATTGCATTCTGTAAAGTGAATTGTACTTAGAAAGTACCTAGGTAATTCAGTCGAGACCGGTTGTTGTCTAATCCGTTTATAATCATAACCCTTATCGCTACATATACAAAGATATGCGATATTAAAGTCCATACATTTCCTGCCATAAAAAAATCACACCTAGCCATTTCGGCTGCAATCCTTCACTAAACTATCACCAATTTAATTTGGCCTGTCATCACAAACTAAACACTAACATAAATAGTTCAATTAGCACTGGTCACAGTGTCCACGCTATCTCCAGACTCCTGTCATTGGAACTGTGACGTGGATGTAGACCGTCTGCAGCCAATAGACACTGGAGCCGGTATTCTGGATGGCCCATTTCTTTCCTTCCTGGGAGCCGCCAACTGCCTTGTACTCGTAGACCTTTCTAATTTGCCATCAGACATAACCCAGGCTGATGTGAAGTCCGCATAATCGGAATCCTTAGAACTAGTTCTGGAAAGAGAATCGTCTCCTTTTGAATATGTCCTAATAATCTCCTTCATTTTTTCAAGAACTGACGCGTCATCTTTCGCGGTTTCTGTGGACCTTAAGATCTGTTCTAGCAAAGGACTCAAAGGTTTTTGACTCGATGGGGACCTTAGAGTAGCGCTGCTGGCTCTCAGAGGAGAATTCCTCTTGAAATTATCAGCTTGAGGAGTCTTAGCCCTCATTTTAGGAGATTTATTGGGGTTTTCAAACGTGTCAGCTCCCAACGTGGGCCTGGACTTGGCTTTGGCCTGGTTAGGAGCTGTCCTACCACTCCAAGTATTTCTGGAAGTCGGCGGCAGTTTTGGCGTCAGTTTTGGTGATGTCTGAACCGGATTTGCGGTATGTTTCGGGCTAGGCGTATTACCTCGGCTAGGAGTTCGGTTCCTCACGGGAGAGTGAGGTATGCGGCTGGCCTGTCGGCTCCGTATCGTCTTTGTGGGTGACTGGGAAGCTTCCCGAGTAGCCCTGAGGCTTTTGCTTGGGGAATCGTTGCTTTCGGTAACGATGACTACGCGGTCAGGGCTACCTCTATTTGACTTTTCGTCAATGGAGCTGGGTTTCCTGCCTCCGTAGAAGGTGTCTGAGAAGTCAGTCTTGCGGAGGCCTGTGTTGAGGCTTACGTGGTCATCGACTCGTTCGTTTTTGTCCATGTGGCAGCCATCGTCGTGGTCGAGACGCTCTGGAAAATGACAAAAATAATTTTAGTAAGCGCAACACTATTGTTTTAAGAACATCATTATATTCTATTCCATACAGACGAAGAAATAATGTGTATCTGCTGTAGATATTGCCTATCAAGTTTTATAAATTGACATGCCAAAATCTACACCAAAGCCTCGTATTTATAAATCGCTCTGGTATGTCAAATGTGCGAATTTCAATCGACGGTTCCACTTAATAACTTTGGGAACACCTCAAAGCTTGTCCAGCCATGTTGAAATTTGTTTATTAATAATTCCTGCATATCATGCAAAGATTTACCCATAATTGTCAATAGCCATTCACTAGTTCTAAACCAGATATCGGCTGTCATACCTTTTAGAAAAATATTATAACACCTAGAATGTATCGCTTACATTATTCAACACTAGATATAATTAGACCCAACGAGCTAGTTAATCACATTCTCATTCATAACCCTTTACTTAACCCTCGGATCATAAAAACAGTATCTAATTTACAATGACCATGTTTAGGAGATAATAACAGTTAGATTAAGTTAATAATTCTGACCATACTGAGCTGTGTCCGTGACCATTTATGGATAGGCGGCGGTCGTGGCGAGAACTTCCCTTTTCCGCAAAACTTTGCTCGGTTAAGTTAAATGTTTATAGAAGAAATATTTTATAAAGTTCAGATTTTCTTTAGTAACCAAGCCGTTAAGGACCATCATAGCTAAAAAGTCGACTTTTACGCTACAACTCCGAACCTGTAATGCAAATGTCAACCCTTTTTTGGGTTTTTTTTTTTTGAAAAGGATTGAGCTGAAAAGGCTCGAGTTGTGGACCCTCACCAATTGCAGTCCATGCCTTAAAAAGCAGCCTTGATAAAGAATATATTGGTTATCTCTCTCTCGTATCTGTACGCATTAGAGATGCTGTGCTAAAAATATCAGCCAGTCAGCTAGGTGGTAGCGAGGATAACTGCCTATGGTTTGCCGCAAATACATTTAAGTGTGGAGACCATCCATGGAGACTGTTATAAAGAGCCAAGTATCAGGTGTAATAATGAATTTAAATACCATATCAACAACTGAATGAACAGTCCACCGATATCTTTGAATTCAAATTTCAATAACCTTTATCTCTTCGCTCATTTTCACTTCGTCACGTGCAAGACACGTGTTTGGTATAAAAGATCGCAGGTGTTTCAATACGTGACCATTTACGCGTGAAAAGAAATGGCCCTTTTCATCTTTTTCCGTGCTTTTGGTAAAAGACGACTAAGAATGGGTTTACATTATGAAGAAGAACAACAGAGTTTTTCCACTTTTTTTACTAAATAAAAAATTAAATTCTACTGAATAAAAATAATTAAGGCGACCCAGAATTGTTTGCAGTAACTTGGCAGTTCAAAGCAAAATAACGACACCATATTTACTCTGTGTTGGGGCACTGAACGAATTTGCCAAATGAATGAATGATAAAAACAGTTGAATAAATTATATAAATCTCAAATCTATGAAAAGTACGTTGCTTTAGTACATACTTCAGTTCAATCAATTTTGTTCATATTTTTTTTCACATCACTACCTTTTTTGTAAGAATAAAATGGTATCTCTTCAGTTGTCAAGTCACTGCAAACAATTGAATCAAAGTATAAAATCTTCTAGTAACCTCCTAGTAGGCATTATTAATTATCTAAAAATTTTAAATATACCTTGTTAATTTAATTCTAAAGTTCCTCAAATTCAGATTTCTCAAATCACGAAGGAACATAACTACGCGTAAAATTGACTTAGATTCGCGCAAACACCGGACTAGTTCCATATGAACGATTAGTTAGTCCTTATGTCCGCGCCCACATTCAAGAGCATTTAGTTATAACAATGTTGTCAAGACCATGTTGGGCGGAATGTCGTCCGCACTGCCTTGCAGGGTAGGCAGGGGTCCAGGTGACTAAAGTGTGGGCTTGTTAATAGCTATGTGTGACATTTTGTATTTTGACCTTAAACGGGGAAAATAATTAAAGGAATTTGTAGCAATTAAAAGGTACATAGGAATAACAAGCTTATGTAGAAAAAACCGGTCAAGTGCGAGTAGAAATCGCGCCCTGAAGGTTCCGTAAAAACATAATAATGTATGTGGATAATCTACATATACTATAACTACTAATATTATAAAGAGGAAAACTTTCCGAAACTATACAGGACCGATTTTAACTATACCAATACCAATAGAAAGCTACATTATCAGTGAGTAACATGGGCTACTTTTGATCCCGAAAAAATGTACAGTTCCTGTGGGAGACGCGGACGAAGTCGCGGGAAAAGTTCTAGTATTACTATATAAAATGAAATATTCCACCGGAAATATGCAATAGCGCTATCTATAAGCAAGATGCCGCTATTACATACTTCTTCTAGTGGCGCCATCTACGAGCAGATGCCTCGGACTTGCTAAGGACAGACGGACGACAAAGTGATCTATAAGTGCTCCGTTTTTCCTTTTGAGGCACGGAACCCTAAAAAATGGCCAAGTGCAAGTCGGAATCGTGCACTAAGGGTTCTGTAATTACAAAAGTCCGTTTAGTTACAACCCTGCGTGTTGTGAACAAAAGAATTTCCACAAACCATTTTCCTCTTGATTTGAACAAAATTCTTAAGAAATCACTAACTTTGATATTCAAAAATCCAACATCGCGATCGCCAGAGTGTCTAATCATGTTATTTATTAGAACTGATAGCATCGCCCTTGCAATTACAACTATTTGATTATTTTAATTGCGAATGCTTGTAGTATGAGATAAATCCTCGCATTATCGCTTGTAATCGTAGTTGAGTATGGTATGCACCAGCTAATGAGCTAGATGCGGTGCTATGTTTTTTTTTATTTTAGTAGGCTTTAGGGAGCAGAATTAATTTATCTATACATATAATAAATCTGTAGAGAGGTCAATTCTGTACATGAAATATATTTTCAAAATAACTATCAGGGGGTGATTAGTGATCGATACTGATG
Organism: Thalpophila matura; assembly: GCA_948465475.1. Taxonomy (NCBI): domain Eukaryota; kingdom Metazoa; phylum Arthropoda; class Insecta; order Lepidoptera; family Noctuidae; genus Thalpophila; species Thalpophila matura. The sequence continues at coordinate 899,947 of OX419196.1, forward strand.
CCAAAAATGCAATCAGTAAAATTTTTGTCTGTCTGTCTGTATGTTCCTTATAGAAACAAAAACTAGTCGACGGATTTTAACGAAACTTGGTACAATTATTTTTCGTATTCGTGGGCAGGTTATAGTATACTTTTTATCACGCTACAATCAATAGGAGCAGATCAGTGAAGGGAAATGTTGGGAAAACGGGAGAAGTTACTCCATTTTTTAAGCTTCCGTCGCGTGTGCAGCCTTAATGGTTAAAGCTACATAGAAATCATGTATGACGGAAATGTTCTACATAAAATTATCTGAAAAATATCCTACAACAGCATATATCTATCTTTTATGGTTGACTCACAATAACACGTGTAACTCCCGATAGCTTTGCAGTTCGGAGCTTTCTGATTGTATTACACACAAGGAGTTACACGCTGATGGAGTCGCGGGCACAGCTATTAATAATAATATTCTGCGATTCTTTATTGCGATATTTTTCTACAGTATTGTGGATTGACATATTATATTTCCCTACTAAAATACGAAAGTTAATCTGTCTGTTACATGAAAACCATTGAACCGTGAGGAAGGACATACGCTACTTTTTTACGAAAAACGACGGAAACGCGGACGAAGTTGCGGGCAAAAGCTAGTTGATGTATATTTTTGTGAATTATAAACATGACAAAGCCATGTTATGCTTAAATTATTGTTTTTAGGGTTTCGTACGTAAAGGGTAAAAACGGAACACTATTACTGAGACTTCGCTGTCCGTCCGTCTGTCTGTCTGTGTGTCTTCAGTCTCTCTCATGAACCGTGATAGCTAGACAGTTGAAATTTTCACACATGATATATTTTTTTAGATTTAAGAACAGACACGGGATGTTTAAAATTTACAAAAACATATATTGACCTTTTCATAGTACTAGCCACCCATTAAGGTCATATAAAATGTTCAATTTACAGTAGTCCACGCGGATGGAGTCAGGGCAAAAGTCTAGTACATTATATTATTAATAGTGAATGGACAGCTGTGTGGTTGTCATTCATATAACCGTGTAGGACACCCGATTTGGTGGCACAAGGACCACCATTGTTTTACATGCGCGAATTTGACGCAAACGCACGATGTTGTTGACCGCTTCACAAATTTGATCACATGGAAATGTACACAGTACAATTACTGGGCGTTCCATTACTGGATAGAAGTGTATCCCAAAAGTGGGTACTGGAATTGATATCGAACAAGAGGTATGCTTTTAATGGCCACGTTCACCGACAAGATAACCGTCCGTAAAATTGTAATCAGCTGTTTCACAGTTCTTTTACATAAAAAGTCATGTTAAATGGCCGTTTCCAATGTATTGAACTTGGCTCTAAGGGCCGATTTCACAGTCAGATAAACATTTATCCAAGAAATAAAGATGAGATCTGACAGAAATTGTATAGAAAATTAATTGACAAAAAATTACAATTATTCCTTGGATAAGTAATCTGATGGCGGAATCGGCCCAAGTAATATAAAATCTCAGATGTTGTCTAAAATTTAGATATTAATTAAGGCTTTCATATAGAAGCAAAATTAAACAAAGTTTAATAAAATAATCCAGGAGCTGAGGACCAAAAAAGTATGAAGAAAACGTTAGTGAAAAAAACTTCAAAATTGGTTCAGTAATTTTTGAAATACAAACGGGTCGAATACAGAACCTTCTTTTTTGAAGTCAGTTAAAAACGACAAAGCTAGCCTAAGTTTTGTCTATCCTAAATTCTAGAATCCGCCTCCTAAAGCCAGTGATAAGACAATGACATATTTATTCCAGTCTTAAACATTATCAATACACCAACATTATCATTGCAATAAGCCACTCGGAATGCGGTTCCTAACAAAGTGTATTATCAAGCATGTTATGCGAATGTCACCGGCTTGTGCAATGCTATTAATACTAGTTAAATGTCCACACATGCCATATTTGTGACATGACTATGATCTGTGGAATGTCTAAACATAGCACACATCTGTTAGCGTAGCTCGTGGCGAATTACCTGCATGGTTTTATCTTAGATCTTAAGTGTATTTAAACCTTTACAAATAGCGATTGTAATGCTATTAATACCATCATTAGCATACGCCTCTATGGCGTGAAGCCTGCGATATCAACACAACACACAACAGTTACTATTTCAATTCTATAATTTGTACGTAGGGACCATCGACATGATCTTCAAATACTATTAGGTATAATAGCATAGCATAATCAGCCTAAATGTTCCCACTGCTGGGACACAGGCCTCCTCTGTGAGAGGGAGTGGGCCGTAGTCCACCACGCGGGCCCAGTGCGGGTTGGTGGACGTCACATGTTTTTCGAATTTGCAATGCTATGTAACGTCTATTTATCTCGGCCTAAGCCAATGACCGAAGGTTCTGACTTAGGTTTTGACAGTTATGATGGCATTATGACATCATTCTTACACAATTACAATAGCAGACTTGGGGCCCAGGTCCTGCTGTCAACACAGCGCATCTTCAAAAGCTCTAGCGACCTTACTCACCACAGGAACAAAACACTATAGAACAGTAGCGTTATTTGGCTGTCATTCCAATCGGCATGGTATCTCTCTATCCAGCTACTCTACACACATCACCTATTCATTAGGTGAGGACAGTGCAATTTAACGGTACGCTGCGACCAATTGCGAAAATAATTGCAGGATGAATGTAAGTTATAAGAGGTAGCGGGAGCTGGTAGCGTCGCTGAAACTTATTAACCGAATTTATTCATTTGTTTCATGCCGTATTAACTTCCACTATTTCATTGACTTTGAAAACAGTCAGACAGCACAGTGCAGATTGCAGCTGCCCATATTGTGAGAATAATTCCCCTCTTACAAGCTGTATTTTTCAACTACCAGGTAAAAATCTCCATGTCCTTCCATTTTAATTGTTACGTTGCTAATTGCACTTAGTGCTTTTTGAGTCTAATGACCATTAGATAGTGTATCTATCCATTGTTTTTGCTTACTACAGATAGAATTCTGACATTACTTCATCGAATTTTGACTTATTCTATACCTACCTCTTTGATTATTTATAAATAATCAAAGACCTACCTATGTATAGGTTATGTCAAAATTAGATCTCTAGTCGGGGAAAGAGTCAGTGGATAGGTTTATTGAAAGCAGCCATAAAATTCGGTAGTTTTTCTTCCACAAAACTTACAAGTAGAGAACAGGGAAAAATTCTTGTGATTTAAGAATCGCGCTCTCTCATGACTTGGCCCACAGACAGTGTGTACACAAAATATTCATTCAGGTTGCATGTCTGTTTGAAGCAATGTTTCAATAACACGAACAATGACACTCGCTGAAATTTACACAATACTGTGTATTGTATTGTAAATACTGTGTATTCTATGTACACTGTATACACGTGTGTACTGTACATAATGACACGTGTTGTCACTATAGCTTGTGACATGACAGAAAAATAAACCATTATTTTTCTTCAGTAGATCTAGAAAGATTCAGGTCTAAACCTAACAGAATCGGTCTAGACCTAACAGAATCGGTATAGACCTAACATAATTGTGCTGTTTCTTAAAAAATAAGACTGACTGAATCTTGAGCGACCACAGCAATCAGTAAAATCAAAATCAAAGTCAGCGAACCATTAGGCAAACAAACTTCGTGAGGTTCTATGAAAACGCGATACCGTTTTTGCAAGGGACAATATGCATTTGTTAGTACGTTCTATTTGCAGTCCATCTGCAGTATTGACTTTATCAACAGTCACTTATTTATGTAGGTGTGTCTGCACGTATGCGTACTTGTTTGGACAAATGTCGAAACGTCGCAGTGAACGGAAATTATTTGTGCAACATTCATAAAGAGTCAACACTCGGACAATTCAAATAATTATTAAAATAGTGTATTGTGCAGTCGCAAAATTACAATGTTTTTAATCATCAAGCACTAACATTTTTCATGGTCAAAATGAACAAAACTGTTTTGATTTTTCAACAAAGAAATTCTTTTCCTTAAATTCATAATTATTATCTTACTGATATCTAACTGGCGTAGAAGAACCATAAATATTTATTATAAAGCCATAGAACCACTTGGCCATTAATTAGACCTGGACTAGATATAATTAGTGCTTGTCCCAGATTCTAGACAAGTGAGTGCAAAGCTCCCATTTAAATTAAGACCTTAAATTGATACGAATACGACCAAGAATTTCAAATATTATCTTCACCATACAATATCATACATTGGCAATACACGAGATAAATTTAATCATTTAATTTAATCATTTATTGAACCATTGGTATGTACATCATTAAGTTCTTTACGGTGGTCCCCAAACTAGGCGGTGGTCCCCTAATTGATGGCTTTAGACAAAATTCTAAGAAGAAGGAATGGTCATCTAAATTTCATACATTTGACTGTTTACCTTAATTTATGATTTTCAATAAAAACGGCTAACAAACAAGGTCAATCGGCTAAGGTCAAAGTAAGTTGGAAAAAAAACAAAATCACACTTACCATTAAATTCTGCATCTTCAATAGAGTTCTGGCTGTGCAACGAGTATCTATTCGTGGTCTTCGTAGACGGAGATCCCTGAGTAGACCCTGCCACCACACCAAGACTCCTGTACCCCTCATCAGACACCTCAGATCCATTATCAGACGCACTCTCAGCTGCAGGAGCCGGAGACACTGGTCTAGGACTCTTATTCCTGATCCCATGTGGAGTCGGAACTAAGTGGTTAGAAATCACGATTTTGGTCCTTCGATCCGGGGACGAAGATTTCCTTGAGGGACTATTCGCTCTAGGAGCTAGATGCCTCCTACTTGGAGAAGCAGCTCTGTCCAAGTCTCCTAAATAAGGAAGACTGGTTGGAGCATCGCTGAGCCTGTAATTGGATTGGTAGTGTCCAGATTTCGGTTCTTCGTTATAAATTTTGGAGTTATATTGCAGGGACATGGGCTCGTAAGTCTTTGGCTCAGTTTTGGTGTAGGGCAGGGATGTTGGACCAGCGTCTGGTCTTTCGTATGTGACGGTGGCGCCGGCCAGGTCATGCTTGGGGCGGGCGAGGCGGGCGGAGAGAGAGGTGCGGTGTTGGGCGCGGCACCTGCAGGGATCGTGCTTGTCCAGATAGTGGGCGAGGGTGTCCCAGCCACCTCCGACGCGAACCATTACGTGGGAGCGAAGGATCTGTAGAAAAAATAATTGTGGTTATTTTAGGAGCTCATTTGCAAAAACTTGCTTAACCGCTCAAGTCCCATGACCTACCAGTGAGTCAGGAACCATTATTTATCTATTGTGTCTTATTAGCTAGGACTTGACGGGTTAATTCGTCGTACAGACAAACGCGGCCTACGGTGGCGGTCGGTGACAATATCATTAGTACTGATCGCCACCGCAGACAACGTCTGTCTGGACGACGCTTAAAACGCGGAATGTTAAAGCCATATCAATAAAGTATGTTCTCCAAAAGATATTTAACAATTATAAATGTTTATACTCCACTAAAGAAAGAAGAATCTGAGTTTTATGGTAATCTGACTGACAATCTAATTCCTGGTCATTAAATAAAGGCGCTCCCATAACCTGTCCTCTATATCCTGGTACTAGCTGCTGGTCAGCAGCAAGCTGCGATCAATAAACTACAATGTGCGATAGCTCTTACTATAAAAGTAGCTACTAGAAATAGATTTACAGTACTAGAGAGTGCATTCAATTTGGAACCCGATCTCATGGTTCAACTTAAAGAGCATGAGGCCGTTGTAGACCAACTTACAACAGACCACGTATTAAAAACAAACTGACCAGCATATCTTGAAACTTTAAGTACTCGTTTATTAGAAATTCCAAATAAAGATTCGCTGATACCGTGGGAATGCTGCCTTGATAGTCCCAATCAATACAAGTCTGGTGACCTCGATCCGCCTTCGTTTAGTTCTTAGCCTTGCATCCCTTAATATGGATCGATAAATAACATCCAACATAAACTGAGCCCTCCCTTCTAAACACTTGTTCCTAATCCGAGGTCTTCCTAAATTTGGAACTACACAACTATCTAATATAAATTGACCTGCCTCCTAATATAAACTATTTGAAACGAGAGGTCAGTTTGTAATGGTAGTTATAAGGTCGAAAGTCGTTTTCTACAAAGAGGCGTCCATTCGATTTGACCAAACAAGGAATCGAATAGAATGAATCATAGATCCGTCGTCAAAGGAATTGGAACACTATTTGTATGACCTTAAAAGTCAAGCTTGTTTGGCGTGAATGGGTGTGCGAATGTTTTTTTTCATTAAAAGGCGCTTGAAGATCTATTTTTAGTGCTAATGAATATAGCGTTCGTTGTTTGGTACTAGAACCGGGTCTAATGGCAATGTTTTGATACGAATTTAAAATGAAACTTGTTTTATTTGCTAGATAGAATTTTGATGCATTATTTTTGCTTTACGGCGATTGAAAATTTCTAATAATGTTAATTTCTACTATGATTCTAGGATCTTAAGTTTCGGTTGCAAAATCGTGCTTTTCTCTTGGATTTCTACAATTAATTGCTGTCTATCAAAAAATTACTAACAGTATTATATTTACCTACATTTGTTAGATTACTAAAGGCTTTCTTGAACTCATTATCAGCATTGGATTCATTGTCCATCTATATGTACTATATGTTATAAGGATCTCAGTGTTTATTTTTCTGAGCAATTTCCTCACATCCTCACATTTCAGGTTAACCAAACGTTAACCGTTGGATCCTTTGAGCCGCATTGTTTACAGTGTGTTGTAACTTGTAATACCTCGTTGCGACAGATCGGCGCACACGCAGGCGTCCTCTGTCCACTAAGTTATGGTCATTTAGAATGTTATTTTGTTACCGCTTTGTTTTGATATGGAGTGGACAGAGTTCTTGCTTGAGTTAGTTTACGTTACGTTAATTTAATGTTTGGATCATTAGATGTATTGTGTATTGTTCCTTTCGTGCTTTGTATTTATTTACTAAAATTGTAATGATTTCAAAGTCCCAACTGAAATTTTGTGGCCCTTATCCACAAAATTTTAATTTTGTCTTATAATTTTTATGTTACTAGCTTCCGCCCGCGGCTTCGCCCGCGTTTTTGGGATAAAAAGTAGCCTATGTGTTATTCTGATGTATAAACTATAATACTGTAAAGTGTCATCAAAATCCGTTTAGTAGCTTTTGCGTGAAAGAGTAACAAACATACATACATACATCTATACATCCTCACAAACTTTCACGTTTATAATATTAGTAGGACTATGAATTATTTCTAGTCTATCATATTTTTGTCAAAGTTAAGAATAGAGTCAAACAGGATGACCAGTACGATACGCGGTATACTGTGTGGTTTGTAATAACAAATCCAATGATGCCCTCTGTATAATTTTTAATCCATTACAAGTACCAGTGGCATGAAAGTACATTGCAAACAAAACAATAAACGTGAAATTCCCCAAATCATGTGCTTTAATGGGACTACGTCTAGACAGGAAATCTCATTTAGACCTTCAATGGAATCAGCTTAATTGATTCCCCCCCTTCCCAGACATATTACTTGAGTTTTTATTTAAGTATTTATTTCTTAGTTAATTTGCCATCTATCTGCAATCCTAATCTTCAAATTACTTTTTGCATAATTAATAAGTGTTCTTATAAAATGCCTTCTGTATAGGCACCCACTCACCCTCTTTTGATGTATATCATAAATAGACATGAAAAGAAGTACTAATTTTACTAAAACAAGATGCAACATCAAAATTCAACTCACCCTGACGAAAATCAGCAGCCTGGTATCACCGATCCTGTATTTTCCCTCCGAAACCCTCACCATCGGGAACTGAGTGGGGCAAGAACACCTCTCCACGAGGTCCCTGACCCTCTCATCTAAACTCCTCAAATCATTCGTCACCAGCTGCGGCTGTGGAGCTGATGGCACTAGACCAAGAGCCGAATCATCTGGTCTTAACTCTTCTCCTGCCAATTCTCTTTCTATCTGCCTCTCCATTTGAACCAGAAGAGGAGCTGGCATGCCCAACACTGCTCCTTTTCTAGCAACTTCCAGAAGACATAACACGACATGTTTTTCATTCTTTCTGAGGCAGAGATCATCTGTCTCAAAAAGCAGACATTCTAGGATGCCGAGGGCCTTTCGGCACCAGTCGATGAAGTTGGAAAGATTGTCTCTGGCGAAGAATGTGCCGGCTTTGGCTGCTGGCAGCATGTTGACAGGAGGTCGGGTGCGAAGGGCTCTGGCTAGGGTGAGAGCATCGTCGGATTCTGGTTGTGGAGCTTCGAGGATCAAGCGGGCTGAGTCACGGACTGCGTTTGCGTGCTGCAACAAGAAAAATAATCTAAATTAGGATACAGTTCTGAGTCGAATTTCGTCGTAAAAACCAAATTTATTATTTTCTTTGTAGTGGCTTTTTGAAGTCGGTTATTTTTTGTTAAAAAACTTTTTTATTTTTCCCTTTTTAGTTCTTTATCTCGCGTTAGATTACTTTGACGACTTCGTTCAAGAGTAAATCTTCTACGTTGTGTGTACATTTATGCATATAACTTTGTACATAGGAATGATTACCTAATGTATTATATACTTAAACCTTCCTCAAAGTATGTAGATTACGTTAGTGAAAACCCCATACAAATCGAATCAGTAGTTTTTGAGAAAATCGCACACAAACATACATACATACATACGGGACGAATACAGAACCTCCTTTTTTGAAGTCGGTTAAAAATTAAAATGTTAAAAACTATTGTAAATAAATAAAAACCCTCGTCGTATGTCATAGAAAGAGACAGAGGGAGAGAGAAAGTTGTATGGAGGGGGCATAACGTTTTTTCCTTAGTCAACTCCTACCGCAAGCCGGGTTAAGTAAAAAAAAATCGTTAAAAAATGGAATCCGTTATTTTATAAGAACTTTTTTATCATCGTCCTTGGTACCAAAAGACCAAGCATATTTAGTCAACTGATACAAAAAGAACGATGACTTTGTAAATATTTGCCAGCAAATATCGAGTAGTGCTATCGATCTGTACGTCTGTGTTTTAGTTCCATTTTCATGGCCATGTTTGAACTAGAACGACAAATATTGAAGGTCAAATGTAATTATAGCAGAGACAAGAGGATCTCCCCTTCTTCCGGCATGGTACTGTACCTATGTGTGTGTAATATTTACTTTTGACTTCTTTTTTATACGACAGATAAATTCCTGGCTATTCTGTACCTACGCGCCGCGTGATCACCCCGAGAACTGCCTATTTGTTTGCGAACGTTCAACGGAGAATCTCACAGTGACTTTTTTTTTTTTTTAACCGACTTCAAAAAAGGAGGTTCTGTATTCGTCCCGTATGTATGTATGTATGTATGTATGTATGTATGTATGTATGTATGTATGTATGTGTGTATGTATGTATGTATGTTTGTATGTGCGCGATTTTCTCAAAAACTACTGATTCGATTTGGATGGGGTTTTCACTAACGTAATCTACATACTTTCAGGAAGGTTTTAGTATATAATACATTAGGTAATCATTCCTATGTACAAAGTTATATGCATAAATGTACACACTACGTAGAAGATTTACTGTTGAACGAAGTCGTCAAAGTAATCTAACGCGAGATAAAGAACTAAAAAGGGAAAAATAAAAACTTTTTTAACAAAAAATAACCGACTTCAAAAAGCCACTACAAAGAAAATAATAATTTTGGTTTCGGAAGTCGGTGGCAAAAAAAGCAAACAAAAACCAAAGCCACCGACTTCCGAAAACAAAATTATTATTTTCTTTGTAGTGGCTTTTTGAAGTCGGTTATTTTTTGTTAAAAAAGTTTTTATTAAACCCCCCCACACTAGGATTTCTCCTGTTTCGTAGGTGCGTTTACAAACACAAATTTCACATACACAAACAGCCAGACCTATGTGCAATGCGGGAATCGAACCCGCGACACGTCGCGCAGCAGCCAATCTCTCAGCCACTGCGACAACCGTGCGGTCTTTCGGTCTTTCGGTCATTCTATTACATGTTAAAATTAAAATACATCTATACTAATCTATTCTATACTAATTATAAAGCTGAAGAGTTTGTTCTTTGTTTGAACGCGCTAATCTCTGGAACTACCGGTTGGATTTGAAAAACTCTTATTGTATATTATAGCCAGATTTATGAGGAATAGTATAGGCTATTTAACATCACGCTACGACCCTTGGAAGCCGAGCAACGGGGGTGAAACCGCGGGGAACAGCAAGTAAAGTTATATTACTCTTGATATTTCTGTATCCCAAGAAAACATTCCTTGACATCTAGTAAAGCCTTTTGCGCTGAAGTTCTTATTAGCATAACAACAAAGTATTGAGTGCGACATTTGCACCGTGCGACATTGCTGCAATACTAACTATCTGGCGTTTAATGTCGTCCGTTTGTGTACCTAGTGTTATTAGTTCACATTTACTAATTCGCAACTTCTTAGGGTAGCGTTCAGTGTGGGCCCATTATTTTTGTTTTGATGCTGCACATGACATCGCACTCAACTAATTTTAATCACACTATCTCTTTCTTACAAATATCATTGAAAAAGGACAGAAAATATTTAGAACTGTCAGATTAGTCTACGCCCTTGTCATTTACGGGAAAATAGTCGTGACCTTTTGCGATTACGAATAAATTGACATTAAAACTATTCAAGAGGACTAATTTGACAGGATTTAATATCTGCTATCCCTCTCTCATGTTTTTTATTAGAAAGAGACATAATAAGACTAAATTAGTTTAGTTCGTAAACAACAGAATCGGCACCATATTATCTGTTTTCATCAGAAGACCAATTATTATTCTTGTAAATAATTTAGCACTATGACAGACAGTTGACTAAACTGAGATTAGTTTGTCAATTGACGAAAAATATTGAAAAAAAAAATGTCCGATAGCCCGACGTGTGTGAGTAAAGACAGCATATCGTGCGAGTGAGAGGGAATGATTATTGCCGCCATTTTAGATTTGCTTCTTTTTTGGCGCAGGTTATACCTACCTAATCTCGGTAAAATATACACTGGCCTGCAAAAATAAGTATCACACTTAGACACTTAGTACGAAAGTAGAAAGTATAGTACTTATTTTTGCAGGCATAGATCAGTTTTTACGAGGCAAAGGCAATACTGCACAAAGCCTCTATGAACACACCCTTGCAACACTTAGAACGCAGTAAGCTCAGTGCGTTCGCGCTTTGCATAATATTTATATACAAAGAGCAAAGTGTCGCCATGTCGCCAAAGTATTCAATATTAACTATACTGAGCATTTGTCAATTGTAACTAGGAACTCAATGGTTATTTAAATTGTTTATTTTGTTTGTATGGTAATGTAAGTTTGCCGTTAACTGTCTTTATATTATGTGTTGTGAGATAATTGTTGACCTAGGGTAAATAGATGACTAACTAAATCCCGCGACACCGCCTACTTGGAAGGCTTTATAATTTTCTTAACCTTTCTTGCAAAATTTATTAATTTTTTAGGGTCTGTACCTGAACAGGAAAAAAAACCTTGCAGGATCACGTTGTTCGTCTGTCTGTCTATCAGGACTGTTTTTGTTGAATTTATATCAAATACTAAATGTCTACGGTTCCTTGAACCTGTAAAAAATCAAGCTTCTAAGCCTACCCAATCAAAAATACGGCCATTTTTGCGCATATTTTGCGTGACTGCTAATTTTTCTTACGATATTCGCGCCCTGATTCATTTTGTACGGAACCCGTACAAAATGGAACTCGGTACTTACATTTTGTACGGAACCCTCAGGGCGCGTTCTACTCATACTTGTCAGAATATTTTAGTTAGTACCTATAGATGATAATTTAACCACCAGATAATCTTTTCTCGAAGCAATCAAGTGTGTCCACATGAAATACATACAAAAAAATAAACAAAGCCGCGCGTGTTACTAGTCAGTTTAATCACGCATCAACAAACAAATAAATCAAGAAATACCTGTCAAACAGTTTTTATGCAAGTTAACCACTGGACATTATGCATAATAAACGTAAATTATCATTATAATTATACGTTTAAGCGCCAGTTAGCCGTTTATCACAATGTAACATGGGCATTACGCATAATTGCCGTTTGGAGGCTAACTATCTATCAACTTTTGATTACAATGATTGGTGCAATGGATCTAATTCTAGTTTTTTTTTGCGTAACGTCTAGATCATAAATAATCAAATATGTAATTATGGTGTGCAAATGATGGCAACCTGTCTACATGCGATTTTGATAACTTATTTCATAAATAATAGCCTTGCGTGGCCACCAAAGGAGTTTTTATACTATAATTATTTATAACTATTGCAAAAACTTGGTTAGATTGCTTAAACTTTATTCTCCGTTAGTGGTATTTTCACACATTTAAAGATTTTCTGAAAATTTATCGAAAGACGTTGACAATAAGTGACAATAATACCCGCACCCTAATTTCGTAACTCAATTTATATTGCCATGGCTTTCATTTTGACAGTTCAACAACATCCATTGCGGCGTTGAGCTATTATCGGGAGCACAGACTAAGAAACATACGGCGTAATGAATGTCAAAATCAATGCCATGGTGATAGCAATAGAGTTACGCAATTAAGGTGCTGATCATTTCTTGTGTATAGTGTTAACCATGTGCCTCCCACGGCGAAGGTTCGAGTTCAAGCCTGAGGCCTGCACCGCTGACTTTTCGAAGTGCGTAATAGATTAAATAACACTTGCTTTAACGGTGAAGGGAAACATCGTGAGGAAATCTGCATGTCTGAGAGCTCTCCATAACGTTCTTCAAGGTGTGTGAAGTCTGCCAACCCGCATTTGGCCAGCGTGGTGGACTATGGCCTATCGTCTCATCCTGAAAGAGACCCGTGCCACAGTAAAAATATGTACAGTACGGAAACTACGTACTAACGTTCGAAACGGCACACTCACACAAACACGCGGCAACCACTCGTCTTGACGCGGCACTCACGACTGACAGCACCGCGATGTCCGCTTAGAGGTCTCGTCGATTCGTGTGTTTGTGTGAGTGTGCCGTTTCGAACGTTAGTACGTAGTTTCCGTACTGGTGTACATATTTTTACTGTGCCCGTGCCCAGCAGTGAGACAGTTTATAAACATAACTGATCTGATTATTATCAGTTTACATCATCAGCCAGTCACGCTAAGATATCAATGAAACTAAAATAAAGATAGTTTAATACTCTATAGGAGCGGCTTGTAAAACTGTAAATACAGAGAACGAGGCCTCTAGAATGTCTGCCTACCCACTCAAATATAAATGTCATTACACATACATACATTTCTCTCACATTCTCACAGTAATAAACATTTCGCAAACCAACAAGTCATTTCGTGAAATTACCCCCATTTAAGGTGATTTCACGAAATTGACTTTTGTCTTGGCAAAAGTTAATAATATAATAATATGACATAACATGTTATTTAGTGGACTTGACTTTGTTTAACATGTTATTTTGTTATTGTTTTAAATGAACGCCTGCAGATTTTTATGGGTTTTATTGATCGAGTTCGTCATTTTTTGGTTTGTTCGCTTGGGCATTGGGTCTGTTTGTAAGGTGATTTTGTACTTGAAAAACCACATTTTTGTGCACTTATTTTAACTTATGTGTAAACACATTGCTTTTTAATTTGACAACTATAAGAAAATTGGTGCCTGATAAATTCTACTTCTAACTAATATTGTGAAAAAAAAACCATATTATTATGTTAATAAAATAGAAAACCGTAATGTTAAAAATACAGTCACATTGTATACCTCCTCCATTTTGAAGTCGATTAAAAAGGTAATGAACAAAAATTGTTTATAGGAGGCAAACAAATCTAAAAACTTTCGCTATCGCTAAAAATAAATATATCGTATTCTGATTTTTAAGATAACTCCAATTCGCAGGTCCTAAGAGGCTCCAACCTTTTGTTTTTATAATGAAGCAGTTAATACCAAGGTCTGCCTACCCACTGTCCACTTATTAACTTCAATAGTATAACTCTTAACTGCCATATTACTTTTAATTTCACGTAGGTGTAATGATATGTTGCGATATTTTTTTATTGATATTTTTTTTCGTAAGTGCTCATTTGATTGAGGAAGCATTTATACTATTTAAGTATTTACTACTGTTGTGACGGAGTCATCCTTCTTTCATCATTTAGTGCTGGCAATCTTCCATTGCTGGCCACTTCATTCATCCCATTCTTCTAAATTCGGTTTAGATTTTAACTTTAAATTTCAAAATTAGAACATCTCATATTTTTTTGCATTGTTTCGTCATTCTTTGTCTGGTCTCCAACGACATCACTTGTGACCGCTGAACCGCTGTATAACTGTTATTATTTATTACCTACAACCCATTTATCGAGTGTGCAAAGCTATAAGCAAATAGTCTCTTTTTGTAACAGTTATTTTTATAACTCTGTGTAACGTTATAAAGTGCAAAGTGAGTGATTAATTTAGTCGGTGCTAATGGTTTTTTTTTTTTTAATGCGTATATACAATAGACCTAATTCCCTACTCTGTGTACCTTGGGATTGAAGTAAAATTATTTTTCAATACAGAAGAAACTAGAGTAGTAGTGACCTAGTGGTAGCGAGCGATACCAACTTACAAGGTTCGAGCCCCGGCACACTTAGTGCAATTTGTTGCATCAGTAGGTACTGCTCTAAAAACGGTGAAGGAAAACATCGTGATGGGAACCGGCATATCCTAGAACCAAAAATTCTAAGACATTGTAACGTCTATCAACCCATACTGTGGTGTGGCCCGTGTGGTGACTTAGGACCCAATCCCTCTCACAGAAAGGAAGCCTGATTTAGTTATTGTATTAGAAGAAACGAATAATTTTTAAGATCAAAACAGCTTTACCTTAGGTATCTTAGGAATACTTTAGGATAAACTTAATGCTGCCAAATGTACTAATAACAACCTAGTGGGATCATCAAATCATCTGCCAAGTATTATAAGCCAATGGAAACATTAATGGCTCAACAGGTTAAAGAAGAGAATAAGGACCTAAGAATCGCTCAGGTTCAGAATGTCGAATTCCAGTAATGTCCAATAGTTTAAAAAAATCAAATACCTAAAAAAAGTTTAATCTCCTATTCCCAAAATATCCAATTCTCGAACTTATCCAATTCCCAAAATGTCCAATTCCCGCAATGTCAAATTCCCAAAAGGTCCAATCTTTGAGGGTGTGGTAAATTTGTTAAAACGCTAAAAACAAAATAGGTAGGTAGGGTACTGATAAATCATGAATTCATGACCTAGGCCTAAAGTTTGAAAAGTGAGATTAAGAACCACACATTCAAGAAACTGATGACCTAAATAATACATCTGACACTTTATCAGACTACGGAAGTGAATCACACAATATGATAGCATTGGTTAAAACAAAAAACAATTGATCGAATTACTGCTGTAAATTCGATACTTTACCGTAATTGAAATGTTGATTACATGCAACCGTGGCGAGTGGCAGTTGTAAGATTAATAACGTAAAAGGGTAATATAATAAGATTGGCGCCATGATGTCAGATGTTTTTTATTTGGATTCTGGTAATGATCACGATGGGTTCATAATTTTAAAGTGATCCTTGGATCTGAAACGTACCGATATTCAGTATGATTTTCTCTAGGTAAACAACATTTTATGTGAAAAATCATGAGAGTAGGGCTCGCAACATTTCACCGTGAGGAACTTATGAATAAGAATCTCCGGGCAATTCCGAAACTAGCCGGACATACTTATACTAAAAACAAAAAATGCACATAATTAAAGCCTTCTAAAACAACGTCTATACAAAAGAAAATAAAACATATCATAGAGATTAAAAACTTTTACAAATTCCTGAGGCCGTTGCGAGAGTTGTTCCGGTGTGTGGGACAGAAGGAACCATGCAAGACGAATAATATCATGCCTTTTTCACAATGGAACAAGGATAGATTTTACACTTCATAGTAAGGCCGCTGATCTTCCCTCCCAATGCAAATTATGTGAAAACTCTAGACGCCACAAGAGCGAGTGCATCCCACATTATTACGCTACCCACTACTTCTAATAGTGAGGCGCGAAATTATGATGATTCATTATTGTGCGATAAACATTTTATATCGTACCAAGTGTTCTCGTTTAGGCTGTCAGCAGAAATTGTAACAGCTATATTTTCTTTATAAGATAAATAGAAAGAGAACTTAGCTCAAGACATAATTAGTTTATAAATCAAGTAATTTTATGAAATTGTTGCATTATTTGGAGTAAATGCTAGCGCTAAGACCAAGACAACCGAATGATAATACTAAATACACTAAAGGACATGAAACTTAAAAAAATAAAAATGGAAACCAAGTGATGTAGTTTGGAAAATAGAAATAACAGAAAATGAACAAGCACTAAAAAAGAAACCTAGTAAACAATACTGTAAGGTAATAATTGGAACGATGAGAGAGAAAGACCAGGCAAGGTGATGAATGAACAACGAACTGCCTACACCAATAGTAACCACAAGCTAACGTTTAGTAATACGTTGCGTCAGGCGCCCATTTATCGGCACACGTCGATTCTAATCATCCATTGTCAGACAAACTTAATCAATTAGTTCAAGGTTTGACACCTCCTACAGCTAAGAGAAATAAAAATAGTAAATTAAAAATTAAAAAAACCCGACTGCCAAAAAACAACTAAAAAGTTCAAAACAAGAGCACTTTTCAAGCAGTCTGATGCAGTTGGTGGCAATTATTTGTGTTAAATCTTAGATTTTATGCCACCAACTGCATCAGACTGCTTGAAAAGTGCTCTTGTTTTGAACTTTTTAGTTGTTTTTTGGCAGTCGGGTTTTTTAAATTTTTAATTTACTATTTTTATTTTTCACTTTTTAGTTTTTAATGTATGTTTTCGTAATCTTCTTTTCGAGCCCTTCATTTTGATACCCCACATGATAGGTTTTGAGGATGTAAGAATTAGCGAGAATGATTGCTTTGTTGAACAACTTTAAATCGTTATATATCCTAAACTATTATTTAAAATGAAAAATGATAAAAGGAACCTAAAGATGATTTTAAAATACCTATTCAACGACACCCCACTTGACATAGCTCATCAACTTTTTTTTTTTTTCATTTTGACAATATGGCGTCTGGTTGTCGCTGTGGTGAATTTTGATTACTGTTATGTCTTTAGTGACACTCGCAAGGTTAAGACGAATCGATTGACGTAAAAATTATCAAAATCGGCCTACGCATTTGGTCTCTAGAACGCCACATAGAAACAAACATACATACATACATACATACATACATACATACATACATACATACATACATACATACATACATAGACTGATAAACACATTACCCTCCTTTGCGTCTCGCAGTCGGGTAAAAACAAAACATCATCATTATCAGAATCGTCTTTTGTTCATGGCTTGTTTAGGGTTATAATAATAAACTACAAGCTAAGAAGAACATACAAAAGATTATGACGAAGCCAATACAATAGATTAGTGAGATTTTAATTTACATATAACGCAACATTGAAAAAAATACAATTCCAGGGACGTATTTGAAAACTGATGACTTAAATTAAATAATAAAAATAGGCCCCGTAAACTTAAATATCAGACTAACAGTCAGTTGCAGAAAAGGTCATTATGTTTTAAAGGAGACTTTAACCATAGAAATGGTATGGTTAACCTCTCCTTTAAAACTTATCGACCTTTTCTGCAACCGACTGTTAATTTCCACGTTAATTAAACCATTTACCATTAACTACTATTATTAAATTGACAAACCGTACCTAATGACCTAATTTAATCTACGCCAGTCAACTTCCGCAGAATAAGATATGTTCCCTGTAATTTCCTCTTTGATAAAAAAATTTAATACAGTAAAACCACTACGTTATAATCTAAACAGATGGGTTTTTTTATCGTTTCACACATTTAAAATTCTTCTTGTGAAATATTTTTGCTTTAACTTTATACTTACCTACTCGCATTCGCTAAAACTTATTTTTTCAAAGATATAATTATTTTCTCAATTTAATCAAGTATTTAGGGAAGTACGTATAATATATTAGTTTCGTCTGTGGCTGAAATTGAACCAATATGAAAAAAATAGCTTTCTGCACTCTTTCTCCATATAAAATTTTACTATAATGCCAAATCTCTTCTCTGTACCTACGTGCAATATGCCTAAAAATGGGTACAAAGTTTCCTCTTCACGTATTAGGCTCATCACAGACGTCCGTAATGGCTTACTGGATTCAGAGAACGAATGAATGATATCGTTCATAAATTGAATGATATCGTTCACAAATTGAACGATTCCAGCCGCAATCGTTCAATTTGACGTAAAATACCTCATTCACCTTCTTAATTTTTCCGGACGTCCGTGATGACCCTATATAATATATATAGATATTCATACAAAATATTCCACTAACAAGCATCCATTGCATTTAATCAAAGTCTCATCTTGCATACTTTTAATTAACAGTTCTGACTCATGACTCGCCGTAATAAACTACACTTAACGTCTCGAATCGAATAGTTTATCACAACACATAAATTGTCACATTACGCACATCGGATGCATTTACATCGAACATACACTTGACTCAATTAAGGTTCGATACACCGGCCGCCAAACCGGAAAGATCGGGAGTTCAAGGCCAGTTGATGCTTTTCAGTTTCACTCTCGTTCGAGAGAAATTCCGTTGGGCTTTTACTTTTGTTTATGGCTTTGCGGATTATTTCTTTATTTCACAGGATATTATTTAAATAAACTATTTGGTTAAAAACTTTTTGGGTTACGTGCGACGGGAAATCTGATTTTTCTTTAAAATTGTTTACGGAAAGGCATCGAAGGTTGATATTTTGAAAGTAATTTTCTGTTTCCTGAATATACTAGTTTTTGCC
The DNA here is from genome assembly GCA_948465475.1 of Thalpophila matura. NCBI lineage: Eukaryota > Metazoa > Arthropoda > Insecta > Lepidoptera > Noctuidae > Thalpophila > Thalpophila matura. Next base: position 918,920 of record OX419196.1, read on the forward strand.
TAGATGTTTAATTATCGAAACGTTTATTTATTGAACGGAAACATGAGAGGAAATTTTATTTAGTCACAACTTTCTTTACGCCTTGAACAGAGTAAAAACTATACATACAGACATGTCCAAATATTATTTCGAACCAGCCAATGTTTGTTAAACTATTTCTCAATGTCCATTACCAACGCTCCAAATTGTCAATACAGTACTTCCTCGTGATAAGAAATGTCACGAAGGTCACATCTAAGTCTCTCCATCAATCAAAAACGACAGGTTCTTGGTCAATGCACCAAAGCATGCCACAAGTGCCTCGACCAACAATAACAAATGATCCATTGAATTAAAACAACAATATATCATTATAAAAGATTATTGATAAACTTGTCTATGCTTTGAATCCTATTGTTTGTTTCTTGATTCAGATATTTGCGACTCAAATTACTGACAAGTTATTTATTAAGCCTTCAGGCAAGAACATCATCTTACAATAATTCTATACTAAGATATTCAAGATGATTACATAGATTTCCATAACGGGAGGAGTATTGTAAGGCCTACAGATCCAAGTTCAGATGTTCACGTTTATGATCTAGATGACCTCACAAAACTCTAGAATACAAATAATAAAACTACAATTGCAACGTCAAATTTGGACTTTATTACATTGTAACGAAACGGTAATAACGTCCAAGACAAATGAGTTTCCTTAGCAGTAAAAAAACTGTAATCACCATCATTCGAGTTTAATTAAAACTGCTCCGGCCACCGAAAGTCTTCGCACGAACATCGGAAGATCATAATTAATGTGTCAAATTTTAATAACTTCCTCAAGGGAAGTCCTTAGTGAATACTGGATGTCATGTGAATAAATATGCTTGTATTACTCACGGTTTTTAAGAAAACTGAAATGAGATACTTTTGAGAAAGTGTTTCATATCAAATCACACACGTTTTTTTTGAGAGATGCTGATTCTTGTGACATTTAGACTCTTCTTCTAACTAACACAAATATGCTGTCTTCTATAGCCAAATCCGCAAAGACGATATTAGAAAAAGTAAAAGCAAGCAGTAGATCCTAAAATCAATTTACTTGAGTCCGTTATGAAGGTACGAAAATAGATATTCAACGATGAGACACATCATAAAAATAACCTGCTTAGGTAATAATGTAATTTAATATATCAATTCTAACAATCAACCAATTAAAGCAACCATAAAGTAACATAATGAAACTCATAATAATTTAACATTATAAGATACAAAGACCACCGATGAATCACCGAATACGGAAAGTTATGATCGGCTAATCACAATCTTGCTTCTAGTTCCAAGGCAACGTCTTGATCCGCATTGATCATATATGGTGATAACCGGCTACCTGTCACACTGCAAGGCTGAGATTCTTGATATAAGGCAATGTCATGGTCGCTGTCGTCTAATTTATTTTTATTATTTGCTTCGGTGTAATACGTGATTGCAGTAAGGTCTAGGTCAATATTTGTGTCTAAGCTTGGTCAGAGGTGATTTGGATTGCTTGTTTGTTGTTTATTATTTCCTTGGTTTTATTTGGTCATGCTCTTAGATGATTTGTGGGGTAATGAGATCCATTATTATAATATTATTCAACTAGATAGGAACTGGGTGTAGGGCTGTAGTGTCTAGTAGATTTGTAACATCATTTGAAACTCTAAAAGCTTTAGAATGATCAAAATGGCTGGCCATTAAATAAGTAACTTCACTTCTTATGTATTCAGTGTAAACCATTTTAAATTACACATAATTATTCTAAGCATACGTCGCATTGTTGAAGAATTATTTCGTGGCTTGTTTAACAAGCATCCGCGCTTTCTCAAGCATAAACAAACTTGCTTGTGTAGCGTGAGATTATGCGGAAAAGTCATTCAACAAAGAAGACTAATTGATAGCGACGAACATATTTCCTCTACATCCGAAATCGGTAAAATAAAAATATCGATAAAAGTGTAAACAAAATAAGATTGATAGCAGTCAAAGACCGGTCGCAAGGGTACGAGAGATAAAAATAAAAACATTTAATTTACGATTATTTCATTCTTTCCATCCATCAACATAATAATGATCCTCATCGCGTCACATTAAAACATTTTTTTCTTCCGTATTTACGCCTTTTAGGGTAATCAAAGTCGTAAATCTCACTCGATAGTGTGAATTTTTATATGAGTCAGTCACCCCTGGTTGGCAGGCGTGTGACCTTGCGCGTCGTATGCTCGGCCTCGCCTGGCGCAGGGCGGCGCGGTCCAGCCCTTATATGGTAGATCTCGCGCCTGCGCATTCGCTACAACATGGCGCTTCCACGTCACGTGGTACATTGCATCTAAATTTTCGCATTTATTGGCGCTGAGTAGGAAATTGTTTACGTGGTTTATGTCTCCTTGAGTTTGGAGTAAATTCTTCAGTTACTACGACTGTATTATCTTGTATTTCTTCCAAATAGGGCTGCAATAAAATCTGATGGTTTCCTGTAGTTGGCACGCAAATAACTTTAAATCTAAAGCCCGTTTAATTTATGTCAGTGATATTAAGGAACATGTAATAAAATGTCTAAATGCGGCCCTGGATGCCCAAAAAGGTATTTTTTTATACGAAATGTCGTTGTTCCTTATCATGAGGGCTAGTTTCATGCGATCCTGAGTTTACAACGCGATGTCTTGGATCATACTTCAGTGACAGAATCACAGGTACCTACTTCCCTGTTAGGTTAAGTCCACCCTCAGTTAAACAAGTTCTACCTCTACCTACTCACGCATATCCATCATTCGAATCGTGAGTGTATTACATGTCTGGAGTTTATAGAAAAATCTCATAGAAAAAAGCACCTTCTTTTCACTTTCAAACTCAAACGCGATTGGACTGTCTTGATTAGTTAAGGAGTTCCTACGGCCACCGGCTCCATCATCAGACACTGAATACCACCTAGAGCTATATAACATGGGCTATAGAGCCCAAACACGGTGGGGCTGTCTTTAAAATGAGGATTCGCTGTGTCGACAGCTTAAGGCACAAGTAGGTCCCCCGTTCTCAACACAGCGCATCCTCAGGAGCTGGCGACTTTACTCACCACAGGAACACAACAAACAAACAAACTCTTCAACTTTATTACTTTAGTATAAGTATATTGGTATAGATTACTATACATAGTGGTTTTAATATCTGGAGCATCCAAAAGTGCACAAAAAGAGGCATTAGTCAGTAATTTAGGTGTAGGTAATTGTGATATTGTGTAGAGTATAATTACGCTATTGTTTGACGGTGTCAGCAGGGTGATGACCTCGGCAAACAAACGGAGCCATCTCATTTTTAAGTGACTTCAAAAAAAATGAACATAATTATTCTCAATACTCAAGTCGTCTGAATAATTATTTTTAGGGTTCCGAACCTCAAAAGGAAAAATAGAACCCTTATAGGATCACTTTATTGTCCGCCGTCAGTCACCGGACATAAGTGGAGCCATGTGCTCATAGAGGACGCCACTAGAAGTATGCAGTAGCGCCATCTATGATCATTCAGCGGAACCCTTAGGGCGCGAGGCATACTCGCACTTGTCCGGTTTTTTTTTAATTATTTCTCTCTAACTCTATATCTATCTCTTACATATTATTCTAATAATATCTAACAAACAGAGATTTTGTTTGTGTAGTAGGTAAGTATCTGAATAATGTAGGATATTTTCAATGTTTTTTAAGATACACGCTGTAAGTCTTGTATATCTATACCTACCTAATACAAATATTTATTTTATTAAAGGATTTTTTTTATAAAGGTTTGTCATGAATTGATGATTGTGCAGTTCTAAATAAGAGTTCATTAAAGTTAGATTTATTAATTATTGAAATAAAATTATTGTAGAGCAGAGAATATCATTCTCCAAATTTTAAAATAGGTGCTTATGTATTTTAAAATTCCGTTAGAATTTATTACCGCATAGGGAGAATAAACAGTACCTAGGTAGGTACCTAGACTACAGCTAGTTTATAACAAATGCATAATTACTAAGTAAAGCAACACTAGCAGTACTAGCAGTAGGTAATTCGCACAAGTATAGGTTACAATATACTGTTATTTCATTATTCTTGCATAATTTTAACTCATTTATATTCATTAGTTAATTTATTCAGATATTGATCTTTAGTGAGCCAATCATGCGCCTAAGTGATGTTGTAAGCTTGTTATGTGCGGTAAATAAATTTACATATAAATAAAAACAATGTCTATCTATGTGAAAAAACTTAAAAAAACTTTTACAAAATAAAAAACAAATCGTAAAAAGCCAAAAAGAACCTGCGATGGCCGGGAATCGAACCCGGATCAACTGCTTGGAAGGCAACTATGCTGACCATTACACCACCATCGCAGCTGAGAGATGCGTCGAAATAGCCGAATCATATCGGCGTAACATTTGTGTCATGCTGACGTCACATTGTTGATAAAAGTACCGTTATTTTATCAAGTTGCTTTATCAAAGTTTTTATGACATTCAGTATCAAATATTATCACATTTTTTTTGTCTAATTTTTTACACAATATAATAAAGTAGACTATGATTTACTTTCTAATCACGGCGCTAGGTGGCGCTACTAGTATAGGTACTAAAATAAATGTGATACTTTCACGACAAACTACTAATCATTTGCAATTTTTAGATATACATAGTAACTTACACTATAAAAACAACAAATAAACATAAAAACTTAATTTTAAAGAAAAAAGTTAATCACGTGGAAATTCACAAGCAAGTTTTTTTTTTAGATCATAAAAATTAAATTGAACTCTCTTGACCTATGGTTCACGTTTAGAAATCTCATACCTACCATGAAAGTAGATAAAAAATCTCCACCAAAGAATCAAACCCAGGAATTCACGGTTGACAGCTACAATACAGCAGTTCCGAGAGATTAGTACAATGTTAACAAAGTACCAACCTCAGATCATAGAAACAATGAGATATGCCATTATAGCAAATTAGTACGGGAACAACGGTCGCCACTTTTAGTACATTTTTCAACACAATTACAAGCGCCCCTCGTGAATATAAAGATCTCCCACACATTAAAAATTCCGCACACCCTCAATCTAACACTGTTAATCGTCACACAACACTAGCACTAAACTAAAACACTGTATTTATATCATCGACCGTGTTCGGTTCGTCGCCAGCGTGTACTTTTGTACTACGCCCAATGTGGGCAAATTAAAGCATCAAGCTCAATAGCGCCTTGGCACAGTTGGCACATCTCCCTTGTCTATGATCTGAGGTACCAACAGTGCAAGTACCCGCTATAAACACGAGATGCGCGCGCGCACCTCTATTGTCGCACAATCACTTTGTAGATCGCCGCTGGTCGGGTCGCGATCTCTGTGATTTACACGAGGACCATGAGTTAGGAATCTATGGAATAAATCGTATTTATTTTCTCTGATTGGCGATTATAAAGTTAACCTACTATCGCTAACAAAGGACAATGGTGCTGATTCTGTTGAACATCGCACTAAACTAATTTTAATCCCTCTATTCTATGTCTCTTTCTTACAAATAACATTGAAAAAGGACAGAAAATATTTAGAAGTTTCAAATTAGTCTTTGCCCTTGTCATTTACGGGAAAATAGTCGTGACTTTTTGCGATTACGACTAAATTGACATTAAAAGTAAACTATTTTGACAGGATTAAATAATTATCTACTATCCCTCTCTTATGTTTTTTTTATTAGAAAGAGACATATTAAGACTAAATTAGTTTTATTCGTAAACAACAGAATCGGTACCAATGCCAACTAATGTAGGTATGGCTCATTTTACAGGGTCGGCAACGCGCATGTGACACCTACTCGATTTGAGGTCATATTTTCATATGATTTTGGGGGGGGGTCATGATCCCTACGACCCTTCCGCCCCTCGGACCGCCACTGACGGCCGTATGCCACCATTTAAAATTTCAGCCTTACAGTGCTAAATACCTAATATTTTTTAAGTTTGGAGTCCTTCCAATTTTCCCTATTGTTATCTCAAGTACTGCGCTTACATGGTTACTGCACACAGTCGCGCGGCACTGTTTGTCGCGATAAACCTGCGACCCGCGGTAATTGCAGCGGGGCGGCGCGGGCGCAGCGCGGCACGACAGGGCGTGTTCCCACGACATTGTTAGGTGGTTGTCTTACATGTTCGGGTTCAGATGGTAGGTAAGGTAAAGGATAACATAGACATAATCTATACCATACAAATATTATAAAGCTGAAGAGTTTCTTTGTTTGAATGAGCTTAGCTCTGGAACTACCAGTCGGATTCGGAAAATTATTTTTGTATATGATAGCCAGATTCACGAGGAATAGTATAAGCTATTTAATATTACGCTATGACCCATAGAAGCCGAGTAATTGGGGTGAAACTGCGGGGTACAGCTAGTACTTAATATAATAAAGCTGAGGAGTTTGTTAGTTTGAACGCGCTCATCTCTGGGACTACTTGTCGGATTCGGAAAATTCTTTTTGTATATAATAGATTCATGAGGAAGTTGCTATTTAATATTACGCTATGACCCTTAGAAGCCGAGTAATGGGGGTGAAACCGCGGGGAATATCTAGTATTGTCATATTACGCATGCTGTGTCCAGTAATTAAACCAATCTGAGCTAGTGGGTGCCTTTCAGTAACTCAATCTGTCTTGACCAACCTCCATAAACCTTTCTTAGCTAAATTAAGCAACTATCGCGTTCAGGACAAATATATCACTTAAAATGCCTCAACCGGGCACCGAATGCCGACACCCACACGTTGTTTAGTAAACAATTTTGCGTAATTTTCGCCTGTCCAAGTCTGAGTACTAGTTTGTAGGCTATATCAGGGCTGGCGGAACTAAATTAGTTTAAGATACATTTCTAGTAAGTTAGCTAATTTTAAAATCTCCACCTTACAGAATACCACAGCCAAATAACGCTACTCTTCGGTAGTGTTGTGTTCCTGTGGTGAGTCAGGTCGCCAGAGCTGCTGAGGATACGCCGTGTTGACAGCGGGGGACCTGCTTGTCCCCTAAGCTGTCGGCACAGGGAATCCTCATTTTAAAGAGTCAGCAACGTGCTTGTGATGTTGCAAGCGTTTCATACTACCCGCTTATCGTTAAGGCGCGATTCCATTATGCAAGTTACTTGCATACAAGTTGCAAGTTGTATGCAATTTGTATAGTGGAAACCACAGCTTGCAAACAAGTTGCAACTGAAATGTTCAATTCAAATCACTTGCACACAAGTGTGACGTCATACTTGCATGTATCGGATTCGGAGAATTTTAATCTTGTATTTCATTAATTATTTTATAAATATAAGCATTTTTAGAAGAAAGATTTAATTTCCGAACGAAACCTACATTGTGATTTTGCCAAAATAAAATATAAAAACTTATTTTACTGTGTCATTAAGTTTAATTGTATTAATTGATCAATAATTGCAGTTAAATATTTCTCAGTTTTAATATCCTATTTTGATATCATTATATGTTTCAAATGATAAATATAGCAAACTCAGTTGATGTTATGTTTTATCGAATTTACTTAAAGATAACAGATATATTGATTTAAAAATACATTAATTATCCTTTAATGTTTTAAAACAGTTCTAACAAATTAGATTTCATTAAGTTTATCAATATTAAATGTTATTCGGTAAAAATATATGATTGGTTCAAAAGGGCGGCACAATGTTTGACACCATTATTATGGTGGGTAGGGTATAAAAGCCAGGTGATCGGCTAGTTGAGGACCCTTTTTATTCTAATCATCGTTTTTGTGAAGTAGTGTCTACGAGGTGCCACTTGAGTTAAGTACAGTGTTATTATTCTCTAAATTATGTTAATTTAATATCTTTATATCTGTGTTGCTATATTGCTAAGCTTTATGTATCCTCATTTTATAATTGCTAATTTAAATGAAAATGATTGTCTAAATGATCTAGTTATATTATGTAGGAATATTCTTGTTTTTCTACCTACATGTTTTACAATGGTTATGACTAAATTTAATTTGTGTATATCATGATGAAAACAATATGTATAAAATAAACCATGGAGTTTCTTGCTCATTCTTCTCCATCGGTAATTTCTTTTGGAATGAGCAACTAGTTTTTCGAGTCACAAAAATAAAAGTCTAGTCTTGCCTAAATTGTGTTATTTTATAATAAAATCCTTTTTTTGTTGGATACCTACCTGCACATATTCATAAATACTTGATAAATCACAAATAATCTCTAACATATATCTATAACAATGTAACCAACCAATATAATTTTCTGACATCAGAAGTGGGATACGATCTCTGAAATTATTATTAATCCACTAAACTGTATTTTCCAGAATGGATCTTGAGGCAATAAGTGATCTTCGGAGGGCTATCCGCGACGCTGTCTCATCCCCACACCAGAAGGAGATCGACATCACGCTGCCGGTGCTTGATCCTGACCTGACAAAAACGATTGCGGAGCAAGGAGTTGGTGTGTAAGCATCGAGACCCTTGCCAAGGAATTACAATGGAGCAGCATCACAACGGTGGTTAAAACCGGTAAGGCCGTCGGGGGCTCTGTCTGCATTATCATGGCTCAACAAAAATATTGTGGTATCACAGTCCTTGATTGAAAGTGATTTAGTTAAAAGCAATAATGTTAAAGTATAAGAGGTATAGATTTGTATTTTCAATTTTTTTGTATAATTATGTATAAACTTGTTAGATTATCGTAGTATAATTAATTGATATATTCTAGTGCTCACTAAGACGAGGCTGGGAGTTTTCTACTAGGTAATGCGAGTGTTCACGAAGATGGAGCTTGGCATTGCTGGTGGCAGACTCTAGTGCTAAGATGATGCTGAGAATTTTCTACTAGGTAATGCAAGTGTTCACGAAGGTGGAGCTTGGCATTGCTGGTGGCAGATTCTGGTGCTCACTAAGATGAGGTTGAGAATTCTGATAGTTGTTATGCAAGTGTTCACAAAAATGAAACTTGGCATTTTAGATATTGGTCACAATGAGACTAATGTATATTACCTATAGATAATAAGTATATTTATTTATTTATATGATATATTATGATTTACAAATTGTTTGAATACTTTGAGAGCAAAGTACCAGTCAGAATGGCCGTATCGGATTCGGAGAATTTTAATCTTGTATTTCATTAATTATTTTATAAATATAAGCATTTTTAGAAGAAAGATTTAATTTCCGAACGAAACCTACATTGTGATTTTGCCAAAATAAAATATAAAAACTTATTTTACTGTGTCATTAAGTTTAATTGTATTAATTGATCAATAATTGCAGTTAAATATTTCTCAGTTTTAATATCCTATTTTGATATCATTATATGTTTCAAATGATAAATATAGCAAACTCAGTTGATGTTATGTTTTATCGAATTTACTTAAAGATAACAGATATATTGATTTAAAAATACATTAATTATCCTTTAATGTTTTAAAACAGTTCTAACAAATTAGATTTCATTAAGTTTATCAATATTAAATGTTATTCGGTAAAAATATATGATTGGTTCAAAAGGGCGGCACAATGTTTGACACCATTATTATGGTGGGTAGGGTATAAAAGCCAGGTGATCGGCTAGTTGAGGACCCTTTTTATTCTAATCATCGTTTTTGTGAAGTAGTGTCTACGAGGTGCCACTTGAGTTAAGTACAGTGTTATTATTCTCTAAATTATGTTAATTTAATATCTTTATATCTGTGTTGCTATATTGCTATGCTTTATGTATCCTCATTTTATAATTGCTAATTTAAATGAAAATGATTGTCTAAATGATCTAGTTATATTATGTAGGAATATTCTTGTTTTTCTACCTACATGTTTTACAATGGTTATGACTAAATTTAATTTGTGTATATCATGATGAAAACAATATGTATAAAATAAACCATGGAGTTTCTTGCTCATTCTTCTCCATCGGTAATTTCTTTTGGAATGAGCAACTAGTTTTTCGAGTCACAAAAATAAAAGTCTAGTCTTGCCTAAATTGTGTTATTTTATAATAAAATCCTTTTTTTGTTGGATACCTACCTGCACATATTCATAAATACTTGATAAATCACAAATAATCTCTAACATATATCTATAACAATGTAACCAACCAATATAATTTTCTGACACATGCAAGACTTGCATAATGGAATCGCGCCCTTAGGCGGACCATTTGCTTCGTAGCTACAATCGTCGTATAAAAAAAAACCGGCCAAGTGCGAGTCGTACTGGCGCACCGAGGGTTCCGTATCATTTTTGGACGTATAAAGTGAAGAAATCCGGACCGCATAACTAAGTTTGTTTGTGAAGTAATTTTAAAAAACTGTACTAGTTAGGAACATTGTTTTATTTTTGTTGCCATATTTGGGTCAATTCCTATCAACTCTAATTAGTTCAGATTTTTCGCCCCGCAAACTTCTGAGATAAGGGGGGGGAATGGTATTTTTTTGGACATTTTTCATCATATGTCGAAAACTGTAAGACATAAAATAAAATAAAAATATATTTTAAAATGTGCAGATCAAGCCCTTTCATACATAATGATATGTCACTTGACCTAGTAACCCCACTTTAAAATTTCGGACCCCCAATCCGGCCCCTTTTGCAATGAAAAAAAAATATTTTTGGACTTTTTTATTTGCAATAAAGTTGAACAACCATTATTTATAACTGTTCCAAATTTCAAGTCGATAGCATAAGTAGTTGCTGAAATAAACAGATGTGACAGACAGACAGACAGACAGACGAAGTCGCACCATAAGGGTTCCTTTTTTACCATTTTGGTACGGAACCCTAAAAACGAGACAAGAACAAGAAGACTGGATGAAAGCGAAAGTTCATTATTAGATACCGATTCAGTTTTGCCAACCCTAAGTTGAGTGTAATATTTCCTATCTAGCTCATCTATTAAGGTGAAAAACTAATGGTCAAATACTTCATTGGATATTGAGTAATTTTGAAATATTGGCGAAGCGAATTGTCAATTGAACTGAGGTGGGGTCTCAGTGTAAGCGAGCAATACTTTGAATTTATTTAAGGCATATTATACGCAAAGGAAATGTGTAATGGAAATCGATGACAGAGAAGAATGGAAGACGAAAATGTATTGCGTCGACCATAAAGTAACATGGGACCAAGGTAGGAAGAGAGGAATGCGTAGGAAACGTCTTGTCTATCTTCGTAAACAAATACGTGTTTATTATATGTAAATACTTCTTTACGCTGAAACGGCTTGACGGATTTGGAAAGTTGACAAATAGCTGGGACCTGGAGAAGCATAAAGACTATCTTTTATTCATCTAAACATGAATGATGAAGTCGCAGGCTCTCTTCTCTTTACCCGTTTTGCCTTAAAATGGGATGCTAACAAGAAGGGAAACCGCTCAGAGAATTACGAGAAAAAATACCTATATGGGTATAGTCATTTAGATGCAACATGTCTTTTAGATGTATCACCGTATTAACAACTTTACCACCTACAGAAACTTCCTCATTTTGAAGTCGGTCACAATTACGCTGGTTTTCTACAACCTCGCTCACAAACGAACCCCGGTCCAACATTCCTTGCCCGGCGACCCGCTTGCATGACAAAAGAAGGAAGCGCGCGGTTGTCGTCAACCGTCAACCATTGTCTACAAGCACCCCGTGCGTAATAGCGGATGGGTGTCGTAACCACGGCTTGTAACGTTACGCTGTGTGGGTACGGGCAAGAATACGCGAAGGCAACAGGTAAATGGTAGGTAGGTAAGTATGATGATTATCATACTAGAGCCTAGCTAGACCATAAAAAACCGGACAAGTGCGATAGGATTCGCGCCCTTAAGGTTCCGTCCGTCCGTTTATAACGGCAAAAAATGATTTTTAGGGTTCCGTACCTCAAAAGGAAAAACGGAACTCTTATAGGATCACTTTGTTGTCCGCCGTCAGTCACCGGACCATAAGTGGAGCCATCTGCTCATATATGGCGCCATTGGAAGTATGCAGTAGCGCCATCTATGATCATATGTCGGAACCCTTAGGGCGCGAGGCATACTCGCACTTGTCCGGTTTTTTTTATGTGATTTAATTACAAATTAACAATTTTCGGATTTTTTCTTTTAGGTATTTGTGCTGTGAGACCTTGCTTCTCGGCAAATTTCTAGATCAACGGGGAGTAAAAACCTTAGGTTTTGATTTATTTGGGAGTGTCGAAATATGCGACATAAATAGCCGTGTTTTTTATAGCGTTGACTCAGAAGCTTCATTTTGTTAGAACTGTAAGAAACCGTAGACCTAAGTATTTGATATTAATTTCACTTTATACTTCCATGCATGCTTGATAAAAAGGGTCTTGATAATCAGGCAGAAGAAGTGATCCTCATTTTTTCTTTTTGAGGTACGGAACCCTCAAAACTCTACATTGAGAATAATTTTCGAGAAATCCGACTTTAACATCATAGCTAATTTATTTTTATCCAAACTCTCTAACTAGTCCACAAACATACTTGTCACAAAACAAACCCATTACCCCACTAGGCATAGCTGTATAAAGCTGTTCTAGCATCCAATGCCACTTGTGATGGGCACATAACGGCACATATCGCCCTACTAGTGAATGGCGTTCTTTGTAATAGGTTGGGAGAACAACCTGATATGGAGGTATGGGTGTTTGTATTTTAGTGGTACCTACTACAGTAAGCCTTAACGGTTAAACGGGCTAGTTTTTTGACAATTTCTTGCTGCAATTGTATAGCCGTGAGTTGAGATCTATATCGTGCAACTCGGTAGAACAATTGCCGCTATCTTGCAGTATAGTTCGGCGATATTGCAATGAAATTAAATGATGGTATATCACAACAACTGTACGATATAGATCTCAACTCACGTCTATACAATTGCAGCAAGAAATTGTCAAAAAACTAGCCCGTTTAACAGCACCTTAATACTGCCATCGGAAAGGTAGCATTAAATAAATGAAAAACTCATTTTTGTTTTTTCACTCTGGTTTGAGTGTGATAGAGTTATAAAAGATATTCATAAAACAGACATAAAGTATGTTCTCGTAAGTCGAAAGTATATAAGGTCCTACCCTTCATACTCGAAATATTTTAAGAGGTATATCTGTAGATGGTAAAGAGGCCACACAAATGAAAAAAAAATTGATCCGAGTATATTTTTTTTTTAATAAATTAATTTAAAATGATTTGACACACATAAATAATATTATTTTCAACATCCATTACGCTATTTTTTACGTAACTTACTATTAATAGTAGAAACTAGCGTAATGGATGTCGAAAATCGTATTTTTATGTGTCAAATAATTTATTTAAAATAATTAAATTAATTTATTAAAAAAAAAAATACTCAGTGCAATTTTTTTTTCGTTTGTATGGCATCTTTACCATCTATAGATGTGTCTCTTAAAATATTTCGAGTATGAAGGGTAGGACCTTTTATAGGTACCTATATTAAGATAAAAATTCAAAAAGATGTATAAAGTACGCGACCATTATTTGTCGAGGCCGGGAAAAGATTACATTGTGAAGCCTTCATTTTTTGGACGACCTGTCAAAAGGCACGTGCCTCGAGCACAAGTCTTAAACAGTAGTACAACTGCGTGAGATTCTAAAAAGTTATCTAGCTTCGAATATTCGATGGACTAAATTCATGGCACAAAAGAGCTAAGGATTTATGAAGCTGTTCTCTATTGAAAACTTAAAGAAAACAAAAGAGAAAAAGATTTCTTTAGAAACTTAATAGGTATTTACTTTCCTATTCTGTCTTCTTATCTTATCGAAACTGTACTGTATCAATATTGTATCTACGCATAAACCTTCCGGAAAAAAAACTCTAAATGGTGGTAAAAGTCGCATTAAAATCGATCGTGTAGTTGAGAAGATCTGAGCTGACATGTTTTATACTACTTAAAGATAAAATAAAAATAAATTTTAAACAGTGTTTTTCGGAACATCAGCGGTCACGCGGTGTCTACGAAAATGATTTTTTTGTTTTTTTTTTTGTTTTTTTCTACGAAAAAGATAATTTGTTCTATTAATTTTAAAGTAATTACTAGTTATACTTCTGACTTCCACAGGCACTCTGGCGCTCATATGCCATGTTAAATTGCCACTTATCACGAGATCATACCTACGATTTACCGAGAGTGCTTTTTGTAAAATGTATAATATTAAGTATATTATACACTCAATATCTTAATATAGGTATCTGCGTATGTAATTATGGCGAACCTTGAATATCGATCGATGCATCGTTATTTACATAAGTAGTAATTGAATATTGTCTCAATAATGTTATTGAATTAAAACATTACGGGCTGCGTCAATTTCAATATTTTATTATGTCGTGTGGAAATAATATAAATAAATTGTTGTCTTTAATGCGTACTTACCTGTCGAAAATTCTTACTATCTCCAAATATTACTAGCTTAATAATATCTGCCTTCTGAAGATTTAACTTACCTGTAACAATTGATAGAAGATAATTAGCAAAAACAATGAAAAATCATAGCGAATAAATTCTACAACGTGGTAGAGAGCGACTATTTATTTATAAATTTCTTAAAAATTCATTGATGGAAGAACGATTGTTTCTTTGAAAAGATACCTTTCATTATTACCTACCAAATAATAGTATTTTTAAATATTTGACACTATTTTCGTTAAACCTGATACATCGTGGAGTGTTCGGGGTTACCTAGAAACATTCCTTTATTTCTTTGCAAAAAAAACTGCCTTTTTTTAAGTTGCTTGCCTTATCCTGGAAGTGTCAACCGACACAAATGCATAATTATGACATAATCATAACACCCTGTATTTCTATGGCACCAATCAATAGCATCAATTATAAAATAATCAAATCTAAACATTGCATCTTAAACCCATCAACTCTTAAAACTAATTGTTGTAAACAGATCGATATCTCGATAATTGTCTGAATTGATCCTTAATCGATAGTAGAGGTCGAATTAGTCACTATTGAGTAAACATCGCTTGTGTGTATGTATGTATGTCCTTTGTTGTTCAGCTGTTCGCACGGAGTTAGAGTGTAAACAAACTGTTTTGTATTGTTTTTAGATTGTGATTGTTAATATTAACAATAAATTGTATTTCTTTATTTAAGTGGCTTTTGTATCGCGGTAATAGGATTCCATTGTGTGGTATTTAAAATAAAAGTCACATTTTACCGTCACACATTTTTAATCTTGAGTATATCTGACATACATTACATACCTACTGAAGGGCGGGCGTTTTTGGGGGCTGCCTTGTATGTTGACGTTCAAAAAGTATTTTGTTAGAGGCGTATTATTTACTAGATTCCCTGCGGTTTCACCCCCATTACTCGGCTCTTAAGGGTCGTAGCAACATGTTAAATAACCTATACTATTCCTCATGAATCTGGCTATAATATACAAAAAGAATTTTTCGAATCCGACTTGTGGTTCCAGAGATTAGCGCGTTCAAACAAACTCTTTAACTTTATAATATAAGTATAGATTGTGTGGTGCAGGTCACCCGATTCTACACCACAATGGTTTCTGAATACGCCTCCTGACATTTCCACTAAGTAAGTTTCGCATTTACAATAATATTTTGATGATAAATAAAAAGCGATAGTTGTGATATTAAGTCGAATAAGTCGTAAAAGCCAAGCGAGGCGAGTAGGTTACAACTTCACGCCTGTGGGCGTTGCATATCATTATCTGCAGTGCCGATGTCATAATGTGCACTACACACGCTAACAGTAAATTTACAATCATCGTAGTCTCGAGAAAATTTCTTAAAAGGTGACTAACGAGTTATGTCTTAAAAATTAAATAACTTAAAAAAGTAAAAACCGCCCTCAAAAAAATCACAATAATGTTTTGTGAAACAATTTCGGAAGTCGATGCATTTAATTTTACCACGTTATTATTTTATTATTAACTCGCTTTCTTGTCTGTCTGTCTGTCTACCTGTTCGGTACGTTGAAAACCTAATACGCGATGTAATCCATTAAAATTAAAACTGGTTTTGTAGTGATCGCGAAAATTTTGGTTATTTTTCTAAAAGTGTGTTCGGATGTGAACCTTTCTTGTCTAAGTATTATACAAGTAGATTACATTACACCTACGAGAAGCCTACGAGATATGCGTTCTCTTTTCAACATTCAGCTGTCACATACTGCTGTCTCACTCTATCATCCAAACTAGCTACTAATTGGCCTGTAAGTACCTAACAACCAAATTACTAAGCAGTCAAAAGTAAAAACCGTAGCAAATTAACGGACATCGAAGGCTGCGCGTGGGCGGGCGGCCGTGGGCGGATACTTGATACAGTTTTACTTGATGGCAGGGGGACCAGACGATGTGGTTAGATTAGGACAAGTTACTATTCTAAGGGCCGTAAGATCAATCGTAGCTTAACCACGGAAGAGAGCTTAATCTCCCGTCTTCGATTGTTTTCTAATACAAAAATCCAACGAAACAATCGAAGACGGGAGATTAAACTCTTTTCTGTGGAAACTATGATTGACCTTAGACAAGATAATAGTCCGTTAAATTGAAAACGGCTGTTTATCAGATCTTTTTCCATACAAAACGTCATGTTGAACAGCCGTTTACAATTTATCGGACTTTTATGTTGTCGGTGAACTTAGGCCTAACTTCACCGACAACATAACAATCCGATAAAGTGAAAACGGCCGTTTAACATGACTTTTTGTATAGAAAAAGATGTGATAAACAGCCGTTTTCAATTTAACGAACTGTTATCTTGTCGGTGAACTTGACCCTTAGAGCTTAGAATAGTAACTTGCCCTAATTTAACTGGGCCGTAACATTAATCGTAGCTTATGGGTGCTTTTCCACCAGAGATGTGATATGCAACGTTGCTATAGAAGCGGTTGATATCCACCAATCATATTCATTGGTCCACATAGCATAGCACCGGTGGAAACTGATTCAGTAAGCTATGCTTTTTATGGAAGGATGCGTGCTGTGGATGCGCGCTATGAAATATGAATGTACTTGGACAATTTAACCTTGCTTGTCAATTTTGCCTTTCTTGTTCATGCCTATAATATACCTTTTTAGGGTTCCGTACCAAAGTGGTAAAAAAGGAACCCTTATGGTGCGACTTCGTCTGTCTGTCTGTCTGTTTTAACCGTAATTCTTATGAGCTACGTGTCGCGGGATTAATCCCAAGTCTGTTTAATAATGGTCACCACACAGCCACCGTGCGGCGCCTATGCCGTAAAGGCGGCTTATTATCGCATATAAATTGATATCTAAGTAAGATAAAAAATCATAGAAACAGGGGAGATGTGCCCAGGCGCTATTGAGCGTGATGCTTTAATATGCCCACATTGGGCGTAGTACAAAAATACACGCTGGCGACGAACCGAACACGATCAATGATATAAAATATAGTGTTTTAGTTTAGTGCTAGTGTTGAGTGACGATTAACAGTGTTAGATTGAGGGTGTGCGGAATTTTTAATGTGTGGGAGATCTTTATATTCACGAGGGGCGCTTAAAATTGTGTTGAAAAATGTACTAGAAGTGGCGACAGTTGTTCCTGTACTAATTTGCTATGATGGCATATGACATGTCCTTGTTTCTATGATCTGAGGTAATAACCGACCGCGTTTCTAAGAGGTTGCTATAGCCCGTCAATTTGGTTTACCGACTGGCTAAATGATAAATGATATTTATTTTGTAAATAGGTTAAAAATAACACTTTTACACGTCAAAACATTTTTTTAAGCTAGATGAGTTCGGTGTTTCCTATATGACTACCTTTAATTTAAATACTGCTATTTAGGTTTAAATAGCTGTTTAAAGGCTGTAAACAGGTTGCTTTGGTCATTATTATACGCGTAATAAAATGTTGCCACAGATTATGTAGGTAATACTAATAGGTATCTGATTTTGTGCAGCTGGTAAATGATTTTGCACGAATGTTTGCGGACGAAATAAACACAGTGCAAAAGTGATTTCGCATTATAAAACATACTATTTTGTTAGAAAACTCGGAGTTTCGGGGGAAAATTTAAGATTCCGGGGAAATATAAAAATTCGGGGGAAATTTACTTGTTTTTTTCGTTTTTTAGCCAATTGTGCCTTCCACCTACTATATTATGTCCAAATGTAGGCAATACATCGCAACTGTAATCGTAAAATCACAGAAACAAGGGAGATCTGTCAAGGCTGTATTGAGCTTGACGCTTTAAACATATGATCAATGTGATCATGTTGCCGACAGAGCAAACGCGATCGATGATTTTATACCTACGGTGTTTTAGTTTAGTGTGAGTGACGAGTGACGAATAACAGTGTTAGATTGAGGGTGTGCGGCATTTTTAATGTGTGGGAGATCTCTATATTTACAAAGGAGCGTTTGTAGTTGTGACGCACACTGCTTTAAAAGTGGCGACAGCGGTTTCCGTACCTACTAATTTGCTATGATAACATATATCCTTGATTCTTTTATCTGAGTGTTATATCAATAATAATACCTATATAAGGTCTTACCCTTCATACTCGAAATATTTTAAGAGGTACTTCTGTAGGTAGTAAAGATGCCATACAAACGAAAAAAAAATGATCTGAGTATATATTTCTTTTAAATAAATTAATTTAAAATTATTTGACACACATAAAAAATATTATTTTCAACATCCATTACGCTAGTTTTTATGTACCTTACTATTAATGTTAGAAACAAGCGTAATGGAAGTCGAAAATAGTATATTTATGTGTCAAATAATTTATTTAAAATAATTTAATTTATTTTTAAAACAAAATATATACTTAGATCATTTTTTTTTTCGTTTGTATGAATACCTACAGCATCTTTACCACCTATAGATGTGCCTCTTAAAATATTTCGAGTATGAAGGGTAGGACCCTATATAGATGGAAAAGTCTAGAATAACGACCTATGGTAATAGGTATGAGTAGGTTTTCCGGTCTAATGCCACGGCCACACTTTTACTAGGTATAATTAATGTGATATATTAATCAAATTAGATGAGGATTTGGTTTCGAAACAAATCGTGATTGCCGCGAAAAATAATTAAATGCAAACTGATAAAATGGTGTTTTAAAAGTTAATTACCGACGAAGTTGTTTCACAATTATTGGTTTAGCAACACTAAGCTATAAGAACTTTGAGTGCGAAGAAGAAGTGAAGTTCTAGAAGTGGCGAAGGATCAGTTTTTGTAACAGGTAAGCCGAAGCTACAAATGCTTACCTGGCCACGAAAAAGTAATTAATAAAAGGAAAATAGCCTGTGCTATTTTTCAAAGGGAAGCCGGTAGGAATCGTATTGTAGGGACCCTTCGCCACTGCTGTCTAGCTTTTTCTCACTAGTTAAGGGGCTGGTTTTCAATCTGTTTGCGGTAGGATAAATATTTTACACAGAGCGATTACCAACAAACTTTTTAAGCTTTGTTATCAGAGATTGATAACCTGAAGTTAGACTAAAGAGACTAGGCGGCGGGCTTGAGATGCACTCTAAGGCCAAGGCGCTACGCAGAAGTAGCAATTTTGATCTCCGAGTTTCGGCAATTAGCAACCCGCATTTTCATATAATTTCAGGAAACTGCGCAGACTATAATTTTATTTGCGAATTTCGGTAATTGACAGACATAGTTTTGTATCAGAAGCTTGTCCATAGTTGACAGTTGTTATGACTGCGCAGCGCTTAAAGCAAAAGATGATCACCAACACTTTGCCAAAGCGGCATTACCTACTTAACCTTGTACCTAGATTAATCAACTTGGATCCACTGAAGAGGCAAAAACAACACTCAGTATTCAGTATTCATTAGAGACTAAATTAATAGCAATTAATCAATCAAAGCAAAAATTACTCTTCTTATAAACAACATAATTATGTTGATTTATGCTTTAACTACACAGTCGGCCATAATAATTGACTTCATAAAACTCCGTAATAAAACATAGAAAGTAAATTCTGAGTACATGCATGCACAAAACTGTTAAAACTTTCTACTGTGAGAACTTCTGTCGCGTGTGTACTGTCACGAACAGCGTTGATTCGAGTTATCGATTTGTAAATATAACTCGAGATTACATAATTACTCGCATTAATCGATTCGTATGTAATTCCTTAATCAATTTCACATCGTGTATGATTAACAGTTGCGCCAAAGGTATTCCCATGTGGACCATGTGGTGCAAAATTAATGTCTAGTCGGAATCTAATAGTTATAGCAAAAATCAAGTCATAGGAATAAGTTTCTATCTACTTATTTATTCATTGTAATTATATTATTTGTTGATCATAGGTGTGTAATAGAATTATCTATCTGACACAGTTTTAAAATGAAACTTCACTTTCGGCGCCATATTTTGACCATTTACAAAAAATGCGTCAGACCAGGTTTTCATTTTTGCATAGTAAATGTGTGCTTAGTAGGAGATAGGAGTACATCGCATTTACCAAGTAAGGATATGTATACCTTTGTATACACAATGTGTGGCAAAAGTATACACATAGCGCCAAAGATGTAGGTAGGTATGCCTCTGTAACAAAATTACTTTATAAGGTTTCACATTATTATTTTTATTTACTTCTAAATTACCCCTATTATAGTTTTGTATACATTTTTTGTTAGTTCAGTACTTGCACCTCGGCTTGCCTCACTAAGTAGATATAATGTATAACTTTCTAAGTACAATTAAAACTAACAAGATACATAACATGTAAAGAGATTCACAATTACAACAAGCGAAAGTGTCGATGAATTATCCAATTGCATTGAATCGATTCTAACATCGATTCGACTCGGCTCGTTATAATCGATAATCGCTAATCGAGATGTTTGTCCGTTGGCCATGAAAGTCGCTTCAGGCGTTCTATTCGATTTTTAATCGTTTAAAATATTTTGCCGCGGTTTGTGTATTATATAAGATGTTTATTTAAATAAAATTCATGTGAACTTTGTGAGTGAATGTTGTAATCGTAAAGTGTTCTACATAGTTACATACATTGTTGGATAAATAATTAATTTAACTTTCTATGAGAAAAGTATTATTTTTCATTAATTGTTCGAGCTGTTTTCTAAGTACCTACCTAATAGAGAATTTTGAAAATCGGTCTACCATTTTTATTAACCGACTTAAAAAAAAGGAGGTTCTGTATTCGTCCCGTATGTATGTATGTAAGTATGTATGTATGTAAGTATGTATGTATGTATGTATGTATGTATGTATGTATGTATGTATGTATGTATGTTTGTATGTGCGCGATTTTCTCGAAAAACTACTGATTCGATTTGGATGGGGTTTTCACTAACGTAATCTACATACTTTCAGGAAGGTTTTAGTATATAATACATTATGTAATCATTCCTATGTACAAAGTTATATGCATAAATGTACAATCTAACACGGGATAAAGAACTAAAAAGGGAAAAATAAAAAACTTTTTTAACAAAAAATAACCGACTTCAAAAATCCACTACAAAGAAAATAATAATTTTGGTTTCGGAAGTCGGTGGCAAAACAAAGCAAACAAAAACCAAAGCCACCGACTTCCGAAGCCAAAATTATTATTTTCTTTGTAGTGGATTTTTTGGATTTACTATACTCGACCTATGTATATCCATTACCTGAAGTACCTACCTAAGCTCAATACGACGCTGTTTTGGCGACGTTTTTTTAAACCAAACTTCAACTTAACTCACCCCTGCCTGATCCAGCTTTAAAAAAATTTTTTACTTTACTTTTTTTTTACTCAGAACCATTTTCTTAATTTAAAACAAAAATATAAGTATCGGCGTGGATCACAGATCGCGCATGTACTTTTTTGGCCCAATAGACAATAGACAGTTGACAATCATCCGCCTAGCCTTTTCCGAAACATGATTGGGGTCGGCTTCCAGTCTAACTGGTTGCGGCTGAATATCAATATTTTACATGGAGCGACTGCCATCATTCTGACCTCCACAACCCAATTATTGGGGAATACTGGTATTCGAATGTTAGACCAGTTGTCAGTTTTTTGGGCTCCTGACTACCAGTAACGACTGTCAAAGATATTCATAAGACAACCGGGACCGACTGTTTAACGTGCGCTCCGAGGCATGGAGGGGTCTCGATGTGTAAAGAACGGTCACCCATCCAAGGACTGACCGCGGCAAGCGCAGCTTAACCTCGCAGATCGATCGAACAGCGCGGCAGTCATTCAGCCACGAGCCCCTCAATAGACAGTTGACAATACGTAATAGAAAATAGTCCAATAGACGACGAGCATCGACTGACGAACCAATCGCGTGCAGCCTCGGCGCCCCCATCTTTTTTATTCCGCCAAAGAGACCGAAAAACCAGGTAATGCGCAGGTGACGTTTGTGATCATATTTCACGCCGCTACCTATACCATTTATAACATTTAAAAAAACTATTTCTACGAAAGATTAACTATTCCTTCTCGCCTACTGTGAATACCTAAACGCCTAAAGCTATAACGACTCAATACTCCTATTAAATCAAAATAACTTATGACTGCCTGTCACTACGTTTCGCCGAAACTGCTGGGCCAAATGCGATGCAATTTAACAGGAAAGTGTAAAGCAACATTAATATAGTCTGGGAATCAAAGTTAGTTTGGAGAATATTATTTTAATTGTAACTGTATGAAGGTCAATAGTTTAATTTGAAGGTTTGTAACTGTGATTATCTTTACCTTAATAAAGACGGGGTTTTTAACGATCAATTAGTATTATATTATAATAAATAGTTTTCCTTCAGACAATCCGAACGACAGCAAAAAAAAGATATCAGATTCAGTAATGACATAAGATTCCGCCTCCCTATTCCAAATACGTAGAAAACAAGGCTAACAGTGTATTCCAAATTATATACGTAGGTAGGTCTAAGTCCCGGCATCAGTCTTGATCACAAACGTCACCTGCGCATTAGCAGATTTTGCGGTCTTTTTGGCGGAATAAAGAAGACAGGGGGCGCCGAGGTTGCAGGCGATTGGTTCGTCAGTCGATGCTCGTCGTCTAATTGGACCATTCTCTATTACGTATTGTCAACTGTCTATTGTCACGGGCCGAATATGTACATGCGCGATCTGTGGTCATCTTTAGTACTTATACCTACTTGTTATAACTTCTACTGAAGAAAAAACAATTCCCTGCTTTGGCCAGGTCCCAATCATACGGTACGATCAAAAAGAATCAAATAAATTCGCATTTATATATCTTTGTAATATTATGTCTCGTTTCGGCAGTCGAAAGGTTAATATAATGAACCTATAAAAAGTTTAAGATACTTTCCACTCAACCAAAGCCAGGTTATAAAGGTGCGGTTAAACGGGCCAGTTTTTTGATAATTTTTTGCTGCAATTGTATAGCCGTTAATTGAGATCTTCACATATCTTGCAACTCAGTAGAACAATTCCCGCAATCTCGCAGTATAGCCCGGCGATATTGCAATGAAATTAAATGATGGTACATAACAATAACAGCTGTACGAATAGATCTCAACTCACGGCTATACAATTGCAGCAAGAAATTGTCAAAAAACTAGCCCGTTTAACAGCGCCTTAAGACTAGTTGTAAAATAAATAAAAACATCAATGTATTATTGACCCCTCACCGCCGGGGGCAACAATCGATGTATCGAGAATTCGAAATGCGCTGTAAATTCCATGCGTCAAGGATTTAAAATTATATGCTTCGGTAAATGTGATGATTGAACTTTTCAATACGATGTGAATTTTTGATATACGTTCTGCATGTTTTATTTACAGCAAGCTTCTCCATTAAAACAATACAGGGTGTAAGGAGAACGCTTCCGAAGCCAGAACGTAGATTATGACAGGCTAGCCACAAAGCGCGCGCGGAGCTGGGGTCGTCGGCCACGCGGCTGTCGGCGAGCGCGTGTACTTTGAACTCGAGGTTATGCGCGAGCGTCAGCTGATATTATTTACGAGTACATGGCGTGTTAATGTTGCAAAGAAAAAAAATGTATTTAATCGCAATTATTGGTTTTAGTTACCTGTTCTCACAGCATAGTGTACGAAAAATGTAAAAAAAAATTGGTAAAATTGTAATTTTTTTCCCCGTTTTTTTGGTGGTAGCGTATCGAGAATCACTAGCTCTATCACCTGTCTTCGTTTTCGGAAGCGTTTGCCTTACACCCTGTATACAAATAAGACCAAGGAAATGCCATAAAAATAAAGTGTTCGCTTTCAGCAGGGATTCAGTACAGTATGATGCATTTATGAACATCAACGGCTAAATATGATGAGCTGATACTGTGCTTGAGATGGTTCAAAGATTGCCTTGATGGGTTCGCCTTGGTCGGATGAACACATCCACCCAGAATCACTTTTTGACACAGAGCTAAACGAGAAACGAGAAACAAAAGAGAAACGGAACCTTATAAGGTTCCGTTTCTCTTTTGAACCCACTGACTCTGGTTTTCCTATCTCTATCAGGAAATACTTAATAAAATTGGATCTGTTTTCTGTACCCCGATCCGATCATGAGCTTTTTTGACGTGTAGTATCGTTAACGTAAGCATAAGTATTTTGAATTCAAAATACACTTTTGTTACACAATATTTATATAAATTAAATACTTAATTAATTTCTCTGTATTTTTTAAAATGTGCAAATGGTATAAAATTTCATCAAAATATTCCAGGACTGCTGTATTTTAAATTCAAAATATGCTTACGTTAACGATACTACACGTCAAAAAAACTCATGATCGGGGTACTGAAGGCCCAATTCCCATACAAAAGTGATTTTTATTTCTGCTCTCCTGAAAACCTTAAGTTTCGTAGATACGACCTATACAGGATAAAATTAAAACCAGTGCGGATATTTTAGGTGGTGAAAGTACTCATGAATATGATCAACTTTTATTATGGGACCGACACTGAAATATGAAAAAAAAATCAGCTGTTCCATAGGTACATTTTGATCGTGTTGTAGTGCAATTTTGTAGGGAACAGCTGATTTTTTTTTTTCATATTTCAGTGTCGGTCCCATAATAAAAGTTGATCATATTCATGAGTACTTTCACCTCCTAAAATATCCGCACTGGTTTTAATTTTACCCTGTACAATGCATCTAATGTTTAGTTCATAAAAATAAAGTTGGCAAATTGAACATTCAATCTGCATACGAAATTTTTCTTCTTTCTTCAACATTATGTAGGTAGGTACGTACGCGTAGTTGAAACTTTGAAGCGCTCTCCTCTAAAATTCGTCACTTGTAGTTATACTGTATTCAGCTTCCCTTGAGACAAAACATAAACAATGAAGATCTAACCCGACCGAATACAAAATCGCGCCTTGCACTGTAAACTATTGATTTTCATGGGTCATCTTAACTTAACAGTATAATAATGGCAGCTTATGTTGCTATTATACTGATAAGGTAAAATGAACTAAAATATCAACAAATAACGGTGCATCGTGTGATTTTGAATATAGTAGGGTTAGACTTATATTGTTTACGTTTTGTCTCAAAGCCAGTTGAATATAGTATAGGGGATTATACCTAAGGACCGTCGATGTAAACTAAGTACCTACCTAATTAGATAATTACCAAATATTTTTTTGTAGCACCTTGAGCAGTTTGTTACCACCAACGTTAATTTTAAACTCAGCTGTGCGCAGGCGCAGACTTGACGGTTAATCAATTAATTACTAAGACAAAGCTGAGCCTAGCCGATTGCTTGGACACGGCGCGGCGCTGCGCGGGCGCACGGTCAAGGACGGTCGCGGTCTGCGCAAGATTATTTTCATAATATATTATTATTATATATATTGTTTTATCATTATTTAGATATGTAGTAGGAATTTATAGAATTATGTGTAAGAATTGTGAACCAGCCAATATTAAATGTTTCATATACGTTGTCAGATATGCAAAATTTCATGATGGCCGGTTCAGTGGTTTAGGCATGAATAAGTAACAAACAAACTTACTTTTTCATTTTTATAATATTAGTTATGTCATAAAGGATATATATTAGGATGTCATAAAGGTCTGTCTTTGTTTCATCTTGAACATTTCCGTGAGGTGACAACCACAATAACCGTCCTTTACATAAAATAATTATATTTTTCCCGACAATAATTACAAAAAGAACGGATGCATGTTTCCATTATGAGGTTACACCGTTTTTGGTATTATTTCTTAATAGCCTACCTTCCTGTGGCCTCGTATCAAATACTTGTCGTTTCATACAAAATCTTAATAACGGTGGCACTGCATTGGCCACGGTAAGGTCGGGGCCATTTGGGAAACCGCGAATGTTGTTAATGAGCTTTAATTAGGTTGAAGTTAAAAAAAAAAACAAGATCAAAATGTCGGAAAATTAAAATAAGTGTATGTGTAAAAAAAATATCTCGGATTTTTGTCCGAACAATTCTATAATGACGGCCATTTTCTGCAACGAACTTAAATTAAAGCTTACCCTTCTTGGTTAATTGATGATGTTTTCATACTTATCGTGAAATCAGTGATTCCACTGATTGAACCTAATTGAACTTACCTGTAACAAAAAATACAAAAACATTACTAAAAAAATACAAATCCAACATAAAACGTATCATCCAACGTAAAACATAAATCCAATATGCTACTTTACAACTACTGGCTAGGGATGTTATAGGTAGGGTTGGTAACTTTTTTTAACAATTATACCTAGTAGGTATATTCGACGATATCACCTTGAAAACTATTGCAGCTGGCGAAAAAAAATGATTTTTTTAATTAAGTAATATTTTATTTTTTTAAAGGAATATTTTTAACTACTTTCAGCCGTCTTTTTTGTATTTCCGTTTTACGTTTAAAATTTTTGGAACGAATAATTTTTTATCCAAATAGGTAGAATAGTTGAACTCGTGATAAAGTAGGATACTATAATGAATAGTAGGGTTGGCAACCCTAGTTACAGGTGTGCAGGCGCGTGCATTGCATATAGGCAAGTAAGCAGTGACTACCTCTTAAGGTTCAATAAAACCATTTTAACTATCACTACATCAATATATATCATTATATATCAATAAATTAGTCATGATTTTATTTATGTAGTAACAGTTAAAATAGTTTTATTGAATCATATGAGGTAAGCACTGCCTACTTGCCTATATGCACTGCACGCCACTGCAGGTGTCATGTGGTCCTTAGCATAAGTAATAATATACTATCGCCATTCTTAGAGGTTACAGGATGTGATCAAAGAATGCGGAGGTTGAATGGCAGTCGGGTAAACCCATAATCTGGCTGCCTTTACCTACCTAATCTATTGGAATAGTCAAAGCAACTCGTCCTTCGTGAACTCATAAGTGTAGGTATCACTATTTCCTTTCATCAAAGCGAAATCAATGGCTCGAAATAACACTAGATAGGTAATAGAATTTATTATCACAATTCATTAAATATTTTCCACATCACTAGAAATAACTATAATCAGAAACAGGAAGGTGAAAACACTCATAATCGTCCTACAAAACCGAAATTCGAATACAAATATAGAACGAAGAAAGCATTCGTAATTCCGATCACATAGCGTTCGGGTGTTTCCGCCGAGGATTCGCGCGCGCTCGGCTGGTGAAATGGCATGCGCGGCGCTCAGGGAATGCGTCGCATGCGCAAGTCGACGACATTTTGATGTCACTCTGTTGTGATTTAATCGATGTGTTATCAAGTTGCAGTCGGAGGATTGACATTTGACTTTATAGTTACTCTTAAACGTATTTATAAACTTTTTAGTGACGTTTTATTGTTTCGCATATTATTTGTTTTCCCTTTCAGTGATATAATGGTCCTGCTTGCTTTTTAAAGTAAAAAAATATTAAGAACATCAAATACTGATTTTGAATCGTAGTAACAGATGGGCTTAAAACACTCCATCAACGTATTTCCGGCGGATTTCCTTCTTATTCGGGAAGACACTCCAAAGTTTCCAAATATAGTATAGAAATCTTTTCCAAAATTATCAAATCATTTGACGCTTGTTGTGGTGTAGCCAACGAGTCATGCATAATAATAAAATCATATCTATTAAACATTGTCTGTATCTGTTGTCTTTGCAACCTCCATAATAATTCGCATAATCTCAAAAGGAGCGAAGGTCACCCAATATCATATTATTATTCACTCATCATTATATCAGACATCCTTAAATGCAGCGATCTAATCTAAAGTCATAATATAATAAATTATTTAGTCGCCAACACCTCGATTATAACAATAAAAAATAAATTTATTAGAGCATCGTACTCTGGTCTACGTGGGTGGAAGTTTATGGTTCATCATGGACTGCCATAACAGACGTAATACTTGGTCTTATTTCAATAACAATTTAGTTATGTTAATTGTGGAACAAAAAAACATGAGTCAGTTGATTATAATGAATTGTAAAAGTTCAGTGTGGGATAAAAGTTTAAATTAAACTTGTAGATGATGGGTTGGTAACCTCTGACTATTTATGGTATCGGATCTTTGAACTCAGTTTTATTGTCTATCGATGTAGTTTTAAATAATGCCAATACAGTTCTGGTGAATGTTTATCGTTGAATAAAACAAAAAAAAACAGACTGTATGTCGTTTGATAACCTCAAAAATCATAAGTTGCGTCTAAGGTAAAAGTTTGATATATTGCGCTAGTAGAAAAGGGATAGAGTGAAAATATTAATCACTAAATGATATAGTTACAAAAACCATTGCATACATTTTATCAAATGTAAATTGAAATACATAAGCAACATTTACAATACTAAGCAATTTAACCGAGACTTATATTCACATAGTTCCAAAAAATTGCTCACATCTAAAACAAAAGACTCTCAATTAAACCATAAAATCCACAATTATTTCACCGCAATAACGACTCAAAATTGCCAAAAAGTTTGTACAGAATAACCTTCTTATGTCACTAGATGATGGACATGCTGATACCATCAGTCATGCAACAGTTACAATGTGGAATCAAATTAAAGTGCCCATTTGAAACAATTAATTTCATAATAAATGTGAGAAGTTTGAACAATGGCGGAATTCACTGACTCATTTAATCATTTAGTTTAGAGCTATGCTGAAGAAATTGCAGGTGGAACCACAAATTTTATACCGAGTAATAGAAAGCTTTTTCAACACAATAATGGAATATTATCTTAGTATTTGAAATTTTGTTCAATGATGATCATCACAACCAGATATCATTGGAGCAGCAACAATCATGTTGATACAGTTAATGAAGAAAAATCGCAGGTTTAAACTTGACACTGTATAAGAAAATCCATTTCTTTGCGTCCCTATAGTGTCCATTACTAGTCTTTTAAAAACTGCCCATAACTAAGCTTCTTTTCAAAACACTGCTTCAAAAAATTATCAAGCTTTTGTATCTTTGACTAAACGTCCTCTACATAATATAGAACAAAGTTAACATTATCAATCTCCTCTAGCTTAACTGAGATACACTTAATAATGTCAAGTGTCGTACTTATGTGAAGTAGCATTGGGCGCCTGCCACTCGATGTAACCTCATTGTTTGTGGCTAACATGAGTTTGTGACGTCAATCATTTGAGCACAGTGCTATTTTATAATACTAACTGCAGGTACGTAGGTATGGGTTTAAGTTAGAATGAATGGATTTTCTTTTAACAAAGAATTGGTTGGCAAAGAGAAAAAAGGATTATTAACGGTTTTTCTGTTTTTTTTTTTTTATATATCCTCATTTGTATCTTTATTTACTAACTACATATTTTTTACTTTTCTAAAATTAATACTTACAAAACTCAAATAAACAATATGAAAATCGGCTAACCCAACAATTGGCTCATCCGCCCCGACCGCATGATTCGTAGATTCAAATCTCTTTGAAAAACCAAGCCACAGTGTGCATGTAATTCCTTCTAATAACTGTTACAATCTCTCGTAATGGATTTAGAGTCATTTGTTCACATAATTGATCTTTCAATTATGCAATATGGTAATTTTTGGAAGAAACATCATGTCGCAATGATTTTTATATAACCGTCATGGTTTGAAGGGTTCACTCTATTGTCGTATTTTCACAGATTTATCATTTCTATGTATACGTTATGTCATTGTAATAAATCGGTGTTCGTTGATAGCAATAGTGTTCATATAAACTACGATACTTTTAACAAGAAAATTCAATAAATATTTCAGTTAAGTTTGTGTCCTTAAAAAGTAAAAGCTTGGTACTATTTGGAAACTTTCGAATTACGACCTTCTAAAACTATTGCGATATGAAATGTCAAGTAACTAATAAGAAAGATTTCATAAAAACATTACAATATTTTATCTGAATCCCATTGACATTTTGCTTGTCATGTGCGTATATTTTACGTAAATTACGTCGCCATGCCTAAAATTTTAAGACAAGTTAGAATGTGATATCAACTACAAATATTGCTCAAGTTAGTCTAGTATTTTCAAAAAATAAATAAAAATTCCGATAGTATATGATAAAAAATCAGAATAAATCATTTACGCAAGCGGTGTGTTGATTGCTTCCATCTTAAAATGTAGACGGTTATATCAACAAGTGATTTGATTGACATGTACATTTCACATCATCGGATTCCCCAATAATATGCCTACCATACATACACCATAGACCTGTCATTACAGGAAAAAAACAGACATCCCAAGTTTGACGTATCGACAATAGCTTGCGTCATTAGCAGTTTGGTACGTGACAACTGAGTGTTATACATTACTATGAGTTATAATTCTGAATGATAATTAATTTAAATGTGTTTCTGTACACCTGGGGTGGACTTCAAGCATCATTATGACATACAGCTACGATAATATTATGAATAAAGAGGAAAAATACATGCAAAGGACAGAATCGGTAACAGTTAGTTGGTAAAGGAACTTTTAACTGATTGAGTAAACGTCCAAATTAAAAATCAGTTCCTTCGGTTAAGGATATGTCAATTCCATCTCTTGTAGAAGTAAGAGATGGCGAATTAGGTAACATAAGAAAAATTACAGAAGCATTCAATGTGCCAACAGCCAATCCGCCAAATAAGTGATTAAAAATTACACCACAGCTCCCAAAATAATTACGCTATCAAAGGAAGTCCATGTTCATAGTGAGGCATGATTACAAACTCTTTCACAGTTGTAAAATATTTGCCTGAATTAAAAACAACGGAAATAACGACAGTTTACAAGCTACCTAATTTCCCAAACACCGCCCACTAATGACAGTTATAAACCGAACTTTATTACAAACCATTTCACACTCAAATGGGCGCAATTAGGAACGGATATGCCAAATCTGGTTAAACTTTCAAAATTGAAGAAAGTGCTCACATGTTCGCCTAAGGCTCTAAGTATTTAAGAGCACCATCTTAAGATTACGGCGCATTGTTTGTGGTAACAATGAGTTTGCAGACGGTTGTTGCTGCTTTCTTATTACATTAAGTTTGGACGCTTATGGAATAAATAAATCTTTGTTCTGCCATAGGGGGATAGCCCTGTGCAGTATGCGGTTGCATTCCAATTGCAGCTCCAAATTATGCTCATACGCAATAGTATGTGCGATTAAAAATATTATGTAGGCTGATACTTCTAAACAATAGACTTTCTTCTCACGTATCTTCACGATCTCTTTGAGAACAGCTCACACCGTGGTAAAAAGATGCGCAGAGTTGGTCGGATGCCTGAGTACCCAGGGTACGTTGGACGAAATGCAGTAAAAGCTTCCTGCAATAATAATTTTCTCGGCACTTGGTAGTAACTAAGTAGACCAAGTTCTGGAAAAACTGATTGAACTAAGTAATTTCTACTGAAATATTGAATTAAAAACTTTTTTAACTTGAGGAGTATTGCTAAGTCATTATATCAGTAGATCCAAAACCAATATTTAGTTCATAACACTTCCTTAATAACTTTTCCTTTATATTTTTACCACTAATTGGCTTAAAAACGTAAGGAAAAAACATTCGTTTACAGTCAATTATAAATCAATACAGAATTAAATTGCTTCGACAATCATCTCTCTTTTATGGTAATAGCCGTAATGAGGCGGCGTGTACAGGTGTCGAGTACCTGTCACGAGCGCTTCCTGATCTGACGGACGACAATTGGTGTTTTTACCCTAAGTGTTTTTAAAATATTATTCTTGACTTCTGGAGTGATGGACGACAGCTGATGTTTTATCTCGCTTTTTTTAGGTTAATTTATTAATGAGTGGTTTTTCATCTCGTGGTTTTAGCTGTATCGTATTCAACCGGATCATCCAAGTTGATCTCAATATAGTTAGGAACATAGACTCTTCAATAAATACAAGGGAAACCCTAGACCAGAATTCTTTTAGTTTAGTTTCGTATAATCTAAAAAAATAACCTCATCTAGGGTTAAAAAACAAAACTAAATATTAAGGATTCTTCTATTCTATTCTTTATCTGCATAACAAGAAACTAAGACGACCGATCGGTGGAAAGTGGAATATCATATTTTCTCCTTTGACCGTTCACTGTAGCAATAATTAGGCAATGGACGTTAACAGGCTGATAATTAAAATATTTTTTATATCTTTTAACCTTTCTAATATAGGATGCCAAAAAAATTAACACTTTTTTTTTCTTTCCCACCTATAACCGAGTAAGTATTAGTTAAAGTAAAACTAGCGGTTACTGTTTAACAGTTCTATTTATGGTAATAGCTTTAACGAGGTGTATGTAACTGTCAGCTGCACGTATGTCACTTCCTGATCACTCGACGTGACAGACGACAATTGGTGTTTTTACCTACGATAGTTTTTGTTCGGCGTTATGAAATATTACACACTCGGTACAGTTAACAAGAAAAATCATGTAATCTTAACTAATCAGTAGGCGCTTTTTCGTGCTTCTAGCCGTTCGATAGAAAAAGAGCAGGATGGAATTAGAGCCATATCTCACTAAGACGCCAGCAGCGACGCCAAAGCGGATGCCAGACGAAATTAGTATGAAAACAAAATGAACATGCTCACTCGCTCGACACGCATACATTTCTTCAATGTTCATTTTGTTTTCATACTAATCTCGTCTGGCATCCGCTTTGGCGGCCTGTTTTGCGTCTCACGGACGCCATGGCAGCGCTGCTGGCGTCCTAAAGAGATATGGCTCTTAGATCATGCAGATCTGAAGCACACTCTCCGAAATGTATCCGATAAAAGACCAGTAGACTAAGGTGGTAGACCATTCCTCCACCCTCCATTTTTCATCGGCAGCTATATGCTCTTCCATTCTTTAACCTATCAATTATTATCGTTACTACTACCTACTTCCTGATTAAAACAAACAGCGTTGTCTAACGATCGTCACGCGGTTCGATTCCCGTGTGAAAACATTCGCGTTTCCTAGACATGATGTAATTATGTCATTACTTAAGTGCCACTTGTTAAAGATAACACCAGTAATGGAAAATTGTAATATAAAGGAAAACATTTGTTTAGAAAAATGTTTAGTTAAAGTTTTTTTGAGGTGAGAAACCTTTTTGGTGGAAAATATTTTTGTAACGAAGTTCCTTGACTAGGCTTGAAGTTAAATGTCTGGCAGAAATCGTCACGTAAGGAAAAGCGTGATGCTCCCTCCATGCGACTGTCTCACTCGTTCTGTCTCTTTCTATTTTACACGAAGCTTAAAGAATTTCGTTCCTGACGGGGGTCCCCCGACCTGGGGGGTGATTTTCGCGGGTTCGATATTGATATCGGATTCGATATATATTGCAACAACTGTCAAAATTTCCCATTTTGACATTTGTTGCGATATATATCGAATTCGATATCAATATATCACCCGCGAGAATCACCCCCCTGGCTGTCTATTCCGCAGCGACACGCCACGTGATATCACGGCGAGAACTGCCAATTTGTTTGCGAAAGTTCGAGGAAGAATCTCACCGTGACATTCTCCCTCGAACGTTCGCAAGCTAATGGGCAGTTCTCTTCTTCTTTCGTTTGTCATCTTTGTAGTTTAAAAAAAAAAACATCAAGATCACAGTAGAACAAAGTAATAAGTCGCCTTTAAAAACGTCATAAGTCGACTTATATCAGACCAAACAAGCATATATGACGCGAGGAACATAACGATTATTATATCATTGTGATGCTTATATGTGTGTGTGTGCGTTACGTCATTGTCATTGACGTCACAGGTCATAGACCACGGTAGCATAGATAAGTATTGAACTTAGTATTTAGATGATGTGCTTGGTTAGTATAATAATTAAATTTATCTCTCGTTATGGCAATTCAGTCCTTAAAGATTATTAGATTTGATATAAAATCAATAACTTTCCTAATTTTAATTTAGGAGTAATGGTTTCCGATAGATGTCGCCAACGCTCATAAGAGGCGTTGCAACGGGATCTCAAAATTCGAGTTGACCGAGCAGGTCGCGGTAGCTTAGTTGGAAAAAGCGTTGGCACGGTTCGCCAGAGATCGCAGGTGCAAATCCTGCTAGCGACATTCGATTTTTGAGAATCTCTTAAATATTTAATAAGATTTAGAAGTTTTATTATATCTTCTATAATATTCATAAAACGGCACCGTAACTATATAAAAAAAAAAGTTCTTTTTTTCTTTCTTTCTTTCTGACTCGCTGGACCTAGAGTTTCAAAATTTGGCGGAAATATTCCTTCAGTACCCCATAGGTGCGCTAAGGAGGGATTTCTTGAAATTCCATCCGTAAAGGAGTGAAACAGGGTCAAAATTTTCAGCTCAAACTCATGACAGCATTTCTCATTTAAAATCCTTAAAAAACTTAATTTTTAACCTACAATGACCCTGAGCTAAGTAGCTGTGCCATATAAAAATAAAATACGTACCTACCTACGTGAGATTTTAGACGTAGGTACCTAACCAAATCACTGCAAAGAAATGATTCACTAGACACCAATAGCGAACCAGTCAGCTCTATTTATAGACCTTCTAATCCTTTTTAATAATCTTTGACCCTAAGCATTCATAGCATGTCGCAGAGCATCCTGACTGAACCAAGTACCAAATATAGTTTGACCTCCCTACACGGAACAAATGTTAGGAAACTTTTCACAGGGTATAGGTCAAAGTATACTGGACAATAGCAAGGAAGGAGGTGGCCATGTTTGGCAAAAAATAAAATCCTTATTAATCAATTTTAAACTCTGTTCCCCTGGAATACAGTTTGGTTTTAAGTGTGGGGATAATTAAGGATTGAATAGTATTATGGGATCCCATTTTGGTGTGTCGCTTTATAATTTAGACGACATTTTTAGGTTTTAGATCTGATAGTGGCAGGTTTTGTTAGCTATTGTATGCAAAGCGATTTAGAGGACGTATTTTGGTTAGCGCCATTTATTTTTAAGGAACTGTTTGAAAAAAGAACAGAATAAATAAGAGTGCCCTTTGACGCTCGATGTTGGCTCCCCTGAATGTCAATATGTTACGTTTTTAACAATGTTGGAAGTTTTCTTTCAGCACCAAATCTCGTTCACCACTTTTTAGTGTCCTAGGGGGTGCTTCTCGCGGATTCGATATTGATATCGCCTTCGATATATATTGCAACAACTGTCAAAATGGTAGGGATTTTGACAGTTGCAATATACAGGGTGTAAAAAGACACATCACCAAGCCGACCTCTACGCATTCTGTACGTGTAACTAAGTAACATTGAGCAAAAAAGATTGCTGGGAAACGACTTTTATTTTTAGGTATTAAAAACAGCTGTTTTTTGGAATTACGTGCTACTGACTGTGCCTATGGGTGTAATGATTTGTATGGGATGGGGGAGGTGGTGTATAGGCGTACCCCGGCCCCCGAACCCCGCTGCGCTGCCGCACGGTGCCGTTTTCGTGAAAAACGAAAAAAAATATTGAAACTTTAACCTTCAATATCTCCATAACCAGTCAGTTCCCAGGTATGGTCCAGTACAAGAAAATCATCGTATTCATGGGTAGTATAATTATGTGGTTTCAGTTTTCGTTATGGGTCTTTTTACACCCGATATATCGAAGGCGATATCAATATCGAACCCACGAGAATCAACCCCCCCTAGCATTACTTTAACACTTAGATAAATCTAAAGGGAACTTTTATGTGAAACGCATTATAAAAAGAGTCCAAATTATTGTCTATGTTAACGCGACGGGCTTGAAAATTTTAACAGGCCTCGTAGCTATATTCTGAATTAATTTAAAGCCAAGGATGGTTACTTGGTTAGTCATTTTAATCTCAATAACTAAGTAGGTATTAAGTCTTACTGGAATGCCAGACTTAAATATTGCAGACAAATCGAGTAAGCCGCTTATGCCGAAAAAACGAAGGATTTATTTATGTTATTATATTCTAGGAGAATTATAGTCACCTTTGTCACTGTGGTATTATGAATAATGACAAACGAGTTTATCTAGTTTTCTTGTAGAATAGATAAGCAACCCGTCTCAGTATTATGTTCTATACAATATAACTAAGTAATTTACTTCGCACCGTGTTTATTTGACTTAGATTAATTGTGGCGTAATCCGCTTCATTCTGGAATCCTATTGTCGTATTATACAACGTGTTTACCATTATAACTACTTGTAGCGACATCTGCCAACAACAGCGAAGACTACCTACACAACATGTCACTACATGACGACCATTGGCTATCCTACATCGCGCAAGCAGAGTTTTCACAGCGATATAACATATATACAGAAACCCGACATCAACTGTCGGGGGGCAGTAGCCGCCAGACCATAACACCCAGTCTGGTAGGAGGATCCTCCCTTTTCAATGGAGGGACATTCCACCTCGTTCCTCCATCCCCCAAATACTCATAATTGAGCAACTTTTCTATAGGACCAACCCTGAAATAGCGAAAAAATCTGCTGTGCCATAGTAAATCGACAAAATGTATGGAACGGCTGATGTTTTTCGCGATTTCAGGGTTGGTCCCATATTAACATGATGAGAAGGTACAATCCCCCTTTGAGAGATGACGCTTAATGGGAGACAAGTATGTCCGTTCAGGGATTTAATAACTGAAATTAAAAGTCCTTTTCCTAAGAATAAGTACCTATTACATTCATTGTTATGGTTGGAAATATGTAATTGTTTTATGTTCTTTAATATAATATTTATAATATAATATTCATTTTCCTTATTTTTGATCGCAAAAACATCTAAATACTTTATCTAAAAACGTCTAAAGTCCATGCAAAAATCTGTAATTATATTAGTAGTGTTTTTCCAATTATGTACCTACTACCTACTTACCCCGCAATAAGAGCGTTAACATCCAAAACTATGGCCCAAACATGCCCATACGCGTCCACAAAAAGCCTTTCAATTGCGACACATTCATCACTTGACAGACCTCGGACCAAGTCATTACAATTATGACCCCTAATGACTGCAGTATAAGGAATTAATTACGCTTTTAAAAACATTTTATTGTACCTCTAATTGTCGATGGTACACCAATAAGGCGATCTGTCACATCTCTCAAGTTGCGGTGTTGCCAGCCGTGATATTTTAATTCTGTCCAAGAATTCGCTAATTGAGTGAAGAAATAGTTGCGCTAGTTGGTTGTCGAGAGGGGAACGCCGAGATGTTTCAAATATTAAACTCATCGAGATATCATAAATAACGATCCAAGATTTCAGAGCACGACTTTTCATGAATAGTTGAAAAAGACTTGAAAGATTCTGATTCATCAATAAAAGAAAAGCAAGTACTCCGTACCACTTCAAATCATTTTCCTTACCTTCCTTAATTCACCGACAAGATAACGGTCCGATAAATTGAAAACGGTCGTTTATCATATCTTTTTCTTTATAAAAAGTCATGTTAAACAGCCGTTTTCAATATAAAGGACTGTATCTTGTCGATGAACTTGGCCTTTATCTTAAAGGAGATAAAGAAGGGTTTCTATCGTTTTTTTGTCAGTTTACAGTAGGTACGAATAGGGGCCGATTTTTCAATCCTACTCCTATGAATAACTTCATTGGTTTGACTCTAACACCTTTTATTTTACGAGATCAATATAATTATATTATGTAGTTTATTCCTAGGAATAAATTTTATCTGGGGATTGAAAAATGGGGCCTTACGATCATTTTGGCATTTTTTTCTGGAAAAGATTCATGATTAGTAATCTAATCAGTACTGTCTGCCTGACATGCAACACTCACATAGCCAAAATACATCACTACAAAACTCTTTTTTAATTTACAACACTTTATTAAAATTGTTATTGCCACCAACTCCATTTTAATTGCATTTAAATTATTTTTAATTTCGTTCATAATTGCCACTGCAAAAAATCGTACTTATGGAGTGAATTTCATATCATTATACATATTCGTCATATTTGTCAAGGCTGGAAACTTAAATTGACGATTAACTTCAAAAATGGTGATCGTTGAAAAATATACGCTTTGTCGTGACTGCTTATTAAAATTATATTATATATTACAATGTAGCACAAAAATTATGCCCTGAAAGTCCCAATTTTTTGTGTTACCAAAAAATGTAAACCTGGTAGGTACCTAGTTGCATTACAATAAGTATTGGTATTTTAAATCGTATTTTCACCTTACTTGACGGGCTGTGATTGTAGTTCATTGTCAGAGGCAGACAATTTTATTTATGGATAGGATAGTGCAGTGATAGCCTAGCGGTCTAACCATATGCCTCCCACGGCGAATGGTTCGAGTTCGATCCCGAGGCACGCACCGCTGACTTTTCGGAGTCATGTGCGTATTAGAAATTAATTATCACTTGCTTTAACAGTGAAGGAAAACATCGTAAGGATGTCTGCAACCTGCAGCCTGCATGCCTGAGAGTTTTCCATGAAGTTCTTGAAGGTGTGTGAAGTCTGCCAACCCGCACTTGGCCAGCGTGGTGGACTATGGCCTACCCCCTCTCATTCTGAGAAGAGGCCCGTGCCCAGCAGTGGGACAGTTTATAAACAGGGCTGATATTATTATTATTATCATAGGATAGTGTACTAACCGTCTATAAAACTATTTTTTTAATTATTATAGTGGCAAATATGCGTACGTCCCGTCTGATGAAAAACGGTTACCGTAGTCTATGAAGCGCTTGCAACACATGGTATCACATGCTCGTTGCCGAACCTTTAAAATGAGGATTCACTGTGTCGACTGCTTAAGGGACAAGCAGCACCCGAATTGCGTAACTCAATTGCTATCACCATGGCATTGTTTTTGACATTCATTACGCTGTATGATTGTTAATCCATGCTCCTTTAACTAGCTCAACGCCGCAATGGATGTTGTTGAGCTGTCAAAATGAAAGCCATGGCGAAAGAAATTGAATTACGCAATTAGGCTGCAGGTCCCCCGATGTCAATGATGTTATTAATTGGCTGTGGTATTCTGTGCGGTACCTACCTACTTCCCCACTCGGGCTGCTTCAGATTTGAGCGAGTTATCGTGCTGTATCCTAAAAATATATCATGTTTTACCTCATTTAAAGCTAACATAAAAGAAGCTTTGCTAGACTCACTATAATTAAATTTATTTAGAACACAAGTCAATACAAACAATGAATAATATTAGACGCTTATCTCTTCAATCTTTTATCAACTATAACCGTTAATAACAGCGCCGTATGCTGACAAGTAAGGTCAAATCTGAACCTTATTCAAAACAGTTAAGACCAATTACAATTGGTTTACGAAAAAGTAAAGTTCAAAGACGATTGACACTCCTTGCGATTAAATGTCACACTACCCATGATAATGTACGATTAAGGTCGGTTTACATTTGTACGGATATAATCGTGATACGGGAATGTAGAAAAAAGTATTTTTGGACGCAAAAGTATTTTAAGAATTTTGTTTGACATTTTGATGAAGCCAAAAATGTGAACTTTTTAAAATAGGTAGGTACGCAAAACTATTTCACGTAACAATTAAGTGGATATTTCGGTGTGTTATTATTAAAACTACAGTCACGCATAGATTTCGCTCTGTTTCCGAACAAAGCAATACAAATACCGTAAATATTTATAATTTTCCGTTTCTCGATAATTACTTTGATATCACATTTTTTACATACAATCACGAACGCTTGATATTTTGAGCATATCAAGTAGTTTTATCGGACGGAGAGATATATGAGGAATGTATATTTTTAAGACTTGGAATTATGGCTAGCGATTTTCAGCAATAAGGAATACGAAGAAGGAAGGACTTAATAATTTACTAGACTTTTGCCCGCGACTCCGTCCGCGTGGATTAAATGAAATGATCAGTTTAAATGACCTCTCCATAGTGGTGGTTAGTACTACCAAGAAGTCAACATGTATCTCTGGTTTATCCCGCCGGAATAAGATGAAACGTGGCTTAGATTTTAAGTTGGACTCCAAGCTATCGAACTTTGAAAACCACATCATAATCCGTTCAGCACTTATTGCGTAATGCGCGCACAAACAGACAGTAGATTATCTAACTAGAGCAGGCCTAGGTATGTGTTTTGTCTGCAATGACTTCCTGACTAACATGTACATTTGTGCAACTCGAAACCTACCAAAAAATATATATGTATCGGGTTAAATATCGATCGGGTTATCGGGCTTATGTTTTGGGCTTATTATCATTAAAGGGGTAAATAAAATACAATTAATTAATGATAAAACATTAGTTAAAACCCAATTTTTATAAACATTTGCACACTTTTAGCATACAATAAAAAATATACACTTTGAGAAAAAGTTGTTACATAATGTTAATAAAATAAAATTGGAAAAATAACTACACAAATACATCGATTAAGAGGAGGAAGCGATCACATAACTTTTACTTTCCATAATTGCCGGACACCTGCGGTCCGACAACGTGTAAATGGCCCTTAACGACAAATAAATCACCAATTTACTTGCAAAGTGGGAAAGTAAGTAACTTACGGACGTTTTACATGTTTTCGCATAAAAATGACAATTATATTTCGTCGATCCATAATTAAATCGATCGAAATCTCACGATCGAGATAATAATGGATTGATTAATTAATTATTTGTACTGGCAATTAGCGATTCGTGTTTTTTAAAGGTTTTCAACCTTTTAGTTGAAAAATTACTGCAATTATAGATAGCATAAAATTAAGGAATAATCATAAGTTTGCGAGATTATAGAGTGTTTTGTACTAGCAAAATAATATTAAACCAATAATCAGGTATCAAGTGGAAAAGAGTTTTTAATCGGGATAATATAGTAAAATATAACTGAAAAACTCAATCACACGTTATGTGTATTGGGAAATGATTATCTACTTCAATGATTAAATACAGAAAATTCTAAGTACGATGTGATACAACTTGGGAATCAAATAGACGATTATGTTGTACCGCAAGACAATAGGTCCAATTAAGTTGTTAATACTTGACCTATTGCTAACATACCACTCCTATCATACCTAGTATTTGATCGTAAACGTTATCGTTTAACTCCACCTGTGCAACCTATTTACCAGATACGACTTTTACGACTCACGTGGGTCGATATAGTCACACTTTATTGATTTGATATCTCTTTGTAAAGGCACAGATAGATACGTACAGCCTGTCTCTTCTGGGGGGTAATTCTCGCGGGTTCGATATTGATATCGCCTTCGTATTCCTATATATTGCAACAACTGTCAAATGTACCTGTACCTGTAAATGTACCTGTACCTGTAAATGTACCTGTACCGACACGACGCGTGGTATCACCGCGAGAACTGCCAATTTGTTTGCAAAAGTTCGAGGGAGAATCTCACCGTGACATTCTCTCTCGAACGTTCGCAAACAAATTGGCAGTCCTCGCGGCGTGTCGGTACAGAATAGACATTAGACAGGCCGATGCTTGCATCAATCATGAATGAACTTGAAGTGAACAGTACCCCTATCATGAGTTTTTTTGACGTATAGTTTCGTTAACGTAAGCATATTTTGAATTGAAAATATACGTTTACTACTCAATATTTCTATAAATTAAATACCTACTTAATTAATTTCTCTGTATTTTTTAAAATGTGCAAATTGCATAAAATGTTATCAAAATGTTCCAGGACTGTTGTATTTTCAATTCAAAATATGCTTACGTTAACGAAACTATACGTCAAAAAAACTCATGATAGGGGTACAGGTCAGCAATGATAGAAACTGGACAAGTAGTACTTTCTTATACAGCACTTAAGAATAGGCTAAAGAAGTAAATATTGTTTAGTAGGTAAAGCATGGACATGATTATTGTCTTTAAGATAAGGTGACCAGCACCCTAATTGCGCAACTCAATTTCTATCACCATGGCTTGCATTTTGACAGTTCAACAACATCCATTGCGACGTTGAGCTAGTTATCGGGAACACAGATTATGAAACACACGGCGTAATGGATGTCAAAATCAATGCCATTAGGGTGCAGTTCCATACTTAATAATAAGAAGGGAAGCAACCACAACTATAATCCTAATAAAATCCTAAGAAGAATAAAAATACAATACCAATAGACGTTCCCAGACTATTTCACTTTAG
The DNA here is from genome assembly GCA_948465475.1 of Thalpophila matura. NCBI lineage: Eukaryota > Metazoa > Arthropoda > Insecta > Lepidoptera > Noctuidae > Thalpophila > Thalpophila matura. The sequence goes on from OX419196.1 coordinate 961,467, forward strand.
ACACTCTTGATTTCGCTCACCTCAAACTTTTATGACAAGTTTCACACAACCACCTGTCTCATTCATACCACGTACACTTGTTCGCAGAGACCAGAATTTGTACCGATACATCGAATATTGTGATCGCGACACGGACAGAATCGTAATTATGTAGAATGTCTTTAACAAATTCTTGAGCTATGTCTGTCCATTGTTTTGTGAATCGCATTTGAAATATTTTCGCAAGGTACAGACATGGTATTTTTTGGTAATACAGTTTATTTATTACGTAGGTATTGGTAAATATTTTTAGTATTCACAATACGTTGTTGTTTCTCTTGGAATTTTTGAGTTTGGTCTGCAGTCTGGACTGAAGCCAAAATTAATCGTATTTTATTGAATATCAAAGCTTACCTATTTATTCACCACACAAGATAAACATATTGTTGAAAAAAACAAAAAACGCGCATGTTATAATCCATCAAGCCGTTTACGCTACAGAGCATGGCTTTTATACAAACTCTCGGAAACGATTAACTTCCTTCTGGGGCATTCGGATAAAAATGATTCGGAAATTAACACTTTACAAAATTCAAAATTACAGTACCTATACAATAATACAACAAATAAAATCTAAGACATACTGTAAAAGGTAGGAGGCAAATTATTACCTCAGTCAGACAACACATAAAAAGCAAAGATAATAAATGACAGCTAAACGTTTTTTTCCTTCTCAAATCAAGACATTAAACTATACTAACAGTTATAAACGCATTCAAACAATAAAGCTGGTATGTAAATAACTTAATAGCTTAACCACCTAATAGAAAAACGCCGAAGTTGAGCGACAGATTAAAAGCCGTGCACTACCCACTACTTCAACTATCGTCATTTGTTTGCTGTGAATTTTGGCAATAATGAAAGGGCATGTCATTTCGTCAAGTTTTGTCGGCAGTAATGAATCATTAGCAAGGCTATCTGCAATACTGTCAATTATTACCACTTTTATTTCACCACTATCAATACTATACTAATACAATAAAGCTATAGAGTTTTTTTGTTTGTTTAAATCTCTGAAACTACCCGTCGGATTCGAAAAATTATTTTTGTAAATTATAGCCAGATTCATGAGGAATAGTAGGTACCTATGGGCTATTTTACATCACGCTATGACTCTTAGGAGCCGAGCAACGGTGGGTGAAACCGCGGTGCATAGCTAGTCTACATAATAAAATTATTAACACTGACTGACAGACAATAGCATAAATACAGGAGTTTCTTTTATAACGTAAATGAGGTCTAAGAAATGATTTTTGATAATATTCATCCCTTAAGCCCAGGGAATTAAATAGGGACTTAAAAATGGGCACACGGCTAATGACCAACAAATTCTCCCAAATCCTTACGTACGTAGGTACTTATAAAATTGAAAAAGCTTTTAGGGATACTATTGTTACTTTTTAAATAGGTACCTATAGCTTTCACAATAAGGTTGTTATTCCAATGGTTGAATAAAGTAAACCTTCTTACAAATATCTGTTGTGTTCCAAAAGCGTTAAGCCACCTGCGCCGGCGCCTCCACCCGCGATCACAGTAATTACTGCTGATGACTATCGACAAGGACGATTGTAAGATAGTCGTTTATCGATTGATAGTAATGCCTGTTGTTTTAGGAGTGTCAATAATGGCGTAATTATACGGTTGGATGACGGATCCGTCTTGAGTGGTGATGTTGGTAGCTTTGGGAAGGTCATTGTTGTTGACAGTTGATAGTTTCTTTGTAGAAATTGTATCATGGTTATGTTGAATGCTACCAAGTAGAAGATTCGACATAGAATCCTACTAATATTATAATCGTGATAGTTTGTGAAGATGTAAAGATGTATGGATGTTTGTTACTCTTTCACGCAAAAACTACTGAACGGATTTTGATGAAACTTTAGCTTATACATCAGAATAACACATAGGCTACTTTTTATCCCAAAAACGCGGGCGAAGCCGCGGGCGGAAGGTAGTTTGATATAAAAACAATGTAACCATGATAGGAGTACCAAGGAGTTTCTTGCCCGTTCTTCTCCATAGGAGTCTACGCTTTGGAACGGGCGTCTAGCTTCTGTAAAAGCTTTAGAAAGATAATCGCCATAATCGGATAGCTTCAGCTTTATAGCTTCAGCCATCTCTGTCGCACAAAGCACTAAGGCCGAGATAAATAGACGTTACTTAGCACGTGCTTTGGCTAAGCTATGTTCCCGTCTCTGTCTTGCTTGCAAGTTGCGCGACAGTGACAACGATACTGCTTAGCCAAAGTACGTGCTAAGTAACGTCTATTTATCTCGGCCTAACAGTCTGGTATCTCAAGTCAGCGACAAAACATTACATAGAGTGACGAATATGATGCTCTACAAAGCCGAAGCTAACACGATTATCTTTTTCTCAAACTTGATGTGTAACATTAACAGCCGTTTTTTTACATCAAACTATTCCACGTTTAAAATTAAGGTTAGAGAACCGTTTAAAATTCCTTGTAAAACTATATGAATCATGTTCGAAGTAAATGTTATACTAACTGACATTTACAATCTCAGATCATAGAAACAAGGAGATATGCCATCATAGCAAATTAGTACGGGAACAACTGATGCCACTTTTAGTACATTTTTTGACACAATTACGCGCATAATTAAGCGCTCCTTCTGAATAAAACGATCTCTCACGCATTGAACATTCCGCACACCCTGAATCTAACACAGTTAATCGTCACTCAACACTAGCACTAAACTAAAACACTGTATTTATACCATCGATCGTGTTCGGTTCGTCGCCAGCGCGTACGTTTATAATATGAGCAATTTGCTCAAGATCAGGCATCAAGCTCGATAGCGCCTTGGCACATCTCCTTGTTTCTATGATCTGAGTTTACAATCAATGCTGGTTGATAGCTATCAACTCACGTGAGGTAAATAAGTGCAAGTCATTTCTAGCTTAGCTCCGGTAACGAGATGGATAGACTTATTTTTATTGTTGAGATGAGCCTTTTAACTCATCTTTGCTCCAATATTTCTTTATCTATACCAATATTTTAAAGCTGAAGAGACTGTTTGTTTGAACGCGCTTATCTCTTGAACTACCAGTCCCATTCGAAAAAATCTTCTTGCCAAATTCATGAGGAATAGTATAGGCTATTTAACATCACGCTACGACCCTTAGGAGCCGAGCAACGAGGGTGAAACCGCGGGGAACAGCTAGACCTGTACAAAGTGCATGTTTTTGCGACAAAATGGAGGCCTAAATTCCGCAATGAGCCATCTTTCAGATAATTCATGATGATCATAATGATATTTCTATAAGATCTGTTAGAAACCACATGTTCAGAATAAAGAATTGAAATTAACAAAATTCTTTCTAAAGACAATAGTTGATTTAGACTATGAAGGAATCAGCAGATAGACGTACTTAAATTGAAAAACAAACAATGAACTAACGGTAGACATATGTCTGTTTTAAGAAACTTCTACCGTGATAGTTATGGGCAAGAAACTTTCAAGTATACAATTTAGGCGCACCGCGCATGCAGTGGTAAAACATAGAAATAAGTCAGAATCTCTAAACAGGCTATTTGCGAACTCCTTTTTAATACCCAAGCTCCTTTCGAATCCCTTTCGGCTCCTTTCACTTCACAAAACCTCGTTTAACAAACAGTTATCTCAAGATTTGGCTATCAGCTTGAACTTAGATCTTGAGATAAACGTTTTGTGTATGTTCTATTGAGGAATAATGATTAGGTTTTTATTACTTGACCTCGTTTGTAATGCCAATAGATTGTATTGATGTTATTAGCATTAGTGCCTACTTAATTTGTCTGTATATGCATGGTGCAACTCCTTTTTTTATGATCCGCGACTGTTTTCTTCATACAAAACTTTATTATCCCTTTTCGGATGGAGTTTCAAAAAATTCCTCAAGTCTACTCTAGTACTCTAGTAGTACTCTAGAAACTCTACTACTCTAGTAGTACTCTAGAAAAGTGTCCTCTAAATTTTAAATCTTAAGGTTCAGCGGTTTAGGCTATTCTTTGTCTGTCAATCAGTCACGGTGCTGTTTTATGTGTATAGATTGACGTTCTTGCATTTATTCTATCCAGGATTGAGGTAGTTTTTATAATAATCTCCGTAAATGTTCTTTTCTTGAAATCTGGTTTTTATATAAATTGTTTCTCTGTATCTCTGGTCTCACATTACACTCTCTTTGATTGATTTTTTAGTATCTTCATCAAAGTCTTGATTCAAAAATCTTATCGTTGTTTTATCTCATCATCTTCATCATCTATACTCTGATCATCACGTAAGCAACCTGATATACTCTTTTTCATCACTACAGACATTATAACTGCTCCAGACGTGCTGTCCTCCGTCTCTGACCATCTTTATCCATCATAGATCCTTATCCATTACTGACAACTCTGACATTAACATGTTAAAACAAGCATGGATCCTATTTCGCTATAAATATGCTAATATCCCTTTTACTACATCGCTTTGCCTCATAATAATGCAACAAGTTTGCAAGTTTTCAATTAAACTTTACTTAAGAATACATTAAAGAAAATTGTTACAACAAATTATACACTACGACTGAAGACCGTAAAATTTGGCTTGACGTGAGCCTAAAATATGACGTCATTATCGAAAATATATTCTTAGAGGAAACGATTAATTTTGCATTATAAGGGTATTTTTGACAGCAGACATTTTAATGATGAGTTGAATTTTTAAGGCCAAGGCTGCAGTGACCTTCAGTGTCGTAAAAAGAAACTAATTGACTATGTCTGGCGGAGTAGCATCTACTAATAAACCAACTAAGAAGTTTTGATGATCTAACATCAGTTAGTAATGAATAACCAAAACATAATAAAGGTTAAAGATCTAAAGATAATAACGTGATTTCTTCAAAAATCACTTCTAGTTAAATAAACGTATCAAACAACGAAACAAAAAACGATTTTCATTACATTTCTGATTCTGAATACCAAAGTGCACTTTAAGACGTGCTGAATCATCATAATGGCTTCAATAATAAAAACGATTCATTCACAATCACAAGTCTTAAAACATTACTTTATCAAACACATGTTGCTACAAGTACTAAGCCGGAAGTTTTCTGGAGTGACTTGCACATGACTAATAGTTAGCCTGAATACGTTGAAACTCGAGCAAAGTAAGTGAATCATGAAGCTAAAATAAAGGAGTTTGTGAAGCATTTCATTCATTATTCTCTTCTGAATAATCCCGGGTTGGGTCACTTTTCGATTCAGCAAAATACTTCATTCATATACCCCTTACTTATAGACGATGATTAAACAGCTCTTATGTCAATTGTCATCTCTATTCATTGTCATACAAATGACAAGGATAGTTGTATATTTAATCAGTGGTTAAAGTTAAGAGGCGTCTATAAGTAAGGAAGGGGGTTAATGCTCGATCCTTACCGACTAATTGTTGGAAGTTCGCCAAATCGAAATGTGAACCTTTTCATACTTTACAACCTTTTACAGATTAAATCATTGATGCTAAAGGTACGAGTTCGTATCCGACTACAGATAGCAGCAGCAGGCGACGGGTCGCCGCGACACAGGTTTCTATGTACCTACCTATTTCTATGAAATACCCTTCGTAGCTAACGACACGTCGTCGTCTTCATAGAAATACATAGAAACCAGTGGTATCACGGCGACACATCGCATGCTGCTGCTGCTGTCTGTAGTCGGGTACAAACTCGTACCTTTACCATAACCACAAAAAAAAAAAATATAACAAACGACCTACTCTGAGGCCTAGACAGTGTTTCAGAGCTGGATTTTTGATCAAGTAGGTCAGATGAAAGAGCCGATGGATCAAAATAAAGACTAACTACACTATCCAATCGATCCTTAAAATGTGATGAAATTGTACCGTGTGTGTTATATCGGAGCCACATTAAACCTCCTTCACAAAATAGCCAGTCACATAACACTAACAGTAAAATAATAACATTTCTATACATTTTTGCGAAATTCCTCGGTGCATAGAGGTGTGCCTGTCCTCGAGGGTCACATTGCGACAAACATGGCCAGATCGTAAGACTCGCTAATGAGGTGTCACAACACTAGTGCTGACCACTCAAGGTCTTGGAATATGGAAGCGTTAGAAAATATCTACTACTGTATAAGATAACTTATCTGTCATTAATAGGTAACAGTGGAATTGTAAAAATAATGGTGGTTTAGTTTCTTAAAAATAATAAAACATTAAGGGCGGGTTGCTTCAAACCATCTGTATTCGTAAGTCAGTACGTAATCGTTAAGTCAGTATGAAATTGACGTACAAGCCGCCATATTTGACGGTTACAGATACGTAACTGTAAGTTGAAACAACATGGCCTTACTCATGTAAGAGTCGTAAAATGAGAAAAAAGGTTTCATTAGAGCAGTAGGATTCTTAATAATTGTGCTTATAAACAACAAACGGCGAATCAATCAATCCACATAATTATTTATTTACGATGTGGCGACATGTCAAAACATCTAGATTTGTGTGATTTATCCAAGTAAAATATTTACGTAGATGCAAAAAAAAAAAAAAACTGTTCCATACATTTCAACTCAACAAAATGTATGGAACAGCTGATTTTTTTTCGCGATTTCAGGGTTGGTCCCATAATAAAAGTTGTTCATAATGATGAGTACAATGACCCCTTAAAATATTTCCACTGTCTAACCTGCCACCCTGTTATACTAGGATCATTAATTTGATAATATATATTAGGATCAATTGCAGGGATCCCGCAATCGTCTACAAACAAATAATAATGCTATTTCAGCGTGGAAAATTACATGGACTGAATAGTTCTTGAAAATATTGAGTTATTGGGAATGTACAACAAAATGACTAATATTTGAATAAACAGGACAATAAACCGTTTTGTGGTTTAGTCACTATGTGACTGTAGTTTCATAGTATTTTATCATTCACTACTCATTCAATAAATATGTCTGTTTCTAACTAAAGTATATTTTTTTTTTAACTGTGCACTTGAAGTTGTTAATTTTATTTTATAATTAAGAGTCTAAAATTTTGCTTAGTGTGTAATTTTCAACTTCATAGTTCATACCTCCACGCGTTCGTTCCTAAGAAAAAGGCTCCTGAGAAACCAACGGACAACGAAGTGATCCTATATAATTAAGGTTCCTTTTTTTCTTTTGAGGTACGGAACCTTAAAAAATAACAAAATCTTGACTATTAGGTACACTCGACGCCATTTACGGTCGACCACTTTTCGCCCTTATTACTAAGAACATAAGGGTGAAAAGTGGTCGACCGTAAATGGCGTCGAGTGTACATGAAAGTGTAGTATAGAGTTCTCTCCGAATAGTGAGTATTCAAAATGATTAAGTTAGGGCGGGTTGCTTCAAACCATCTGTATTCGTAAGTCAGTACGTAATCGTTAAGTCAGTATGAAATTGTCGTACAAGCCGCCATATTTGACGGTTACAGATACGTAACTGTAAGTTGAAACAACATGGCCTTAGTGTATAATTATTGTCTTTAATCATTAAGTTAGTATAATTATACCTATTCTCTTTATTCAGAAGCGATAAACTTATTTTAAAAATAATTTTTAGAAGTCTAAAGTCTATTTTTAGAATAATTTAATAATGTACAAAATGCTTATCAAACCGATAGGTTATCGTGAATTGGACAAAAGGACACGATAATTTCTACATAATAATATTGTATAAAACTTTTTCCTTATAAGTTATGTGGAATTTACAGTTAATGTGGTATTGAATAGCCATAAACTTACACGATCAAGTTTACCGCAATACGCAATACAATTGCCGTTTGGCGTTTAGTTATATCCCCATAACCCCCCATGGGGATCCCATGTTTAGCGGTGGACTTAATTTGCCTTATATGGAAGTAAGATGTTAGGTATAAATCGGCTATCACGGAACTCACAGGCAGTTGGAACGGGTAGTCAGCCCAGAGGCCCTAGACAAGTTACTTTTCTGTTAGCGTTAGCGTCAAACGCTACGGATAAAATGTATGGAAATGATATTTGTGAGTCACGTGACTTTTCCGCAGGTAATGTCATTGCCATACATTTTGTGCTTATCGTTTGGCGTGAACGCTAACTGAAAAGCAACTTGGCTAGAGCCTCAGAACGTCAAAAATCTAATACAGTCTCAGCCCGGCCACGACTTTTGGCTTAGCGGCGCGGTTCGTGGCAATAGTACCGATACCGCGCCGCTCGCCGCCGCTGCAAGCGATTTTTTCGTTGCATGGTTCATACATTTTCATATAATTATTTCAATTTACCGCTCGCCGCCCCGCTCGCCGCTGCCGCTGATAGCGGCAAGGTCGTGGCCAGGCCGTAACTAGGAGTCAAGTGCTACGAAGTGCCGTCTTGATACGAAAAGGGGTCATTGTACTCATCATTATGAACAACTTTTATTATGGGACCAACACTAAAATTGCGAAAAAAAATCTGCTGTTCAATGTTCCATACATTTAATTTCACTTAGGTGCCTATCTCAACAAAATTTATGGAGCAGCTTATTTTTTTTTGCAATTTCAGGGTTGGTCCCATAGTAAAAGTTGTTCTTAATGATGAGTAGGTACAATGATCCCTTTTCGTATCAAGACGGACTAAAATTATACCCAGTATATTGGGTTATTTCACGATAAATACGAAGTTATTGTAATCTATTTACCAATGTAAACACAAAAATGCAGTAATTTCAACAGCATGACATACGTAATAACTATCGTTATTTCACCGTTATTTGTCTAACGTTAATTAAATAAATGGAGTATAGGTGACGATACATTCCTAACTATTGTCAAAACCTATGGCAGAATCAAATTGCAAAACACATTATTTTCCGCTTCCGAGTTTAAATATATTTAAATATTAATTAATAATTAGTGTTCAGTTATAAATAGGGTTTATCTAAATTCGTGACTAATTTGTTTTTCATGTAACCTAACCTTGAATTGCGTCACAACTATAAATTTAAAATTAATGATTAATTTTAAACTTAATTGTTAAGTTGTCTATTGTTGTAATGCAGATATAATCAGTTAATTGATTCACTTAAAGGCTGTTATGACAATCGACAGTAGTTTATTAGCTAACTCACGATTATTTTCCAATAGTGTTATGAAATGGCTACCTCGGTATTCTACTCGCAAGCGCAGGGTCCTGGGTTTGATCCTCGGGTTAGGCAAATTGTTACTGGATTTTTAAGAAAATAAGGACATTGTTGTTTTTCAACTTCCACGCGGACGGAATCGCGGGGACAGCCAGTGTACAGGGTGAATTTTTCAAGTGGGCGTGGATGGCCAAATCCGAAAGTATAAGAAATAGCGAAAAACATTCAAAGGAGTCTCGAGGCCGATTTTGATAAAAACTAAAACTGCATCATTAGATTTTTTTTAAATAAATTTTCGTAGCCGGGCATTGAACCCCTGATTTGAAAAAGAACACACCCTATTTTATTATACCATCCGATATGTCGCTAATAAGGATCTAATTCTGGGGTAATGACATACGTCAAACTAAAAGAAAGTGTTTATTTCTAGGAAAATTGATTTTTGGAAAATCTAATGATGCAGTTTTATTATGTATCAAAATCGGCACCGAGACTCCTTTGAGTGTTTTTCGCTATTTCTTATACTTTCGGATTTGGCCATCCACGCCCACTTGAAGAATTCATGCTGTATGTTGTACACTGAGATCATAGAAACAAGGAGATATGCCATCATAGCAAATTAGTACCGGAACAACTGATGCCACTTTTAGTACATTTTTCGACACAATTACGTGCATAATTAAGCGCTCCTTGTGAATAAAAAGATCTCCCACGCATTAAACATTCCGCACACCCTCAATCTAACACTGTTAATCGTCACTCAACACTAGCACTAAACTAAAACACTGTATTTATACCATCGATCGTGTTCGGTTCGTCGCCAGCGCGAACGTTTTATATATGAGCAATTTGCTCAAGATCGGGCATCAAGCTCGATAGCGCCTTGGCACATCTCCCTTGTTTCTATAATCTGAGGTTGTACACCTAAATACTATTTCGCAATTAACTTAATGAATTAAACCGATTTAAGTAACCATTACCAAATCGTTCGCTAATCTGACGTACAGTTTAGTTACCGTGTTGTAAGTTGTAATTACTAATCTTGATTGATGGTTAACTATTAAAGCAGTGTTTAATTATTTTCTTGATATTGAATGTATGCAACATAATTATCGGCTTGTTTATCTTTTATCCTATTGGTGAGCAAAAGTTATTGATTGCTTACTTGGTGTTAGTTATTTCGGATCGTACCAGTCCAAAATCGCGAAACAGTTTCTATCTATGCCCTTATGGTGGATCAGACAAGGTTGTGCGCGAAATTCAAAATATTTTGGGTTATTAGGGTTCTGTGCCTACGGAACCCTTATAGAATCACTTTGTTGTCCATCTAGCATAATCGGCCTATAATGTTCCCACTGCTGGAACACAGGCCTCCTCTGTGAGAGGGAGTGGGCCGTAGTCCACCACGCGGGCCCAGTGTGCGGGTTGGTGGACGTCACATGTCTTCGAGTTTTTGGTTCTAGGACATGCCGGTTTCCTCACGATGTTTTCCTTCACCGTTAAAGCAAGTGATAATTAATTTCTAATACGCACATGACTTCGAAAAGTCAGCGGTGCGTGCCTCGGGATCGAACTCGAACCATTCGCCGTGGGAGGCACATGGTTAATCAACTAGGCTATCACTGCTTATGTCCACTAGGCTATCACTGTCCGTCTGTCCGAGGCCAAACCCTTAACGGATGGAGGCATCTGCTCATAGATGGCGCCACTGGAAGAAATATGTAATAGCGACATCTAATCGCACTTTTCCGGTTTTTTGCAAATTGCAGCGCTGTTTTACGTTGTATCTACATTCGATTCGCGACAATAACGATTATAAAGTTACTAAATAATAATCATCAAATTCATCAATATAGCCATCGAAATTATATTTGAGGAAAATCGTAATGTTTTTACGAAATAATCGTATTTTCCTCAAAAGGAGATGTTAAATTCATAATCTAAAAATAGGAAAATACCAAGATTTGAGGAAAATTATTAATTCGTGTATTATATACCTAAATAAAAGAAAACATTCATGTTTGATTAATTCCGCAAAAAAAATAATAGTTTTTAAATAAGTATAGCCATATTCTATTCAACATGGTGTACTTTCAATGTCGCTATAATATTAGGTCTGTGTAAGCTTCTAGCCTTGTTTTGCTCAAGTCTAATCCGTTTCAGCTGAGTATTAGTACATTTCCGCCTTGTTAGTCCGAAAAAAATAGAAAAACTCCGATTTTTAACTAGTCCCGCACATGACATAATCCTCCGAAATAACTGGCGACTAAGGGCTAAGTTCACCGACAGTGAAATAACCAATGTTTTCCTAATCGGTTCGATAACCGAATACAGTCGTTTAACCACGAGGCGGCAATTTTCGTGTTCATCACTTTTAATTCAACCTCGATTTTGTAATTGAGCGTTATATGAATGAAAGACTGGTAGCAATACACGTAATAAACCGTACAAAATATGGACATTTTAACATGGTTGCATTATGAGATTACCCTTCGGAAATTAAAAGTCCCGATTATGATATGTCATAATATATAGTTGGTTACTGGTTACGTTGTGTCTTAATTTAGCAGCATTCGATCTTAGATGTAGTCATGGTAACGAATAACAAACTTGTATTTCAATGACAATTTTTATTCAAATTTATACCTACAAATAATATTCTATAGTATTTGGTAATCGGTGAATTGATTAAACAAAATGGATAAAAAGAAGTGCCTTGCTAATTTTAGCAACAATAAAAATTTAATAGCTTAATTTTTTCACAAATTCGTAATTGTCAAACGTCAAAATACCCTGATTAAGTACTAATCGGGATGTTAACGACCTCTCCCACCTTGGTTAGAGAAAACGGTTGATTACTGTGTTTAATCGGTCGATTAGCTTTGGTGAACATGAAAAGTCATGATAAACAGCCGTTTTCAATTTAACGGACTGTTATCTTGTTGGTGAACATAGCCCTAAAAAGACAAAAACAAAACACCCGTTCGGAAAATGCAGGCGTGATTTCGACGGTCCCTAAATATTGGTAGATACGTGGTTTGTGTTTTTGTTTTCGTGGCCTTCAGGCTACCCTTAACTATCGTTTAGTTTAGTAAAAATAATTCTAAGTTGGCCAATTGAACATTAAAACCACCCACAAAGTTTCTCTTGTAGAACACGCGTTTGAATCTTTGAAGCGAGGTATTCCTAGTAGCGCACCCTCAGATCATAGAAACAAGGAGATGTGCCAAGGCGCTATTGAGCTTGATGCCTGATCTTGAGCAAATTGCTCATATTAAAAACGTACGCGCTGGCGACGAACCGAACACGATCGATGGTATAAATACAGTGGTTTAGTTTAGTGCTAGTGTTGAGTGACGATTAACAGTGTTAGATTGAAGGTGTGCGGAATGTTCAATGCGTGGGAGATCTTTTTATTCACAAGGAGCGCTTAATTATGCGCGTAATTGTGTCGAAAAATGTACTAAAAGTGGCATCAGTTGTTCCCGTACTAATTTGCTATGATGGCATATCTCCTTGTTTCTATGATCTGAGAGCGCACCTAACCCAACCCCACCAATGCGAACCGTTTGTCATTTATAGTTAGGGGATTGTACGTAGGGACTGCTCTTGCCGCCTGACGCTCGCCGTGAACGGACGTGTCGCTCCGCGCTCGCTGTTTACGACGCTGTCAAGCCGCCCTTCTCGTCACGCTCGCTCGTGACGTCATCGTAGTCACCCGACTACAACCATTTAATCAAAAGCTGCCTTTTTCAAGGCGGTGGCTGATTACTGTTTCTTTACCCGCGTTGTGTAGCTTCACCTAGGCCCCCTCAGGGCAAAAACCACAGTTTCGTGGTCCTCGGTGGAAACCTTACGGTGCCAACGAAACCGAGTGGGGTGTTGCCCCAATCACACCCGCCGAGCCCCTTCAGGGTGAGGCAGTCAATTGGAGTCGGGAGCTAGACCACCGGCCTTGGGGGGTCTCCTAGTCGGTCCTAGTCTCTGGTTTCGTTCACAGCTACACACCTAGTGTCGTTAGGGTGTTGTCTAACACCCTTAGCGCTAGACTGGTCAGGGCCCCGTTCGCACAATAAGACTGGCGACGGGTTACAAGCTTAGGGCACACCATAGGCACTCACCTCCCTGTCTACACCCGACAGGGAGGGTTACACATCCCCGGGCCCATCCACCCGGGGAGTTAGGTATTTAGGGTTCTTAGGACTCCTACGGGAGTAATGTTAGGTTCCCCTCAGTAGTTTTAGCAATTTTTCTAAGATGGAGAGCGCCGATCTAGCGCTCTCCATTTTAAGAGAGATCATAGCCGAATTCCCGGCAGTTAGAGCGAAGTATGGGCCCATGCTAGCCCGCTCCATCGGTCCAGTAACACTGGATGCCCCGGAATCCCCCGATCCTCCATTTAGCCCCGCTTTTAGTTCCGGGCCCGCGAGCCCAGTCCTCCCTAGCAACGAAGGAGAGGTAGCCTCCACCGAGGCACTTTCCTTTGAAGTAGGATTGTTGACGCCTCTATTGTCCGAAAAGACAATAGAAGCGACAACAATGGTCGTTTCCAACGAAACGCAACCGCGCCCCGTACCTGCGATTCCGGAAATCGCTCCCTTTGTCTCCAACAATCCCATTGTTGAAGCAAATTCCGCCGAAACCGGCACACCTGCGCAATCCTTTGTGCAGACCGCCGAAGCCATGGACACCTCCCCTGTGTCCGATTCTGATAGCGAGCCCTCTCTGAGTGACTCGAACCCCTCCTCTTCCGAGGAAGAGGGATTCCAAGTGGTAACCCACGGGAAGAGAAAGAGGGCTACCCCTCCCTCCTCTAAGGCTTCTAAAGCCAAGAAAACAGACGCTCCCCGCGCTCCCACCCCACTCCCGTCGGCCGCTTCCCAGGCCAGCCGCCCTTCCAGCCCTAAGGCTAACGCCGCTCCTGCAGCGTCCTCCAAAAAGGAGCGCCCTCCCCCACCCTTATATATTCATGATAAGGGAAAATGGACCGATGTGTCCAAAATGTGTAGTAGCCGCTCAATTGGCTACACAAAGGCCGTAGCTACCCAGCTGGGTATTAAGGTCCAAGTCCCCACGTCCGATGATTACCGATCATTGGTAAAACTCTTGAAAGGAGTTCAAATATCCTTTCATACCTACTCCCTTCCGGAGGAAAAACAAGTTCGCGTGGTTATTAAGCGCATCCCCAAGGAGTTTGACTCCGAATCAATACTTAGCGACCTTCAGTCGCAAGGTATTTCCGTTGCGGAAGTACACCGCATGCACCGTGGAGGGCCTGAACGTCAGGCCTTCGACATGGTACTTGTGGTGTGCGACCCCGTTGAAGGCCACCACCCCATCTTCAATGTTAAATCCGTATGCCACCTATCAGGCATATCGATTGAAAAACCATATAAAAACGGTGTAGTCACGCAGTGTCACAACTGCCAATTTTACGGTCACTCGCAGAGGAACTGCTTTGCGAAGCCCAGGTGCGTCAAGTGCCTGGGTGACCACGGCACTTCTCAGTGCGAACGCCCCAAAGACCGCACCCTTTGCGGCCCTCTTGGCCCACCCAGCTGCGTGCTCTGCGGCGAATCCGGGCACCCGGCTAATTACCGTGGTTGCCCCAAAGCCCCCAAATCCTCCCGCAAATCGGCCAAGCGTAATAACGCCCGCCGAAAGAGGGAGAGCCCCACTGTCCCGATTCCCTCGGCACAGTTACCCAATAGGCTCAGTCCACAGAGACCCTCTCCGTGGAACCAGCTCAACCACCAGCAAGCCTTCCCGGCTTTGCAGGTGGCTCCCTCAACTCCAACCCCTATCCCCGCGCCGATAGTCCCCCCCATCGCCGCGTCACCCCCTGCGACCGCTCAAGTAGCGCCCGTCACCACCGAACCCGCGTCCGCCCCCAAACCCGCGTCCGCTCCCAAAACTGCGCCCGCTCCCAAACCCGCGTCCGCTCCTAAACCCGCGTCCGCTCCCAAATCCGCGTCCGCTCCCAAGCCCGCGCTTGCCCCCGCAACCGTGCCAGCCGCCGCCGCGTACCCCGCCCCCATTACCCGCCCCGCTTGCAACGTCTCAGACGTCATGTCGGTGGCTAGTCCCATAATTAAGCTGACGTCGGTGTACATGAGCCCCAGGGCATGTGAAATGTCGCAAGCCATACGCGCCAACGAAGGCAACCCTTTTGCACTTTCGCAAATATGGGAAAGCTACCAGGACGTCATAGTCGCCCTGCAAAACCTCAGATTCAACCCTTAGTATGGATAGTACAAAAGAAAGGTGCAGAGTCAAACCCCGATCCCTTAATTTAGGCTTCTTTAATGCCAACGGTATTAGAAATCAACGCGATGAGATCGCCACCTTCCTCCGCGACCATCAAATTGACATATTCCTCGTACAGGAGACCTTCCTAAAGCCCAGCACGCGTAACCCGTCAATTGCCAACTACCAAGTTGTACGCAATGACAGGATTCGCTGCCACAAGGGCGGAACTCTCATCTACCACAAAAGGTCACTGTACTGCATACCTATGGATCCCCCACCTCTTTTGCAGTTAGAGGTCTCAATCTGTCGACTAGGCATGACAGGACATCAACCGATCACTTTAGTATCGGCCTACCTCCCTCCCTCTTCCTCCGATAACAACGATCTTAAAAAAGATCTTGAAACACTTCTTGGCTTGAGTAGCTCCGTTATCATAGCGGGCGACTTTAACGCCAAACATATCGCCTGGAATAGCCACTCGAATAACACGAGAGGCAAGCTCTTACACCTTATGTGTGGCCAACTCCACTTCGACATCATCGCTCCGATGAATCCCACTCATTTCCCTCCCAACCCAGACCACCGTCCTGACGTCCTCGACATAGCGCTTCTTAAGAACGTGAACCTCGGTTTGCGCTCTATTGAGACGCTACATGAGCTCGATTCGGACCATAGACCAGTTGTCATGGTACTAGGCCCTCTCACGGGTCCTAGAGATCCCGATCTTACCAAGACCGTTACGGACTGGGGGAATTTGAGCGAAGGCTTAAAATCCACCCGGTCCGTACACTTGGACTCTATCCCCGACGCTATTAACACAGTCGACGAAACGCAGGCGGCGACCTTCTCGATCGGCAGTCACGTACAGTCCATCTTGGACGACTCTTCGAGGCAGGTTCCAGCGATGGACGACCATCGCTGGAGACTGCCCGATGATGTGCGTGCTCTGCTGACCGAGAAGAACGCGGCCATCCGTGCGTATGACGCTTTTCCCTGTGAAGCGAACCGTGCTCATATGCGCTATTTACAGAGATCTGTAAAGAAACGCATATCAGAAGTGCGGGGAGCCCGCTGGGACAAGATGTTGAGCGAACTCGAACCGACCCATCAGGCTTTTTGGCACCTGCAGAGGAAATTAAAATCCGAACAGGTGACCTCCATGCCCCCCCTAGTACGTCCCGATAAGTCGATCGCCTTCGACGACGAAGACAAAGCTGAATGCCTAGCCGACAGTCTTGAAGCCCAATGCACGCCTAGTACGCTACCAGTAGACCAAGCCCACCTTTCCCGGGTAGACGCTGAAGTCGAACGTAGAGCTACGCTCCCTCCCGTAGACGACCCCGATAATCCCTTGCCCCCCATCACCCCTGATGAAGTGCAAGATCTCATTAAGGGGCTTAACCCCAAAAAAGCCCCTGGCTCCGACGGCATCACCAACAAAGTGATTAAATTATTCCCCGCCCACCTCATACTGCTAATGACCGCCATCTTCAATGGTGCATTAAGCAATAATATATTTCCACAAGCGTGGAAAGACGCAATAGTTATAGGCATCCATAAACCCGGTAAGCCCAAATCCGAACCCTCTAGTTATCGCCCCATTAGCCTCCTCAAGGTTTTCGGGAAGATCTACGAGAGGCTAATTTACAAAAGACTCAAGGATTACGTAGAATCCAAGAGTCTCCTTCCTGACGAGCAGTTTGGGTTTCGACCCAGACACTCTTGTATTCATCAAGTCCACCGTATTGTTGAACATGTAAGCCACGGCTTCACATATGGAACGATGACGGGCATAGTATTTTTCGATGTGGCAAAAGCCTTCGACAAAGTCTGGCACAACGGCTTATTGTACAAGCTGTACGAACTCGGAGTGCCAGATCGTCTCGTGCACATCATCCGAGACTTTTTGTCGAATCGCACCTTCCGCTATCGCATCGAGGGAGGCGCTCTCTCCTCCCCTCATCCCATAAAAGCCGGAGTCCCTCAAGGCTCCGTGCTGTCCCCCCTCCTGTTCACGCTGTACACAAGCGACATTCCCAAAAAGGGAAAGGCCCAGTTGGCTTTATTTGCTGACGACACGGCCATCTATTACTCAGGCATCAGCCCCAATAGCATAGCTCGAAATCTACAGACCGCGGTCAACGCCCTAGGCGATTGGTTTCGGAAATGGAGAATCGAAGTAAACCCCGATAAGAGCCAGGCGGTTTTGTTTTCCAAACCGCGCACTCCTCCTGATAACCCCTCCCCGATCACCATGTTCGGCAAGCCGATCCCTTGGGATAGGCAAGCCAAATACCTGGGCATCATCCTCGATAGGAGATTGAACTTTATCGAGCACATAAGGACGGTCCGCTCTCGCGCCGCCTTCGCTCTCGGTCGCCTCCACTCCATCCTTAATGCACGTAGCAAGTTGGCACTTAAGTACAAAGTGCGCATTTACGTGACTTGCATACGCCCTATCATGACCTATGCTGGCGCTGTGTTCGCACACGTCAAGACATCTCGAATCCATAGGATGCAAATCATTCAAAACAGGTTCATGCGAAAGGCCACGGGAGCTCCCTGGTACGTTCGTAATGATCGCCTGCACTTAGACTTAAAACTGCCCACCATCCAGCAGTGCTTGAAACGCGCCTCCAAACGCTTCTTTGACTCTGCCCCGAACCACCCGAATCCTCTGGTGGTATCGGCCGCCCGATACACCCCCTCTCAGATTAGCAAAATTCGCCGCCCGAGGCATGCTTTAAATACTCCCGATGATGCTATCACCTTACTGCAAGAGAGCAGCAGGGAGACCAGCACTCTGCGTAGGTACAAATACAGACCGGCGCCATTCCGACCTCGCCGACGAGGCCCGTCGCGACGTCCCCATCACGACCCGAGTCCGCCGCCGCGTATGACTCAGTCCCCTAACCGACCCTTGCTCGAGCCAGCCCGCGCTGAGCCTGTAGATTTAAATATGTCCCTAAATCATATTAATCCGATCCAGCTAGTAGCCCCTCCTTCTAGTTGTCCTCCCCCCAGCGACGCCCTAAGCCGAGGTCCGTACCCCAGTAGGGGGTGCCCTTAGCGTGTGGTCGCTTAGTTTGTAGTTTTTATTTAGTTTTAAGCCTGGCTGGAGGCATTTGTAAGTCCTCACCAGATGTCCGGTTAAGCAGTGACGGCTGTTAGAAGCCAACTGCGAGAGGCCCTTCAAAAAAAAAAAAAAAAAAAAAAAAAAAAATACGTAGGGACTGTCGATTTGTACATACGGCTGCATTACTTGGTTACCCCTTTCCTAAGGTTCTTGTTTACGTAGGAAGTACCTACCACCCAATTGATAAAGCTGTGCCTTCATGTTTTGAAATTAATACCTATCTAGTTAAGTAAACGATATTGAATCATACAGAAAGACACCTACCACTCCAGAAGTCAGTACGTAATCGTTAAGTCAGTATGAAATTGTCATACAAGCCGCCATATTTGACGGTTACACATACGTAACTGTAAGTTGAAACAACATGGCCTTAGTCGGTCAGTATGTAATCTTATCAATCGAGTGTCTGATAATCGGGCAATATTTACTTATATTAACCATCGACGCGGTTGTGAAAAACATGTTTAGGTATGTATGAATTAGCGAGCCCCCACTGGTTCACTCGGGTTACTATACTTGGACCCTCAGATCATAGAAAAAGGAGATAAGTGGTTCCGGTACTAATTTGCTAAATTAGTACCGGAACCACTGCCGCCACTTTTAGAACAGTTTGCGACACAATTACAAGCGCCCCTCGTGAATATAAAGATCTCCCACACAATAAAAATTCCGCACACCCTCAATCTAACAGTGTTATTCCTCACTCAACATTAGCACTAAACTAAAACACGGTATTTCTATCATGGATTGCGTTCGGTCCATCGCCAGCGTGTTCGTTTTAATTATAGTCAATGTGATCAAACCTCAGATCATAGAAACAAAGAGATGTGCCAAGGCGCTATCGAGCTTGATGCCTGATCTTGAGCAAATTGCTCATATTAAAAACATACGCGCTGGCGACGAACCGAACACGATCGATGGTATAAATACAGTGTTCTAGTTTAGTGCTAGTGTTGAGTGACGATTAACAGTGTTAGATTGAGGGTGTGCGGAATGTTCAATGCGTGGGAGATCTTTTTATTCACAAGGAGCGCTTAATTATGCGCGAAATTGTGTCGAAAAATGTACTAAAAGTGGCATCAGTTGCTCCCGTACTAATTTGCTATGATAGCATATCTCCTTGTTTCTATGAGCTGAGGATCAAACTAAAGCGTCAAGCTCAATAGCGCCTTGGCACATCTCCCTTGTTTCCATGATCTACGGTATAGATAGATGCATATATTAATGTAGCTTCTCATTTCTTTGTAGTATAACGATTAATTTAATAGTTTCTCTTAACGACCTTTGGTTGCCGGGGCAGACTTACTTCGAGGTCGCAAATCTCGCAATTCGAATACCTAGTCATTATTTAGCGATCGAAAGATTTAGAAGTCGATATTCCCAAAACATGCACAAGACTACGACCGTAAATTGGATACCAAATACAAAAAACTGTCAAAAATCAGATAAAACATCGTGTATTTTGACAAACTGACTATTTTAATAAAAATAGTAAATTAAAAATTAAAAAAACCCGACTGCCAAAAAACAACTAAAAAGTTCAAAACAAGAGCACTTTTCAAGCAGTCTGATGCAGTTGGTGGCAATTATTTGTGTTAAATCTTAGATTTTATGCCACCAACTGCATCAGACTGCTTGAAAAGTGCTCTTGTTTTGAACTTTTTAGTTGTTTTTTGGCAGTCGGGTTTTTTTAATTTTTAATTTACTATTTTTATTTTTCACTTTTTAGTTTTTAATGTTTTCGTAATCTTCTTTTCGAGCCCTTTATTTTGATACCCCACATGATAGGTTTTGAGGATAAGTAAGAATTAGCGAGAATGATTGCTTTGTTAAACAACTTTAAATCGTTATATATCCTAAACTATTATTTAAAATGAAAAATGATAAAAGGAACCTAAAGATGATTTTAAAATACCTATTCAACGACACCCCACTTGACATAGTTCATCAACTTTTTTTTTTTTCATTTTGACAATATGGCGTCTGGTTGTCACTGTGGTGAATTTTGATTACTGTTATGTCTTTAGTGACACTCGCAAGGTTAAGACGAATCGATTGACGTAAGAATTATCAAATTCGGCCTACGCATTTGGTCTCTAGAACGCCACATAGAAACAAACATACATACATACATACATACATAGACTGATAAACACATTACCCTCCTTTGCGTCTCGCAGTCGGGTAAAAATAGATTCTTATCAAAATACACAATTTGTCAGTTTTTATCGTAACCACATTAATCTAGCGGCCATGAGAACGAAACTCAAAACTGCGGAAAATGTACAAAAAATTTATAAAATTATAATAAGCCGCGAAATAATCTGTCAAACTAGTTTGCTGTGGTGATAAGTTGCTCTCCTTTGCGCGTATCGTACGGTCAGTGAACCCGACGGAACTTTGTTGAAAATTGTATGTATAGGTACATACCTCAGATCATAGAAACAAGGGAGATGTGCCAAGGCGCTACTAAAATTGACGCTTTGATACGGTCACATTGACCGTATATAAAATGTACACGCTGGCGACGAACCGAACACGATCGATGATTTAAATACAGTGTTTTAGTTTAGTGCTAGTGTTGAGTGACGATTAACAGTGTTAGATTGAGGGTGTGTGGAACGTTTAATGCGTGGGAGATCTTTATATTCACGAGGGGCGCATGTAATTGTGTTGAAAAATGTACTAAAAGTGGCGACAGTTGTTCCCGTACTAATTTGCTATGATGGCATATCTCCTTGTTTCTATGATCTGAGGTACATACGGACTTTGTTTTGTTTGAAAAATTTCCACGTCTTCATAACTCAGAACTTTTCGACTTCAAAGGCGAAATGTATAAGAGAAAATGTATCTTTAGGAAACTAAACAACTAAACATATTACCTACACTTCTATACAAATATTTTATAGAGGTTTGTAAATTTGTTTATATGTGGTAATCTCCGGAAATACTGATCCGATTCTGAAAATTCTTTCACTAAAAGAAAGTTACATTATCCTTGAGTGCTTTAAGTTACTTTTTAACCCGAAAAATTGCACAGTTTCTGTTGTTGACGCGGACGAAGTTGCGAGGAAAGTGCTAGTGTAGTGTCAAATATAAGTAACCAAATGAAAATGACATTAATTTAATGTCAAATGTACATTTTACCGCATTGCATAATCATGATAAAATGAGCCCTTTATTTCATAACTTTTTGATACTCGAAATAGAGAAATTCATGTAAATGTACCTATGGTATGAGATTTAATTTTTACTAAAGAGTAAAAGAGAAGTAATTAAAATTATTATTATTCAAAATGTATGTCCTCAGATCATAGAAACAAGGAGATATGCCATCATAGCAAATTAGTACGGGAACAACTGATGCCACTTTTAATACATTTTTCGACACAATTACGCGCATAATTAAGCGCTCCTTGTGAATAAAAAGATATCCCACGCATTAAACATTCCGCACACCCTCAATCTAACACTGTTAATCGTCACGCAACACTAGCACTAAACTAAAGCACTGTATTTATACCCTCGATCGTGTTCGGTTCGTCGCCAGCGCGTACGTTTTTAATATGAGCAATTTGCTTAAAATCAGGCATCAAGCTCGATAGCGCCTTGGCACATCTCCCTTGTTTCTATGATCTGAGTGTATGTTGGATGTACGGTGTATAATGTATGAAAAACTAATATTATTTGGAGTAAATTCCAATATCTTCACGTGAGTTCACATAGCTAATCTGAAGTATTTATCGTTGATAATAATTTATTGGCCTCTTTGGTACGATAGTATTTCAGGAAGTTATTACCATATTAGGTACTTACCTATGATGATGCTAAAATTTTAATGATAAATCATTTACACACCTAAATATTACAGGTTAATGTCTCCGAACTAGCAATATCGATGTCAAACGCAGAGCGTGGAGAAAAGAGATAGACCTCATATCATAGAGAAAAGGAGATATGCCATCATAGCAAATTAGTACGGAAACCACAGTTGCCACTTTGAAAACAGTTTGCAACACAATTACAAGCGCTCCTTGTGAATATAAAGATCTCCTACACATTAAAAATTCCGCACACAATCTAACACTGTTATTCGTCACTCATCACTAACACTAAACTAAAACACTGTATTTATATCATCGATCGCGTTCTATCCGTCGCCAGCGTAGGTATACGTTTTAATTATGGTCAATGTGACCAAACTAAAGCGTGAAGCTCAATAGCGCCTTGGCACATCTCCCTTGTTTCTATGATCTGAGATTATACTACACTTACATTTCGGTAGTTATGTTAAGGCGACGGTAAATGGTAACGGCCGTAAATCTCAAGTTTTAAATCTCTTATTTCGCCGTCAAATAATGCAGGTTAATTGTGCATTTTTTTTATGTTAAACTAGAACATATGTACACCAATCGTACCTGTGAATATTTAACTATTGTAGTAAAATACTCAATGAAATAAATTCATGAATTACTGTCTACCCAAAACACAAAAACGTAATTACTTTCAAATCGCTTAAGATATTTTCATGATTTGGTTTATGTGAAAAGACTATGTTACTACCTATAATATTGCCAGTTACTTTTTTTTATTTTATATTTTAGATACTAAAAAGTAATAATACGTCTAATTCGGCACAGCGCGCTCCTTGATAGGCGAGTCGTATTGCTCGGTGGACGTATGTCGCGTTGAGCTCAGCGCAGAACACTCAAGCTATACCACCCAAATCACTCAAGGCCGTTGGCAGTTATCAGCCTTAAAGGCGACTACAGGAGCTAAACACAAGTTTTATAATGCCATAAAAAGTCATAGAACAATAGTTGTTGTTTATGATGTAAGTAGTCTATTCTGTGCCGACTCGCCGCGTGGTATCACCGCGTGAACTGTCAATTTGTTTGCGAACGATCGAGGGAGAATCTCGCCGTGTTATTCTCACTGAACTTCGCAAACAAATTTAATAGTGTTTTACACATAACCCTGTCATCTGCCTAGCCTTTTTCCCAAATTATATTGGGGTCGGCATCCAGTCTAACTAGTTTTGGCTGAATATCAATATTTTACGTGGAGCGACTGCCATCTGACCTCCACAACCCAATTAATGGGTAATACCGGTATTCGAATGTTAGTCAGACTTTAGGGCTTCTGACTACCCGTAACGATTGTCAAAGATATTCCTATGACAACCGGGACATGCTCGCTTAAAGGTGCGGCGGCTGACGGTGGCGTGTGTATTGGATCGTTCGATTTCCTCCAATATGGTTGAGTTGAACGGTGCTGATGCGCACGTCATGTCCGTGAACGGGCGCTGTCAGTTGGTGCTGGACTGGTCATCTCTTGACTGCTTAAACAATGTTTTTTCACTTGTCTAGTTGATATTATTATTATTTTGTACCTTACTAAACAGTTCTCACACATTAGGGCATCACTGTAATCAAAGAAATTGTAACAGAATTTATTGAAAAAGAGTAACCATGGAGTTTCTTGTCCGTTCTTCTCCAGGAATCTACGTAGGAATCTACGTTTTGGAACGGACAACTAGCTTCAACTAACGGACAAACCGACTGACAACTATTGTAATATTGTTTGACATTTCAAGTGCCTGTAAATGGTCTAATTGAAATAAATGATTTTGACTTTTTTTTTTTTTTTGACCGACTGCTTAACGTGCTCTCCGAGGCACGGAGGGGTCTCGATGTGTAAAGAACGGTCACCCATCCAAGGACTGACCGCGGCAAGCGCAGCTTAACCTCGCAGATCGATCGATCAGCGCGGCCGTCATTTAGCCACGAGCCCCTCGTACACACATACACATAACCATTTACACATAACCCTGTATTATCGTTATATTCGCCTGTACCTATACTCCAGGAGTACCACACCTGGATGTTTGCGCACGTGATAGGCGTATGTGATCCATTGTAATAGTCCTAATGATGCAGGATATCCTACGGGTTATTAGTACGAAGGGTTCAATTATTACTGCTATCTTCCTGTAAAGGCAGTCGGCAGAATCTATAACAGCTAATTAGTACAAGGATTGTGCGTTAATTTAATATTTTTCCTAAGATGGCCGCGATTACATCTAGGCATTCGTCGAAAATTCGAAAAATTTTGTAAATCACCAAAAAAAGTTCTCTTGAAGCATGAAATTACTGACTGATCGATAGATGTCACCAACGCTCATAAGAGGCATATAAAAAGGGATTTCATAACTAATTCAGGCGAGACACAGTAGCTCAGTTGGTTAGAGCAATGCCACGGTAAGGCAGAGGTCGGGGGTTCAAACCCCACCTGTGTCAGTTGTTTTTGAACATTTCTGTTGCATTACATACAATTCACCTGGCTTTTAAAATTTAATTTCTAAAATTAAAAAAAAACGAACCGAATGCATAACCTCCTTTTTGGAAATCGGTTATTAAGTAATAATATCCGAGATATATCGATAATGTCGAAAATTCTCTTTGTGTGTACCTATATTTTGCTTATTAAAATCTGTAATACTTATCTAACATAACACTCCTTTTTTGGCTAGCTGTGTAAAAATGTGCAAGTCCAAACTAAATATCTTTCTTTTCTTTCAAAATCTAATTATTAATATCCAAAATCAAACCGAAATCAGAATAATAATGTCACAAATCATGGTACCTACCGGGTAATCGATTTGATGACCACATACTTAGGTGCAGTAACTAAATGCCATTCAAAGTCACATATTTATAACAATGACGCAAAGGCACTGTGAACTTTAATATTACATGCCACCCATAAATAAATATTACTCTAAGAACCGCTACAAACAGGTAAAAACCTAGGTAATTTATTTTCAACAGAAACTACAAAGTAAAAACAAGTGTCATCATACCATATCATATATTATAATAAAAATAGCTGTCAAACCAAATTCTATTGAAATAAGCCTATATGATAATGATAAGCTTGTAACAATGTGTCGTATCTCTTTAGTGATAAAAGTATTTAATTCACATTTCGCATGCTCAATCAAACACTGACCTAATTCAAAATTGCTAACTTTTGGCAATTGACGTTTAAAGTTTTTTGTTGTAGGTGCGCGTGGAACATAAAATATAGACTGATCTAATTTTTTTTCTTATTTTGCAAAGAATATGGTTGTTTTTTTTTGACTAGGTTGTAGAGCATGCTCTTTTAGGTCGGTATTTCATTGTAACTCATTTTGGCCAAATTTTTAGTTCGGTCAGTGTTTTACTAAGCATGCGATTTGTCGCTTCTCTATTAGTATCATAATCTTTGATGCTAAGGTGACATATCACTTCCATAAGAAAGTTCACAATTCAGAAGGAGAGTTCCATAAGAAGTTCAGTCATACGACTGAATTTACGCTGCGTAAAATTCACGCGTAATTTTCCCCTGTTGAAAGTTCACGATTATGGCAGAATCTAGGCTACGTAAAATCCTCGCGTGATTTTCTCCTGTTGAAAGTTCACGATTATGGCTGAATTTAGGCTAAGTTAAATCCACGCGTAATTTTCCCCTGTTGAAAGTTCACGATTATGGCTGAGTCTAGGCTACGTAAAATCCACGCGTGATTTTCTCCTGTTGAAATTTCACGATTATGGCTGAATTTAGGCTAAGTAAAATCCACGTACGTGATTTTTGGTACGGTAAGTAACAATAAGCTTTCAAAGTTTGATTAAAGTGGCACATAAATGGTGAGGAAAAATAAGTTGTTTTAAACCTATTCAAAATTGGTGCTAATTCACAACTTTAGAAAAAGATAACCAAAATTAGGTATACTGAAAATAAGTGTTCCATTTCGTCAATTTAGTCACGGAAAGGTCAATAAAAGGTCAAGAAAACTCACCCTGCACAAAGCAACGCCCGTATCCAGCCTATCCAAGAAGTTATCAGCGTTGATCCTGAGTTCTGGGTACAGGACCGTCAGCCACTCCGCCAGGTCCTCTTTCATCGCGTACAGGTACTCCTCTGAGGATTTGAAGGGCCTGAAAGGCCGCGCCTCCAGTAGGACTGCGCCTGCGCTCGCCATTGTGGAAGAATTGAGGGCTAGATGGACATTACTGGTCTGAAACAAGAGGAGATGAGAGTTAGTTTGTTAAGTATTAAAGTGAAGTTGTGTTTTGTGAGTTTTATAACATAATTTAAAGATAATATACAACAAAGTCGGTTTTCGTTCGGTCTGTTTATCCGCTTAGTCCTTTTAAACTACACAATGGATTTTAATGCGGTTTTCACCACTATTCCGGATGTGTATAATATGTTAAAATTTAACTTTACGATTCCATTGACTAGCTATTACGGTGCATAAGATGACAGCCTTATGATAGACGGACGGACAGAAGGTCTTCATATCGTATTACCATGTTCAGAAATTAATCCGGCTCGAAGGACCACTGTTTGAGTGCCAAGCTCCAGGTGTGTTGCTGGTGGTCTTGGCTTGTAATTAAAACGACTTTGACTTCAATCGAAAGACTCACTCGCCTACGCTGCACTGTGCGCGCATATCGGCCGTCTTTTTTGTAACTTGCACCTATGGCAATATAGTCTTTGATTGAAGTCAAAGTCGTTAAGACCACCAGCAACACACCTGCATCTTGGCACTCAAACAAAAGGCGTAGGTTAGTAATAGGGTTAGCGTACGGAACCCTAAAAAGCGTCCTTAAGTTAATATTTCCATCCGACATAACCTTGCCGTATCTCACAATAGCCGTCACCGCATGAACCCATAAAAATATGACCAATTAACCCCGCACATAAAACAAACATCCATTTTTTTATCCCAATTACAGATTTCGTAACCAAACATAACTATGATAAATGCTCTAAATGCCAGCTAATTAATACATGACATCCAACGTTACTTGACCTATCACAGTGGCGCCACTCGCGAACAGACATGTCAACATCACGTCAAATTGAGTATGCTTAAATTAGTTCCGTATTCTGCCGCAGGTCAAGGTATACTGGTGTTGTGTTGTTTAAACATTACATCCTTGGTTGTCGGCTAGTGATTTGACAGGCAACAAGCAATTGTTTGTAATTAGCCAGGCGACTGTATTTGATCCTGTCAGCTATTCCACTTCAGTTTTTGTGACTCGTCTAGACAAAGTGGAAAAAAAGAGTGATTATGATTTTGACGCCGGCATCATCTTAGTATTAATTAAAATACTGTGTAATTCGTTGTCATTGACATTTCTGGTGATGTCCTTCAGAAAGGTCAGTTGCGTCTGCGCAGCGATGCGGTACAGTTAGCATAAAAAGTAGGTTCCTCGCTGTCAACACAGCGCATCCTCAGCAGCTCTGGCGACCTGACTCACCACAGGAACACAACACTACCGAAGAGTAGCGTTATTTGGCTGTGGTGTTCTGTAAGGTGGACTGGTGGAGGTACTTCCCCCGTCAGGCTGCTCCAGATTTGAGCAAGATATCTTGCAGTGCCTATCTTAATTTGATTGATTCGTAATGAAATTAAAATACATTAATTTAATGAACTTGAATGGTATCGACTAAGTATAATCATAGTTTTAAATTAATGCGAATAACCTTCTCATTACTATTAGAAGACATTAATTAATTTTAATGTTAATCTAAGTGCTAAAACTAAGTTGCTTAATTTTATTCTTGATCAGTTTTTATGAAGACAAACACATTAAATTAAAAATACGAATCCATTGGTCTCATGGTCGTGAAGTTATTACTTGACTATAAGGTAATTAATAATAGGTAATATTTAATTATTAAACTTAAGAAAACTTAGAGGAACTCGTAAATCTATCGTTCTCTTATTTAATAAAATCACAATTACCTAAATTCGTACGATAATTTCATTCGAAATGTTCCTTTAGTTAGTAGAAACGTTTATTTTCCCCTAATCTATACGTGAAGTTAAAACTTTGTACCCCTCTATAAGCATACTGCGCGCACTAAGAAGTGTGAGATTTGGCATAGTTAAAGTTTATAATGGAGAAAGAGTGCAGAAAACTACAATTTATATTTTTTCCATACAAAACGCTTTAACAAGGATAATTGGTCGAATTTTGACAGAAGATACTTGTAATTTTTGACTTGAAATAATTTACAGAAACGCCCCATTTTTTTTACAGAATGCCCCATTGTTTTTACAGAAACGCCCCATTTTTACAAAAACGGACCATTAATTGATCACCAACTAGCTGTTCCCCGCGGTTTCACCCCCGTTGCTCGGCTCCTAAGAGTCGTAGCGAGATGTTAAATAGCCTATACTATTTCTCATGAATTTGGTTATCATATACAAAAACATTTTTTCGAATCCGACTGGCAATTCCAGAGATTACCGTGTTCAAACAAACAAACTCTTCAGCTTTATTTCATTAGTGTTAGACACAATTAACTTTTACACAACATTCAGCAACAAAGAACCAAACTTATTACATCCTCCATTTTGAATAGTCTGTAACATAACAAGTACTACACTAGAGGTGATCGATCACTACTGTCTCTAGAGTGGTGACACAGTTCATTTACCCACACGCTCGGTCGCCCTCCGCGGCTCACTGCCTGCTTTCGCGGGTTCCACTCCTGACTGAAGTAAACACTGGTTCGGAATGTGTCTGTTATTTAGCTATAGTTTGTGTTACATTGTGACTATAAACGCAGCTACGATGCAAGAGAATTTCTAGGTCTGGCTGAATTTAATAATTATAGTGACACGCTGTAAGCGCCTCATGAAAACTTGAGCAATTTTGTACGGGGTATGCACCGAGCTACATTGTTATGTTCTTGGTTAAAATGTGTCGGAGATACTGCAATTTTGTTACAGGTAAACATTGCATCGTCAATTCTATGAGACAGAATCTCTCAATCCTTTGATTGTCTTACGGTCGAAAAATTCAATGTCCATGACCATAAGGGCGTATATGATGTTGTAGGTCTGGGTTCGTCTCTAACCGATGCCAAAACGGTGGTATGCCAATTTTCTGATGGTATCCTTTTGGTGCTAATAGCATCTGAACTGAACGCTATCATAACAACGCTAGCAACTACTGAGCGTTCAATAATGGCATGAAGAGACAATATGATAAACATACAAAGAACGAATATGACGAAGACCTATAAGAGGCTGCTACTAGGGTTACCATAATAATGCCAGGCATTTTAGTTCTTTGTCAGGCGTCCTGCCGGCATTCTTCTAGTCAGGCATTTTGAGCTTTAAACGGAACAGGTGATGGGATGGGGTCATATTAAGGCGAAGGTAAATGGTAACGGCCAGTATTAAATCTCTTATTTCGCCGTCAAATAATGCAGGTTAGTTGTGCAATTTTTTTATGTTAAACTAGAACATATATACATCAATCGTACCTGTGAATATTTAACTATTGTTGTAAAATACTTAATGAAATAAATTCATGAATTCGTGTCTACCCAAAACATAAAAACGTAATTACTTTCAAACCGCTTAAGATATTTTCATGATTTGTTTTGTGTGAAAAGACTATGTTACTACCTATAATAATACCTGTTACTTTTTTTTATTTTATGTTTTAGATACTAAAAAGTAATAATAC
Source organism: Thalpophila matura (assembly GCA_948465475.1). Taxonomy (NCBI): domain Eukaryota; kingdom Metazoa; phylum Arthropoda; class Insecta; order Lepidoptera; family Noctuidae; genus Thalpophila; species Thalpophila matura. Next base: position 991,558 of record OX419196.1, read on the forward strand.
GTCTAATTCTGCACAGCGCGCTCCTTGATAGGCGAGTCGTATTGCTCGGTGGATGTATGTCGCGTTGCTTGAGCTCAGCGCAGAACACTCAAGCTATACCGCCCAAATCACTCAAGGCCGTTGGCGTATACCGGGGCCTTAAACAGCGTCATCAGAAAAATATTATTAGGTATTGCAAGTTTTTTAAAGATCTGTTTGTGAAAATTGGTGGAATTAGGCGTTTTTGCTGTATAAGTCAGGCTTTTCTAAACAGCCATTGCAGAAGCAGAGCAGCGCTAATCGGCTAGTATTGTGGTGATACGCAAGTCTCAAGCCGAATCCACGTCGATAAATATAGGGAGATCCTTAGGTACAGGTAGTTAAGCAAGCGAATCGGCGCCAACAAGTCTGGTCACCGCACTTGCGTATACTCTTACTAATCACGCCTCATCATCATACATAATCGTTACATGCGCATATCTTACGGCTCATTACCCAGCATTCGAACACGATAGTTCTGTGAAAACCACTGCTTGTAATTATCAGACCGTTGACGATAATGTGTCGATAATATCATCGATTGTGTTGAATCATGATCGGTGTGGTACGAGTATCGATACTTAAGTGCTTAGGCCAGCCTGTTTCTTCTGTACCGCCGCATGATATCACCCCAAGAACTGCCAATTTGTTGTCGGTCGAGAGAGAATCTCAACGTGACATTCTCCCTCGAAGGTGTCAAACAAATAGATAGCGACAGAATAGACAAGCAGAATCTGGGCCTCTCACTTTGCTAAGTGATCTTTAAACAAAAGGGGAGATGTAACAAAGCAAATTATGAAAGAATTCATCACCAAACCCGTTGCCAAAAATGATGATTTTGATGTTGTAAAAGCCTATGACGCTTAGAAATCCTTATTTGACAGTGGACGTAAAAATCAGAAGGCAGTCACGGCATTAAATGGACGTCAGTCTTTTCAAGAAAAGTAGGGCATAGTGTATATTTCGCTCAAATCTGGAGCAGCCCGACTGGGGTAGGACCTCCACTTTACAGAACACCACAGCCAAATAACGCTACTCTTCGGTAGTGTTGTGTTCCTGTGGTGAGTCAGGTCGCCAGAGCTCCTGAGGATGCGCGTTGATAGCAGAGGACTTGCTTGTCCTTTAAAGGATCGGCAACGCACATGTGGTACTCGGTGTTGCAAGCGTTTCATAGACTATGGTAACCGCTTACCATCAGGGGCCCAAGTCGATGGTCCTCGTCGACGGAGGAAACTGTTTGCAGACCCCCCCGGAGTACGCACTCGGCGCGCGGCTGTAGCACCTACTGCCAGAGCTATCACACTGCTGAACTCATTGCTCACTCAGCACATAGATCTCGATATCTTTCATGATAAGCCATACCAAATAAATAAATGTATATATTTATTCTTAAGTAATATTATGTAATTGTTATAAGTTTTAGTTAATGATTGGTAAATTAAGTTAATATACTATGTATTAAGTAATTGTGTAAAATTGTCCACTAAAATGTAAGTGCTTTGGTCGTTACTGTAAACTTATATTTAATTAAATAAATAAATAAATGCAATTGTAATAATCGTGTCAGAATGGTCGCTCAATGACATCGTTTTGACCAATGACGAAACAGATAGTCATACTCTAAGCCAATGAGCGCATAGGTTTTAACCGTTATGGCGTCATTATGACACCATTCATACATAATTGCAATAGCAGAATTGGGACCCAGCTGGATTGTACACCTGTTCGTCACTATCGTTGAATAAAAAAAATATGAGTAAGAAATCAGATTCTATGAAAATATTCAAAATCTCATTATCTAATCTCGACCTAAAAATCAAACTGCAGACAGTTTAATACCATTTAATCCAGTAATCTAAAGAACAAAATAGGCCCATCACGTACCTAAGTTAATCATCGAATAGGCATGCGAACAATTCAGGTGTTAGTAATCCTATATAGTTAACCTAGTTGTTTGTGACGTGACCTAGGCACTGATACTAGAAGGAATTTGTTCGTGTCATTACCTACTGATGAAACGGTTTCTTGTAAAAATAATGCCAGTCTAATATATTGTCAGCCTGTAATTAAATAATGCCATCCTGTAATTGTCAATGTATGTGATCGGTTGTTGTTAATTTGGTCAGCCAATCAGAGTCAGTATACTGGGTAAGACTGGATGATTAAAATAATATGAGTTTAATCTAAAATTCAAGTAGACTGATGAGTTTCAAAAAGTGACCTAGATTTCTAGATTCCCACTGAGACGTAAGATAAATACACTTTTTGAACATACATTACAAATTGACAAAAATGTATGGCAGATGTTCTCTTTTTTTTCTCATCTTACTTAAAGACGCCCATAACTTTAAAAAACTAGGCCACAAAACAATTGCGCCTAAATCAAAACAATGCCCGTTCAACATGCACGTGTGTATAAACATCGTGGTAGGGTCAGCAGCGACAAGACAATGGCAGATCCGCCGCGGTTGCGCAAGCGCACGCTCTGTTGACTTCCGTTGTCGCCGACTGTAGCGACGGAAAAAAAAGACTCGGGTTTTACCATTTTTGTGTTTTAAAAACAATTTAATAAACTTTTTTTTATTTATTTCGAAGAAAATACCTTATTATTATTATATTGTTTTACCTATGTCCAATTGTCCATGAAACCATAGTTTAAATAAAAAATATTTTAATTGTTTAATTTTCAAGTAATTTTCAAGTTTCACGTAATACGTAAGCAAATTAAAGATAAATGTGTGATAATAATTTTATTATTATTGCGCGTAATATATTATATTAATCGGTCAACAGTATAATTCTTTTACGACGCCAATTTACAACCTCTAAACATGATAACATACATATTTTAGTAAAAAGATATGACTGCAGTACAAAAAAAAATATTGGCAAAAACTACGATAAAAATATGCAAGATCTTAATTCGCGCACATGGGCCGTACAATTCTTTTATTATATTTATCTACAAAGACTCCAATACTTTAACATAATCTAAATAAGCCGTAGATTTAATTTTATATTATCTACAATAGCGTTTTTTAAACCCTTTTAAATGTTTCGCCAATATTTTTAAATCTTTTGCCAACTATACAGCAGATTGAATATTCGTGACCGCACCGTTGATTGTTTTGCTGCCACTACAGTTAGTGGGCTAATCTGTTTACAGCGCATCACCCGCGTCGTGGCAGTATTTATTTCGAGTTCGACACTCAACACACGCGTTTTGTATGACTTAGCTTTTATTTTTGGGGTTTGACTTACAGAATAGACCGAACCAGGGGCGCCGGCTTTTAAAAACCTCGTGGATGCTAATACTCATTCGATGACTCGTTTAAACCTGGCAAAGTGTGAGAAGTGAATTGCACTTCAACCATCGCATAAATATTCTACATAATCATGAAAATCGCATCTACATCCGTCCAGTACAGACTAAGTTATAAGCGAACAGACAGGGAATAGGACAGAAAAAATGTGCATTTTATAAATATGTTCATGAGATACTGAAGAGGAAAAGAAGACAGGTTCTAAGATTTAGATGTTTATCGGAAATTGCTGCCCCCCGAGACAAAGTTGAACTAAGACTGTTTATCTTTAATATCATCATGGTCATAGCGTGAAATAACCTATACTATTTCTCATAAACCTGGCTATCATATACAAAAAGAATTTTTCAAATCCGACTGGTAGTTCCAGAGATAAGCGCGTTTAAACAAACGATCAAACAAAAAACTCTTCAACTTATGTAAATTAGGATAGATTTTAACAATACGTTAAACGACACATAGCCATGATGCTGGCGATAGAAACAAATATGATAGTAGTTCTTCTGACCTACTCATTGCTACTGATGAAGTTTAACTAAACACCAATGCTTCCTTATTTACTGTTAGTGTTGACTGCTGAGGTATGAATGTGACGCAGCCTTGTAGTACGGAAGTCATACGGCCTCCACACTTGATAAATTGATAGCAACGATTATTGATATAATTGCCGATTGGTCTTTTTGAGAGCGAGAGCTAAAACTATACATAATAAGTTAAGACACAGCACGCATAGCATGACCACTATAGAAACGGGTTTTGACGACGGAAGAATAGACAAAATGACAGATTGTAGAAAGATATCTACCGATTTAAGAATGGCGATGTTAAAAATGAAGAGAAGAAATGTTTCTATTCTTTAGTCGATAAAAGTCTACAACGCCAAGCACGGGTCGCCGCGTGCTCGGGCAGAAGAGATAATGAATTGGGTAGAAAGAACTTTGTATATTCTTGGTAGAATAGAGATGGAATTAGGCATACTACACGTGCAGCACTTAGGATCCAAGACAAATCAATCAGAAATCAGAATTAATCAAATCAAAAACGAAAAAAAAAGACGAAAGATTAGAAGTATCATACTTAGGATACATCCTGAGATGATAAGTTTAACATCAATCAAGCTGATTCAACTATTTCTGATCATGGACCTTCTAATATAACCGTGAGTGATACTGTGAAACACCAAAAACCCATATGCTAGAAGACAGAATTGATAAGCGAAGTAAAACTTAGTCAAAGGCAAAATTTTCTTTCTGGGTGTTCCCTAAAATGTTTGATATTGATAGGGTTCAACAGCACTTTTACGACTTCTAACCACAGATTAATCTTTCAAACGACTTATTAATTGACTAGATGAGGAATTTTAGGTAATACATAATTAATGATTCACTGTTGCTACAAAAATAAAAGTGATTTACTTATCTACAAAGTGTTATTCAGGATTCTTAGATGTATTAGTCAACCGAGAGAAATGGGTTGGCTTGTGTCACACTAATATTGCGCTCTTTCTTTTATCGTTTCAATCTTTTACGTCTGATAGTGAAAGACATGCATCTTAACTTTGATTGTGGCATTCGTATCATCTTTTGCAGCATCTAGTCATGAGTCAATCTAATCGTCTATCTGGAGTAGATACGATCTGTTTGGAAACTTTATTATTGTTGGTTTTTATTGTATCGATACTGGCAGTTCCTTCATTTCATATCCTTGCACACTCTAAGTCACCAAGACCACGGATATTAACTGCATTTAACGGTGTCTCAGACTCAAACAGATATTTTGGTTTGTTTGCGGAAGAATGGAAGATGATATAATTATGTCACCATGTTTGAAGTTTAATTTAAGTAGTTTGTGTAACACCTAAAGGAAGAACTAGAACCATACCATTCTTATTATCATGATAATGACCAAGACAAAGGCTAAAACAATACAAAAACATTTTGATAATCCCAAATAAACATTATTTTGATTTGAAACTGAAGCTAAGAAACTTATCGTGAAAATTCAAGACGTCTTATCGATAATATTGCACGCGCATGAAGTGAAAATAATACGATACTAATGTACAAATAACAATGGCTTTCTACCGTGGCCGAAGATAAGGCTATCGGTTCGATACCGAGTTTTATATCGATAACAAGGAAAAGTAATACAAATGTGATAACAACTTTCACAGTATTTTTCACCTTGGAAGAAAAGAATAACATTACGAAAGAAAAATTAATTTATGAAATCCTTCAATAGCGAACTCAGGGGGGGCTAGGATCCTAGGGTATCCTTGCTTCCTAGCCAGGATCCTCTAGGATTCTAGCACCCCCTAGGAGAATCCTTCCTAGGGGACCCTAGTGGATCCTAGAGAGTATCCCAGGGAGCTAGAGCATTAATTACGTTCTGACGGATTTCAGCTTAAATTCGTTAGTAATCTAGTGTTTCGATTACGACCCCTTAGCCCCCCTAAAAATTACATCTGGACGAGCCTTTAACCCCTCCCCCGACCAAACAGGATCGGCTACTAGCTTCAATACCCACAATTGAATATGAGGGTCCCCATCACGAGTAACGAAGTTAAATGCTTTATTTTATTGTAATTGACTGGATTATTGGTAGTAAGGTTAGCAAGAAAATATTATACCAAAAAATTTAAAGAATTCGTGTTTTCCGTTCCTTCGTCAAAAATGCGGTCGCATATAAATAAACATTTGCCAAAATGCGAATTTTATAACGGACCATCATTTCTACGAATAAAATCATGAATTTTGTCTAAAAACCGGAAAACGTAAAGTTTTCGGTTCAGTAATTTCATAATTGCTCAGCTCTATAGCATAGGTTATGTGTAGGTGAAGGATTTTGGTCGTAATGTACTAAAATTGTTTTTTTTTTTAGAATTCACCATTAATTGTTACTAGATTTTGGTTAATTACAGTGATTTATTGGTGATGTCAGTGTCGGCAAAATTGATTTAAATCGTCGGTACTTACAGAAACCTTGGACCAATCAGGGTAATGGTGGTTTTTCCCACACATAAAGTGTTAGGTATGTCAATCAAAACACCAGTTAATAAAATGTACAACCCAATTTACACGGATTTTGCTAATAGTTCATACTCGTTAATGTTAGATTTGAGATCCATAAAATAGTCTGTGTCTGATTCCCACGAATTATTAACTGTACTTCGAGACGTCAATGCTAAATCAATATTTGTACAGCTAAGGACATAACAAAATTAAACTGTATGCAATTACTTTCGTGAACTAAGATAACTCTAATAATAGACCTAAAAAATAATTACTTAAAGAAGTCTGAATCCGCGAAAAACCACATACTTAGTGGCAAGGTGTAACACCTGTTTAAAAATCCTCTTTGATAAAATCCTGCCAGCAGTAATATATGTTACCAAGACTAATTAAAGGACTACTTGTTTGCGTAAAGACCATGATTCATTCATTTTGATATTGATCAGAACCACAAATTAAGAAAACCTGGTCAAGCTGAATCCGCAAGACTTAGAAACAATTTTGATGCCTGCAACCAAAATCACACAAAAAACTTTGAATTTTGAATCTAAAACTTGAGATAGGTAATTTGGTGATATATTACATTCTCGGCACGTAGACAGCCATACCTACTCTTAAAATAACACACGTGAGTCTTAATGCTCGCCTTTGAATATCAAGGGAAGCGACATTCGAGATATTTCAGTACGCATACCACTTTAACTTGTTGCTTTTCTTTGTAATTATTAAACATCTGCTTGGTTTTATCAGCAGTCTGAGCGGACTTAAGAATTTGTAAAGACACCGCTTCATGGTTTAATTATATTTTTTTAGTATATACTTAGTACGTATTTTCCTCTTTATACTTGGTACCAATTTATACTTGGGATGCCCAAAATTATGCCACTGATTGATTGTTTTAGTATAATTCATTTTTAGTTTTAGCTACTTCAGAAAATATTTTTGATTGATTTTGGAGAAAAATTTTTTTTTTTTTACCAAAAACCACTACACTCGTCAATAAAGATAGAAGTACCTACCTATTTATTTCACTTAGTTACCAAGTAAGCTGGATGCTACTATTTAATGTCTTTTTCTGAATGAGTCCTTGTTGTCCATTCATCTGACTCGTTTCATGTAGGTATTGGCTTTTAGTATCTGCAGAAACATTTACATATAAATGGTAAAAGGGTAATAATGGATTGAAAAACCTGTTTTCAATTGCATATCAAATGAGCTATAGGAACTTAAAAATAGTTTTTATATTCTCGTTTTCCTTAATATTATTATTATGTGGAGCGTATAATATTAATATTGAGACAATATTATTATATACCTATTATTACCTATAGTGACATTTATTGCGTTTTAAAAATATATGTTTTTTTATTTTTCTGACCGTACGATCAATAGGTATGTTTTTTTATGACTGATTTATTTTCCAGTGAACAATGTGGTATTGTCGTTTCTAATGTAGTAATATTTAATTAATTGTAAAAGAATCAAAATTCATTGACGGGCTTTGCAAATAAAAAAATGCTTTGCTAGTTTTATTTTAGGTAATTTATATTTTATAGTCCTGTTTTCGTATTGCTATAAAAAGTCAGTCTGTTCATCATCATCATTAGGAATGCGAGTAAGTTTGCGTATCTTAAGACTCGACAAAATTTTGGTTTAAGGGACATATTGTTCGCGTATCTAAAAAAACAGTACCTTGGATAGTTTCCATATTATTTCTTATATTAGCATTATACCAATAAGTCCTCAAGTATTGATAAAATTATGACATAAACCCCAAGACTTGATTACGAGAGTCTACAGGGAGTATCGACAATAATATTAAGCCATTTATCGACACCCGATGATAATGACACGGTACGTAACTACACGCAAATACTATCGACAATTTGTTATCGATAAACATGTACTATAAAACTGTCCAATTGTATTTAAGTAGATTATCTGTTTTTAGATAATGTGACGTCAATTTATTGATAAAAATGCGATACATCACTGTGTGAAAGGCATTGCAGTTGCAATGAACCGGACCTGATATTACTTATTTTATTGTCATAATAATCTTACATTTTATGCTACTTGCTTGGCGATTATTTTTCGTAAGGGTGTGCCGCGTTATCGATAATTAAGCGTCTTTTTTTTCTAGTGTAAATATTATTAAAATGAATTTATCTAAAAAAAACTTACAGGTAGGTCAACCTTTTTAAAATCTAGGGATTAATTTTAAATAATTATCATATAGGTACTTAGAATAGCCATGGTCTTAAATTAGTCATCTTACGTTGAATTAGAATTTACAAATTAATTAAACTGAACATAAGTATTTAATCAAATTAAATGAAATTCACGCCGTATCCTTTTTTGCAGACGCTATTTATAAAACAATAAAAGTCTTACAAACTAATAAAATAATTGAATAATCATAGACCACAATAAAAAAACCGTTACCACCATTCATTAAAAAACGAACCTTAACAGAAAAAAAAACCTCGCCTCGTCCAAGTCGTCACACCACTATTTTTATAACAAAATCCTTTTTTCGCCAAAAAAATAACACAACACTGGTTTTTTATCGAATTGATCGCGAGCTGCGCTATGCTATCGATGCGTCGATAGGCCGCGAGCGAGCGCGTCTGACTTCCACGGGGGTGGCGGATCGACTGAAGCCCGACGCATCGCCGCGCGCGTTCTTCGCTGCGCGGGCGCACCGTACCGTCAGCAACGCAACCTTGAATGCAATTTCGAGATTTATCTTATATTGTTCCTTTTCTCATTTATGGTTATTTGGTTTGAGTATTTAGACGACCGTTGATCAGAAAGGTTCTTTCAAGTCCTGTTCAATATTTAATTATTTGCACTAAAGAGCAAAGGCATAAAAAATATTGATATAAAATAACCTACTCCAATCTAAACACAATTTCAGATTCATAATTTAATCTCTTTATCTTATAATTTTAATTAAAATTCTTTAATTTTTGTCTCATTAAAAAAATTATGACCAACTGTATTTTTACTGTTTATTTTCACATGCACCATAGATAAGATAAAACATGACGGAACAACATAACATGTCCCCTTGCCCTAATGCTATGAGATAAGACTAGAGGTTGATACACTTTGTGATACACATACATACAAACATACAAGAGACATCAAGATAATTATAAGCAGCCATGACTTTTGGGTGAGATTTAAATCTTACACACACAAACACTTATGCCCGTTTTCACTAACACTAGGAGACGCCTAAGTGAAATGTTTAAATATTAAATGGCGACAACTATGGACTATCCATAGTGGTCGCCTAGTGGTTGGTGACATGCTCAGATCATAGAAACAAGGGAGATGTGCCAAGACGCTATTGAGCTTGATGCTTTAATTTGAGCAAATTGGGCGTAGTACAAAAGTACACGCTGGCGACGAACCGAACACGATCGATGATAATTATAAATACAGTGTTTTAGTTTAGTGCTAGTGTTGAGTGACGATTAACAGTGTTAGATTGAGGGTATGTGGAATTTTTAATGTGTGGGACATCTTTATATTCACGAGGGGCGCTTGTAATTGTGTTGAAAAATGTACTAAAAGTGGCGACAGTTGTTCCCGTACTAATTTGCTATGATGGCATATCTCCTTGTTTCTATGATCTGAAAGCGCACCCAACCCAACCCCACCAATGCGAACGGTTTGTCATTTATAGTTAGGGGATTGTACGTAGGGACTGTCGATTGTACATACGGCTGCATCAATTGGTTACCCTTTTCCTAAGGTTCTTGTTTACGTAGGAAGTAACGAAGTACTCTGAGGTGACATGTTTTTTCATTTCACTTAGGTTTCTCCTAAGTCCTAAGTCAAACATAAAATACGCAACGCTTATAGCGCATGCGCTGAATTAGAAAAACGGGTAACGCGCGGGTAACGGGTACAGCAGGAAGAGTGCGCGTGCGTGTACGTTTAGACAACTTTGTGCTGCCTTATCTCAATATTTTAGTACTGAACTATAATACTAAAACCAAAAACACGTAAGTATTTGATCATTATTTACATCAAGATTTAAATAAAAATTGACGCGGTAATAAAAAGAAAGAAATAAAAACATATTTAACGCACATAAATCCCACTGATATTATAAATGCGATGTTTGTGACTTCTTCACGCTGAAACGGCTGGACGGATTTGGATGAAATTTGGCCAACAGGTAGCTTGGGACCAGGAAAAACACATAGGCTACTTTTCACCCGTTTTTCGCAGACGAAGTCGCGGGCAACTGCTAGTTAAATATAAAACAAAAAAACTGTTGGAATTAGCCTCCGATAGTCACCAACTCTCAACAACGCTCATAAGGGGCGTATTCAAAGAGATTCCTCGACTGACGCGGTAGCTCAGTTGGAAGAGCGACGCCACGGTACGGCAGAGGTAGCGGGTTCCAGTACCGCCTGCGTCAGTCGATTTTTGAAATCTCATATACAGGGTGGCAGGTTAGACAGTGAAAATATTTTAAGGGGTCATTGTACTCATCATTATGAACAACTTTTATTATAGGACCAACCCTGAAATCGCGAAAAAAAAATCAGCTGTTCCATACATTCATGTTCACATAACTCAACAAAATGTATGGAACAGCAGATTTTTTTTTTCGCGAATTCAGAGTTCGTCTCATAGTAAAAGTTGTTCATAATGATGAGTACAATGACCCCTTAAAATATTTCCACTGTTTAACCTGCCACCCTGTATAACAAAATTGTTGGGTAAATATGCCATCGCTCAGCATGCTGTGACTTATATTACCATCCGACAGGGCTAAACATCCTCTTGAACTATCCGTTTACGATTGCATATGGGTGGTCCAGTCGTTGCCGGGAACACATGGTACAATAGTTAACAACAACAGTAAACAATTTCTAGTCATTTCTACGGTTCTGCTAACACATAACCGTAAGATTTCCTTTTCTCAGCGTACGATTTTCCCCGGTGACGCGGCGGTTTGGAAACAATAACATGACGTGACTTTCCCGAACGTAAGGCTGCGGTCACACTGATAGCGGGGGAAACGATTGTTGATTTAAAAAGGAATTTGGAATTTGAGCAATTCTATTATTAATATTACCACGTTTTTATTAACTCGCTTTCTTGTCTGTCTGTCTTTTTGTTCGCTACAAATTTTGCAATTCATTTTTCGAATACCTAATTTCTAATGAAATGAAAAACCTGAGGCGCATCTTACTATTATCACAGATCTATTGCATGCGCCCCACGTTTTTCATCTCATTAGAAATAATTTCATACTGTTTAGTCCGTTTTAAAAACGGTTTAAATAAAAATCATACTTATAATTATTTTTAGCTTTTTAGTCCATAATATTGCATTGTCGTCCAAATTATATAGGTTTACCAAATTTCAGCTTAGTACGATGACATAGGAAATGTTTGAAAAATTAATGTGTAAACCTCAGATCATAGAAACAAGGAGATATGCCATCATAGCAAATTAGTACGGGAACGACAGTCGCCACTTTTAGTACTTTTTTCAACACAATTACAAGCGCCCCTCGTGAATATAAAGATCTCCCACACATTAAAAATTCCGCACACCCTCAATCTAACACTGTTAATCGTCACTCAACACTAGCACTAAACTAAAACACTGTATATATATCATCGATCGTGTTCCGTTCGTCGCCAGCGTGTACTTTTGTACTACGCCCAATGTGGGCAAATTAAAGCATCAAGCTCAATAGCGCCTTGGCACATCTCCCTTGTTTCTATGATCTGAGGTGTAAACCATCTCGTGAAGTAAATAGAACAACCAATCACGTGCGTCAGTGTCATCACTTTCCACCGCGAACAAATGTACAATATTGGTAGTTGACTATGACCTTCATGTTTATTACCTAGCTGGTAATAATGTTGAACTTACGTGAACACTAAATAGGGTTGAAAATGAAACCACAATTTGCGTTCTGATCTGAGCTGGTTTTTTATTACACAAAAGACATTGACCCTATTAAACATCGGGAACGAAACCATAGCGCGATCTATTTCGACGTCAACGCCATCTATCGAGCTTGCCCTCAAACTTTTAAAATTTTACATATGGTTCCTCATAAACATACCGCCCACCAAGGACATTTAGTGACGAAATGTCCTTCTTTAATTACGGTTAAATTAAAAATTTGCATCTATTAACAAATCATAGGTAAGTACCTTTATCAATATAACAAACTAACTTCGAGATGTATACTCTAAAATGGTGTGTACATCTAAAAAATAATACAACAAAAATAAACAGTCTTCAATAGCTCAAAACACCCCAAGGGTGTGATCTAAAACAATTGTAAAATCTATGATACTTATCGCTAAAATGTACAATAAAACATGGTAAAGTTTGTAAATATTACATTTGATCGTAAGACTAAAATTAAATATTTGATAAAAAAAAAGTTTTACATAAACTTAATATAAAAGTGAACAATTCATTGACTTGCTATTGGTAAAATACATAATTTTGAAGTTGGTCTCTTAATGATAGATGATTTTGTGCGCAATGTGACTACACGGGTAATGTTATCATCACCGGGGTGCTTCTCCACAACACGACCCAACAACCAACGACTTGGTGGTAAATCATCTTCCTTAATCAAAACGATGTCCCCAATATTGGGCTCTGGAACTTGAGAAGACCATTTGTATCTATTCATGAGATTCGACAAATATTCCTGAGACCATCTTTTCCAAAAGGACTGCATCATTCGTTGAACGAGTTGCCACCGAGTTAAGTAATTTACATTTGAACTTTCGTAATTTTTATCTGGCACATTAATTATCGGTTCGCCGATCAGAAAATGTCCAGGCGTTAAGGGCAAGGGTTCACCAGGATCAGCATAGTTAATGACGCTTATAGGTCGCGAATTTAAACATGCTTCTACTTGATTGAGGAGAGTAGACATTTCCTCGTACGTAAGGGTAGAGTCGCCAATTACCCTTTTAAGGTGAAACTTGGTGGATTTTACACCTGCTTCCCAAAGACCACCGAAATTGGGAGCATGAGGCGGTATAAAATGCCACTCAGTATTGTTTGTTTCCAGGTGTTCGGCTATTGCTGGCTGAATAGACGCTAACTGTTGCAATTCTCTGGAGGCACCGACAAAATTGGTGCCGTTGTCGCTCCACAATTTAGCACAGTGACCTCGTCTAGCCACAAATCGTCGAAAGGCAGCCAAAAATGCCTGTGTGGTCATATCACTGACAACCTCTAAGTGAAGAGCGCGGGTGGACATACAAACAAAAAGGCAAATATAGCCTTTGTATGAACGATACCCACGGCCCTTTGTTGCTCTTATGCTTATGGGTCCAGCATAATCCACTCCACTATGCAGAAATGGTCTTGCTGGTGTACATCGGACTGATGGGAGATCACCCATCAGTTGGTTTCTGACGCTAGCTCTTTGTTTTGCACAGGTTACGCATTTGCGAACATATTGTTGAATCAGAGATCTAGCACCTATTATCCAATAAGCTGACCTTAAAAAGTTTGCCAGCAATTCTGCCGTCGTAATGTAAAAAGGCACATCTAACATATTGTAAATTTTAGGGAAATTGAGTTTGAAATATTTTGCTAATTTTCTGAAAAAAAATACACAATCATGTGGTTATTTTATAAAAAAAAATGATTTTTGTGTGGATTTAGTTACATTTACATGATACCTACAAAACTGTTTAATAATAATAATTTATTTCTGTCGCTATTATTAAATAATCAACATTTTCTCTTTCAACTTAGCAAAATAAATTATGTAAAAATATGATTATTATGTTTAAAAGGCATAAATAACCAAATGTGACCATTCTTCTTAGTTATTTAATTAAAAATAGAAAATATTTGTGCCTTTTCATAACAAGAAAATACCTGAAAAGTTGCAATGTCTTAGTTTTACAACACTTAATTCCTAAAAAAATAAAATAAGTGTACCTAAGTGAAAATACATTTTATTTTTAATCAATATCTAACTTTCAAAAAGAATAATTATTCCTTATGATCAATAAACGGTACCTTTTACATTAAAGTATTACAATGAGATCAAGAGTTGTACACGGCGACTGATCGGATCGGATGAATACATAAATTGAACGAAACCGAAAAAATAATTAAAAAGAAAATGCATATAAAATGTGCGTAATATTCCTATTTATATTACCAGGAACCCGCATCTACGCGAGTTCGACTCGCACTTGATGGTAGGATGATGAAATAATCGTAATTTTAAATCTCAATAAAACCCTCGAATGTTTCGAAAATACACGTCGGCAAACAAATATCAATTACAATGCAAAACAAATAATAACATGACCATGCAAATAAAAATTAAGAAAATTTTACCAGCACACAGAATGGTGGTCTTGCTTTGACGGGCACAACTGAAGCAACTTGCTTCGGAACCGACCCAACTCACTTCATATCTTTTTAAAAATACTACTTAAGAAAGGCACATCTGACTAGTTGTGCCTTTTCATTTTACAAAATATTTAAAAAAATATATAATAAAAGCCTCTCAACGTTATCAAAGTCAAATGAGTCTTTTTTCTGTATCATAATGTGAAAAAGTGTAAAAAAATGTGTAGTAATGCCTTTTGAGGTTATGGTATCTCGAAAGATCTTGTTTATAAAAATATATAAAAAATCTGACAGATGCACCTTTATTTTCTGATTCCAAATATATATATCACTCAATTTTGGAAAAAATGTTAGTTGTGCCCTTTTCCGTTACGACGGCAGAATTGAGGACCACCATGCAGTGTTTTCTCATGCGCATCTGCAATTATAAGATGAGTCAGATGACTTGAATGTGGTAGGACTATCGGATGTTTTGCTTCTTCGTCCAACTCTGATTTTTCAAGTCGTCCTCGAACTCTTATGATTCCCTTTTTGTCTAGAAACGGGCAGAGTGATTTCAATTTACTTGCTTTTATGCTTAAATACCCCTTTTCCTTTAACTGTGTATATTCTGTTGTAAATATATCTATTTGTGTCTTCTTTATACAGTTTTCTAATGCTGCTTCTATTTCGTGATCTTTCAAATATATACTATTGTGTTTGTCCTTCTTTAAAAATCGTCGACAATATGCAATTACTCTAACTAATCTTCGTAGACTAGAATAATTTTCGAAAACTACGTGCTCTGGTAATATAGCAGCGTGTACCTTTATTGTTTGTTCTAAATCTATTTTTAAATCAGTTGGCCTTTTGTACTTAATTATTTTGTTTTGCAGAAATGAAGGTCCAGAAAACCATAACTCATTGTTAACTAATGAACTAGGTAATATTCCCCGTGAAGCACAGTCTGCTGGATTCTCTTTGGTCGACACGTGGAACCATTGGGATGAACTCATTGCGCCCAATATTTCAGAGGTCCGATTCGCAACAAACGTTTTCCACTTGCTAGGGTGGCTGTTAAGCCACGATAGTACTACTGTCGAATCGGTCCATGCTGAGATCTTTTCTTTTGATATATTTAAGACCTCTGCAGTCTCTGCCAAAAGCTTTGATAAGAGTACTGCGCCACATAACTCCAACCGAGGAATGCTGACTTGTTTGATGGGAGCTACTCTTGTTTTCGCAACCAACAGAGAAAGATGAACTTTGCCTGCGGTATCAATTATCCTCAAGTAAACAACGGCGGAGTATGCTGCTTTGGAGGCGTCACTAAAACCGTGCAATTCGAGGTCATCAGTTGAACTTGTACCGAGCCAACGAGGTATCCTAATTTTGGTAAGTAATTTTAACTCTTCACGGTAAGTACTCCATTCTGTTACTAATTCAGTGGTTAATTGCTCATCCCAACTAACCCCTGCTAGCCATAGTTTTTGAATAAAAATCTTTGCTAAAACCACACTAGGAGCTAACCATCCTAGTGGGTCGAACAAACGAGCTATATCTGATATTATAGATCTTTTTGTTACAGGTGCGGTTGTCAACGGTGGGAGATTTACAGAGTACTGAAAAGAATCCTCGTGGCGGTTCCAGGTAAGTCCTAATATTTTTATAGTGCTATCTAGCTTAATTTCTATGTCCTCATTATTTATTTTGCTTTCCTTTCCTATTATGTCCTGTTTATTCTTATCCTTAATGTACTCATTTTTTATGTTTGTTTGCTCTATTCCTTCATTCCTATTTAATGAACTTATTCTATCTAATAATTGCTGATTATTGCTGTTCCATTTCTGTAATGAAAATCCACCTTTTCCTAGTAATTCTACCATTTGTTTACAGATTTCCACACCCTCTTCGACGTTATTACATCCCGTCATCAAATCGTCCATGTAGAAACAACTCAACACTCTATCTGCTGCAAGCGGGAACTTGTCTCCTTCATCGTATGAGACCTGATGGAGCGATCTAACTGCTTGGTATGGTGCAGAGGCTGTTCCGAAGGTCACCGTTACCAGCTCATAATCTCTGATCGGCTTTTCAGGATTGTCACGCCAGAGTATTCGCTGGAAGACAGCATCTTCATCGGCAATTCTAACTTGACGGTACATTTTAATGATGTCGGCTACGATACCAATAGAGTGTACTCTCCATCTCAAAACAGTATGTCTTAAATCTGCCTGCAGCGTTGGTGCAACCATTAGAGTGTCGTTTAGTGAAACTCCCTTTTTATTCTTTTCCGAGGCGTTAAAAACAACACGAACCTTTGTCGTGGTCTTGTCATTTCTTATCACCGCGTGGTGTGGTAAGTAAACGGCTTCATTCTTATTAGTATCTTCTTCCTTTACAGGTCGCATGTGTCCTAACTGTAAGTACTCATTAATTACCTCTATATATTTTTCCTTTAAACCTGTATCCTTACTTAATCTTTTTTCTAATGATTTAAATCTTGTTTCAGCTATGTCCCGTGAACGTCCGGCCTTACAAGCAGGATCTTCATCCCGGAATGGTAATCGCACGATGTACTTACCTGTATCATCTCTTTTTGTCGTTTTTATATAGAACTCTTCACATTTTTGCTCTTCTGGACTTAGTATTTTCCTTGTACTGATTTGTTCCTCTATTTCCCAAAATTTCTTAAGAACGTTGTCTTCATTGAACTGTGCACAATGTACCCTTATGTTTTTAGCGTGATGCTTTGAACTCTCTTTACTTGCACTGACTACACCGGAAAGGACCCACCCTAAAGTGGTGCTCTGCGCTATCAGAGTCCCAGATGGACTCTTGACTATACCTTCCTTAACAATGTAGCAGTAAGCATCTGCACCTAAAAGAATATCTATTCTATTGGGTGTGTCGAAATTGGGGTCTGCTAAACATAGACCGTTGATATCTATCCAATTTAATGAACTTGAATATACATTTCTCTCAGGTAAGTATGAAGTGATTTTACTCAAAACATAGGCATTTATTCTAAGTTGAAAATCGAGATCAACCGTTGACTTGATTGTCAGATTTACCATGTGCTTCGCAATGGTTGATCTATCGTCACCTAAACCTGAAACGAGACCTCTGACTGGAATTTTCTTTAGTCTGAGAAGTTGGACTGTAGCCTCTGTAATGAAACAAGCCTGTGAGCCTTGGTCAAGTAAGGCTCGAACTGTTTGAAAATCACCCGACTTCGACTCGGCCTTTATTAACGCCGTGGCTAATAAAACCTGTCTGGGTTTGAAGACCTTGCCCGTAGACAAGCACGCAACTATCTGACTATCACTAGTTGAAGAACTGGTGTTATCGATAGCGGGCTTTACGGTAGCATCTCGGCCTTCATTCTCTCCACTTGGCTCTCCATTAGGGTGCAGCAAGGAATGATGGCGCTTTTTGCATACTTTACAAAAGGTTGGCTTTTTACAGTCGTGCACTCTATGGTTGCTGCCTAAACAATTAAAGCAGATTTTATTTTTTGCTACGAATTCGCGTCTGCTTTCTGTGGACTGTTTTGCAAATTGCTTACAGTAACAGAGCTTGTGAGTTTCTGAGCAGTATTCGCAAAGCATATTGGATGACTTTGTGGCCAGCATCGCTTTTGAACTATGCGCGTGTGAACTATTACTTGTCTGGTGAGCCACAACCTTTCTCGGCTCTATACATTCCAAAGCGCGGAAACGACTTTCAATAAATATCCTAAGTTGCTCAAAGGTAGGCAACTCGTTGGTGGAGTCGTTAGAACCGGTTAACTCCCATTGCTTTCGCGTCTCATTGTCTAATTTGAACGTCACTATATGAATGATTATAACGTCCCATGTACTCACATTGATATCTAAATTTTTAAGCGCATTTAAACAATCACTTGTTGTGTCTAACAGCTCCTTTAATGCGGTAGCTGATTCTACATTTAAGCGTTTCTGACCGAACAACCTTCTTAATATACAACTGACTAGGTACTTTTTATTAGCATAGCGTTTTTCTAACTGAGACCAACATTCGCTGTAATTGGCATCTGTGATTGGTGTATGCCTAATCAACTGTTCGGCTTCACCAGTGAGGTGGCTTTTAAGGTAGTGCAGTTTTTGCACATTATCTAAAGATGTGTTGTTGTGTACTAGAGAAGTAAAAAGATCGTGAAAGGTTGTCCATTCACTGTATTTGCCAGAAAAACTAGGGATTGTGATCTTTGGCAATTTTACCAGTGAATTGGATGGCTTAGCAGAATTATTATTGTTAGATCCACTATTTTGTGGTAGCGGTTCCCTAGGACTAATCTTATTTAACGTTGATTTCATCAAAGATTTACATGAAACGTAAGTATCTTCGGTTGAATCGTATATATCGACCACCTTTTGACCTATATCTTCGAACTTAAAACGTCCATAAAGTTGTGATTTGTTCTCTTTAAATGAAGACCAATCATTTTCTAATAATTCAAGCCTTGTCTCTATATATTCTACTGTCAGCCTATCCTTTGGACTCTTTTTAAAATTAGTGAAAGCCCTCTGTATTACATTTTGAAGGTCTTTCAATATATTAATTTGGCCTTCCATCACGAACAACAAACACAACAATGATAAATAATTTTAAAAAATGCGTAAAAATTGATTGAATTAACTAACCTCTAATATAATTTAACTATGTTCAGTTCATCAAAATTTATGTACACCAATGAACAACAACAACCTTTGTAACAGAAAACCTAAATTGAGACGTAAAAAATTACCAAGTTTTTTACTAAACAAAAATACGGATTTTTTTCTAAGTCTCAAAAAAAGCGAAAAATTTTACAAGTGTTTTAAAACAAATACACTCTGGTAGAAATCGGGCATAGGTTCCCCGTTCCTCCGTTTTCTTTAAAACTATTCTAAGTCCTTAGTCTAACATGCACAATTTTAAAGCTAAGTCGAAATATTCTTAAAAATCTTTAAAGTTAAATTCTTCTTCAAAATAAAGTTCAAATTTGCTTGGCAAGATATTTTTAACAAGTCACTGCTACTATGTAATGAATATTGTACTCACGTTTTCACTTCACTCACACATGTGTTCGTAGATTGAATTTAGTAGTGTAACTACTAGCGCCCTCTGTGATGTCACTTTGAACTTCGACTCCCGGCTCCTGACGTCAAACTCGTTCACCTTGCTGAACGAAGTTATCAGCTGAATCCGAAGACTGAACTGATGATGTTACTACTCGTGGCGCCCTCTGTGGCGTCACGTTGAACTGCGGCTGAGCTCGTCAACTTGCTGGACGGAGCTGCTACCTCTGTGGGATGCCCGGTACTCTTGCTGCAGCGATCCACTGCGAGTACACTTGGGTGCGGTCCAAAGCTGGCACCGCTGACTTCAAAAATTTCAGACTGTTCTGGGTCTGATATCCGGCTCGAAGGACCAATGTTTATTACCTAGCTGGTAATAATGTTGAACTTACGTGAACACTAAATAGGGTTGAAAATGAAACCACAATTTGCGTTCTGATCTGAGCTGGTTTTTTATTACACAAAAGACATTGACCCTATTAAACATCGGGAACGAAACCATAGCGCGATCTATTTCGACGTCAACGCCATCTATCGAGCTTGCCCTCAAACTTTTAAAATTTTACATATGGTTCCTCATAAACACCTTCATTATCGTTCACGCGATCGAGTATGTTAGAAAAACTCGCACTACGCACTTAGAAGTAATAATTTTACATAAATTAATTATAAATTAGCATGAACCAATCAACTTATTACTTCACTTCAGATTCAGAAGCTGTTCCTTATCTTCTAATTAATATGTAAGCCGTCGACCAGCGGCGACATCAACAAGGTTACATCAGAACTTGCAAATAATTATAACTAATTAACATTTAACATGCATGGATAAGATGCTCATGATCTTTATGGGACGGTCTACAAATTAGTGCCAATGTCAAAGTATCATATAATTATAAATGTATATTTTTTGTAAATTTGAAACATGTCAAAGCCATGTTATGCTTCTATTAAGTTATTAAATATATAAGTGATTCTCAAAAATCATATGACCCGAGCGGGATTTGAACCCGCGACCTCTGCCATACCGTGGCTAGTGCTCTGAACCAACTGAGCTACCGGGTCTCGCCCGACTCATTTGAAATTTGAGACCCCTTTGTAATACGCTTCTTAGGAGCGTTTGGCGACATCTATCGGACTAACGCTCCTAAGAAGCGTATTACAAAGGGGTCTCAAATTTCAAATGAGTGGGGCGAGACCCGGTAGCTCAGTCCTAAACGACTTTTTATTTAAGCGCATATTAAATAAACTAGGAGCTCCGAAAGTCGTTAACAATGTCCAGGAAAAAGAAAAATTACAGGGCTGCGTTATCAAAAAATCTGAAAAAAATCTAGCATATAACATCTACTAAATACTTTCGATTAAAATTGGTTCGAATAAGATACGTCAGTTAGATACTGAAATATTCACTATTTTCAGTTTTGTGTTTGGCAACCGCAAAAATAACTTTGAATTTCGTAATATTACTTCATAATAATATTATGAAATACAAACTTACATTGCAGTCGGAAAACTGTGCGGGTTCTGACACGCTCTTGCCCGGTTTTTTATCATCATTTTTGGCGCGTAATTATAATAATTCAGAAAGATACGACCTTTATTTCAGCCTCGAGCCTCGTGGGCCGCATGCGGCCCGCGGGCCGCGGGTTACCGACCCCTGGCCTAGGACACTAAAAAATGGTAACGAGAATTTATTATTTATTCATTTGTATACAACATGTAACAAAAACCCTGATCGAACCAAAAAGGGGCAAATATACTCATCATTATGAACAATATTTTGTATGACACAACCCCGAAATCGCAAAAAAAAACTGCTGTTCCATACATTTTATTGATTTATGTGAACACAAGTAATGTATTAAGCAACTGTTAATTCGCTAATTTAGGGTTGGTCCCATAGTAAAATTATTCATAATGGTAACAAAATGGCCCCCTTTGGGATAGAACAGGGTTGTTGTTGTTGTTGTTGCATGCTTTAGATATAGCTTTTTTTCCAACTCCGTCTCCGCTAATCGCTCCCACTACAGCCCAGTCTCAACGGATCAGCGCATAACAAGTGATTAATAAGTTGGCAACAAGCTTTTACCATTGTTATCGATTAGAAAACATTACTAATGTGGGAAAATCATTAGCTCGACAAATGCTCAGCTTTTTGCCTTATTACCGTTGACACACGTAACAGCAACAGCTTGTATGAAAGAAAATAGTGTTATGTATTGAAACTGTTATATGTATATTAACTGTAATTAACAAATTATATTGATGAGCTGCCCCGGCTTCGCACGGGTAAAGTTTATACAAATATTAGATTTCATAGGTTTTAATTTTCTTGCGCGGAACCCTATGCTTTATCTAAAATAAAAGTAGCTTATAATATTACTCCTTGTGAAGTATGAAGCCAGTTGGGTTGTATGTCTATATTTAGGGTTCCGTACCAAAATGGTAAAAAAGGAACCCTTATGGTGCGACTTCGTCTGTCTGTCTGTCTGTCACACCTGCTTATTTCAGCAACTACTAATGCTATCGACTTGAAATTTGGAACAGTTATAAAAAATGCTTGTCCAACTTTATTGCATGTGAAAAAATAAAAAAAAATATTTTATTTTCATTGCAAAAGGGGCCGGAGTAGGGGTCCAAAATTTCAAAGTGGGGTTACTAATTGACCCAAATATGGTACCAAAAATAAAACGATGTTCCTAACTAGTACAGTTATTTCAAAATCATCAAAATTCTTTCACAAACAAACTTAGTTTTGCGGTCCGGTTTTTTTCACTTTATACGTCCAAAACTGATACGGAACCCTCAGTGCGCGAGTACGACTCGCACTTGGCCGGTTTTTTTTATATTTTTTTATCTTTATCAATATAATAAAGCTGAAGAAATTGTTTGTTTGTTTGAACGCACTAATCTCTGGAACTACTAGTCGGATTTGAAAAAATATTTTGTAGTGTACCTACATTATAGCCAGGTTCATCAGGAATAGTATCTAGGCTATTTAAAATCAGGCTAGGGCGGAGGTCCCTTAGCAGCCGAGCAACGGGGGCTAGTTATGAAATAGCTAGAAAAAGTCAAAATCTAAACATTTATTTCAATCAAACCACTTACTATGTATTAAATACGATCTATTAGTCTTCTATGAATTTAAACTAGAGCAAGGTTAAATTTCCTAAACCTTGGCCATGGCTCCCAGAACCATAGACCATACAATTCCAAATATTTACCTTTTACAAAGTATTTATGAATATTGTGGCGTGGGATTCCTGAAGGTTTCCGAGTTATGTGTCTGTGTGACTCAATCCAAGGCTTTCACGGAATCTGGCTAAGTACGCGAAACATGTGTAATGCTGTTATTTTGGTTATCATTTTAGTATACAATGTTATTGCTGTATTTGGTTATGAAGACGGACGAAGGAATGTTCACAGAACGGATGACTAATGTGGTGATATTTATGTGAAAAACAACGGATAAATGAAATAGGCGCCAATAGCAGTAATACTTTTATGTTACCCATTATTGTATTATTGATTTGGACAGTAAATAATTTCTAATTTCTTATTATAAAACTCGGTTATGGTTACACGAAATCGTTTTTCACGACATCCACCCAAAATCACTTTTTGGCACGTTTCTCTATCGAACCTACTGACTCTGGTTTTCCTATCCACTAAGGAAATACATAAGTTAATAAAAGTCGGATCCGAAGGCTTTCCCATACAAAACTGAATTTTATTTTTGTTCTCCAGATAACCTTATGTTTCGAACTTTCGAAGATACGACCTCATGCATCTAATGTATACAGGGTGGCAGGTTAGACAGTGGAAATATTTTAAGGGGTCATTGTACTCATCATTATGAACAACTTTTACTATGGGACCAACCCTGAAATCGCGAAAAAAAAATCAGCTGTTCCATACATTTTGTTGAGTTATGTGAACATAAATGTATGGAACAGCTGATTTTTTTTTCGCGATTTCAGTGTTGGTCCTATAGTAAAAGTTGTTCATAATAATGAGTACAATGATCCCTTAAAATATTTCCACTGTCTAACCTGCCACCCTGTATATGAAAAACATGAAACACGAGCCAACATGTAAAACATTCAGACGAATCAACGTTTTGCTTTGCGAGAATATCGCACATCGGCAAGAAAGGTGTCACAACACAATAAATGTAGTTTTTGGGAAATCACGATTTTCTTTTTTTTAGATCCTAGAATTCCTTTATACAAGGACACGGCAGACGCCCATAGAACACTGGGCTTCAGATTGTGTATGTCGGTACAGATATGAAATTAGTTTGGTGTGATCGAGTATTTCAAGAGTATTTAAATTCATTTCTTATTTGTTTTTGTACGTAATTGGATTAAAAAGAAATTATCGTATTTGTGACAGTGAGGTTAATATGGTGTGAATGATCCAATGAAGTACAGCGCGACTAATGAGTTCTCAATTCAAAGGTTTTAGTTGCTGTCGACATGATATTCTGTGGAGGCACGCGCCAGCCAGGATGCACCCGTTTTTGTTTTATTGGTTTTTTCAAAATGGCAACGGCATAATCATTTTATTTCTTATTTATTTTGATTTTTGATTTCAATTCTTAATCTCTAAGATAAATTAGGCAAAGAACAAATAAAATATATTGTTATTTTTGGTTAAGCTTTTATTACTGTACCATATCAAGCCCAAAACTGCCAATGTATCTCTTTCTGTATTAAATGCCATCTCTCAGCGAGGAATCGCACTATAATTATGAAATTTTTTTAGCAGATCAAGTTTGTAATTGCCTTTCAGACGGCATACATAACTCAATTTCGTATTATTATGTGTTGTGACACATTTCTTGCCGATGTGCGATATGGAAACAACGTCAGATCATAGAATAAAGGGAGATATCCCAAGGTGCTATTGAGCTTGACGCTTTGACATGATTAATGTGATCATGTTGCCACCGAACCGAACGCAATCGATGATTTATATACCAACACTGTTTTAGTTAAGCCAGTGGTTCCTAACCTTTTCAATCTTGCTACCCCTATGACCTATTAGAGAAACTCATTTTACCCCTAATTTTTATTTATTAATTTATTTTCCCCTCCCGCCTGCCTTTAAAATGTTATCACATGAAAAAGTCTTTATTGATCACAATAAATTGCACAAAAAGTTCATGAATTAATGATCAGTGTTAAAATTGGTATTGTTTTGCATTCGCATGTTTTAATGTTTAGTTTTTAATCATTATAAAATTATATTGCCAGTCTTATTACCCCCGCAGAATAGCTGTTTTACCCCCGAGGGGGTAATTACCCCCTGGTTAGGAACCCAGGAGGTAAGCCTTTGAACGCCGTGGCAGTCACCGGTGACCTCAGATCATAGAAACAAGGAGATATGCCATCATAGCAAATTACTACCGGAACAACTGATGCCACTTTTAGTACATTTTTCGACATAATTACGCGCATAATTAAGCGCTCCTTGTGAATAAAAAGATCTCCCACGCATTAAACATTCCGCACACCCTCAATCTAACACTGTTAATCGTCACTCAACACTAGCACTAAACTAAAACACTGTATTTATACCATCGATCGTGTTCGGTTCGTCGCCAACGCGTACGTTTATATGAGCAATTTGCTCAAGATCAGAGCATCAAGCTCGATAGCGCCTTGACACACTCCCTTGTTTCTATGATCTGAGCCGATGACCGACAAACAATACATGTTCTATTGTGTCTGGTGGCGTGTCGTTCAAAGTGATAATTAAGTGTGAGTGACAAGTGACCAATAACATTACTAAAACAAAAAGGAATAAGTAGAAGAGATAAGAGCGGGGCGTGTTCCTACCGCGATACTCAATGTACGTACTGTTGATAACAAAGCGAAACCAGATAACTTACAATTTCACACAAACATTGTAAAACAGTTTATAGGACGGTTATTTATAAGTAATGTGTCACCTGCTTATCTTTTAAATAGACTGATAAACACATTACCCTCCTTTGCGTCGCGCAGTCGGGTAAAAAGATAAGCAAAGATGTAGAAAAAACAAAAAAAACAGACTACATAATATTTTAATTTATTTTGATTCCTCTCACGTAAATTATTGTTATTTCTATTTTTCTGTGATAGAGGATAAATCACAATTTACGTGGGAGGCATCGATTTTTTATCCCGTTATTGACGAGTGATAGATAGATGAGAAGTATAATTATGTGCTCAACATCAAGATCTATCACTATGCCAAATCTCAAGTTTCTACGTTACTTCGTTTTCGAGATAAACCTCTGTAACAGACGGACGGACTACACGGACATGATCTTATAAGGGTTCCTTTTAGGTACGGAAACCTAATTACATTAAACTAGCAGTTCACCACGGTTTCACCCCCGTAGCTCGGCTCCTAAGGGTCGTAGCGTGATGTTAAATAGCCAATACTATTCCTCATGAATTGGGCTATCACACACAAAAAGAATGTTACTAATCCGACTAGTGCATAATCGGCCTATAATGTTCCCACTGCTGGGACACAGGCCTCCTCTGTGAGAGGGAGTGCACCGTAGTCCACCACGCGGGCCCAGTGCGGGTTGGTGGACGTCACATGTCTTCGAATTTTTTGGTTCTAGGACATGCCGGTTTCCTCACGATGTTTTCCTTCCCGTTAAAGCAAGTGATAATTAATTTCTAATACGCACATGACTTCGAAAAGTCAGCGGTGCGTGCCTCGGGATCGAACTCGAACCATTCGCCGTGGGAGGCACATGGTTAATCCACTAGGCTATCACTGCACTATCCAACTAGTAATTCCAAAGATTAGCGCGTTCAAACATACAAACAAACTCTTCAGCTTTATAATATTAGAATAGATTTATAATCAACACTGACTGTACCTTAAAATCCGAAACCATAGTCGCTACTCCCTCTGACTAACACAATACCACTACTAGACGAACAAATAGAAAACTACTGAGTCAGAGTACTAGAAAATCGATTACATAGAAGGAAAAAGGTTCTATGAAGTATTTTTCCATGAAAACGTCGTGGTAATAATGTAGGGCGGGCGGACGATGACTAATACACTGCTCTGGGCGGGCGGTAGCGATTTACCGACGACGCGACAACAAATGTTACAAACACTACTGCAATAATAATAAGCTTTGTTAAAAAACATAATGAAAAAGTACAAACCGCCTTCAAAAAGATCACAATAATTTTGTGTAAAACAGTTTTGGAAGTCGATGCCTTTTTAGGGTTCCGTACCAAAATGGTAAAAAAGGAACCCTTATGGTGCGACTTCGTCTGTCTGTCTGTCTGTCACACCTGCTTATTTCAGCAACTACTTATGCTATCGACTTGAAATTTGGAACAGTTATAAAAAATGCTTGTTCAACGTTATTGCAAATAAAAAAAATCCAAAAATATTTTTATTTTCATTGTAAATGGGGCCGGAGTGGGGGTCCAAAATTTTAAAGTGGGGTTACTAGGTCAAGTAACATATCATATGAAAGGGCTTGATCTGCACATTTCAAAATATATTTTCATTTTATTTTATGTCTCACAGTTCTCGACATATGATGAAAACTGTCCGAAAAAATACCATTCCCCCCCCCCCCCCCTTATCTCCGAAGTTTGCGGGGCAAAAAATCTGAAATAATTAGGGTTGATAGGAATTGACCCAAATATGGCACTAAAAATAAAACGATGTTCCTAACTAGTACAGTTTTTTCAAAATCATCAAAATTCCTTCACAAACAAACAGTTATGCAGTCCGGATTTTTTCACTTTATACGTCCAAATATGATACGGAACCCTCAGTGCGCGAGTACGACTCGCACTTGGCCGGTTTTTTGATTTGGTTTGATTCGGCACCGTGCGCAAAGTGAATTAAATACCGTTTATTGACGATGGTTAAAAAAGCTACAATTTATATAAAGCCACCAGACGACCTTTCTCTATCAAATGAAAAAACAAACACAAAATTCTATTCGTAATCGGCGAAAATATCAGGTAACAAGATACCACATATTTTTTGTAGTCGCTTAAAAATTATACGGATGCCATATTGTATCATTAATTAAATGCAATGATTTATGTACTTCTGTAAATAACACTTAACCTATCCTATTAACCTATCCTACTAATATTATAAATGTATTTGTGTGGGGAGCGCCTCCGCAGCCGGCGGCGGCTCCCAAAAATAACGCCGTTGGGAACCGGAGTAACCTTGGAGTAGCAGTGATACCAGACGAAAATAATTGCAAACTACCGTAGCAACAGATTAATGTTGCCGTGTTTTAAGGTGAATTATCTACCTTAGATTGATTTTTAAATTACAGTGTCACTGTAAAACAAAATTTCTGGACTTACAAGGGGGAGGGAGGTGGTCGACGTAGCCCCGCTACACGGGGCTCCTATTTCTGTCTGCAAGGTTACAAGTAACCTAACACGAACGGGTTGACGGGGGCTTCAGTGAGCGAGCAAAGCGAGCGAACGAAGCCCCCGTCAACCCCTTCGAACCTAACCTGTCCGTGTCGGGTGTCCAAGTTCCCAAGCTCGCTTCGCTCGCTCTTGGACCCTAGTTAGGTATGTTACTGAAATGAAACATGAAATGTTTTTTTAAATTTAACCCCATTTCCCGCTTTTTTTCAAAAGTCAGCACCGGCTGCCAATTTAGCAACCGCCACCGGCTGCAAATTCAGGTCACGGCGGCGGTCGTGGAGTCACTTCCATTTGTGTGTGTGCTGTGTGTGTTTGTTACTTCTTCGCTCTGAAACGGCCGAACAGATTTAGATGTTTGACAAAAAGATAGCCTGGGACTTGTAAACGCACTTCCGTTACTCATCCATTTTCAGGCAGACGAAGTCGCGGGCAACAGTTAATAAATACTTATACAGGGTGGCAGGTTGGACAGTGTAAATATTTTAAGGGGTCATTGTACTCATCATTATGAACAACTTTTACTATGGGAACAACCCTGAAATCGCGAAAAAAAAATCAACTGTTCCATACATTTTGTTGAGATAAGTGAACATAAATTTATGGAACAGCTGATTTTTTTTCGCGAATTCAGGGTTGGTGCCATAGTAAAAGTTGTTCATAATGATTAGAACAATGACCTCTTAAAATATTTCCACTGTCTAACCTGCCACCCTGTATACTTTCAAGTTAAGATTTTGTTAGGTAGGTACCTATATTAATTGGCGCTGGCATTTCTTAACTGATGTTTCAATAATATAAATAACGAGACGAACCCAGAGGTCATAGTTAAAGTTCAGACAATATAAAATGATTATTGAATGCACAAAAATATATATTTGCCGTCTTTATCTAGTTCTAACCTTTTCTCTCCTATCTTTCAGTCCATCCAAAGGTTGTCTGGAAGAGATCGCCTTGTGTGGTAAGACCGCCCATTGAAGATTATTAATTGTTACGTTTTGTTCTGTAAATGTTACTTGTGGTTTAAATATAACCGGGATATGATAACTGACTATGATAGGCTGAGTATTATACAGGGTGGCAGGTTAAACAGTGGAAATATTTTAAGGAGTCTTGTACTCATCATTATGAACAACTTTTACTATGGGACCAACCCAGAAATCGCGAAAAAAAAATCAGCTGTTCCATACATTTTGTTGAGTTATGTGAACATAAATGTATGGAACAGCTGATTTTTTTTCGCGATTTCAGGGTTGGTCCCATAGTAAAAGTTGTTCATAATGATAAGTACAATGACCCCTTAAAATATTTCCACTTTTTAACCTGCCCCCCTGTATAATAAGCTGAACGATGATCACAGAGCAGTTCGGACTTTTACCATTAAGGGTTGGTAAATCTTAGGTTTTACTGGTAAATATTAAGATTTGCCTGAGTTCGGGCTTTTACAGTAAAAATTATATATAGTTAAGATTCTTTTGATTATAATAACACATTTCCTTATTGCATGTATTTTCAAAATAAATTCCTGACTATGCAGCTATATTTCGAGCTTCCGTGACACTCAACCCAATTTATAAGTCAGCGGCTGGCCTATTAATTTCACAGTTCACATGCTACATAATATGGCAATTAGAAGCAAATTAATAGTTTCCCGACAGCGCTGTTAAAAGGAAGGGTTAAGTTACTACTCCCTACATAAACTAAACTGAGTCATACCTACCTACTTACTTAGTTTAAGATGCTGTCAAACGGGCTAGTTTTTAAGCAATTTCTTGCTGCAATTGTATAGCAGTGAGTTGAAATCTATATCGTACAACAGTTCTTTATTGTGATGTACCATCATTTAATTTCATTGCAATATCGCCGGGCTATACTGCAAGATTGCGGAAATCGTTCTACTGAGTTGCACGATATAGATCTCAACTCACGGCTATAGTTATTAAATATATAAGACGTGATTCTCTAAAATCATATGACACGAGCGGGATTTGAACCCGCGACCTCTGCCGAACCGTGGCTAGTGCTCTAAATGGGTCTCAAATTTCAAATGAGTCGGGCGAGACCCGGTAGCTCAGTTGGTTCAGAGCACTAGCCACGGTTCGGCAGAGGTCGCGGGTTCAAATCCCGCTCGGGTCATATGATTTTTGAGAATCACCTATATATTTAATAACTTAATAGAAGCATAACATGGCTTTGACATGTTTAAAATTCACAAAAAATATACATTTATCACGGCTATAAAATTGCAAAAGAAGAAATTGTCAAAAAACTAACCCGTTTAAACGCACCTAAATGTTTTTTTATAAAGTTAAAATATTTAAAAAAAATACCTGAAACCAACATTACCTACCTACCGAATTAAAACCACCATCAAATCCTTACATGAACAAAGGGTAGGGGAAACCGCACGCAATGCAGCTAAACTCATAACTTCACTGAACATTTCCGTGAAAAACTCGCACGCTCACACGCTCGCAGGCGTGACTCACTTCCACACGGATTTCCCCATTGTTATCGCGTTGTTATCTATTAGATCACTAGATGATTAATGAGTGTTTTTGTTAATAGTCTTGTATTCATTTTGAGTGCTAATGCTAATTTTAAATTGAATTACATCGCGTCGGAAAAATCTGAAAATCGCTTTGCAGCCACTAACAAAAACAAAATTCGATAATACAAATGTTGGGAAAAACTAAATTTTATATACTTATTATCGAAATTGTTTTTCAGATTTTTCCGACGCGATGTAATTCATTAAAGTCAAAGTCAAAGTCAAAACATTTATTTCAATTAGACCATTTACAGGCACTTTTGAATAGTCAAGCAATAGTTGTCACTCAGTTTGTCCGTTAGTTGAAGCTAGTTGTCTGTTCCAAAACGTAGATTCCTATGGAGAAGAACGGACAAGAAACTCCATGGTTACTCTTTTTCAACTAATTCAAATATACAATTTCTTTGTTTACATTAAAAATATGTTGTATTAAAAATGTAGTCAGAGTTGTTCACATTCATGGAACATACCCCCAAATTCCATCCTTAAGAGTCCCAGGTATAAGGGCTCTTTCAATTTAGACCTTTGTTACCGGATTGCATCCGTGCGGCAGCAGTGCGGCTGTCGTACTGCGCACGGGCGATTGTTTCTTTCCATATAATTGACACGTCGAGAGCGCCGCCGCCGTCCGGCTGTCGTGCAGCAGCGCCCTCGATGCGTCAACTATATGTAATTGTAAAATAACAACCGTTGTGCGCAGTATGACACCCGCACGGCAGCAATCCGACACCAAACGTCTAAATTGAAAGAGCCCTAAACCACCTTCCTTGGAGAATTATTACTCAACCACTGAAAAACAGCAATCCCATACATTACTACTCGCCAACTTCAGTCGTTAATTGCATAACAGGCGGTCATTGGCCTAAAGTTAGCGTATATCTAATGTGCATGGTCGCCACCTCGTTACTGACACCTGGCGGGCTGCCAACCCCGCTTGAATAACTGCCGTGACGACTGGTAATGACGTGTTTTTCTTAAGGCGCTGATAACTGCCAACGGCCTTGAGTGATTTGGGCGGTATAGCTTGAGTGTTCTGCGCTGAGCTCAAGCAACGCGACATACGTCCACCGAGCAATACGACTCGCCTATCAAGGAGCGCGCTGTGCAGAATTAGACGTATTATTACTTTTTAGTATCTAAAATATAAAATAAAAAAAAAGTAACAGGCAATATTATAGGTAGTAACATAGTCTTTTCACACAAAACAAATCATGAAAATATCTTAAGCGATTTGAAAGTAATTACGTTTTTATGTTTTGGGTAGACACGAATTCATGAATTTATTTCATTAGGTATTTTACTACAATAGTTAAATATTCACAGGTACGATCGATGTATATATATTCTAGTTTAACATAAAAAAATTGCACAACTAACCTGCATTATTTGACGGCGAAATAAGAAATTTAAAACTTGAGATTTACGGCCGTTACCATTTACCGTCGCCTTAAGAAATTACTATACATGATCAATATTATTAGAATTCTGATGAGTTACTCGAATAAATAGGTCCTGGTTTTTCAGGTAGGTGATAACAAAGTACTGTGATTGATTGAGAGACAACGCACAGCCTATACCGGTAGACTTACCCCCGTATTCACGAACAATGAGGACTCATAGTAAAGTGAACAAAAAACTCATTCAAATGTGTATTATGTTAAGGGTCATAGTCGTATGAAGCGCTTGTTTATATTCGCGTATAAGAGAACCTTATTGTATCAGTGTAAGTATTTTGGTCCCATACTTCATGGTGGGAATCTCGCGACAAGACGCGCGCCGTTGACCGCTTAGTATTTATCTAATGCGCGTACGCATAGCGCTCTTGTTTAGCGCCTGAGAGCTGGCCATCTGCCAACCTCAGCGTACCTGTCCTGACTTGTTCACGAGACCATCAGATAGCGCTTCGATAACCATTTCAGTCATTGATTTAGTGAAAGTCAATATGGCTGCGATTTCAAGGTCTTACGTATCTAAATCTGCCAGTTTCTTTACTCGGAGCTTCTTTGAAGGAGATGAAATTGTCCAGAAAAGTATCTAACTACTTAGCTTGCAAAATTAGAAGTTACGAAAGATGAACGCGCCAGTTATGAGAGACGAATTTCAAGCTTTAGACTTTAGTCTGTTTAAAAGTTAAGCGGAATTTAGCCTACTTGATGCAAGAAGTTTGTCGAGCTTGACCTCCTGGGTTCAACTCCGTAGTCAGTAGATCATTGACCATGGGACCGTTAACCCTGAGTTTATCCTGCTTATTACCCTGGCCGATGGAAAGGTTCTGGAGGTAGACTGATGACCTGGTGAAGGTCACGGGAATCCGCTGGATGTGGGCGATGCGGGACCGGACAACGTGGCGACGCTTGGGTGAGGCCTATGCCAGTGGACGTCTTTCGCCAGATATGATGATGATGATGATTACCCCTAAAAACTATATCTGGTCAAAAAACTTTAGGTACTTCATGAAAATTGCTGCCTGACCTACCTCAACTGAACTCCTCTAGACATAATAGGAGTCATCGACCAATTAATGTACTAGCATACTCAACATAGCGCCGCCCCGACCTGGCTCTCTGCCAGCCCCATTAATACCTGTCGTAACGTTCACACGATACCATTGATGTGGTACGTTGATTGTTAAATGGCTACTGTGAATTGGTCTGTGACCATGTGAGGTTAAGCTGCGTTTGGCGCGGTCAGTTCATGGATGGATGACCGTTTATTGCATATCGTGATTTCTCCAATATGTTATTTTTGCGTGATGCGCGCACAGGCAGACAAAAATTTTAAAAAATATGTTTTTGGCCATGATCACTTCACAGTACCCGATCCCGACTGTTTTTCTGGAATATCTTCAATGTACAGACACGGCTTTTTTACAGTTTTATAATAGTACTAACTGTGCCCACGGATTCACTCCCGTTGCTCGGCTCCTAAGGGTTGTAGCGTGATGTTAAATAGCTTATACGATTCCTCATGAATCTGATATTATATCATAGTTCTTTTGCAGCGGATTGAAAAACAATGCTACCAGCTTGCCGCTGGTAACAATGTTTCCTCCCTGACTCCTTTAAGGTGCGGTTAAACGGGCTAGATTTTTGTCAATTTCTTGATGCAATTGTATAGGCGGCTATACAATTGCAGCAAGAAATTGACAAAAATCTAGCCCGTTGTTGTTAGAGCATCTAGCAAGTTGCCGACTATGTCGCTCAACACCGTGCAACAATTTCTGCAATCCTGTGTAGCCCGGCGATATTGGCAAGATATTTCATTTATATTATTATATATTATATCATAGTAGTCGCAAGTATTCAATGTCTAACCGGCGTAGATTGCAAATGATTTATCCCGCTTTGACTTTACTGCAATATCGCTGACTCGCTGTACATCCTCTTTGCTCTTCCTCAGCAAACCAGTTGCAGAATATTGCTGGACTACACTCGGAAATGTATTGCACAATGAAATTGCAGCAAGGGAATGCAATTTTTGTAGCCCGTTTACAGGCGCCTGAAGAGACTCTCATAATTATTATCTTAAGCTACAAAATGTACTTATTCCTAATACTTCCTTGCCTACATGGAACCCTCGTTACTCAGTGACCTGGCTCTCTGCCAGCCCCATTAATACCTGTCGTGTGCCGCACATTAATGCGACTTCCTCACTGCAGTCCAGTATATGTACAGCTTGGTCAGCATCTATATAGCAGTATCTGATACTATTTACTTTTGTTGCAGTATATTGCCCTACTGTTTAACCGACTTGAAAAAGGAGAAGGTTCTCAATTCGGTGTTTAAATTTTCGGTTCCGTACCTCAAAAGGAAAAATGGAACCCTTATGGGATCACTTTGTTGTCCGCCTGTCATGACCATGAGTAGAGCCATCTGCTCATAGATATAATATGCAATGATAACGAATTCGTAAAAGTAATCGAACTCGGAATAAAGTATCTATTAAAAGTTAGTTGTTTGCATTTGTAACAAATATTTTTTAAATCATTTTTGAGATCTGCAGATGATGGTCGCATGTTTATGAACCTACTTTTAAAGCACTATTTTGTGGGTTCACGACCCAGAAAATACTATGACATTGTTAGGGTCAAGAGGATTAATGTCAAGGCGACAATATATCGACAATTTCAACTTTCACATTAATACCTACACAGCTAGCCCACGAAATGTAGCCAAAATTCACAGTTAGACATAATATAAACATTCTAATACCATAATGCAATGTACCACAATGAAATATTGATAGATCTCGATAAACGTGTGCGATCAATCATACAGTCATTTCGCGTAATGACCGCCCGCGGCGATAGTGCGCAACGCCACTTTTACTCAACCATTATTGATAGGACTTTTGTCAAAACATCATTATTAATTTAGCGAATTTTCGCACAGTAATATACCCTGAGGTTTAGAAAGAATTGAGTCGTAAAAAATGTCTTTGTTGTATTCGATGATGTTTTATTTGCTTACGTAAGTGTTAAATCTTTCTGCGTAATCCAATCTAAAGATGATGTTCTCTAAAATAATAAAAAAGCTCAAGATCCGCTTCATAAGCACCAGCCATTCTTAATATTGGCCGTATTGCTCACAGCACCTCTTCACTTCATTTACAGAGAAGAAACGACTGTTGAAGTGAAATCTATACTAATACGTATACATATTTTAAATCTGAAGAGTTTGTTTGTATGAACGCGTTAATCTCTGGAACTACCAGTCGGATTTGAAAAAATATTTTTGTATCTCATAGCCAGGTTCATGAGGAATAGTATAAGCTACTTAACATCACGCTACGACCCTAAGGAGCCGAGCAATGGGGGTGAAACCACGGGGAACAGCTTTTGGGCTCCTGACTACCCGTAACGACTGTCAAAGATATTCTTATGACAACCGGGACCGACTGTTCAAGGTGCTCTCCGAGGCACGGAGACTCGGAGACGCACTCAATGTGTTAAGAACGGTCACCCATCCAGGGATTGACAGCGGCAAGCGCATCTTAACCTCGCAGATCGATCGATCAGCGTGGCTGTCATTTAGCCACGAGTCCCTTCAACCAATAGCTTATTGAAAAGTTGAAAACTATTTGCACTAAGTCCCATCCTGCTGCAAACGTCTTCCTTTCAACACCGCGCCACCACGAACCAAATCTATACCTACTAAGAAATATTATCAATGCGAAAGTTTGGATGGATATATTATGATAGTTTGGAAAGGATGGATGTTTGTAACTCAATCACGCATGAACGGCTGAAAGATAGACTATAGTCTGAAATAGCATAGGCTACTTTTTATCCCGAAAAACGCGGGTGAAGCCGCGGGTGGAAGCTAGTAAGTTCATAATTTTATTTAAACTGTAAATAATATCCCAAGAAATGTCAAGACATTCCATACACCTGGACCCCACCTTAGAGATTAGTCCTTAGAATACATTAAGCATTCATTCTGAAGCCGATAGCGGTCACGACAATAGACTGATCGAAATAATTGCAGCCGTTCCCACGGGTCAAGTAACACTGGTACTTGTAGCAAAAGCATAAGTCTAACCCACCCATTGATGGTGGGCAAACATTGGTTTTAAATACGTGTTGGTTTAGTGTCCATTGGAAGGCGAGTGATTAATTTATTGCTGTGCAGTTTCTATGGAAAATTGCTTTTGAAAGGCGATTCAGCGCTACTAAATGAATACCAGCGATTTGTTGTACCTAATAGAGCTGTTTGTGAAAGCTTGTTACCTACATACTATCTATTTCTGCTGCTTAAGAGCATTGCTGTTTTGAAGGGTATGGGTGCCGGTGTAACTACAGGTGCCTAGAGACAAAGTTGAAATGTCTGATGTACATGAGACATTTCAACTTTGTCTCTAGGGTGGACATCGCAACTGCGACGCCTCTAGTATTGCCATCAAGTCACTTGCCATTAAGTCACTTGATTCTAGTGGGCCACTTACTTGTTGGCTACACATCATATAGAAAAAAAACATTTTCCCAATTTATTAACATAATTATTTCTGGGGCCTATTTGATGTAACTACTCTGCAAGTCTGCACCCTAATTTTAGAACTCTTCAACGAAATCATGTTTTATGTACACACATTTTGCAGACTGATAATAATATATTTAAATTTAGAAGAGTAAAGAGTGAGCTCGCATTCGAAAAGCCAATATTTTTTCATAAAACACTTTCGCTCCACACTCTGCAATATTTGAAAAGTGAAGAGAAGAGAGCAGAGTGCAGACTTGCAGAGTGCAGACTTGCAGAGTGCAGACTTGCAGAATGGTTACATCAAATAGGCCCCTGGTCATGTAAAACTAGCAGGATTGTCTTTTAATATTAAAGGCACAATATATTTTATCCAAAGAATAAAACTGTCGTTTGACAGATATTGTATAGAAAAACTGACAAAAATTTAAAATTATTCCTTGGAAGTTATCTTGATTGAAAAATTGGCTCTAAATCATCAATGAATTAATCAAAAACTTATAGATATCATGTCTGTTTCGAAACTTTAGAAATAACGAAATGAAAAAACTTTTTGAACAAAAAATAACCGACTTCAAAAAGCCACTACAAAGAAAATAATAATTTTGGTTTCGGAAGTCGGTGGCTTTGGTTTTTGTTTGATTTTTTTGCCACCGACTTCCGAAACCAAAATTATTATTTTCTTTGTAGTGGCTTTTTGAAGTCGGTTATTTTTTGTTAAAAAGATTTTTATTTTTCCCTTTTTAGTTCTTTATCGCGCGTTAGATTACTTTGACGACTTCGAGCAACAGTAAATCTTGTGTGTACATTTATGCATATAACTTTGTACATAGGAATGATTACCTAATGTGTTATATACTAAAACCTTCCTCAAAGTATGTAGATTACGTTAGTGAAAACCCCATCCAAATCGAATCAGTTGTTTTTGAGAAAATCGCGCACATACAAACATACATACATACATATATACATACATACATACATACATACATACATACATACATACATATATACATACATACATACATACGGGACGAATACAGAACCTCCTTTTTTGAAGTCGGTTAAAAAAATGAAATACACGGTAATTGATATTAAATAAACTGTAAAGTAATTCCTTGAGGGCGCTTGTAGACGTCCGGGTTTTTTCACCAGACATCGGACCGATTTTTTACCATTGTATGGTTCATAATGAATCCAGCGTAAATTGTTCGCCGGACCAATGTCCGGTGCGTGTTCACACATTCATTATAAACCATACACCACCGCGAATCCGGTAAAATATCGGTCCGTTGTCCGGTGAAAAAACCGGACGTCTCCAAGCGCCCTGAGAGTTCAAAAGTAGGTTTCGATAAAATAACTTTTTGAAAATACAGTTCCCATCGCAACATGGCCAGACTACTTCATTAAATAAAGTTCAAGATTTTTAGTAGATAGCGTATAATTCATGTTCCGTGAGTCACATTCTTTACGACTGTCATAGCACTCATTACTCATAACATTGGCGTGTTACCAAAATATTAGTATTGCTGAATGCAGTCCGCATTATGTAGAGTAGGGGACTGCAGCTGCAGCCTTATTTAAATATTACTGTTAATTACTTGGAACAATAAAATCAATCATAAAATTTGAATTATAATGCCTTAGCGAGCACAGCTTAGCTTATAGGTACTCCAATTATTATTATAACATTACACAAATAACTGTGAAATAACGATAGTTATTGTGTCATGTTGTTGAAATGACTGCATTTTTGTGTTTAAATCTACATAGGTATTTATCATTAAATAACAAAACTTAATAGACGTTAATATTTAAATAACGAAACAAGCAGGTAGTAACCGTTTTTTGGATAATGCTAAAATAAATGGAGTATAGTTGTATGGCGGTTGGCAAGGCCACGCAATTGATTTACTGTTTGACGCGAATGCGATTTCTACTCTAAACGAGTAATTTTGTAAAGCCAGCTTTTCAAATTCAAAAACCATTTATTCAAAGTAAGCTTATGCCAATTAGTACTTTCCAAAAGACAGCCCCAAAATATGCTCTTCTGTAACGCTTCTGTAACGTTTTGTTGCGAAGATGTGGCGCAACCAACAAAACGCAGCAAAATGATTCTGTCTGTCAATTGCTTTACGTGGGTATGTATATTTTTTCCATTATTATAATAAAATAGGCAGGCATAGCTTTAAAAAAAATACTTTTAAATCTGTAGGCAAAACAGAGTACCTACAAAAAACTTGTGATTTTTCACTTTTATAACAAATATGGCAGCTTCCATTTCCCACTAAACCAGTCCCCATACTCAACACCTTAGACCATTTATCTATGGACTTGCAAAGCCGGACGTACCCCTCTGCCAAAGTACACTGGCCATTTGAGCGATTTTGACAGGAGTTGGCCATTTAAAACTAATTCATGCACGACAGCTGTCCATTTTGTATTTTGTATTGTCATTTTGAAAATTGTTAAATTGTGTAGATTCCTCTTGTAAAAGGCGCTCTGCTACTTCAAGTCTGTAAAACCATGGAATTTTCTATCACTAATAGTACAAATTAGGTATGCACCAACATGGTTTCACCTCGCCCCTCGCCCCGCAAAAAGTGGCGGAAAATGTTATTCGGTAAATCGCCGCTTGGCACCTCCATAGGAATAGCAATAACGATAGCAACTGTCACCTCCCATACGTAATGCAACCACATATCAAGCTCATAACTGGGCTCATCCATCAGCTGCGCATACCTGCGTACTGAATGGAAAGTAAGCTATAACATTGTCGCAACTGATCTGTAACACATGACCTATGACGGCCTGTAATAAGGAGTAGTGTTGCCGCTCGATAGTTGCCCGATAGCAAGTCGATTGTTCTATCGGTAGTTCGAATCGTGACAATACTATTGATGGAGGCAATACTATCGATAATCAAAACAATCGATAGTCCGAAACAATCGATAGTTCAAAACAATCGATAGTATTTATACTAATTAGTACTATCGATACTATCGATAGTATTGTTTGTCAGAACTTCGAAAGTGTCGATACTATAGATGCCTTTTTTAGGGTTCCGTAGTAAAACTATGAACCCTTATAGTTTCGTCATGTCTGTCTGTCTGTCTGTCCGTCCGTATGTCACAGCCATTTATTTCTGAAACTATAAGAACTATACTGTTGAAACTTGGTAAGTAGATGTATTATGTGAATGGTATTAGGATTTTCACAAAAAAATAAAAAAAAACAATAAATTTTTGGGGTTCCCCATACTTAGAACTGAAACTCAATTTTTTTTTCATCTTACCCATACGTGTGGGGTATCTATGGATAGGTCTTCAAAAATGATATTGAGGTTTCTAATATCATTTTTTTCTAAACTGAATAGTTTGCGCGAGAGACACTTCCAAAGTGGTAAAATGTGTGTCCCCCCCTGTAACTTCTAAAATAAGAGGATGATAAAACTAAAAAAAATATATGATGTACCATGTAAACTTCCACCGAAAATTGGTTTTAACGAGATCTAGCACGTAGTTTTTTCAAAATCATCACAATTCCTTCAAAAACAAAGTTTGTTATGCGGTCCGGTTTTTTTCACTTTATACGTCCAAAACTGATACGGAACCCTCGGTGCGCGAGTACGACTCGCACTTCGCCGGTTTTTTTATATGCCTTTTTTAGATGGATACTATCGATAGTGTAACTATCAACGCAACGCTAGAGGAGGTATTATTCAATCGGTTTGCAATCGACTGTTATGTTTTATAGATGCTAATGTATGGAGGAATTCGAGAAGTACATTGCTAAAGGTCGAATACCGTCGCTCTCTATGTGACACCCTCAGATCATAGAAACAAGGAGATTATGCCATCATAGCAAATTAGTACGGTAATAATTGATGCCACTTTTAGTACATTTTTCGACACAATTACGCGCATAATTAAGCGCTCCTTGTGAATAAAAAGATCTCCCACGCATTGAACATTCCGCACACCTTCAATCTAACACTGTTAATCGTCACTCAACACTAGCACTAAATTAAAACACTGTATTTATACCATCGATCGTGTTCGGTTCGTCGCCAGCGCGTACGTTTTTAATTTAAGCAATTTGCTCAAGATCAGGCATCAAGCTCGATAGCGTCTTGGCACATCTCCTTGTTTCTATGATCTGAGGTGACATCTCATAACTGCTTTGGTTAATTTTAAGTTTTGATGCAAAAATGTCCATAGCGTAATTTCCATTTCCATCTTTCTAGTGATACCGTATTAACCCTGCTGGGCCAGCTTATCAATAATACGGCGCTATGCGACCACAGCTATACCCTGGATATTAAAACATTGATTTATTAAGTTTTTCACAACACCGAATTCCAGGCTATCAGACAGTAATATCGACACCTTTGGGTTCAAAGGGCGTAAAGACCATTTTGACCAAAATGAGATTTGAGCCATATAATCAATACCTTTAGGCCCAAATTTCATTTCTGCCAAAATGGTCATTACGCCCTTTGAACCCAAAGGTATCGATATTTTCTTGTTTCATGCTTTTCAGTTCGATTTTGGTCATAGTCGGGTTTTATCAAGATCGGGATCAAGAATTGCAATAGATTGCTATTGTATTTTCTACCTATAAAAATGACGTGCTGTCTAAAATATTTGTTCTTCTGCACTTTTCTTCAAATTACGGAACCATCATTGCTAATTTCTCGACTTCAAAGAATTTCATACAAAATCAAACGAGCAGTGATAGTACAAACAGTTTTAAGGTGATCAAACCAAACACTGTATTAGACAAACGACATTTTCAAGTTAATGTGACATGTTTGTCGGCAAGTGCGAATTGAGTAGACATTAGCAATACAAGTGGCACAACTTTACTGTACTTCGTAAGACTGAGGTGACACTGCGGGAGGCAGCGGATTGATTCAGCTTTCTTAAAGGAGGAGTTCTTTCAGGAGTTCATTTGTCCACAGAAAGTGTTAAACAATTTGTTCTTTAATGTTATAAGAGATTGAAAAACAACTGACACGGGCGGGATTTCATCCTGTGATATCTGACATGCCGTGACATTGCTCTAACCCGGGGGCCACGAAATGCGACGCTCCAAGCGAATTCGCCTTGTACTGCT
Organism: Thalpophila matura; assembly: GCA_948465475.1. NCBI lineage: Eukaryota > Metazoa > Arthropoda > Insecta > Lepidoptera > Noctuidae > Thalpophila > Thalpophila matura. The sequence continues at coordinate 1,033,434 of OX419196.1, forward strand.
AGCGTCAAAAACAAATGTAGGGAATTTTGCTGCTGCTTGCAGCGCCTACTTTGTGGCCTTGTAGTTATGAGACATACAATATTTGTTTTTAACGATCGACGCTGACGCTTGCAGCACAAGGCGAATTCGCTTTGAGCGTCGCATTTCGTGGCCGAGCCATATAACTGAACTACCGTGTTCTACTTTGAATACGCCTCATAAGAGCATTGATGACATCTATCGGAGACTAGACTCCAACTCAATGCCTTTATCTTTGCAGTTATAAGGACATCGCATCGATACAATAGCACCAAGCTATACATTACAAGTGTATATTTTTGTGAATTTTAAACATATTAAAGCACATGGCTTTGAATGTATAAAATTCACAAAAATGTTTATAACAATAACATATGTTTATCTTATTGTTATGAAATATATAACCAAAGCTCATAAGAGGCGTATTCACAGAGATTTAAAATTTCAGAGAACGTCATAACCGCTACTTTACCTCGCAGACTTTCTCCGCTAAACGCTTTCACTGTCACCTCACCCTCAGTCCTTCAACCGTTAACTATCGTGACCGGCAGTAAGTCCTTTGGTTTGCTAACAAATAACTTAGAGGTTAAATACACGTTAAATCTTCACTATTCTTTAATGTCCGACTTTTAAAGAATTTATCACACCATTCAATGCAAAGAGGATTTCAAATACTTTCGTTTCGGCAAAAAAACTGCGCACAGCGTTTACATTTAATAAGCAGAGATGGTTTTTTTTTTTAAATAATAGACATACGTTTGACCACCATCTCGCCTTATTTCAAGCTATGATGCGGTCTACGATGGTGCACACTTGCCTAGAAGATACCGATTCACTCACGACTTGAAGACACCCAGATTGTAACTATCGGGGAACACCCACTCCGGCAGCGCATTCAAGATCCACATCCACTTCATAAGGTTTTTCTGTGACTTCCATTTGGAATTAAAGCAATTCGATTATTCTTATTGGTAACTTGATACCTACTATAGAAAGTGCTGTCATCATGGGCGGACCTAGGTTTTGTAGATTCTATAAAACAAGCAAGTTATCGCATCCAGGGCAATTAAGCTAAAGATTCTGCAATTCTAAGGTGTCTATTAATTATTTCTTCGATTTGAACCCCAAGGCCTGCAGTCTCGAGTCTCGACATACCTAGATAGCGATCGCTTTACGACCGAAATCGATCGCAAAGTCCTAACGATCCGATTATGATATTTGGTAGTCTCTACCGTCAAAGCTATTGATTGGCCTGGTCTAGGACCTGGAAAAACACATAGGCTACTTATCATCCATTTTCACGCAGACGAAGTCGCGGGCAACAGCTAGTACTAAAATAAAAAAAAATTGAAATCAAAAAGCCCGACTGCAAAAGTTAATTATTTAATTTCAATCTTAGATGTTATGGCACCAACTGCACCAGACTGCTTGAAAAATGATTGCAGTCGGGTTTTTTGATTTTATCAATTTTTTTATTTCTTACCTTTTAGTGAGTTATAATTTTTAGCATTTCTCATTCCAAATTTCATTTAAACATATAAGTTGTATATATTTTTGCAAGCCATTTTTAAAACCCTTTATTTTGATACCCCACTCGAGAGGTTTTGTAAAAAAAAATTTGAAACATTTTATGGCACAAAAAAATCGGCCATTTTTAATTTTGATATACCCAGTGTCACTCTCACAATCAAGACGAATCTAATGACACCTCTCAAGCTAAAATCCATCAAGCCGTTTAGGCTGTAGAGCGTGCCAAAGAAATATAAATATATACATACAAACATACATACATACATACACTCGAAAAACATAACCCTCCTTCTGGCGCAGTCGGGTAAAAAGCTGAAGAGTATTGTTTCTTTGAATGCGCTAATCTCTGGAACTACCTCTCAGATTCGAACAATTCTTTTTGTATGTCATAGCCAGATTCACGAGGAATAGTATAGGCTATTTAACATCACGCTACAACCCTTAGGAGCCGTGCAAGGGAAACCGCGGGGCATAGCTAGTTATCTTCATAACTTAACAAGCTCACAATCACATCAAATACTTGTACACAGTTCAGCACAGCATTCGCCCACGCTGGCCCACTATAAGCCACACGGTGGCCAAGTTATTGCGTTATAAACGTAATCGGGTCTAGGTCGAGCTTTATAGCTTTTTTGTCACAAATATTTATTGCCTGGGTGTATGGAATTATTTTTGTCTTTGAAGGGTATGGAAGTGACCTTATTTAATTGCGACCCTAAGTTATCAACAACGGTGTTCTAAGGTCGATTTACATAAATAGTCTTCCTTTTCTCTGAGCCTTCCGTACTTCAGCATAACTTGGGAGACGCCACAACAATCGATTCTCCGCATTCTGCATTCCAGTCTGTCCCTACCGCCTTTTATTGTATTCCAAATAAAACCTCAGCGACCATCTTCAGCACGTGTGTTCTAGCCCTTGGACCTGTTCACTTGGATTATTCAAGATTAAACATATTCGTAGCTATGTATAAAGCCAATGTTAACGTTTTTGCACCTCTAACATTTGATCTCGTGTCAAACTTTTGATACTCCGTCATGTATTGTGAAGTGGGTCTTCAAAAAATGCCGATAGACAAAAACTAATTTAACGTCCACTCGCAAAGCTCGCGATTCCGTCCGCGTGGACTTTAGTATCCCATGGAAATTTTGGAGAATCCAGCCTTATTCACTGTCTACATCATAAAGGGAACCTCTGTGAAAAATTTCAGCTTTTTATGTCCACGCTGGCCAAGTGCGAGTTGGCAGACCTCACACATCTACAAGAACATTATGGAGAACTCACAGGCATGCAGGTTTCCTCATATGTTTTTCCTTCACCGTTAAAGCAAGTGATAATTAATTTCTAATACGCACATGACTTCGAAAAGTCAGCGGTCCGTACCTCGAGATTGAACCACTAGGCTATCACTCCGGGGAGCTTGCTCTATCAAACGAAGAAACAGAAAATGCGCTGCCTGAGTGGATGTTTCCCAACAGCAACAACCTGGGTATCTTCAAGTCACGAGTGAATTTTCTAGGCAAGCGTGCTCCATCGTAGACCGCATCATCGCTTAACATCAGGCGAGATGGCGGTCAAACGCAAGTCTAAAGACGACACCAACCTACAGAAGCGTTGTATAATTCTTCCCTTTTAAAGTCGGTTAAAAAGGGGTACAAAGTACAAAGCACTGAATGTGTCAGAAACATTTTTGTCAGAAGTACACGATGAGTTTCCACAATTCGTGATATAACAATATCCTGATCAAAAAAGAATGTCTATCACAATAAAATCATACACAACACGTACCTACTATAGCCGATGATGTGAGCAAATGATGACACTGCGCACAAAAACTCGCTTACTTCGAGAAGGTCATAAGGCCATTGTCAGTTCGGTCGTAGCATTGATGGAAAAGTTTGTATGTTTATCTGTTATTTTATCGCGAACTGCTAGACTCATTGCGATGGAACTCTTATTATGGAAATTAGGTATTTTTTACCCGATTGTCCCAGGAGGGTCATTTTTTCGAGAGTAATATGTAGCTACATGTGTGACAGTAGTCCACAGGAAACAGTGTGGCCGTTTCTAGTTTCGAAGATATATTTTTTGTTTTTCTTGTTCAACAACTGGAAGATTTGACATTTGTTGGGCCAGCTTATTAGTCATAGTCAGTAATACGGTCCAATGCGACCACAGCTATACCCTGGACATTAAAACGTTGATTTATAAAATTTTTCACAACACATTCCTCAAGTCTAGAGAAGAATTTCAGGCTGTCAGACAGAAATATGTTCTTGTTTCATGCTTTTCAGTTCGATTTTTGTCGTAGTTGGGTTTTAGTTTTTAACTATATTTTTTACCGAATGATAAGGGCGTATACTAATTTCACAGTTAAGTACCAATATTTTCTATCCTTTTTCAATAGTATTTGTAAGAATGAGATAAAGTTTGACTAAAATTAGTTTAGTGCTAAGTACGTGGCTAAGTACAACAGATTCAGCAGCAATATTTACTTACTTGGGAGTGCAGTCGCAAGATAAACTTAGTATTTTGTTTGATAGACAGCCGAAACATCTAAGACACTAGGAAGGTGGGCAATGATGTCATTCACCGGTTATTGTACAAATTGACTGCAAAAAATTGATTGATTGTATTGAGTGATGCGCTACAAAAAATATCAATATGTACATAAATGGTAATATATTATTATAATTAATTATAGACCACTGTATTGTTGTGTTTTTGTCAGCGGCGAAGAATGAGAACCCGGTACAATAAAATAGTAACAAAATCCTAACTAATACTTATTATAAATGCAAAAGTAAGTTTGTTTGTTTGTTACCTTTTCACGCCTAAACCATTGAACCAATCATCATTAAATTTTGCATATCGTCAAAGGGTCATATTGTCAGGGGTACAGAAAAGGACATAGGGTACCTTTCATCCAGAAAAAAAAGTACTGTTCCCGAGGGTACAATAACTTACGACGTTCACAATTGCTTTAGGACGCTAGATGTCACGTGTCACGCTGACGAAGTCGCGAGCAAAGTGCTAGTAGAGAATAGGTCTTTTTAAGAACAAGTCTTTCTACGAATGAGTCCAAAGTAATCCATTTCACGAATATAGGGCATTTTCAGAATGAGGCATATTGCGAATAAGTCCATAAACGACTACAGGTAGCGAATAAGTACAATATCTACTAAGCCTAATAAACTATGAAAATAAGGTCGGAAATCAATGTCCCTTAATGAACTATTTGCTTTAATAAGCTTAGGAACTAAATCCAGACTTATTTTTAATATTTTTTGTGATACATAGAAAGCACAAAGCAATCTGTTATGGATCCCATTACACAGGCAAGCATTCCGAGCGACAAACGAGTCACATCCGGTTATCAATCATTCGATATATCGGATGCCCCTCTGTGAAGATTTTGATGAAGAATCGCTATGGGTAGATGGGATACTTCTTTGATAGACAGGTTTTCAAAGTAAAATGTTTTACGCAGTAGCCACTGCAGTACCTTTTTTTTTTTTTTTTGAGGATGGGAATTCATCAAATGACCCCTCCCGCTCTGGGCGGAGCGGAAGGGAGTGTCAGACTCTTACTGACTAAAACTCACCCATGTTCCTTCCTTAGCCCTTTTGTCCGGGTCAGCGGTATCCCTTTCGGACAATCCCGCTTTCCCGGCAGGCTTGGGCCCTAGTGGGCCCCCTCTTTGATGCTGACATCTCTTTGAGGCGCGCGTGAAACACGTACGCGCCGTTCGGCACGGGCCTGGTCCTGATCGGACGGTGAGCTACCCATTACTCACCGCCCGCAGGCCCACGCCTACGGTGCCCGGGAGTCGTCACGCGGCTCCCGACGCCCGGAGCGTCTACCGCGGCGGCTTGGACGAGAGAATCTCTCCCTCTCCCGTCCCGCCGCCTCCTTCGCTAGCATGACTGCTTCGCAGAAGGAGGCGACTGCCTCCCACTCCCCCTCGCCCCGGACCATGGCTTGAACCAGGGCCGGGCGCGAGAGGTCGCCGCCGCTGACGCAGTAGCCACTGCAGTACCTACCAAGGCGTTCCTAAAGTAACTTGTAATGTGACCAAATTACAAGCACGTACAAATCAAAAGAATCCAATCAAATCCCTTGGAAAGAATTTTAGGGATTTGCAGTATACCTACCTACTTACGAAAGGATTTGTTTTTGTTTTTGAATTTAGATGCGTTTGAGCCGTCTCGCCCGATGTAAAGCGATGCAATGCGGTCTACGATGGAGCACGCTTGCCTAGAAGAAACCGATTCACTCGCGACTTGAACACACCCAGATGATATTTATGGGGGAACACTCACTGCGGCAGCGCATTCCGCTGTTTGCCGGTTCTCACAATGAAAGTGGGATCAAAGCGCTGAGACATATAATTAATTGCCTTCTAAGGAAGAATATTTTGGAACTATTTCAACTCGCACCTCCCTGCGAGATCTGTTAGGGACTCTGTTTTATAGTTTCTTAATTACCTCTTGCGACACACACGGAAGAAAGCTCGAGTGGTCTATTCTTGGTCACCAACGGCGCCAAACTTATATCAATGAATTACTAATATTATTGAATACTCAACATTTAAGCTATTTGTGAAGATTGAGCATTAATAGAATTCTAAATGTAATAGGAGACTGGGCTCAACTACTATTTTTAAGCTCCAGAAAGCAATTCATGGGACCAATACATTTTTTGTAGCGAATCCTCATTTTAAGGGTCAGCAACGCCATAGTTTCATAGGTCAGCGTTTCATAAGCTACGGAGGCCGTTTACCATAGTAGGCCTGGTTGCCGCCATCTATACTTCTATACTAATATTATAAAGAGTTTGTTTGTTTATTTGAACGTGCTAATCTCTGGAACTACCAGTCGGGTTCGAAAAAATATTTTTGTATTTGATAGCCGGATTCATGAGGAATTGTATCGGCTATTTAATATCACGCTACGACCCTTAGGAGCCGAGCAACGGGAGTGAAACTGTGGGGAACAGCTAGTTATTGTATAAGGAAAGCAAGAAGAAGTGGAATTTAAACTTTAAACAATAATTTGTATATCATCGTCTACATCCGAAACTTTATCTATGTCCAGATATAGGTCAGAACACACGTGCTTATCTAATCTGGTGCCGATGACCTGACAAGTGGCTGACAATGCGCCTCCATTTGTGGCAGTTCCTATGACCTAAATATTACAACGTGGGGAGTTCGATAGCCCCTCAAAGACTGTTCCACACATGGATGAGTCTAGATTTTTTGTGAATGGAGTGTATAAAACTGGAGCAGTTTTTAGTTATTTGCTCTCTTTTTATAAAGAACGGGTCTGTGTGGATCTGTCTCTGTACATCCTTCACCTTCATGAATTAGGCTAAGTTCACATGATCGCGCGGCAACGCCTACGGGTAAACAGCCTAGTGTTTAGCCGTAGGCATTTGCATTATTAAGAAATAGAAATTAAATAAATTACCAATCGTATTATAATTAATTATTTCGTCCAATCAATACAATACCAACTCTTGCGCAACGATGAATGCATGCGCTTGAGTCGCTGTCGCTACGCATGCGCGTTACACTTTAGCGATAACAATAATAATAACCCTTCCCTAACCTATTATGACACCCTTTATAGTCGCACGTGGCTTACTAATAAATATACATGTGTATGTAAACCTTATTGTCATGAAAAGAAAGTTGAAAATATGTTGACCATTTCTACAAAGAAAACCAAAATTTCTACGCAGTTAAGTATAATGTGAACAATTTTACGCCTTATATTTGTTAAAATAAAGTTGAAACTTGAAGAGATTTACTATGAATTAATTGAAGTAATATTTGTTATAAAAAAGCATAAAAGACGAAAATCTTATTACGCAGCTACATGTCAATAAAAAAATTATTTTCAACCTAATTTACTTTAAGTTACAGCACAAAATTCATTAACATCACAATCTAACCAAGAGCGGCGGTAAATCAAAACTTATTTGTAAGATATAAGGTTTATATTCAAGTGACATAGTTGAGATGCGTACACGCACATGTTCCCCTAATAAGAACATGTGTTCGTTTGTCACTAAGTTTGTAACGATGCGGGCGATGGCTGTGCTTGTATTATCAACTACAAAAGTGGAATGCAACGAATTTTACAAAATTAAAATTTTTAAAAAAGTTGAAACTGCCTTCAAAAAGATCAAATAATGTTATGTGAAACATTTTTGGAAGTCGATTCCTTTGATTTTGCTGTTTGATTTGGCTTCGACTTCCACAACTTTTCTTTTGTATTTTGATGTTTTTGAAGGCGCATGCCCTGTTAATAAACTGTCCCACTGCTGGGCACGGGCCTCCTCTCAGAATATAGACCATAGTCCACCACGCTGGCCAAGTGCGGATTGGCAGATTCAACACCTTCAACAACTTTATAGAGAACTCTTAGGCATGCAAGTTTCCTCATGATGTTTTCCTTCACTGTTAAAGCAAGCGATAATGAATTTCTAATACACACATGACTTCAAAAAGTCAGCGGTGCGTGCCTCGGGATCGAACTCGAACGTTTCGCCGTGGGAGGCGCATGGTTATACCACTAGGCTATCACTGCACATGATATTATAGATAGTAATACTAAACGGTTTATTTTTTCCTTTAAAGGTACAGAACCCCAAAAATGAGCTACACCTTCTCGGGAAACAAGATAAAGAGACTCTACACTCTTTACCAGACCTCTTCATCAAGTCCTAATTACTCTAAAAGCTAATTACAAACAAGTACCTACTCTTAAGATCCCGATCGTAACCGACTGTACCCGATCTATTTGCCGAGGGTTCGTTCGGGTGGTCTCGGGGGCAACTAAAGTTAATTCCGTATACTTTTTATTGGGTAATAAAAGTTTTAACCCTTGTTTGTTGATGTATTATGGGGTACAAAGATGATGCTGGTATTTTGAAGTTTAAAAACATAGTGATGTTTAGTAAGAACACCTACATTATTGGGAAGCTGCGGTGCCTGAAACATCACGCAAAAAGTACTGAACGGATTTTGATAGTTCAGTAGTAGTGGTTTTCATAGTTCGATAGGTTGGGGTCCAACCTCAGATCATAGAAACAAGTTTGTTGTTTCTATGATCTGAGGGTCCAACTTAAAATCTAAGCCACATTTCATCTAGGTAATTTCAGTGTGATAAACCAGCGATACAGCTTCAGTTATTGATAGTAATAGCCCCCTACACTGCGGAGGTCATTTAAACTGGTCATTTCTTTGTAGTCCGCGCAGACGGACTCGCGGGCAATTGTCTAGTTTCAACTATAGCTGTCGTAGATGGACTAATTGAAATAAATACTGAGATGTTGATGATTTATTTGGAACAGACTTCGAAAAAGGAGGAAGAGTGTTCTAGATTCGACTCGTTTCCCGGCTGATCAGTATAAACCAATGGTGCGGAGTTGCTTCTACAGACAGCACACACAGCCGGTGTAGTGTGTCAATTTTAAATTACCGTAATCACAAGACAGGTGTGGGTACTAGTAATTTAATTTGGTCTGCACGGGTACGCTAATACAGGCTTAGATCAATCACCAATTCGCTATGGTGCCGAGATGTATGTTCAACAGGATAATTATTTATTAATTGTTGCACTGTATGTATGAGTACCTATTATTGTATAAAGGTCGATTTAAAGCAAACGAACAAAGAGCTAGAGTAGAACAAAAGCTTTATTTCTTGATCATTTAGTGTAAACGAAAGATCGTTTTCAGCTTTTACACCAAAATATTAACGAGCAAAAATGAGAAGAATGAGAGTTTAGGCGACAAGCATGAACACCACTGTCAACACAGCATATCCTCAGGACAAAACACTTGGCAACTGGACTAATATGATTCACACTGAAAATATTCCTACATTGCGAGTTGGTACACTAAAGGAAGTCGATCAGATAATGATCATGTAGGTAAGTCATCGGTATGTGGTCAGTGCATAGTTGACCTGCTGACTGGCGCCGGCGCCGGTGGAGTGAACAGGGGAACAGCAGAAGAATAGATGTGTAGCGACACCTACAAGCTACACCGAGAACCTACCTAGCTGTCTAGCTATCTACAACTTTTTCACTGCTAGCTGTCTAGCTAGCAGTGAAAAAGTTGTAAGTAGATAGAAAAGAAAGAAAGAAAATAAAGAAATAAAAGAAAGAAAAAATAAATAAAAAAAAACTATAATAAAATCTTGAAAAGATTTAGTGCGTCACATTGTATCTTTGTATCACAATATTGGCACATATCAGCGTAGAAAAAAGTTAGAGAGGCGCGCGGAAGGTGATCTGAGGAGCAGACTTGCGAATGGGTGACCAATTTTGATACAGCAACCTTCGTGCATCAAGGCCCACGTTAAACAACCGGTTTCCGGTTGCGATATCATGACAGTAATTGTTACAAGCGGTCAGAATCCCGAATTTCTGACGACGGGTTAACGGTTTTGGATGACATCCTAAACTAGGTGGGTTGCAGTGGCGAAAGCTCCATACGATTCGATTCCTACCGGCTTCCCATTGAAAAATAGGCACAGTAGTCACTAGTAGTCTCGACGGAGACTGGTCGGAGACCGCTTGTCTTCCTTACGTGACGATTTCTACCAGTCTACTCCTACCGCAGAACTTCGTTCCAAAAACTTAAATTACAGACTTAAACTTCTTCGTCTCCTGCACCACTAGGTACATCCGCTGTGTGACCCGCAGTTGACACGGCCGTCCATATAAAGAGTCATTGCTGATTTATATATAGCCCTACCTTATCCGGCAGATTACTGACGGGTCTCTGTGCTGGACAGCTAAAATTATCCGCTAGTTACATTCTTGAGACAGGAGCGTATTGATCAGTTTGTCGGCGGATGTCGGCTAAAATAAATGTGAATAAAGTTAAAGGTATTTGTGGTTGAGAGTCAATCAGCTATCTTTTTAGGGTTCCGTACCAAAATGGTATGAAAGGAACCCTTATGGTGCGACTACGTGCTGTCGTAGGAGATTGTACGTTTTAAAATAAACCCAGTAACCAGTAACCGATAGTACTACAGGCAGTCATTAGATAGCAGCGAGTGACACACGGAAGGTCAGTGCGACGCCTTGACCCACGGAGCGGCGCGGGCGCAGCGGCCATCCTACCCGCCCGTGCGTGAGTGACTCATAATTCACGCACGCTACTCTTGCGCAGAGAATGTGTACCAGAATAATGAACGCACTTGACACGTGAAAATGTATAGTTCGGAAAAAATAAATCTTTTTGTTTTTTTTTTTTATTAATAGGCTTGCGTTTGATCGCCATCTCGCCTGATGTTAAGCGATGATGCGTCGAAGACACCGATTCAATAGTGACTTGAAGACACCCAGATTGTAACTGTCGGGGAACTCCCACTCGGGCAGCGCATTCCACTGTTTGGCGGTTTTCACAATGAAAGTGGAATCAAAGCGCTTTGTTCGGGTTTTTGGTATATCAACCATGAACCGATGGCGCTTTTTTCGTGCTTCTGACCGTCCGATAGAAAGAAGGGCAGGATGGAATTAGATTACATAGTCTGTATTTAAGAAACTAGACTTGGTCGCGACTTCGTCAACGTTGACTATGACCATTTTAAATGACCTCCTTAGTGTGGGGTGGCTAGTACTGCAAAGAGGTCAAGCTTTATCCCTGGTTCAGCCCACCGGTATTAACGCTTTTTTTCATTACGTGAGGATTTCTGCCAGTCAACTTCTACCGCAAGCCACGTTAAGGAACTTCGTTGCACAATAAAAATTTTCGGATTCTTATCCGCAAGGATCAAGGATAGTTTTTTTCTACTTAGGTACTTCCATGCAAAGGCGTGAGTTGCGGTGCAAAACAGCTTTCAATATCCCAGACTTGAGCAAAAAAAACTGAAGTCGTCTGATTATATCAACACCTGTGTCCTATTACGATTGTCTCCTCCCCTCCCCCCCTTTGACGCCGCGACCTAGATTTGTCAATTGTTTACAGTAATCTAATTGATTAAGTCTAACTGTATCTGTATCGCAAGTACTGACAACTGTCCTGTGAGTCACGTGCCGAAAGTATTTTATGTAATTAGGGTGGGCTGAGGACTAATGGACCTGTGCGTCAAAGGATAAAAAAAGCTAATATCGGAAATGAAAAAAAAATGGTTTTTAGAAAGTCGGAGAAAAAGGAAAAAACAAAACAAAGATATTTCATTCAAAGGGAGGAATAATTTTATTCGAGACCTTTGCCTGATTATTGGGCAGTTTAGGCGCAGCTACATATTTAGTTTAATATCCACAGTTGTTTGTTTTTTTTGTTGTCTAAGTAAGGAAAATAAAAACAAAATTACTCACATTAAAGATAGTTTTAACACTAATCGATAACATGCACTATAGTCTGTAGATCAGGGGCCCAAGTCTGCTAATACAATTGTCGTAATCGTGTCAGAATGGTCTATCAATGACATCGTTTTGACCAATGACGAAACAGATAGTCTAACTCTAAGCCAATGAGCGCTTAGGTTTTGACCGTTATGGTGCCATTATGACACCATTCATACACTATTGCAATAGCAGAATTGGGGCCCAGTTTCAGACGTGCCCAAATTTTTCTATCGAGTGCCTTGGGTACGCATGCCATAGGTTCGCATCCCTGCCGTCGCCTATGAAACGCTAGCAGAACTGAGTATCACAGGCGCGATGCCGACCCTTTTAATTTTTTCATTGCCGTTGCCGACACACAGCGCATCCTCAAGAGCATTATGGTGAGAACCGCAACAATCTTACATAGAAAACAGTTTGGTGGAAAAAAAGACCAACACAACTTAATCTGACCTGCAAGTGACCACTTTACCTATATTCCCCTTACACTGCCACCAAACGCGGCGAGTCTGGTTGCGTGGGCGCATCTGATACGACGTGCTGATAACGTACTTCAATGTAGGTACTTCATTTAGGCGTCGCAAGTGAATTTGGAAACTTGTTTCAATTTAGGGTGACATTACGCAAGATGATTTGGAAATATGGTTCATTAGTCGGTATTGGCGGTTTTTAATGAATGATTTGAGGAAAGTAGTTTTACAGAGCAGCTATTGGTCTTATTGGATGTTTAATAGTATTCTTGTTTGTAGAGGATCTCTTACGGTTTTTGAAACGAAGTTCTATAACGCGACTTGCGGTACGAGTTGACTGGGAGAAATCGTCACGTAATGAAAATAGCGTCCATAAATCTAAAACTCACGGCAATCACACTCGCGGTCTCCGACCAGTACCCATCGAGACGTAAGAGCGCCAAGTCGCGTCGCCGGATTAGAAAATAAGACGTAAGCTATTTTACATGGGGCGACCGCCATCTTAGACACCACCACCACATCCTGAAAACGCCTTCGTGTAAAACTTAGTTTTGGGCAAACATTTTGCCTAAAACTAAGTTTTTTGCAGCTTGCGAGGGGGTGAATGGCCGCGGTCAACGCACGTTAGATTTGATGAGATTCGGCAGTTCTGCGAAACAACGGGTCGTATGTGACAGACCGGTACCCGCGTTATACTACATACTAGCGGTTTTCTTACAGTACAGTCCTAATTTTAAAAAGAGACAGAAAAAGTTTTTGTACTGATAGTGGAGAAGACTCACAGCTGAGGAATTGTGTTCCTATTTGAACTTTGAAGGTTACGCGTGCCGATGGAATTACAGGCACATAAAAGACTTTGAGCACCATACTATTGGAGGCATAGGTAGGACACAGTGGGATATCTCGCTCCAATCTAGAGCAGTCTGACTGGGGAAGTACCTTACAGAACACCACAACCAAATAACGCTACTCTTCGGTAGTGTTGTGTTTCTATGATAAGGTCGCCAGAGCTCCTGAGGATGCGCTGTGTTGACAGTGGAGGACCTGTTTGTCCCCTAAGCTGACGGCACACCTAATTCTCATTTTAAAGGGTCGGCAACGTGCATGTGATACTCGGTGTTGCAAGCGTTCTATCATAGGCTACGGTAACTGCTTACCATCAGGGGGACCATACGCCTGTTTGCCTCCATCAACATCTACCACCAACGAGTACAACATAAACGTATTTCGTCGACCTAATTCTAATATGGGGTAAGTCAAAATTGACCATCGTCCAAGATGCGAAAAAACTTACTGGTTCCTTAAAGTTCTAAGAAAACTTAAAATTAATGTTTCATCAATCTTCACATTAAATCCGTCAGCTTATTTTTTTTAAATTTAATTAGTTAGAACTCTTTTAGATTCATATTCATTTCACAATATCCTCTTTTGGGCAAAAATTGAGTTAGGTCTTATTAGAATTATGTCGACGATTTAGCTAAAGTATCAAAATTTCGCAGCCTAAAAAAAATGGCATCTGAACAAGATATATAAAGACATCTCTTAAATCTTTAACTAATCTGCCATATTAAGGTTTAATCTGCATTAACGCCATGTTGTCGGCGCGTCGCTGTCACCGACCATATGCGCACGCGCCGCTCGTAAAACGAGTATTATTTAGTTGTTACACTCAGTTGACGCGTTCCTTCTGGCACCGGATTATAATTAAGTTTCTTGTATACTTTGGTTTTATAAGAAACTAGCGATTGTCTGCGGTTTTACTCGTATTTCAGCGGAACTACTTCATGTATCCGGGTAAAACGTATCTTTCTCTAGATTGTTTCTAAGCTCGCTTAATCACACTATATCTCTTTCTTACGAATATCATTGAAAAAGGACAGATAATATTTATAAATTGACATTAAAACTATTCAAGTGGACTAATTTGACAGGATTAAATATCTCCTATCCAGGGACATAATAAGACTAAATTAATTTAGTTCGTAAACAACGGAATCGGCATCATTGTGATGCATAACCAAAAGCATAGCATAGCATAATCGGCCTATAATGTTCCCACTGCTGGGACACAGGCCTCCTCTGTGAGAGGGAGTGGGCCGTAGTCCACCACGCGGGCCCAGTGTGCGGGTTGGTGGACGTCACATGTCTTCAAATTTTTGGTTCTAGGACATGCCGGTTTCCTCACGATGTTATGTGATAATTAATTTCTAATACGCACATGACTTCGAAAAGTCAGCGGTGCGTGCCTCGGGATCGAACTCGAACCATTCGCCGTGGCAGGCAGGTTAAACCACTAGGCTATCACTGCACTACTAGGCTATCACTGCACTATGGTATCATTGTGATGCGATGAAGTAAATCAAAATAAATTGTAGCAAACGTACGAGTATGTGTATGCTAGCTATGCCCCGCGGTTTCACCCCCCTTACTCGGTTCCTAAGGGTCGTAGCGTGAAATTAAATAGCCTATACTATTCCTCACAAATCTGGCTATCATAATACAATAAGAATTTATCGAATCTGGCTGGTAGTTCCAGAGATTAGCGCGATCAAACAAACAAACTCTTCAGCTTTATTAGTATAGATAGATTACCAATTCAAAATTCTTTAGTCAAAATTAATCGTGCTTTCAAATCCTATGGAAAATTAACAGAAAAGGGTTAAATACGGATCAAAGATGGAACCTTCACATAAGTTCAATGTCTACGCCAGAAGTACCGAATATCACGGAAGTAGTCGCGTGGTCACGGACTCACGGCCCTTAGTTAGTGTTCACGCCGCGACTATGTTTGGGCATCAGCACCGCGTGACTCAGTGGGCAATTACTGTACACTTGACGGACCGTATGCGAGTGGGCATTGGTATCGTAAGTTTTTAGATAGGAACTGTTTGAGGGTTAATGTTGGATAGGTCTTTGAAAATAATTATGAAGGTTTCTAAGAGATATTTTTTTATTTAGGTGGATATTTGGTGCGCTATGCGCTTCTAAAATCGTAAAAAATGTCTCCCCCCATCTAACTTTTCAACTATGCGGTCAAAAATTCAGAAAAAAGTTAGGATGGTAGAATTTAAAAAACTTCCAAAGAGAATTACTTAGTTTTAATAAGATAATTATGGTAAAAAAACGATAATTATGGTAGGTTTTGAAATATTCAGTTTTGAGTTAACCAATCGCAAAAATAACTTTGTATTTCATAATATTATAGTGGGGATCGATTTTTAGTCGTTTGAAATATTTGTAGCTACTTTGGAAAATCAAAAAGAATTTCAAAGAAACAGTTTCAGCTATTGAAGTACCTATGTAAAAGATAGTTTTTAAGTGTTACCTGTGCCCACGGTACTGCCTGCATGCCTGCAGGTAAGTTTTTAAATTACTAGAAAAAAAAAATGAGTAAAAAGTCTCCTAACTAGCAACCGTTTTCTTTACCTTTTTTTACCAAAAAGCAGCAATCTTTTGTATTTTAACCGTCTTTAAATAAGAAAGAAGCGCGATTATTATTGTACAATTAGGTATACACATGTTAGGGGGGCTCGTGGCTAAATGACAGCCGCGCTGATCGATCGATCTGCGAGGTTAAGCTGCGCTTGCCGCGGTCAGTCCTTGGATGGGTGACCGTTCTTTACACATCGAGACCCCTCCGTGCCTCGGAAAACACGTTAAGCAGTCGGTCCCGCTTGTCATAGGAATATCTTTGACAATCGTTACGGGTAGTCAGAAGCCCTAAAAGTGTGACAGCTGATCTAACATTCAAATACCGGTATTACCCATTAATTGGGTTGTGGAGGTCAGATGGCAGTCGCTCCACGTAAAATATTGATATTCAGCCAAAACTAGTTAGACTGGATGCCGACCCCAATATCATTTGGGAAAAGGCTAGGCAAATGATGAGGTATACACATGTTGAAGGTGTGTGAAGTCTGCCAACCCGCATTTGCCCAGCGTGGTGGACTATGGCCTACCCTCTCTCATTCTGAGAGGGGACCCGTCCCCAGCAGTGGGACAGTTTATAAACAGGCCTGATATTATTATTATTTATACATGTTCAGCTCTAAACAGTTACGAGTTGATATGCTTGGAGGTCAGGCTATCATAAGCGGTCACCTTAATAAGGGCAAGTTCACAGGTATTTGCGGAAGGACCTTTAAACGCAGCTTTATTAGTTCTTCACGGTATGACCGTATTTGGGCATCAGAATGCGCATGATTCACTCCGCATAAACCGTCATATTCATTACTGTTGTAACCTCAGATCATAGAAACAAGGAGATGTGCCAAGGCGCTATCGAGCTTGATGCCTGATCTTGAGCAAATTGCTCATATTAAAAACGTACGCGCTGGCGACGAACCGAACACGATCGATGGTATAAATACAGTGTTTTAGTTTAGTACTAGTGTTGAGTGACGATTAACAGTGTTAGATTGAGGGTGTGCGGAATGTTCAATGCGTGGGAGATCTTTTTATTCGGAGGAGGAGCGCTTAATTATGCGCATAATTGTGTCGAAAAATGTACTAAAAGTGGCATCAGTTGTTTCCGTACTAATTTGCTATGATGGCATATCTCCTTGTTTCTATGATCTGAGGTTGTAACGATGTTTGCTAGGTCAAATTCTTTTTACAAGTAAATCATCTTAAAGGACTTGTCATTGAATTTTCTAGATAAACTGACACCCATATTCTAAGACGTTTCCTCGAAACTTCCTCGACCTCGACTCAACTGAGGTTACCTTAAGGATCACCTTAACTAATCCTCGAAATCGGTATTCTTAGTTAAAACTCGGTCTTGTCGTGAGGTAATCTTGAGGATCCTCGAATGAGGTTGAGTCGAGGAAAAACGTCATTGTATACGTCATTGAATCATAGATTCAGCATACATTTTGTTTTTTTTTGTCTATGGTCACTCAATAGCTGTTGTAAGATTGCGGTTTTTTTATCTGTGTGTGTCGCGTCGAGTCTGTTTTGCTTTTTAACCGACTTCCAAAAAGGTGGAGGTTCTGCATTCTGTTGTTTGATTTGAACTTTTGAACATTTGAACTTTGATTTGTTTGTTGAACACAAGTGGTAACAACATATTCAACACAGTTTTCCTAAAACGATAGCGTCTTTGGAATTCTACACCGTCATAAAATTCTATGGGGATTTCGGCATCTCGTAAATAACGTCGTTCGGGATAATCGTACGGATTATCATACAGATAATTCAGAAACCCTTGGAAATCCATTATAAACACTTTGTACCTAAACACTATTGAAAAACTATACAAAATTTTGTATAACAAGCGTCAGTGAACGAGTAGAAAAACAAGGCGAATATGGCGTAAATCTTCCTTGAGTGTTCCTTAAGGTAGGTCCCGACGTACCTTGAGTTTGACAGTTGTTTCCTTACCTCGAGTAAGGAAAAATGTCGAGTGACGCCAAGTGGAGGAGAATTTTTGCAACTGTGAATACCGATTTCCTTGAGTGAGGTTGAGTGGAGTCGAGGAAGTTTCGAGGAAACGTCTTAGAATATGGGTGTGAGTCTCTGGATATTTAAAGGGCGTTTCACAGAAGAAGTCTCTTTGACGCTATGCTGTCCTGAATGTTATGTTACAACGTTTTTGACGGTGTTGGATGTATTTTTTTCAGTACCAATTCTCGTTAATCACTTTGTAGTGTCCTAGGCATTAATAAAAAAAAAAAAACATAGTACATCAAACACACACATCCACCCTCACATACACACCACAATAAAATTACACTCTTACACCCACACACCCTCTTATACATTCACTCACGTACACCTCACTAAACACAAGAAAGAGGACTTTCACTCACAGTTCATCAAATATTTTGATTTTTAACCGACTTCCAAAAAGGAGGAGGTTCTGCATTCGGTTGGTTTTTTTTTTTTTTTCATGTATGTACACCGATTACTCCGTGGTTTATGAGCCGATTTACTTAATCCTTTTGTCATATGGTAGAAGAAGCTCGCGAGGTGGTCCCATATAAATTTTATTAACTTTGGTTGAGTAGATGTTTAACGAGGTGTAATAAACGGTATTTTTGGTGTATCGTCGCTGCGCCTGCAAAATCCGCTATGTATTTTTTTTTTAAATCGGTTTTTGATGCTTATTTATAGTATTTCTCGAGCCACCACACAAAAGACAGCATCAAAAACCGATTTAAAAAAAAAAATACATAGCGGATTTTGCAGGCGCAGCGACGGTATCTCGATGACATCATGACGATGATGAAAAAGTGATATTGTGTAGGTACATGAATTCCTGAACGCAATCGATCTCGATATTATGCATACATAACATCACGCCGATATTTCCCGCAAGGTTAGACAGAGGTGTATAGTACACACAATTTTTTTATGCTTAAGTCGCATTTGATCGAAGGCTAGGGAGCGAGCCTATTGCTATTACTACTATCTACAGTTCATAAGCAATTTATATGAAACTTCGTAGGTAGATGTCTTTTACAAGCCGCCATTAAGGCCTATAGTGAAATTACGAAAAATAAAATTATTAGGGGGGGCTCCCATACATAAAACTGAGGGATGAAAAATAATATTTTCGCGCACCCCACCATGTGGGATATCGTTGGATAGGTCTTTGAAAATAACATGAAGGTTTCTAAATACCTTTTTTATTTAAGTGCATATTGAGTGAACTAGGAGCTCCCAAAGTCGTTAACAATGTGTGTCCCCCCCTGTAATTTTCCAACCGCGCTATCAAAAAATCTGGAAAAAATCAAGCTTATAGCATTTAATAAATACTTTCGATTGAAATTGGTTTGAACAAGATACGTCACAAAATTTTTGAAATATTCACTATTTTCCATTTTGAGTTTGACAACCGTAAAAATAATAATATTTCATAATAATATTATGAAATACAAACTTGTATTTGCGGTCGGAACACTCAAAATACTTCTTGCTATGGAATCCTACACTGCGTGGTCCGACACGCTCTGCCCGGTTTTTGTTTACTGAAATGCTCTCATCCACCAACATCTATAAATATAAGTACATACCTATTTAAATTCGTGGAAGTAATCGATCTCGGTAAAAGTACATAAATGATCAAAGTCGCTCTGTCCATGATTTAATGGTACTTTATTGTAATAAATTAACAACAACAAAAATGGTTACACTACACTAAAAAGATAAAAATAAAAACAGGTTTAAAAAAAACCGACTTCCAAAAACTACACTAAAAACTATGAAATAAAAATGTTAAACTTCCATAAATAAAAATCTAAATGTATATTGAAGTCGGCGGGGCCTAGCATAAATACAGGATTATTATAAATACCTTAGCTATTTTCACAGAACCTCTTCTAAATTAAATATACTATTTCCTAATTTTATTTGTATTTGTTATTTGTTTTCGAAAAAACAGATAATACGTTTCGAAGTTATCCAAAAAAGTAACGAACTTTATTGTCACCACTCGTCGCTTACAAGTGTACGTGGAGCGGTCATTGACCGCGCCCAGTGGCGGTAGGTAACTTATGCCGCCAGCCATGCCATTATCTTACCTACGTAATTGTCATAAGGTGCAATTTTTCCTTCATACTTTTACGAGCTTAGGACCGTCAAAAAACAGTATTCTTTTTCGTATTAAAAAAATTGTAATCACCTTATGTGCAATAATTAATAATCAATAAAAACCAAAATAAAAAAAATAATAAACGAAAATAAAGTCATTGATACCTTAACATTAACAATTGTTCAAAGTGGAGTCCATTTCTCTAAGCACAGCCTTGCACGTTTGATAACGTTGACCGTAGCCTTACGAGCACTGCACTTTTTGTCAAATACACTAATAATTATTAACTTCGCAATTCTTCACTGTAAACAAGGGAAACGATACATCTGTTAAAATCGTGTACGTAGAAACGCGAGCGGCACGTAGGTATTCTAAAAAGTCCGATATGTTGCGGAGTGTAGGTACCTACCCCGCAACATATCGAGTCATTGGCACTGAATCGCACTTGATGATAGCGTGAGGGTTTCGGAATGACCACCAATGATTTGTGACGAAAATGTTGGCGTTTTGATGTTCTAATAACCTCAGAAAGCTCGGCGCGGTTGCCGGTACACTTAATCCGAGTCTAGTCGTCTTCGAGCTTCGTAAAGACTTTCACCACTTTGTATGTACACTCTCACGATTTCGTAACACTTCCTATTGTACCTACATTTTAATAAAAAGTGTTTTGCGGTAGCAAAACGTTTACGTAAAACTTTCGGTGTACGCGCGAGTAATGATGACGCATGCGCTTGCGTCAAAGCTAGGTCGGTGACTAATTACTCAGCCGCGCGTCCGAGTGGCGCCACCCCTACCCTCCCGCGCATCCCCCTGCGTCGCTTACGTAACTTACGTTGGATAGATCTACAGACACAACGTTCGGGCGGGCATAAAGCGAAGGTCACTGCACTTTGCAATAATCCAAGTTTCTTAGAGAATTCGGGACAACCATATGATATAAATGTTAAAAAAAAAAATTTTTTTTTCTTCACCAATGGGTTCTGTTATCGATTGTGGTTCAGAGAAAAAGAAATAGCTAAGGCTTTTATTATAATACTGTATAAGCAACATTATAGATTAAGGAGGAATGAAAGAAAATTTTAATTTGTCGAGGCGCAAAGCAAGCTGCACGTTCGCTGCACACACTGCGCACGTTCTTCCTGTTCAAAGGCTGAGAGATAGAAACCTGAAGAAGAGGCCCCGCCGACTTCAATATACATTTAGATTTTTATTTATGGAAGTTTAACATTTTTATTTCATAGTTTTTAGTGTAGTTTTTGGAAGTCGGTTTTTTTTAAACCTGTTTTTTATTTTCTACATTCATTGTTTTAATTTGTATTAAGTACTTACTGATAAGCACTTAAAAATTAAGTTATGTTAATTTTATGTAGTACCTACAAGCTTTTACATTACACCATTGGCAAATAATATTGTAAAAATTACGTGGGGGATTGGCACTGATAACCGAAATACAGGCACTGCCTAGTTCGGCTACAGATGCTACACTCATTTGCTTTGAAAAATATTGCCATAAAGTTTTTGTCAAACAAGTAGTACAAAGTTTTTGGAATAAATATATTTTATTTTATTTTTTTTAATACATAAATCTACAAAAACCATAAAACGTTAACACCTAGGCAGGAGTGACAGACAGGGAAACCAGGACAGCGTCAAAGGGACTTCTTATACAGGGTAAAATTAAAACCAGTGCGGATATTTTATGAGGTGAAAGTACTCATGAATATGATCAACTTTTATTATGGGACCGACACTGAAACATGAAAAAAAAAATGCACTACAACACTATCAAAATGTATGGAACAGCTGATTTTTTTTTCATATTTCAATGTCGGTCCCATAATAAAAGTTGATCATATTCATGAGTACTTTCACCTCCTAAAATATCCGCACTGGTTTTAATTTTACCCTGTATAGCGTCAAAGGGACTTATTATAAGGGCTCTATACCCAATTACCCATAGTATGATTGACGATTTTTAACAGAACTTTAATACAAACAAAAAAATTAATAAAATAACACAATAAAATTAATAGGAGCCCGTAAATAAAAAAAAATCTACAAACCTTTCAACCTAGGGAATGCCCAAAGTAGGGTTGCCCATTTTTCCCTTATCGAAACAAGCTAGGACTGTACAAGCATGCATCAACCCGGCAAGACAGTACAACTACATATAGGTACCTATTTGGGCATCAGAATTCATCAGGCAGAAAGTGTCACACTCATTACTAAAATACGTTCCATGGAATACATGACTCGGTAGTACCTATTGTTTACTTTTGATACCCTTTGATTTTCCCTGAACGACAAAATAGCCACAATTCTATGATCTTTTTGTAGAAATGATAGCCAGATTCATGAGGAATAGTATGGGCTATTTAACATTACGCTATGACCCTTGGGAGCCGAGCTACGGGGCTGAAATTGCGAGTCACAGCTAGTTAAGTAATATAATCTTACAAAATAATTAACCTCAAACACTCAATTTCAACACTGACACAACATCAGATTACTGATTCCTATCCTTTTTAGATGTTCCTTCGTAATTATCAATTTGCATCATATGAGTATATTTCTGTGCAAATTGCGATAGACTTACTGGAAATCGAAACGTTTTTGGTAACTATCAAAATGGTATGTCGTGCTTGTGCACACGACACCCTGAGTAGCGATAGGATGACCATCAAACAGGTTCTTTTTGGGATTGGATTACATTCAATTTAGGTCGTTCCTTTTCTATTCCCAAACAAATATTTTTCTTTCTTATTTGAAGGTGTACCGAGTGGATAATTATAAAACTGATATTATTTTGTAGTTATGTAGGTTCGTAATTGCTAAAAACGTCCGTCTGTGCGAAATTGAAACATCTGTCGCTCGCTAAAAAAAAACGATAAAGTTTTCTTTCTTTATTGATAATTGGCCAAATAAAACACGGTGCAAACTTGGGAAACCGTCGCTTTTTAAAAGGAGATCCTTGCAAATGCTCAGATAAAATAGGATATAATTGCCCCCGTGCCCATAGGCAGGTACCCTTTGAATCGAAGCTCTACAATGCAAATACGGTAGTAAGTACTTTCCTTCTCAAGGATCTTCACGGCTACGGTTTAAGCTCTCTTTAAGTACAGTTTAAGATAGATTACTCTTTATAGTTCATTGTATACCAAAGTGACATACACTGACACAGTGGGTAGTATAGTCGTATCGCTAAAAGCGATCTATTACAGACGACCTTTAGATGGAATTAAGAGCGAAGGTGAAACTATATAGCGAGTAGTCCTGTAAACTACGTGGCAGTAAATATTATTGTTTTGACTTGTTTATTAGATACCGGACTGTTAGAGCTTCGTGCGACAGAGATGACGCTCTATAAAGCCGAAGCTAGCCGATTATCTTTGTAAAGCTCCACGTGTAATATTTACCGCAGCTTACTGTAGCTGTCCTATATTTACGCTATCACTATGGTTCACCTACTGAAGCTCATCGTATCTCGCGGATCGTCACGTGCGGACAAGTCAACAGAGTATTATGGGCGCAGCGAGGATATTAGGGCGCCCACTGACAGCCCTGTTATGGTCAGCATGGACTACCAGCGCACAGGTAGATGGCAGAAGGTTCGGTACGAACGAATTATTTTAAAGAGGGGACTGAGGACTCAGCCATATGATTTAGGGCTGGCTAAGAAGTAAAAATCAAAACACTACATCACTAATTTAGTCTGAATATTGAAAGAACTTAAGATTTTGGGGAGGCTTGAGCCTCCTCCTCCCCTCCCTTCCCCCGCCCCCACCCTTCCCCTCTCTTCCCTTTCTCTTCCTCCTCCCCCCTGGGATTTGGTACTGGAAAGATGCTTGAAATTTTGGATGTCAATACCCTCCATTGTTGAGGAAAATATAGAACAGTGCGAGGAACGCAGTCTTTTCTCGAAATAGCAAACATTTTCATAAATGGGGTGTAAGGTTAAACGAGATACGTATTGAAGGAGGATATTCAGGCACAAACCTTGAAATCACAAAAAAAAAGCTGATTTTTTCGTGAAGTTTCACAAGTCGATGGCGATCAAACCATATCAAAAATTGAATCGCCCTCCGAAATTGTTCCGCACAACCTCAGATCATAGAAACAAGAGAGATGTGCCAAGGCGCTATCGAGCTTGATGCCTGATCTTGAGCAAATCGCTCATATTAAAAACGTACGCGCTGGCGACGAACCGAACACGATCGATGGTATAAATACAGTGTTTTAGTTTAGTGCTAGTGTTGAGTGACGATTAACAGTGTTAGATTGGGGGTTTGCGGAGTGTTTAATGCGTGGGAGATCTTTTTATTCACAAGGAGCGCTTAATTATGCGCGTAATTGTGTCGAAAAATGTACTAAAAGTGGCATCAGTTGTTCCGGTACTAATTTGCTAAGATGGCATATCTCCTTGTTTCTATGATCTGAGCACACAACATTATTGTGGTCTTTTTGAAGGCGAATTTACTTTTTTCGTAAAAGTTTTTTTTTTGTACTACTTTCTTATGCACTTTGTTTCTTTTACGAGAGCAATGTTTTCTTTCCTTCTTTTTTTCAAGAATATGGATATAAACTTCTTAATCTCCACTGCATGGTGACAAATCCCCGTGGGTGTCGCGATGGCATTCTTGCGGTTTCGCAACATTCGTCCGACACAGGCTCCGTGGTTCAGATCTAGTCGCGATACTTGCATGGAGGACATCTTCACTACGAATGGATTTGGTAATGCAGGCATTAAGATTGTGTGCTGCAATCGTTGTTAGTGGCAGTAGACCTATTTGTAACTGCGACAAGTCGGTTAAGGCCTCAGATCAAAGAAAAAAGGAGATATACCATCATAGCAAATTAGTACGGCAACCATTGTCGCCACTTTCGACACAATTACAAGCGCTCCTTGCGAATATAAAGATCTCCCATACATTAAAAATTCCGCACGCAAAAAATCTAACACTATTACACGTCACTTAGCATTAGCACTAAACTAAAATACTGTACTTATATCATCGATCGCGTTCGGTCCGTCACCAACGTGTACTTTTTAATTATGGTCAATGTGACCATTTTAAGACGTCAAGCTCAATAGCGCCCTGGCACATCTCCCTTGTTTCCATGATCTGAGGTTAAGGCAGGTTGTTTGCGAACGTTCGAGGGAGAATGTCACGGTGAGATTCTCCCGCGAACGTTCGCAAACAAATATTGGCAGTGCTCGCGGTGATATCACGTGGCGTGTCGGTACAGACAGAATAGACCTGCTGCCCTAGCCTAGCTGCGGATAAAATGTATGGAAGTGACATTTGTGAGTCACGTGAAGTTTCCGCAGGTAATGTCAATGCTATACATTTTGTGTTATTATATATATGTGATTCTCAAAAATCATATGACCCGAGCGGGATTTGAACCCGCGACCTCTGCCGTACCGTGGCTAGTGCTCTGAACCAACTGAGCTACCGGGTCTCGCCCGACTTATCTGAAATTTGAGACCCCTTTGTAATACGCTTCTTAGGAGCGTTTGGCGACATCTATCGGAAGAAGCGTATTACAAAGGGGTCTCAAATTTCAGATGTGTCGGGCGAGACCCGGTAGCTCAGTTGGTTCAGAGAAACTAGCCACGGTACGGCAGAGGTCGCGGGTTCAAATCCCGTTCGGGTCATATGATTTTTGAGAATCACTTATAATATATATTTAATAACTTAATAGAAGCATAACATGGCTTTGACATGTTTCAAATTCACAAAAAAATATAAATTTATAATACATTTTGTGCCTATCGTTTGGCGGGAACGCTAACAGAAAAGCAACTTGACTAGGGCCTCTGGTCACTAATAACAGCATAATACAGAGAGAACTAGAAAGAGAAGACCCTTGTCCTGCAGTGGAACACTTCAACAGTTTTTCAATCACACAGATCAACTACAACAATCTTTATATTACAAGTCTCGTTCATTATAATCTCAGATCATAGAAACAAGGAGATATGCCATCATAGCAAATTAGTACGGGAACAACTGATGCCACTTTTAGTACATTTTTCGACACAATTACGTGCATAATTAAGCGCTCCTTGTGAATAAAAAGATCTCCCACGCATTGAACATTCCGCACACCTTCAAACTAACACTGTTAATCGTCACTCAACACTAGCACTTAACTAAAACACTGTATTTATACCACCGATCGTGTTCGGTTCGTCGCCAGCGCGTACGTTTTTAATATGAGCAATTTGCTCAAGATCAAGCTCGATAGCGCCTTGGCACATCTCCTTGTGTCTATGATCTGAGATTATAATCATAGTCCTGATTCATTATAATAACATAAACATAATTTAAATAAAGCTCATATTAAACGCGTGCGCATGGTAAACATTAAAACAATTAGCTGGGCGTCTAATAAGGAAGTGTTTACACTAGACGCGACGCGTGGACCGTCTGTGCGCGCCGCTATTAATTATATCAAATGTGTTATGCGAGAGAGAAGCAATAATTAATTAATTTGATTGAATGTGTTTATAATAGTTCTTGATTTCAGTAAGGTAATAAATAAGTAAAATACCTATGTACCAAATAAATACATGGAAGACATTCGTCGCTACCACCACCAAAATATTTTTGTTTTCGACATCCCTTTAGTAGCACTATCAAATCAACGAGAACTAGATTTTTATATTTATTAAACGTTGCCTCATACTAGGATATCTCCTGTGTCGTGGATACGTTTACAAACACAATTTCATATACACAAACACTCCAGACCCAGAACAAATATTTGCTCAATTGCTCCGTGTGGGAATCGAACCTGCAACACGTCGTGCAGCAGCCAATCTTTCAACCACTGCGACAACCGTGCCGCCAGCTGCCGCCATTATTGCTTGTTTATAAATAATTATAAATATTAAAGCTCTGCACGACTCTGCTTAAAGAACTTACCATCTCCGCTCATCGTTTGCTTACCTGCAAAAAATAAAATACATTAAAAATGTAACCAACCCCTTATAGAGACTATACTTAAGATATTATTATTAGGTTAGACAATAGCTCATGACAAACGCTCGTTTTAGCGTACACTCAAGCTAACCAGTGTTTCTCTACGGATTTAGTGGCTAAAATATACCCCTATACCCCAGCATTGGCGACATCTCACGCAACACCATCCACTCTCCACAAAGGGACTCCTCTCCCACTCGCGTGGTTTTTGCGCGTCGCACCCACGCCACGGCCGTCTAACTGATACTCATTTATGTACTAATGGACTTGTTCGCAATTACCTGCCGGTCGTCTTTGGATGTTGTTTTTGTTTTTATATCGAACATGTTTTTTTTTGCAATTTTTTTAGGTGTTAACCTTTTTGACATAGTAATAGATTATGCCACATATACTAATGTGAATTTTCAAATTTTATATCTACACTAATAAGTATTATAAAGAGAAAAGATTTGATTGTTTGTTTGTAATGGATAAACTCAAAAACGACTTGTACCTAAAAAAATTGAAGTGTAAATCAAAATCCAAGATGGCGGTGATAAAATTATACGAATGTTCGTCATGGGTGTCATTTCCATGGTTTTTGGTAAATGAGAATGAGAAAATGCCATGCCGAAAATGAGGTCAAAATCAAAATCTAAGATGGCTGCCATGAAAATTTACGAATTATGGTAAGGTAGGACACAGAGAATCTGGAGCAGCCCGACTGGGGAAGCACCTCAACTCTACACAATACCACAGCCAATTATCGCTACTCTTCGGTAGTGTTGTGTTCCTGTGGTGAGTAAGGTCGCCAGAGCTCCTGAGGATGCGCTGTGTTGGCAGCTCTCGGCACAATGAGTCCTAATTTTAAAGGCTCCTCGGCAACTATTTGCCACCATCGTCAAATATAAAACAAAAATACACTCATCATCATCAAAGCTCATTTTATTATCTATTCCCTCTCCATAAAAATCGAAACTGACCAACTGACTGGGAGATGTGCCAAGGCGCTATCGAGCTTGATGCCTGATTTTGAGCAAATTGCTCATATTAAAACGTACGCGTTGGCGACGAACCGAACACGATCGATGGTATAAATACAGTGTTTTAGTTTAGTGCTAGTGTTGAGTGACGATTAACTGTGTTAGATTGAGGGTGTGCGGAATGTTTAATGCGTGGGAAATCTTTTTATTCACAAGGAGCGCTTAATTATGCGCGTAATTGTATCGAAAAATGTACTTAAAGTGACATCAGTTGTTCCGGTACTAATTTGCTATGATGGCATAACTCCTTGTTTCTATGATCTGAGGGCATGTCCCATTGTTTTTATCAAAATGCACCCAGGTTATTCCTGATGACCAGTCCTGTCATTTAGGAATTAGGATATGGAAAAACTTGGGGAATTCCATTAGGTACCAATGTAAAAAATCCGTCCATTTGAATTCAATGAGGAGTCCTCCTTCCCAATTTAGCAGTGGACTTATACGATCAGAGGTGATGATGACAATATTCAAAATACATCAATATTTATATCAGCTAGTAGATTAGCCAATGCAGAAAAAATGCTTCCTCTCATAAAGTCAAAGTAAATAAGTATTCTTCAGTACAGTCCAGATTTCCCCATATTTTGGTCTTGACCGTAAGATAAATCCGAGATTAAATTTAATATAGCAATTACGAAAAGAGGCCTCACTAAAACAAGTCCTAAACCCACCACAGCACTATAGAACAACTGTCCGTAGTCTGTAGTAATACTAGTTATAGGTATTGGAGGTAGAGAAAGGCAAAGTTGGTCCCTCAGTCAATGCGACCTGCCGGCTGACCAATTCTATCTCTATTCTACAGAAGAATAGACAAAGTTCTTTCTATCTAACTCGTTATCTCTACTGCCCGAGCACGCGGCCGTGCTTGGCGCACCAGACTTTTGTCTACTGAAGAATAGAAACATTTCTTCTTTTCATCGTGTGCATGAAACGATAGAAATCTTTAAACAAACTGTCACTTTGTCTATTCTTCTGTAGACAAAACCCGTTTCTATCGTGGTCATGCTAGGCCGGCTGTATAGATCTATTGTGAGGATCCGTAGATCATACCTACTAACATATCATGTTCTGGGCGAGAATTGAACCCTGGACCCTCAAAACCCAAACCCAGCCACTGCGCCGCCCAAGCTATCAAAGTTATTATATTTGCAATAAAAATCAAGACAACAGAAACAAATAGAGACTTAATTGAAACAATATAAAACACATCAGCGACGCATTCTAACGAATGGGAGCTGACACTGGTCAGCTCCCATTCGTTAGAATGCGTCGCCGGCGCGGCGCCTGCGGTCATACAACCTCATACAACTACATACATTACGACCGGTGACCGGTGTCACACAATTGCACGAGTTAGGAGTAACTGACATATCTGAACTGTTTTTGTAAACAGGTGAGGTCATACAATCCCTTGTAGGTATCCCTTGTACCGACATGCCGCGTGCTATCACCGCGAGTACTGCCAATTTGTTTGCGAACGTTCGAGGGAGAATGTCACGTTGAGATTCTCCCTCGAACAAATTGGCAGGCACGCGGGGTACCGTGTCGGTACAAAATAGACCAACTGGTTCAGAAAGGGAATCTGATGAATCGGTTTGTTCGAAATTTGGGACCATACCAAACAGCCTGAACATACATTTGGATGTGCAAAACTATGTTTTTCGAACGATAACTAAAAGTTAGTCTACAAGATTGTCAGATTTTATTTCTTGTAATGAACCTAGCTATCTCAGAAACAGCGCATTCACGATGCAGGAGAAATTCTAGTGTGGGTAACGTTTTACCTATTGACAAAAAAAAAACATGTGCTGTGCGGTCCGGGGACCCCCATCAGAAACGAAGTTCTTTACGCCTCGTATTTAATAGAAAGAGATGGAGAGAGAGAGAGAGAGAGAAAGTTGCATAGAAGGAGCGCTTTTTCCTTACGTGACAATCAACTCCTACCGTAAGCCGTGTTAAGGAACTTCGTTCCCAAAAATGCTAGTTTTAAGCAGTGGTGGCCCGAGGAGGGGGTCGTAGGGGTCATGACCCCCCCAAAATCGTAGAAAAATGCGCGAAACACGGTAATTCATTGGACAGCACGTCGGGCCTAATGGTTATGACCCCCCTCCCAGTCTTTGACTGCGACCGCGCTTGGTTATAACAGTTCATAGTTCGGCCCAGGTCCATTCGTTTGGATTCCCAGTGACGTCAGTCATAGGCATGTGCATGAGAACACACATCCTCGCTGTAACTGCATACAATTAAGGGTAATTGAGTTATCTGACACATGTTTATGTAAACAGATGAGATCCATTACCGATAGGACTTATGTGGTCCTTGATCTTGAGTGAGTTTTAATTGGTTTGGAACAGAGCTTCTTTATTGGAAGGATGGATGTTTATTATGAGCTATTTGATATGAAATATTTACTAGTCCCAAAATGGTAGAGCTCTTTGTGAAAGAGAAATACTCCCTACATAACCCACTTCTACCGCTAAAGGTCATAGCACACACATCAATTCGGAATCGGATCATAACCCTTGTATGAAACTCCCTACTGAAAAGCACACTTATCGGAATCGTAACGTAAACGATTCGCCTCGGGACAAGATCACGAAACGCGGCGGTGTGGCGCGTAGTCAACCAGCGCCAGCGGTCCCCGCGCTTGGGGCCTTTTGCACTGGCAAGAATTGTGTGCTGCAGGCAGGCCGCGGGAGGGGTGAGAGGGGCAAGAATGGATGAACAGACGCAAGCGCGGCGCCGCGACGGAGAGGCGTAAGTTGCGCGGGGACGACGAGCCGTAAGGGCCTTTTTATTTTCATGCGTGTTTGCGCCCGCGTGCAGGCCAGCCACGCATGCTTGTTGCGGACCGCACGCTGAGCAGACAGCAGGCGCGCATGATAATAAAAACATGTATGATACGAAAGGTTGCGGGCAGCACGCATGCGTGGCTGGCCTGCACGCGGGCGCAAACACGCATGACAATAAAAAGGCCCTTACGGCTCGTCGTCCCCGCGCATACGCCTCTTTGTCGCCGCGCTTGCGTCTCTTCGTCCACCCTTGCCCCTATCACCCCTCCCGCCGCCTGCCTGCAACCATCTGTGCTGCTGCACACAATTCTTGCCAATGCCACACCAGTGTCACAAATTAACAATTTTCGGATTATTTCTTTTACTTGTGCTAGGAGGCTACTTGTTCAACTTCATGATTCTAGGTCAACGGGAAGTAGGTAGGTACACTAGAGTGTCAAAATATGCGACATGAATGGAGGATTTTTTTGATTGCGTTGACTTAGAAGCTTGATTTTTTTACAGCTTCAAGGGACCGAAGACCTAAGTATTTGATATTAATTTTGACTTGATACCTCCACGCGTTGCTAAGAAAAATGGTATTAACAGACAGACGGATAATTAATGAAGTCCTTTATATCCTTTTGTTTTCCTTTTGAGCCCTAAAAAAATACAATTAGGTATTTATTTGTAATCTGCCATTTTTTTTTTGATAATTTTTACTTGTATTTTTGACATTTTTAGTTTTTATTATTTGTGTGAATAATGTCAGTTTGCATGCCAGAAGGTAAAATGTAGCTGATCTCATTTATTTATGTTTATTATCTAATACTGTACCACAGATAATATAATACTATACGTACAGATGCCTCATCTCATACAAAGAAATGTGACCGATTTAGCGCGGGCTATCTTCGGGCTATACATTTTTCCGTGCCTAATGTATTTTTCAAAATTTAAACAAATATTTTTCATGATGTATTTTTTCATGTTCTCAATTTTACACAAACTTCAATAACAAATCGATACATATAACGCCATCTATTATGAGTTATTTCAACAAATGTTACTTTGTTCCTGATGAGACCCCGTGGCTGTACCTACATTTAGAGCAAATAAAATTCTGATTCTGATTCTTAGGTAGGGTTTAATCCGATCCAGCTAGTAGCCCCTCCCTCTAGTTGTCCTCCCCCCAGCGACGCCCTAAGCCGAGGTCCGTACCCCAGTAGGGGGTGCCCTTAGCGTGTGGTCGCTTAGTTTGTAGTTTTTATTTAGTTTTAAGCCTGGCTGGAGGCATTTGTAAGTCCTCACCAGATGACCGGTTAAGCAGTGACGGCTGTTAGAAGCCAACTGCGAGAGGTCCTGCAAAAAAAAAAAAAAAAAAATCTTAGGTAGGTACTAACTTCATCTCAAATGCAAAGTCTTGACTAATCGGAATGCATTCATATAAATCTGTCCATTAATTACGGTTGATTGGTAATTAACGTTTGTATCGTATGCGCGTGCGCAGACGCACGTGATCTATCATTCAAGCGGTTAATGAATTAATTAAAAGGGTTCGTTATGAAGTAGTTTTAATGTATGTTGATTAAAATGTGTTTAATCTTTGTAGAATTATAATTGAAAGTTGAATGCGTGTTGCCTGTAGAATAATATAACAGGCTATGTACCAATCAAAGTTATTGATTCATTAATACTATACCCTTTTTTACAAAAAATAAAACAACTAAGTAACTACTACGAAAAACCGATTTTTTTTTTCTTTTTAGTTTACTTTAATCCCGAGTTCGATTATTTTCATAAATTCTTGCATCACTTTTTCTACATTAGTGATGCATATAACTTCGTACATAAGAATGATTACCTAATGTATCTTGAAAGTAGGTACCTACATAGATTACGTTAGTAAAAAAATACATCAGAATTGGTCTAGTAGTTTTTGAGAAAATTGCGAAGATACGAACAGGCCGAATTCAGAACCTTCTTTTTTTTGAAGTCGGTTGGTTAATTAGATTACTTTTTGATCGTCAAAATAATTTGCAGACCT
The DNA here is from genome assembly GCA_948465475.1 of Thalpophila matura. NCBI lineage: Eukaryota > Metazoa > Arthropoda > Insecta > Lepidoptera > Noctuidae > Thalpophila > Thalpophila matura. The sequence goes on from OX419196.1 coordinate 1,066,183, forward strand.
ACCTACGATTCGCGATTCAAGTCGTGATATTGGTAACCTGTATAATTACGTATTATGAAGTACATGAGTGCGCCACAAACAAGGAATGGTATTTCAGTCATACTTACATAAGTCACAGCGTTATCGGAGCCTCATGACTGGCCCGGAATGTACTGGTGGAGACGCAAATGATAACGTGCGATAGAAAGAAATAGCCAGATTCATGAGGAATAGTATAGGCTATTTAACATCACGCTACGACCCTTAGGAGCCGAGAAACAGGATGAAACCGCGGGCACCGTAAGTCGTCGTATAAAAATAACTGTTCCCCGCGGTTTTCACCCCCGTTGCTCGGCTCCTAAGGGTCGTAGCGTGATGTTAAATAGCCTATACTATTCCTAATGAATCCGGCTATCATGTACATAAATAATTTTCGAATCCGACTGGTAGTTCCAGAGATTAGCGCGTTCAAACAAACATACTCACACATTGCTACACTTGTGAGCCCATCTGTACCAGTCCCCAGCAGTATAAGTAATATTGTGCAAGTACTATCGCAGATAAGCTATCGATCCGTCGACTGGACACAATTATACCGAGTTATACCTCCGCAGTAAACATCATAATACGACGAGATCGGGTTACAAATTCTGATAATTTGGCACATTCTATCGAGAATTCTAAACTACAGGAATGTTATCTCCACTTTTTGTCTCTGTTCCTCTGAGTTTAAGAAAATTAGCACTACCTACCTATTCCGATCACTGCTTAGGTATTATACAGGGTAAAATTAAAACCAGTGCGGATATTTTAGGAGGTGAAAGTACTCATGAATATGATCAACTTTTATTACGGGACCGACACTGAAATATGAAAAAAAAACAGCTGTTCCATACATTTTGATCTTGCTGTAGTGCATTTTTGTAGGGAACAGCTGATTTTTTTTTTCATATTTCAGTGTCGGTCCCATAATAAAAGTTGATCATATTCATAAATACTTTCACCTCCTAAAATATCCGCACTGGTTTTAATTTTACCCTGTATAGTTCTTAACAAAATTATTATAATCCATGAGTTCTCATAAAACTCTTACAAAAATATGGTAAGTTCACCAAAAAGTACTCTGAATTAATTTGAAGAACTGTGTAAGGTATCTTGCGGAAACTTTACAAAATTTCCACGGTCTTTGTCACATCCAACATCTGTTTTTCCATCCATTCCAAGAACCCATACCTCCACAATGATGAACTATTAACACAGCGAAGTTTTCGTTAAACATGAATCACATAACAATAACATTCCTTCAGATATAAATCGGACGATGCGGAGAATTCAACAAACAGACTGACAAACAATGTTTATTTATTATTACCTCGTACTTCGCATACTTGATGGACGGAGAATAGCAATGATAGCATTCCTATTCTTGGTAGAATTACTAAAGGTGCGTTTTAGGACGCTTAGGACAGGTAAACCCAGCACTACTTTCCAAGATTTTGTGATGATTTGGACCGCACGGTTGTCGCAGTGGCGACAGAGAGATTGGCTGCTGCGCGACGTGTCGCGGGTTCGATTCCCGCATTGCACACAGGTCTGGCTGTTTGTGTATGCGAAATTTGTGTTTGTAAGCGCACCTACGACTCAGGAGAAATCCTAGTGTGGGGCAACGTGTTTAAAAAAAATAAAAAAATAAAAAAAATAAAAAGAAACTCATCATTTCTTTGAAAAAGAGCTCGTTCCAGAAAGTGCACTATTACAGTACAACCTCTCTATTCTGTAGCTACCGACACGCCATGTGATATCACTGCGCAAACTGTCAACGAGGGAGATTCTCCCTCGAACGTTCGCAAACAAATTGGTAGTTCTCGGTTTTTTTTCGCCCCGGAACCCAAATTGATCATAATTTTTTTAACGGATATTCAGCGGCATCTAGTTAGACTGAAAGCTGACCACCCCCCCTATTGGGGGAAAAATGCTAAGCAGATAGCTAAACACTAATCATGGCAAGAACCAGCCATTGAGGAAAACAGCAGACACTACAGATTTGGCACCACAGAACAGATAAATATGGTTGGCACCATAGTTCTACGAAAGATGGTTTCCAAAAAGATAACAATACGATATGACTCCGATACTCAAAGAGAATACTAATGGGTATCCAGGAAAACTTGGTCTTCACTCTCCATGGCTATCTGATGGAAAATACCATGGATCCTCATTCAAAATTGTAATAAGTGACGCAATGTGATCTAGTGTTATCTAGTGTTTTCCATAGCAAGATAGACATCTGATGCAATACATTTAAATGTACTCGTGACATGTTCCTTATAAAGCATAGAGTTCTACAGGTCTAGAAGTACTATAGGAAGGGCGCCGAAGATCTTTCTTCCGAGCAAGCATTTAGTTTTAACCGCCTTGATTCCACATTCATTGTGACAACCTCCGATCATAGAAAAAAGGAGATATGCCATCATAGCAAATTAGTACGGCAACCAATGTCGCCACTTTAAGAACAGTTTGCGACACAATTACAAGCGCTCCTTGTGAATATAAAGATCTCCCACACATTAATAATTACGCACACCCTCAATGTAACACTGTTATTCGTCACTCATCACTAGCACTAAACTAAAACACTGTAAGTATTTAATTTCATCAATCGCGTTCGGTCCGTTGCTTGCCAGCGTGTACGCTTTCATTTTGATGAAACTAAAGCCGAAAGAGTCAAGCTCAATAGTGCCTTAGCACATCTCCCTTATTTCTATGATACTGAGCATTCAAGTATTTGTTTCGTGCGGTAAGCGAATCCGCATCCCTCAGCACAAGAGCTAGTGCCTCAGTCATTTCACCAATGGATCTTACCTACACTTTTTATACGTCGTCAGTTTATAGATTCATCTCTTTGTTATGATACATGACGTCACACGTTACATTTAGTACAACATCTTAGTACATTTCCGTCACATCACGATGATTGATAACTGCGGGGTAGGCAGGAGACCCGCCCTTTCATTGTCGTTAATGCTTGCTCCTCCCACCGTCACTATCAATTAGCTACGGTAAAATTTTATAGACAGATGACATTGCTGGTAGTTTAAATATTGCCAGCGATAAGTTTTATGGGGAAAACTTGATGTACGACGCGCAACGACTTATTTCCTTTTTACCATTTTGCAGTCATTTCCACACTATGACACAATAAGGGTGCCTTCGTTGCTATGGATGCGTTTGATATCCACCAATTATATTCATTGGTCCTTATAGCATAGCACTGGTGGAAACGGATTCAGCTAGGCTACGTTTTTAGGGTTCCGTACCAAAATGGTAAAAAAGGAACCCTTATAGTGCGACTTCGTCTGTCTGTCTGTCTGTAACACCTGCTTATTTCAGCAACTACTTATGCTATCGACTTGAAATTTGGAACAGTTATAAAGAATGCTTGTTCAACTTTATTGCAAATGAAAAAAGTTGATAGGAATTTACCCAAATATGGCACCCAAAATAAAACGATGTTCCTAACTAGTACAGTTTTTTTTAAATCATCAAAATTCCTTCACAAACAAACTTAGTTATGCGGTCCGGATTGTTTCACTTTATACGTCCAAAAATAATACGGAACCCTCGGTGCGCGAGTACGACTCGCACTTAGCCGGTTTTTTATAAGGAAGGATGCGTGCTATGGATCATGGATGCGAGCTATGGATGGTCGCGAGTGATGTAGCTATGTGCGCCTGTCGATACGACGCATAGCTCGAGCTGCGCATCTTCCTCGCACAGCTATCAGTGGAAACGGTCACATAGTTTCGTAGCTTAGTTTAGCTTTTACATTTTCGTAGTATAGCTGAAACGGTTACATAGTTTCGTAGCTTAGTTTAGCTTTTACATTTTCGTAGTATAGCTGAAACGGTTACATAGTTTCGTAGCTGGTAGAAAGGCACCCTAAAACTATCATTATTTCGCCGTTAGCTATTTCTTGGCTGTAGATATGCATGCACAATGAACGTGTGTGTAACTTTGAAATAGTTAAATATATAGGGTGGCAGGTTAGACAGTGAAAATATTTTAAGGGGTCATTTTACTCATCATTATGAACAACTTTTACTATTGAACCAATCGCGAAAAAAAAATCAGCTGTTCCATACATTTATGTTCACATAATTCAACAAAATGTATGGAACAGCTGATTTTTTTTTCGCGATTTCAGGGTTAGTCCCATAGTAAAAGTTGTTCATAATTATGAGTACAATGACCCCTTAAAATATTTCCACTGTTTAACCTGCCACCCTGTATGTGTGCAGTATATTGAAATATGAACCTTTTGTGTCTTTATGACCGCTAGATTCTGTCCAAATTAACCATTCCTTTGATAAAATTGACTAACATGAAAGTGATATCCTTTTAGGACAAACACCAAATTAACTTTACAACCAAGTCTCCCATCAAACATGGGTGTAAAGCCCATGCCCCCCCCCCCCCCCGACATGGGGACGTGTGTGTCTAACGCACTGTACAGAAATACATCGCCATCTGCACGCCATAACATGTTACGTAACGCGATACTGCAGCAGGGTTGCCTCTTAACGGTGTCACATAAAAAATATAAACAAAGGGAGGGATTTTTGTGTTGTGATTTTTCTTTGTAACCGATTTTAACAAAATAGAAAAATAAAAAATCTTTTAAAGTAAAATCCTCCTTCAAAAGGATCACAATAATGTTCTATGTGTAAAACAGTTTTGGAAGTCGCTGCCTTTGATTTTTGATTTGGTTTGATTCGGCACCGACTTGCGAAACTGTTCACACAACATTATTGTGATGTTTTTTTTTAAATAATAATAGTTTATTGACTCATAAAAAGTGTAACAATATTTGGTGTGACACTGGATCCCGCACTAAGATACCCTGTGTCGCTGGATCCAGTCTCTTTCGACAGATATCATGAGATTTTGAAAGATAGGTAGAAACAAATGCATCGGTATATTATTACAATTCACTAAAACTGAAGACTTAAAGGTAACCGAAAGTATGTGTGCGTGAGATGAGCGTTTTTTAAGTTTTTTTATTAATCCTAGAGACTAACACGTATAACGGCTAAAGGGAACTTATAGTACCTAAGAGAAAGGTCGTGAGATCTACTGACGTGAACCCACTTCATTTAAATCGTGGTAAAAAGAAGAAATCCCCCACAATACGGTAGTGGCCTACTATTAAAAAAGTACAAATAAATTATTTTATTTCAAAGAAGGAATAGGCACAACCAAAAAGTAAAAGCAAAAATAATAATTTATCTCAAAATGGAAAACATAGACGCTTTTAAAGTTTTTGGAGGGAGTATCGCTCCGTCTTTGTCGCGCGGAGCGTACGTAGGTGGTGTTACGTCACTAGTACGTAGTGCCGTCCGTGTCCAGCAAATCATTTTAAAACGCTTATAACTTTGCCAATTTTGTAGATGTTTCGTTATCGTTTTTTTTGGTGTTAATTGTCTTTTTACAAATAGTTTACAGATTCACAATAAAAAAAAGTAGTCAACATCTCTATTAGCTTGCCAAAATCTACCAACAGTGAAGCTAAATTAAGCTTGAAAATAAAAACATTACAAGCATGAGCAGCCCTACAATCAACATCTGCCTTTTAAGGCGATCCAAATCGAATGCACATCACATCACATGAGGCGAGCGTTCTTTTATAACGACGTGGTACTTTTATGCGCCAGCGCATCCTGCCCGTTGCGACATGGTACCGAGAGTGCCCACCAAAATATAAGTAACCCAACGATGTACCAGTAAGTATAACGTCGATTTTAAACCAGAAACGTCTTGGAAACGATAAAAAATTAAGCACCAGTAGATTCTCCTTCTGGTGCTTAATTTTTTGCCCGATATATCCATGGTATATTGATGGTATATTCTAGCCTAGGCTACATTATTCCTGAGAGCTATATAATAGCTCTCAGGAATAATGCACTCTGCCCGCGATTTTGTCCGCGTGACCCGCATGAACTGCGCATTTTTTCGGAATAAAAAAAGCCTATAGCCTATAGGCTATGCTAATATTAGATAAGGTCAGGATCACACTGAGACTGAGATAAAAATAAACATAGATCAAGTAATACAAATATTTTGATACCAAAAACGCTACAAAATATATTTAGCCGGGGGATGTTTATCAAGATAAACAGCCAATGAACAACGCTTCCTTATAACACGGATGCAAAGGACGTAAACGCCATTACAAACACAAACAAGCCAGGAATGTGGCTTTGTTACAAAATCAAACTGATTTACATTATCTGAAAATAGAGATAAAACTACAAGCTAAATTATACCTTTACTTTATTGTAATAAAATTCAAATTACGTTGTAAAATGTACTGAAAATAGCCTGTTTAAAAACATTCAAAATTATATCTTATACACCCAAATATAAGGTTTAGTTTCAGTTGTAAATGATAGGGTTAGTAGTAAATAATGTTTAACGGTTTTACGGAAAGGATGAAGGATATTGAATGGTCCCAATTTGGTGTGAACCGTATTTCTTTCTTACAGGATATCGGCCTATAAATAAAGCGAGTAACGTGTGGTCCGCCCAGATTAGACTTGTAGGACAAATGGGACGTTTCACATCAGTCCTTTCTACGCGATGTTGGCTCCCCTGGATGTCAATATATTATGTTACAATGTTTTTAACTGTGTTGGAAGTTTTCTTTCTGCGCCAATTCTTGTGCACCACTTTTTAGTGTTGTAGGCATTACTTACAAATAAGTAAATAAAAAAAACATAGGTAGTAGGTACACTCGACAACAGTGACGGTCGACCACTTTTCACCCTTATGTTCTTAGTAATAAGGGTGAAAAGTGGTCGACCGTCAATGTTGTCGAGTGTACGTTATGACCTAGAGTGACAGACAGAGGAACCAACATAACTAGATATAATGTATTAGCAATAATTAGTTACCTACTTCAAGTTTTCACCCTTTTCCCGTGTTGCTATTCATTGTTGATATAGTTTTGTTTCGAGAAAGCAGACCGTAGATCCAGTTAAAAAACTAACTAGCGAAAAATATGATTGATTATATTTTTTCATTACTATTAAATAGTAATGAAAAATATAACTGGATCTACGGTCTGCTTGATGTGTTTAAGAAATTTTCTTAAACACATTTTTTAGGCTGTGTCCCCAATAGGCAAGCTGTTAGCGCAAACTAGCAAACTGTGGACACTCCATTTCAAATACATATATGGAAGGGCGTACTAAACCGATACGCCGCAAACTCAGTCGGCCGCTCACAGAATGCTTATTGGGGACACAGCCTTAATGAATTTCCATGTAATTTCAGTTAATGAGAAACTTTAATTTTGGAAACTTAGAACAATACTGCAGGATTGTCTTCAAAACGTTTAAAATGGCCACATTTTAAGACATTTCAAATTCATGGTATTAGAAAAAGTAGGTACCTAACTTCCATTTTACAACAGACCTCTTTGCATTTCCGCAAAACTAAAATATACCATTATATTTTAACTAAGTACGGTACCTATATCTTGCTTACTAAAAATATATAACAATTATCTACCCTCTATTTGCGAGGCGAAAGCCAATAAAGATCGGAACACACGGCGTGATTCATTGCGAGATGGGCTAGACGCGACGAGCGACGCGCCTCGACGCATCCCCTGTGTAAACACACTAGAGATGGGACACTTTGATAAAAATGTCGATAGAAATGATACGATAGAAATTATTTTATTGGACTGTTAAAATAATCACACAAAAATTTTAAATGCGGAAGTTTGTGTGTGTTTTTTACTCCTTCACGATGAAATTTGACAAAGAGGTAGCCTAGGACCTAGAAAAGCACAGGGGCTACTTCACATCTATTTTCACGCAGACAAAGTCGCAAGCAACAGCCAGTTATAAATTATGTCAATATAAAAATAATGATTTGTAGAGATAAAAGTGGCTGAGCGATTGAAAAAAATATTTATTTTGGGGCTGGGTGTTTGTGTATGTGAGATTTGTGTTTTTTTACGCACTTATGATGACACAGTTCAAAAAAAAAAAAAACAAACAATCAGATATTGCGTAAAACAGTTGACAACTACAAGAGTTTTCTAGAACGTACGGTTTGTTGTTCTGGTTTAAAGAGTAGGTATGGATATCGTTTGAATTATAGTCACAAGAGACTTTTAAACTTAGTCACTATACGCAATGTAAGGGGCTCGTGGCTAAATGACGGCCGCGCCGATCGATCGATCTGCGAGGTTAAGCTGCGCTTGCCGCGGTCAGTCCTTGGATGGGTGACCGTTCTTTACACATCGAGACCCCTCCGTGCCTTGGAGAGCACGTTAAGCAGTCGGTCCCGGTTGTCATAGGAATATCTTTGACAATCGTTACGGGTAGTCAGAAGCCCTAAAGTCTGACAGCTGGTCTAGCATTCGAATACCGGTATTACCCATTAATTGGGTTGTGGAGGTCAGATGGCAGTCGCTCCACGTATAATATTTCCAAATCTAGTTAGACTGGAAGCCGACCCCAATATAATTTGGGAAAAGGCTAGGCAGATGATGATGATGACTATACGCAATGTAAACGCAGACTCCTTGCAGAAGTAGAGTAACTATGTATTATTGCTATTAGGTAAATCGATGGCCTGTTTGCCAACCCACAACATAAAATAGATATACCTAACTGATGTTATCACTTCAAAATTTCAAATACCATTAAAAAATACCTCCATCATACCACCGACCACACCTACCACCTAACTAGACAAATATGACGAAACATCGCAATCACTCATTAGTTACTCTATTACTTATTACCAATCTATCAAACGTTACTACGAAATTACCGATTGATATTATCAGTGATCTGCGGATCATGCAATCGAATCGATGCTGACAGTCGATGATCGATTTGCATATCACTTGCCTTGTGAGGTGACGAAATGTCAGATGGTTAAGTATGCGTACACTTGAGTGGAGGTCGCTTTAAGTATTTATAATAAGTTTAATGATAGTGGTATTAAGCAAATATATTTTTTGTATTGTGATATCAATGTTGAGTATGGAATTATTAATGGTTAGAGAGAGAACTAATTATTTATTATTCTAAAATATAGCCATATTTTAGAATAATAAATAATTAGTTTAAAGTTGAGATTAGTACGAAATCTAGGGTTTCATAATACAGGCTTAAGAACTGATTGCGGTGAACGGATTAAATTTGGGTTGGGAATAAGCTAGGTAATGAAGATAATTCGTAATGTGAGCTTAATTTTATGCTGTAAACGACTTTAAAATAAACAAAAAAAGTTTGATTGCCAATAAAAAGCCAATCAAAATAGGTGTCAAAAAGATTTAATAGCTACGTATCAAAAAAGCAACCTCAAAATGAGCATTTATTACGCTTGAATAAGCTCACAAAGTCACAATTGATCGCTAAAGTTTTAGTTAAATGATTTGCATTTCTGTCACCTTGCAAGGTGACATTGTTAAGAAGGGGTCACACTTGCTCTACGCATTTAATTTTACGCAAAATTTTCTTAAAGGTTTTTTTTAATAAAAGTATTAGGTATTTTATTATTCTAAAACTAGCAATTATAGTAAGCTCTAGAACCTAGATGTGTCTACGTTTGAGTAAACGGTTCTGTGGGGCTTTGTTATAGTTACAAGATGTTTTGTAAAAGATTAATATTAAAAATTTTTACTTACACAAAATGTTCCCAACTGTTATGTCCAAAATGTGTTATGGAAAGGCCTCATTCAGCAATCACTTGAATCTAAATCCATTATTCATTAGCTTACAGAATGCTTCCGAAACAAAAACTTAGAAACAATATCTCGGAGAGCTACAAAAATGATAAAATTTGAAGAAAAAGAGCATACATAATTTTTCAAAGGTACAACCTCAATACATTAACGAGAAATGGATGTGTCGAACGCCTTTGGCGATAGCTACCGTCCACCATATAACCCGATAGGGCCTATCAATCAGTCAGACGCTATTATCAGTGTTGCGTCAATGGGCTCAGTATTTTATAACTCCTGCCTTCTATAACAATATATTGTACTATCGTTAAAAGCTTCGATTGTGAAATGAAAGCCCATGTTTATAAGCTACTAAATGCATTTAGTTATGAAAGGTTGTAATTATTTTTGTTCTTAGTTTTAGAAAGCCAAATACCGAATTATTTTATTTACTTAATGTTTATTATCTTCATTTTGGAAAGGACAATTTTACACGAGATTTTTTTAGTATCGAGAAAACGATCTTTGGCTAAACGAGTAATTTTGTGTTTCGGCTAAATTCTGTGAAATATTTTTTAAGAAATCTTATTATACCAAGATTTGAGAAATTCCCATACAAGTATTTTCTTTTGCTGATTTAGCTTTTTTACTCTTATTGAACATAGCTGAAGCCGTTAAAAGATTTAACTATCTAATGATTTGTAACTTTGATTAAAAATATATAATACTTGCCGTACAATGATTTGATTTTCGACTGTTCCTAATCCTTCCTCGGTGATTCTTCTCCTTACTTTTTAAAACTTCGACGTACTTTACCCATATCAAAGGAACTAAAGTTTTCATAGGTATCGTAACATAATTATATTTTATTTGAAAATATGGCTTTTATTGGTTTTTTTTTCTGACTACAAGACAGCATATTGTAATCGCAACTTTACCAGCCTTGTAACAATCGTAGGCCGCTCTAGAAGCATTAATGAGACGACAGTGAAATGCGTCGCGTGGGTGGCAAGCTCAGATCATAGAAACAAGGAGATGTGCCAAGGCGCTATCGAGCTTGATGCCTGATCTTGAGCAAATTGCTCATATTAAAAACGTACGCGCTGGTGACGAACCGAACACGATTGATGGTATAAATACAGTGTTTTAGTTTAGTGCTAGTGTTGAGTAACGATTAACAGTGTTAGATTGAGGGTGTGCGGAATGCTCAATGCGTGGGAGATCTTTTTATTCACAAGGAGCGCTTAATTATGCACGTAATTGTGTCGAAAAATGTACTAAAAGTGGCATCAGTTGTTCCCGTACTAATTTGCTATGATGGCATATCTCCTTGTTTCTATGATCTGAGGTGGCAAGCACCGACTGTACGCCGTACGTTACTAATTGAAATACATGTACCTAATTGCTTAATGGAATCATAATTGAATACTTGTAAGTATTTATCGTGTTATTTGACAAGTTGTTACGTCATGTTCCAGCGGCTTTGGACTACTGACAGTTCTAGGCTTTTATACGAAATGCCCGGTTCACATTATTCTAGTAGCATTCCAGCCCAGCAGCGCTGGAAAGCCATGGAATGCTACTGCATGGAATAATGTGAACCGGATAAAATGGTAGTAGGTATTTATATATTTATCTTTTTTCTATTTGTTTATTATGGAAAATGTTTATATTCCACGCTGCAATATCCGAATTAGTATCTATATATCAACTAGCCCTGTCATATTGGGAGTTAAAACTTTTTCTGTCATCACCAAAACATGGGTACCTAATTACCTATATAGTGACCTTAATTTTCAAAGCTCAGCTTCAAGGTAACCGGTATCATCATCAAATAAATATAAGTACCTAGGACAAACTCAAGTATAGCCAAATCAAATACCTATTCATAAAATATCGACAAAAATCACTTTGTCACTTATCTTGTTCATGAAATAAATCCCAAACCAACAGCTAATTCTTTCAACTTATGTAAATCTGTTTAGATGTGTCATAAGACATACAAGCTTATTCCGCCGGTTTTCTTGTTACTCTGAACGTAATTAACATTGATTAACATACACTTGTCTTCCTGCCTGGCCGCTTCCGTGTCCGGTATTAATATAATATAATAATTATGATAAAGGACCTTTTTGTAGCTAGGAAAGTTCATTGCTTATAGTAATGATATGTATGTATATTTAAAAATGTACGTACCTACTTAATTTAAAATTAGCAATTTTTATTGTTCAATTAAGGCAAGTACCTATTAATTTTTTTATCATTACAAAAAATATTCTAACATCATTATATGATATTGCGCAGTATTTAAGTATCTCTTATTATTATTGGAATTTATTGAATAGGTATGATTTAATACCGATATATTTTATTTCAAATTTTACAAACTCAATGTAGGTACCTATTTCATTTGCTTATGTAAACACTGCAATATTATAAAACACATATATAATAAAATTATTATCAAATTAATTAATTACATTATCGCTATCAATTATATCTACAACAGAATCTATCGATGCAAGCCGCGTGTCCCATCTCTACTGCTAGTAAAACAGACGTTAATGAACTTGGTCTGTTTGAAAATAGAACGACGCAGGCGCCGATGCGGTGCACGCATCATAATAGAACTTTACTGCATTACATAAATTCATTTTATTATCAACACGCATGTTTCAGTACGGATTCAGGGAGTTCAAAATATATTTTTTATACAAAGAACGAACTAATCTTACTAAGGCCATGTTGTTTCATCTTACAGTTACGTATCTGTAACCGTCAAATAATTATGGCGGCTTGTATGACAATTTCATACTGACTTAACGATTACATACTGACTTACGAATACAGATGGTTTGAAGCAACCCGCCCTAAATCTATAAAATAATAGTATAAAACAAAGTCAATTTTTGTGTCTATTTGTCCGCTGATTTCTTAAACACATATTTTTATGCGGTTTTCACCACTATTTAGAGAATTTATTCCGGAAAACTTATGTGGATAAACCGTTATTATTGAACTTAGATACAGCACATAAATCTCGATGTTTTGACATGTCGCCACATCAGTAGATTGCACCGTGCGAAGCCGTAGCCTAAGATTTTTTTTGGTATTTTCCCACCAAATCTCTAAAACACGTGTGGTACGTATGTGCTGACCGGCACGTAGACCCACAATTAGTGTGAGATAACAAATTATCGCCATTTTTATAATATACCACTTATTTTTGGCGATATATCCACTGATAGGGCTGATAACGATGGTATGGTTATCTCCACGACTGATTGACTAACCCGAATACATGAAGACATCGGAAATTCATCGGAAATTCAGGATTCCTCTTCTTGTATTGACATGAATCTTACTACTAATGCGAAAGTTTGGATGGATGTTTGGTACTCGCCAAAACGTCTGAACGGATCTGGATGAAATTTGGCACAGAAATAGATTAGAATCTAGAGTATAATCTATCTAAGTGCCAAATTTCATCCAGATCCGTTCAGCCGTTCTGGCTGATTGAGTAACAAACATCCATCCATCCAAACTTTCGCATTTACAATAAGAAGTATAAATAGTACTTACCTATAGATTAACTGTCAGAAGAAAACATGAAGAGAAAAGGACTTAATGGTGGTAAATCACCAATTTCGTAGACATGTATTAAAAACATTCACATTATTTTATCAAAATGTTTCATGTATGTACCTACTATGTAGCATCATCACCTCAATTAGTCAGAACATTATGTTCATTGCGACCTTAATCTTCCCAGCCTTTTACCAAGCTGAGGATGCTTTCCAGTCTAAGGACGCGGCTGAATGTTTGTTGCGCAGACTAGCGCCATCTACCACGTAATTACGATATCGTAATACTACGTACGTAATGATAAGGTTATCGAAAGTCAATCATGAATTCATAATTCTCGTGTTAAAATAAAACCTTGTTTTATCGGTCATTATGTAGGAGTACGTTAGAGGTATTCCACTTTGCGCACCGCTTCGAATCGCACCGGTGCTTTGCGCACCGTCTTTTAATTACGGAAATGCGACAGTACCAAGTGTGTCAATCTCTGGTTCTAAGAACTGTAGCTCGACTCATTCAAGTGCGAATTAGTACGCTAGTGCGACACAAGATCAACACCACAGTTATTTAGTGTAGTTAGTTTGTAGTTGGAAAAAACGCGTTGTTTCTGTTGATAATAATCCCAAATGTGATCGGCTGATCGTTTCTGGTACACGCCAGCCGTTGCCACGGCACCGCTTGCTTCGCTCGCTCGGCTCGTGCAGTGTGTGGTCACCGTTCTAACTTAAGCTAAACCCAAGCGCTTTTTCAATTTATCGGTTTTACGTTTTCTTTTTGCGGGGGACTTCGCCCCCTGAATTCCCTAGCTGGTCCTACGCCCTCACTCCCGCCTTGAATACCGTACGGGATGGCTTGATGTTTATAAGATAATCTTGGTGTTGTATTTTCGCACTTGAGTGGAGTCGAGCTACAGTTTTGTCGCACTAACGACATTCGCATTTGGTACTGTTGCAACCATAATGCACTGATTATGTAAGTAGTGCAGGACATTTATAATACAAATCCAAATGACAGCACTTTGTTATCTACTGTTTCCAAACAAAAGAAGAATTTAATCGCATTTTCATTGATAAGTTAGTGACATGCTTTTTTGCGCTAGACATGGTACATACATTTAGGTGTCTCCTAATGTTAGTTAAAACGGGCATTAGTTACTTTGTATTCTGTAAAGCTTATACCTACTGCATCGCTTTTAGAATGAATGGAGTATATCAGGTGCAGGTTATCGTACCGTAAGCAGTTTTGATTCCGCCTGAAAGGAATATTGATTGTTCTGGTATTCAAAAACAATGGCAATCTACAAACTTTCACAGAGTATTATGACAATGGAGTGTTAATGCGAGCTAAAATTCTTGATGCAGTAGCTCAAAACCATAAGTTAACTAAACTTACTAACTATTATGTACATACACATAATTATGTACCTACCTACTAAGGATCATGAAATAATAATCAGGGTATATTTTAAGCAATCTTGCGTGAATAATTTAACCAGGTTAACCAAGTAATCCAAGATATTAATCCTTCTTCAAGCGTTATTTTTTTTCTTAGCCATCAGGAAAATTAAATGGAATTAGAGATAAACTTTAAAAAATAAAACTTAACAACATAAAATAGTCAAATATTTATGGCAAAAGAACCACCAGGCTGTCTATTCTGTACCTACTACTCCTTTTTGCGAACGTTCGAGGGAGAATCTTACCGTGACATTCTCCCTCGAACGTTCGCACAACAAATTGACAATTCACGCGGTGATATCACGCGGCGAGTCGGTACCTACAGAATAGACAGGCAGCTCAGCATAACGTGAAAATGGAGGAGTCGAAATTGTCGCGGATTTGCGGAAAACTGCCTATTATACCTATTCTATGACCATACCATGCTGCAGGGTTCGCTGATATATATATCAATTGATTTTTATAGTGATATATATCAATTGATATTTATCATATCAATTTATATGTTGATGGCTATAAGAGAAGAGGTAAACCAAAGAAAAGATGGATGGTCTGTGTGAAACATGACATGAATGTGGAAAAAGTGAATCCGGAAATGAAGTCTGATAGAGATGAATGGAAGAAAAAGACATACCTACTTACCTATAATAGTTAAATCATAAAATACGAAATTGCTTTTCGTTATTTTTTCTAAAATAAACACGTATATTAATAATCTTTACGTTTTATTTAACAATATAGACACGGTAATACAACTTATAAAATGACATTTGCGACATTTAAGTGCCTATGATATATATCCGATATATTTCGGATTATCAAATATCGGATATTTTGATATTTATTATAACGATCGGATTTTTAACAAACCCTGCCATGCTGTGATAGCTGTTTTGTAAACAAGGCGTGCTCGCTCTGTAGCACTCCAAGGATAATTACGACAGTGTTCCGAAGCTAGTGCTCCATATCCTTACTTCTCCATGGCCACCATTATGTACAGCATTTCCATAGATATAAAAGGCTTAACCCAGTAATGCCTAGCGTGTCCAAATGGACACGTATTTAGTGGTAAAATTAAATATTTGGTAAGGTAACCTAGCTTTCTTTTTTGGCAAAGTAATTCTTATAGCGTATTCACTAAAGCCTATAGTTTCTGTAAACTTTATTATGCTGCTGATATTCGCCATTATTTTGGAAATATTTGCATTGTATGTTCAATAAACTTGCGAACAGGTGAAAAAATGGATCCCAGATGAGAGTAGGTAATATTATGTCTATGTCTTGTTATTTACCTATGTTATTTTTATAATATATGATATTTTTATAAATACCCTTGGATGAAGTAACGGGAAAACAAAGCTCTGCTTTCATTTTAGTTTGTTTTTTTCACAATAAATTCGATGTGTCCATATGGACACGCTAAGCATTTGTCGTAGCTTATTATCAAAGCAATTGTTATATTTCAGCTGCTTTGATTTCGATAAATTCAAGGAAACGTGTACACTAAATCAAGTTCTTTATTACCTATTTGTATAAAAAAGATGATGGCGTAGATCAGCCAATGCCTGAATCTCTTTTTATAACCCTCGGAGCCAGCTATTTTGAGTAATAAGGACTCTCCTGGCGAAGGTAATAGTGGAAGGTCAGAAAATTTGAATGAATGTCAGTTGTTTGTTGAGAAAGAGATGCGTTTTCGGAATAAAAATGCCAATAGACGTTTTGATGACCTTTGTGGGAGAATTCATATAAGAGGAAAGAAATAGTACTGGTCCCTGATGACATGGATGTTAGATGCAAGCGTTCATAACGCATGACTCCAGAAATGACTGGAGCTAACGTTTTCCTATTCGATTTTCGTAGGAGATTGTCTAAAGCTGTCTTCAGACTACGCTATACTATATAGTATACGATATACCTTATAGCATAGCGCAGTATACAAAGCCAATAATATATAGTATAGCACAGTGTGAACGTGTCCATAACAATGTATGGTGCGCGATATCGTTGTGCTATGAGCTATATGCTATAATGCTATATAGTATAGCGTAGTCTGAAGACAGCTTTACAGTACCTCAACAAACATCGGACGGTTGTCAAAAGTCCAGGAAAACCTAGTACTGCGACATCTGCACTAACAGCTTCATCGAGATATGAAAGGACTGATCACTACGTCCAAAAAAAAAAAGGACAATATGTGGGGCCATCGTGTAAAAACAAATTTTCAGCAGGTAGAATTGAATTCATAAAATGCAATGTGGGCTTATGTGTTTCTTGCTTTTGTCATATAAAATCACACTTTTACAATTTACCTACAAATACTTTTTTGCTACTGATAATGCTTAGCGTGTCCACATGGACACATAGTTTTTTTCTATTTTGCAATATATTTATTCAAACCAAAATTGTATATTTCATTTACGTACCCTATAATGAACCCTAATTTATAAAAAAAACATTAAAAACTAAAAAAATACAAATTCGGGCATTACTGGGTTAAGCGATACATCGTGCACTCGTTGATAACCTTTTCAAAATTCCAGTGTTCCGGACCAAAGTTGGTACTATAACTAAATATTATGGATCATTATGGAATTAAACCTTTGATGTTAGGAGTGTTAGACCATTTGAAGGAGGTTATTCGGTAATATTTAGAGGAAATTGTGAGAAAAAGTTAACTTTTCTGTATGTTGGTAGGTACCTATATCGGCCTGCAAAGGCCGTTAAAGGAGGGGTAGAAATGTAATTTAAGTGACGACCAGTACCCCAATCATGAGTTTTTTTGACGTATAGTTTCGTTTTGAATTTAAAATACAGCAGTCCTGGAACATTTTGATAAAATTTTATACAATTTGCACATTTTAAAAAATACAGAGAAATTAATTAAGTATTTAATTTATATAAATATTGTGTAACAAACGTGTATTTTCAATTCAAAATATGCTTACATTAACGATACTACACGTCAAAAAAACTCATGATCGGGGTACAGGTATATGTCGTTAAAAAGCTCGTTTCATGACTATCATGAGTCAGTCTCAGATCGTCATAGGAAAAAATATAATATATAGCTAAAACAAAAACCAACATAGATAGGTACCTGTACCGTTAAATATATAACTCATTTTCTCTAAAATACCTACAATGGTTCTCAAATGAAATAAAATTAAGTTTTCATAAATTGTGTTTAGTCCAATTGCAGCTGCAACGCTTATTTATAAATATGACCCCTAACAAACACTTGAAACTATCAAACAATAAACTATAGCCCATAGCCCTCCCCCATTGGCTCAGGAATAGCCGTGAACAGCTTAATTAACCAGCCCGCATCCCCCATGTCTGGCCCCATCAATAATAATTAATTTGGATGAATTAACTGTGTCTAAATAACTTTGAAATACGTACGTCCATAAAACTTTTGTAAAGGTTTTTTAATTTACAGCGTGACGAAAATGGAAACCATGGGTTCAGTGCCTTATTTTGAACCCCTCAGCTTACTGTAAAGTTACATCAAAATCCGTTCAGTAGTTTTTGCGTGAAAGAATAACAAACATCCATACATCTACACATCCTCACAAACTTTCACGTTTATATTAGTAAGGATGGATATGATTTGTGACTTTGAAAAATAATCATCATCTGCCTAGCCTTTTCCCAAATTATATTGGGGTCGGCTTCCAGTCTAACTAGTTTCGGCTGAATATCAATGTTTTACGAGGAGCGACTGCCATCTGACCTCCACAACCCAATTAATGGATAATACCGGTATTCGAATGTTAGACCAGCTGTCAGACTTTTAGGGCTTCTGACTACCCGTAACGATTGTCAAAGATCGGTCAGTATATAAAGATATTCCTATGACAACCAACAAGACTTTGAAAAATAATAAATTATTATATTTATTGCGACGCAAAATTGGGACATTTGGAGTCCCGATCAAAAATATATCTAGACGTCTAAAAATCGGAACATCTGACAACGCTCTCACAGTTCAAGTTGTGCCTGCGCCACATCACTAGTCTCTCTATTTTTTACATCCAATCAAACAAATTCGTTACTCTTACAACTTAAAATCAATCAACTCCCACCCCACACCCCTATTATAATAGTCATAACAAATCAGAGTTAAACAAAACACAAATTAACGAGTAAATCGGCTGCATCCCTGTCTGTTGCACAGCTACTGTTGTTGCACTTGAGCCCAGTTGACCCGCGGCCCATTGAGATGAACTCACCGCTTCCGATTGAGTTGGGACACTGTCGACATTAATTTTATCGATAAACGTTCAAAAATATTCCCGACTACACTCCGCTGCGGTCGTTTGGTTGCTGGCAACGAAAATATCCCCCTATCTATCTGATGTCTTCCTGTGGAACTCGTAAACTAATAAAACAAGATCGCTTGCAGCATCCTTATTAAAATGATAATATGCTCTGATAGTCGTCGTTCTTTGTAGCTGTATAATTTCATTATTTTCTCATACAAACTTTTAGGGATGGAACTTAAAAAAATCCCTTATTAGTACACCTTTCGTCCAAAGTTTTATATTTTTATATAATACAATTTTTATATATTATAGAGATTAAGTTTAGTAATAACCATGACAGCACACAAACGTAGATCAATAAATCAATACAGAGAAAATGTTAGATTAAATTCAGAATAAAAAAGAAATAGGTACTACTAATCTACGACAAACTTCACGTATACCTACAACAGTCACGCTACGCAAGCTAGATTGGTATAATCGACAAAAACTTTAATCGATTAAACTATCGATATGTTAAGGAACAACTCTAATCAATTAAGCGGGCTGGGCGCAGCGGAAATACGCGTATGAATGCATCAACGTACTTAGCTTGTACTAATGTACCTACTTATGTCGTGGCCGGATGAAACACTGTTTAAAACAGATCAGATTGTATTCAACTACTCATCAATGGAACAGTAGCTAACTGAGGAAGCCATAAACTAGCGGTTAAAGAGAAGTGGGTTGGAATCCCCGTTGATGCAATTGAAGTAAAACAACTTTGAAGTTACAATTACACGTGTCCAAATTCAAGTTATAAATAAGTAACGTAAGGGAGACACTAAGGCTGCGATCTGTATAGGCTTAGACTTCACTAATGAGTTATAAGAAATTCGGTTAATTAATAATGCAATCTTTGAATCCATCTGAGTGCATCTGACTGAGTGCATTCTTAGCAAAAAAAATCGTAAAAGATTCACAGACCGCACTTAGACTTTGCTTTGCTAACTGCTAAGTAAGCGTTTCATACGAATAGAAAATTGTGTAATAGAACTAGGTAAATAGCTACCGTACTAGACTAGCCCCGGTCTGGTTACTTAGGCTCATAATAAAACGTTTGCAAAGTCACTTTTGAGAAGTTCTTATACGAGACTCATAAGAAAGTAGGCTCTTCATAAAGATTTTTCATCGCCACTGGGTGACGTCAATTTCATATTCCTATATTCACCGTAAAATCTTCGCTCAACTCTTGAATAATTCGTACTAGAGTCAACATCTTTACACACGCGAGTACCTAATATTGAGAGAAACTTGGCACATCTAAGCAAGAACATAAATGAGTCACAATTTTTTTTTTTTTCTCCTTGTATGTTTAATTGTCTAGTGAGTATACCTACTTAATAATTATTGTAAAATGCGCCAGGAATATCATAATGATAAAACAATGAATAATACCTAATAATCAGATATTTGTACGCCATATGGCAAAACATAGAGAACATTATAAAATTTTTTAACATCTTCCACACTGTTGTAACCTATGTTTACAAATAAAATTTTTGATTGATTGATTGATTGATTGAAATTGAATTTCTAAACTTAAACTGCACCACCAAACTAAAATTTAAATAGTTTTTCTTACGTACTTTATTTAGATTAATTTTATGCACCTAAATTGACTTCATTTGAATATTTATTGATAAGAGGAGCGCCAAGTCAGTGTTTTTACGTTATAATAAAAAGTTATCAAGAAAGTTATAAAAGTTATCAAGAAAATAAAGTTACAAAGTTCAAAGTAATTAATAAGAGGAAGTTTGTTGAAATCCAAGCAACTTATCATTCTATTGCTTAAATTACTTGAGTTATTATCGAAATAGGAGAGCATAACATTAGTTTTATAGTAGGTAACCTAACAGAGGAAGAACTATACTCAGCAATAGGCGAATAGACTAAGAACTAAGAAAGAAAGAAAGAAAATAAAGTTTATTGGTCAACATAATATAAAAAATATATGCACATTGAAAGGGATGCAATGCAATGCAATTAAGATGATTTTAGATGATGAATATGATTGTAGCAAGGAATTTTCAGGTTTAGCTTAATGACAATTTACTCTCTCGATCAACAATACTACAAAGATTCACCCAACAGCGAGTTTACAACCTCACGAACACGACAAAATTATTTTACCTATCAACCTCAAAATAGCAGCAAAAATTGCTTTTTAACCAACTTCTAAGGAGATTATTGGTTAGCAGTGGCGAAGGGTCCCTATAATACGACTTCTACCGGCTTCCCTTTGAAAAATAACAGAGGTAGTATTGCCTACTTTTTGTAACTTTACTTACTTGTAACTTTTCGTAGCCAGGTAAGCATTTGTAGCTCCGGCTTACCCTTACAAAAACTGACCCTTCGCCACTGTTGGTAAGTGCTGTATAACAGTATCATAATGTGTAGATCAGGTTACAAGAACCTGCCATTTTAAAAGAGAAGGAATCATTTATTCTTTGTAAAATGTATAACATAAATTATGTAGGTACCTACCAACCACTATTATAGTACGTACATACCAACCACTATATATTATTCCCGTATCACACAAATTAGACAGTTATTCAGTCTTATTTGCAAGCAATTAAGTAGTTCCTGCTTCCTCCTAATTTTAAGCAGCAATCAGTTACATTCAGTTTCCAACAAACCCGAGTTTGTAGAACATAAATGGAATGAAAAGAACTAATCCAATTCTCCGAACCGTTGCGTTTCACAGAACCGTCTGACAGTTCTTTTTGTTCTAATTAAATGAGCTCGAGTCTAAATGAATTTGCATTCGTTACTGCTAGCTGTGAGAGGGGTGCTAACGAAGCTATGTAGTATCTAGTATTGAAACTCGCTTGTGAAAATCTTATTCCCAGAAAAAGTTACATTAGGTATCTACAAAGTTCTTCTAAAGAGCTTCGGATTTCAATCAGGAGCTTTGCCAGTTATCTGTGCCTTATATTACCACCGCATAAAAAATGATATAGGTAGCGGCGTGAATTATGAGCACAGATCGCGCTTGTACATTTTCGGGCCAATAGACAATAGACAGTTGACATTACGTAATAGAGAATGATCCAATTAGACGACGAGCATCGACTGACGAACCAATCGCGTGCAGATTCGACGCCACCCGTCTTCTTCATTCCGCCAGAGACCGAAAAATCAGCTAATGCGCAGGTGACGTTTGTGATCATAACTGCTGCCGCTAGTTATACCTAATTCTAAAGGTCATGATATTTTCCGTTGACGCTATTTCCCCTGATAGTTAAAAAACAGGTATTACCAGGCTTTCAGTGAACTTACGATTTTCAGCGTGAAATGCTAGATTAAAGCTTCTGAAAATATTTACAGACTTCGTGCATACTTAATGAAAAAGCTGGCAGCACTGATCGAACGGCCTTGGCTCCGTGAACATCGGAACCTAATCAATATTCTATCGAGTAGGTACTTACATCTGGAGAATTGAAGAGGCTAGAAAAATTCATGTTCTGCAAAATTAGAACCTTACTGAGTTAGGTATATAGTTTTATGTTACAATAGCTATTTCACGCGGTTTCATGCCCGTTGCTCGGCTCCCATATACAAAAATATGTTTTCGAATCCGACTGGTAGTCCCAGAGATTAGCGCGTTAAAACATACTCTTCAGCGTTATAATATTCGTACAGATTTGGATTATTATACCCAACTTAATAAGCATGTAAAACCTCGAAAAAAACAAGTCTTCGATTTAGCATGTCGTTGTGTCTTAATTAAATATCTCTTTGCTATACCTATCTACTACCACGGGGTCTCATCAGGAACAAAGACACATTTGTTCAAATAACTCTTAATAGATGGTGTTATACGTATCGATTTGTTATTGAAGTTTGTCTAAAATGTAGAACATGAATAAATAGACAAATATAAATAATTGTAAAAATTTTAAAAAATCGTTTAGTTACGATAAAATGTATAGCCCGATAGCCCGCGTTACGGCAGCGGTCACGTTTTTTTGTATGAGATGAGGCATCTGTACGCGTAGTATTGTATTATCTGTGCTACTACGAACAATTTATTCAAATGCTCTTACACAATTTACTAAATGAACTCCATATGTCCACCAAACATCCCATAACACGAGTTTATTGACATTTTCCTAAAGGGGAGTAGTCATAAGCAATCACAACTTCCCCTCTTAGCGACAGTTGTAAACACACAACACCAGACGGCTCAACCGACACTCGGTCGTTCAAGTGAGTCAGTGCTGCAGAGTGCAGTCATAGGCGGTGGCGTGTTCCGCCTGCCCAAGGAACATAATACTCTCTGACGAGAGCGTCTGCCCTACGCTACGCAAAGCGGTTGGTTAATTCATGAAAAAAACCGGATAAGTGTCGTACGACTCGCGCCCTAAGAGTTCCGAAATATGCAATAGCGCCATCTGCCGCTATTACATCATAGTAGATATATGATAAATGATAATGATAAATGATAAATGATAAATGATAAATGATATTTATTTTGTAAATAGGTTAAAAATAACACTTTTACACGTCAACACATTTTTTAAGCTAGATGAGTTCGGTGTTTCCTATATGACTATCTTTGAGAAGAAACACCGAAACAAACTCAAAGGTTGATGTCTCTTTTAAAGTCCAGACAATTAAGATAAATTGTGTAAGAACCATGCAGGTTAGTCTGAAATGGCCTTTAGAGGAAAGAGCCATACAGATTTGAGTGGACCTGACCTGACTGTGCACGCATGTGCCGGGTATCGTGGTAGCTCAACCCAGACTTAGGGAGCTCAACGACCCGACGAACATTACCATCAGAGAGGACATTTGGGTAGGCCCCCTAAAGTACTCAAACTGTCAGACTGAACTTGAGATCAATAACAGTAACATAATAACCCACATAGTACTCACATTTACAATAATTATAATCAATATATTATCATTATTATCACATTCAATGTCATTTTGTATATAAATTGTTTCAAAAGGAAACATTCAATGTCAAAGTGTATATAGAAAAAATTATAAAATCAAATAAAAGAGCAATAATTTAGTGGTTATGTCAATAGTAGTATTGGCCCATGTATGTATTGGAACAGCTCAATCCCAAGCCTTTTTGTCCTCCATATAATCTTTAACACTATAAAAGGCTTTATGACAAAGTTTTCGCTTTATTAATGATTTGAATTTATTAAGGCTTAATTTTTGAATATGGCTAGGGATTTTATTGTAAAAGCGTATACTTTGGCATTTAAATGTGCCACTTATTTTCTGGAGCCTCGTGGCAGGAACAACAAGTCTATGTTTGTTTCTAGTATTAATATTATGAATATCACTATATTTAGTGAAGAGATTAATATTTTTATGTGCATACAATAGATTTTCATAAATGTACTGAGATGGAACAGTCATTATATTAATATCTTTAAATTTCTCTCTGAGTGAATGTCTGGGACTTAACTTATAAATTGATCGAATAGCTCTTTTCTGCAAAACAAAAACAGTCTGTATGTCGGCGGCATGTCCCCACAACAGAATACCGTACGACATGACACTATGAAAATAACTGAAGTATACTAAACGGGCAGTCTCAAGATCAGTTAAATCGCGAATTTTTCTAACAGCGTATGCTGCAGAGCTAAGCTTTTTCGACAACTTATCTATGTGTGGTCCCCACTGAAGCTTAGCATCCAATGTTATACCTAAGAACACTGTGGTATCCACAAGATTCAGCTCCTCACCCTTCACTAGTACACTAGTTTTCACCTGTCTAACGTTAGGTGTCGTAAACTTAATACATTTAGTTTTCTTTTCATTCAAAAGTAAGTTATTAACATTGAACCAGTGCACTATTTTTGAGATAGCGCTATTTACATCGTCAGTAACCAGCTGCTGACGTTTAAGTTTAAACAAAAGTGAAGTGTCATCTGCAAACAGTACTATCTCATGATTGTCCCTTATCATATCTTGATCATAGATGGCGCTACTGCATACTTTTAGATGGCGCCATCTATGAGCATATGGCTCATAGGACAAAAAAGTGATATAAGGGTTCTGTTTTTCCTTTAAAGGAGCAGAACCCCAAAAAATATACTGGTATCATTCTAAAAGGTAACATCGTAAAAATTAAAACGTTTTTGGCCATTATGTAAATTGTTAATGTATTAGTTCCACTTCCACAAACAGCGATGTATACCTACATGTATGCAATTAAAATTCATTAGTACTCACGCCTATTTCCCATGGGTTTCGGCCGATCCTTACATACTCCCATTGCTTCGGCGTTTCCACATAGGTACCTAACTCAGATCATAGAAATAAGGAGATGTGCCAAGGCGCTATCGAGCTTGATGCCTGATCTTGAGCAAATTGCTCATATTAAAAACGTACACGCTGGCGACGAACCGAACACGATCGATGGTATAAATACAGTGTTTTAGTTTAGTGCTAGTGTTGAGTGACGATTAACAGTGTTAGATTGAGGGTGTGCGGAATGTTCAATGCGTGGAAGATCTTTTTATTCACAAGGAGCGCTTAATTATGCGCGTAATTGTGTCGAAAAATGTACTAAAAGTGGCATCAGTTGTTCCCGTACTAATTTGCTATGATGGCATATCTCCTTGTTTCTATGATCTGAGGTACCTAACATTATAAAGAGAGTGTGAATTTTCTGAGTTTGTGTATATGGGTAATCTATGGAACTACTGATCGGATTCTGATTTTTTTAAATATAAAGCTACATTATCCCCGAGTGCTATATTCCGAAGGCTACATTTGATCCTAAAAAAATCATAGGTCCCGTGAGTCACATGGACGACTTTGAGGACGGTGCTATTAAAATATAACTAAACATTAATTTTCATTTATGTATTACCATCACAATTTACAGCCTTCTTTAGTACCTACAATAATCACTTTTCTTTTGCAATATGCAAATTACACATCTAACTTACCCTAAAATCTGACTAAAAGAAATACGGAACCCTAAAACTATAGCTAGCTCTAAAGTCTACCACAAAAGTCTCATGAAGTACAAACTCAGACCAATAAACACAGGCTGTGGGTTGTAGTGGCTCGCAACACCACAGCAGCCGCAGACAAAGCGAGTGTAGGCTGTGCCAGACACGACATGTGAATGTGAACTATCGATTCAGTGAAAATGATAACTGCAATTTATGTAGATTTTCTTTATCTTGGAGAAGAGAATAAAGTGAAGCTGCTTTTAGTTTTGTCAAGTGCATTTTAATAATAACTTGAAACATGAAATTGCGAAGCGACATCGCATCGCCGAAATCCGAAGCCACGAGCGAATCTACGAGCACGACGCATCACAACAACTTGGGAATTGATTCGCATTAACCTTCCGGAAGAAATTCTCAAAATTATGGTGTGAACTCAGTGTTTACATAATTGATAAAAAAAACATAGCCTATAACACTCTTACTGTATTTTTATTGGGGGTCTGTATCCTCGAGGGAAACCAGTCTTCGTCAAGCTGGTCTAATTTGACGATCCTTCAGATGTACTCCCGAAAGGGTAGTAATATTACGTGCAGCCCGCCAGACTACGAGTCTGCGCCCAGATGTAAAGACGAATCAATCGACACCTCATTTGTCAAAATCTGATCAGTAGTTTTTGAGTTATGATAGAACATCCATACATAGACACATACATACACAGGCTGTTAAACTCATTACCCTTCCTTTTTCGTAGTCGGGTAAAAATTACTTCGGCAAAGCCAATAGGAAGGGTTATTCCTATATATTTTTACCCGACTACGAAAAAGGAAGGGTAATGAGTTTAACAGCCTATGTATGTATGTGCCGCTATGACCTGTGGCTGCTTTACGGTGGCATGCGACCACGGCTATAACCTGGACACCACTGTACCGATGTGTTGAATATTTTCTTATTTCATGCTTTTCAGTTGTTTTTTTCCGTAGTTGGGTTTTAGTTTTTTTAAAACCCAACTACGGAAAAAAACAACTGTTAAAAATAATTGTTTTTTTACCGTAGATTTATTGATGGCAAGACAATGGTTCAACTATGTTCTCATATATGGCGCTATTATCAATTACCATTTAAAAAGTAACATACATGGCCGTAATATATGTTTTGATTGCGTTGACTCAGAAACTTGATTTTTTTTTACACCTATAACGAGGAACCATAGACCATAGTATTTAATTTGAACTTCAACTAGATACCTTTAGCCGATCTTGAAAAAAAGGGTCTCGTCAGACGGACAGACAGACAACCAAGTGATCCTACAAGGGTTCCATTTTTTCCTTTTGAGGTACGGAACCCTAAAAATGGTTAAACATTAACCTTAAAAGTGTGAGAAAGAACAAACACATACAGACCGACAAACACTCAGTTCAAGTGGTCTCAACGCAGACGATCGCGTGTCTGCCCGCCCTGACATGCCACCCGCCCTAGTAAGCCGCCCGCCGCAATGCAATCGATTTTCAGTCATTTTGACTGCATATTAGTTTTTACCATAATGCAGTTGACATTATTTCATGCTAGTTTGTAATTGCTAAAAATTTTAGCGTTTTTTACCTCTGCAGAATTTAGCTATCGGTTTTTTATCGGATACATTTCGGAGAGTGTGCTTCAGATCTGCATGATCTAATTCCATCCTGCCCTTTTTTCTATCGGACGTTCAAAAGCACGAAAAAGCGCCATCGGTTCATGGTTGATATACCAAAAACCCGAACGAAGCGCTTTGATTCCACTTTCATTGTGAAAACCGCCAAACAGTGGAATGCGCTGCCCGAGTGGGTGTTCCCCGACAGTTACAATCTGGGTGTCTTCAAGTCACGAGTGAATCGGTTTCTTCTAGGCAAGCGTGCTCCATCGTAGACCGCATCATCGCTTAACATCCGGCGAGATGGCGGTCAAACGCAAGCCTATTTACAAATAAATAAAAAGCTAGCCTTCTGTTTAAACCAACTTCAAAAAAGAAGGAGCTTACGTGTCGAGTTTCATGAATAAATTGTAAATAGTCATAGAAACTAATCTAGTACTATCAAAATCATATATTCGTTTATAAAAAATTGTTTATAATATTATTAGTAAGCAAAAGTTCCCAAAACCCAACTTACATAATAGTTAGCTTCTGTAAAGTTTATTCACAAAAACATACTTAGATATTGTTATTAAATACTAGCACTTTGCCCACAACTTCGTCCGCGTGACATACACGTAGCGCCATCTGGTGTCCTGAAGCAATTGTGACCGTCAAAAGTTAGTTCCTTCCCTCGGGAACAGTACTTTTTAGGGTTCCGTACCTCAAAAGGAAAAACGGAAACCTTATAGGATCACTTTGTTGTCCGCCGTCAGTCACCGGACCATAAGTGGAGCCATCTGCTCATAGATGGCGCCATTGGAAGTATGCAGTAGCGCCATCTACGATCATATTTCGGAACCCTTAGGGTGCGAGACATACTCGCACTTGTCCGGTTTTTTTTTATGAAATGTATCCTATGTCCTTTTCTGTACCCCTAACAATGTATAATAAGCAAAATTTCATGATCATCGGTTTAAACGATGCCTCATCTCATACAAAGAAATGTGACCGATTTAGGGCGGGCTATCTTCGGGCTATACATTTTTCCATGCTTAAAACATTTTTCAAAATTTGAACAAATATTTTTCATGATGTATTTTTTCATGTTCTCAATTTTACACCAACTTCAATAACAAATCGATAGGTACATATAACGCCATCTATTATGAATTATTTCAACAAAATGTTACTTTGTTCCTGATGAGACCCCGTGGTTTAGGCTTGAAAAGGTAGCAAAGAAACAAACTTACTAGTTAACGAAAGTAAAAGTTTAAAAAGTGTGTGTTGTGTACGTCTGCCCTAGACGGTCGCGTGTGCCGCCCGCCCTAGAGGGCCGCCCGC
Source organism: Thalpophila matura (assembly GCA_948465475.1). Taxonomy (NCBI): domain Eukaryota; kingdom Metazoa; phylum Arthropoda; class Insecta; order Lepidoptera; family Noctuidae; genus Thalpophila; species Thalpophila matura. The sequence goes on from OX419196.1 coordinate 1,095,135, forward strand.
CCGCGATCGATGTCAAAAACGTCGCGACGCAATAATTAGCCTCATATTTTATTTTAGACTAAGATTTTTTGTTGTTTTATTTATTTGACAGCTACACGACGGCGACGTGGTTTGCCGAGTTCGTGAATTTCTTATAGACGAAATAATTATAATATTACTTTTTGTTAAAAGTCCTAGAAACAAATACCGCGTAGGTACTATTTCAGTTAACGAAAACAAATGTTTTTGTAGTAGTAGTAACATTTTATACGTAAACAATTTTATTGCATAGTTTATAAATTATAATTTTATCACATTATCACAGATTCTTAATATAAACAGCATAAGCATCATTCTAATTAAATCTGTACCACAGATAACGTGATGACGTCACACAATAAAAAATATTATTTAGAGCGGCCGGTCTAGTCCGCTCAAGGACACAGTCGATAATTTCGGCATCACAGATACCAGGCCTTGTGGCGCAACGGATAACGCGTCTGACTACGGATCAGAAGATTCCAGGTTTGAATCCTGGCAAGGTCGCAAAAATACTTTTTGACTTTTATTTTAAAAATAAAAACTTTGTAAAAAAATACTTATATTTTGTTAAAATGTTTAATAAAAGAAGGTACTAGGAGGTAGTCCATTAGATTATGTCAACTTTATCTCAGATTTTATCAACGCTTTGGTAAAAACTCTTTGGTTACTAGCAGATGTCTAGAGGCGACAATTACCACTTGTCCAGAAAAGCCTATTAGTTATTTGTCTACCTATAAAACAAAACAAAATGCTCAATAAAAAAAAACCTAAACTAAATTCATGCAATAACCTCAATTTCGGCAAGAATAAAATTGCAAAAGGTCGTCATTCAAAATAAATGTCCCATTAGGTATGAAAATCGATAGTCACCCCAAATTATGGCATTAGTATAATTGCCCTACCACTACATAAGGCTGAATTATAGCTTTTATGGGATTAAAATGGCTTATTTTGTGAATTGTGATGGCAGAATTAATACCAGGATTATATTGTGGGACAATTTGATTTCGTTTGAGAGGGCGGGTTTTTCTTGATTAAAATAGAAACCACCAATACAGAAATCACCTATAGAAATCGAAAAAAAAAATAGGTATTTCGAAACTTATGGGTTTTAAATAAGTGATCAAAATTTTCTTTCTTTATTTTCTCTATTATTTGTATTGTGATGTGTACACCTATTGTGATGTAATAATTAGGTACAAAACTAAAATATCAGTCTTATTTACTTATTTACTCTGCCAAAGGTGTAAAAAGTTTAATTTCAATCGGTTTATGGTTATTCAGATTGGGTAGATTCCGTAAACAGTTTTGAAGACAGTTTTTTATTGGGTCTACCTGGATGTTGCTTGATGCGACTACGTTAAAATCCAAATAGATCTTATATCCGCCATATTGAATTTTAAATGCCTCTACATATTTTTGTTCTAACCTTCCACGAACTGTCTACCAACTACAAAACCATGAATTCCGTCAATGGCTACTTACCTATATGGTGTCGTAATGGGTTCTATACCACCATCATGGAGTCTCCGAACAATGACGGCAAAGGTTAAAGATGCAAGGGACTGAAACTACCTGCTTTAATGTCAGGAGCGATAACCGTTTTGGGTCGACGGTTCCGTAGGAAGGAGTGAAAAAGATTTACACAAAAGCTTTATTTGATTCATGGAGTTATTGATTTTTAGGGTTGCTACCAAAATGGTAAAAAAGGAACTCTTATGGTGCGACTTCGTCTGTCTGTCTGTCTGTCTGTCTGTCTGTCACACCTGCTTATTTCAGCAACTACTCATGCTATCGACTTGAAATTTGGAACAGTTATAAAGAATGCTTGTACAACTTTATTGCAAATGAAAAAAATCCAAAAATATTTTTATTTTCATTGCAAAAGGGGCCGGAGTGGGGGTCCAAAATTTTTAAGTGGGGTTACTAGGTCAAGTGACATATCATATTATGAAAGGGCTTGATCTGCACATTTCAAAATATATTTTTATTTTATTTTATGTCTCACAGTTTTCGACATATGATGAAAAATTTCCAAAAAAATGCCATTCCCCCCCCCCTTATCTCCGAAGTTTGCGGGGAGAAAAATCTGAAATAATTAGAGTTGATAGGAATTGACCCAAATATGGCACCAAAAATAAAACGATGTTCCTAACTAGTACAGTTTTTTCAAAATCATAAAAATTCCTTCACAAACAAACTTAGTTATGCGGTCCGGATTTTTTCGCTTTATACGTCCAAAAATAATACGGAACCCTCGGTGCGCGAGTACGACTCGCACTTGGCCGGTTTTTTTTAATTTGTAAGAAATGTGTGTTCTTAAAGAATAACTGTCCTTTCGTCTACTTAATCCGTAGGAAGGTTTTTTCTTCTGTTTTACTTAGTTTGGACCGTAATATGATATCTAATGGCTGATTGATTTGTCATAAGACCTTTTGCTATTAACGCCTACGTCATTATGAATCAATCTAGAATATTTCAAAGCCTCGATCTAAAAGCTATTCAGCTGAAACTTCAGTAGTATTATTATTAACCTGTAATAGATACCAACAAAGGTCGACCCTTTCGACAATCGATGTATTCTTGGAATCAAAGTGTGTGAATTAATAATAGGGCATCGTTCTACACGCTACCATCACGTACTTACCCACTTTCATGAACTTCTTCATCGTAAAAAAAAGTTAAAAATAAAAAACAGGTTTTAAAAAAACCGACTTCCAAAAAATACACTAAAAACTATGAAATAAAAAGTTTAAACTTCCATAATTAAAAATCGAAATGTATATTGAAGCCGGCGGGGCCTCTTCAGGTTTTTGCCTCTCAGTCTTTAAACAGGAAGGGTGTGCGCAGTGTGTGCACGTGGAAATTAAGATTTCCTTTTATTCCTTGTTAATCTGCAATTTTGCTTATTTTCATGCTAGGCCCCGCCGACTTCAATATACATTTAGATTTTTAATTATGGAAGTTTAAACTTTTTATTTCATAGTTTTTAGTGTATTTTTTGGAAGTCGGTTTTTTTAAAACCTGTTTTTTATTTTTAACTTTTTTGTGGAGTGTAACATGTCATGTTTTTTTGATAATAATACCTTACGTATAAAGTACCATAAAATCATGCATAGAGCGACAAAGTATATAGACAAAGTACATACCAAATGTGTGTCAAAGGCAGTATATTAACACACACACACACGCCTTTGACACACATTTGGTATGTACTTTTACCGAGATCGATTACTTCCACTAATTTAAAAACAGTGATTTTTCAGTTTGTAATGGCAATAGGCTCGCTCCCTAGCGTTCTATCAAATGCGACTTAAGCATTAAAAAATTGTGTGTACTATACACCTCTGTCTAACCTTGCGGGAAATATCGGCGTGATGTTATGTATGTATGATATCGAGGGCGATTGCGTTCAGGAATTCATGTACCTACACAATATCACTAGTTCATCATCGTCATGATGTCATCGAGATACACCAAAAATACCGTTTATTACACCTGGTTAAAAATCTACTCAACCAAAGTTAATAAAATTTATATGGGACCACCTCGCGAGCTTCTTCTACCATATGAAAAAAGAATCACGTAAATCGGCTCATAAGCCACGGAGTAATCGGTGTACATACATTAAAAAAAAAAAAAAAAAAAAAAAAAACCAACCGAATGCAGAACCTCCTCCTTTTTGGAAGTCGGTTAACAAGTAAATAGGACCTATCTGAGCTTCTAAATTTTATATCTATTTACTAACCCCTTTACTTATTTTATTTTATTATAAACGATGATTAAATTAAACAGGTCATAAGTCAAGTGTCATCTCAATTCATTGTCATACAAATGACAAGGACAGTTGTATATTTAATCAGTGGTTAAAGTTAAGAGAAAAATGAGTCGGGCTTACCCTCTAGGCACGACACTGGCGGCTACATGTGTGACACACATTGACCTATATGTCTAGACAAGCAGTTCCGAACATTAAACATCTCACACTCAAGTGTTGTGCGGGCACAACAACACTTGCCTCACATTCACTTTGACGTTTGATGCGGTGAGCAACAGACAAGTACCCGCGTGTGGGGCATGATTTTTGTTCGGAACTGCTTGTCTAGGGACATATAGGTGAATGGTGACACATGACATGTCTGTTATTAATAGATATTTTGCCCAAGGAACCCTAAAATCCTTGGTTCAAACAGGAACGTGCCATCTCGGCCGCAGATCGACTTAAAAGTTTAACAAAAAATGTAAATACCTAATGGCCCGTGGGATCGCCGAGAGGAAATCAAGACTGTTTCTGATTCTGTTCGGACCTTCAATTTTATTTGATTTTGTTAGAGGTGCGAAGTTTTGCGAATAGGCTAACGATTTTGAGAATCTGTCTAGCTGTGGGTACTATTGCTGGGCTGACTTGATAGACTGATAGTCCAAAATAGGTAATTATGTAGGTACCTACCTACTATGATATCATCGTTGTTAGTAGGACCGTAGGTATTTAATAATATTTTAAAGGTGCGATTATTATTTATAGATATACTTTAATATTACGATTCCCCTCATAGATACCTAAATACCTACCATAATTATATCTACCCCAAAATCTACCCTATGTATGTGACTAAGCTATTATATTAGCCTATTAGCAGGACCTAGCCTAGGTAGGTACCTACCTATTTTATGATTCCTCTATAAGCCACGTTGCATTGCAGACATGCATGCGGTTTTCGGCTTCCTGTCCATCTAGGATGTATTCAAAATTAATAAGAAAAAGGTACCTGAAAAATCTTTTTGATTCCATAATATGTAGGTGGGTAGATATTATAATAATTCGAAAACCGTAGTTTTATAAAATAAAAACTAAACAAAACAAAATCTCGAGTCGCAAAAGTAGAGTATATATTGTTTTTGAATCTCTTTCTGATCAGATTGCAAAGGCAACATGCCATACAGCCAAGCTAAAATTAAAACATAAAACTCACCAGTATCAAAGAGGAAACCTAAAAATCACAGCACAAAACCTAGATTGTTTTTTGTCTAGCACTCACTGACTCGCGAACACTGATTAACAAAGCTTTTAGAGGTATTTTTTTCAACAAAACCACCTTTTACCGCCAAAATTAAATGCACAGACATTAAACATGGTCCATTTATTAGTTTTTATATGAATTATAACCTCTTTTTATGTTATGAATGCCGATTTACTTTGATAGAATGAGGCGTTTGGACCACCCCGGCGCTTGACAGCTGACTGGCGAACCGCGGAATTCGGGCGGAGGCGACGCGCATGCGTGCTGCGAATTAGGGGGACGTGAGGGGACAATTTCGCGGACACGATATCAGCTGATAGCGACCTTCGAGTTGTTTTGGGGTAGGCAGCTTCTTTGGAACAGCGAAAACTCTCTGGCAATGCTATTACAACGTAAGGCTTCTAGTATAAATTGTCAATCAATGTCCGAAAGGCTCATATCGAGCAATAGAGAGAGCCGCGAGCGCCGCTGTGACAAATTCCAAGTTTAAAAAAACTTTTGTCTGAATGTCAGAAACATAACCAAACAGGGTTTCGGGGCTGCGATTGTCAAATAAACTGTGCTAACAGTCTAAAGCCAGCTCAGATTTTGCTAGATCCCTGAAAAGCAAATCTAAGCGCGCTCTATAGATCTCACCCTAAGAAGACTATGGTACTAGATACATACATAATGTCATTAAGAACAGAATTTACACAATATTAGTAGGTATGTACCTAAACTCAAGGCCATCGAATTTAATTATCCCCCTAAGAACTCGACGTCGGACCGTGTTAGTTTAATGTCTAATTTCCTTCCACGCCGTCGAGTGCGAAATTTGTGAATTATGGCTCAATCAGCCCTCCTACTCTAGGAGCCAAGTTTGGACATGTAGCTCCCTGAAAAGCTGATAAAATAATGTTTTATAGTGTTGATGAAGACGTGATAATGCAGTTAGTTAGTAGTTAGTACACATACCACCTGTTTTCCGCGCTGATGGGGCCATTGTGCGTATATGTGACCGCAGGAGAGATTTCGTGGTCTCGCATACCAACTCAGCTCTTGCCAGAAGTCCAGGAGATCCCGTAGATTTACGAGCGCGTCTCGTAAGGTTTCAGGGTTGTCCAGTAGCCTCCCTCTTTATTCGGCCACGCTCTCGCAGTATAAGATTACATGGGCTGGTGTTTCTTCTGCCTCCATGCAGCCTCTGCATAGAGGGCTGTCGGTGATACCGATGTTAAATAGATGTCTGTTGAGTGGGCAGTGGCCTCGTGATAAGGCGATTATAGCTAGCTGTATCGACTAACGGTCGTTCCGAATAACCGATCTATCAGCTCGTTCCCCTACAAGAGATAGATTTTTGACTCCATAGAAGTAATGTCAAAAATCTAGGTATATCTAGTAGAGTAAAAAGGCGATAGATCGGTTATTGGAAACGGCCATTTATAGATTTGTAAGACGTTGGGCACAGCGATCTCGTTCAAATCTAGAGCAGCTCAGAGGCCCTAGACAAGTTACTTTTCTGTTAGCGTTAGCGTCAAACGCTACGGATAAAATGTATGGAAATGACATTTGTGAGTCACGTGACTTTTCCGCAGGTAATGTCATTGCCATACATTTTGTGCTTATCGTTTGGCGTGAACGCTAACAGAAAAGCAACTTGGCTAGGGCCTCAGGGAAGTACCTCCACCTTACAGAATACCACAGTCAAATATCGCTACTCTTCGTTAGTGTTCTCGCATCTGTGCTCATAATTCACGCCGTGACCTAGACCTACGTAAACATCAAACAAGAAAGTAACTTTTCCTACTTAAACTGCAAACTGTATCGTAAAATTCAGGCAGGGTAAACAGTTTTTGTAACGCTCTAAAAAAATCGCAGTCCTTTAATAAATCTATCCGTACGCCGTAAAAACGCCATAACAAGGAGGGACCGTAAATATCGTGATATATTGTTACGACAAGGATGCTTGACTCTCAATTTGGGAAACGTGCTTACCACGCAATTTAAGTACTTACCTACCTATAGCCTAATAATAATAAGTAATAACATATTATCTTGAACAATTTTTTCAGGTTTTTTACGCTATGAGTTGACACTTTACCTACCTACTTATAGTGGGTATGTTTCTAGGGCAGGTGGAAAAACGGACATTGACACTGTTTGACAATGTTTTTGATCGGTTTGGTCTAGGCGTTGTTGACGTCAGTCAGTCAGTCAAGATGTAGGTAATTTAATAAATTATGTCCTATATTCAGATCATAGAAACAGGGGAGATGTGCCAAGGCGCTATTAAAAGACTACTAAAAGACTACTAACTAAAAGACTACTAACTAAAAGACTACTAAAAGACTACTAACTAAAAGACTACTAAAAGACTACTAACTAAAAGACTACTAACTAAAAGACTACTAAAAGACTACTAACTAAAAGACTACTAACTAAAAGACTACTAAAAGACTACTAACTAAAAGACTACTAAAAGACTACTAACTAAAAGACTACTAAAAGACTACTAACTAAAAGACTACTAACTAAAAGACTACTAAAAGACTACTAACTAAAAGACTACTAAAAGACTACTAACTAAAAGACTACTAACTAAAAGACTACTAAAAGACTACTAACTAAAAGACTACTAAAAGACTACTAACTAAAAGACTACTAAAAGACTACTAACTAAAAGACTACTAACTAAAAGACTACTAAAAGACTACTAACTAAAAGACTACTAACTAAAAGACTACTAAAAGACTACTAACTAAAAGAACAAGGAGCTTGTTCTTTTAGTTTGATCACATTGATCGTGATAAAAAAGACGAACCGAACACGATGCGCACGTCATGTCCGTGAACGGGCGCTGTCAGTTGGTGCTGGTCATCTCTTGACTGCCTAAACAATGTTTTTTCACTTGTCTAGTTGATATTATTATTATTTTGTACCTTACTAAACATAGTTCTCACATACTAGGACATCACTGTAATCAAAGAAATTGTAACAGAATTTATTGAAAAAGAGTAACCATGGAGTTTCTTGTCCGTTCTTCTCCATAGGAATCTACGTTTTGGAACGGACAACTAGCTTCAACTAACGGACAAACCGACTGACAATACTATTGTAATATTGTTTGACATTTCAAAAGTGCCTGTAAATGGTCTAATTGAAATAAATGTTTTTGACTTTGACTTTGAACACGATCGATGATATAAATACAGTGTTTTAGTTCAGTGCTATAGTTGAGTGACAATCAACAGTGTTAGATTGAGGGTGTGCGGAATTTTTAATGTGTGGAAGATCTTTTTATTCACAAGGAGCGCTTTTATGTGTCGATAAATGTACTAAAAGTGACAACAGTTTTGTTCCCGTACTAATTTGCTATGATGGCATATCTCCTTGTTTCTATGATCTGAGGTCCTATCGATAAATGTTATTTGCTATGAATAAGTATTAACGAAAATAAATGGTAATTGTGAAATCCTATTACTTGCTGAAATAAACAAAACAGGCGTTCTTAATCTGTCAACGTTGAAAATGGCGGGAGTCTCGTGAAAAAGTAATGAACCGTGACAGATTAGAGGCGGCGGCGTGACCTCCGACTGCCTTGTTAGCGAATATTTAAGGGAAGCCTGTTACTGGCTTAATTAAGGACGGCTGTTCGTGTTTATTACTTACACTGTACCTGGCTATGGTTGTGGAATGGTTATAGGCAATTTTATAAAAAATTAAGCAAAAAAAAGTACCTAATAAGTCGTACTAAACTAGTTTTTCGGTATATTCGGAAGGTGCACGCTCTAGAAACAAGGATATATGTTATCATACGGGAACTGCTGTCGCCACTTTTAGAGCAGTGCGCGTCACAACCAGGGATGTTGCTATGAGCCGCGAAACCGTCTTATTTTATGCGCCTGCCACACACTCGACGAGTGGCATGGGAAGTAGCGAGGAAAGGAGGCAGAGACATAGTGTGGCAACATTACTCGTCATGCCACACGTCATGCTCCTCGTCCTCTCTCTCTTTCTCTCGTCTCGTCCAGCAGAGAGGGCAACATCGCGGCAAATCACGGCAGCGCGAGGAGCATAGCGATGAGCAGCGCAAGGAGCATAGTCTGGCAGGCGCATAATACTCTACCGCTCAGAGAATAGTTTTCCGCACGCTCTTATTGGGCGGGCAGAAGTTAGACACGCTGCTAATTTAAATTATAGCCCTTAAAATTTCTGTTAGTGCTTGTTCACGTTGAGCTCGCGGACGGGGCGCGGGCGCGGTCGGATTTCCTTCCACCGCACCTGCGTCTTGTACGTGAACACTTGCATATGATACCAAAATAATGTCGACTGTACATGCGCGAATGTCTGGATGAGCCAACTTCAGCCCGGCTAAATTAGATCGATTTGCCCAACACATACTATGTAGGTAATCACAGCTTATGTGTCCTTAGATTGGCGCTTAGACATAATATTCGATGCCATGTGTATTTTACATAAACACTTATTTCGCGTGTAAATTAAACAAAGAAAGAAGGTTATTAACCAACAGTTTAACATTCAGAAGTCGTAGCTCGAATGAGGTCACGTTACATTTCTGCCTACCCCGCTAACGTGACATTTAACAATAACCACGATTTACGTAGATGGAGACTGGGCGCGTTTGCTAGCGGACAGCGATTTCTTGATGCCGTATTTTGTACTTTTATTTCATGTTGAAAATGTACTGCGTTGACGTTACCCCTTCTTTTTTAACCCCCGACAGAAAAGAGGGGTGTTATAAGTTTGACCGCTATGTGTGGGTGTCGGTGGCACCGTAGCTCTTAAACAGGTGAACCGTTTTGAATGCAATTTTTTAAACGATTTTAAAAGCTTCTCAAAAAAATACAGACGGATGAGGCTTCAATTCGTCTGTATTTTATTTAGAATCTTTAGAAGAAAATCGTTGTTGAACGGAGTTAGCATAATTATTAACTCCATGTGGTAACTTTGGGTTAAATCGATAATTTTATTTTTAACTTCCTGTTTAAAAGTATAAATATTTAACTCGACGATTTTGGTGGGTTAAAACTTAAATATTAACCTACAAACCCGCTAACCGTAGTGGCAAGTGGCCTAAAGTCATAGTCACAGTCGCGCTGACCGTCAGCGCGGGTAGCCAGCGCGGCTCGTAAGCCGTTTTACTATGAAACGGTACGCACGGCTACACATCAAGCTATACATTCCCAGTTTACACTGACCTCTCACTGTAAGGAAATCCTATACAATGCGAGATCAGCTTATACTGGAAATGTATAGCTTGATCTGTAGCCGTGCGTACAAGACACGTCTATCCCGTGGCCCGCGCCGCTTACCATCCGCGCATAAGCGCGACTGTCCTGTAAAATCACCGTCATCAGTTCCTAAATCAGTTACTTTTTCATTTAGGACGACTGAATTCAGGAAGGTGTAATACTCAGATCATAGAAACAAGGAGCTATGCCATCATAGCAAATTAGTACGGGAACAACTGTTGCCACTTTTAGTACAACTTTCAACACAATTACAAGGGCCCTCGTGAATATAAAGATCACCCACACATTAAAAATTCCGCACACCCTCAATCTAACACTGTTAATCGTCACTCAACACTAGCACTAAACTAAAACACTGTATTTATATCATCGATCGTGTTCGATTCGTCGCCAGCGTGTAGTTTTGTACTACGCCCAATGTGGGCAAATTAAAGCATCAAGCTCAATAGCGCCTTGGCACAGCTCCCTTGTTTCTATGATCTGAGGTGTAACAACTGCTTAACAGTAGATATACCATCTTTTTACACGTGCCTATTATTCAAAATCCGCGTCGCTCACACTGCGACCTAGCGTCATCGATAACAAGGTGTCCACGGACCGGCGCCGTCCGCGACGTTTCCGGCACGCGTCCGCGTCACGACACGGGAACGCGGCGATACGGACACGCGACAACGCTTTGTTGTAGGACGTGTTTGAATCGAAACGTGACGGTTGATAATGTGTATGTGCGAACAATACAATGACTAGATACTGTACTAGCTACTAGCTACTAGCTACTGTAGCTATGTAGGTATCTTTATACACTTTGTAGGTATAGATGCAAAGAGAATTGGCCATTGTTTTCTCTTTCCTAAAGAGTTTCACGAAAAATCAGATGAGTAGTTTAGCCGCCATGGTGAAAAATACTTAAATACAAACCAAAAACCAATGAAACATCTACAAAATTGGCAAAGTTATAAGCGTTTTAAAATGATTTGCTAGACACGGACGGCACTTCCTACTAGTGACGTAACACCACCTACGTCCGCTTCGCGCGACACAGACGGAGCGATACTCCGTCCAAAAACTTTAAAAGCGTCTATGTTTTCCATTTTGTGATAAATTATGATTTTTACTTTTACTTTTTATTTGTACTTTTTTAATAGTAGGCCACTACCGTACGTATTACACTGTATGTGACTGACTGCCTGTAGTTATCTTATTTAAGAGGGGTTTCGCAGTAGCCAAGCAACAGTCACTTTTTCGCCATTTATCCATGTCCAACCATGGCCGCACGGTTGTCGCAGTGGCTGAGAGATTTGCTGCGCGAAGTGTCGCGGGTTCGATTCCCGCACTGGTCTGGCTATATTTTGTGAAATTTGTGTTTGTAAACGCAACCACAACACAGGAGAAATACTAGTGTGGGGCAACGTTTTTTAAAAAAAGAAAAAATATATACAGGGTGGCAGGTTAGACAGTGGAAATATTTTAAGGGGTCATTGTACTCATCATTATGAATAACTTAACTTTATGTTGACTTAAACAAAATGTATGGTACAGCTGATTTTTTTTCGCGATTTCAGAGTTGGTCCCATAGTAAAAGTTGTTCATAATGATGAGTACAATGACCCCTTAAAATATTTCCACTGTCTAACCTGCCACCCTGTATATTTGTGTACCTTGTGGTACTTTATACTAAAGTGCACAACCACAACAGTTTGCTAACACATATTCGGAAGGCGTCAAATAAGAACTTAATTTTTTGGCTACTCGGTTAATAATAAATCAAAAACGTAAATTATTATTTTTTATTAAATAACTTAACTCTATCAATTAAAAATCAGCCCACCTACGACTCTTAAGCTGGTCATACCACTGGACTACCACGGCTCTTATTGGCTTTAATTATATTAATTAAAGGACACGGCAGACGCCCATAGAACGCTGGGCTTCAGATTGTGTATGTCGGTACATATATAAAATTAGTTTGGTGTGATCGAGTATTTCAAGAGTATTTAAATTCATTTTTTATTTGTTTTTGTACGTAATTGGATTAAAGAGAAATTATCGTATTTTTGACAGTGAGGTTAAGTATGGTGTGAATGATCCAATGAAGTACAACCCGACTAATGAGTTCTCAATTCAAAGGTTTTAGTTGCTGTCGAGATAATATTCTATGGAGGCACGCGCCAGTTTTGTTGTATTGGTTTTTTAAAAATGTCAACAGCATAATCATTTTATTTCTTATTTATTTCCATTTTTGATTTCAATTCTTAATCTCTAAGGTAAATTAGTCAAAGAACAATTAAAATATATTGTTATTTTTGGTTAAGCTTTTATTACTGTACCATATCAAGCCCAAAACTGCCAATGTCCTTTGTTAGTCAATTATACTGTGTATAAGGCTTTATAATTAATTTAAAGCACACTTAGTTATGTAGTTCCGGGGGCAGTGTCGTCGTACTCTGCAGAAAAGTAGTGACGTGGCCGGCGACGCTCCACCGCGCGAAACATGTTCCTGTATTGTTACTAGGCGTTAGTAAGGGTGGAAGCTGGGACCGATTAATAGGGTTAAAAGGTTACCGGTTAAATCTCTAACCTATATGTTTGGTTAATCTTAACGCAGGGTAACCGGGTAACCGGTTAAAATATTGCTGATTAACCCGAATGAAATGCAACAAAAATTAACAAAAAGGAACAAAAATTAACTCTACGTGAACCCGGTTATTATTAGGCTGATTAACCCAGAATACGGGTTAACCTTTACGCAAGGTTTTTCACCTAACCCGAAAAAAATACCCGGTGAAAAGCCCTATAAGGGTGACCTTTTCGGTCCCTGGGTGGAAGTCATAACGTAGGTAGAAAAAGGAGGGTGTAATTCGAAACAAACAGTGCACCCGCTACACATGTGTCCTTGCCTCCTTGGTGTGCGTGCTTGCGCGCAAATATACGGGGCCGTTAAATGTCGCGTTTCAAATGTGGCGCCAAAATGATCGTAATACAAGTGTACGAGTATGTCTGGTGTGCGGCCCGGCTTATGGTATGATACAAAAAAACCGAGAAATTCAAAAATATATTTATTTAATTAAAAAGTCGAGTTGAAGCTTAGCTACCTAATGTACCTACATAATAATAATATTATACATACATTTTAATAACATAATCTATGCGAGATGAATTTACTTACCAATAACATTAACTACATCAATTACTACATAAGACTCAATTAGCAATGAAAGAATAACATCATTCTGGTTTTTGGGATACCAACAAGTGTCTGGGGCCTTATAATAAAGTGTTAAAATGTAACAATGATGATGACTTATGACACTTTATAAAAACATATTATCATAACACTTTATAATGATGATTATGATACTTTATAATGATGATTATGATACTTTATAATGATGATTATGATACTTTATAATGATGATTATCATACTTTATAATGATGATTATGATACCTACTTTATAATAATGATTGACACTCTATAACAGTGGCGAAGGGTCCCTACAATACGATTCCTTTCGGCTTCCCTTTAAAAAATAGCACAGGCAGTATTGCCTACTTTTATTAATTAGCTTTTCGTGGCCAGGTAAGCATTTGTAGCTCCGGCTTACCTCTGACAAAAACTGACCCGCCACTGCTCTATAATGATGATTATGACACTTTATAATAATCATTATGAGTTTATGATACTTCGTAAATGAAATATGCTATCAATGTAATTGGTAGACCAAAATAACATCAACATTCAACCATCACATAAGTTGACATGAAATTTTTAAACACACATTTTTAAAGCCTAGGCTTTTAAAATATGCCAATCAAATTGTGCCTCATTGAGAGCGGATTGGCGATAAATTAAACCTATTAAAAATTGCCAGTAAAATCGGGTCGTTTGTACAAGGCTTGGTGATTTTGGTCTCATTCGTTGGAGCAATGTTTGTATTTCTTTCATTCCTTAATTAATAATTCTACATACTCTATAATTTGGCAACATACTAGGTACACTGGCTTGTTACATAATAGCCCATGATGGACAACGATACATCCAATTTAAGTAGTTATTAGTAAATATTTTAAACAGTAATAAATACATACATTCTCTAAATAATAATACATAGGTATTATAATTTAATTCTACTCTTTGCCGCCATCATTATAAATGTATAAAGGTTGATTTCACTAACATTTATCCAAGAAATAATAGATGAGATTTGGACAGATTTTGTATAGAAAATCTTTAAAAAATAAAATGAATCCTTGTATAAAGTTATCTGACGATGATGAAATCGGCCCTAAGAGATTTGAAAACATGGCATTTACCAACTTGTCCCTTGAGTCCCGCTCGCGTCAATGGATTTTAAATCTCTTATACATGCATACAACAACCGTGTCATTAAAATCACAGTTTTTCTAGAACCTCAGATCATAGAAACAAGAAGAAATGCAAATAAATCATTAGCCATTAAACATGCAACCACTAAAAACCAATAACATATTTTTTTTATACCATACAACCTTAGATCATAGAAACAAGGGAGATGTGCCAAGGCGCTATTGAGCTTGACGCTTTGATACGGTCACATTGACCGCATAACAAACGTACACGCTGGCAACGAACCGAACACGGTCGATGATATAAATACAGTGTTTTAGTTTAGTTCTAGTGTTGAGTGACGATTAACAGTGTTAGATTGAGGGTGTGCGGATTTTTTTATTTGTGAGAGATCTTTTTATTCAGAAGGAGCGCTTATAATTGTGTCGAAAAATGTTCTAAAAGTGGCGACAGTTGTTCCTGTACTAATTTGCTGTGATGGCATATCTCCTTGTTTCTATGATCTGAGCATACAACGGTAGTAGATCATAGTCTGAGCAACGTTTGTTCTAGAAAATCAGATATTGAAATGTCACAGTGTATTTATTTGATAAAATAAGCTAAATACAGCTATAACGTTGCTGCGCCTACAAAAGTCGCTTTTTGTTTTTAATGCAGTTTTAATCCTTAATAAACGGAAATAAGGATTAAAATTGCATCAAAAACTACCAATTAAAGAAAAACAGCGACTTTAGAAGGCGCAGCGACGATAATTTAAAAAATCAATACATAATTATATTCTACTGTCATGTTAAAAAGTTAGTTAAAAAATCTAGTTTACTAATCGAAAAAGATTTATACATAATTTTAAATACATTTAATTAAATAACAATATACTTACCTAAATGTAAGTTACACTACATTATTACGATATCTATCAGCGAAAATTTATTTAAAAGCGTAAATATGCGTAAATATGATCATGTCTCTGCGCAACGGTCGCATCTAAAGTGGTTGCCCATACGCCAGCGCAGAGAGCAAAGGGCGCTGACCACCTTGTTTTCTTTTCTTGACTCTCCCACTTCTCCTAGTTACCTACCCCCCCACTTTCAGTACATTTGCGCCAACCACAATAGAAATCTTCGCTCTTCACATAACCGTCTTCTTCAATGTCCCACTCACCGTACTGACTTCGTTCATCGTTCTTTCTTTGTCCAGTCTATTTTGTTATGGAATGCGCTCCCTTCGGAAATCAGGATGGCGACTAACCGACTATCATTTAAATTTAAAGTTCGTGAGCATATTCGAAAGAATCTGGCAGAATCATCACAGCGCTAATATTTTCCCATTAATTTTCTACTATATAGTTAGTATATATTTTTGTGTATTTATTTTATACATTTGTGCATATCTTATATTACATATGTATTTATATGTAGGTATATAATTATATTATTTATATATAAATGTATGTATATCTTTGTGTAATTTATTTATTCATCAATTCTCGAAATTGCACCTACCACTGTTTGTCTCTGCATCACCCAAAGGTCGACTGGTAGAAAATGCCTAATGGCATTAAGTCCGCCTCTGTACATATGTGTGCTTGAAGAATTAAATAAATAAATAAATAAAATAAAAGTAATATTTTATAACAAATAGATTCTATGTAGATATAATTTTGGTTTTATAAACTATTTTTTTTTTCTAATTTAAACAATAATGAATTTGTCTACTTATAATTATATATTTTAACAAGTTGTCATAATGGACATATGGACTAACCTAAGTTTAATAGCAATTTCAAATAGTTTTTGTTCGTTCTAATTGATTTCGTGGCGAAAAGACGTTCTTTTTAAATTTCTTCTTAATTACATTTTACTTAAACTACGTCTTCGCAATACCATAAGTTATAATTCCCATAATAAACATTCCTAACTACATTCCATCCCCTATCCTCAAGAATTCGAGATTCCAGAGCTTCTTTACTAGAAATTCCGAATTCTAGATCTACTTTACCAGAAACCGCAGGTTTCAGATCCAGTTTATCAGAAACTGCAGGCTCTAGATCCACTTTCCCAGAAGCTGCAGATTCCAGATCTGCTTTACCAGAAGCTGCAGATTCAAGATCTACATTACCAGAAGCTGCAGATTTCACACCAAATTTCCCAGAAACTGCAGACTCTAGATCCACTTTCCCAGAAACTGCTGATTCCAGATCCACTTTCCCAGAAACTGCAGAGTCCAGATCCACTTTCCCAGAAACTACAGAGTCCAGATCCACTTTCCCAGAAACTGCAGATTCCAGATCCACTAATTCCAGTTCTAGTGGATCTGGAACGTCCCTGCCCTAGCTATCTATGGCTTTATTTGGCAGGACCCACCTTTCGAAGAGATGTAGCAGTTCGAAGCAGACCTCTGCCATGATCAGAGCTATCACCATCCACTCCAGGCGGACGTGGTGTCTGTCTGCCGCCCAGGATGAGACCAGTTCCAGGAGTTCCACGCAATGGGCGAGACGCTCGTTCAAGACCTGGTGGAATATAAATATTATAGTAGAAGCATAGATTATAATACATACAGATGCCTCATCTCATATAACACTATGAGAATACTCACAACGAGCCGCTCACGCACACCGCGCTCGCAGGTCTGTACTATGCGATCGCGATAAGAATAGGAACGTCAACGACCTCGAACTGTCAACCATCACTTGAAAAGTAAGTCTTACAAAGAAAATTAATTTTCGAATCAATAACGTTTTTTTCACTCGATTTAACTGAGTCTTTGATTTACCAAATCTATTGTAATAGATTGTTTAATACAAAACAGCTTAATTTTCAATACAAAACGTCACAATATCGAGCAAGGTCAGTCCTATTCTTATTTTGATGGCATAGTACAAGGCTTTAGGCTGGTATTATCAAGTTACCATTATATCGTGACCTGTCCTAATAAACTACGCTCATAGAATCACGTGTCAACTTACCCTGGTCCGCCTGGATATGGTGAAGTAGGCGACGACGGTGGAAGAGTACAGTCGTTCTAACTGCTCCTCCTCCCAGTAGAAGTCAGGCGTGTCCACCAAAATATCATGACCTGTCATAATGAACTACACTCCAAGGATCACGTGTCATCTTACCCTAGTCCGCCTGGATATGGTGAAGTAAGATTCCGCTATCTGTATGTCATATTAGGCTGATGTTATCAAGATACCATTATATCGTGACCTGTCACAATGAACTATGCTCAAAGGACCACGTGTCACCTTACCCTGGTCCGCCTGGATATGGTGAAGTAGGCGACGGTGGAAGAGTACAGTCGTTCTAGCTGCTCCTCCTCCCAGTTGAAGTCAGGCGTGTCCACCATTATATCGTGACCTGTCATGACGAACTATGGTCAAAGCATCACGTGTCACCTTACCCTGGTCCGCCTGGATATGGTGAAGTAGGCGACGGTGGAAGAGTACAGTCGTTCTAGCTGCTCCTCCTCCCAGTTGAAGTCAGGCGTGTCCACCATTATATCGTGACCTGTCATGACGAACTATGGTCAAAGCATCACGTGTCACCTTACCCTGGTCCGCCTGGATATGGTGAAGTAGGCGACGGTGGAAGAGTACAGTCGTTCTAGCTGCTCCTCCTCCCAGTAGAAGTCGGGCGTGTCCACCATTATATCGTGACCTGTCATGACGAACTATGGTCAAAGCATCACGTGTCACCTTACCCTGGTCCGCCTGGATATGGTGAAGTAGGCGACGGTGGAAGAGTACAGTCGTTCTAGCTGCTCCTCCTCCCAGTAGAAGTCGGGCGTGTCCACCATTATATCGTGACCTGTCATGACGAACTATGGTCAAAGCATCACGTGTCACCTTACCCTGGTCCGCCTGGATATGGTGAAGTAGGCGACGGTGGAAGAGTACAGTCGTTCTAGCTGCTCCTCCTCCCAGTAGAAGTCGGGCGTGTCCAGCAGGTCTGACTCCACGTTCAGCATGTGGCGCAGGGAGAACAACTCGCCCAACTTGCGGACTACCTGTGTAATATGTAGAATATTTATACAATGTGGACACGACAATAATAAATGAAAACACTGTTAATACAACTAGTATTACCAGTGGATTTCATTTATTAGGGTTTCGTAGTAAAACTAGGAACCCTTATAGTTTCGTCATGTCCGTCTGTCTGTCCGTCCGTCTGTCCGTCTGTAACACCCTCGTAAAATCTACAGTTCATAACCAATTTGAATGAAACTTCGTAGGTAGATGTTTTTTATAAGCCGCCATAAAGGCCTGTAGTGAAATTATGAAAAATAAAATAATTAGGTGGGGCTCCCATAGATGAAACAGAAGGATGAAAAAAAATTTTTTTCCTGCACCCCGTCATGTGGGGTATCATTGAATAGGTCTTTGAAAATAACATAGAGGTTTCTAAATGACTTTTTTATTTAAGTGCATATAAGTGAACTAGGAGTTCCGAAAGTCGTTAACAATGTGTCCCTCCCCCCCTGTAATTTTCCAACCGTGCTATCGAAAAATCTGGAAAAAATCAGGCTTATGGCATTCAATAAATACTCTCGATTAAAATTGGTTTGAACAAAATACGTCAATAACTTTTTGAAATATTCACTTTTTTCAGTTTTGAGTTCGACAACCGTAAAAAAACTTATATTTGCGGTCGGAAGACTGAAATGCTTCTTGCTACGGAACCCTACACTGTGCGTGGTCCGACACGCTCTTGCCGGGTTTTTGTATAAGTGTTGATTTTTAACAAAATACTATTTTATTTTTCTAAAGCTGCTTTCAGACTACGCTGTACTATATAGCATTATAGCATACAGCTCATAGCAAAACAATATCGCGCACCATACATTGTTATGGACATGTTCATTGTTCACACTGTACTATACTTTAATTATATTATTGGCTTTGTATGGTGCGCGATGTTGTTGTGCTATGAGCTATATGTATGCTACATATTATAGCGTAGTCTGAAAGCAGCTTAACAGTTAAGTATGAAATTATGAATCTAAGGTACCTGAAAATATGCATCAGTTTATTAAAAATCAATACTTTCTTTTAGTTTGCCGTATGTCATTATTTCCCAGAATTTGATGCTTATTAGCGACACTATCGGATGGTGCAATAATATTGTGTATTTTTTTTCCAAAATCAACGTGTTCGATTCCCGGCAAGGAAAGTAAATTTTTCAAAAATCTAATGATCCAGTTTTAGTTTTCATCAAAATTGGCCTTGAGACTCCTTTGAGTGTTTTTCGCTATCTGTTATAGTTTCGGATTTGGCCATCCACGTCAACTTGAAAAATTCACCCTGTATATCGATTTTCGAGAAATTGATCTCCTAGAACTCAATTTTTTTGATACTCTAGATTCTAGATTCTTCAGACTTCGATTCAAATCACCCTGTATATCGATTTTCGAGAAATTTATCTCCTAGAACTCGAATTTTGTTTATACTCTAGATTCTAGATTCTTCAGACTTCGATTCAAATCACCCTGTATATCGATTTTCGAGAAATTGATCTCCTAGAACTCAATTTTTTTGATACTCTAGATTCTAGATTCTTCAGACTTCGATTCAAATCGATTACATCGAATCTTTTTCGGGAAAACTCGCTATCCATAATATACCTCCTTCTTATCCACGTGTGCCGCCCCGTCGTGCTGCATGGACGACGTGTGCGAGCTGACGGAGGCCGCCAGCGCCTCCAGCCGCGACTCCCACGCACCCAGCCGCGCTGATTGCACCATCGCGTGGCTGGAATTAATACCGTACCTACCTATAGTTCCCAGTGTTCCCACTTTTGTTTTAAACAACATTAAATTCGTAAACATTCTTTTGAAATTTTTGACTGTTTTTTGTGCGCGAATCACGCAAAGAGTATTGATAGATTTTGATGTGGTTTTCAGTTTGGTAGCTAGCGTAGCCTAGCCTAGCTACCAAAGCTTGGGGTCCGACCTAAAATCTATGCCACATTACATCTAATTATTCCGGTGGGATGAACAAGAGATGCAACTTGACCCCTTACCTCTTCGTAGTACTAGCCACCCTACACTAAGGAGGTCATTTAAAGTGGTCAATCTGTTATCTTAGTGTAGTTAAATAAGTCTAGTATCTTATATTATCCAAACATCAGCAGGATTCTACTCACCTGAACGTATACCTCTCCAACGAGTTATCCCTCTTTGGTACAAGCACGAACGACGACTCTTGTAAATTACACTTTTTCCTAGAATAAAAAAACCAAAAATATAAAAAAAAATTGTTTCTACATTCAAAATATTAACGGTTAAGGAGCTGTGCACACTTAGCGGATGATCCGCAGCGGGTTGTCCGCATACAGCTGTGACCGCAGCTCCGCCAGTGTGTAAAGTTTTAATTAGAAAGAAAGAATAAAAATATGAAAAAAACTGTTAGGGAAAATATACGTCACATACGCGCAAAACGGCCATCGCTCAGCATAATTCTGTGACCCGTGCACGGAGCAGAGCCACAGCGCTGATTTTCTCTGTTATTAATAAAGTTAAAGACTAACTATAGACAACATTATTATTATCTGCCGGCCTAGCATGACCACGATAGAAACGGGTTTTGTCTACATAGAAATAGACAAAGTGACAGATTGTAGAAACATTTCTACATTTTATGAATGAAATCTGTCACTTTGTCTATTTCTATGTAGACAAAACCTGTTTCTATCGTGGTCATGCTAGGCCGGCTGATATCGTTTCGACTGTCACTAATGAGACACAATTGATTTTTCTATTGTTCCACACCTGAATAACGTGATCGACAGAATAAAAGATGAACTAATATCACACGGAAAAGGCAGGCTTTTTCAGGCATTTTCCAATAAAAAATCATCCGCTTAATGTGCAAAGCGCCTTAGAATTTGGAAACACACCTGCGCCCTTTTGTTGAGTTAGTGATAGTGCCGGATTGAGGTCCAGACTTCTTAGACCGGCTTGGGTGGAAAACAGTCACAATGTTTTTATTTATTCTCAATTATAGCTCAGCTACTTTATGCAGTAGTTTAAGAACAGAAATATTAAATGTTATTTATGAACTGTGAACTAGCTGGTCCCCGGGACTGCGTCTGCGTGAAAATGGATGAAAAGTAGCATGTGTTTCTCCAAGTCTCAGGCTACCTCTTTGCCAAATTTCATCCAAATCTGTTCAGCTGTTTCAGCGTGAACAAGTAACAAACATACACATAAACACCCACCCACACAGAAACTTTCGCATTTATAAAGCCTGCAATACATGTTGGCCGAGCTTAGACCAACGCGAGCCTAGACAAATTGACACAAGGCAAGCGCTACTGTCTAGACGTTCGGCAAGTTTGACGTTAACCGCATAATAGCGCGCGGACAAACATGTGAACACTGTGGGCCGAGCGCGCGCGAGCGCCTTTGATTTGTGCAGAAAAACCGACACCGCTCCGAAGTGAGGCAAGTGGTCGCGAGCGACTGCAAGTTGTGGCAAGCTACGTCAAATGAGGTCTACACACGTTGGCGCTTGTCTTTACTCAACCAACTAGGCAAGTGGCACCGAGCGATAGCAAGACAAGGCAAATATGCCATCTACGTATTGGTATTGGCCTTCACTCGACAACGCTCGGCCAACATGTATTGCAGGCTTAATAATATAAGTAGGATAGGAAGTAGGATATTGGAACAATTAGTATTTATTTTATGACGGTACTTGTACATCGTCAAACTTGTTGTGCCAACAATTTTAGTATATAGTTCTACCGGCGTTTTCTTATTTTTTACTTATCTATTGTTAATATTTTTTGTTTCTATAATTAAGTGAAGGCATGTATTCTTCTTTTGAGAAATAAATGTCTTAAAACGTATATTTATAGTAGGATAAACTGTACTTACAACAAAAAAAACCGGCCAAGTGCGAGTCGTACTCGCGCACCGAGGGTTCCGTATCATATTTGGACGTATAAAGTGAAAAAATCCGGACCGCATAACTAAGTTTGTTTGTGAAGGAATATTGATGATTTTGAAAAAACTGTACTAGTAAGGAACATCGTTTTATTTTTGGTGCCATATTTGGGTCAATTCCTATCAACCCTAATTATTTCAGATTTTTCGCCCCGCAAAATTCGGAGATAAGGGGAGGGGAATGGTATTTTTTTGGACATTTTTCATCATATGTCGAAAACTGTGAGACATAAAATAAAATGAAAATATATTTTGAAATGTGCAGATCAAGCACTTTCATATGATATGTCACTTGACCTAGTAACCCCACTTTAAAATTTTGGACCCCCACTCCGGCCCCTTTTGCAATGAAAATAAAAATATTTTTGGACTTTTTTCATTTGCAATAAAGTTGAACAAGCATTCTTTATAACTGTTCCAAATTTCAAGTCGATAGCATAAGCAGTTGCTGAAATAAGCAGGTGTGACAGACAGACGAAGTCGCACCATAAGGGTTCCTTTTTTACCATTTTGGTACGGAACCCTAAAAACAAAGGCATAATAAACATAATGTTTGTGCAACGATGATGCAAGGATGTCTAGTCTTAGTTACATAAAAAGCAGACACAAATACACGATTCAATAAATTCAATAATAACTTACGCATTCGGGTGGTACACATAGGTCATGACTTCGCGTTCTTTTTCCACCACATCTTTAGGGTAGCTGTCTTGTTCATAACTGAAATATATACAACAAAATATTAGCAGGGCAGCCCTACCATAGGGCGCATGAAGCGGCCGCTCCAGGCGCTAAGCCCCTGGGGCGCCTCAGTGCTAAAGACAAATAAAGGAAAAAAATATTATTTTCGATATTTTATAAATGTGCCGTAATTTGACATTTTTTTGTGTGTTATTCAACATCAACTGTTCCTATAGTCACTGTGAGTAGTGCAGTGCCAACGAGCATGGCTGTTTTCAATCGACAAAATAGAGACTAAGGGCCGTAAGTTCAATCGTAACTTAAACCACCGAAGAGAGTTTAATCTCCTGTTTAGGGAACAGGAAACCCTAATGAAACAATAGCAAACAATGGAAAACGGAAGATTAAACTCTCGTCCTTGGTTTAAGTTATGATTGATTTTACGGCCCTTAGGGTCAGTTCATTTTGAAACGCGATGTGAGACGAGGTGTGCCGTTTTTTAAAAAAAGGATTAGCGATAAAATAATAATTAGTGATGGGCTGAATGTGGTTTGAACCGAATACGAACGTCGGCCGAACATTCGGTAAAAATAAAAAATTCGGCCGAAGTTCGGCCGAACTTCGGTTATTTTTACCGCGCTTTCTCATGATCGCTCTCGCTTACTTGAATTATTGCGCGTACACCCCGCCTGCATCATTTCCAGACACAATTGATTTCAATTGTGTCTGAAAATAATAGGCCACTCTGGCTCTCACCGCCTCAATTTTATAATAGTATAGATGTTTTATTTGTGACAATTTGTTAACTAAGAAGCATTGGGTGCAACAAGGGCGTTAGGGCACCTAAGGCCCTTTTTGCTATTATTGATTCAAACGAAGCATTGTACCATCGAGTTTCATGTGACAAAAACTCATTTAGATTACTTGATTCTAGAAGGCGTGATAGGTATTTATTGATGCGGTTTTGCTATTTCTAATTTATTTTAATGTAAAAACATGTCCGAAATCAGTCAAATCAGCGATTGTAGTGAAGATGATGACGAGGCTGATTATGTTACCCCAAAAAATAGACTTGAAATAATGAAACCAAACAATTCTTGAAATCCCGGAAATCGTAATTTTCTTTTAATAATGAGTCCAAATGATTACTGTGATTTACTTTTGAATGAAAATGATCCTTTTAAGTATTTAAAGCTATTATTTATGCCATAAAAACCATTTAAAATATGAACGCCCAAATATTTTACGGGTTGGTTGCAACAAGGGCGGATAGCATGTATTAAAAAAAAAATATTTTTAATTTTCTATCTTAAAATAATAATAATACTAGAATCCTATAATTGAATAATGATACTTATGAATATAAAAGTCCTTGAGATCATCTTAATTTATTTAGAAGTTATAATAAATCAAAAACTTTAACTTCAATTATCTCAAAACTCACTTTTCCGTGTAACGCCCTTGTTGCACCCAATGCTTCAATTTTGTTTAGAAATGTTTACTTACCTACTAATGTTAGTCAACATTTTCTAACAGCAGTGTGGGAGCTAACATAACACTAACACAATACTGAATAAGCAGAATATGCATAATCTTTGGTGTTTTCGCACCATAACTTGCCTTGGTAATTTTAAACACCAGTAGGTAATATTAATAAGATTTCATTTAAAACTGTGATTTTTGGCTATAATGATTTCAGTGTTACTCTGTTAAGATGCCAAAATTCTGATAAGTAATGTTTAAAATACATTTAATTGCTAAATAGATAACAAACAATAAATGATGATGATAAGGGACGACGCAGACGACAGACTTTTTGTGCGATCGCGTCTGCCGCGCTTTGCAGCGCTCGAACAATCTGTTCACTAAGTTTCGCAGATTTTTCGAGCGCTGCAAAGCGCTGCAGACTCGATCGCACAAAAAGTCTGTGGTCTGCGTCGCCTCTTATGCTTATGATTTTATTATACTGGTTTAGTTTTATCATTTTAGTCAAAACAATTTAATTATTTTAATATTTCTTGTAACGAATGTTCGGCATTTGAACCGAAATTCGGCCGAATGCCGAAGTTCGGTTCAAACCACCGAAGTTCGGTTAAACCGAATGT
The DNA here is from genome assembly GCA_948465475.1 of Thalpophila matura. Taxonomy (NCBI): domain Eukaryota; kingdom Metazoa; phylum Arthropoda; class Insecta; order Lepidoptera; family Noctuidae; genus Thalpophila; species Thalpophila matura. Next base: position 1,120,487 of record OX419196.1, read on the forward strand.
GAAACGAACTTCGGCCCATCCCTAAAAATAATTCTTTATACCAAAAATTTTAACATACGGTCTCACAAAATCCAGTACATTGCGAGCTTCCAACTCGGTGCAGTTCCAGAAGACAATGCCACCTTCCCTGAAGAATATGATTTCTCTCGGCTCAGCACCAACACTGTACACTGCATTTGCTATTACCACATCTCCTATTTCGGTAGCTTTTAACCTGGAAAGATTTTTAAAGAGGAATTTGTAGAATTTCCTCATAAAAAAAAGATACCCAGTTAAATCTAAAACCTGACTATGAAAAAATCGAATTGAAAAGCATGAAACAAGATAACATTCCTGTCTGACAGCCGTTTTGATATCCAGGGTATAGCTATGGTCACATGCCTATTGGAGTCAATAATACGGTGGCATGCGACCACATTAGTAGATAATTAAGATGATTTTTTCCTTCGGCTATCTATAAACATTGCAGCTTCTTATCAACTATTACATCATTAAATTATGAGAAGAAAACTTACGTTCCAGGTTCATACAGTTTCTGTTGAACTAGAGCCTCTTTCAGACTCTTCAAGTCAAATGAATTCGCAGTAGCATACGCCATAGTGAGGAAATGACCTTCCTTGTGCGTCAAATCAGCCGGGTTCGCCTTCTTGTGAACAGTCTTCTTCTTCAATGGTATTGTGCCATTATCTATCGGCACAGTCGGCTGAATCGCATCAATAGAATAATTCCTTACAATTGCTATCCCTCCGACACTAAATATATCGTTCTTTGGAAAAAACAAACGAGTTTTCGGCGCGACAAAACCAACAACCGTATTCGCGAAAAAACATTTCGGTGCCGCACACCGAAATGTGTTAAATGCAATTCTTGATAAATACACAGTCATGTTTAAATTGCGGTGTGAATAAAATTAATAAAACACTATAATAATGCAATTTTAAATGCGCTTTAGTAATTATTACATAAAGTTTGAGGTTATGCTTAGATTTACCGGATTCACTGTGACATGACAGTTGACAGTTGACAGCTTGACAGTGTTTTGACCTTTGACATTTTATTACTTTTAATTTGTTATTTGGCAGTTGGCACTACGTTTTCTAGCTTGGCCACGGGTCTTTTCGCTCGTTAATTTATGCAGCAAATGGCCCATTGTAAGCCATTTATTCAAATCATTGTTCCAATACAAGAGAGCGCTATACAGACAAGACGAACCCCGTTCCTGTTTCGCACCAACAATGATCGCTTCAACACTTCGTAGTTCGACCCCAGCCAGGTCCCTCCCTGGCTGGGGTCGAACTACGAAGTGTTGAAGCACCACAGAACAATGGTTCTTCTGATACTGATAGGTCGACCAAGATTGATGATTTAATAATGGTGACATAGGGCACACTTTTTTTAGTATTTTTGAAAATAAATCTAGACTTGAGCTAGAACGAGATTTTCACATAAACGAATCTACATATTTTAAATACTACGATAACAAGGCGCTTAATGATGCTGCATTTCTTAATACTACCTTTCAACCCGTTACAAATAAAACGCAACAATAATTTGAAAAATATTTATTGACATTATTTCCTACTATCCTACAAATTATGTACAAAATTATTAAATGACAATGAGATCACATTCAGTCTATGAGTAGGTCTCCGTGCGTGGACGTGAACAGTTTGTGCAGTCTCCGCGCGAACTCGGGCCCAACGCGGCGCGCTTTCGAGCCGCCCACTCCCGCCCGTGACACGCCGATGTCGGCCACCGCCATTATATTGTCTGTCTGCAACACCTGCAAATGTTAACACAAACTATACCTAGATCTCTACTCTATCAAATTATTTTAGTATAAACAGACGTAGAGCATTCTTTCGTTGTTCTGTCTGCGTTCACAAAGATTCTATGGAATATTGTTGAAATGCTCGCTGGCTTGATGTAATTTGCACTAGAGCGTGCGAACAGTTGCTTAGAGCATTCTTGCAGGGCCGGTCCCAGGGCGGTGCGAGCGGTGCGACCGCACCGGGCGCCTGAAGGGGGGGGGGGGCGCCGAAATCAACCGAAACATGAGACAAACGATGCTCGACCAATCGTCGCCATCGCGACGGTGTTGATCGGTTGATCGCGCAAGTCGCGCGACCCACGGGAAATAAAGCAACTGCTTTAACAATAAAGTTTTTTATTTTGAGGGGCGCAACTTTTAGATCTCGCACCGCCTAAAAATTTTGACCGGATAGGACCGGCACTGCATTCTTGCATGTTTGGACTTGCGTCTCTTCGCTGGGTACGCCCATGTTTACAACCCTAGCCTTATTTTATAATACACATACTTACAATTCGTCACTCACAGTCACACACTGTTGAATTGATATCCTTTAACCGCAAATTTAGTCTGTATAATCTCCGATAGATGTCACCAACGCTCACAAGAGGCGTATTCGAAGTTGATAGGTGCTCTGTGGTGTGGTATAGGTAGCGGCGTGAATTATGAGCACAGATCGCGCATGTACATTTTCAGCCCAATAGAAAATAGACAGTTGACAATACGTAATAGAGAATGGTCTAACAGACGACGAGCATCGTCTGACGAACCAATCGCGTGCAGCCTCGGCGGCTTCTTCGTTCCGCCAAAGAGACTAAAAAATCAGCTAATGCGCAGGTGACGTTTGTGCTCATAACTGCTGCCACTAGTTATACAACATAATTTTTTGTTTATCCTAAAGCCGAAAAGGGGTCATTGTACTCATCGTTATGAATATCTTTTACTATGGGACCAACCCTGAAATCGCGAAAAATAAATCAGCTGTTCCATACATTTGTTCACATAAATCGACAAAATATATGGAACTGCTGATTTTCTTTTCGCGATTTCAGGGTTGGTCCCATAGTAAAAGTTGTTCATAATGATGAGTACAATGACCCCTTTTCAGCTTTAGGATAAACAAAAAATAATGTTGTATATTAGATTATTACCTCAGATCATAGAAACAAGGAGATGTGCCAAGGCGCTATCGAGCTTGATGCCTGATCTTGAGCAAATTGCTCATATTAAAAACGTACGCGCTGGCGACGAACCGAACACGATCGATGGTATAAATACAGTGTTTTAGTTTAGTGCTAGTGTTGAGTGACGATTAACAGTGTTAGATTGAGGGTGTGCGGAATGTTCAATGCGTGGGAGATCTTTTTATTCACAAGGAGCGCTTAATTATGCGCGTAATTGTGTCGAAAAATGTACTAAAAGTGGCATCAGTTGTTCCCGTACTAATTTGCTATGATGGCATATCTCTTTGTTTCTATGATCTGAGATTATTACCTACCTCGTACAGTGCTTGAGGCGACTTGTACCGAGCGCACAGCGCCCTCGACGTCTCCAGACTGGACTGCGGCAACGTCGCCAGCATCTGCTGCCACAGGTTCGCTGTGCCCGCACCTGAAATTCAAATATAATGTAACGACTAAAGCCGCGTCTGCTGCGACGTGTTTGAGTGTTCATTGAACATGTTTAGTAAACAAAAAAGGGGCGTGGCCTACGTGTTTTGTCGAACAAAAACACTCAAACGTGTTTGCCGACCCTAGCGGAAAACATCCCCGCGTTCGCCTGAGGGGGGTGAGGTAATTCATTTTGTGTTTAGTATTCAACAAATGAAGACGTCTTCCTCGTCGGAACTCATTTTGAAATGGCATACCTGTCATACATTGTTCGATGTTTTTGTTTAGCAAAACAAAAACATCGAACATCGCAGGAGACGGGTATGTTTATGAAAAATGTTCGTGAACATGTTCGTAAAACAATGTTTTGTTCAAAATTTGGCGCAGGAGACACGCCTTAATAATTCCAGACAGTAGCGCATTCAAACAAACAAACTCTTCAGCTCTATAATATCAGTATAGACAATAAAGTATCAGTCGGATTAGAAAATTTATTTTTGTATTGACAGCCAGATTCATAAGGAACAGTATAGACTATTTAACATCACGCTACGACCCTTAGGAGCCGAGCAACGGGGGTGAAACCGCGGGGAACAGCTAGTATTAAATATTATATTTTTATAGTTTCCCCGATCATATCAAGAAAAAACCGGACAAGTGCGAGTATGCCTCGCGCCCTAAGGGTTCCGAAATATGATCATAGATGGCGCTACTGCATACTTCCAATGGCGTCATCTATATGAGCAGATGGCTCCACTTATGGTCCGGTGACTGACGGCGGACAACAAAGTGATCCTATAAGGGTTCCGTTTTACCTTTTGAGGTACGGAACCCTAAAAATAAATTAAAGCAAAGTACACACCGTCATTATCGACAGCAACAGACTTCTTATTGGCACCTCTCATATAAAAATCTGCACGCTCGTCACAAACACGTATTGCTTCCCTGAAAAACAAAGCAAGTTTACTTAAAAAGCCGGACAAGTGAAACTTACAGCAAAATAACTATGTATGTGGTGTGGATAGTTTATCTATCCCGGGAATCGTGATTCGACGATTTCTGCTTGTTTTCGATACTGATAGATAGAAAATATGCAATAGCGCCATCTATGAGCAAAATGTTGCTATCACAAACTTTTAGTGGCGCCATCTATGAGCAGATGGCTCCACCCGTTAAGGGTCTTGACATACTGGCAGATGGACGACAAAGTGATCTTTTAAGGGTTCCGTTTTTCCTTTTGAGGTATGGAACCCTAAAAAGACTTGGATTTAATAGTAGGGACAGCGTAAATGTACAAATAATCAGCCTATAATGTTCCCACTGCTGGAACACAGGCCTCCTCTCTGTGAGAGTGGGCCGTAGTCCACCACGCGGGCCCAGTGCGGTGGACGTCACATGTCTTCGAATTTTTTGGTTCTAGGACATGCCGATTTCCTCACGATGTTTTCCTTCACCGTTTTTAGAGCAGTGCTGATGAAGCAAATTGCACTAAGTGTGCGCCTGCCGGGGATTGAACTCACGACCTACGACTTGTGAGTCAGGGCCGCTCAGACGCGATCACAGCCGAAGATTTTGGGGGGGTCATACCGCAGCTGAAGACTTTAGGGGGGGGGGGGGTCATACCGATTAATGCCGATGTGATATACCGTGAATTACCGTGTTTGGCGCATTTTTGTACGATTTTGGGGGGGGTCATGACCCCCATGACCCCCCCCTGGGACCGCGCTTGGGGCCGCTAACACTGGGCCACCGCTGTTATAAATTAATGTACACATGACAAAATAAATAAGTATGCAGGTAACTAGCGACCTCTGTTGTCAACTCGATGTCAACTTTTTGTGCGTTCAGCTAGGCAAGTTATATACACTAATATTACAAAGAGGAAAGATTTGCTTTTTTGTCTGTAATGAATAAATTCAAAAACTACTGAACCGATTTTAAAAATTCTTTCACCAATAGAAAGCTACATTATCACTGAATAACATAGGTTACTTTTTATCCCGAAAAAATGTACAGTTCCTATAGGCCACGCGGACGAAGTCGCGGGAAAAGTGCTATAATAAATAACTTATACTAACTTAAAAGGTGCTTCGGCGATCGCTTTAGTGAACTGCACGATGGTTAAAGCTAGTTCATTTGGTGTATTCACAATCACTGTGTCGCATTTAGCACTCACTAACAGATCTGAAATGTATAACATAATTAATTAAAATATAAAATTACATCACCAGAGGATGCGATGTGTTGACAGCGGAGGACCTGCTTGTCGCCTTAGCTGTCGGTACTGCGAATCCTCATTTTAAAAGGTGGGCAACGCGCTACGCTAACCGCTTACCATCAGGCGGGCTGTACGTCTATTTGCCACCATAGTCGTAAAAAATATATTTTCAAAATAAAAATTGTATGATAATCCTGGCATACCTGTTTGAGCTAATTCAAAATCGATTTCTGTCATCGGCGCACGATTGCTATTTGATTTCGTGCGACGCGGAGATCTGTTAACATTCGATTTATGATGAGTGTTATGTTGTTATTTCAAGCTGATATTGTATTTTTATTGATTAAATTTAATTATTCTGAACTTTATGTAACAAGCAATTTGGTGCGGGTCAATAGGAGTGAAGAGTGGTTTTAGAGTTTTTTATAACTTTTTAAGGTCTAAAGTTCCAATTCAATTCTCAGCCTTATGTGAATAAATGGCTGTTTGTTTTGACTCACTTGAAGTAATCGTGAACAAACACCAGCAGCGTCAGTCGGCAGTCGCAGAGCTGCTGTATCTGCGTGAGATGCGAGGAGAGCGTGTGTGAGCTCACCAGCTCGCAGATCTCGTCCGCGCTCGCTACATATAGCGCGCGGTCGCACGGCTCTTGTGTTGGACTTAGTTTTATCTGAACATACATACATATTCATGCCTTTTTGCCTAAGTAGCAACTACAGAACACCTCGAACTACTAACCTAACATGCTTGTTTTGCTTGCGACATTGCGACAGTGACGGTACACGTATTATTCAACAAATTATTTTCCAAGATCGATTAAGACATTTCTAAAAAAAAGTAAATCACCATGTTTCATAGATCATAGAGCTCAAAACCTATTAACTATAAAATTAAGCAAACATTTTTGAATGGAAGAGCAATTTTTATTTTCAATATTTTAGTGTCTCATATAAGTTGTAAATATTGATGAGTACCTACTTTCACCACAAGGATGATTGAGGCCACGGATTTTAATTTCAACGCCCAGTCGCCTACAATATTTCTGATTCAAAACAGGCTACCAAACAAATGATTAGTTGGTATGTATTCAGGTACCTAACTTACTTGTCCACTATCCGTCTCCAGCGTCCGGGGCACACTCCTGGTCCACACAACAACAGCGGGGTCACACAACGTGCTAGCGTGTACCACGTGAGCCCCCACCGCCGCCGCCTCGCGTGGCACGTCTGACATGTACCAGCGGGCCCACAGGCTCGGATGACCTTCTAAGTTCATGTACTGCCAAGTTAAGAAGAATAAGCTATCTAGGAAGTGAGACGTTACAGGTGGATCCATTAAGGTTGCGCACGAAATTTAAAATATCTTGGGTTTTTTACAAATTTCAGCGCTGTTTTGCGTTGTATGTTGATCCAAATTCGATTCGCAATAATAATGATAATAAAGTTACTAAATAATAAAATCATCAAAATATTCAAGATCATCAATATGTATAGCCCTCGAAATTATGTTTGAGGAAAATCGCAATGTTTTCAGAAAATAATCGTATTTTTCTCCAAATACTAGATGATAGTTCACTAGATGGCTGGCTGGTTGACACAGAATCAAAATTATGGCCCATCTTTAAAATTGATTGGGCAGCCTTGGTCTTGGATAATGAATATCAAAGGGACTTTGCTTCGCTTACAAGTTAATAAATTACCTTCATACATTCTCCTGGCTTATATATCTTGTTCAAATCACGAGCAGTCTTCTTAGCCGCTTTCTCTTCTGCCAACTTCTGCTTCTTAGTTTGCTTCTCTAACTCTGTATTCGCTTTCTCTTTACCTTTGCGTTTTGGGCTACCTAAAGTTTGAAGGTATTAAGAAAAAGAATCCATTGAATATAGAACCTCCTTGTTTGAAGTTGTACTAAGATGATTTTTTTACATTTTTCACTTTTGTAAGGCTTATTCAAGCTTGTCTGGGGTATTTCTATCAAAATTCATTCTACCAAACCTAGGCCAAGTGAGCAGTGATAGCCTAGCAGTGAGCAGTGAAGTGATAGCCTAGTGGTCTAACCATGTGCCTCCCACGGCGAATGGTTCGAGTTCGATCCCGAGGCACGCACCGCTGACTTTTCGAAGTCATGTGCGTATTAGAAATTATTATCATTTGCTTTAACGGTGAAGGAAAACATCGTGAGGAAACCGGCATGTCCTAGAACCAAAAAATTCGAAGACATGTGACGTCCACCAACCCGCACTGGGCCCGCGTGGTGGACTACGGCCCACTCCCTCTCACAGAGAGGAGGCCTGTGTCCCAGCAGTGGGAACATTATAGGCCGATTATGCTATGCTATGCATGCTATGCTAAACCTAGGCCTATAGTAAGTTTCATTTAATGAAAATTGTAGGTGTGTTAAAAAAAGTTGCAATGCTTTGTAAAATTTATAGCATAAAAAGAATAGGAAGCACTCAAAGGAATCACTTTAAAAACAAAGTTATAATTTAAAATTTCAAAGTACCTACCAACTTAAAAAATTATATTGCTGCTTGCCTGCTTTTCTACTTATTCGTTTTGTTCAGTGTACATGTAATGATTTTTACGGAATCTTCTTGTACATCAATACCACAATCATTTTTGTATTAGGTACTTTTGTGTAATCAGCACTTATTTTAGATGCTAGAATGAACAAAGATTACCTTAGCTCTATGCACCAATTGCTTTAAGAAATAAAAGAAGTACCAACCTGCATTTTTACGTTTCCCACCAGTTTCATTAGGCTGACCGATGTCGCCAACACCAAAAATATCTAGAATCGCATTATGTTAATATTGCTATGTGGGGCTCATAGCAAATATTGTTTTCGTAAATAATACAGCCAATTATTGTTGATAGTGTATAGACTAGAACTATCTATCTTATCTTATATGTATATATAAAAATGAATTGCTGTTCATTAGTCTCACTAAAACTCAAGAACGGCTGGACCAATTGACTTGAAACTTTGTACAGTTGTTGTAGGGAAGCCAGGGAAGGTTTAAACCCCAAGCATTGCAATGCATGCCGGGCACAGCTAGTACATGTACAAAAATAAATTACTGTTTGTTAGTCTCGCAAAAACTCGTAAATGGCCTGACTGATTGACTGGAAACTTTATACAGTTGTTGTGGGAACACCAAGGAAGGATTAGTGACCAAAAAAAGGGCATTGCAATGCATGCCATGCACAGCTAGTAGGCTATAAATATAACATACCTGAATAAGTTTTTTTCTCCAGAGATTCAATCTCCATGTTCATTTCTCCACCTAGGTTGTCATCCCTCCTCTCACTGGTACTGCTATATGAAGTAATATTATTAGACTGCGAGAACCCATTGGTAGCACCAGTAGAAGACCCTACAACTAGAAATACATCACATTATTATTTTTCACAGTTTTTTGCATTCGCACACATGCATTCTGATCGAGTGCCAGTTGTTACCTTCGTCCACACAGAGTAAATATGAAGATTTACTAATAATATTAATGCAAATATAACTGTGTTTGTTTGTTACCTTTTCAAGACCAAATCGCAAAACCAATCTTGATAACATTTGATGTGGTAATAGCTTAAACCCTGGGGAGGGACATAGGATTAGGATACTTCTTGACTGGGTACATTAGGCGCCAAGGATAGTGTATCGCAAATTCGCATGTGATATCGCAGGCATTATTGTAGTCGGTATATAACAGCTCTGTTGCTCTGGGTCTGTGTTAAACACATCCAGCAGCTAAGCGGCACTTAAACAGCTCTGTGTGCACTGGGAAACAGCTAAGATATATACAACAGGGGTCACAAAATGCGGGAATGCTGACCTACCTTCAGAATCGACATCACAGGCCCAACTATTGACATAGGGTGTCTCAAAGTCACTCTCGCCAGAACTTATAGAATATATTGAGTTTGCCATTCTTATTAGAACACTAGTGGATTGTCGTCGGAGGCAAATAAATGCTTGTTTGTGTTGTTGTTTATTTATTTACCGCCATTTACCGGTCTTTTTGACATTGACATTGACAATAATTGACATTGACATGACAGTTGACTTGACTACTGAAGCAGTGTTGCCAACTCGGATATTGAAAAGACGCAGCCGGGCAGAGCCAGACTAAATAATTACGTAGAATTCATACCATTTGCTTATGAAAAGTTCGTAGAAATCGTAGATCTACTTTTTAACCGATTTCGGGACTTCAAAAAAGGAGGTTTTGTTTTTGACCTGTATGTATGTCTGCGATATTCTCAAAAACTACTTTAAATCCGATTTGGATGGGGTTTTCACTAACGTAATCTACATAATTTCAGGAAGGTTTAGTAATCGCAACTTTTTTATATAGGTACTGTAGGTAGGTATAGTATAGAAAACAATGTTATTTTTTTTCCTTGTGCTCTTTCATGATTCTAGAATCTAGGTCAACGGAAAGTAGGTAGGTACTATCTACCTCCTACCTACAATACCTACTCATAGGTTTTGATGAGTGACTTTGCGATCAAAATATTATCTATAGGTACTTCTAAACACTAATATTAAAAAGCTGAAGAGTTTGTTTGTTTGTTTGAACGCGCTACTATAACTACCAGTCTGATTCGAAAAAATATTTTCGTATAGATAGCCCGATTCGTGAGGTAGTTTATGGTATAAGCTATTTAACATCACGCTACAACCCTTAGGAGCCGAGCAATGTGAAACCGCGAGGCACAGTTAGTGTGACATAGGTACGCACGGCTATAGATCAAGCTATACATTTCCAGTATACTTAAGCTGATCTCGCATTGTATAGGATTTCCTTACAGTGAGAGGTCAGTGTAAACTGGGAATGTATAGCTTGATGTGTATCCGTGTGTACCTACCTAATGTTCGTATCTTTTGATCGAGTTGACTTAGAAGCTTGATTTTTTTACACCTCCGAGGGACTGAAAAACACCTTAGTAGGTAAGTATTTGATATTAATTTCAACTTGATACCTCCACCCGTTCCGAAAAAGGGTCCTATCTTAAAGATGCACTAAGAAGCGATTTTTAGAAATTCCATCCCTAGCCCCTAGGTATATGAGAGAAAAGGTAAAGTTTGTATGAAGAAAATAACGACTGTGTTATTTTTAGACTTCCATACGAACGGAGTCGCGGGCACAACTTGTCTTGTATAATTTCGACCGCACGGTTGTCGCAGTGGCTGAGAGATTGGCTGCTGCGCGACGTGTCGCGGGTTCGATTCCCGCATTGCACACTGGTCTGGCTGTTTGTGTATGTGTTTGTGTTTGTAAACGCACCCACGACACAGGAGAAATCCTAGTGTGGGGCTACGTTTAAATAAAAAAAAAATAGATATTTAGATATTAAGGAGCAATAACTTTATCCTGTTACTGATCCTGAACGTATCGTTATTCACTCTAACGGACTCTTAACGACCGACCACGGTAACCCATAAAATAAACTTATACCACCCATAACTTCAATAAATAGCCCATTATGCCTTGCTTTTACTTTTCCAATAGGGCTATAAAAAAATTGGCCAACTGCAAGTGGAACCACACACTGTAAGGTTCCGTACCAAGGAGTAAATATTTCAGTTGACCGACCTCAAATATAAAGGACACGGCAGACGCCCATAGAACGCTGGGCTTCAGATTGTGTATGTCGGTACAAATATGAAATTAGTTTGGTGTGGTCAAGTATTTCAAGAGTATTTAAATTCATTTTTTATTTGTTTTTGTACGTAATTGGGTTAAAGAGAAATCTTCGTATTTGTGACAGTGAGGTTAAGTATGGTGTATGATCCAATGAAGTACAGCCCGACTAATGAGTTCTCAATTCAAAGGTTGCTGTTCTGTAGAGGCACGCGCTAGCCAGCATGCACCCGTTTTTGTTTTATTGGTTTTTTCAAAATGTCAACGGCCATAATCATTTTATTTGTTATTTATTTCGATTTTTGATTCCAATTCTTAATCTCTCAGATAAATTAGGCAAATTTTGGTTAAGCTTTTATTACTGTACCTTATCAAGCCCAAAACTACCAACGTCCTTTGTATTTCATAATAATATTATTCGCTGACTCTACTTTTGTTGGATAACAGAAAATATCGGATATTTCAGAAACTTATTTAAACAAATATTCCGTTCGAATCTATTCTTGTTAGAAGTGTTTTTTTATTCTGCCCCCTTGTTTTTTTTTTCAGAATTTTCTACCCCATAGTTTAGAAGTTAGGCGGGAGAGACACTTTTTAAGACTTTAGATGCAAATATCTCACTAAATATCCACCAAAATCAAAAAGGTCACTTAGAAACCTTCATTTTATTTTCAAAGACCTATATCTAACGATACCATGAAGGGGGTTTGCGAAATATGGCTGTGACATACGGACTGATGGACAGGACGAAATGATAAAGGTTCCGCTTTTGCTATTTGGCTACGGAACCCTAAAAAAGCGCGGGAAACAACGTACATAGATAAAAAAGACCGATTTTACATCTCGACAGGAGCCAGACAGCATCTATTCGCCTATTGATTTCCCATAAAACGGTCTTATAAATCATGTTAGAAACCATAAAGCGCTGCTTTCGCTGAAGCGCTGTGTTGCGTGCGTTAGACACTTCAGCCAAAGAATCCTTATCCTAGGTAAGTACTGAACTGACAACTATCCTATAATGTAAACGCGAAAAGTGAGGATGTATGGATGTTTGTTACTCCTTCACGCAAAAGCTACTGGACAGTTGAAAGGGAATAGGGATATTAGCATAGGTACCTACCCTAAATAAACATAGATATCTAGGCTAACTTTTATCCCGAAAAACATCAGCTGTGATGGTTTGGTTTATCAGTAATTCTCGGTATGGAGAGTAGAATTAGGTAATAATTAAGTGTAATGGGAATTTATTCTGTCTATTGTCTGCTCTGTTCGAATATCTACCATTTTTCAAGCACTTCGCTGCAGCGCTTCGCGATAAGTAAAACAAACAGATTGCACATGCTTGCAAGTTGCGACGCTTTTATTTTTCTTTATTTGTCCCACCACTCACATATAAGAAGTCTTAATTAATAAGTATATTATGAAATGTAATACAATATCAAGCGTCGCCATGTGCAATAAGGATGAGATGAAATTGTATCCCGTGCTTTAATTTCTCGTTTTGTCATCATCATTAATTTTCTTGATGTTGATGATACATCTGCCGACGCAACGCATCGACGTCATTGTGGCGTCAATAAAATATGGTTAATTATAACAGGGCTATTTTAAAAATGAATGAATCGCAGCTGTAATTGGATGGATGCGCGGTAGTCGGGATTTCAAGTTAGCACAGGACAAGGGCATATGGGCCACTTGCCCGACCCTGGTTTGTGGCCAAGACAATAGCATTTTAAGTAATTACCTACCTACGAACCTACCTGCTATAGAGTTTTCTTACTTTTTCCCCACCTCGAAGCAAATTCTCGGTCCGCCCATGGCACAGGATGACAGGACTGGCATCGGAGGTCTTGACATACTCCATACTTAGAGGACCCGTGCTGCTCCGCTGCATTCCAATGCTTCAAATCATGACAAATCTGTGCAGCAATGCTTTTTTTATTTACTCAAAAAAAAAATCAAATTGATTGGATTGAACGGCCGGACTGACTTCGTAATAGATTCACTAGCTGTTCTCCGCGGTTTCACCCCCGTTGCTCGGCTCCTAAGGGTCGTAGCGTGATGTTAAATAGCCTATACTATTCCTCATGAATCTGGCTATCGTGTACAAAAATATTTTTTCGAATCCGACCGATGTTCTGCATGTGCTGTTCAAACAAACTCTTCAGCTTTTTATAGATAATATTAGTAGGTATATTCTAAGAGATGTTCAATAAATGTATGGGGCTTGCAAAGATATAAGAAGAGATTTCTTAGGTCTTTGGGGGCTTGGTACTAAATCACGTTGAATATAACGACTTACAATCATGATAGCTAGATACTTAATTAATCTAACTATTCAATGAGCGTCGGTGTAGCGCTCTACGTACCCTATTGTGTAGAGCCGTAAGAAAAACGACAATAAAAACAGTCCAGACAGACGAAACTTCGGACATAACAATCAGCTCCTCCCTCCTCCCTGTTCTGTCGTAGAAACAAAACACTTACGGGTAGTAGAGGATTGTCTGTCTTTTAAAAACAAATAATCATCTCTATAACTTTAATTTAATTAGAACATCAATAAAGATTTGTGAAAATTGGCGAAAATATTTAAAATTGTGTTTGTACAGGATGGTACCTACCTAAGTGAAAGAGGGTATTCGGTGTTCGTCACTAGTTCGGACCAATTTACGGTGATTGAGGACTTTGTACATCATGACTTCAAAGCCGCGTCTCCTGCGACGTGTTTTCGTGTTCGACGAACATCGAACAGTGAACAGTGAACGAGAAAGGGGCGTGGTCTACTGTTTTGACGAATAAAAACACTCAAAATACGTAGACCACGCCCTTATCGTTCACTGTTCACTGTTCGATGTTCGTCGAACACGAAAACAGGGCGCAGGAGACGCGGCTTAACTGTTACAGTTGACAGACACAATTGATTTCGACCAGAATCAGGTGTAGACACAGATGAACTATAGATAAATGCCTACAGTTTACGAAATTATGATAGATTTATAATATTAAATTAAGTAGGTACCTACCGTACTTATATTAAAAATTATACTAAATTAAAATATTTAAATTATACAAGGTCTGCGATGTGTGACATTACATGTGTGAATTTTTAGGATTTAATATTCACCAACTTATTGTCCAAGTTCTTTTGAATAATGCCAATACTTTTGGTACCGACAAACAATACATTTTCTATTGTCAGTCAGACAATAGAAAATGTATTGTTTGTCGGTACCATAACATACTGAACCACTGAGGAGGTTTGAAGTTTTAAGGGTTTCTAAAAGTGAAGAAGATGTGGCGTGGCGTTCAAAGTGCTCTTCGTTTTCATATTACTTGAACAACAAGCCAAAACGGCCATAGCTGTTATTGTAATTTAGATTACAAATTCAATCATGGTTTGCGGATTACGTAGCGTTCAATTGAAAATTCCGGACGGACAATTCGGTCACGCCGGAAGCACTAAACATCAATCATATAATATCTATGGCTCTGGCTAGGTGATAGGGTTGGGGTATAATTATCTAAAGTCGGGTCCAATTCCAGTCGTGTTTTGCGCTGTTCTGCCAAAATTCCGGATAGGTTTCGAAACGTTCGCTCCCGATTTAATTATTCAAGAGCTCATTAAGTCAGTAGTGTCACGCACTAATGGAGCAGTATGAATGAGTAGGTACACATTGGTGTTCAATACATAGTAAAGGCACACTCTTGTTTTTTATGCCAAAAATCAAATTGTAGGTATATCAGCATTGCATCATCAATGACATAATCCACCAGAATTAATTTATGATTATTTACATAATCACAAGTCAAAACAAAAAACTAAGGTAGGCACGAGACTAGAATGACTAGCATCCACTATTTTTGTTTTATTGATTTTTTGCTATAGGTATATTCTGTATGTATTTTTGGTAGGTACAAGAGATCCCTGTGTGCCAATCTGACTGCAAATGGCGCAGAAGAATTTCGTTCAGGACCCGGGCAATGATACAGGATTCCGTTTAGGGAGGGAATTTAATTTTATTATATTTTAGTTAGTTATCCATGATTCAGGGGGGTACAACTGCACCCATTGCTCACGTAGGTAATTGAATAGTCAATGGGCAACATAACAACAATATACTGCACGTATAAGTTAGTAGGTAGGTACCTACTACATACAACGCGAGCGGTTAGAAACCGTGAAAGGATAAAGAAAACATAATGCAGACAGCAAACCAAAAAGATCCGGCTCCAATGAGTCAAACAGTCAATGCTACGTCATCATCACTACCATACGACTAAAGCCATTTCAGACGCAAACAAATCAAGCGACAACGCTAGGTATTTATGTTAAAAAAAGACAAATATGAACGAAGCTTTTTTTGATCTCGCGTGTCTGTTTGTTCTAAAATGTTTGCTCTATGTCTGCACTGAGGGCAGTGAGGGCTTCGCGTTCCCTCCTCTTCAGTCTGGCTTTGTTTACGGGGGCGAGCGGGCGTTGCACCTCGCAACTGGACAACGTGCGCGTGACTAATTTAAAAATAAAACTTATATTTGTTGCTGCACATCCTGTGTTCCAAGACTAATCTGACTTCAAACTTAAGTGTATTAACTTATTCGTATCATTGTTTAAGTCATAACTTAGTTTGTAGCGAAACAAAAAAAGTTTTGATTCGCATTCCATTCCTGGCGTGCAAACTTGTGCTAAATATTTCAGTTTATATTTATTTTTTATTTATCAGTTCAAAGTGATGTGCAAACTCTGCCCCACAGTGTAAATATTTATAAATACCAAACATAGATAAATAAACAAACTTTTTTTAGTGCACACGTGTACAAATGGATGTGTATCCGAATTTCTAAATCATAAAAAAAGTAAAAATGGATTGGCGCGAAAAACTGTTTGGGAAGGTGCTGGTCAAGTGCGAATCGGGGACTCAAAATGGCAAATTCGAGAATATGTCTACATTGGAGGCTTTATCCGACTGCGTGGATGAGGGTGAGGGGGCCGTGTGCGGAATATACTTTTCTTTCGCGAATATAAGTGATACCAGTGACGATTTCGGTGTTCGCTTGGAGGAGGTGTATAAACGGGTGCATCCTCGTTTAAAAGTGGTGCAGGTTGTGTTGTGGGCTCATGTTGGCACTCCTGAGGGGCCGGTGGAGCGGGAGGCGGGGTTCCGAAGGAGTCTGACAGGGAAGCCGTGGTACGCTGTGCCGTTCCATGACGTTGATACAAAGGCAAGAATTTAAGGAAACAATATATTTTTTTCAGAAATAATCTCTTATACAGCAATACAGTTGGAGGCACTCCACTATTAGGTATAATACCTACTACATTTTATTTCAGATACTACTAAGTATCTATAACAACGTCTACATCAGGCAGGCGCGGATACAGAGGAGGCAATGGATTAGCCCCCGAATCATGAATAACATATTAAAATTTTTTAGATTTTTTTGTAAAGTTAAGAACGAATTTTCTGTCCGATAGATAATAAAATCACTCAAAAATGTTCCCCTCCGAAACGAAATCCTGTATCCGCGCCTGACTTCGATTTCTGCAAGCCGTGGTCACAAGTTTCCGGTCAAAAGTCGCAATATTGTTCCCCAAATGACCATAAGTCACCATGAGAGTCGTTTTGGCTCTGTGGTTGTACGGTTGTACCCAGTTTGGCTACACTCCAAAGTACATTAGGCTTCATTCGTAAAGAAATGGTTCCTTGAGCAACGTTCATCGTTGACCACAGGAGTTATAACCTCCAAAAATTCATTGCAGTTTAGGTACCTACATAAATATTCAAGAACACTGATTCGACGTTATCAATTTAGCATTCAATAGTATAAATACTACAAACAGAGAACAACGTAGTTCTTGAAGAATTCTCACCACAGACCGTAAATTTCCAATTGATCATTACATGCCATTGCGGTTAGACTTTCATCTGTAGCGTTCATGCGTGCGTGTAATCAATTTTCCAGACACTTCATACATAGACCGCAGTATTCGAAACAAATTGCACAACTTTGAAGTTTTTAGAAGTTCCACAAACCACTGGTTCATGGCAACAAAGGCATGAACATTAATTCCCAGTAATTGTCGTTTTCAATCTCACATGATGAAACCACTAATAACCTCTTTTAATCTTCGACAGCTCGAAAAACAAACAACAGAAGCTCTCAAGCAAATTAAACAAATCATAATGAGAAAGAGAAATAACGCAAACGTTCTAAACCGCTTACAACATCAAACGCTTCACTTAAAACTTCTTCAAACACTTGAAGATAGAGTTTAATTTCGTTTTAATTTATTTTATAAAATAAATGTTACCTTTGCTACTTTGCCAGAGTTTACTTACGAGCTTTAATAGGATAAAGCATGAATATTTAACCTTTTCCTGCTTCTGGAATTTAATTTTAATTTTGAAGTCCCTTTTGGTTGCTCATTTTATTATGGTATTTCGACTACATCGACTTGAAAAATAACCTTATTTATTAATTAAACAATGCAAAATCAATGTCAAGCAGTTAGTGCATGAAAGAGAGAGTCAATAGATCACGCGATAAATATATCACAAGTGGGTTGATACGGGCTAAAGATGATAGTGAAGATCAATCACCAGGAAGGAATATTTAAAAATAACCCAAGAAATGGGTCAAAAATATTATTCCGTCAGCTTAGCCAGATAGACACTTACAAATAGCGCTACACATATTTAAAAAGGTCTAGCAACTACATCAATAGCTAAGCATAATATAAAAACAAGAAGCAACATTAAACCTGACAATAACACGTATTTTGTCGCGTCCACATTACAATTCCCTACCAATACGAAACTCACATTATTCAGTCCGTTATCCAGTACATCAACTACCACATACCTACCTCCAAGTACACCATGTAGTTACATGCGATGACAATGGACTTCGCAATAATAACATCCAAGTGCATTAAACCGCTCTTTGTCGGTAATATCATATAGGTACTCTACTCATAGATAGGTCCCCACAATGTCGCTACCGGCACGCGACATGCATGGCTATTACAGATTATTATGACATTAATAGACTTTGTTCCTGCCGATATCAAATCATAAAGATACCGCGAATATTATGTATTTAATGAAGATGATAAAATGACACAATGTTGTTTTAATGTAGTAATGGACCAACATTGATTGTTATGTAGATACGCCAGATCCAAGTACTAAGCCAAAATTAGTAATGTACAATGGACGGTCCTATCGCACAAGCCGATCTCTTTCAGACAACCTTTGGATGGACCGATAGATAGGAGAGAGATAGTGGGCGGTCTCGGTGCAATATACAGATACAAATACAGACAAAATACATTATTATGTAACTAACTCATGAAATAACCTTATCGATTGAATCCAAAATTGGGGATACCTAGGTCATTATTATGCTTAGATTATGAAATGCAAGAATGAGCAAAGCCTAAATCCGATCTTTACACAATGTTGCATAAAGCTTAAAGGATTCAAAATATTCTAATTCATTTGGAAACTACAAATCATTTTTGACGCATGTTTCCATTCCAACGACGCTTTTTATACTATCATTCAGCGAAAAGACTATCCTTTCCATTAGTAGATAAGTACGATATATATCGTACTATTATAACTAAGGCAAGTCATTAATCACAGACCTTCCTCATTCGTCTGGAAGTGAAGAAAACGGTCCGTCAGCTACCCAGTCCCACGTAAATTGTCAGTCATCAGAGGAAAACGATTGAGGCCGTCGGTAATGGATTGGGTCTGTCATTATGTAACCCTGCTATCTGAAAACTCAACACTGATTACATCTGGTGAAACAGTAATGATCTTCATAAATGATAACATGAAGCAACAAAAAGTAATAAGTAGGTACAGTGAAAATATATCTGACTTGGAATGATGTGATGTGATTGATCAAAATACTGCTGATAGCAAAAAGAGGGGCTCGTGGCTAAATGACAGCCGCGCTGATCGATCGATCTGCGAGGTGAAGCTGCGCTTGCCGCGGTCAGTCCTTGGATGGGTGACCGTACTTTACACATCGAGAACCCTCCGTGCCTCGGAGAGCACGTTAGGCAGTCGGTCCCGGTTGTCATAGGAATATCTTTGACAATCGTTACGGGTAGTCAGAAGCCCTAAAAGTCTGACAGCCGGTCTAACATTCGAATACCGGTATTACCCATTAATTGGGTTGTGGAGGTCAGATGGCAGTCGCTCCACGTAAAATATTGATATTCAGCCGAAACTAGTTAGACTGGAAGCCGACCCCAATATAATTTGGGAAAAAGGCTAGACAGATGATGACTGCTGATAGCAAAAATATATCTAGTCCTATTACCTATTCATATAAATGAGTCAAAGACTGACAGAGTAGAAAATTGAAATAAACATTATTCGAAATTTTTCACAAACCACATCGCTGATAAATAAACTAAATGTACACAGATAGATGCCAAGAAATGCACCCCATGCAAGCAAGAATACGAAATCCCCTCAACTACGTACCAGGCGTCCATAAAATCCAAGGAATGAATACCAAGCCCACATCTGCATAACTACTACTATCTTAGAAAGTTCCTAGGTTCATTGAAACGGGGGCCCCTAGTAATTACGGGTAAGAGGCGAGGGTTGCGTCAATGCCGTGTATCACCCTAAATTACTCTCTACCCCACACTTTCGCTGAGAGGGGCTTTTTTACATGTACACAGGTGCGTTTTGATACATTAACGTCTCCTTGTTTATATTAAACTAGCCTCTACCAGTATAGAAATAAAGATGCTTTTAAAACAATACCCTTCTTACCTTAACAAGATTATGCAGAAAAACTCGTAAAACTTTTATGCAAACCTTCACTCGAATCTAATTTCGTTTCAAGAGCGTGACGCAGTTTTTTTGTAATTTCTTGGCTGTTTCCATTATGGAAATTAAAAGAAACCTTTCCGTAGAGCAAGCAATTTCACTAATGCTAATAGGTAATTGTATTAACTTGGATCGGATTTCCCGGGCCGATAGCCGGAAAACATTGAGGTTGTTTGGGCAAATAATCTTCTTTATTTACTTAGTGTCTTTCCACCAGTGTTCAAACAATTTCATTCCATCAACATTTGTAGATACGTATTTGGCAACTGGCGAAATTCTCTAAATAAATTCAACAATTCGGTGTATAGTTCCACCAAATTGTTCCCAAGCCTTCAATTTGGAACCTTACATAATAAAAAATAGTAAATTAAAAATTTAAAAAACCCGACTGCCAAAAAACAACTAAAAAGTTCAAAACAAGAGCACTTTTCAAGCAGTCTGATGCAGTTGGTGGCAATTATTTGTGTTAAATCTTAGATTTTATGCCACCAACTGCATCAGACTGCTTGAAAAGTGCTCTTGTTTTGAACTTTTTAGTTGTTTTTTGGCAGTCGGGTTTTTTAAATTTTTAATTTACTATTTTTATTTTTCACTTTTTAGTTTTTAATGTATGTTTTCGTAATCTTCTTTTCGAGCCCTTCATTTTGATGATGATAGGTGACACATGATAGGTTTTGAGGATAAGTAAGAATTAGCGAGAATGATTGCTTTGTTGAACAACTTTAAATCGTTATATATCCTAAACTATTATTTAAATTGAAAAATGATAAAAAGAACCTAAAGATGATTTTAAAATACCTATTCAACGACACCCCACTTGACATAGTTCATCAACTTTTTTTTTTTTTCATTTTGACAATATGGCGTCTGGTTGTCGCTGTGGTGAATTTTGATTACTGTTATGTCTTTAGTGACACTCGCAAGGTTAAGACGAATCGATTGACGTAAGAATTATCAAAATCGGCCTACGCATTTGGTCTCTAGAACGCCACATAGAAACAAACATACATACATACATACATACATACATACATACATACATACATACATACATACATACATACATAGACTGATAAACACATTACCCTCCTTTGCGTCTCGCAGTCGGGTAAAAAGCTCATGTATTTAGATCTAAAGATTTCGGACGGACATCCCACGGACCCCATTTACCCGCGAGCACCTATTAAGAGAGGAATTTCTCGGAATTCACTCGTGAAAGAGGGTGCAAATGATACTGACCCAGCAGTTGAGTCTTTCACTGCGCGGCGCAAATGATAGGAGCATAAAAGATGGAATGAAATAAAAACTGATGAAAGCCACGATACCTATGAAGTCTAATATGAAATGATTCTGTATAATGACCTGATCATGGACGTAGCCACGGTGGGGCAGGGTGGGGCGTTTGCCCCATCCTGGCTCTGACCTGTAAGGTACCTAACCAACCCAATCTAAAAAAATAAATTATCTAGGTACTAACTACAATACTTAATATCAGTAAGAAAGTTTACACTCGTCAGTCGACACAAAAAAAAACCGGTCAAGTGCGAGTCGTACTCGCGCACCGAGGGTTCCGTATCATATTTGGACGTATAAAGTGAAAAAATCCGGACCGCATAACTAAGTTTGTTTGTAAAGGATTTTTGATGATTTTGAAAAAACTGTACTAGTTAGGAACATCGTTTTATTTTTGGTGCCATATTTGGGTCAATTCCTATCAACCCTAATTATTTCAGATTTTTCGCCCCGCAAACTTCGGAGATAAGGGGGGGGGGAATGGTATTTTTTTGAACATTTTTCATCATGTGTCGAAAACTGTGAGACATAAAATAAAATAAAAATATATTTTGAAATGTGCAGATCAAGCCCTTTCATATGATATGTCACTTGACCTAGTAACCCCACTTTAAAATTTTGGACCCCCACTTCGGCCCCTTTTGCAATGAAAATAAAAATATTTTTGGATGTTTTTCATTTGCAATAAAGTTGAACAAGCATTCTTTATAACTGTTCCAAATTTCAAGTCGAAAGCATAATTAGTTGCTGAAATAAGCAGGTGTGACAGACAGACAGACGAAGTCGCACCATAAGGGTTCCTTTTTTACCATTTTGGTACGGAACCCTAAAAATGCCATCAAACCGCGGGTATAGTTTGCTAGTTACATATTATTTAAGAATGCTGCCCTACCCTGAGCCCACGGCTGGCTACGCCCATGGACCTGATTCTTGAATTGTTATTAAAATATAAGTAAGATATTTAAAAACAACTGATTCTTGAAATAATAAATTGTAAGTATTCCTTTTGCTGTAGGGAATAGCAACCGTAGCTGATGTTAACAACGATAAGATAGCTGCGCAAGGGATCGAGATAGAAAGAAAAATGGCTGCTATCCCTCGAAGTCATACACTAGAGAGAGTTATCTCCGTGATAGTCAAGTGACCCAATAGCACACCGATATAAGTAAAATGACTATAAACTTCCCAGCATAATCATTCACGAACGATTGCTTACCACTTTATAATCTGAAAACAACACACACTTTCGTGCAAAACACGCCGAGACGCTGAGACCGGTCAGACAGACACACACATAAGCACAAACAATTATTAAACTTTGAAGGGAGGCGATGCAGCACACTGAGCACACGTGTTCTTGATAGTCGTTCATAATGTAGACTTTATCAAACGCTTTAGTGAAGTTAACGACATTTTAGGGCTAGAAAAAAATTATTTTTAAAAGGCATCGGTATTTAAGTATCTACCTAGGCTACTTCTAAAGTGAATGCCATCAGAATGAAGCAGAGTCATCGTTATCACATGTTATTATCCGACTTCTAGATAGATATAGATGTCAATTTAGGTCTCAGTAATAGTTTTATTTTAGAGTTTGAATGTTTCTTCAAACGGGAATACAGCAACGTTGCTTACTGGCAGAAAGAAGAGGTAGTACCTACTTTCCCGGACCAGCTCTTACTCAAAAAGCTCTACTAGGGTCCATTTCAATTGAATTTGCTAACTTTGTAAACAATGTTAGTATGGCCAACTGTCAAAATTTGATGAATTTTTATAGAAAGTTTGTTTACATAGTTTACAAATTCTATTGAAATGGACCATACTACTGTTTGTATGGGAAAATCTACTGCTAAGTTCATATCCGAAACTCACGAGGACGAAGTCACGGACAAAGGCCAGTATCTCTATAAAAACAAATGAATCGATATCCATTGAAGATTAAAATAATGAACCGGCCGCAGTGCGAAAATTTTTTAGTCCGACAATTTTCAATAAAATACCTTTAGCGAAAAAGCAGTATATTTTCGTACCCTCGAAAGTGTATACTCACAGAAACAATAACCTGCGGCCCGACATTGTTATTCGCTGTCAGAATTTCATTGGGAAATAGGTATGCAGCCAGTAGAAAATATTTTGTTGTAGCGGTTGAGGTTAGGGATGGCGAAATGTATAACTAGATTTTAGAGATATACCTAGGTTACGATATACGCGTGTCTGGGGTGGTTATTTGAATCTCTCCAGGGTTTTCAAGATTGAAATTTGATAAATAGTTAATGGAGAATCGGGATTTTATGCTTTGCAACAAAATCTATTTAAAACCATTTTTAATTCCTTTGGACTTATTTTTTTTCAATAAAGGCTTGGTCTACTAACTTTTAAGTAGGTAGGTATCTACTTATAGATTTTTTTTTGCGAAAGCTCAATATTTTTCATGTTGTAACCTTTTTGCCTCGGACATTAAATTCTTCTTTATAATGAGACGCATTCTTGTACGCGTTATTGAGATTCTTTTGATAATCCCTTCGGTTTTTAACAGGTTAACAAGATTAATGATAGGTTTCATCATCTCTTGTTTATTGTAAGTTACCAAGAATCAAATAAAATAATATGAAAAGCAATCAAGCAATTTTGGATTTCGACCACTGAAAAGCCTAGAGGTGATTTTTACATTTCCCCTTTTATTTACATAATTTTCCGAGGCTTCGTGTTGATCCAAATTTGTAAAGTTTCGTATTCCCTTCACAACACATCCTACCTACTTCAAAGACTGGCAACCCTGCACACATATTTACGACGCATTGTACAAAACACAAGCTAAGCAGAGCCAAGCAGAGCATTGTTTCTCATTGCTGCAACTTAAACCTGCAACTATTATTTATTATTTATCACTGTTTGTTACACCACTGGCCCGAAGAACAATAGGAAATGTTAGTGCTGCCCAAAATCGGTCTTGCATGAATCATTTTCGCAAGACCAATGCCACCTAATTTCAGCAAGACCGAGACCAAGACTAAGACTGAGTGTGCAATACCAAGACTAAAACCACAACCAGAGCGCCTAACATGCGCGCCGCGACAAAATTTTGTCGACACTTTTATCGTGCATTTGTCTCGTATTCGCACGAGTAAGAGCGAGACAAAACAGTCGACAAAATTTGTCGCGGCGCGCATGTTAGCCCGGCAGGTGTAATCATGTAATGTCGCGAGACCGAGACCTATGACTGGGTTAGACTCGTTTTGGTCTTGCATTTGGGTAACACTAGAAAATGTGGAAAAACATTGTTAAGGAATCCACACTCTAGTAGAATAAAAGATCATTTAACCTGCGCGGTAATCAAGTAATTTTTAAGTCTATGACTTTGGGTTTCAAAAGTTTAACGTCCAATTTGCATGACAAGTGAACATGAGCACAAACTGCAGATCGAATGAAGCTTCAAGTCTCATGCATTTTTGATGCACTGGATAGTAAACTTGAGCGTGTATGACGGCTAAGTATTAGAATTAGATCCTGCCTGAGTATTCTGTACCAACACGCTGCGTGATGTCACCGTGAGAACTGCCAATTTGCCAATATTTGTTTGCGAACGTTCGGAGGCGGGCGTGTCGATACAGAATATACAGGGTAGCAGGTTAGACAGTGGAAATATTTAAAGGGGTCATTGTACTCATCATTGTGAACAACTTTTACTATGGGACCAAACCTCAAATCGCGAAAAAAAAATCAGCTGTTCCATACATTTTGTTGAGTTATGTGAACACAAATGTATGGAACAGCTGATTTTTGTTCGCGATTTCAGGGTTGGTCCTATAGTAAAAGATATATTCATAATAATGACTACAATGACCCCTTTAAATATTTCCACTGTCTAGCCTGCCACGCTGTATAGACAAGCTGTCTAGTCTACCCATATTATGCGAATACCTACCTAAATTATTTGTAGTAACCCTTAGTTTTGCAAACACAGTATTTTCCTAACCCTGTATTAGATACTGTGAGTGAAATATTGCTCACAAGTTGGCATTGTTTACATCATCAATCTCCGTCAACCAGCGCTCGTCTGTCGGTCTACATACCCGAGTAACCACTATTACTTTGGAACACGGCGACACGGTACCTGAAAGCGAGAGTAGCTCTATCTCGCTCTGACTTCGGATTAATGATGGGTTCAGTATTCCCAAATTAATAATGCGCATGCAGATCTTCGCTAATTGTCGTATTCCCGGAAACACCGAATCATTGAATCGTAAGAGCCCTAAATTATGCATGAAGAAAATGCACTTAACCACTCTATATACTTTTTTTTTCTATATACTTTCTTGTTTCCGGGAATACGACAATTAGCGAAGATCTGCATGCGCTATATTAATTTGGGAATACTGTACACATCGGATTATATGCATTTGCATGTTATGAATGCATAAAGCGCTATTTTCTTGCATTATTGTATATTTTAGTAGGTACCTAGTTAAATGTGTCCATGGTAAATTAAATACTGTTCTATTTATCCTAAAACCCAGGTCTTGACGGAATAAAGAAAGTTTACGCATATGTATATCAACAGCACCGGTCAAACTCTGCCTGAAGAGGTTTCTGCAGAAATAGAAATGACGCCTTTCAAGTTCAGTCCAGTAGGTAACGTCAGTTGGCGTGGAGAGATCATTTTCTACAAATTAATAATTAAGTGACAAATTGTTTAATTGTTTATTGTCACAAGAATCCTCCGTGCCTCGGAGAGCACGTAAGCAGTCGGTCCCGGTTGTCATAGGAATATCTTTGACAGTCGTTACGGGTAGTCAGGAGCCCGAACGTCTGACAAAACTGATCTAACATTCGAATACCAGTATTACCCATAATTGTGTTGTGAATCTTGTGAAGGTCAGATGGCATGCAGTAGCTCCTCGTAAAATATTGGTATTCGGCACTTTTTAGTGTCTTATGCATTACTTTTACACATACCTAAATCTACAAAAAACATCAAACGTCATGACGTTTAATGTTTTTTGTAGATTTAGGTATGTGTAAAAGTCACCGACGCTAATGTTAGCTCCCCTGTCTGTCACTCCTGTTTAGGTCAACAGACAGGGGAGCCAACATAGCGTCGAAGAGACTTCGTACTTGAAACGCTTCGTACATAATACCTATATTCTGTAAAATGTTTTTATAATCTGTGGCTCCCAGCCCTGGCTCATTGTTTACACACGTCCACAAAGGACAGCAGTCGCTATCGCATTGTTCCCGGAGGCATTATCTCTAACCGAGACCGTGTCCGCGGTTGCCAAACAAAGTTATATGCACTCTAGATAAAATGTACGCGTCTAACAAAATTATGTGCACTCTAGATAAAATGTACACGTCTTTGTGGCAGATATTTTTAGGAATGTTCTTAGTTCCTATAATTCATATTTTGAATGCTGATAAGGTGCTGCCTGTTTGGTATATCGGAACTGCCGAATCGTCTATCGCTAGAGATAACCTCTGAGTAAGCGTCTTCTTGTCTGATTCTAAAGACTCTAGAACGTAGAAGAATGTAGACTATTAGATCTGCAAACTGTTTTGGTAAATTATTTTTTAGTTTATGTATAAGGCCTTCATGCCACACTTTGTCAAACGGTTGTGCCATATCTAGGAAAACAGTAGAGCACACTCTCTTGTCTTCAAGGGCTTTTTCTATTATGTTTGTAATTCTATGCACTTGTGGCGATCCTTATATTGCTTATGGTCGCCACTATTTATTTTATGTTGACAACACTGTTTATATAGAAGTTTGTCTTGTCTATTACTGTGAAAACCGATTTGAACAGTCGTTAATTTTCTAGAGTATTAAAGCAAGTGTGTACCATTAACAAATAATTACTTTGTGATTGTAAGAGTTATCCGCCGTTGTCCACTGAATGTATAAATTGTATATTGTTACCGCTGTGTGTGGATTATACACATTTTACTCGGAAAAAAAAAAAAAAAAAAAAAAAAAAAAAAAAAAAGCAAAGGTGCAAAACCATTTCCATGGACACCCGAGCTCGAGCAATGCTTTGAGAACTGCAAGATGAGCCTGTCTGCTGTGACTACCCTTTCGCACCCAAATTCTGAGGCTCCACTAGGTCTATTTACCGATGCGTCTAGCATGCACATAGGCGCATGTTTGCATCAAAAAGTTGGTGATGACTGGCAACCCCTCGCGTACTTCAGCAAAAAGTTAACTGCAAAGCAAACTGAGTGGCCTGCCTATTACAGGGAACTTCTGGCCGTGTACGAGAGTGTTCAACACTTTCGGCACATACTGGAAGTGCAATGTGCAACAATCTTTACCGACCACAAACCCCTGGTTTACGCTTTTATACAACGCCGCGAAAAATTGCCTCCAACTCAGCTTAACCAATTAAGTTTCATTAGTCAATTTACCACCGACATTCAGTACATAAAGGGAACCGATAACGTAGTCGCAGATGCTATGTCGCGCATTGAAACCATTTCGTTAGAGGAAGACTACGAAGCCCTCGCGAAATCCCAAGAGGATGACGAGGAGCTCAAAGAGGCAGCTTCGTCTTCCTCCATGAAATTGAAAAAAATCGCTGTTCCCGGCACCAACATAAGCATACTCTGCGACACAACAACTGGTAGACCTCGCCCATACCTCACTACACCATTCCGTAGAGCAGCTTTCGATCGTGTTCATAACCTCAGTCACCCAGGCGTGAGAGCCACTTTACGCTCGGTGGCTGAGCGATACGTATGGCCGCATATTAACGTAGACTGCCGAAACTGGGCGAAGTCTTGCTTACAGTGCCAGCGCAGTAAGGTGACCAGACACACGTCTTCACCCCTCATACCTTTCCACACTCCATCAAGTAGATTCTGTCATATCCACATTGATATCATAGGTCCACTGCCGCACTCAGACAATTTCACATATTGTCTGACCGCGGTTGACAGATTCACACGTTGGCCCGAAGCGTGGCCTATGACATCTATCACGGCGGAAGAAGTGGCAGACACGCTGGTGACTGGTTGGATATCCCGTTTTGGGGTACCAAGTACCATCACGACCGATCAGGGTCGTCAATTTGAGTCCAATTTGTTTCGGCGCCTCATGAACGTGTGCGCAACAAAGCGGATTCGCACAACCAGCTACCACCCGTGCGCAAATGGCATGGTAGAACGCATGCACCGCCAGCTTAAAGCTTCTTTGATGTGCCATTCCCAAAAGTGGACCAAGGCACTCCCATTAGTACTCCTTGGCATGAGGACTGCGCTCAAAGAGGACTTGAATACCTCGTCCGCTGAGCTGGTCTATGGAGAACCTCTCCGCCTACCTGGAGAACTAATCATGCCAGCGGAAGAACCCAGGAGTCCAAACGACGTGGCAGATTTCGTCACGGAGCTGAGGAGCCGGATGGAAGTTTTACGCCCAATACCTGCCTCACGACACGCTCGACCGTCATCCTTTGTCTTCAAAGATTTTGCGACGGCGACTCATGTCCTGCTCCGCGACGACACAGTTAGACGTCCTCTGCAACCTCCTTATACTGGCCCATACCGCATTCTAAGGAGAAGGGACAAAACCCTTACCTTAGAGGTGAATGGAAGAGAGGCTACGGTCAGCATAGACCGTGTTAAGCCAGCATATCTGGATTCTGACTTGTCTTCCTCACCATCACCAACCATTTCAGTTCCTGTTCCAGCATCTCCTTCTCCTGAACAGGCACTTGCTCCGCAAATTCCACCTGCTCCAGTACCGTCAACTCCTTCCACTCCAACTACTCCACCACCACCACCTCCACCTGCTGTCACCACCAGAACTGGCAGACGGGTCAAATTTAGAGACATTTTAGATTTATAATGTTAATATTGTATATACCCTTTTTTTCTCCGTAGGGGGGTGGTGTGGCGATCCTTATATTGCTTATGGTCGCCACTATTTATTTTATGTTGACAACACTGTTTATATAGAAGTTTGTCTTGTCTATTACTGTGAAAACCGATTTGAACAGTCGTTAATTTTCTAGAGTATTAAAGCAAGTGTGTACCATTAACAAATAATTACTTTGTGATTGTAAGAGTTATCCGCCGTTGTCCACTGAATGTATAAATTGTATATTGTTACCGCTGTGTGTGGATTATACACATTTTACTCGGAACCCGATTCTTTCATTTAATTGAACAAACTGGGCGCGATCCAGCGATTCGATAGTTGAGTGCTTTTTTTCTAAAACCAAACTGGTGCTCTGGTATTAATTTCTTACTATCTATGATTGCTTTGAGCCGTTTGAGAAAGAGCTTTTCAAATAGCTTTGATATTATAGGCAGCAAGGAAATCGGTCTGTATGATGAGGTTTCGTGAGACGGTTTCCCAGATTTCCTATCATTATTACTTCTGCAACTTTCCAAGCGGCTGGTATATGCTTGAGCCTTAGTGCAGCATTAATAAGGGTAGTTAATTTGACTATACCTTTTCTTTACTATAGGTTAGTAACTTCACTTTATACAAAATCGAGATTTTTATACCATTGGAATCGCAATAGCCAGCTCTATGATGGTATAAAGCATTAAATTTTATGGCATACAGAACCAAAGTTAAATATCTTGCTAATTACGATATTCTAAGTTGGTATTCCTTGGCGCATTTGTGCACGTTTTGGCCCGTCTTTAAAATTTCGATTTTGGCACTTAATGTAGTTTGCCTCTGAGGTACAGACCCCTATCATGAGTTTTTTTGACGTATATAGTTTCGATAACGTAAGCATATTTTGAATTTAAAATCCAGCAGTCCTGGAACTGATTGATAAAATTTTATACAATTTGCACATTTTAAAAAATACAGAGAAATTAATTAAGTATTTAATTTATATAAATATTGTGTAACAAACATGTATTTTCAATTCAAAATATGCTTAGGTACGTTAACGATACTACACGTCAAAAAAACTCATGATAGGGGTACAGATATTAACAAAAGGCTCATATCGACAACCATATACACACATGTAATACATGACCACATCACACAAACCCGTATCTCACATTTTTGAACAATCGCCGCCCGCGACGGCCGAGTTCACTCCCCTCGCAAAAATATTTCCATTGTTACGTTATGAAGGACAACGTGGTCATTTTTTTGTCAAACTCGTAACAAAATTGATGATACTGTTTGAAGGGATGTGAGTTACGCAACAATGGCTATTTTTGGCTATTTCAAAAAGGAGGAGATTATCAATTCGACTATAATTTTTAGGGTTTCGTACCAAAATGGTAAAAAAGGAACCCTTATGATGCGACTTCGTCTGTCTGTCTGTCTGTCTGTCTGTCTGTCTGTCTGTCTGTCTGTCTGTCTGTCTGTCTGTCTGTCACACCTGCTTATTTCAGCAACTACTAATGCTATCGTCTTGAAATTTGGAACAGTTATAAAAAATGCTTGTCCAACTTTATTGCAAATGAAAAAATTAAAAAAATATTTTTATTTTCATTGCAAAAAGGGCCGGAGTGGGGGTCCAAAATTTCAAAGTGGGGTTACTAGGTCAAGTGACATATCATACGAAAGGGCTTGATCTGCACATTTAATTTTATGTCTCACAGTTTTCGACATATGATGAAAAATTTCTGAAAAATTACCATTCCCCCCCTTATCTCCGAAGTTTGCGGAGTGAAAAATCTGAAATAATTAGAGTTGATAGGAATTGACCCAAATATGGCACCAAAAATAAAACGATGTTCCTAACTAGTACAGTTTTTTCAAATACATCAAAATTCTTTCACAAACAAACTTAGTTTTGCGGTCCGGTTTTTTTCACTTTATATGTCCAAAACTGATACGGAACCCTCGGTGCGCGAGTACGACTCGCACTTGGCCGGTTTTTTTTGTAGGTACCTATGTTACGCGATATCATCGCTGATTATGAACCGATTTTAATGATTGTTTTTTTTTTCATTTTATGGAAATAACTTGTGCGGTAGTTTCATTAAAATTTTAATAACTTTGGTTGAGTAGTTTTTTAACCTATTCTATTAACGGTATTTAGGTCACTTTGCCTATGTTGACGATCTAATTATTCACAGCAAAAAGTGGAATTTAGTAAGTTCAATTAATGGTAATGAATTCTCGCTATTGCTATAATCGCGTGTATTTATTTCACTTAAAATAAAAAGTAAAAAAAAAAAAACTTTCAAAAAATTAAAACTATTTCAAACGAAATCTAAAATCAAAGCATCGAATTCCAGACTTCCGTAGCCACGTCAACTCAGCAATAATTGTTTCCAATCGTAAAGCAACAATTACTTAACACAGCTTCATTATCGCCGATCGCTATCGGGGCGCCGAACCCGCGGTCATGTGCACCACTCACGACAAGGTTCACTGAACTACTGGGAAATGTATTGAAGAAAATCAATAACTAACCTCGCCATTTTAGTGGAAAATTCAGTTTCTGTTGTCTTTTTAGTGCTATTGTTGGAAAGAAAAGTCATTTTCTATGTTAGTAGTATTGCCGATTGTATTATCTTACCTACTAGTATTTTATATGCGAAAGTTTGGATGTTTGTTACTCAATCATGCCAGAACGGCTGAACGGATCTGGATGAAATTTGGCATAGAAATAGATTATAGTCTGGAATAGCATAGCACATAGTTACCTGTCTGTTACTTACAAAAAAAATTAAAATGCTTTCTTATATTTTTCTTTTATTAATTTCCAATGGTTCATGTATTCTATTTGATCAGCTGTCCTCAATAAACTTGGGAAAGAACTAAGTTGACGTTGATACTTTTTAGCATATCTTCAAAGTGCCCTCTATATTATAACTGATACAACTCAATGTAAAATGGAATACCGTACCTTCTAAAATTATTTTGTGAAACTCGTGTACCAACTATCACGGAAAATGGCTTCAATTTTCTACAGAACCCACACTTAACGACACACTTAAGCAATGTAATATTTTAGCCACATCTGTGGCCCCATATCACGAATTCACGAGTAACCACTCGTGGCAAGACCGCAGGATGTAACTAATAACTTCTTTGCAACGAGCAATCCTTGAAAAAGTATTTTTGATGCTGAAATCTCAACTAGCTAGCATGGTATTTTTACTCTGAAATTATTAAACGATACTTTTCTACCAACAGCTTTAGGTACTACCTACGTGAAAACCCATGATAAAGGTTACGGATTAATTTCCGCCATACTCCATTTTGCCTTATATTTAAACCATCTTTAGCTTGTCTTGATTAACCGTTAAGGTTCTCATAAGCATTTGACCCAATCTCACCAAACAAAAATCTGCTGACAGACTGTTAAAATCACGTTAACAGCTTTGAGTGGCTGACGCTGAGTTGCAGAGAAGGTCATTAAGTTTTAAAGGAGACTTTAATGATAGAAATTGTATGGGTAATGCCTCCATTAAAATTTAATTATATTTCTGCAACCGACCGTGACTGTCATAACAACAGCTTATCACAGCAGTTGTTTGTTTAACAGTCTGTTAGTACCTACCTAACAAAGAATGGTGAAATTGGCGGTCAGTTGCAGAAAGATAATTAAATTTTAATGGAGGCATTAACCATACAATTTCTGTCGTTAGTCTCCTTTAAAGCTTAATGACCTTTTCTGCAACTCAGCGTGTGTCTTTTACGCTGAGTTGCAGAAAAGGTAATTAAGTTTTATTAAAGGAGACTAATGATAGAAATTGTATGGTTAATGCCTCCTTTAAAATTTAGTAATTATCTTTCTGCAACTGACCGTTAAAGTGATAAATCTTTATTAGAAGCAAATACATTGTTTATTTCTCTACATTCCCTTGGCAAAGTAGGTCTTATTTTTCTAATGTTCAGTGAAATAGTTTTCCGACAAGGAACCCTGAAAAATCTCATAGAAATGTCGTTTAAAAAGAAGCAAGGCGCTTGCTACACTTGTAGCTAGACGTCGTGGGTTGCCGGCTCGCCAAGGACCCTTAGAACCCCTTGAATGCGGCCCTAGAGCACTTTCTACAGACATTTACACTGCTTTCAACCGCTGCACCCGGTTTAAACACGCTTTTATACTCCGTGGCTGAAGAAATGGCGCGGTTGCAACCGCCATCTTGGATTTTATAAATATGCGTGTGTTGTTGGCAAATTTGAAGGATGCAAGCGAAAAGCTTTATATCTGTTTTTTTTATATTCTTATTGAACTTTAGGTATTGTAAGATTAGATTAGGTTGAATAAATTGCATTCCTTTGCTATTTGTTACATTATAAAGGTGATGGTTATTACAAAGACTTATAATAACTTTTTTTTTGGTCACATCATTACATTTCAATCGCAACCGCTACAAAAACTTATTAAATTGCCTCAATTTTCCTAAAAACCTGTTGTTTGAAACAAGCTCAAACTATGTTTTGAACGAAACTCCCTGCTTTTGCAGCGTCCAATTAATTTGGAAAAAGTATCACAAAAATCGTAAAACTCACAGCTCTCAGAAAGTACTCAACAGTTTCTATCTACTTTTATACTGATAAAACTTGTTCAGATATTATCCAGTGCCAGGGCCGGATTTAGAGGTGTGGAGGCCCTGGGGCAACCAAAAATTAGAGACCCCGAAAAATTCAGGAATCAGACGACAAAAAAATTAATCGAGACGAAATAAAAAAATCAGTTTTTCAATAGGTACCAATTTATTTCAGGAACGAACGGAACAAATAGTTGTGTCATGTTTTGCATAATCTATTAATTTTCATAAGAATATGCTTAGTATTGTTTTTTTTTTAACCGACTTCAAAAAAGGAGGTTCTGTATTCGTCCCGTATGTATGTATGTATGTTAGTATGTATGTATGTATGTTTGTATGTGCGCGATTTTCTCAAAAACTACTGATTCGATTTGGATGGGGATTTTTACTAACGTAATCTACATACTTTCAGGAAGGTTTTAGTATATAATACATTATGTAATAATTCCTATGTACAAAGTTATATGCATAAATGTACACACTCCGTAGCAGATTTACTGTTGAACGAATTCGTGAAAGTAATCTAACACGGGATAAAGAACTAAAAAGGGAAAAAATAAAAAACTTATTTAACAAAAAATAACCGACTTCAAAAATCCACTACAAAGAAAATAATAATTTTGGTTTCGGAAGTCGGTGGCAAAAAAAAGCAAAAAAAACCAAAGCCACCGACTTCCGAAACCAAAATTATTATTTTCTTTGTAGTGGATTTTTGAAGTCGGTTATTTTTTGTTAAAAAAGTTTTTTAAATACCATGTGATTGTAAACTTTTTCTTTGACAGACAGATTTATTGTTCTTATATAAAAATAAAAATCAAGTTGTGGGGGCTCCTTTCTTGCGGAAGCCCCTTTTGTTTGAAGGCCGCGGGGCCACAGCCCCTGTTGCCCTGCCCTAAATCCGGCCCTGTCCAGTGCTCTTCTAAAATAACCCCGAAGCCCCCGAAGGATCCAATCTGCATCGTACCGTATCTAAAGATATAAAGTTGCCTGTTGGGGTTGTAATCGCCAGTAATTCTCGTGGGGTGGCCAGCGTTGCGTGACACCCCCGATCTTGAGCCACTCAGCCGAAGAGCTCCTTAATCTTCGCTATTTGGTCGCTGGACGACTTAATTAGGGTTTTGGGGAAAGTGCTTCTTGTTTTGGGAATGGCGATGAACTTTGCAGCGGTGAGATTGTAATTTTTAATTTTAAGTGCTAAAAGAATTTACGGGTGATGAATTCATGAGACAAT
This sequence comes from Thalpophila matura, assembly GCA_948465475.1. Classification (NCBI taxonomy): domain Eukaryota; kingdom Metazoa; phylum Arthropoda; class Insecta; order Lepidoptera; family Noctuidae; genus Thalpophila; species Thalpophila matura. Next base: position 1,155,625 of record OX419196.1, read on the forward strand.
TACGTAGATACTTACATAGATACGACGCGCATAGGCAGACAGTCAGCCCTGCTCTCAGATCATAGAAACAAGGGAGATGTGCCAAGGCGCTACTAAAATTGACGCTTTGATACGGTCACATTGACCGTATATAAAATGTACACGCTGGCGACGAACCGAACACGATCGATGATATAAATACAGTGTTTTAGTTTAGTGCTGGTGTTGAGTGACGATTAACAGTGTTAGATTGAGGGTGTGTGCAATGTTTAATGCGTGGGCGATCTTTATATTCACGAGGGGCGCTTGTAATTGTGTTGAAAAATGTACTAAAAGTGGCGACAGTTGTTCCCGTACTAATTTGCTATGATGGCATATCTCCTTGTTTCTATGATCTGAGGCCCTGCTAATACCTTGGTCTTTAGACTTTGGCCAACTCTCATCTACATCTCTATAGGTACATTGTCATACAAATGACAAGGATAGAAAGTTGTAGGTATATTTAATCAGTGGTTAAAAATAAGAGGCGTTTATAAGTAAGGGGGTAGATAAAAGTTAAACTGTTGAAAATGTTGACATGAATATTTTGGATAGTCGTATAACTTATGTCACTCAGACAAAATTACAAGCTCATTGGTGAGAAAAAAATGATAGAAAATGTCCAATTGTGGCAATTTTCTTTCAATGATGTATGAGTACGATTAAATTAAGATATTCTATAATTGAAAACTGAAAAGTATCAAATTTAACTTTAATATTGGCTGGCTTAAAGGCAGAGCTTTAAATTTTGTTGTTTAATATAAATACTACAATCATCAGGAATTCTCACGGAGGAGGAATTCTACATCAACTAAACGAAAAGTAGATTTTAAAATTAATTTACGAAACCGGTAACAATTTTCACTATGTTCATTTTATGAAGAAACTAGCTTCCACCCGCGGCGTTGCCCGCGTTTTTGTGATAAAAAGTAGCCTATGTCTTATTCTGATGTATAAGCTATAGTATTGCAAAGTTTCATCAAAATCCGTTCAGTAGTTTTTGCGTGAAAGAGTCACAAACATCCATACATTTTCACAAACTATCGCATTATATCATATAATATTCGTAGGATAATTAAGTTACTTAATTTTATGAAATTGCTTAGGTACTTATCTAACTTAACAGATACTTAATATGTAGTTATTATCTAAACATAATTGAATTAGGTACTTAGTGTCTGTCAGTGATTTCAAAATAAATGCCAAAATGTAAGTAAAAATTGGTATTTATAGGACGCCTAATCATAAATGATCGTTTTTAGTATGTTCGTCTGTCTATCTGAAAGTTTCTCTCAAATAGCTCCGAAACGGCTCAATGAATTTCATGAAAATTTTAGGAATTAAAACAGGAATTTTAACTAAAATTGTGTGTAGGTATGTTTCACTTTGATATCTTGCAGGGTTTAGAAGATATGATTATTCTTTAACAAAACCAAACAACAAGACATCCACACCAAAATATTCTACTACGTCGCTCTCATTCTGGTAACGCACTTAGGGCATGTCCACCGAGAAGAGAACAGTCCGATAAATTCATAGCTGTTTTCAATACAACTGACAGTAATCTTTTTGGTGAACTTGGCCCTTAGAAAACTTGCACCTTGACCACAATGAATGCCATTGCTTTATCATTGACCAAACACGTATTGTTATTCACATCTCTCACCCCCAATAATATTAATTAATTCTGTATAATTTTAATTTAATAATAATTGTTATCCCAATTTAATTTAATAATATTTACTTTTTTATATTTATTTCGAATTTACCTATGTGCCATTAATTTTTGTGAATCAATTATACCTACTTAATGAATACCAAGCAATGTGACGTATTCCAATTTTCTTTTCCATATAATGTAATCGAATCTGGCAATTATTTTATAATGTAAATAATATTATAACATATTAGTAGGTACCGATTTTGTATCAATAATTATATTCTTTTAAACTCTGTAACTCAAATTAATTATGAATGTTGTGCATGCTTTTAAGTGATGTATTTACACTGTATTAAAAATTTGTAATTATTATTGCTGTCCAAAACTGTAAATATGTCGTTGGCATGCCTTAATAAAATAAATAAATAAACACAAAGCAAGCCTAGATTTTAACGCAAATTAGATTCTTAACTTGCATGATTGATCAAAATGATCGCACATCGAACATCGTAAGAATCACGTCATTCAGGAATTTGCCTACGGAACGCACGTGCTCTGACGATTGACAAAACGCTATGAATAATAATGTAGTTTGTCAAGTCTTCTATCGTTTTGATGGCACATGTATCAGCTCAATAAACCTATCGCCATCATTATAGACAGCGATTTATGTAATTACTAGCACTTCGCTCGCGACTTCGTCCGCGTGATCTATTACAGCAACTGTGCATTTTTACCCGACTTAGGCGAAGCCCAAAAGGAGGGTATAGTGTTTCACCTGTATGTTAGTATCTATGTATGTATGTGGGTATGTATTTCCGTTCTGTGTTCCCCTCCTATAGACTAAACGAGCGAACGGATTTTAACATATGACATATCATTAGATTCGTATCAACGTCGCGAGTAACATAGTATATATATATAGATTTTGAAAAAAACCAACATGGCCGATTTTAATCACCATTAAGTGAAGTCATAAAAAATAAAAAAAATCTGACATGGTCATGTGGGGTATCAAAATGAAGGGCTCAAAGAGACAATTGCGAAAATATATATATCTTATACATTAAAATAATTTTCATCTAAAAAAACATTTATCTAAAAAAACAGAATGATTTTTATTTTCTTTTTTTATCATCATGTGGGGTATCAAAATGAAGGGCTTAAAAAGACGATTACGAAAATATTTATTATATGTCATGGACATCAAAAACTTAAAAAGTGAAAAACAAAATTAGAAAATTAATAATTTTATAAAAACAAGACATTGCAGTCGGGACCCATTATATGACTATTACCCGGGAACACTGGGTCCCGACTGAAATGTGTTCTTTTTGGTGGTTCTATACCTAACACCAGATGCGACATAGGGCAAACCGCGGTCGGGTTTTTATAAAAATTTTAATTTTCTATTTTTTTCGGGATAAATAAGCATATAGCACTCAGGGATAATATAGCTTTCTATTAGTGAAAGAATTTTCAGAATCGGATCCGTAGTTCCGGAGATAACGCTCCTCATATACACAACTCACAAAACTTGCACACTCTAAATTAATATGAGCATAGACTAGTAGAGGTTGCACACTCTCTTAATAAGTTTAGCTTAGACTAGGTAGGTATATGGAGGAAGACAGCGCAGCGGCGTCAGTAAGTTTTGATACACAAAATCTCTCTTGGTCAATCCAAAATTCCCTATTGTTTTTCTACGTTTCAACACTTTTTCCCACAAAAAAGTTCCAAAGCGATCCCAATTTGATTCCCCAGCTCCTAACTTTGGACGCCGACAATGGAATCTCCCGAGTCCCGAAGAATGCCTCGGGTTGCCTACGTGAGGTGAAAAATAAAGAAGGTATTACTCTCCCCTATTTCGTATGAATGGGAACTAGGTGATCGGGAAGGTACTAGTGGCAATGGAAACTTTGTAAAGATTACATGGGTATCCACTGGAGACAACTACACACAGATGTAAGAAACTGTTGCTACTTACTCAGCAATATGTATGCGATACTTACATTGGGTCACAGAAAAACACATACTTATAAAAGCCTCTTAATTTAATATACTTAAAATCGATGATTAAATTAAACAGCTCGTATATATTATAAACGATAAGCTCGTATGTACAAGTAATGTAGTACAAAATACTGGAAAGTGTCATCTATTATTAAGTAGGTACCTATGTTGAGCGTGGATTTTCGCACAACTTTTCCTTTCACCATTTACTGAGAGATCATAATCGACGTACCTATTGTAAATTTGTAATACATTATCACTATCTTCTAATAACACATAATTTGGGACATCAGTGTCGAACTCTGAACATCACCTTAGCCTTATTGTAACTTAAAATTGCCTATTTTACCACCACCGGATAAATTCTAGTTAACTTATCTGGTAGATAGTTTTATACAAATTCAACTCCAGTTTGAATTTATCAGACCTATTCGGACAGTGTTTAAACTACAGTCTATAAATCACTGTGGTTTAAACTATTTAAAATCATTAGTCTATTTTTGCCTTCATCAGTCTTGACATCATGACCATGTTTCGTCTTAAATCCACTTCAAATCTCACTTATCATCTCAGAAGGTCAAGCAATATCATCAGTTCCCCTTCATTCCGGCTTGACACAACAGCGTGCCCCATAGCCTGCCACAGACAACAGACATAGTTCATTAAGCCAGACGTCATGTGACGGACAGCTTTTAGCGTGATTGGCTGCCCGTATTGTCTGCGTCAATGCCCGGGGTATCGTGGGATGAAAACTGAAGGATCTGTGTGCAATAAATGTGAGTGTTTTCTACTAAAAGACAGAGCCAGCCTGTATCGATTTGATCTTTAGAGTGACAAATGAAGAGACGGGCTATCTGATGGTAAACCGGCACTGAGTTAAGTAATAGTACCTATAATAAATAGGTCATAGGTAGCTAGGGGTAACAAGATTGATAAGATGCTGGTGATAAGGTTCAAACCACTGCTCTATAGCTAGCAACACATCGGCTATCCCCTGGATGTACCCTGTTGCAGCACGCTTAGCATGACCAATTCTATGCCTATTCTACCAAAGAATAGACAAAGTTCTTTCTATCAAATCGTTATCTCTTCTGCCCGAGCACGCGGCGATCCGTGCTTGGTTTATCAGAATTTTGTCTACTGAATAATAGAGACATTTCTTATCTTCATTGTATGCATAAAACGGTAGAAATCTCTCTACAATCTGTCACTTTGTCTATGCTTCTGTACACAAAACCCGTTTCTATCGTGGTCATGCTAGGCAGATGTCCTACAGGCCGCGGCAACAGCTTACCATCAGGTTACCACAGCCTGGTTTCTGACCAGTATCATGAAAAATCTATACAAAAGTCAGAACTCCATCTCTTTCTTTGTTAAATGAGAGTCAGAATTCTATCGCTTTCTTTTTTATTGAGTTTCTATTCCAGCGTTCATAACGGACATACATTTTCATGTAGTATATTTGTTTGGCTCAGAATCTTGGCACACAGTTTTACGCATAAAAACTCAAGTTAACTAGGTACATGCTTCGTGAATCGTGCTCCATAAGGCCCCAAAGGATATGACTGTATCTACATAACAAAACGTTGTCTACATTCTAGTGTTACTATGTAGGTACGATGCACGAATATTTCTGCGCCACCGAATTTATTTTTACGTTCAACAGAGCGCACCAAATACCTATATCATAATGCCCTGAAGAGAAAAATATCCCTGTTGGTGTATTTTTTATAAAGGAAATACCGGAAAGATAGAAAATAATTAAGTGAAAAAAATCAGTGATAACACGGTCGGGCGAGCGGACATCGTAATCCGAAAAAAGCATTTTTTTAAAGTAAGCTGACATAAGTCGCTTCTAGTTTTTAACGGATTAGGGACATCCTTTTTGATAACTATTACGCCTAGTACGAGTACTAGAGGTGGAGTAATTTGTCATTACAACAGCTTTTTGCAGGACACCAGCATATAAGCAACTTACAAAAATATTTATCTTTACCTAATATTTTTTTAAAATTATATTCAGCTCTGAAACTTAATTTTATTAATTTAATAAGGAATACGCCAAATAAAGCTTCCTGCGAGACAGGCCTAGCCTAGTGTAGGAAGTCTTTGTAAATGTAATCATTAAGTATATTCATAAGAAATGACAATGTTTTAGTACTTTTAGTTATTACTCTACTGTAATTCTTTGTTTTCTTTTAATAAATTTTATTCTTATTCTATTCTTATTCTTAGGTAAGCTAACATATACTATTCCGCTTCTCTTTATCTTCGATTTCAGACAAATCGCTCGCCACCCATAAGTCTCAATGTGAATAGCAATGCGTGCACTGCTGAATTTCAAAATGTTTCACATCGTTCAGCTTGCACGTTTTCCTGTAGGGTTGCTAACTTTTTTTTAATACTTTACTTATAAGTAGTATTTTTGAGGATCTTTCCAAAAAATCATACCTACCCACCTAGTAGATAGCGAAAAAAATAATATTTTATTAGCCGAAACTATACTTACCTACACCTACTAAGTATAATATATTATTATTTTTGTTAGATAAAAAATTAAGTAACATTATTCGTTTCAAAATACATATTGTAAATGTAAATATAGTAAGTGCCTTAAGGACATAGGTAGTTAGCCTCGTTATTTATGTAGGTAGTAGGTATACTGAAGCCGCGTATTCATTATGCAACATTTGTTGATCTACAATGTTGCAAAACAGTTTATTGACAGTGTTTAGCAACGTTGCATTTATAAACAGTCGATAAACAAAATTAAATGTGATGAAACTTCGTATTCATTAGGCAACATTTGTTGATATACACTGTTTCCCAGCAGTGTATATAAACAAATGTTGCCTAATGAATACGCGGCTGGAAACAGTCTATAAACAATCGATAAACAAACTTTGTTTCTGATACACGTTTCCGTGCTCCCCGTTACTATCTTATAAAATAGGGTTGGCAACCCTATTTCCGAGCCAGCGCCAGCGGGCTGATGTAGCGGGAAGTCGCGCTCGATACCTTTGTGTATTTTACGTGCAACACCAGGATATCATACTTTGTATGGCCATTGTAAAGAGGATTTTGTTTGTTCAGTTTACAGCTGAAATCTCAGATCATAGAAACAAGGAGATGTGCCAAGGCGCTATCGAGCTTGATGCCTGATCTTGAGCAAATTGCTCATATTAAAAACGTACGCGCTGGCGACGAACCGAACATGATCGATGGTATGAATACAGTGTTTTAGTTTAGTGCGAGTGTTGAGTGACGATTAACAGTGTTAGATTGAGGGTGTGCGGAATGTGCAATGCGTGGCAGATCTTTTTATTCACAAGGAGCGCTTAATTATGCGCGTAATTGTGTCGAAAAATGTACTAAAAGTGGCATCAGTTGTTCCCGTACTAATTTGCTATGATGGCATATCTCCTTGTTTCTATGATCTAAGGCTGAAATACACTCACGAGCAACGAATTTAGAGAGGTAGGGCACAGAGGAATACTTGATATACGATACGATATACGATAATACGTGATATCACCGCGAGAGCTGCCATCTTATTTGCAAACGTTCGAGAGAGAATCTCACCGTTACGTTCTCCCTCGAACGTTCGCAAACATTTCAGCAGTTTATTGTTTTAAAGTTCTATGGTTATTGACGTTAGTAGAATAAACTATGTCGGGATTTACACCATGTACCTGTTTATTTTTGAAACTCCGATATTTCGGCGCAGTTGCATGCGCCATGATCACGGAAGAACTGTCGATTGTTACGTGCGGGTAGATGTTATTGGCAGACGAAGCGGTCTACCCTCCGTCTAGTTCGTTTATTACGCTCGATACTGGTACCACTGTCTGCAACCTCACTATTCACTCGAATCTGTTCTCGACACACGACACTCACTGTATCTGTACGCGAAAATTTCAGCAGTTTCTTTCTAATTTTCAGTTGCTTTTAATTCTCACCTATTCTCGCGGTCATATCACGCAGTGTGTCGGTACAGACTAGACAGGCTGCAGCAGCCTGACTGGGGAAGTACCTTCACAGGTACACCTTTACAGGGGCTGTAGTATCTATGAATCGTTATTGCGACCGACTTCTTTTTGAGAATACCAGTATTAAGTATAAAACATTGGGTGCTATTTAAACAGGCTTCTTTTTAATATCATTATTCGCCCCTAAAAATGTATGTTGCCTTCTAAATTACTAAGTCAGCCACAATTAACGAGCATCTAAATAATACTATCTTAGCCACTAGTTATCTTCTATGTAAACCACTCTAAATACAACTCAGCATAATGATTATTTTTTAGCATCTAAATTTGTAGCATGCATTCTAACAGTAAACTTCTAAAATACTATTAAATGCCATCAAAAAATATATTTATTTAGCTTCTAAATTTTTAACTCAGTACGTTTAAAATATAACTCATCCCATATTATTTGATCGTCAAAATTTTGCTAAAAATGTCATCAAATAGTCACTATATTGGCCACTAATATTATCAGAAGCTATTGCGGAGAGACAAAATAAGACTTTATTTTTTGACTTACAAGGGGGAGGGAGATGGTCGACGGAGCCCCGCTACGCGGGGCTCCTATTTCTGTCTGCAAGGTTAAAAGTAACCTAACACGAAGGGGTTGACGGGGGCTTCAGTGAGCGAGCAAAGCGAGCGAACGAACCTAAATTGTCCGTGTCGGGGTGTCCAAATTCCCGAGCTCGCTTCGCTCGCTCTTGGACCCTAGTTAGGTATGTTACTCAAATGAAACATGAAATGTTTTTTTAATTATGCCAAATTGCCAACCCCATTTCCCGCTTTTTTCTAATGTCAGCGCCGGCTGCCAATTTAGCAACCGGCGGCGGCTGCAAATTCAGGTCACGGCGGCGGTCGCGGAGTCACTTCCTAAACAATTACACGTGAACAACTCAACTCGTCGTCACATGAGTCGAATTGCGCTCTCTGATTGGTGCAAATGGCCGGTCGCTGTCGTCTCGCGTACTCGCGCCAAATCATGCAGTGGCTATTTTCACGATAAAAGAATATTCAGATGTATTATTTTACATGCTAAGTTATAATAAATGATGCTTTCTGTAAAAGCTTGAATTATATTTTTTTGAGGACATTGCGTAGAAGCTGTAAAACGTAAAATGGTGACGAGGTGTAAAATCCGTGGCCGAGTTAGTAAATTAGGTGGCAATGCATAAATAAGAAGGACAAGTCACAATAATTGATGATCTTTACTTGACGCTTTCTATAGAATATTTAGTGGGCGTTGTAAAAAAGACGAATTAGTTTATTAGAGGCTATGTAATTTTTCCGTTGCTTAGTTATAAAATTAGAAGTTTAATCACGTGTTCAATAAATAATTTTGTGGCTAGACTTATAATTTCCCTAAAACACTTCCATCCATCCATCCGATAAATTAAAAAAAATGTGTGCGGCGGGGGACCCCCGTCAGGACGAAGTTCCAATAATGTAGATATTTATACACGGTAAAATTACGCATATTATTTTCCAATTCGGCGACGCGATCTCCCTGACGTCTCAATGGGTACCTACTGGTCGGGGACTGCAAGCGCGATTGCCATGAGTTTTAGATTTATGGCATAACGCTTTTTTCATTGTGTGATGTTTTCTGCCAGTCAACTCTTATCGCTACCCGTGTTAAGGAACTTCGTTCCAAAAATAAATAAACAGTATTCCTCCATTACGGAAATGAAGGAAATTATTTCGTAATCCGTTATATTATTTATTAATCCGTTATTTATCGTACAACCAAGTGCCGGAAACATCCATTTACCTACTTTTATTTCACTCCAAATAATATCGTAAAAGCTTCGGCCGGGCCTTAATGGACATTTTCACCGACTGACACCTCTGTTGTTGTTACATTAATGTACAGTTGACTAATTGAATTAAAATTAACAAAAACAACCATCGCAAGGGAGGGGCTAAAAAGTCTGAAATCACTCCTCATTATTAAAAAATCACTCCTCATTATTAAAACAGACCTTTACCCATTGTAAAATATAAATCACAGGCTGATGTTTTAGCATGTATTAACTTGCCTAACTAAAATTAAAATGATCGACCATTTGTGCATTTATTTTAGAGACATATTTCAGCAAAAAGAGATAGTCGTAAAAATAGAGAAGCACCAAAAATCCACCAACAACCTCCTTATAAATATCATTTTCACTTCATTTTTGAGATTCCGTACCTCAAAGAAAAAAACGAACCGTTATAAGATCACTTCGTTGTCTGTCTGTCAAGACTCTTTTTCTAAGGTACGCCTGGAGCTACGTATCAAATTGAAATGAATGTCAAATACTTAGGTCCAGTCCCGTGAGGCTTGAGTTGTAAAAAAATCAAGCTTCTAAGTCAACGCAAGTCTACACGCTAAGTCTACCAGTCGGATTCGAAAAATTCTTTTTTTGTATATGATAGCCAGATTCATAAGGAATAGTATAGGTTATTTAACATTACGCTGCCACCCTTTAGAAGCCGCGCAATGGGGGTGGAACTGCGGGGCATAGCTAGTTTATTTGTAATTTTGTACGGAACCCTCAAGGCGCATATCCTACTCGAACTTGTCCGGTTTTTCACACCTCTACTAAAAAAAGATGCCACAAACCAAAAACGCGGAGATCAATTGAATTGAGGCAGGTCAGTAACTAAAAGGGCCTGGCTACTGTCACTTGCCACTAGGAATAACGCGCGTCTTCCTGTGCCCGCTGCCACCGCTGCCGGCTATATTTAGACGACTAATTATTAACAAGGTGCGTTTAGTTTATGGTAAACTGTGGTGAGATGTGTGGCCGTGGGTTTAAGTCGTTTACACAATGGCTTTTATTTGTACATACCTCCTAACCTAACATCGATTGACACCTCATTGATATCAGATGAGTAGTTTCAGGCGCTATGGTGGAACATACTTAAATCCAAATACACATACATACCTACATACATAATTAGATAGACTGCTAAAATCATAACCCAAAATTAATTTATCATAAGCAAAATTTCCCCCAGTTTTGTAGTTCTCCCCCCCATAAACCCCATTGTATGTACTTATATTTATACATGTAACTGTGGTTAATATTCAGGCGTCGTCTCCCGAGGTTGGTCGTACGTGAGCGGAATGATCCAATATTGTATTAATTTCCTATCGAAATATTAGATAAGTTAAATGGCGAAAAAATTGGATTTGGTTTTGTGGTTACTTTTTTGCTGGATAGGAATGTCATATAAGTCTGTGATCAGACATTAATGATTGGTCTCCGCTGCGCTCCGACTAGATACCGCCGACGTACTAGACAAATGCGGCAACACTGTGCTATAATGGCATTTTTTTAACTACAAGAATACTAGTAGACTGCATAAAATCAATTTTCCCATTAATCGGGTAAAAACTTAAAAGCTGACATCACTGTTTTTTCACGCACACAAGCATAGTTGCAAATAGTGAATCAATACACACTACGATATCGAGTTGCTGCTTTCAAGGAGCCATTGTTTTTAGGTAGAGCGAATCTAGATAATCTTAGTCTGTGATATTTTTGCGTTCTTCAGCGTTTTTCATTCAACTATCTCTTTTGATGTTACTAGCTAAACACTACATACTAAAACAGTTATCAATCGCGACAAATTAGCTCCATTAGGCCGATTGATTACCCATTAACCTAAAGGGTAAATCTAGAACATATCCATGACCCTGATTGATTGAGAACCGATTACAACGGGTCAGAGGATATGAATTGATTCGGATTAATATTATGATTATCTTACAGTATCTGGTAATGCAGGTACAAAAACTCCATTTATAAGTATACTATCTGTTTCATCTCGGCTCCCAAGGGTCGTAGCGTGATGTTAAATAGCCTATACTATTTCTCATAAATCTGGCTATCATTATACAGTTTTTTTTATTAAAGTTTTTTCGAATCCGACTGGTAGTTCCAAGATTAGCGCGTTCAAAAAAACTCTTCAGCTTTATAATATTCGTATAGATAGATGTAAAAAAAAACCGACTTCCAAAAACTACACTAAAAACTATGAAATAAAAAGTTTAAACTTCCATAATTAAAAATCTAAATGCATATTGAAGCCGGCGGGGCCTTTTTAGACCAGGGCCGAAGCCTTCAAAAATGGTAAAAAATTAAATAAAATTACAGTAGGATGAAACCCATTAGAAAAGGAAGGGAATATGATCAAAATGAAAGGAAAAATAAATTACGGTCGATCCGAGTTCGGGAAGTGGGAGGGGGGGAATTTTTAAGGGTAAAAATGGTTTTCCTTGATTTTCGGCAAAACTACAAGTCCTATGGAAAAAAGTTAAACGGCAAAGTTGTAGGTAATAAAAAGATCTACAACTATTGTTTTTGCAATTTTTTCACATAACCTCAAAATTTAGATGAAAAATTCAAAAAACCAAGTTTTTGGTTTTTTATTTATATCTTTTTCATTTTTTATTTTTTTTTCTTCGAAATTTGGTGAAAACTTACCTTATTATGTCCCAAAGACACTGTAATTTATTTGATTTAAAATATTTATTTTTTCGCCTTATTTTAACTTAATATCAAAAAAGCACCCTAATTTTCAATCGAAAATTCTGACGTCAAAATATCAGCTTTTTTCAAAAAGTTTAGGGGCTTTTTGTTCGTTGAAATATCTACTTTGTGATGGTGTAAAAAAAAAAATACATTACCATAGGAAATGTTCTCAGAAAATGCAAAAAATTGAAAAAAACTCAAATTCGAAATTATTTTTTTAATCATTATGTACAATTTTGAGGTATTTATTAAAATTTACACTTTAATTACTCAAAAAACATAAGATTTCATGTTTTATTTATAAACGAAAAAATTGCAAATTGAAATATACTTCTATAATTAACAAACAAATAAGATAATAAAGTTAATATTTAATAAGACATCTACAATATTTTGAAAAAGTTGTAGAATCTTCTTTAAATAATATTTTTAGATGCCTATTTATTGCTGTTTTAAGATAATTTATATACCTGAGTGACCTTCGGTAAATTTTAGCCCATTGTAAGTTATTTCATAGAAAAGGGGTCTGGGCCTTACTACATACCTTCTATTTCGTAGCAGCTGTAAAAAACGTTAGCCAGTATTCGAGATAAAGAGCAGTGTACAACATCGTTTCTAAAAATACACGTGCAGACTGAGTTACTCTAAGTGAATTGTGAGAATTTTACTTTATTTTTTGAAAAAAAAAAAATATGAATAACATCATCATCATCATATTTTTTTGATGAAATTGTACATAATGATTAAAAGCAAAAAATTCGAATTTGAGTTTTTTTCAATTTTTTGCATTTTCTGAGAACATTTCCTATAGTAATGTATTTTTTTTTTACACCATCAGAAAGTAGATATTTCAACGAACAAAAAGCTCTCAAACTTTTTGAAAAAAGCTGATATTTTGACGTCAGAATTTTCGATTGAAAATTAGGGTGCTTTTTTGATATTAAGTTAAAATAAGGCGAAAAAATAAATATTTTAAATCAAATAAATTACAGTGTATTTGGGACATAATAAGGTAAGTTTTCACCAAATTTCGAAGAAAAAAAATAAAAAATTAAAAAGATATAAATAAAAAACCAAAAACTTGGTTTTTTGAATTTTTCACCTAAATTTTGAGGTTATGTGAAAAAATTGCAAACACAAAAGTTGTAGATCTTTTTATTACCTACAACTTTGCCATTTAACTTTTTTCGATAGGACTTGTAGTTTTGCCGGAAATCAAGGAAAACCATTTTTTACCCTTAAAAACCCCCCCCTCCCACTTCCCGAACTCGGATCGACCGTAATTTATTTTTCCTTTCATTTTGATCATATCCCTCTCCTTTTCTAATGGGTTTCATCCTACTGTAATTTTTTTTGGTTTCAAAAATTATCGACCCTGGTCTATTTCAGGTTTTTGCCTCTCAGTCTTTAAACAGGAAGGGTGTGCGCAGTTTCCTTTTATTCCTTGTTCATCTGCAATTTTGCTTATTTTCATGCTAGGCCCCGCCGACTTCAATATACATTTAGATTTTTAATTATGGAAGTTTAAACTTTTTATTTCATAGTTTTTAGTGTAGTTTTTGGAAGTCGGTTTTTTTAAAACCTGTTTTTTATTTTTAACTTTTTAGTGTAGTGTAACATGTCATGTTTTTTTTATAATAATACCTTACGTATATAAAGGTGCAGTGATAGCCTAGTGGATTAACCATGTGCCTCCCACGGCGAATGGTTCGAGTTCGATCCCGAGGCACGCACCGCTGAGTTTTCGAAGTCATGTGCGTATTAGAAATTAATTATCACTTGCTTTAACGGTGAAGGAAAACATCGTGAGGAAACCGGCATGTCCTAGAACTAAAAATTGGAAGATATGTAACGTCCACCAACCCGCACTTGGCCCGCGTGGTGGACTACGGCCCACTCCCTCTCTCACAGAGGAGGCCTGTGTCCCAGCAGTGGGAACATTATAGGCCGATTATGCTATGCTTATGCTATATAAAAGTACCATAAAATCATGGATAGAGCGACTTTAATAATATACTGCCTTTGACACACATTTTGTATGTACTTTTACCGAGATCGATTGCTTTCACGAATTTAAACAGGTACTTACCTTCTAAGATATTTATGGATAAGTACGTTTCAGTAATCGAAAACAATGTTTTTTCAGCAATAGGCTCTTTTCCAAACTTTCTATCAAATAAGACTTGAACATAAAAAAAACTGTGTGTACTATACACCTCTGCCTAACCTTGCGGAAAATACTAGCGTGATGTTATGCATGTATAATATCGAGATCGATTGCGTCCAGGAATTCGTGTACCTACATAATATGACTTCTTTATTATCGTCATGATGTCATCGATATACACGAAAAATTCCGTTTATTGAAGCTGGTTACAAAACTATTCAACCTAAGTTAATACAATTTATATGGGACCACCTCGCGAGCTTCTTCTACCATATGAAAAAAAAATCACGTAAATCGGCTCACAGATCACAGAGTAATCGGTGTACATACATTAAAAAAAAAAAAAAAACAAAAAAAAAAAAAAAAAAAACAACCGAATGCAGAACCTCCTCCTTTTTGGAAGTCGGTTAAAAAGATGGTTATTAATATGATGTGCTGTGATGATGTGACTCTTGCTATACGTTCTTCATCGCCATTTACGCTACCAAAAAGTACCTAACCCTTACCCAAAATCACATCAGCTACCTATACCTACTTATTTTAATCTTCTCGTTGCAGCGCCGTCTAACTCAGAAATACAGCATAGCCGTTGGTGTGCCGACGCTGGTCATCCGCGGCCGTCACGTTCGGGACGCCCTCCTTGATGACGCACTGGGGGAGAGATTCCCTTGGCCCCCGCCTCCCCTAACCGAAGTCCTAAGGGGCGTACAGCTGCAAGGAGATGGGGAGAGTCGGCTGTATGAACAGTTGCCTGCTGACGCGGTCAGAGTGTTCTACTTTGCAGCGCATTGGGTAAGTTAGACCCTCAGATCATAGAAACAAGGAGATATGCCATCATAGCAAATTAGTACGGGAACAACTGATGCCACTTTTAGTACATTTTTAGACACAATTACGCGCATAATTAAGCGCTCCTTGTGAATAAAAAGATCTCCCACGCATTGAACATTCGGCACACCCTCAATCTAACACTGTTAATCATCACTCAACACTAGCAATAAACTAAAACACTGTATTTATACCATCGATCGTGTACGGTTTGTCGCCAGCGCGTACGTTTTTAATATGAGCAATTTGCTCAAGATCAGGCATCAAGCTCGATAGCGCCTTGGCACATCTCCTTGTTTCTATGATCTGAGGTTAGACCCAATTCGAACGATGTTCCAGTATAATAAAGAGCTGGAGCTATGCAATAATGCAATTAATACAAATACAACGAGGTCCATTCTATTCGACGATGGTAACAAACAGGCGTACGACCCGCCTGGTGGGAAGTGGTTACCTAGGTCCCGTAGCCTATGAAACGTGCGCAATACCGAGAATCACATGCGCGTTGCCGACCCTATAAAATGAGGATTGCTGACAACTTAAAGGACAAGCAGAATGACTGAGCTGTGCTGACAACTTAGAGGACAAGCAGGTCCTCCGCTGTCAACACAGCGCATCCTCAGGGGCTGGCAACATTACTTTCCACAGAATCACAACACTGCCAAAGAGTAGCGTTATTTGGCTGTGGTAAGTAGGTATTCTGTAAGATGGAGGTATTTCCCTAATCGGGCTGCTCCAGATTTGAGCGAGATTTCTGCTGTGCCCTACCTGTCTTTACTTCTGCTCTCTGCTTTCATTGCTTCTTATGTTTGTAAAGTTTACCTGCCTAATTAACTAGATCAACGCAATACTGACTAAATGCAAGCGATATAACTTACATTTTGTTCCAGTGTCCGCCCTGCCGGTCGTTCTCCCCAAGCCTGTGCGCGGCGCTGTCAGCGGTGCGCAAGCGACGCACCAAGTACGCGAACACGCAGCTCATACTGGTCTCCAGTGACAGGTAGGGAATAGCCTTTAAGACAGTATCCTTGTCATATAGATTGCAGAGGATATTCGAACCTAAAGTAGATGTCACTCGATCGTAGATTATCCAAACGACGACCAAAGAGTAAATTCCTTAACGCCTCTTAACTTTAACCACTGATTAAATATACAACTTCTATCCTTGTCATTTGCAAGAATGACAATGAATAGAGACGACAATTGACATAAGAGCTGTTAAATTTAATCATCGTCTATAATTAAGGGGGTAAATGTTTAAACAACATTGGGTTTTGCAGAGTTGCCTTCGACGTTACGCTTAAATCTAAAAAGCGTTAAGACCTACCAGAGTGACAGACAGACAGGGGAGTCAACTATCTGTCTGTCACTCTGTTAAGTCTTAACGTTTTTTAGATTTAAGTGTTAAAGTAATGCCTAGGACACTTAAAACTGGTGAACGAGAATTGGTGCTGAAATAAAACTTCCAACACCGTTAAAAACGTTGTAACTTTATGAATTATGACATTCAGGCGAGCTAACATAGCGCCGAAAGTTAAGTTAAACGCACAAAAGCAATCACTTTTAAAACATAATTATGCGCCGAGAAACACTACGAAGAAACCACGAAGCGTTTCACGTCAAAACTTACTAAAACCGTCGGAAGCAATAGCAAAACAAAGGACTATAAATCGGCAATCCAATCTGGTTGAAAGCGAGTGTCCAAGTTTGCTCTGATATGAAACAAGTGCCGTCCTCAGATCATACAAACAAGGGAGATGTGCCAAGGCGCTATCACTTGACGCTTTAGTATGGTCACTGGGTCACATTCACCATAATTAAAACGAACACGCTGGCGACGGACCGAACCCGATCGATGATATAAATAGGTACCTACTTAGTGTTTTAGTTTAGTGCTAGTGCTAAATGACGAATAACAGTGTTAGTTTGTGGGTGTCCGGAATTTTTCATGTGTGGGAGATCTTTATATTTTAGGGTGGCGACAGTTGTTCCTGTACCTACTAATTTGCTATGATGGCATATCTCCTTTTTTCTAGGATGCGAGCGCTCCTCTGTGCACGTCTTAATTCCCAGCAGACTGTAGCTAATTGTCTGGTTCCGTCTGCACCTCTGAAGTGTTACGGTGATAACTTTAATTAAATAATGGTGTTGATTGTGAATGGTGCCGGTAGGTAATAAAGCGCTTTATGTGACCTTGCTTCTGGTCATAAACCAGCTACGTAAATTCCATCAGGGCCCCAAGTCTGCCATTTAATTACAATTGTGTAAGAATAGTCTCTTAATGACATCATAACTGTCAAAACCTAAAGGTGAGTATAGACTAGAGCATAATTATAGCACTTGTAACAGAACAACGAGCCGCTCTATGATATATTACCTATGTTCTAACGAACCAGACGTCGAGCACGCTCGCCGTTTTGTTACACAAAAATGCTCGAGAAAAGGCTCTAATCTATACTCACCATAAGTCAAAACCTTTGGTAAGACTATCTGTTGGTCATTGGTCAAAAAAAAATAACGATGTCATTATGAGACCATTCTGACACGATTATGACAATTGCAATAGCAGACTTGGAGCCCAGACATTTTCAGCCCGTTTTGAATATTCTCCTTTCTTGAGACGTGTTCAAGTGAGATCATAAAACAAACATGGCGCTACGTCTGTTCAATTTAGAGCTCCTAATGAGTCTATTTGAGTTAGAGCTCAATTGTCCCAGCCCATTTATATCCCTTTGTTCATATCTCAGAGATTAATGATAGAGATGGTACTGTATTCATCTATATTTTGATCTGGCTGTTCCCTGCGGTTTGACCCCCGTTGCTCGGCTCCTAAGGGTCGTAGCGTGATGTTAAATAGTCTATATACTATTCCTAATTTACTATTCCTCATGATTCTGGCCACGGAATAAAGAACTGTTCTGTGATTATCATACACAAAACAATTTTTCAAAAATTTTTTTTAAGAATAATACATATTTTAATCCAGGTATCTTTGAGAAAAATACATAATTTAATTAGTTATTACAAATTAAATTATGTATTTTTCTCAAAGAAAACCCAACGCTAATTAAATATAAACAGCTGCGCCTTCGACGTTTTCCTTTCTTTTATCTTTTTTCTTTTACTCGCAATAAAGAGCGACAGTTCCCTTTGTTACCAATCGGAATATTTTAATTAAATTATGGAAATCTTTTCCATTTATGTACTGCAATGATTCACGTAGGTATTCATTTCAATCTGTGTATTTCGAATTGGATAATTATTACGTTCGAATATGAGAAGTGTACCTATTTTGAAACGAGCTGTGGCCACAATTTCGTAATTTTTTTTCCGGATAAAAGAACGGTAAAAATATCAAAAAAGGTAACTTGATTAGTCATGATTACACTGCCCTTATACACCTTATAAAAAATATCCTTTAGACAGCGCCTATAAGCACTTGAAAATCCCTTGAAACCCGGTCTTTCGGTGTTATAATTTAATAATTTCATACGCCTATAATTTTACATTTACGTAACAACTTTGAAAAAACATCCTACCTATTTGTCACAGAAAATAAAAGTAAGATTTTTCGTAAACAAACAAATCAATCCTACATAATTATTCAGGTCAAAAACCACAATCTTACGTAGCTTCAGAAATAAGAAATTTGGTACATATATTTTGGTACCTATACAGGGTAAAATTAAAACCAGTGCGCATATTTTAGGAGATGAAAGTACTCATGAATATGATCACACTGTATACAACACGATCAAAATGTATGGAACAGCTGATTTTTTTCTTCATATTTGAGTGTCGGTTCCATAATAAAAGTTGATCATATTCATGAGACCTCCTAAAATATCCGCACTGGTTTTAATTTTACCCTGTATAATAGGTATACCACCATAAACAAACCAAATATAATGCTATATACTTCCCCATCCCTTTCACAACAAGAAGACTATACTTGTAGAACATAAATAAAGCACTTTATGTAGTTGTATATTGTGTTTTTCCTCCACCTCCCGAGTGAATATAAATAAACATTTGGGTATTATTTACTTAAATAAGACAGTTTGCATTCTGAATAATAAACGGAGGCTCGCCCCGACTGCTCTCGAGTTAGATATTGTCACGATTACCATGCTTAACGTTCGATTTTTAAGGAATTTCCACGATTCTTTAAAAATTAGTGATTCAATTTTGGATGTTTTCTTAAAAAAAGTTAGAAGGATGTTGCCCGCGTCTTCGTCTACGTGAAAATAGATGAAAAGTATCCTATGTGCTTCCCAAGGTCCTAAGGTACGTTTTTGTCAAATTTCATCCAAATCCGTCCAGCTGTTTCAGCGTGAAGCAGTAACAAATACTCACACAAACTTTCGCATTTATAATATTAGTGTGATAGTTTGATAACACTGATAACAGACAGGAATTTGAACATATTACTCGCGACAGCTTTTGCTTACAAATGTAAAGTAATGAATGCGATAATATTTTATTTCAAATCAAATTTTGATCAGTTTTTTTGTCAAATCTCGAGTAAGCTACTGTGGTTAGTTAATAAACTCTTGTGGTTGTTGAATTAGAATTAATCGTGAATCAAATTATGGCAAATTAAATCCATAGTCACTAGGATTCTAATAACCGCGGGTTATGTAGTAATAAAAAAACCGGCCAAGTGCGAGTCGTATCTACTCGCGCACCGAGGGTTCCGTATCAGTTTTGGACGTATAAAGTTAAAAAATCGAACCGCATAACTAAGAATGTTTGTGAAGGAATTTTGATGATTTTGAAAAAACTGTACTACATAGTTAGGAATATCTTTTTATTTTTGGTGCCATATTTGGGTCAATTCCTATCAACTCTAATTATTTCAGATTTTTCGCTCTGCAAGCTTCGGAAATAAGGGGGGGGAATGGTATTTTTTCAGACATTTTTCATCATATGTCGAAAACTGTGAGACATATGATGAAAAATCAAGCTCTTTCATTAGATATGTCACTTAACCTAGTAACTCCTCTTTAAAATTTCGGACCCCCACTCCGGCCCCTTTTGCAATCAAAATAAAAATATTTTTTTACTTTCTTCATTTGCAATAAAGTTGGGCAAGCATTTTTTATAACTGTTCCAAAGGAGTTGTTTCACAAATGTATGGAGCCTGGGAGGAGTCTACGTACGCAATTAAGTATTATAGCTAAACATTATAGTAACCGGTTCCTAATGCTTATTTTCTATATTATTACTTCGTTGAATTGTAATTCATTCTTTTCTTTGTCAAGGAAAGCAACACAACACAAATATGGTGGATCAACAATCGACTAATGAATTAAGTGAAACGTCATTTTGACAACTGTTGTTATGTCAATGTCAGTCAAAATGGCAACATTCAATCCACAACGCGTGCACACAACGACTCAAACGTCACGTCATAAAACAAAACTGTCAAACTCAACTGTCATGGCCGCCTTAAAAATAGGGATATCATAGTGAACTTCATCTCAAATAATTCTCTTACAATTGTACTCTTCTTCAAATGAATTTAATAATATTTTTATGTAAATCCCCTTTTTTTCCTATTTTTCTATGTGGCGTACACCAGTACCAGGATAAAACATCTCCTTAGCCGATAGCATAAGTAGTTGCTGAAATAAGCAGCCGTGACAGACAGACAGACGAAGTCGCACCATAAGGGTTCTTTTTTTACCATTTTGGTACGGAACCCTAAAAACAGCAAATATTAGGTAAGCATATTTAAATCACGATGGTGTTGGTGTTATATTACCGTGTCAAATATTTTTTATCTCTTATTATTCTTCTATAACATGGCGACCCTACTCGATGCAGTATTCATAGGTAAGACAGTGTCGTTATAGCAAATTGAATCCGTTTGCTTGCCGGTCGATCGATCGCGAATTTTTACACAAAACTTCTTGCGAACATGTTGCAAATTGATTAAGTTGGCAACATTGGAGTTTTTTGACTTATTACTTTTCGTGCGGGAAATACGGAAAGTTTGTCACCGTAGATTTATATTACTTAATTCTTATTTCTTGTTAGGGTTTTTTTCATGAAATGTATCTTCGGGTGAATTAAGCCCTTAAAATGTGAATATTTTGAAAATTATGATATTTCAGATTAATAAAAAAAAAAATGTAAATCTCTAACAACAATTTATAAAATATTAAATCCATTTACATTTCACTGCTGTAAACGAAACAGAATAATTGAAATCAGTTTCAGTTTCAGTAGCGAGTCAAAGGTAGGAGGTTAGTAAAAACCCCCTTTTAGCCAACTTTGTACATTGACGTCGCCTTAAAATTCAGTCCGGCACGAGCGCCAGTTGGTTCTGAATAGTTCGAAACCTTTGCCTACCTGAGTTAAATTACTAACATTTAAGCTCTTTTGAAACTTAAGGGTGAATTTATTTGAAGCAGTATCAATTCCAAGCCTTTAGAAGCTTTAAATCGAAACTAATAATTACCTAATCTCAACACTGTAGTTTTTAAACTTTCGCGAATTGTACCCACATGTTTTTAGGGTTCCGTACCAAAATGGTAAAAAAGGAACCCTTATGGTGCGACTTCGTCTGTCTGTCTGTCTGTCTGTCTGTCACACCTGATTATTTCAGCAACTACTTATGCTATCGACTTGAAATTTGGAACAGTTATAAAGAATGCTTGTTCAATTTTATTGCAAATGAAAAAAATCCAAAAATATTTTTATTTTCATTGCAAAAGGGGCCGGAGTGGGGGTCCGAAATTTTAAAGTGGAGTTACTAGGTCAAGTGACATATCATATGAAAGGGCTTAATCTGCACTGAAATAATTAGAATTGATAGGAATTGACACAAATATGGCACCAAAAATAAAACGATGTTCCTAACTAGTACAGTTTTTTCAAAATCATCAAAATTCCTTCACAAACAAACTTAGTTATGCGGTCCGGTTTTTTTCACTTTATACGTCCAAAACTGATACGGAACCCTCGGTGCACGAGTACGACTCGCACTTGGCCGGTTTTTTAATTATATCGGGACTTTTCGCGCACAAACATCCATCTTCTCGTGACCACGGTCAACGCAACTTGATCGAAACGTCGAGGTTAGTCAAAATACTGATATTTTGATTATGTTTGTGCGCAAAAAGTCCCTATATAAGAAAAAAACAAATCTCAACACTATAAAATATGTACCTACCCATTCATAGTACCTACGGTATTTTTTAATGCGTGATTAGAAAAAAAATACCGCGAAATATTTTAAGATTTTTTTTTTAATAAAATAAGACCATGCCAAGTTGGAATCACAGCAGTAGACATAGTAACCCGTATTCCTTGGCACGCTTCCAAATGGCACAAAATCATGAAACAGAGACAATCTTAAGATTTTATGAAAAGCCTTCTTTCTTAATAATTATTTTACTTTGATGCTTTTTAGTTTATTTTATACGCTTCTAACTACATAATTATCAGTTGACACTTGTGGTCGAATTTTCTATCAATTATCGAGTGTGCAAAACTTATTTTAGAAAAATAATAAAGTGACGGAGTTGGGAAACGAAAAGATTGCACTCCCACCAAAATTAGTTTCCCGCCATTATCAAAGAAGAATGACATCGGAATTCCCTTTTTGAAATCCTGCCGTTTTGCAGCACAGCATACCTATTTCAAGCAAAAATGTAATTTCAAACTTCGAACGTTGTTGATTACTAGCATCTGCGTCGGATATTTTCACAGACATGTCAGTTTTAGGTCTTCTTTAGTACGGTACCTGAATCTATTTGAAACTGGATCTCATTATATCCTCAAAGGAGTGTGATCGTGTCGCGATTGCAGCGAGCTGAGCACGTATTTTGATGCTCTTTGATGTCAGTGAAGTATCATTATGGCCTTATGGCATGTGCAGTTTTTTTTTATTGAGGCAAAGATGTGATTATGCTAAGATCCTGTTGAATTTTTTAAATAACATCTTACTTAGGCAAATGTTTCTTGAAGTATGTATATTCGCAGATTTGAATTGTTCTGATGAGGAAAATTAAAAATGGATGTCGTTAGTACTTGTCCAGTTTGGAGGACTTTGCAAACTATAGTTTTATATAGGTACAGCCAAAACCAAGAATTAAGACTGAACATAAAAGTATTTGATTGAAGACTATTGGCACATTTGTCAAGGTTACTTATAAAAACAACCCCAAAACTTTTTCAAACTATGTTTCTATATTAAAAGTGTCAGACACTTTGGAACAATAGCTTCTATCATGATCCAAACTAATTTGGTTTAACGTTTTTATGCTTAATCCGACTTTGATCTGGGAAAGGGCCTCAGGAAATTCTTCTAATATGTAGTATATCTACGTATTACAAGTAAGTAATGCCTCTTCAAGTTACCACTTGAATTGTTCTTTCACAAATTTTTTGACACTCGCAATACCAACAGATTTGTTTAAAATATTGTACCCTCTTCTTCGGTCTACAAAATTTTCAAAACGTTACAGCCATGCTTTTAAGATACATTGCGTATTTTTACCTAGGCAATTTAAGTTTTACAATGGCTATGACACTTATTTTTAGCAGCAACGCCTCACAAAGAGGTACCTATTCATTAGCCAGTTTTTTTGTGTAATTATCTTAGCGCTACCTACAGTGCGGTCTAAGCGGGTCCTCATTAACCTCCTCAAAGGGATGTGATAGTCGCGTCATGATTACGTCATGCTCTGTTGGACGAGCGGCTTTGATATTGTGGTGAAGTCACATCACTATGCAATACTATGCATATGACACCTAACAAGCGCGGCAAGTTTTAGTTTTTTTTTTTTGTGGCGAGCGAGGTAAAGATATGAATTATGAAAATCCATGTAAGTTTGCAAAACGGATAATAAAGATTCGGACTGAGTATAACAAGATAAGTTTTCAGAGTTATGAATTGAATTTACTAGTAGAAAAATATAATGAAGAAAGAATTAAGTAGGTACGCAAAAAGTTATAATATCCGTTTCTGCAAACTCAACAAGATATTTTTCTTGACTTGTTCGCAACTCTCTAAACAGTCCATGTTATTTCAGTCCATATAGTATTCTGGTCCTTTTTCGCCGATTTTCCCAGAAACACGGGCAAAAACGATGTGTTTTGTTTTGTGTCCGACATTTCTTTTAAAGTCATCAAGTGTTTTCAAATTATAGTAAAAATGCCTCGTTGGTTTATTGGTCGCTAGCGCGACTGCTGAGCGTGGGTTCTGGGTTAGATCCCCAGGTCGGGCAGTGTTATTGACTTTTTCCATTAGGAGATTCTTAGTAGCAGCCCGCAGTCTTGATTTGTGCCCGGCTCGCCCCGTGGGCTCGCCCCCTATAACATAGGACATAACTCGATTAGACATACCTGAGGACAGTGGCGGCCTTAGGGGTTGGCGAACGGGGCAACCGTCCGGGGCCTCGCTCTTGCAAGGGCCTCGCGCCCTCGCGCAACAACCCATTACAAAAAGTTCTCGGGCGATTCGCACAGCGGTGCGAAAGGACTCATTCAAAAAATAGTAAATTAAAAATTAAAAAAACCCGACTGCCAAAAAACAACTAAAAAGTTCAAAACAAGAGCACTTTTCAAGCAGTCTGATGCAGTTGGTGGCAATTATTTGTGTTAAATCTTAGATTTTATGCCACCAACTGCATCAGACTGCTTGAAAAGTGCTCTTGTTTTGAACTTTTTAGTTGTTTTTTGGCAGTCGGGTTTTTTTAATTTTTAATTTACTATTTTTATTTTTCACTTTTTAGTTTTTAATGTATGTTTTCGTAATCTTCTTTTCGAGCCCTTCATTTTGATACCCCACATGATAGGTTTTGAATGATTGCTTTGCATTTGTTAAACAACTTTAAATCGTTATATATCCTAAACTATTATTTAAAATGAAAAATGATAAAAGGAACCTAAAGATGATTTTAAAATACCTATTCAATGACACCCCACTTGACATAGTTCATCAACTTTTTTTTTTCATTTTGACAATATGGCGTCTGGTTGTCGCTGTGGTGAATTTTGATTACTGTTATGTCTTTAGTGACACTCGCAAGGTTAAGACGAATCGATTGACGTAAGAATTATCAAAATCGGCCTACGCATTTGGTCTCTAGAACGCCACATAGAAACAAACATACATACATACATACATACATACATACATACATACATACATAGACTGATAAACACATTACCCTCCGTGCGTCGCGCAGTCGGGTAAAAAGAGCTCTTGGCTCGCGGAGCGAAACGACTGAGAAGTCAATATAAAAAGTAATTTTATAGCAACATTTTAAAACTCAATATTTATTTGTTAATAACTTTAATCAAAAATACTTAGGTACTTTCAATTTAGATAAATTACACAAAGAACAAGGGCCTCGCAAAGATCTGCCGCCCTGAGCCTCGCAATGGTAAAGGCCGCCACTGCCTGAGGACATACCTAACTGGCGAAATGTGGGTGTGCTACACACCTCCAATTGTTGCACCAGCCCTGGCTTAGTGATTCAAATAAAACGAAAATAGACTATAGGTATTAGCTTCTTATTCTTTCACAAATTGAGAACCTGATGGAAATGAATTTATTATTAACTAGCTTCCGCTCGCGGCTTCGCCCGCGTTTTTGGGATAAAAAGTAGCCTATGTGTTATTCTGATGTATAAGCTATATTACTGTAAAGTTTCATTAAAATCCGTTCAGTAGTTTTTGCGTGAAAGAGTAACAAACATCCATACATCTTTACATCCTCACAAACTTTCACGTTTATAATATTAGTAGGAAGATTGAATAAATTATTTACTTTAAAGCTTTCTCTTTTATAGTACTTATTACCGATGATGGGAGCCCAGCCGGGCTAGCATGCGCGCCGCGACAAAATGTTGTCGACGCTTTTGTCATGCATTTGTCTCGTATTCGCACGGGAAAGAGCGAGACAAAACAGTCGACAAAATTTTGTCGCGGCGCGCATGTTAGCCCGGCAGGAAAGTATCTTCCTTGTCTATTCTTCTTTGTAGCGTTTCGAAGTCTAATGAAGCATATTGGTTCCAGTAAAATAGGTGTCTTGAATTCTTGATCCAAAAATGGTACAGTAATGTGCGAAACACGGTAATTCACGGTACAGCACGTCGACATTAATCGGTATGACCCCCCTCCCCCCAGTCTTCGTAGTATCGCGTAAAAGACCCCTGTCTAAGCTTTTACTGTAATGCATACAAAGCGCGATAGTTCATAATATTATTTTCTATTATGAAACAGAATAAAGTAAAATATTAGTATTCTATAGCTAATGCATTCTAGCTCGAAACTCGACAATTACGCATCATAATTGACTTTTATTACCATTGACGTAAGGTTTAAATTACAAAGGCCCGCTCGTGAAATGTAACAGAAAGAATGGGTAGTCTATTACTTTTGTCGTAAGGACAAATTCGTAGCACATCAGCTACGAACTGCTACGAATTGCTACGAATTGCTACAAATTATTATTTTAC
Source organism: Thalpophila matura (assembly GCA_948465475.1). Taxonomy (NCBI): domain Eukaryota; kingdom Metazoa; phylum Arthropoda; class Insecta; order Lepidoptera; family Noctuidae; genus Thalpophila; species Thalpophila matura. The sequence continues at coordinate 1,182,336 of OX419196.1, forward strand.
TCTCACTCTCTTCAAACAAAACAAGTGGCGGATTCAGGAATTCTTTTTGGAGGGCTGAGAGCTCATCCAGATTTGTTTAGGGGGGGGGGGGGGAGGGGGGTTAGAGGTAACAATTACTAATCTAGTCTGAAATCTTTATTGAATTAAAAATTTTGGGAGGGATTTGTTTAGAGCTGATAGATGGGTTAAATCAATCTTAACGTTAATGATATTTTTGTTTTTTTTTCTTTTCTTTTTTTTTTCTATGATAAGCTTGCGCTTGACCGCCATCTCGCCTGATGCTAAGCGATAATGCGGTCATCCAATTACAAAATCTAACACGTTGTTAGATATCTAGATAACAGAGGCCTAGACAAGATACTTTTCTGTTAGCGTTAGCGTCAAACGCTACGGATAAAATGTATGGAAGTGACATTTGTGAGTCACGTGACTTTTCTGCAGCTAATGTCATTGCCATACATTTTGTGCTTATCGTTTGGCGTGAACGATAACAGAAAAGCAACTTGTCTAGGGCCTCGGATCAGACACATGATCAAGCTTCCCGTAAACAGAGGCTGACCTCATAGAATTGCACGACACAATAATTGCAAATATTTGGTACCTCTCCCCCTGTGTAGCGTGGAGGGTGGATGACGTCACAGACGCCAGTCGCGACAGGTAGCAGACTAATGGAGGGGGTGGCGATAGGGCTGTCGATCGATAGCAAATGTAACAAAGGATTTTAAACATACCAATTTTATGGTGATTTCTGATTCAGGACTATACCTACTATTATTTAGGGTACATAAAAATAACAACGCTCTTATGAGGTGTAGAAAGAGGTTTCCAATTTCAACTGATTCAGACATGACACTGTGGCTCAGTTGGTTAGCGCGCTGCCCCGGTTTAGGCAGAGGATTTGAGAATCTCTAGTATATTTAATAGCATTACATAAAAATTTTGGATTATTTGAAATTAGGAAAAGCAACTGACGTATCACTTAAAGACAGACATTGAAAATGTGTGGCTACAGTACACGGCAGTAAATATTACACATGGAGCTTTAGAAGACAATCGGCTAGCTTCGGCTTTATAAAGCGTCGTAGCTATCGTATGAAGCGCTAACAGTCCGGTATCTTTAAACAAGTCAGCGACAAAACGTCTCATAGATAAGAGCGACGGATGATGCTCTACAAAGCCGAAGCTAGCCGATTATCTCTTTCTCAAACAGCTCAAACTCGATGTGTAATATTTACTGCCGGCAATGTACACCACTTTACGTCGGTTTTCAACATGATTACTGCTCTCTCTGCTGTCATTTGCCACTTCTCTGCAATATCTTGCTTGAGTATTGATTGTCCGGCGGTAGAGTTGTCTATTTGTCTAACTAGCGTACTGAAAATGCTCGAATTGCAGATTGCAATCGTTCGGCATACAGTCGCCGATTGTAAGTTCTAATTTTCATCTATAGATCCTATACTTAGTAAAAACATTTCGTTTCGTCGTAAAAACGTTTCGTTTCGTCGCTGCAGAATGAAGGTTAATAAAATACGAAAATTTCTAACACCCATTGCAGTAGAAGCCACCTTTTCAGGAAAACAGCAGCCAAAACAAAAGAACCATTTTTATTTGAAAATCAACCATTACGTACCACGACCATAGCTCCACCTATAGCCCTTAAAAGCAATTCGCTCAAATTAATCGCTTTTGTTTCGACCCCCGCGACAGCCCTAATTAATAGGGTTGTCCGTGCGTCTGTTATTAAGCATGTAGAAAGGAAGTGTACGTTCAGCCTTGTAATTCTTTGTGGTTGGCAAAATTGTGGAGTTAAAATCTCTGACGAAGAAAAATGCTGAAATGTTGAAAGGGTATTGAAAGCTCGTGTAGATTTGTGTGGTTGGTACACTTTTGGAATTCAGTTGGGGCATGAGCAGGCATCGGAGAGAATAATTTGCAATAATAGTTCAGACACTGGACGGCACATTGAATTTTGATTTTATCTGATCAAACGGCTAAGTCAATGATAGGTGCTGCTGCTGTCACTTTGGCAGCAGTGTTTCTACAGGAACTATAAATGTTGCGTTCTCTACTACTAGACACACGTGATACATTATTAGCTTATGGCTACGTTCATTTTGACAAAGGGGTTAATTTTATGATAATTGTAATGGCTTTAAATTAAACGTTTCGTCTATTTACGGCTGAAAAAAATATGGGAGGATGTTTTTTATTTTTACTAAAAGTTCAGAAGTAAATCTCGTAGAATATTTACGGTACCTACTAGGTATGTATCTAATTATGAAGTTAAGAAAATACAATGAAATATACTTAGGTATTACAGAAAATATTGTCTGTTTAATGTTTATGGTACGTTATACACTTATAGATATTTTGTGACGTTAAATTATAACTATCAACCTAGCTCACTGACCTTTGAAAACATTGCTAAATCTTTGTTATACCATCAAGTTAACCTTAATTTCTGCATGAATGGTACATACATACTTGCCATTTAACCACTAAAAGTCGAGTTACATATTATCTAATACATAGTATTTGGCAAATTAATAATTCTACCATAAAGGAAAAAATGCAGCGAACCTTTTTTTGTAATGGAATACGAAATTAGCGCGTATTTGTTTTTCATGCCATTTGTCTGTAGGTTGGCAGCGCCGGCACAATAATGGCGGCAATTTGCAAATTCTGCATGTTTTTTACGCCAATTTGCTCAGTAGGAACATAAACATACGAGTGGATACTGTAAAATACTGTAAAAACATAAATGATAGCAGTAAAGCGCTTAAATGTAATGACAAGACAAGTCCCACGTACGCAATATATGCGAAGCACTATGTTGGTTATAAAAAAATATATGTTGTAAATATTTGTTTTACTTAAAATGATTCCTATTAATTTTCTTAAAATTTCGACGAAAAAGTACTAAGACCACAACGACGAAGTAGTAATTTAACTTTCGGAATTTATTAAAATTAAATGCTTGTCATTTTCCAAGTATACATTAAAACATCAAATGAAAGCTGAGCAAAGGCGTGTTGAACTGCTGACAACACTAGGTATAAGGTATAATAAACTTGCACCAATTTTCTTACTTTATAAACCTTAAAATGATTACGTTCATAAACCCCGTTTTTATATCAACAGGACCAAACACAAAGTTTATACAGCCTTTTTCCCTCAGAAAGATAATTTTCGCATAAAAGTGAAATGCCTGTAATAAACTCCGAGGGTTTTCGGAGCCCGGGGACCTCGCATTTTTGTAACTTTTCGAGTGCTCAGATGTTACCAAGTTAAAATTTAATTAAAAACTCGAGTTATTTATTATTAAAAATACACCACGCGCTATTGGCGTTCGAAATGTTCGAATACAGATAATGATGTTGTGGTTTTTCTTTATGTTGGTAGCTTTATTTTGTTCATAACGTAATTTACATTTTAAAAATTATGAAGATAGTGATTTTGTAATGCTTGTCAAAAGGCCGCCGTGATATTGTTTTATGATTTATTGAAGGATCGAAACGTTCATTGGTTAGGTACCAAAATAATGGTTTAAAAGCTTGTGGTTTTTTTTTATTTGTTTGATAAGAAGTCGTCTTGATGTTGCAGATGGCGCTATTTTGTTTTTATTAAAACTGAGTCTTATAAAAACGAATGTGCCAAGGTTTGCAAATTGATAACTTAATATAGGTAGTACTTTCCTACATTGCAAGCCATTCATAAATTCCTCGACATAAAATCCCACCGTTCCCTTCAGTTTTCTCCCAACAAAATCCGCTTACATTCAAAAGCGCATTCACGAAACATATTCTCACAGATCTTTATTACATTTCCATCATCCCACTCCATTGCATCATTGGCATAATAAGCCAGCAGACGTTTGCGCAAAAAAAAAACAAAACGTCATTGAAAAGGACGGGAATTTTACGCGGGAACTGCGTACAGTCATGGCGACAAGGCTTGCTCCCTTCACAGTTATCGGCTTAATTTAATTGCGTAGCCCGTGCCATTTTGAATGGCTTTCCGCCACCGCTCCACTTGTTTGTGTTGTAAATGGAATTTGTTGTAAATACGTATAAATGCGACGCTAACATTTTGTTTTGGCTCGAATGAATAGACGTTAAGTAGAACCAGGGGAATAATGCGTTGAATTTGTAAGGAAAAATGCAAATAAAATTGTGGAAACAGGAAGTTATGGGAACACGGCTGGCAGTAGGTAACGTCTCTGATAAAAAAAAACTGATTGGTCGCTTGTCACGCATTTTAAAATCTTTTGAAAGTGACATTTGTTTATGAGATCTTCACAAAATTATAAAACCACTGTCCATAAAACTAAATCTGCCATTCGACCGTTTAGCATTTTCGATTCAATTAATTTCGGTAAACTTTTATATGGCCTGGGCCATACTAGGCAGTACATAAGTAACACTTTTAAAACTACATGTAAATAAATATGGTAAGCTGCAACACGCTTGCTTTTAAAATCACAATTTCACAAAATAATAACAATGCATGAAACGCCAGCGGGCAATATCAAACGTTCCCACGATTGACTCTCACAAATTACGCGCCGTGAGCCCATGATATTATATCGAAACAGCACGGAAGTTGTTATTATTCGCTTTGAAATGCTCCAGTGGATTAGTTTTCCATTACAGTTGGCTCCTCAACTCAAGCTTTCATTTTTCCTAGCTTAACTCTGATTTAGACGTCCTATGGATCATTTTAGGGTTACATGCATTTAAGATCAAAAGGAAAACTTTAGTGTAAGATTTTGGATTTAACATAATTATCTTGATACCTAGATCAAGAAAATCTGTGCCTATACGATCTCCTACAATCACTAGCTACGTAACGAATATTTCCTGAAATATAATACAATCTACGGTAGGTAGGTATAACCTACGTATTCGTAATATTCTGGAGTATGGCCAAACAATACTTATTTGAAAAATGTCGATGACAATCGTTTCACAACGACTGCATTTGCAGTTTTCCAACGAGCGCTGAGATAAGAATTCTCATCGTAGTCGGGTATTGTGCATTTGTGCATTCTTCGTGGTTTCTCTACAATAAATGCTAGATATAATGGGAGCAAAAAGTTGGCAACACGACAGATGTCATTTATAATGCATATTCTTGTTCATGCACGCTATCTGTGAAAGAAACTAAACAATGGAAAAGTTAATTGGTACAGTTGCTACTGACCATTAAAATGCTAGGTATTTTTAAACAAAGTTACCACATCAATCTATCGCTGAAAAAATTACGTAGGTACCTACCTATCAACTTCCCTACCAATGTTCTCAATAAAACTTGTGGTTTACAAAATTATAAGATGTTACAGGAGTAGACAAGACAAGGGCTATTTTATAACTCTGGATTAACAAAATTAATTAGCAACTAAGCCATTTTCCTAGTTGAACAAAGCAGATACAGAAAAAGCAATTACCCGCGATGTAGTCTACTCATAATAAGAACAAGGTATTACTGTATTCAGCCAATCCTCACAATGATTCCGCTAAGTTCTTAATTAAAATTGGATTGGTAGAACAAACAAATCTAAATTAAACACTAACGTAAACGTGTACTGTTGAGATTTATGTCCATCCAACGTTGTAATAAAGCCTAGGCGTTTATTATGGCCCATTTACTGGAGTTACGTTGCGAGGTAGTATTACCAGCTACAACGGAGCATCGAAAGGTATAATTATGGAAGATGTGAGTGGGCTGAAAGAAAACTGTTTTTATTTCTTTATTTTTATTTACTTTCCTTTCTTATTTTTTCTTATTATTTTATTCCTTGTTATAAACAGCGAGACCGGCAGGCTAATTGCATAACACGTACACTTCTGTTGACAATCACTTTCATTTTGTCAATTCAACAAATAGGTATTAGCGGCGTGACATTATGATCACAAAAATGTCACCTGCACATTAGCTGGTTTTTCGGTCTCTTTGGCGGAATGAAGAAGACGGGGGGCGCCGAGGCTGCACGCGATTAGTTTGTCAGTCGATGCTAGTCGTCTATTGGACTATTTTCTATTACGTATTGTCAACTCTGTCTGTTATCTATTGGGCCAAAAATGTAGGTACATGCGCGATTTGTGATCAAGATCCACGCCGATACTTATACCTACATTACGTTGATGAAGTCTCAACTCTCAACACAATTTTATAATAGTAAGTACTAGGTAGCAGATAATAAAATGAAACTTCTTCATTTTATCTTTTCAACTTTTTTCAGATAAAATATCGTTGATTGGCAAATTATTTTATATTAAACCTGTACCTATATGAGGTTTGTGTAGCGTGTAAATGGTTTTTCAGTGTGTACACAGGGAAAATTAAAGACACTGAAACTGTTCTAATACAATGAAATGTCGCATTGGCGTTTCTTTACATGGGAACTAATAATCTGTTAATCTCTTACTGCTAGGACTCCCAAATGACCAGTAACGATTCCAATTTAATTCAGGACCACACAGCAAACGACATTAAACAAAGTTGGCCCTTAAGATTTATCACGGCCCCAGCCTTAATAAAGCCAGGACGCTTATTACACCCGGGTAACCCGTTACGGGGATACCCGATTCGAGTAACACGCCGATTACGCGCCTGTGGGGTGCTGATAAGCCACCCTGCCAGATAATATGCAAGTTAAGAAGGGCCATCTGCGTGGAAAAGTGGCGAGCGCTCTAATTGGATTGCGGATCAAATGGCAGGCGGTAGGTGTGTAAAATACCGATACCTACTCGAGTTATCTAGTTGAGACTACAGAGCGTTTACGCTATGTTGGCTCCCTTGAATGTCGGTGTTGAAACTACTGGTTTTTAAATATGTATTTCTATGAAGACGACGAAGGTATTTCATATAAATACATAGAACCAGTAGGTAGTGTCGCGGCGACACGTCGCATGCTGCTGCTGTCTGTAGTCGGCTACGAATGCTCAGAGAGTATGAGATGTCTGCTCCCATAGATAATACAGTTTCTACTTCTAAAAAACTGCAAGATCACACTTGCTAGAGCTTCATATTAATCGATAATGCTAGATTAATCTCAATCTCAATCGACGTGCTTATGAATACTCTTTGTAAATAATAAAATAAGTAATGAGATAATAATTTCTCTGAACACGCAGCTACTCCAATCTGCAAGCAATTCAACATTCTTTAGACGTACATACTTAGATATAGAGCTAAATATAATTTTAGCTTAGCCCCCCTCGCCAAGTTACTTTTCTGTTAGCGTTCACGCCAAACGCTACGGATAAAATGTATGGCAGTGACATTAGTGAGTCACGTGACTTTTCCGCAGGTAAGGGGCCGTCCATTAATCACGTGAGACTCGAAAGGGGGGGGGGAGGGGGTTCGGAAAAAATCACGAAATATCACAAGGGGGGAGGGGGGGTGTAGTGAGATAACACGTGTATTAATTTTTTCGTTGAACGCGCGATTTCTAAACCGAAAAAAAAATTAGCTGTATTTAAAGATAATATTCTGAAAAAAATTAAGATAATTTGTACCAAAAAAATACACGTGATCTTGGGTAGAGGGGGAGGGGTTAGTTAAAAACCTCACCACGTATCACCAGGGGGGAGGGGGGGTTTAAAAAGTTGCTAAATAACATCACGTGATTAATGGACGTCCCCTAACGTCATAGCCATACATTTTGTACTTTATCGTTTAGCGTGAACGCTAACAGAAAAGCAACTTGGCTTGGGCCTCTGTACAGACTGGGTATTCTCTCCCTATCTATTCAGTCCCCCCCCTTCGAACGTTATCACAGTTTTATGGCGTTAACCCGCTCCCACCGAGCCCCCATCGTGGTAGTTCATGGGCATAATCCCGTAACAAAAAGGGAATCAAATTCAATGGACGCCGTACTGACTACGTGACTAGCGCAGTTTTCAACTGAGATTCTGCACGGAGTTCATTCTCGTTTTGATGTTATGAGTAGGTACTTGGTGTTAGAAAAATCATGATACTTGCTAACTTGCTAAGGGCATAAGTTATATTATTATAAGTAAAAGGATTAGGATAGTCGTTAGATTGTGGTTTACTGTTTTATGAAATGAGTTACAGTTACAGTTACGGCTTTAATATATTTGAAAACCATCCAGCGACCATGAACGCTGCAAAGCGTTCGAAACGTCAGGAAAAACAGAATTCAATAATGTACGCGATGTAATCCGTTAAAAGTTGTTTTATTGAAGGTAATGTTTAAAACATCAATAAATGTAAGTACTCATAAAAGTACCTAACCTACTAGAGTTAATATTGTAAAGTACCTATCGTATGTTTTCTCCTCATTTCTTCTACGGGGATTTTAACCCCCAAGATGGAAGGCACCATTTACCGGCCACAGTTCCAATTCCCGGCTGCAACTAAGAATTCTAAGAGAAAAATTCAATTACATCTTATTGTTTGCGAATTGTGATCTCCACATCAATAAAGCGCTTTGCTTTCCATTTTAAATCTACATCAATAAGTTGCAAGGTACACTCGACGTCATTGACGGTCGACCACTTTTCACCCGTATTACTAAGAATATAAGGGTGAAAAGTGGTCGACCGTCAATGACGTCGAGTGTACATGAAAGGCGCCATTTGTCTGAGCTTTACAAATAAATGGTGGAATACTAAAATGTTATCTTCCTATAGCTTGGGATTACTTAGGTATTACATTTTCACGGGCGATAGTATTTTAATGGTAACATTAGAAGTTTTTGTTAACTCAAATAGTGGAGTGAAGAGACGAACTTACTTTAAGAGCCGTAACATTTTAAAGAAGGATACGCAACAGCGTATCCTTCTTTAAAATGTTACGGCTGTTATGCGTATGTACGCATAACAATGCGTACATACGCATAACAGCGTATCCTTCTGTATTCAGTATAATTAAATAGGCACAATTACTGTCAGTCACATGACTGACAATAATTGTGCCTATTTAATTATACTAACCTATTTCATAAGCTGCGAGTCGCGACAAGTTTTAGCACAACATCAGCTCTACGCCTTGTGAATATATTTTGACCCGGCCCACATTTCAGTCCCGGTTGCTGGTCCACGTTACCACTCCGCATAAATTATAATGCTAAATAGGTATCAATGCCTAATTTGCCCAATCTTTCATTATATTTTAAGCTAATCCACGGTATGCCTACGTAGGTTTTAGGCTGTGTCCCCAATAGGCAAACTGTGAGCGGCCGACTGAGTTTGCGGCGAATCGGTTTAGTACGCCCTTCCATATATTTGAAATGGAGTGTACACAGATTGCTAGTTTGCGCTAACAGTTTGCTACTGCAAACTGTTAGCGCAATATCAGTCGGCCGCTTACAATTTGCCTATTGGGGACACAGCCTAAGTCATAAAATGTGTTATTTTTAGAGCAAAAACCTAAAACAAAAAATCCAAATATTTAAAGTAATGCACTGTGAAACAATAATGAACGTGGAACAGACCCATAATTATCTGGTAACGTGCATCGCATCGAGTTACTAACCACAGACCACGGGGAAACCGCCGCGAATTTACAATGCGTGCACAGGGTTGCCAGAAATGTATTAGATATTCACCCAAACAGTCCGGGCCTACTAAAAATTAAAAACAAAACTCGACCTAATTTTTTTCGCGCAATGAAAAATATGAAAATTAAAAAGTAATACATATAGGACATAGGTAGTTGACAATTCAAGGTCATTGAAGTTCCTATTCTTAGTTGAATCGCATTGTACCTATCTTGATACCTTAGAACAAACGGGTCAATAATGTCAGTATAATATTTCATCATTAGCAGGTACACAGGTGGACAGTCTGTCCATCCATGTATTTAATGTAATCCCTTAGAACCTCTGCACACCAGCGAGATAGGGTAGGCCGTTTCGTAATTGAGATCCACCCTCATAGCTTACCCTTGTGCATTATTAATAAAAATATACATACACGAGCATAACAAATATAGGTTTATGATTTATAAAGGATAGCTATAGGTAAAGCGGAGTTAGGAAAAACCAAAATCTATAATGTGGTTTATAATATTGTGCGACTGTGCGAATAAATATTTTCTATGTAAAGTAGCCTACCTGCCTACTCCTCGTAATTATTGAACAGAAACATTCAAACATTACTAGATACCTACCTAGCTTCTCATTCTCCATAATATTTATGTTATCTTTGTTATTATTATTATTTACAACTATTTCGACTTTCACAGAAGTTACAATAAGTATTTATAAGCAAGTAGCAACTGTCGTATATTTTATTTAATATAGAAACATTGGTATTTTAGTGATATTTAATGGCAACATTATATTTAATAGTAATAATAGTACTGGTAATTTATTAGTCTTACTATTCTATAATCTATAATCTATGGTATCTTAGGGACAACCTCCTCCGATTGTCGTTGATAAGATACAATCTATATCAAAAAAATTGAAAAAAATACTAAATAATAATGTACCGCTTGCATGTCGGACCTTCCCTGTGATTGTGATTTAAATTGCGTAGTTATAAGTCTGCCAGTGTCGAATCAGATAATAAATCAAATGTGTTAATCAAGCGTGCGTTTGCAATTAAAGAACCCACAATAAGGATATTATAGCAACCAAAATACAAAATAAGTTTGCTTCCGTTGTACCTACCTACGCAAAAAAAATATAGGTAGGTACCTAATTCCCCTATTTTCTTAAACACAATAGGTACATACAACTCCAACAAAGTTGTATTCCGCCAAAAATTTAATCTAAAAGCTCCCATGGATATGCTAATATTATTTTATTACGAAAAACAAGTAAACTTTCTACACAATGTTTTATTTTGTTATGCTATTTTCGGCGGGTGTCATGGCGCCGAAGCGTGATGGCGTGCAAGTGAATTATGGCGGGAAAATATCATCGAGACCTTACGAGGGAATATGGCTTACTTTTAAAACTGGATAGATACGGTTGCGAATAAACTCAATTTTGGAGGGATATCTTATTTTATATGAGAGAGAATAATAGTTCTTTACGATCGAGCCGGGATCGAAACTCGCACGTGACTTTAGTCTGTCTATTCTGTACCGACACGCCCGCCGCGTGATATCACCGCGAAAACTGACAATTTGTTTGCGAACATTCGAGGGAAAATGTCATGGTGAGATTCTCCCTCGAACTTTCGCAAACAAAGGAATTAGGCATTTATTAACTCTTATGAAACGTTATTTTTCCCACGATTTTAGATAGGTATACCTACCTATTAGGTACTATTGACTTATACAACGCCAAGTCTAAAACCACCATTAAAAATCTAGAACTATGCCTTTTATTCTTCGAATATTTAAAATATCCTCTAACCCTCCATATTCTACTTATTATAATCGGCCAATAGCCGCTTATCAAAATTTCAACGACAAATCTATCTTCCGCCGAATCTTCTGCCAGTACCAAAACGTAACACCCTTGTCATGTCCTGTTATCCCCATAACTTGAAGATCTTACGGATAAGCCTCGAAGGTCATCAGGAAGTCGTTTGTATGACTGCAGATACAAACTTTTTACATTAAACTCGAGCGCTGTAGAAGCTAACTACTGTCATCGGGACTTTAGTTTCAACCGCGTGTTGTAAATGTGTTTTGTTTTAAAATATTGCTATCCGCGAAACTTTGAAAGCCAGAATACGGTAGTGGCCTACTATTAAAAAAGTACACATAAATTATTTTATTTCAAAGAAGGAATAGGCAGAACAAAAAAGTAAAAGCAAAAATAATAATTTATCACAAAATGGAAAACATAGACGCTTTTAAAGTTTTTGGAGGGAGTATCGCTCCGTCTTTGTCGCGCGAAGCGGACGGAGGTGGTGTTACGTCACTAGTAGGTAGTGCCGTCCGTGTCCAGCAAATCATTTTAAAACGCTTATAACTTTGCCAATTTTGTAGATGTTTCATCGTTTTTTTTGGTGTTAATTGGTTTTTTTCAAATAGTTTACAGATTCACAATAAAAAAAAAGTAATTAACATCCTATTGTGGTTATGAAATAGTAGGTGTGCTCCGCGGTTTCACCTTTAAACACGCTCGCACGCTCTATTACTTCGTCTTAGCTTAGCGTTCTTTTTTCTTTTTAAGCTCGGCTTTTAAGGCTCATAGCGTGATGTTAAATAGCCTATACTATTCTTCATGAATCTGGCTCTCATATACAAAAATATTTTTTTCAAATCTGACTGGTAACTCCAGAGACTAGCGCGTTTTTAAACAAACAAACAAACAATTTGTTCAGCTTTCTTAAGTTAATTGATATAGATTTATGTAGCCTTTTAAAAGTAGGTAAGATACTCAGATTATAGAAACAAGGAGATATGCCATCATAGCAAATTAGTACCGGAACAACTGATGCCACTTTTAGTACATTTTTCGACACAATTACGCGCATTTGTGAATAAAAAGATCTCCCACGCATTAAACATTCCGCACACCCTCAATCTAACACTGTTAATCGTCACTCAACACTAGCACTATACTAAAACACTGTATTTATACCATCGATCGTGTTCGGTTCGTCGCCAGCGCGTACGTTTTGATTAGCAATTTGCTCAAGTTCAGGCATCAAGCTCGATAGCGCCTTGGCACATCTCCCTTGTTTCTATGATCTGAGGTATGATAGAATCTCCTTAGCGCCATCACGCTGTCATCATAATAATGTTCAAAGTTACGCTCGTAAAAAAGTAATTCGATCGTTAACTACGTCTTTGCTGACAATTCACGACGAACAAGTTGGTTTATCGTCTTCCTTGGTACCTATATGTCTCTCTTTAGTAGTTACCTATGTTGTTAATGATTAGGTATTTAGTTAAACTTTTTTCTTTATTGAAATAGCTGAATCAATCACATTTTTATTCTATCTTCATGAAATATCTCCAGATAGAAAGTGAACGACTAGGGGCGTTTATTTGTTTGGGAATTAACAGACATGGCTTTATTTCTCACAAAGGTCTTGAACAGTCCAAAATTCCAAATACAAACAAAATCTGAACAAAAATGCACAAAATAAAACACAATAAAATTTTAATCCCAATCAATAAAAAATCCCGGTATCATCCCGGGATTTCTCCACCAGGCCCAACACTAGAGCATATAAAGTTGTGTCGTAAAAACGCAATTTGATCGCTCCCGCCTCCGCTGACAGTGGCAGAGCGTAATTTATTGTTACTTCCACCTAACTTGATATTCGCATGAATGCCATAATTTATATACAGGCGTAGGTAGTTATTTTCACCCTCTTCTACCCTTACTGATGTATATAGTTATTGGAATGGACCGTACGCGGCCCACGGCTGAATAAATGACTCCAGAGTTAGGCAGACTTTTCCCTTAGAATAGAACAATAATTTTAAAAATATATTGAGTAAAGATGTGGTTTTACCCAATGATATATTATTTACCTATGATGTTGTTCCTTGAAAACGCTGCTGCTATCTCTAGCTTCATAACGTCGTAATAAAGTAAATTTAATAAAATACAAGCTGTTGCCCACAACTTTGTCTGCGTGAAAATACTTGGATGAAAAGCAGCCTACGTGCTTTTGCAGGTCCCAGGCCACTTCTTTATCAAATTTCATCCAAATCTGTCCGGCCGTTTCAGCGTGAAGGTTTCAAAATGAAACCTCTTTCCTAAATAGTACCTATTTAAAATTCTGTTAAGTTCTTTACTTAATTAAAAATGTAATTACGCTCGTATACCTACGTTAGGACTCAAGAGGCTGTAGAGCTAACAAGACGACAGCTTCATCACATAAAGAAATAGAAAGACAGTCTCATCCTTTTCTTAGATCAATAAAACAACTAGAAATTTAAATTTGAATAGCAATCCCGTCCTAATCCGTATTCATTGCACCCAAGTTGCTCCGGGATTTACAAACACAATCCCGCACCGGGGCGGGACTCGGGAATAACAATTTATTTATGTATGTTGCAATCAAGTTTCAAGACCAACGAAGAAGCTTGCCCCTCACTATTTTCTTCTGTGATTTATATCTTGCCTTTTTAGTGTTCCGTAGTAAAACTAGGAATCCTTATAGTTTCGTCCCGTCCGTCTGTCCGTCTGTCACACCCTCGTCAAATCTACAGTTCATAACCAATCTGTATGAAACTTCGCAGTTAGATGTCTTCTGTGAACCGCCATAAAGGCCTGTAGTGAAATTACGAAAAATAAAATAATTAGGGATGATCCCATACATGAAACGGAAGGATGAAAAAAAATATTTGCGCGCACCCCTTCGTGTGGGGTATCGTTGGATCTAGGTCTTTGAAAATAACTTATATGAGTTTTTTAAATGACTTTTTTATTTAAGTCCATATTGAGTGAACTAGGAGCTCCGAAACTCGTTAACAATGTGTCCCTTGTAATTTTCCAACCGCGTAATCAAACAATCTGAAAAAAAATTAAACTTATGGCATCTAATAAATACTCTCGATGAAAATTAGTTTGAACAAGATACCTACGTCAATACAATAACTTTTTGAAATATTCACTATTTTCAGTTTTGAGATATTTGCGGTTGAAAAACTGAAATACTTCTTGCTACGGAACCCTAGACTCAGCGTGGTCCGGACACGCTCTTGCCCGGTTTTTTTTTTAAAAAGCCCCCGAAACGATCTTTTGCGATTTAGGTGATTACGTATGAAAAATACTGACAATCACTTCAGTAACATCAGACATCGCGAAAAAAAATCAACTGTTCCATACATTTATGTTCACACTAACCCTTTGCCCACGACTTCGTCCTCGTGGCCCACAGGAACTGTGCATTTTTTCGGGATGTAATTTTTTATTGGTGAAAGAATTTTTAAAATCGTTCCAGTAGTTTTTGAGTTTATTCATTACAAACAAACAAACAAATCTTTTTTCTTTATAATATTATTTCGTTTATTCATTTTATAACATATTGATTACATTTTTAAATATTTCTTAGATATAAAAAAAACAAAACATTTCATAATAGGTCACACAAATTAGTGTAGATAACTCAACAAAACGTATGGAACAGTTGATTTTTTTTAATTTTCGGTTTAGATTTTTCGCGGACCATTGGTGGTCCGCGTTCCGCCGGTTGCCTACCACTGCCATAGAACTTTGTTTTGTACTTAGCTACCATTCAAATATTCGAACGACTTATTTATTTATCGCTCCATTCAATGTTATGAAGACATATTTTATCGCCGAAATGAAACTTTTATGGCCCGTGAAATACTGAAAGGGTTATTATAGAATTCTTAATGAGTTCAGATGGCGTTAACGTAAATAAATTACCGTTTATTTATTGCTAAGAAGGTGTAAATGACATCGTAGATCATAATTCTGAACTGAATTCTGGGTAGTAAATAACTTTTACTATTTATTTGACAGCTTAATGTAGATTCGACGTAGAGGGTCGAGGGAATACACTTTCACTGCCGGGCCACAAATGTTGAAGGTCCAACCTCCACTAGCGTCAGGCATCCGTGCCTGACGTGGCAGCGTAAGGGTTAAAGACAAACATAAAATAATATAAATAGGAAACTACTTCTAAACTAAAAGTCCGTCACCCTAACCACAAAAAAGATAAACACATGTTAAACGCGAATGCTACCAAAAATAATACACACTTGTTTTAGACAAGTTAGTGCTAAAACAAGTGCGTATCATGTTTGGTAGCATTCGTGTTGAACACGTGTTTATCTTTTTTGTGGTACGACCCCGTATGTTTAATAAAAACTCAGACTTTTAATTAAAAAAGCTAGACACGCGTTAAACGCGAATGCTACCAAAAATAATACGCACTTGTTTTAGCACTAACTTGTCTAAAACAAGTGTGTATTATATTTGGTAGCATTCGCGTTTAACGCGTGTCTATCTTTTATGTGGTAAGGGTGTTAGTCTTTCTAAGGACAAATGATCAAAAATAGATCAAAATCATTACTTATTATGTGTTCTGAGTTCTACCTTTACTTACGAGTATCTGACAAGAGAGTGGGCTGATCGGACCGTAGATCCACAAACGAATTATAGCCGCAACACCTTTCATTTCACCTTCCAAACCCCAAAATCTTAGATTAGTAGTTTAGTTTTTCGATTGTTGCCTCTAATCCCCCTCACCAAATCTGAGAACCCTCAGCCCCCCCAAAAATAATCCCTTGATCCGCTACTACCCTGAATCATAACCACGTCACTTAACCCCCATGTTCTTGATTCCAGGAGCGAGCAGTCCTACAACCGCACCGTACAGTCGGTGTCCTCAGTGGGCGCCCTCTCCGTGCCGTGGTCGGCGACAGACGCGCGCCTCACCATGCCGGCGGCGCTTGGGGTCGCCGGGATACCCGCCCTCGTCATCACAGACGGCGCCGGGAAGATACTCACTGCGAACGGGAGACAGCAGCTTTCGGCCGATCCACTTGGATTTGTAAGTAGCTTTTGGATGGATTAAAACAGTGATAGTGGTTAAGCAGCGATAGACGCGCGCCTCACCCACCATGCCGGCAGCACTCGGGGTCGCCGGGATACCTGCGCTCGTCATCACGGACGGCGCCGGGAAGATCCTCACTGCGAACGGGAGACAGCATCATTCGGCTGATCCACTTGGATTTGTAAGTATCTCTTGGATAGAGACATACCTTGAGTCAAGATCCTCGTCAGAGCGAGAGGAGTATCACAGCCAGAAAACATGTTTCTACCGAGTTTTGTATTGGTTTTGATTTGAGAGCCAGGAGGTATAAAAAAAGTGTGTGACGCTCATTACTGTCGCCTAAATCTAATTTTTTGGGGGGCCTAGGGGTCTTAGATATTATTTTGGGGGTTGGGTTAACAAAACATGAAATCACTAATCTAATCTCTACCAGGACTTAAGATTTTGGGGGGGCTTCAGTCCTCCCCCCCCCCACCTAGATCCGCTATAGATTTATACATAGCTGTTGTTTGAATTAACCCTATTCTCGGTGTATTCCTATGGTGTGCCGTATGGTGGTAAACGGGAAAAAATCTAAAATAATTCCTGGCCACACTGCCATACAATTTATGTTCAACAATTAACATGACCCCATTCTCTTTTGTGCACAGAACTTTCCATGGGCGCAGCGGCCGGTGTCGGTGCTGACTGAACAAGCACTACTGAAGATGGCCCGACATCCTGCAGTCGTTCTATTTATCGGTAAGATTTACCTCCTAATCTATCTTAAGCATCTAAGTTGGCCATAGTCATTTGAACTAGCCATTGTCACCTAAGTTGGCCATAGTCATTTGAACTGGCCATAGTCACCTAAGTAAGCCATAGTCATTTGAACTGGCCATAGTCACCTAAGTAAGCCATAGTCATTTGAGCTGGCCATAGTCACCTAAGTTAGCCATAGTCATTTGAACTGGCCATAGTCACCTAAGTTGGCCATAGGCATCGAAGCTTGCCATAAGTCATCTAAGCTGGCATTATTCATCTAAGCCAGCCATAGTCTCTTAAGCTGGCTATAGCAACCTAAGCTAGACATGGTAACCTAAGCTGGCCAAGGTCACCTAAGTTGGCCATAGTCACCTATGTTGGCCATAGTCACCTAAGCTAGGCGTAGTAATCTGAGCTGGCCATAATCATTCAGTCAGTTAACACTGTTAACAACTTCGCATAAAGACGGAGCTAAAAGTATTTCGTTTTTTTTTTCGACGACGACTAAGGCTTTTAAGAGATCATCAGCTCGCCCGTTCTTATTCTACAGAGCCAAAATCCCTTAAAAACTCAGTTTCCTTTAATCATTTCAGATGACGAAGACTCCGAAATAGAATTCGCCGAATCGGTCAT
Source organism: Thalpophila matura (assembly GCA_948465475.1). Taxonomy (NCBI): domain Eukaryota; kingdom Metazoa; phylum Arthropoda; class Insecta; order Lepidoptera; family Noctuidae; genus Thalpophila; species Thalpophila matura. The sequence goes on from OX419196.1 coordinate 1,200,128, forward strand.
AACACCTTCAGCTGAATCCTACTACGATGAATGCAGCATCCAGTTCCCAGGCTTCTGTCCTTACCAGAACTCTTCGGATGACGAGACTATGGACTTTGACTACCCAACCTCCCGCCACTCCAGGATGAAGAAGAAACCATTCAAACACGTCATGTTTTACATCGGAATCGATGGCACTGACAGCGCAGACATGCTAAGGGAGCATATAGGTCTCGATGACGCAGTTCCCTTGCTAACCTCCATAGATTTTCCCAAACAACGGATGGTAACCATGAAGTATGGTGATGAGATTACCACAGACTCAGTCCAGAATTTCGTTGATGCTTACTTGAGTGGGAATGCTGATTTTAAGCCGTTGAAGCCGTATAGTGAGAAGTGTTAGTTACCGTAGGTTTGTGGGGTAGACGCGACTTGGAGTAGGATAGAGATGTCTGAGTATAGGTACCAGAAGCAGTCACGAGCACAAACGTCACCTGCGCATTAGCGATTTTTCGATCTCTTTGGCGGAATGAAGAAGACGGGGGGCGCCGAGGCTGCACGCGATTGGTTCGTCAGTCGATGCTCGTCGTCGATTGAACTATTCTCAATTACGTATTGTCAACTGTCTATTGTCCATTGGGCCGAAAATGTACATGCGCTATCATCTGTGCTCATGATTAGTACATAGTACATAGTACCCACCTAGACTCTTAAAACGATGTAGGAGGAAGATACAAGATTCTTCAACCTCCCTCCGTTTATGTCACTACGTGCCTACTTCAAGTCGCGTTCAAGAACGTTAGTTTGAACATAGCCTTACATTTGTTATTCCAGTATTATTTCAATAGTTCTCTCCTTTAGATATCATTGTAAAAATTGTTTTCAGTAGACTCGGTATAACTCACGGCAAATAATTTGAACATAAACGTTTTGGAAAATGGAGAAACGAGGGAGATGTCCCTCCATTGAAAAAGGAGGATCCTACTACCAGACCGGATGGTATTATCTGGCGGGCCACTGCCCCAGCGGTTGATTCGGTTTCTGTATAATTATATGTTTATCGCTGTGAAAACTCTTCTTGCGCGATGTAGGACAGTACTTGATGTTGCCGATAGATGTCGCTGTCGGTCCTTGACTGCGCAATAGTCGATTTTGTGCATTTTGACCCATAATGCATGAAAGCGTACGTGCGCAGATTTTCCTCCACTATGCTGAAAATGTTCAAGTTATTTGCCGGGGACTATAGTAAAATTAGCGAGTAATTAGTAAGGCGTGTATGAACTGTAGACACCTCATACATTGTTGTATGAGATAATGTAGGTAATGAAACAATTTGTAATAAAAAATACTGCCTTTAAGAAATAAACCATGGACAATGGGAGACGGTATTCATAAAGGTGCGGTTCAACGGCGTGTGGCACGGCATTCCTCGTGGCTCGAGCAAGCACGCGTCGTTTAACCGCACCTTAACCGCACCATTAACATTAGATACGGGCAAAAAGTTTTGACTGATGGTATAGACCTTGTCCTGTGTAATGGGATGCGACCAGCATAATTGGCGACGTTTCGCCGGCGACCCTGTTATTTTTACAGAAATTAAAAAAATGTAGCTCAATAATTCAATCTTATGAAATAAAGTTCTGATTTTTACCTATTACCTAATTTAATAAAGAATAAAACTTATAGAAGCAACGCACAGTGTTTTTATTTTATAGTACCTACCTACTACCTACCCATTGAGGTAACACAACACCTACCCTTTTAAATTGAACCAGGATCCTGTATTTTTAGGACAAAAGATGAGTCTGGAAAAGCGCGTCAAATGCAAACGAGCATCCAGGACACATCAGAGCGCCTAACATGCGCGCAGCGACAAAATTTTGTCGACGCTTTTATCGTGCATTTGTCTCGTATTCGCACGAGTAAGAGCGAGACAAAACAGTCGACAAAATTTGTCGCGGCGCGCATGTTAGCCCCGCAGGAAAAAAAGACGTTGTCCGTTTCTTGAGTGTGCGCGTCTGGATTTGTATTAATGTGCGTGACTAGGAAAGAGTTGACGCTTTATAGCATGGTTTTATCTATAGCAATATGATGTAAGACAATCTTACTCACAATGTGTAAATTTTCAATTTTGATCGATTTTCTTATTAAAAATCTCAGTAATTAACGATAAAATCGTTGTCAAAGACTTACTTGTAAAATGATAATTCCGGACTCCTAAGCCCCCTTTCGTTGATCTTGATGAACAGTTCACAGCCACACATGACATGCCTTCATTTTATGAACTTAAATTTAGTCAAAGCATTGTAATTAATTCATATTTTGAATTTTTATACAATCACACCGCAATGTTTTGATACACCAAGTGTATCACTGTCAACAAGAAATGGCCAACCTTCACACAGTATACGGATACGGATACACGAACTCTTCCTCCAGTAATGCTTCCTCCATGGGATCCATTTTGTTTCGGTTCTTATTGTATTGCCGGCTCCACACGATCGTTCAACAGTCCAACACTCCCACATGACTCCAATCTCTCCCAACTCACTATCGATACACAAAAAAGACTCTCAACACCGTTTAAACATTCACTAACTATTCTATCTCTCCACAGTTCCACACGTGGACTACGTAGAGTCGTGGACAAACAGTTGGACACTTGGCTTGGACGATCGTGTGGAGCCGATAACGATTCAATCTAAGCGCTCTTACGCACTAGCGGTTAACCGCGGGGGCGACTAACCGCGCGGCTAGCCGCTTTTCCAGTTTAATATGCAACCGCTTATGATTATACGCACTAAATCATAAACGGTTGCATATTAAACTGGAAAAGCGGCTAGCCGTGCGGTTAGCCGCCCCCGCGGTTAACCGCTAGTGCGTAAGAGCGCTAACCAATACTGCATCGATCAGCGTTGAACCTGTAAATAGGAATCTCACAACAAATTAGGTATTCTTTACGTTTTTAATTTAATAATAATAAAAAATCCAACTCTTGTAAAATAATAAAAAAAACTATTGTGGTCAGTAAGCCTGCATAGAATATAATAACAAGCGGATATTGAAGCAAAAAGCCTAGGTTCCAAATGAAATTATGCTAGCCAGATTGCTGTTGAGAAAATTAAAAAAAAGTTGAAATTGACGCCGAAACCATAGCCGCCATTATTGTGAAATAAAATTTTCAAAATAAATTTCACGTGCTCCTAATCGAGTGCGGCTATAATTAACTACATTAGTAAGAAATCTATAAATCATGGCTGACAACGACGATCTTTTGGACTACGAAGACGAGGAGCAGGCGGATCAGCAGACCGCTGACGGAGCGACAGAAGCGGCGCCAAAGAAAGAGGTTAAGGGATCCTATGTATCTATCCACAGCTCTGGCTTTAGAGATTTCTTATTAAAACCCGAGATATTGCGCGCCATCGTCGATTGCGGCTTCGAGCATCCATCAGAAGTGCAACACGAATGTATTCCGCAAGCTGTCCTTGGTATGGATATCCTGTGTCAAGCCAAGTCCGGCATGGGAAAAACCGCCGTATTTGTCTTGGCGACGCTACAGCAGCTGGAGCCGTCAGAAAACCACGTCTACGTCCTCGTGATGTGCCACACCAGAGAATTGGCTTTCCAGATTAGCAAGGAATATGAGCGTTTCTCCAAATACATGGCCGGCGTCAGAGTATCAGTGTTTTTCGGTGGAATGCCCGTGCAGAAGGATGAGGAGGTCCTAAAAACTGCGTGCCCTCATATCGTCGTCGGCACGCCCGGCAGGATTTTGGCGTTAGTAAACAGTAAGAAACTGAACCTAAAACATTTGAAGCACTTCATACTTGACGAATGTGATAAGATGCTCGAATCTCTAGACATGAGACGCGACGTCCAGGAGATATTCAGGAACACCCCTCACGGTAAGCAAGTGATGATGTTCTCTGCGACCTTGAGCAAAGAGATCAGGCCAGTGTGCAAGAAGTTCATGCAGGATCCCATGGAAGTGTATGTGGACGACGAAGCCAAGCTGACATTGCACGGCTTGCAGCAGCACTATGTTAAACTTAAGGAGAATGAGAAAAATAAGAAGTTGTTCGAGCTGCTTGATGTACTGGAGTTTAACCAAGTAGTCATATTTGTGAAGTCTGTCCAACGCTGCATAGCTTTAGCTCAACTGCTGACAGACCAGAACTTCCCAGCTATCGGGATACACCGGAACATGACTCAAGATGAGCGTCTCTCCCGCTACCAGCAGTTCAAGGAGTTCCAGAAGAGAATCCTAGTTGCCACCAACTTGTTTGGAAGAGGAATGGACATTGAGAGAGTGAATATTGTCTTCAACTATGATATGCCTGAAGATTCTGATACGTACCTGCATCGTGTGGCTCGTGCGGGCCGTTTTGGTACTAAAGGCTTAGCGATAACGATGGTATCTGATGAGAATGATGCCAAAATCCTCAATGAGGTTCAAGACCGCTTTGATGTCAATATTACGGAGCTGCCAGAAGAAATTGAGCTATCTACTTATATAGAAGGCCGATAAATTACTAGTTCATTCCTTTTCTATCAGTGTTTGAACTTTTTGAATGCCCTGCAAACTGTTTAAGGTGTCGTTCAGACGGACACAGTCTGCAGTGGAGGTCAGTACTATTACCAATGTTGTTACTACTGTCCGCTACTGCAGACTGTGTCACTGAATGATGCTTATTATTGATTCAGAATAGTTAAAATAGTGCAGTCCATTATTGATTTACAAGTTTATAATTACGATCATCATGAAAATAGGTACATCTTTTTTTTTGACATGGTAATATGCCAGGCATTCATAAAGTACAGTTTTCTCAACACAAGTGTGTTTCAAATTATTTGACTAAGTAATGTTCACTTTACTGGGATGTAGTGTGTTGTGTGGTTTAAGCACAGATTGCTCATATCCAGATACAAAGTAACTCTAGGTTTAAAATTAAAGTAACATTTGATATTGTGATAAACTGACTTTTATTTCATTTCATACCGCAGCTGGTGGCTTTAGGGGGGGTCATACCGATTAATGCCGACGTGCTATACCGTAAATTACCGTGTTTGACGCATTTTTGTACGATTTTGGCCGGGGTCATGTCCCCCGTGACCCCCCCCCGCCCTGGGACCGCGCCTGATGTTTTGTTATTAAGAATGGAAGATGATTCGTTGATTGAGAACATTTAATTGAGTTGATCTAATAAAAATCAATCCTCCATCACAAATATCAGGGAAGTTCTTAGCAGTCATAGGTAGCACTCTTGGCAATTGAATTGTGAATACAGCAAATGATATGAATGCCAGTCTTGATGCATAAAGTTTTAATAAATAAATAAATATGGTGCCTCTTTTGTAGTGTTGTTCATAATAATGAGTACAATGACCCCTTTCAATATTTCCATTCTAACTTGCCACCTTGTAGGGTGTGACGTAATTATATTAAAGTCAAAGTCAAAAGTCAAAAGTCAAAAACATTTATTTCAATTAGACCATTTACAGGCACTTTTGAAATGTCAAACAATATTACAATAGTTGTCAGTCGGTTTGTCCGTTAGTTGAAGCTAGTTGTCCGTTCCAAAACGTAGATTCCTATGGAGAAGAACGGACAAGAAACTCCATGGTTACTCTTTTTCAATAAATTCTGTTACAGTTTCTTTGATTACAGTGATGCCCTAATATGTGAGAACTATGTTTAGTAAGGTACAAAATAATAATTATCAACTAGACAAGTGAAAAAACATTGTTTAGGCAGTCAAGAGATGACCAGCACCAACTGACAGCGCCCGTTCACGGACATGACGTGCGCATCAGCACCGTTCAACTCAACCATTTTGGAGGGAATCGAACGATCCAATACACACGCCACCATCAGCGGTACATTTAAGCGAGCATGACATGCTCTCAACTGCCATACTATAAGCTTAAAACTTAAATAGCTAGGTACATGGCACTCACATTCACAATACACAAAGAAAGTTACTCAATTACAAAACTAACGTTATTCATATGCGTACAACAAAACCAAACTTACTATTGAAAATTATTATATTAATTCATGTCAATTTCTGAATAGATTACCTGTAAATGTCAGAATAATAAAGTAATTTACAAAGTCATAAAGAAGAGCTTCAAGGGCAGATAACTCCGATTACATGAGTCTAAGTGGTTGTGGAGCAGGACCAGCATTAAGCCAAGCATTCTTATCAGCAATATAATCTTCTAATTTGTAATATGCTTGCCTACATAGTGTGCGTTTTATACAGTTTTTGAATTTATTCTCATTTAATTGAAGAACGTTGAGAGGTAGTTTATTATAAAATTTTACGCAGTACCCCATAAAAGATGTATGTACTTTGGATAATCTGTAGCGTGGTTGGACTAGTTTGTTTCCATCTCGAGTACTGTAATGATGTCTTTCGCATCTTTTACCAAATAGATGTAGATTTTTCCTAACATACATAATGTTTTCATATATGTACTGACAAGGCACCGTCATGATATTAATTTCTTTGAACAGTTCCCTAAGAGATTCGCGACTGCGAAGCTTATAAATGGCTCTGATAGCTCTCTTTTGCAGAATAAAAATAGATTCAATGTCTGCAGCTCGTCCCCACAATAATATACCGTAAGACATGATGCTATGAAAGTAACTAAAGTAGACCAGTCTCGCGGTATCGACGTCTGTTAGTTGCCGAACTTTCCTAACTGCATATGCGGCTGAACTAAGCCGCCCTGCAAGGGATGTTATGTGAGGACCCCATTGAAGTTTCGAGTCAAGCGTGATCCCTAGAAACACTGTATCATTAATAAACTCGAGTTTTTCCTTATTCAGTACGACGTCACATTCACTACTTTTAACATTCGGTAAGGCGAACCTTAAATTGCATTAAATATACATACATATGCAGCGAAGGTAATTCTCTGCATTTTTTAAAGTTAAAACTTACAATGCTCATTATTTTTACCAAGGTCAATCAAGGACATGTTGTCCTCTTAAAAAAAATAACAAACTATTTTTATTAGATATAAAAATATTTATTCTTATTTCACAATATTGGTAACAAATACGTAATAATAACACAATCTACTATGCAGTACTTAATGTTCTCCTTCCCAGACACACCTACCTACATAAATCAACAAACTACTAGGATTCAAGTTCTTATAGTATAAACAGTGACATAGCAATAACAAATACTTTGTATGTAAAGTTATTTTAGATTTAAACAACATGATATGGCATAAGTACCAGCATTCTTTTACCATCAAGTCCCATAAAACCTTTAAAAAACATTAGTTAATTCCTAAGTACACAGACTTTTTAGGCCCATCAAAAGTTTTCTCATGGGTAAACCGCGTGATAAGATCAAGGGCCCATTTGGGCTGGTCCCCAGGCACCATGTGTCCTGCGTTCCTCACCAAGATCTCTACCAGCTTGCCAGCCTGTTTCACATAGCCCGCCACTTCTCCATCCACCTTCCAAACATACCTCTTTGCAGTCTTATATTCTTCTGCACCAGTAAAGTTGAGGTTTCTGAGGTAATTTACAGTTAAGGGATATGCCACAATGATGTCTAATTGACCATTGTAGATGACCACATAGTAATGATCTAGTAGCTCCGATATCCATGGGGCTACGGACTTCATCACGTCTTGCTTGAGATGCTTTTCAACTACTGATCCGTTGTGAAAAGGCAAGTTCCCAACATGAATCATTTTACGGACCGCAGTTTTCTGTAGCATCGGTCCAAAGTCTTCATATTGGGTGTAGTCTTTCGTGTGCAAGAAGTTGAAGTAGAAATTGAAGCCTGTCAAGTTTGTGAAGAGACTCTTGCCATCTATCATGTCGCCGTTCAACAGCGAATCAAATGTTGCAAACGCATCATCCCATTTACCTTGTTTGATAAAGTTTTTAGTTTTGTTTTCATATTCTTCAAATACTTTAGCACCATTTGAATCAATGAGACCGATTTGATACAAATATTTCCCATACACTAACTGATGCTCTGGATCGCTCAGACCGTTGCCGATAGCAATGCCCTTCATGTTAATTTTTAGCTTTGCGGTTGGGTTCTTCTTGTGAATGGTGTATGCTAAAGCAGGCACGTATTTCCCTCCATAAGACTCACCAGTCACAAAGAACTTGTTCTGCTGCAGGTCAGGAAACAGCTGGAAGAACTGTATCAATGTTGAGTACAGCTGTTCACCGACCTGCGTCTCGTCAGTGCAGTATCCTCGGCTGTCGTTAGTGAAGCTGAACCCAGTACCAACAGGGTTATCTATGTATATCATGTGATGGCTCAAAGCCCAGTTGTACTTACGCCTCTCGAATTTATCTCTACGCACTCTAATTGGGCCATTTTCTGTAAACAAACCGTACAAGGAGGTCGCGCCGGGCCCGCCCTGCAGCCACACGACGACGGGCGCGTGCTTGTTATCCGGCACCATCGCAGGGAAGTACCAGAAGAATTGGTTGGAGTCGTAAGTCTTGTTTACAGTGAAATATCCTGCGTAACTCTTGATACGCAGGCTTTCCGTGAAGGGTACGCGCGCGAGACGCCTGCCTTCCTCAATTTTCCCGCTCTCGATGTACGGAGTGACGAACAAAGGCGGTCCCGGGTCACCTCCATCGCGTTCGCCAAGGTTCAGCTTCGGATACCGGTGGAAGAAACCCTCAGCGTTTAAAAATACTTGAAAAATTAGCAGCGCCCACAATGTACGCGCCATGTCGACTCGAATAGACGAATACTGACACTGCTTAGTTGGCTTCACCTTTTTATCATGCAGGAAAAATAATAATAATAGACGGTTGTTTGGCCGGCTTCTAGAGCGCTTTATCAATTTGTTGTTTTGTTTGTACCGTTTTCCCGTTTTCTACCGGTCGCGTTGCTGACGCCGCTGTTGCTGACGTAATTAATTAGTAGATTGACATTGACATATTAATGACATTTGACTTAATTTTTTTTTTTATTGTTGTGGCTATGCCACTGGCTTGGTTACGAGACCTTTAATTGAAAAGTCTTCATTTGACTTGACTGTGTTGTGCAGTGTTGCCAACTGACGCCTTTATTTATCCTCATATATATTAGTAAAATATTTTGTAAAAACTTGCTAGATTGCCCGATTATTCTACTAGAAGTAATGGAAGTAGCTAGAGTCTCGCAAACGAAAGCTGAGCTTGAGATTTAATCGAAACTTTTTACATGGCAACATTCTTTATAGGGTTATATTACCAGTTATAGTTTTGTTATACTTAGTAAATATTTCAAATAGTCATATTTACCTTATTCGCATAATTATGTGATAAATGGTTTATTTAATAGGTAGAATCTTTATCAAATTAATCTACGTAAAATTAAAACATAATTACGTACCTACCTTTTTTACTTACGTTCGATTTTTCAATCATCAGTTAACTTTTTCTGAGGAATAGATGTGGTTGTTTGGCATCTTTTGTGTAGAAAATAATTATGTAAAACCAACCACCGCATTTATTTTTCAAACAATTGAAAAAAATCCGCCATGTGTTTTTTTTTATTTGCCCCGCTTTTTCAGGATCAGCTTTCGTTTGCCAGACTCTAATGCAGGGCCCTTAGACAAAGCCATAATTATGTAATTTATTAATATTTAATTTAACATTTTTATGTTTAAAAATCTCGTATGCACCGGCACGTAACTTGGCAAGAGTCGTTAGATGCGCAGCAGAAGTCGTTTTGTAGGTCTTTTTGGTGGTCAAGTTTGGCGCGGGATATGAGCCACGAATCACGATGAGCGAACTTACCCCCACTATGCCAAAACCTTGCCAAGTTACGTGCCGCGGGGACTGTATGCTTTTGAACAGATTGGGCGTTTGTGCACTACAGACGTTTTCCATTCGCAGTGTTGCCAACTTAGTGGATTTTCCACTAATACTGGTGGTTCAGACCCCTTTTTCAGCGGAGGAATTTTGTTTTTAGTGGCTGGTGGTTTTCGCTAGTGGTTTAGTTTATAACAATATGTGGTAAGCAAAACATTATCAGCTAACACATAAACGATGTTTTTGTTATGAAAAGGGCTTTTGTCACAAGGTTTTTACATAATTATGTAGACAATACTAGATTCAGGAATCCCTGCCCCTCCCCAGAGTTATTTGTTTCAGTCAGCTTTTCATTTATCGCGCGGACTTAGGTACAAGTTTTTTTTTTTGGAGTATGTGCTCAAGTTTTTTTTTTAATGATTCCGGCTTTTAGTGGTTTCTGGTGGTTTGAACAGTTACTTTTAGCGGATATGGCAGAAAAAAGTTGGCAACACTGTCCATTCGTATTCAGTTTTAAACGGATTTTTAGCCAATAGGCCTGTTTGATGACCGGTTAAGCAGTGACGGCTGTTAGAAGCCAACTGCGAGAGGCCCTTCAAAAAAAAAAAAAAAAAAACAATAGGCCTGCAGAACGATCCTCACCACTTTTTAAAATGTATGAAAAAAAAAACGGTCCGTGAAAAAACGCGCTGTAAACGTTTAGTGCACAAACAGCCATTGAGTTTTTGAACGATCCATGAATTTACTTTTCTTGACATACAAAACTTCAAAAAATTACAGGTGACCAACCAAAATCGAAAACGTCATTGTCAAGCGGTCATCGACATCATACCGTACGAAACCGATTGTTTATTTTATTTTTATTTTTCCCAATATAAACAAATCTAAAAAAGTACATGTGATCGGTGTTATATCTTGTGACTTTGCTAATATATTGATGTGACAATTATCTGGCTTTATTCATTGACTGCACCATGATGAAGATACAACATAATTCTTGGAAAATGTGGACACTTTTACTCGCGTTATTGAGTGCACTTGTGGTAAACGCTACTTTCTTTCCTAATGTGTATCCGAGGTTAAAACTGGACGCTAGATCGCCGAAAGACGCTGGTAATCCTCTGTTCATCACTCCATATCTCAAAAAAGGTTCGATAGCACTCGCGCAAAACCTTTCCCGGGTATCTTTAACGGATAAAATAGGATTCCGTAGTCACGCCGGCTTTTTTACGATCGACGAGAAATACAATTCTAATTTGTATTTTTGGTACTTCCCGCCTTTCTCTAAGAAGGAAGGAACTCCTGTCGTCGTCTGGCTGCAGGGTGGGCCTGGAGGAAGTTCACTTTTTGGCCTGTTTACTGAGTTGGGTCCTCTCATAGCCAAAAAGGAAGGTTTTACTTTAAGAAAATATCATTGGGCTCTGAACTATCACCTCATTTTCATTGACAACCCTGTGGGTACTGGGTTTAGCTTCACAAAAAATGACAATGCATATTGTACCAATGAAGATTGTGTTGCTAAAGGACTGTACTCAACATTAAAACAGTTTTTCCAACTATTTCCAAATTTAAAGAATAATGACTTGTATTTAACAGGTGAATCTTATGCAGGAAAGTATATACCATCTCTTGGAATGGTAATACATCAAGAAAATGCCAATGGTAATGAAAAAATCAATTTAAAAGGCATGGCAATGGGCAATGGGTACTGTGACCCAATAAACCAATTGGATTATGGTAGCTACTTATACCAACTTGGATTAATAGACAGTAATGAGTTGAAAGTATTTATAAAATATCAAACTGAGATTTCTAATCAGATTGAGAAGCAGAATTGGGAACAAGCGGATGTACTTGCAGACCGACTGATGGATGGAGAGTTAACTAATTTCTCATACTTCAAATTTTACACAGGTTTTGATAACTACTACAACTTCTTACAGTCAACATCGGAGGATGACATGACAGTGTTCACGGACTTATTGTATAATGACAATATCCGCCGTAGTGTGCATGTTGGAGGATTACCATTCAATGACGGACAACAAGTCCAGCTACGGTTAGCACTTGATATGCTGAAGTCTGTAGCCCCAGTGATATCAGAACTATTATCGCATTATCAAATAATGTTTTATAATGGGCAACTTGATATTGTTGTGGCATACCCACTGACAGAAAACTTTTTACGTAATTTAAAATTTTCTTCATCAGACGAATATAAAAATGCCAAAAGGATTATATGGAAGGTTGATGATGAAGTGGCAGGGTATGTGAAGAGAGCTGGGAATCTTACTGAGGTCTTGGTCCGAAATGCTGGTCACATGGTACCAAAAGACCAACCAAAGTGGGCCTTGGACTTGATCACGAGATTCATAGACAATGATTTTGACTTTTAAAAGTTTCATAACCTTGTTTGGCTCATGGGTGATGGTCTATAAACTTATTATTATGCATAGTAACAAAATATGATGTTAAAACCCAATGTTCCTACTTCTATAATATTTTTTCTGGTAAGGTAAGGTATGATTAGGTATGACTTGTAATACAATTTGACATATTTTAATTGGCGGCGCTGCTGGCGTCGCCACCATGGCATCCCAATGAGATATGGCTCTAAATCTTGTCGCGAACTCACTAAGGGTAAGGATTCGCGTACCACTTTGAAAAATATATTATGGCGAAAAGACGTTTAGTCATTTTAAATAAATGTTGATTTTGTCCATATAAATAATTAAACTATTGATTGTATACCATTTTGAAACAAGCTGTGTTAAAAAAAAAAACCGGCCAAGTGCGAGTCGTACTCGCGCACCGAGGGTTCCGTATCCGTTTTGGACGTATAAAGTGAAGAAACCGGACTGCATAACTAGGTTTGTTTGTGAAGGAATTTTGATGATTTTGAAAAAACTGCACTAGTTAGGAACATCGTTATATTTTTGTGCAATATTTGGGTCAATTCCTATCAGCTCTAATTATTTCAGATTTTTCGCTCCGCAAACTTCGGAGATAAGGGGGGGGGAATGGAATTATTTTAGAGATTTTTCATCATATGTCGAAAACTGTGAGACATCAAATTCAATAAAAATATATTTTGAAATGTGCAGATCAAGCCCTTTCATAAATGATATGCCACTTGACCTAGTAACCCCACTTTAATATTTTGGACCCCCACTCTGGCCCCTTTTGCAATGAAAATAAAAATATTTTTTGACTTTTTTCATTTACAATAAAGTTGGACAAGCATTCTTTATAACTGTTCCAAATTTCAAGTCGATAGCATTAGTAGTTGCTGAAATAACCAGGTGTGACAGACAGACAGACAGACAAAGTTGCACCATAAGGGTTCCTTTTTTACCATTTTGGTACGGAACCCTAATATAAGATCAATTAATTCTATGCATATAACGTAAAATATATTGTAATTTTTATATGATTGAAAATAAAATACTTATATTTTTTATTATCAATTGTTTTATTTCATTATGCAACTAAATATCTAAATAAATACTAATAACTAAGATCTTATAATTGAGGCTGTGAGAGCTAGAGTGGCCTATCATTTCTGGACACAATTGATTTCAATTGTGTCTGAAAATAATAGGCCACTCTGGCTCTCACCGCCTCAATTAGAAACACAGTCACAAATTAAAAGAACGGTAGTTTTTTTGTTATTAAATGTAGGTAATTTGATGACGGACGCCAGTCAGCAAAGTCAAACATTTTGCCCAGTGATACGAGTGGTTAGCAACACTATAAAGATCTTACCTAATTCAGTGCTGAAAGGCATTAATTAAAGTCAATAGTAGGTATGTGGATCTATTACTAGCTCTGCTATTAAATTTTAATCAACACATAGAAGAGGTTCTCAATTTTATTCAAGTGATATTTTTTTGTTACTACTGTTCTTTTACTTCTCATAACACATCACACACACACGCATAATAATTCCATAAAAATATATTATTACGACTGGAAACCGACTTCAAATAAGAAAATACAGGAAAATTATTAATTATTATTTTACAAAATCATAATGCAAATAAGGATGAGCGATGAGAATTATTAATAGTATTTTGAATTAACAACTGATTGTAATAATTATTTCATTTGGTAGTGTGAATTATGGTTAATTATTAAATCATCTAAAAACCTAAGTATACCTAATATTTTAAGGCACTTTTTATGACAATTTTGTGATTTATGTCTGAAAACTTACTTAACCTGACTTCATAGAAAATAATATGTAGTTCCTGTAATACGTGTTTGGATATTAAGGCCGCGGCCGCACCGGAACAGCGACGCGACGGCGATTTCCTGAACAAATAAATTTCGCTTGTTTCTGCAGTGTGGCCACCGACATTTATGTTTATATGAGGTTGTTTTCACGAAATCGCCGCCGCCGTCGCGTCGCTGTCGCCGTACCGGTGCGGCCCCAGCCTAAGATAGTCAAGTTCATAATTAATAACATTCAAATTGCTTTGTTTGTAACAATTGATGCAATTAACTTACGATCGAGAATAATTATGTACAATAAGGCTATATCCTAGCTACAGCGCGTCACGTTAAATTATAAGTATGTTTCTAACATTCATATTCCTACTTAGTATTAGTTATGTTCACAAAATTCGTACGTATCCTACTTGGAATCAGGGGGTCTACTCTCTAAGCACGAAATCCGTAGTTTTCTTACTGCGTATCACCTTACTTAAGATTACTTCGGGGCCCGAACTAAGAATGAATGATAGCACGATTTGACAGTTGACAGTCCCTACTCCCGATGTGTTTCAATCCATCCGAAAAATTGAATTTGACACTTGTTTTGACGGAATCTTATGTCTATTGTACTTTCGGACGGGCCCGTATCTTCGTTGACGGACTTACAGAGTAGACCCCCAGTAACGGCCTTTACACTAGTAGTTATACTAGTTATACAAATTTAAGTTTTTACCCAAATTCATATCATAATGTCGCTGTCGCCATCTTCATAGTTGCGTTTCTGTAGCTAGGATGCTAGGTTCCGAAGCTCCGCTAAGCTAGTAAGGCAGTCAAAGCGTCGAGGAACTGAGCGCGTTGAGCTAATGGCAGTGTGATGATGGACGAGTCCACGTAGTCCAGAGATACTGACGCGCCGCACTTCGTGGCCGCCTGCTCGAACGCCGCGCCGAATAGACTGTGAACAAACATTTTGACAAAATGAAATTATTTATTCTGTAAGTAGGTTATAAATAACGCTTTTACACGTCAATATTTTTTAACTAGACTTTTGCCCGCGACTCCGTCCGCGTGGACTACAATGAAATGACCAGTTTAAATGACCTCCGTAGTGTAGGGTGGCTAGTACTACCAAGAGATCAAGCTGTATCTCCGGTTCATCCCACCGGAATTAGATGAAACGTAGCTTAGATTTTAAGTTGGACCCCAAGCTATCGAACCGTGAAAACCACATCAAAATCCATTCAGTACTTTTCGCGTGATGCGCGCACAAACAGACAAAAAATAAAAAAAAAACTTTTTTGTATGGTTACGTCCCAGTACCCTAACCCAATTGTTTTTAGGGTTCCGTACCTCAAAAGGAAAAACGGAACCCTTATAGGATCACTTTGTTGTCCGCCGTCAGTCACCAGACCATAAGTGGAGCCATCTGCTCATAGATGGCGCCATTGGAAGTATGCAGTAGCGCCATCTATGATAATATGTCGGAACCCTTAAGGCGCGAGGCATACTCGCACTTGTCCGGTTTTTTTCCGGAATATCTTCAATGTACAGCTACACGGCTTTTTTACAATTTTATAATAGTATAGACTAGATGAGGTCGGTGTTTCCCACCCGACCACCTTTGAAAAGAAACACCGAAACAAAGGTCATGAATTCAGTGCCGGGCCGCGAGAATGCGCGCTTAAGATTAGATGTTACGTTCATTGAATTCACGAAATAAAACCCGGAAGTGCGAGTACGACTCGCGCCCTGAGGGTTTCGAAATATGCAACAGCGCCATCTATGAGTAAGATGTCGCTATTACATACTTCTAGTGGCGCCATCTGTGAGCAGATGCCTCCACCTGTTAAGGGTTTTGACATACGGACAGACGGACAACAAAGTGATCCTATAAGGGTTCCGTTTTTAGGGTTCCGTACCAAAATGGTAAGAAAGGAACCCTTATGGTGCGACTTCGTCTGTCTGTCTGTCTGTCTGTCTGTCTGTCACACCTGCTTATTTCAGCAACTACTAATGCTATCGACTTGAAATTTGGAACAGTTATAAAGAATGCTTGTTCAACTTTATTGCAAATGAAAAAAGTCCAAATATATTTTTATTTTCATTGCAAAAGGGGCCGGAGTGGGGGTCCGAAATTTTAAAGTGGGGTTACTAGGTCAAGTGACATATCATATGTAAGGGCTTGATCTGCACATTTCAAAATATATTTTTATTGTATTTTATGTCTCACAGTTTTCGACATATGATGAAAAATGTCCAAAAAAATACCATTCCCCCCCCCCTTATCTCCGAAGTTTGCGGGGCGAAAAATCTGAAATAATTTGAGTTGATAGGAATTGACCCAAATATGGCACCAAAAATACAACGATGTTCCTAACTAGTACAGTTTTTTCAAAATCATCAAAATTCCTTCACAAACAAACTTAGTTATGCGGTCCGGATTTTTTCACTTTATACGTCCAAATATGATACGGAACCCTCGGTGCGCGAGTACGACTCGCACTTGGCCGGTTTTTTTTCTTTTGAGGTAGGGACTTCTACCCATTCTCATTTTGTAAGTGGAGACGATACTTAAGTCCGATATTAAAGAAAATAAAGACGATATTAAAATTCTTATATTTTAATTTTCAATAGTACTTGTAAACTCTGTAAACAAACTTTCTATACAAATTCATCAAATTTTGACAATTTGCCATACTGATATTGTTTACAAAGTTTACAAATTCAATTGACATGGACTTTAGTAAGTTAGGCCGCTAGGTCAACAATGTATAGTAGTATCAACAAGTAAAAGCACTATAGGCCGACCGTTTAACTCGCGTATCGCCTAAGGGGGTAGAAGGGAGCGAGGGGAGATGTTAGCGGATGGGTGAAAGGGGTGCGCGGAGCAGAGAGCTTATTGACTCCGTGTGTAGCGTTACCCGCCCCCGCTCCCTTCTTACCGCAGGCGATACGCGAGTTAAACGGTCGGCCTATAGTATACATACTTCCTGGGTTCATGCTGGTATCGTGGCGGCACGCCCAGCAGCAGGCAGGTGGTGTCGTCCGCGGGCGCGCTGGCCACCACTGCGCGGGCGCCACTGCTGGCCGCGCTGGCCCAGCGCGCCGCCACGCCCAGCCACAGTGGGCCACGCACCAGCCGCGCCTCCGGAGTACCCTGCGGGGTAGGACGGTACGGGAATTACATTACCTGCACACACTATAGAAACAGGTTTTATCGACGGAGAATAGACAAAATGACAGATTGTAGAAATATTTCTACCAATTTAGCATGGCAATGTTAAAAAAAAGTGGTCAAGCATCCTACTAATATTATTAACGTGAAAGCTTGTGAGGATGTAAAGATGTATGGATGTTTGTTACTCTTTCACGCAAAAACTACTGAACGGATTTTGAAGAAACTTTACAGTAATATATTACTGTAAAGTTTCTTCAAAAAGGGTACTTTACAGTAATATATTACTGTAAAGTTTCTTCAAAAAGGGTACTTTAGAGTAATATATTACTGTAAAGTACCGTTCAGTAGTTTTGGGGTAAGTGTGGGGTAAAAAGTAGCGAAAAAAGTAAAAGTAAAAGTACCCATCATCCGAGCGCGGATTACGGGTTGCCACAATACGAGTTACGTCCGAGTAGGGATCCGAGTCCACTCGGTCCGAGCATACTCGGACCGTGTCAACGCGGCTTAATGAGCAGCCAATTTGTTAAAGTATCACTTACATTTGATAAAAAAAAAAATTTCTTCGTTCCGCTATCGTAATTTGTTTTTAATCGACTTCTAAAAAGAAGGAAGTTCTGCATATTGTTGGTTTTTTTTCAACGTTACAATAAAATGACTATAGAATCTCACCTCCTGCACTATGAAGTAACTGAAGGGTCCAGCCAGGTGTAGCTTGCGACCGCTAAGGGTCGCGTGCATAAGACGGGCGACTGCTTCCAATGCCCGCTGTGCGGACAGGCAGCCGAGCCGCCGGCTGTCGTTGTCGCCGCTGGCAGTGTCCAAAGCCGCTAGGGCGTGCTGGAAGCCTTCCGCTTTTGGATACGTCTCCTAGAATAGGTTAATAGGTCATTAACACTGGTAACAACGTCTAGGCAAAGGCTTTAGATAGGAGTTCATCTTGGTACAGGGTTGGCATAAGGCCTATCGCAGACGACAGTCTTGTTATCGAATCTGATGCGCTCGAATAATCTGTGCACTAAGTTTCACAGATTGTTCGACCGCTGCAGAGTCGATGGCACAAAAAGTCTGTTGTCTGTGGCAGGCCTAATTAAAACAACTTGCCAACCCACCGCCTTCTGAACCTGCCGATGTACTTAGATCTAAAAGATGTAAGATCAAGGTGCCACGGAATGTTGGAGTTATTGTAATATGAGCAATGCAGACAGTAGAAAACCGGGCCTACTTTCACAATATGGGACATGCCATTAACCAATATGACGATAAATATAGTCTATTGATACGTAAATAATAATTCATTGAACAATACTTTTCCCAGGGAACAGGATATTTCATACAAGAAGGTCGTGTGTGTCGGCACGGGCAGCTTGTGTTTGTACGTTATAGTTATACGTTACATGTTCAATGAGCCCCATGATCGCGTACACTACGTCCATCGCGGCGAGCGTGGGCGAGTGCTCGCGTTGTAACAGGAAGGTCGTGTGTGTCGGCGCGGGCAGCTTGTGGCGCGGGGCGGCGCCCTCCAGGGCGGCCAGCAGGGAGCGCCGGAGCTCCACGTCCATTGAACGGAAGGCCTGACGGGCTTGCTGGAGAGGTATTCTGAAAGGACAAGTTTTTGATAAGATTTGTGACTATAATTTCGCTAGTTATGTTATATCTCCTGTGCAAAACTAAGTTGGGAAAAGGCTGGACGGACGATCATTAAAAATCATTATTCAAGTACATACCCAGTATCGGCCAGCAGCTGTCTGAGGCGCGCATGTCCGGCCAGTGTGTGTAAGCGCAGGGCCGGCGCCAGGGTTGGGGCGTGACATAACGCCGCCTCCAGCGACCAGCGCCGGTATAGGGGCAGGCACACGTCCTTTTCTAAAGTAACCCGGGCACCCTGTGAAAGGAATTCGTCGACTTATACATCATCATTTCAGATGAAAGATGAGGAAGAGGAATCTACGCTTTGGAAATCGCATCTAGCTTATTCATTCTAACTGACCTGACCTTCTAAAATACCTGTAAGTGGTCTAATTTTCTTTTTTTATATTAAAGGAGGCAAACGAGCAGACGGATCACGTGATAGTAAGTGATTACCGCCGCCCATGGACACTCGCAACACCAGATGAATCACAAGTGCGTTGAAGGCCTTTAAAAAACTGCTCTTGCCTTGGGCATTGTTGAGCGCAGTTTTGCCCCCTCCACAACAATGGATTTATCAACTGCGCCATCATGTGGGGGGGGCGGGTGGAACTCCGGTACCCTCACTCACTCGGCGAAACACGACGCAAGCGTCGTTTCACGCCGGCTTTCTGTGAGGCCGTGGTATTACTCCGGTCGAGCCGGCCCATTCGTGCCGAAGCATAGCTCTCCCACGTTTAAACAAATGCTTTGGTTTTGAGACGTCCACGGACATAGACCTCCCCCAAGCATTGCCACATGACCGGTCCCGAGCTTCCCGCATCAAGCGGATTCCCGCGACCTTCACCAGGTCATCAGTCCACCTTTTAAAGGGTCTACCCACGCTACGTCTGAAACAATCTGCTGTTTCATACACTTTGTCGAACGGAACAGCTGATTATTTTATCGCGATTTCAAGGTTGATCCCATAGTAAAAGTTGTTCATAATGATGAGTACAATGACTCGCATTGTACTCATCATTATGAACAACTTTTTTCGGCTTTCGCATTATCCAAGAAGTGTGCGCGTGCATGTGACATACGTACTGTGCGGTCGGCCTCGGGCGGCGTGTGCGCGTGCATGTGAAATACGTACCGTGCGGTCGGCCTCGGGCGGCGTGTGCGCGTGCATGTGACATACGTACCGTGCGGTCGGCCTCGGGCGGCGTGTGCGCGTGCATGTGACATACGTACCGTGCGGTCGGCCTCGGGCGGCGTGTGCGCGTGCATGTGACATACGTACCGTGCGGTCGGCCTCGGGCGGCGTGTGCGCGTGCATGTGACATACGTACCGTGCGGTCGGCCTCGGGCGGCGTGTGCGCGTGCATGTGACATACGTACCGTGCGGTCGGCCTCGGGCGGCGTGTGCGCGTGCATGTGACATACGTACCGTGCGGTCGGCCTCGGGCGGCGTGTGCGCGTGCATGTGACATACGTACCGTGCGGTCGGCCTCGGGCGGCGTGTGCGCGTGCATGTGACATACGTACCGTGCGGTCGGCCTCGGGCGGCGTGTGCGCGTGCATGTGACATACGTACCGTGCGGTCGGCCTCGGGCGGCGTGTGCGCGTGCATGTGACATACGTACCGTGCGGTCGGCCTCGGGCGGCGTGTGCGCGTGCATGTGACATACGTACCGTGCGGTCGGCCTCGGGCGGCGTGTGCGCGTGCATGTGACATACGTACCGTGCGGTCGGCCTCGGGCGGCGTGTGCGCGTGCAGGTGGTGCGCGTCCAGCAGCGCGGCGGCGGGCGTGCGCGAGTGCAGCGCGGCCTGCGCGGCGCACGCCACGCTGGCCGCCCACACACTGGCCCAGCCGCAGCGCGACACCCGCCACGCCAGCTCCAGCGCTATGCAAGCACTCTGAGGACCATGACTGTGGTTAAGTAAAGGTGTGTCATGCGCCGTTTAAACAGCCTACGCTCGGCGCGGCTCGGCTCGGGTCGGAAAAGTTCGTACGACCCATCGCATGGGAACGGCGCGTGGCGCGGCACATCTCGCGGCGGACCTCACGCCGTTCGCGGCTCGAGCTAGCACTTGTCGCTTAATCGCACCTTAAGGCTACGACTACAAGGATCACATTTCGAACCAGTTTGACATTGATTCGGAATCGGAATCAAAAATAAATGGGTACAGTAATACCGTCGTATGATTCTAGCTTTAGACAAAAATAAATGCATGTTGACGTAAAAAAAAGCATTTCCTTCTTTAAATGAAATATTAAACTTTAAAAGTATAAACATGTCAACTAAAAGTACAGAGAAAAACAAATATTATATTATCTGTGAAATAGACAAGCCCAAATTCTTTTAAAATTGTAGGTATATTATGATCCAGTTATAAAAAAGTCAACTCACAGGTTTCCCATAATAAGAGAACTGCGTGTAGTTGAACATGAGTGTGTTCCTCCTCTCCTCCCAGGCGCGCCGCTCTCGTCTTTTCTCGACCATTGCCTCCAGGCCCTCGCGACCACTCTCTGACTCCTCATTCTAGCACAAAATTATTCAATAAATACTTATAAACCAGGTGCATTAACCCTTTTGCTGTCCTGTGAATCACATCCATGGCGTTTGAACTATTGCGTCTGCTTTGTGGACAGCAAAGTTGTTAAAATAGTCTCCCAGAGGCCCTAGATAAATAACTTTTCTATTAGCGTTTACGCCAAATGTTATGTACAAAATGTATGGCAATGACTTCACTGAGGTCATGTAAAATTGTGATTACCTTTGTTTAAACACTTGGACTTGGTGGATGTTTAGAGTTAGCAGTTAGCACAAACATTTTATGAAGTAAGTACTCACCTCTTCATCTTCATCGTCGTCTTTGAATATGTCGTCAAAGTTGGGAATGTTCTCTTCACTATCCTTATACACTAGCCTCACCTGAAATATAACATTTATCTTAAAAAAATGTGGGGATTTGTAGTTTCTGCTTATGTACTGTTTATAGCCTACAGAAGACTTTGTAGGACACTCATGAAGTCATGACACAAGTAACTGGGCTAGTAGATTGTATTACTGACCCTTTGATTATTTATATGTCTAGATTGTGCGGCGCCCAGTAATTCCGTTTTTGAAATGAGCCAAAAGGGCACTGGCAGACGCCCATAGAACGCTGGGCCTCAGATTGTGTAAGTCGGTACAGATATGAAATTAGTTTGGTGTGATCGAGTATTTCAAGAGTATTTAAATTCATTTTTTATTTGTTTTTGTACGTAATTGGGTTAAAGAGAAATATTCTTATTTCTGACAGTGAGGTTAAGTATGGTGTGAATGATCCAGTGAAGTACAGCGCGACTAATGAGTTCTCAATTTAAAGGTTTTAGTTGCTGTCACCATGATATTCTGTGGAAGCACGCGCCAGCCAGCATGCACCCGTTTTAGTTTTAGTGGTTTTTTCAAAATGTCAATGGCATAATCATTTTATTTCTTATTTATTTCGATTTTTGATTCCAATTCTTAATCTCTAAGATAAATTAGGCAAAGAACAATTAAAATATATTTTTATTTTTGGTTAAGCTTTTATTACTGTACCATATCAAGCCTAAAACTGCCGACGTCCTTTACAGGCTTGTGTGAGTGACAGCATTGTCTTACACTCGTGTCATTTCAAGTCATTTGCGTGTTATTTGTCCATGTGTGCATTTATTTGCAGCTATTATGGGGACCCCCTTACCTATACTTTTTTCTACATATTTGGGGCGGCGACAGTCCATCTAGACATTTAAATAATCAAAGTACTGACCCTTTATTGTTAACTTTCTTCACTGTCAGAGTGTAAAACATAGCTTGAACATGCACTTTGCTCTTTGAGTACATCAAAATAAAGCTACAGTCTATTAGAGAAACAAGCAAACATACCTGTCCATCACTATACACATTGCACACATCGGTAGGTTTGTGAGCGTCCAGCACAAAGAACACAACCTCCTCCTCGGGCTGCAGGATATCTACTAAGTCTATAGTCCCCCCACAGTTCACCAACACTACATACTTTATTTCTTCATTGTTCTCTTCGTAGGCTTGCTTCAAATCCGCGATACCCCCCACTGGCACCAAAGTATACGACACATTATCACATTTAAACAAACTCTGCAGTATTTTACAAGTGCATATAGCGTCTACGTCGTAATGAACTAACAATAACACCCTCTGGAACAAAAATAAAAAATTTATACCCAATTGAAAACAAAAAGTTTGGTTGTAAGCTGGTAAACAATGCTATCGCAGTTACTCACATTCCCCAGTAGTATGTTGTAAAAGTCGTTTTTAATATCCTCTATGAACATTTTGGAACGTCATGGACGTATAACCGGTGTTTTATAATCAGGAAATCATATTTTCAGCGAATTAAATTCTAACAGCATGAACGAAAACAAGAAAGAAAACACCTGCAAATTGAATTATTTCGAACTGTCAGAACAAATGTCAAATAAACTATTCAGGATTCCCGCCAAATATAACGGTGCGTTCAAAAATATCGGCGTTTTTTTTTTTTTTTTTTTTTTTTTTTTTTTTTTTCTTTTGGCTTAAATATCGGCGTTGTAAATAGTCCTCCGTGGTTTATTAGGGTTCCGTACCAAAATGGTAAAAAAGGAACCCTTATGGTGTGACTTCGTCTGTCTGTCTGTCACACCTGCTTATTTCAGCAACTACTAATGATATCGACTTGAAAGGAACAGTTATAAAGTATGCTTGTCCAACTTTATTGCAAATGAAAAATTAAAAAAATATTTTTATTTTCATTGCAAAAGGGACCGGAGTGGGGGTCCAAAATTTGAAAGTGGTGTTATTGGGTCAAGTGACATATCATATGAAAATGAAACATATCATATGAAATGTGCAGATGCCCATCTGCACATTTCAAAATATATTTTCATTTTATTTTATGTCTCACAGTTTTCGACATATGATGAAAAATGACTGAAAAAATACCATTCCCCCCCACCCCTTATCTCCGAAGTTTGCGGAGTGAAAAATCTGAAATAATTAGAGTTGATAGGAATTGACCCAAATATTGCACCAAAAATAAAACGATGTTCCTAACTAGTAGGTACAGTTTTTTCAAAATCATCAAAATTCTTTCACAAACAAACTTAGTTTTGCGGTCCGGTTTTTTTCACTTTATACGTCCAAAACTGATACGGAACCCTCGGTGAGCGAGTACGACTCGCACTTGGCCGGTTTTATGTATATTATTAGTATGCTCTGCAATGGACTTTTTTAACTACCTACGTAAGTAAAATCGCGAATCCAGATTTTTATGAGCCATTGCTGCTGGAAGACTTTTTCCGTTTCATATTTCTTTATACATAGCAGGAACATAATAGGTAACCTATGCCCTACAACGGGTCTATGACTAGTCGCCTTAAAACTGGATAATCACGGCTATTATTTCACAGTATTCCGGTAATGCCCATAAAATTGAAAATTACAGGCACTTTAACTTTCACTAGGGTTACAGTTAGGTAAATTGATCGCACATCAGCACAACCCTAGTTATTTAATCTCAAAACCCTTGCTGAAGTTGTTGCAGGTTGCAGGTCAAGGAATTGCAGGTTGCAGGTCATAGAGCCAATAAGTAAAACCCACGAGGTTAGTCGTCGTCCGTCGGCGTCTTTGCCAACTTAGGTACTGGTTATAAAAATACAAACAAGGGATATAATCCTACCTACCATAACTACTGAATCTCATCATCGGCCCTTTGAAACATCCACAATTGAACATGAACCTTACCATATTCGCCGCGCCATCCAAGCAGACAGGGAGTCGCTATTACTCCTCGCTATCCCACAGATTCTCACACTAAGCAAGCCTTGCACTTGGGTGCCAGTATTATTATTTTATTAACCGTCATTGTTTGAGATGTAGGTATCTTTAATAATAGGTAGGGGTAAGCACAACATAATTTAACTTTGGTTTGGTATTGCTTTGATACGAAACCAAAATTAAATTCAATAAGTTTAATTACTTACTTAGGTAGGTACCTACCTACCTACTTCAAGTAAGTAGGTAAGTAGGTATTATTTAAAAAATATAAGTTACCTACATAAGAAATCTTTATCAATGCTAAATGAGTACCTATCTTAGGTACGAGTCGACTAATTTGCATAAAAAAACAATGAGGAATAGGTACGAAGTTGGTAAGTTTATGTAATAAAATAACACATGCTACTAAAAATAATTCTTTTATTTACTTAAGTACCTACAGTAGTAAGAAGTAGTCTTTGTGGTTCTTCACTAAATCTTCTCAGGACTTCACTTGTATAATTTATTATCTTGAACCATCTTATTTTTGTTTGGGAGCATGAGCACCTCTTAGGACAGTGGCCAGCTGGGCAGCGGTCCCCCCTGATTGTACCTGACTATGGCGTCGCTAAGCTTAGGAAAAGCTTCCGCAAATTCGAACATAGCATTCAGTTTGTTATTTAATTCTGTTTTCTCCGATATCGGCAAGGATGGCGGTGTTATTACAAATTCTCCATAAGTCGCGTAGATCGCGTAATAGTTGTACAATAACTGGATATAGTCTTCTTTAGATCCTACAACCAGGTTAAGCAAAACGTAAGCATCGCTCTCATTCTCTTTGATATGGGTAACCACAGCTTGAACCCGATCAGCATCGAGCGACTGTGAGAAATGAGTGTTGTCTTCGAGATGTGATGAAGGAAGGAAGTTGTCAGATAAGGCCGTGGAACTGACCTTCTTAATTAACATTTTGTCCAAGTTCTTCAATACCTCTGTGTGCTTCAAGATCTCTGCTTTTAGTTGTCTTTTAGCAATGTGATGCTGTTTCATAGCTGCTGGGTCGCACGGCCGTTTTTGATGCTGCTTTCTCCAATACCTTTTTTCGATGATGAGCTTTCGAATGTTATCCGGTAAATATCGCAGGCGCGGCACGGGCCCATGATGTCGGCTAGCATTATGTATTTCTGGATAGATTTCTGCTCTAAGAGATTTTTCGAAGGACTCTATGCCAGTATAGGTGCCAAGTGGTTCAATCCTTTTACTGGCCCAGAATAACTTCTCTTTAGCGTCCCCCACCAGCTTCAATAAGCCTTTAGCGTCCATTATTAAAAAGTTATAGGTAAACACCAAGTTCAGCTCACTATGTAGCTTTGCAATCCGATCTAGCCACTGTAAAGGATAAGAGCAAACTGCGTTAAATTACAAGGAATGTTATGTTTTTATACCCTCTCTGTCAGGTAGATAGGTACATTTCTAGTAGACAAACTAGTTCATAGAAATATTATCACAACAATCTGAGCGCGGGAGATTATACTAAAGCTGCTACTGCTACCTACATAATTCCCCTTTGTAATCTCACTTAGGTACATTAAATTTATTCTGACTGCTTACTAAACAAACGACCTCTTTATCTAGTAATCCGTAGGTTGGTAGGTATTAGAGGAATTTACACATACCTAACCAAAGTAAAATTACTGTGTTAACAAAGTAAACAAAGGTACCTTGTCTCGGGAGAACCTGGGAGAAATTAGTACCTACCTGTATCTACCCTTTTATTTCACAAACTTAGCTGGTACTTGTAAAACAGTTTAAACAGTAGGTACCTACCTACCTACTTACTTATGTATATTTTTTTTGTTACCAACCTAAAAAAGTTTTAACCGTTTTCAGAAATATAAATTAACCAATCGAAATAAGAATTGGGCTGGCCTCGAATTAAGTGCACAAACTTCACATTACTTAATTCTTTTAAAATTATGTTTTATCTTTCAGATTTCTATAGGGGTAGGTAAATAATAGGTTAGAATAAACAAGGCACATTATTAATGAAGAGGGTAGGTAGGTCGTTACCTACCTACCTATTCATTCAGTATTTACTACCTATTCGATACACAACTCAATGTCTCAATGGGTACGGAACCAACCTTGAATAATTAACCTATGGTTATTTAGTATGGAACATTGGATTGTGATGGAGGGATGAAAAAAAATTCGCGCACCACATCATTTTGTGCGTGGTATCGTTGGATAAAAAAAAATTACTTTTAAGAAAATTTTACTCAAAGAAATCATTCCTTTATTTTTGAATAGAAAGAAAACTGCATTTAAAGATTTTTAAAAAGTTCTTGCTTCATCTGGGAATCGAACCCACCAATGTGAAAAAATGAATATCC
Source organism: Thalpophila matura (assembly GCA_948465475.1). Classification (NCBI taxonomy): domain Eukaryota; kingdom Metazoa; phylum Arthropoda; class Insecta; order Lepidoptera; family Noctuidae; genus Thalpophila; species Thalpophila matura. The sequence continues at coordinate 1,227,105 of OX419196.1, forward strand.
TGTATTTGTATGATGCCGATTGAAAGGGTTAATTATAAGCAGTAATTTCTTCTAAGACTGTCTTCTAAGAGTGTCTTAAATTAAAATACCATGGTGAAATTTTACATTTAAGTTTATCATAAGAATTAATTAGAATTACTTTCGTATCGATTTTCATAGATAGCTTTGATTATTTAATTATAAGTACCTACTTTTTTACACTGTTTTCCTTATAAGTGCATGATAAATGCAATAAAATACTATTTGAATATTATGTATCATTTTTTGAATGCGATTTTGAAAAAAATTAAATATTACGGTGTTCCTTTAATTTAGGATACCATGTTACTTAGTAAGGAATTAATGCTTACAATTAACCCTTTCAATCAGCATCAAAAAAATACAGTATGTTCATTTTTTCACCTCTAGTCGGTTCGATTGCCAGATGAAGCAAGCAACTTTTTAAAAATCTTTGAATGCAGTATTACTTAATTTTAAAAATAAAGTAATGTTTCCTTTAAGTAAAATCTTCTATAGCTACAGTATTAAGAGTACTTTCCCTTCAGGTGGCATTACAAAATTCCATCCTGTATACATATTATGCGCTCTGACAAACGTGCGAAATACTCATCCTGCGTCGCCTAACACCACAGAACAATATTACTCTAGCGAGCCTAACACACACTTGGGCGGTTTTCTAAGATTTTAAATCCCTTCTCATAAGTTATTAATATTAGTTCCATCCTCATAAACCCAAATACCTTTGAAAACGTTTAGATAGTAGGTACTTTCCCAAAAAGGGCATTGGAAGACTATATAGAACGCTGGGCTTCAGATTGTGTAGGTCGGTACACATATGAAATTAGCTTGATGTGATCGAGTATTACAAGAGTATTTAAATTCATTTTTTATTTGTTTTTGTACGTAATTGGGTTAAAGAGAAATCTTCGTATTTGTGACAGTGAGGTTAAGTATGGTGTGAATGATCCAATGAAGTACAGCCCGACTAATGAGTTCTCAATTTAAAGGTTTTAGTTGCTGTCGACATGATATTCTGTGTAGGCACGCGCCAGCCAGCATGCACCCGTTTTTGTTTTATTGTTTTTTTCATAATGTCAACGGCATAATCATTTTATTTCTTATTTATTTCGATTTTTTATTTCAATTCTTAATCTCTAAGATAAATTAGGCAAAGAGCAATTAAAATATTTTTTTATTTTTGGTTAATCTTTTATTACTGTACGAGATCAAGCCCAAAACTGCCAACGTCCTTTGGGCTAAAAACAAAGACGCGAAAATACTCATCCTATTTTTATGATTGGTTTATTGATGTATCTACCTACCATGTTCAGATAATCTGTTAAAAAGGTGTAAGTAAATACCTATGCAGAAAAATCGAAACTTAGGTAGGTACGGTACCTACTGCCAATTGCCATCTCTAGGAATTTGTTCCTTGCCTTTACCAAACTTTTTAAAGACGATTTCAATGAATTAGCATTAACAAAAATAGGTCTTTTTATATTGTTTAGTAAGCAGAAAAGTTCAATTTACAAATCTTTATTCTTTAGATACAGAACTTTTTTTATAATTTTCTGCGTGATGAGATGCTATCTTATGCGCTATTGTGCCCGGTCTCAGCAAATTTGTAGATAGCGCTTGGAAATAAGATTGTATAAGGGACTCGTCTGTTTCTTCAGGTTGTAAATATTCTTTAATATCATAACACAGATATTCTTGGGGACAATCAAGAGCTCTTAGACACCCCGCATACTCTGACCACACAAGTTTGCGCCATTTTACGTCGTGTTTCTGCGCTAATGGGACCAAAACGCATGCTGCAAAATTAGGGTCACCATAGCTCACTGACTGAAACTGCTCTAAAAACTGCGTGAAGAAATCCTGGAAATTATGCAGCCCAACCAATTGTTTGTCGAAGTTAAACTTCCATTTCTTTTTAAACAAAATCTTTTCGCACTTCCTCAATAATATTTTTATTTTGGGATCCAAAAATAAGGAGCTGTCACAAAGAAATACGCACATGATGCGGCATAGTCTGTCCGTTACATTTATGTCGTTCAAAAGGTCGGGAAAGCAAAGTTCATTGAACAATATCCACTCCAAACTACATCTGATGATAAACTCTTTTTCGGCTGCAATTCTGTCAGCAACTTTCTTAGAGTGTTCTCCAACAATTTTGGGGCCATTATCCACCTCTTGACTCCTGCTGTACAGCGTTAATATCGGCAAATAAATCCAGTCTCTCGGCAAAATTGGCTCCTGCCAACTCTTAAACCTTATATTAGGACCGGTATCTCTAAAATTGATGTTCACTACCTTACTATAACACAGTTTTATCTCCTCGATCGACGTCAAAGCTTTAGAAAATCCGTCGGCATCCGTTAAATTTACAAGATGTAACAGTCTTTCAGCTGTGAACCAATGCTTGTTGAATACCACATAGCCAAAAAGAAAATCTAATTCGTATTTTTTATCATTTCTCAAAATGTAACATAACTTGTTAGCTACAGTGTAGAGCAAGTCTTTACTTCCTTCCGAGATGTCATATTGTGTAGACAATTTTATAATACTGAAAACAAAATTGGTTTCCATTCTTGTGAACCAGTTATCACACAAACTTGGCACTTTATTGCTTAGTTTGCTTAAATACATCGACAAGTGTCTCAAGAACGTCTCGGAAATTTCTTTATCATTCACATAAGTCAGTAGATTAAACAGTGAAGCCAAAAATGGCATAGGTGATGCAATATTCAAAATTGGTAATACTTTCTGTGGTGAGTCTATAACAGACCCTCCAAGGGACATCAAATTAGTGGTCAAGTGCAGGTCTTTATTTTCCAATCCAGACAATAGATTAGAACTGGGTATAAGATTTTTAATAATCATTTCGAATCCTTGAGACTGAGACAGAGTCCTTAGAGAGTCATTTAGGAACTTCATTGGAAGATTTTCTATCAAGGTCACAGTCTTGCAGCAGTCAATAGCTGAACAAAGGAGCCGCAGATGTCCACAAGTATAACTGCTAGCATGTGACAGCTGCCCCATCCATTTCTGAACACCTTCTTTTAGAAGAGGATAAATTTGGGATTTGTAACTGTCCATGCCACCCAAGATACATCGTAAAAGTCTATTTACTAGTTGAAGGACTACTGCAGCATGGGTGGCTGATAGAATTGAAGATTCCACATATATATCAGTCCCTTTAACATGTTTATGTAATGCAGTTACAATTACAGGAAATAATGAAATAGCCACATCAGTTCCTAGTCCAAAACATAGTAGGTTTGAGAGAGTACAAAAAGCTTCTATCTGTATTTTCAAGCCATATGTTCTGTCAACCCCAGAACTTATGTACTCTGATATTGGTTTCAATATATCATATTTGGTCATTAATATTCTTGTGACTTCAATGGACTGCAATGACATGATTCTAATGAACTTTAGTGCGGCCAGTATTGGTTTTCCATTATATACAATATTGGGATCAAACACAAAGTTAGTGCTAGTGACTGGAACAAAGTTTCTTATAATTGTTTTCATCAAGTGTTCCATTTCAACAATTTTAAGTGCTGTTTCGACTGAATCTCTTGTTAATCTGCACAATATTTGCAATGAGTATTGTACACAGTTGAAGTTGGGTTTTATGGTCTCCAAGATATAGTAAAGTCTCTGAAGGATTTCTGTTCGCTGTAGTGCAGTCATTATATCAATTTCTGCTAAATGGTAATCTGTAAACTCTGATTCTTTTGACTGTAATTCTTCAATTTCTGACTTGTCATTTTCCAGACATGGTTGTAGTGTGCCCTCTTCAAAGCCAATCAAAGCATCTAAACTTGCTTCATCAATTCTGTTATAAAGCAAATTCCTCATTGCTCTCAGGGCTGGTTCTAGAATGATCACTTTGTTGTCATCCATAGCTATTCTGACAATAAAGAATAATTTACTTATAGGTATTTCAATGACATTTTTATACGTGCCTGCACTGTAATATTCTAGAATACCAGCGATTGTGTTGAGAGCTACAACTCTTTGTTGGGTGATTGCTGATCGGGTTAATTCAACCAATTCTGTGATTGAATATCCTGGTCTGTGAGGTTCATTACCGTGATGGAATAGCGGTTTTGTCTTCTCATTGTATTCCATTGTGTATGGTAAAAGATATCCATTGAAATCAAATCTTGCTTCATACGGCTCATCGGCTCTTATTCTCTTGCTTTCTTCTATACCTTTCATCCATTCTAGTTTATCTTTTTCTAATGAATCAAAATGAAGCCATTTATTTACTTCCGGATGAGTCAAAACATCATTTTCCCATAGGTAATTGTTTTCAGGTATTGCAACAGGTATTGCATCCATGTTTTCTTCAATAGTAGTTTTGTTGTCCATAACTTTGCTTGTAAGCGCTTGTTGTGATTTGGAACTTTCAGGGTTAGCAGGTTGTTGTCGTTTGGTTTTTAAAAATTGTACCACTTTTGGATCTATATTTGAAAGCAGTTTTCTTCTTTCTTCAAGGATATCCTGTTCTGACATTTCACTTAGTAGCTTAACATTTTCACTGTGAATAACATCTGCATCTTTGGATGATATTATGAAACTTTTTTTTGGCAAGTTTATGTTAGCTGATTTTTTAGTATCTGTACTAGTTGATGGTTCATCAATATCCATATTCACACTCTCATTTTTATTTACATTTTGTATTGCATTTCTTTTACCAAATAAAGATGATCTCTTTGTGACTACAGGAAATCCTTGTGCAGGCATCTCTTTAGCATGAAATTCGACAAAATCAGAAACATTTCTTTCAACAATATTGCCTATTATTGAAGGTATAACTTTAGGAAAGTATACATTATCATCGTCAACTTCCGGCTCAGCTATCTCTGGCTCCTCTAGGTTTTTTTCCAAGATCTCACCTACAACAGAAGAGGAGGCATCAAATCGAACTTTCTTTTCCGCCTGACCTTGGAGACCTTTAGCCTGGGCATATTTTGAAGGTTTCCAGCTTCTCTCAGCTATATTCAGCCTTTTTGTGCGCTCCCGCGGACGTAAATTAGTAACTGCAGCTGCTGGTTGCAAATTCTGACTTTGTTTTTCCTTAAGAAATTCTTCTTGCATGCGGAGAATATCGTCTTCATCTTCACCAGGTTTTGGGCGTTTCAACATAATTTATTTTACAAGAAATGTATAATAAATCACAACAAATTACGATAAAGATCTCTTTACTATACGAATTTACGCTCCTATTTCAGGTTATTTGTTTTGAGCTTTTGACAGGCGTCTGGCAGAAGCAGTTTGTGATGTCATACGTTTATAGAGATCGTTAGGCTGTTTGTGCACTACAGCACTACACGTTTACAGTACGTTTTTCAAGGACCGTCTTTTTTTTCATACGTTTTAAAAAGTAGTGGGGATCGTTCTGCAGGCCGATTGGCTAAAAATCCGTTTAAAACCGAATACAATTTAAAAAAGTCTGTAGTGCACAAACACTCTTATAGCCAAAAATACATTTCTTCTGAAACCTTTTTGGCTGAAAGTTTAGTGTACCTCACAAACTACCTACTAAAGCTGGTGTACCTGCTTGAAGAAGGAGCTCACACAGACTATGTAGGTACATAATTATACGGCCGTATTTCGTAACTTTGTGTTCGTATGAAACTAAATACTACCGCAATAGTACCGCAATACCTAAATAGAACCGCACACAAACAAGAAACGGCCAGCGGCTTTATCTCTTAGGCTGTTTGTGCACTACACGTTTACACCGGCTCCACACGTTGGCCCCAACGCCACTCGCCCAACGTGTGGATCTAGAAAATAGCATTGGCCAACGTTGGGGCCAATGCTATTTTCTAGATCCACACGTTGGACGAGTAGCGTTGGGGCCTATATTGGGGCCAACGTGTGGAGCCGGCGTTACAGCACGTTTTTCACGGACCGTTTTTTTTTTCATACATTTTAAAAAGTGGTGGGGATCGTTCTGCACGCCTATTGGGTAAAAATCCGTAAAAAACCGAATACGAATTGAAAACGTCTGTAGTGCACAAACAGCTTTAGGCTATGCCTATAGTATCCCATGTCTATGGAATATAATATTTGTTTGACATTCATTTGACATTGACAATTTTGACAAAACAAATACTTCACTTCACTTCTTGGTTATGGCATTTGTGGAGCAAAACAAATACAAATTGAATTTTCAATTTGACAATTTTGACATTACAATTTACAATATTTTAAAAACAACAAGTGATAACAACCAACCACGTGAGGTAGAAGAAAATAACCAAAACAAACCTCAAAATGCCTAATATTAAAAAAGATATAGACAAACTGAAGCATCCAAACAGTAGGAAAACATTGAAAATCATAAGTAAAATAAAGAAACACGAGAAGAAAGATCAGAATAAAGTTGGTACACATATAAAGCAAAACCTCATTGGTGAGAAAATTCTATGGTTCAAAGAACGAATACCGGAAGGATGTGTGGTTTTAAGTAAAGAACAAACTTTGAAGTTGATAGAGGAGTATTTGGCGCGTTTTGAGGAAGAGTTGGAACAAATCGATTTGAAGAACTCGGTTGGGCAAAGGAGAAGCCGCCAACATGCTAGCAGAGAAGACATGATTAACATTACCAAGAAAAAGGAGCAAGAAGAGTTTGAAACGTGTGGCTTAGAGATGCCTGATCTCCTGGATCGCCAACAAATGGAAGTGTTGAGAAATTGGAATGGTGAACTTCGATTTTTACAGCATTTCAAGCTGAAGAGAATAGCTAGAAAACATATAATATAGGTAGCAATAAAATATACGTAGGTAATTTGTATTTTAATTTTACCAGTTTCTTGTTTATGACCCTAAGATCCATTTCTACTGATCCCAGGGTTCAGTTTCTGACACCTACACAACTAATCACCACAGTATTATGGCAGTGTGGTATAACTTAAAAGCCTAGTCAAGGATTAGAACACAGCACAGTAAGCCTTTTGCCTGCAGACTCAGTTGTGATAGCTAAAACAAAACTGTATTAAAGCTGTCTTCAGACTACGCTATACTATACATATAGTATAGGGCGACATACAAATCCATACTATATAGTATAGCACAGTGTGAATGTGTCCATAACAATGTATGTGCGCAATATTGTCGTGCTATGAGCTTTAAATAGTATAGCGTAGTCTAAAGACAGCTTTACTCACATTTTTACACAAAAAATATTTTACCTAGGTAGGTACCTACCTATTTTTAGCCAACTTTGAGAAGGTTCTCAATGTACTCTGAGGTTCTCAATTTAGCTAAGCCAGTTGTTTAAAAAATTTTTGTCATGTGGAGTGGACAAACAATATGTACCTTTGTATTGCATAGTACAGTCAACAGCAAAAATTTATGACATTTTAGGTATTTTAAAATTAATACTCTGTAAAGACAGTCTAATTAATTAATATCTTTATCATTAGAGGTGTAACAATAAGACAAGTTTCTTAGCAAGTATTTATTGAATAAAATCATTAGAAACTTAAAACAAGCCTGCCAAACTGCAAAACTTAAAAAGTGCCTTTAGTTCATATGCCAGTCCACAGATGTCGTAACACACGTTTTTAAAATGGGCATAATTATTTCGGCGGTGTAAGTAGTAGATAGGTTTGGGCCGTTTGAGCTATGCATTGTGGGTCAGCCTCTCGGTTTCTGTGGTGTGGATAAACCAATATGTAAGATATTTTTTTTAAAAAAACACAAGTTTGAAGAAAGATGACTAATTTATTAAGAACTATTTACAACTTCCATACGTATAGAAAACAGGATAGTAAATGGAAACCAGCATTGAACACAACCTAAGGAACAGTACAATATCAGCGCAAATATAAATTATAAAGCCCTGATACAGATTGAGGATGCATAAGGAAACCTTACAGACCATCGCTATTTATAAACATGACGTCATTGTTGCTCACTTATGTTATGCAAATCAGTTTAAATAAAAAACAGGTGATTCATTAATGACAACGGTTTCTAATTCCGTCAGAAGTTTGTTAGCTACGTCATTCATGAATTAATGAGGAAATTGAATTAAAATTGAAATGAGCAATATTTATAATAAATTAGCTTCTGCCCGCGGCTTCGCTCGTGTTTTTCGGGATAAAAAGTAGCCTGTATTGCAGACTAATCTATCTCTGCAATTTCATGCAGATCCGTTCAGCCGTTCTGGCGTGATTGAATTACAAACATCTATCCAAACTGTCACATTTATAATAGTACCTAGTAAGATTATAACAATCACGTTGGTATATTTTTTTATGGTAGGTACGCCATAATGGTACTATGGCGTGTGTTTCCTAAAAAACATAAAAAAATGAGATTGAGAATATTATTAAAAATTAAAAAAATATGTAAAAAATAATAAGTATTTCATGATTTATCTACGATCTAGCCCAAAAGTTTGTCTATGTTTTCCAAATCACATCCTCAAAAATAAACATACTTCATACTGATATGTCGTACAAAATCAGTCACTATATCACATACGAACAACATCTTAAATTAATATTAACATGAGCATAAGTAATTCATATTATAATTATTATGCTAAAATAATAAATTGCAAACTTCGAGTTTCGTTGTAATTCATTTGAAGTCACAAAATAATTCGAGTTAGTTACATAAATAAATAATTTGTTGCAATCTTTGGAAAGCAGGACGCAAAGAACGAAACTCGAAATTTTATGTTATTTAAAAAATGCAGCTAATTAAAATAACGCAGCGACAACAATTCATTCGTAGACAAGGTAGGTAGGTACACTAAAAACTTATCCTCACCACACTATGTGGGATTCGCAAATTAAGGGCGAGATTCACAGACAGTAAGTCAGCATTTCACACAAATATAAACCTTATTGTTGATAATATTCATATTCGTATGAATGAAGCGCTTTACGCTTAGCAAAGTCAAGTCTAAGTGCGGTCTGCGAATCTTGCTCTTAGGGCCAAGTTCACCGACAAGATAACAGTCCGTAAAATTGGAAACAGCTGTTTATCATATATTTTTCTATACAAAAAGTCATATTAAACGGCCGTTTTCAATTTATCGGACTGTTATCTTGTCGGTGAACTTAGGCCTTAGTCTCACAAGCTAAGCGGACTTGAAACAGACAAAAATAATTATAATCTAGATGTAGGTAAACCCATAGACTTATCGATTTTAGGATCTGTTGGGTTTCTTGTATTAATGAGTAAACTTTATCACAGTAACTATGCATTCTCTATTAGCACAAATAAAAATATGATCCATTTAAAATTATTTCCAATTAGGTTTCTTGGTTGTTTAGCCTGAAGAAATTTGGCAGTCAGTTTTCCGTCCAACGGACTCTTTTGATCCATATAAAAAGATAAGATCAAATGGCGCAAAAAGTGATAATTTCCGTTTTTTTTAGCTGACTGTACCTTTTTTTTATCGGAATGCAGCTCAAAATTTAAATAAAAAGTTGTGGACGGTTTCCCTGCAGCTGCAAAGTTTAAGTGGCCTTTACTGCCCATCTCTAATTCCCACAATAGGTAACACAAAAGAAATGGACAGCGACTGAAATGATTCCAATAAATAAAATTAGTAAAGAAAAATATTCTACAACCAAATACCTATCCATTCAATCTATAAATAGTAAGGTATGTACTTTAAATATAAAAACGTTATGTAACTATACAATACCTACTTACTTATTATTACTATATTTAGAAAATATTATTATGTAAAATAAAGCAGGTGAAAGCTGAACATATTTTTATATGATAGACCGATGTTAATGTGACAGCAGTATCTAATATTAGAACCAGAATATATTGATGTCTTTTTATGAACGTCTAATAAAATTTTCCTATACGAAAAAACAGCTTCGGATTTCTTTACACGATTGGTCAAGGACATCGCCGACCAAGAATATAGAATGGGCGGCAGTGGCGAAGGGTGAGTTTTTGTAAGAGGTAAGCCGAAGCTACAAATGCTTACCTGGCCCCGAAAGCTACTTAAAAGTAGGCAATATTGCCTGTGCTATTTTTCAATGGGAAGCCGGTAGGAATCGTATTGTAGGGACCTTTCGCCATTGATGGGCGGTGCTTTTGTTTTAATGATAAATCGACTCATGCGTACTTGGTCGAATTTTAATTAATCAACTTGATTTGCGATCATCTTTATTTATTCAGTGTGTTCTAGACTGGAGAAATAACATAAAATACTTTCTCTCTACAAAGTGGACTCAATTTAAAAAAATATAAGTAAATAAAATGTTGTTACGACAAAGTAAAAGTTGTTCAATACGTTAACAAAAAAATATCTTTCTTGTTATTGACATCATAGAAAAAATCCATCATGTACCTACTAGGTATTGAAAATTATTGTAAATGGATAATATTTTCAAGTCTAGTTAAAATTAGATTAAGTAATATTTTTTAAGTCCATTAATCTTTAAGCCTTTTAATAGTTTTAATATTATGAAGTTGCAATTATAATTTGGCGGGAAAAAAAAATGTTGGTGAGTTTAGGAGCCTCATTGTATGGGCTATAAATAAATACCAGTGAATAGCCAGTCACAAAATGACAGTTTACAACTGGGAACTGACTATATTGTAGGTCACGTTAGGGTTCAAATTAATTTCCATTACATACTTAAGGCCAAGTTCACCGATAAGTTACCAGTCCGATAAATTGAAAACGGCCGTTTAACATGACTTTTTATATGGAAAAACATATGTTAAAGGGTCGTTTTCAATTTATCGGACTGTTATCTTGTCGGTGAACTTGGCCCTTAGTAGTATCTACTCAAAACTCTTACTGCTGGTATTTTATTTACTTTTAGGTACACAATAAATTTTCCCGCCAAAATTCACAATATTTTATGATGGTTACTCAATAAAAATCTTGGGTTCAAAATATACAGTCACTACTGTAATTCAAATCTCTACGTATCTATGCAACTAGGCACTTCAATAGTCTATTTAAAATTATGTTTAAAATTAATATATCACTAGATATTTTAGTTTTCAAACATTATGTAAGTAGTTTGCAGAAAATACATTTATTTCTTTCTTTTAACTGTTCAATACAATCTGTCATATTGTAACATTTTTAATATATTTATCAGGGTTAATATTTACATAGGTAATTCTGAAATATCGTAGGACCTCTGTATGTAAGCGTTTGTTTGTACCACCTCGAATACAGAGGAAATACTGTATTCTTATTGGATATTTATTATCTTAATTCATATAAAGAGGACGATCTACGTAACATTCTAACACAATTTAAATTTAATTTTTAATAAATAGTTCCTCATATTTCATCCAACATCATAATTCATAACGTAGGTATACAGGAGAAGCATTATTTCGAAATAGATTTTTTCTCATTTTTTTTATTATTTAAACAAGAGAAGCTATGATAAAAAACTTACCCTTAGAATTCATTTTTTTGTTCATTTATCTACAATACATCTGATCGATTTAACTTCATTAGAGAGCAAAACAAAACAAACCGCAAAACAAACATCTCCAGACTTGATATTCGAACTCCTCTATAATTTACACTCATTTTACAAGCTTACACAAACTTAAAAAGTAAAATAAATCAGGTAAATAACGGGAGATGGTAGAAGTCGTAGCCTCTTTGGCCTCGGGCGGCGAGCCAGATGTATACTACGTGGTACGCTCCTGGTACGAAGCAGATCATGCCGGCTACGAAGAATACTGCACCTTGGAGGCCGTTCTCTGGCTCAGCGACGGCGAAGGCCCCCATGCCGAGGAGTCCCACGCCGACCAGTAGTAACACTACGGCTGCACACACCGTTTTCCAGTTCTCCCTGACTTTGGGATGGTTCCAGCAGTACATCGACTGCGTTGCCTCCACATATTCGTGGATCAGTGAGTCGGAATCCCGCGACGTGGTGTCTTCCGTGCATTTGTAGGTTTTGGTGCTGCAAATAGAGTGAGACAGTTAGCAAATAGCTTATCTATAATTATGAAGTGTTGCATGATCGCCGATGGCCTTGACTCTTGCTTGAGACTGATAAGGCTTCATGTTGGACACATTATCTAAAGCCTCGATTGTAATTAAGATAATATTTGGAACGTTGATTTGCAAAATTGAATCTTAGGGCTAAGTTTACCAACAAGATAACAGTCCGTTAAAATGAAACCGGCTGTTTATCATATATTTTTCTTTACAAAAAGCCATGTTAAACGGCCGTTTGCAATTTATCGGAATGTTATCTTATATTATAAATTATATTAGCTAAATGATGATTGATGAGAGCTGAGAAAGGGGCGGCTGGTATTCACGGCCTGGGGCGGCCAAGACTGCAAATCCGCCATTGGGCGTATTCAAAGAGATTTAAAAGTTCAACTAAGGGCCAAGTTCACCGACAAGATAACAGTACGATATGTGACGTGAAAACATCTTTTTCTATATAAAAAGTCATGTTAAGCGGCCGTTTTCAATTTATCGGACTGTAATCTTGTCGGTGTACTTGGCCCTAAAGCGGTCAGGACACGGTAGCTCATTGGTTAGAGTAACGCCACGGTACGGCAGAGGTCGCGGGTTCAAATCCCGCCCGTGTCAGTTGTTTACAATGAGAAAATCTCCTAAAGACACCGAAAAAAGTACACTTGGGTAGTAGGTAGTATTGTCTGTTTGATTATCGACTCAGAAGGAACAGGAAGTAGGTATGTCGTCCCACTTAAGGCGAAGGTAAATGGTAGCGGCCGTAAATCTCAAGTTTTAAATCTCTTATTTCGCCGTCAAATAATACAGGTTAGTTGTGCATTTTTTTTATGTTAAACTAGAACATATACAATCGTACCTGTGAATATTTAACTATTGTAGTAAAATACTTAATGAAATAAATTCATGAATTACTGTCTACCCAAAACATAAAAACGTAATTACTTTCAAATCCCTTAAGATATTTTCATGATTTGTTTTGTGTGAAAAGACTATGTTACTACCTATTATTATTGTCTGTTACTTTTTATTTTATTTTATATTTTAACACTCAAGCTATACCACCCAAATCACTCAAGGCCGTTGGCAGTTATCAGCGCCTTAAATTCCTTGGCAGAGTCAATTGTAGATGATTATTATCATGTGCACAGTATACCTTAGACGGTAAGCCAATTAGCAGAGATTAAGCTTAGCATTGAACGTAACCTTGATGTACCATCATTTATTTATAATATTGACTACTTTCATATTTTTATTGCTTACTAGCACTTTGCCCGCGGCTTCGTCCGCGTCACTCACAGAAACTGTGCATTTTTCGGGATAAAAGTAGCCTGTGTTACTCAGCGATAATGCAGCTTTCTATTGGTGAAAGATTTTTTTAAATCAGTCCTGTAGTTTTGAGTTTATTGATTACTAAAGACTAAGCGTACCTAGAGCTATTCGCTGACACCGCGGCATTTTTCTTACTTTTAGCATTTTTATACCCGTCGTAACTTCTAAACGAAAGGTCTGATTCGAATTATTTAAAGAGTAAATAACGTATACATAATCAACTTTGATTATGAAACTATTTTTTGGATAAGGATCAATATCATGATACGAATGTCATCATCTTTCCATTCCACTCGTGTTTTGATTGACTCATTTGAACAAAAACCGGTTTTTCTGAATTAACTATAATATTTAGACATATAGCCTCGCGGACTTTTTTGTGGGTAATGATGAGTACCTATAAACGTGTACTACATTATTTTAATGTATCATCAATAGTTTTAGCAGCGTACGCCAAATAATGACTTTTATAGGAAATTTTTTGATACCTTGGGTTACATTATTGTAATTTTCGTAAGGATCTCTACTTTCGTTGAAAATAAAATATAGCCTATGTTACTTGGTGATAATGTAGGTGAAAGAATTTTTAAAATCGGTTCAGTAGTTTTCGAGTATAATCCATTACAAACATACATACAAATATACAAAAAAACAAATCTTTCCTCTTTATAATATTAGTTTAGATAATATTATACTTTATAGCCAATACTGACTGCCGATGTCTGTTTAGAATTTTTTATTGAGCATATTTATAAACATATTTTTCGAGTCTTTTTTGTCCGAGTTATCTAACGTTATAATATTCGAGAAATTTTGAGAGGAGATCTAAGTAAAATTAGCATTCTATATAAGATGTTTATATTAGAAGGAGAATATAATTAATTAACAAACACCGAGTAACGAACATTTGAAATTAAGAAAATAAACGGCGGCACGGTTGCAGCAGTGACAGCAATTGGCTGCTGCGCCACGTGTTGCGGGTTCGATTCCCGCACGGAGCGAATATTTGTTTCGAGTCTGACTGTTTGACACAAGAGAAATTCCTAGTGAGGGGCAAAGTATTTAAAAAAACTGGGCAGGAGCGTGTCGGACCACGCTCAGTCTAGGGTTCCGTAGCAAGAAGTATTTTAGTCTTCCGACCGCAAGTATATGTATAGGTATTTGTACTTCATAACATTATTTTGTTATTTTTGCGGTCCTCAAACTCAAAACTGAAAATAGTGAATATTTCAAAAGTTATTGATGTTTCTTGTTCAAACCAATTTTAATCGAGTGTATTTATTAGATGCTATAAGCTTGTTTTTTTTCACATTTTTAGATAACGTGGTTGGAAAATTACAGGGGGGGACGACACATTTTTAACGAGTTTCGGAGCTTGTAGTTCACTAAATATGCGCTTAAACAAAAAAGTCATTTAGAAACCTTTATGTTATTTTCAAAGACCTATCCAACGATACCCCACACGAAGGGGTGCGCGTACATTTTTTTTTTCATCCCTAATTATTTTATTTTTTGTGATTTCACTACAGGTCTTTATGGCGGCACATACAAGACATCTACTTGCGGAGTTTCATACAAATTGGTTATGAACTGTAGATTTGACGAGGGTGTGACAGACGGACAGACAGACAGACGGACATGACGAAACTATAAGGGTTCCTAGTTTTACTACGGAACCCTACAAAATGAAGAAAAAAAAAATTACAGGGTAGTATTTTATTATACAGGGTGGCAGGTTAGACAGTGGAAATATTTTAAGTGGTCATTGTACTCATCATTATGAACAACTTTTACTATGGGACCAACCCTGAAATCGCGAAAAAAAATCGGCTGTTCCATACATTTTGTTAAGTTATGTGAACAAAAATGTATGGAACAGCTGATTTTTATTTCGCGATTCCTATTCCTCATGAATCTAGCTATCATATACAAAAATAATTTTTCGAATCCAACTGGTAATTCTAGAGATTAGCGCGTCCAAACAAGCTCTTCAGCTTTATCATGTTAGTTTTAAGTACAATATAGAAGTATTATAGATTAAAAATTATTTACTGAAAGATTAGCAGACATTAACATTCCTCTATGCCTCGTAAAAAAAATAAGAGAATAGACCTTTTGTTTTCCAGACACACATTTACGAAGATAGTACTATCAAAACTTTTTTCTCCACTGCACTTCATTTTGACAACAAAACTTCTTTTTTGAAAAAAAGTTAGCAACAACACAAGTCACTACTCAAAGAGGGTAAATCCGCAACTGAATAATTTAAGTTAAAATGATGATATGGATGATGGTTGCGGATTACTCATCACTTCAATTGATGAGTACTCCGTACATTCATTAGGAGCATCATGTGCCAAGAGGTCACAGGAACGAGAACATAAACGGTCCCACTATAATATTGGGTGAATCATTTCGTGTGATTAACATTCCAGTTTCGTTTATATGTATGGTGAATGTCATTAATAAGTTCCAAGGTTTCTGAGTATTACAGATGTTCATGAGAACTGCATTTAAAACATGAGGTTCACATTTATTTTTGCAAAATAAAAGAACCCCACTAATAATCATAAAAAAACCCTAAAATTGAGTGATAATCCTCAACATTATGAGAATGATTTACAAAGAAACGAGGTCTGCAAATAAATATATCTTTGTCTTTTATCATTCATCTTTTGAAGTGATTAAACAATAAAATAATTCACACAATATAAAATCCAAATTCATTTATGAACAATAGGTGAATTTATAGATAATTATTACCTTAATTTTGGATTGGTTTCCTCTTATTATACTCTTTATTTTAAATACTTTGTAAACAATAGTACAATTTTATTATTTATTCGAACAGTGAATTGATTTATTTATCCTTATTTAGGATTAGTTGTGATTTATTTACAATACTGCTTCTAAAAATAGTTACAGTCTTACAAATAGGAATCATGCAAGTTAAAATGGAATGTATTTCATATTATTATATGTATGTGAAAAACATACATATAAAAAGGTGAGGCTATAAAATATTTATAGAATGTTGTGATTTTGTTATTATCACATTTATGTACAATGTTGTATTTCAAAAACAAGTATATGTATAAAAAAAAACACAGGTTTAACATAAGAATGTATAACCAACAAAAGAAAAAGGGTTAAAAGTTATAATTTTATTCACAGAAATTGTATTCTTAATATTTTATGCAGGCAGATTTCTTAATGCTGTTGCAACTGCACCATAAAATAAGTAAGTTATTGACTCGTGACATTTCTCACATACTAAAGAGAGCATTCAAGGTAGACCGGTACAAACAGGCTCCTAATTATGTTGCCTTTGCCGGTATATGCAAAAATGTATGCATGCTGTTCATATTTGGCTATGGCTACATTAGTGATGCAAAGTTTGTATTACAGAATTGAATGGTGGAATATATTTTCATTTTCAACAATCGTCAGGGATTGAAATGCTGCCTTTGTATACAAAAACTTTTTATAGTCTAGGTTTCTAAGTACATTATTTATTTCTTGGTCTTGAGTAAAAATTATGCACATTTTAAACATAAAAAAAGTAGTAAAAGAAACCAATTGGAAAAAATGTATCAGATGACTTAATATTTGGACTTTATGCCATCATCTTAAAAGGCGTAAATGTTGAAATATCCATATATTTATCGCGTATCGCAAATAGCGCAATATCGCTATAATTCCTTACACCACATTATCTTTTTATCAGGTCAATAGAACTAGCACTAACATGCAGAATAGGTCAGTGTACAAGATTAATTAGCGAATGCTAACAACTACTTAGCGCCTCCGTGCACCAATCTATGTCTGTAAATCAAGTAACGGCTGCCAGGTTCAACTGCCTTTGCCCCAGTAAGGAAATATGACTCACGAAAAGGTCGCCTCACTAGCCTATTGACATTTTAGTACAAAGAAAAGCATTTTAAAACCTAAAATTATGACTATGGATGTTATTGATTGTGTTTGTAATCAATTAATGTTATTAGGAATGTTTGTATTTCTATTTACCTGGCCAGATATTCACTTCCATTTTTATATTTGTTCTGCAAAGGCGATCTGTCTCCTGTGGCACCGTAAACTTTGATGGCTTCATCGGTCTCTTCTTCGAACGCATCGTCGATTGAAAAACGCTTATCGCTGTTACCAAACGGTCTCGTCATGGTTAAATAATGTTGTTATCTATCTGGAGATGTAAAATAAACATCACAGCTAGCGTACAGGACAAAACACAGCTGTCAATTTGTCATATCAACATGCGCCATATTGATTGCGACAGCCCTTGCCACTAGGGATGTCGATATTCATCGATGTTAGATAAACATCGATGTTTAGCGAGAAACATCGATATTTTTATATCGATGTTAAGTCGTCTAAGACATAATGGTATGAGAATAATATTGGAAAATCGATATTTTCATACTCAACTACAGTTGAAGTCCAGCAAGTACCCGCGATAGTCTATGAAGGAACGGAAATATCTTTGAAAAAGGTACTTGCCAAATGCCCCTTCTCCCTCAAACCATACTTAAACTGCAAACTACTACGCACGTATCGGATTCAGAGAATTTTAATCTTGTATTTCATTAATTATTTTATAAATATAAGCATTTTTAGAAGGAAGATTTAATTTCCGAACGAAACCTACATTGTGATTTTGCCAAAATAAAATATAAAAACTTATTTTACTGTGTCATTAAGTTTAATTGTATTAATTGATCAATAATTGCAGTTAAATATTTCTCAGATTTAATATCCTATTTTGATATCATTATTTGTTTCAAATGATAAATATAGCAAACTCAGTTGATGTTATGTTTTATCGAATTTACATAAAGATAACAGATATATTGATTTAAAAATACATTAATTATCCTTTAATGTTTTAAAACAGTTCTAACAAATTAGATTTCATTAAGTTTAATCATATTAAATGTTATTCGGTAAAAATATATGATTGGTTCAAAAGGGCGGCACAATGTTTGACACCATTATTATGGTGGGTAGGGTATAAAAGCCAGGTGATCGGCTAGTTGAGGACCTTCATTCTAATCTTTTGACTTTTTACCGATCGTTTTGTGAAGTAGTGTCTACGAGGTGCCACTTGAGTTAAGTACAGTGTTATTATTCTCTAAATTATGTTAATTTAATATCTTTATATCTGTGTTGCTATATTGCTATGCTTTGTGTATCCTCATTTTATAATTGCTAATTTAAATGAAAATGATTGTCTAAATGATCTAGTTATATTATGTGGGAATATTCTTGTTTTTCTACCTACATGTTTTACAATGGTTATGACTAAATTTAATTTGTGTATATCATGATGAAAACAATATGTATAAAATAAACCATGGAGTTTCTTGCTCATTCTTCTCCATCGGTAATTTCTTTTGGAATGAGCAACTAGTTTTTCGAGTCACAAAAATAAAAGTCTAGTCTTGCCTAATTGTGTTATTTTATAATAAAATCCCTTTTGTGTTGGACACCTACCTACACATATTCATAAATACTTGATAAATCACAAATAATCTCTAACATATATCTATAACAATGTAACCCACCAATGTAATTTTCTGACACACGCGCTGTTACATCCATGTATGCTTAGATATTACACATCCAAATGTGTAGTCTCGAATAGGTAAAAGTAGTATTCGTAGTGAGGTTTGAAATCGAGGGGAATGGGCTACTAGCTGGATTTCGACTATTTTGGGAACCAAAAGTTCAAAACATCGATGTTTTCCGTTCGATATTTATTGTACTTCGAAACTTATGTATCGATGTTAACAGCGATGTCAACATCGATGTTTTTCTAATAACTTTTCATCCCCATCCCTATCCCACCAGCCAATGTCAATATTGCCATTATTAGAAAATAATTAATGGACGCGTAGGTACTTGTATATATTTATAATAAAAATGTAAGTATTAGAACGATTAGGTTCATGTAAGTATTATAATTAACCCGGAGAGAACCATTATTCTAATTAGAATAATGGTTCTCTCCGGGTTAATTAATATTGTACTATAAATTATAATAAAAGTATCTGATTTATATGATGCAAAAATAATATAAGGTGATTCGCACACTGCACCGCATCACGCAGCGTAGCCTGCGTAGCGCGGGAGTGCGTGATCTTCCGTTGTTTGCAAGTACCTGTATTTGTATAGAAATCACGCATGGTGCAACACACTGAAAACGTATTCACGCGCGTGGCTTTTATTCCGTTGCCACGCACCCCGCAGCATAGCGCGGAGCGGTGTGTGATTCGCCTTAAACTAATAAATCGTGAGCGAGCCCCATAAATCGGTGAATAACTCCGTCATCGAAGTGGCAGTACAGTCGATTGTGTACTTTCAAAAAGTGATTCAAGGTTTGGATTTGTCCAGCGCGGCGCGATACTTACGTCTTCGGGTGCCAACATGCCGAACCACGAACACTATATCCACACGTAAATTTGTCCGCGGACTTGTCGCTAGCGACAAATCCGGCGGATGGGCTCGCGTGTCTTGGTGGCCAAGATTTTAAAAATAACTCATTAGCAAAAATACTGTTGTTTAGTGCGTATGGTGCGGATCATCTACATCCTATATCTAAAAAGACCACGTATCAAAACAGATAAAAAAATAATACTATTGTTTTTCTTTGTTTGCAACACCTGGGAGTTGGGAGTCAGTGATGTCTATGTCAATGTCAAAATAAACAATGTCAAACCCACATGGTGTTGCTGTAGTGTTGTGCTTTTGAGAAAAATAAAAATTAGAAATGGTTATCAAAGACTGGGCTAAAATTTCGCCTGGGCTATCAAAGCCCGTGTTATCCTGTATTGAGAAACAGGGTTTCAAGGCCATGACTCCTATCCAGGCCGCGGTAATACCGTTAATCATGTCTTGTAAAGATGTGGTGGCTGAAGCAGTTACCGGGTCCGGCAAGACCTTGGCGTTCGTTGTGCCGATGATAGAAATGTTGATAAAGAAGCAGAAGGAGTCGCCGCTGAGGAAGGACTACGTTTATGCAGTCATTATATCGCCTACTAGAGAACTGGCTTCACAGATATACAAGGTAGTGTTTTGTCCTAACAATTTTTGAACAGATTAATTGCCAGCAAAGACGTGAAAGGGTAGTTTATGTTTATTTAACTAAAAATAAGCATTGTATTGTTCAATTTTTAACCGACTTCATTAAGACAAACTGGTCAGAGAGTTTTGGTAACATCATATAAGATGACAGTATTATTTACACCAATATCCTATTCTGACTTTTATTAAATAAAAAGTCGAACTTCATTATCGATAAACATTTTTGACCATACAACATATTTTTATGTGTAGATCTAGTCCAGAAATGTCATTTCATATCAATATTATCCTTCTAATATTAATTTTCAGGTCATAGAACAGTTCCTCCAAGAGCCAGAACTATCCCACATCACGATAGCCCTGCTCCTCGGAGGCAGGCCGGTGGAGGCTGATGTGGAGAACATTCAGAAAGGCGCTCACATAGCCGTGTGCACTCCCGGCCGGCTGGGGGACCTGCTCGCTGAGAGGAAGCAGCTGAACCTTGCTGGCAGACTGAAAGAACTGGTCAGTTGATACTTTTAATATGTTAAACTAGATGACCCACCCAGCTTTGCGCACGTAAAATTTAGTCTACACTTTTTTTTGTTTTGCTCGTAACCCTAAATCTTTTTCTTAATTATTATAAGTAACCTAAGTTCCTCCTTATAACATCAGATATCTGCCAGTGAAATTCGCGTTAAAATCGGTCTAGCCATTTTAGAAATTTTCAGGAACCAACAGACAGACAAAAATATATTAAGTGTAATCAGTTCCATTCATTACTTTTACTTGAGGAATACTTACACAGACTTAGGCCATGTTGTTTCAACTTACAGTTACGTATCTGTAACCGTCAAATATGGCGGCTTGTACGACAATTTCATACTGACTTAACGATTACGTACTGACTTACGAATACAGATGGTTTGAAGCAACCCGCCCCTACTAGGTTACCAGACATCCAATAATTTTCAAAATAGTTAAATACGTGATTTAATTGTCACTTATTCCTACTTACTTATTACTGTTGTAATAAAAAAATAAAAAAAATATAATTTTTATAAGAGGGGTGTTTAAAATTACAATGGCAATGTCAGTGTGCTCCAAAAATAAAAGAAAAGGATACAAGATTCGGGCGCCAGGAGCTGACACTGAAATATAAAAAAGGAAGTTACCGGATTCAGCGGAGGGCTTTTGAACGTTTTAATCTGCTAGGAGGAGAATATCTAAATAAAAACAGAGACACTCTTTTGTCTGCATTTATTCAATTCGTAGGCACAACAAAAAAAATATTTAGCTATTAAATTAAAAATTAAATTATAGTTAGCTGTACTTAAGTCAATACTTGTAAAGTCAATAATTTCTAGGAAACTCTTGTCATTATTGCATCTTTAATTAATGAAAGAATAAAAGGTGCAGTTTACCTTAATGAGGTGATTTTAAAGATTAATTTTAATAGTTAAAAAATATACGTTGTCCAGGCACGTGGAGACGTCGACCGGAACACCGCACAATAAATCCAGAGGAATATTAAACCCCATAAATTGTAACAAAAACCCAATAGAAATACTAGAAAAAAATCCATAGAAAAATATCGCCGTAAAGAAAATCCAGAAAAAAATCCATAGAAAAATCTTAAAGAAAATCTTAAAGAAAATCCAAAAAAAAAATCGCCTTAAAGAAAATCTTAAAGAAATTCTTAAAGAAAATCTTAAAGAAAATCGCCTTTGGCTAGAACAAAGAAAGAGTTATTTGAGCGTTGGAAGTTTAATGGTGGCCATATTGTAACACGCCACGGCGTCACATCAAACTTACCGATTTTCTTCAATAAATATGCAACCACATTACTAATATTGTGGTGCGAGAACAATACAGAATGTTTGTCATCACAATTACGACCTGAAATATTACAAAAAATGGCGAATCAGAATCTAACAATTTTCGAACAAAGCATTGGCAAGACAAAGGCCTGAAGAAATTCTACTCACCAAAATACTGCAATCTATTCGATTGTGAATATTTGCTTTTACAAATTATATTATTTTATGGCATTTTAATAAGCGTTTATTCCGTATTGACACGGATTAAAAAATAAAAATCGAATTAATTGTTAGGAGATGCTCATCGTCTCGCCATGGTGGAATCGGAAAGTGTCAACGTCAAAATAGCGTTCTGTCATCTTACTTCAACGACTAGTGTTGCCATCCCAAAAAGAACCATAAGTTTCGAAACATCTTCCATAGACAAGCAAAATCGACTAAAACCATGTAACGACGAGATTACGCCGTTACATTACATCCCTCCCCGAAAAAATAAAAGAAAGGAACTTTCTTTTATGCCTAAAAAACAAACAAAAGAGAAAAGCAAAAGCTTCTCTAAAAATAAATCTTAAATTTCAAAAACAAAAGAAAAGTAAGACATCCAAAACATAAATTATTGTGGGGTGTAAAAACATGCAACACCACAATATAAAAAATCTAAGTTAAAAGACGACAAAAGTACATCTCAAATAC